>CM062572.1:13980284-15259659 GCA_031468815.1 Morus bassanus
AATTCCAGTGTAGACTTCTTGCTGTTCCGATCAAGCCCAAAAAATTAGTTTCCTTAAAAAGATTTACAGTGTTGCTATGCCCTGAGTCCATCACAAATTGCTTTGCCCAGTCTATAGATGCCTCTTTCAGTTCTCAGTATCAGTATCTGGAGTCAGTCTATTCACCACTGAATAATACTAGCAGGTTTTTAATTCCAAAATTCATTTCCAGTCAGCACTTGCTCAGATTTTTGTGTGGCTCACCAACAGTCAAATCCAGGGGCTCAGAGTGTGATAGAAAAATGAATACAGAAAGTGTCATGAAAGCTGCCAAAAGAAAATTCAATCTCAAGTGAGTATTGGCAGAAATATAGCCTTTGTCATTTTAAAGAGTTACTGTGAAAGCTGTTTTTGCCATAAAGGTTTTCCAATGTAACAAAAATAAAACTCACAGCAAAGGCCCTTTAATTCATCCAACCAATGATAAACAACATGCTACACAAATACCAACCAAAAGCAAAAATCTGAACAAATTTCCAAATACATTTTAAAGTCCCTATTTTATTCAAAATCAGGAGGAGTCAGGTAATCCAGGCAGAAAGGCTGCTCTCAACTACTGAAATTTTGTGGATGGAATTCATATTCTCAGGAGATAAGCAAGGGTATAGTTTATTAATTTTTACAAATATTAATTTTATAGAGCCCTATTGGTTTCACTGCTGTTAAAATAAACAGAAATAGGTTTATTGGAAAGCGCTTACTAAAAATGTGAAAAGGATGCAAAAAGATCTTTGTTTTTCTGCACAGACCCGGGGGTATTATGTGGTTTGTGCCATCAAACTGCTCAGAGTAAATAGCAGAGGTTGAATTTCTGGAAGACATTGGTAGTTTCCCCTCACCAACACTTTCAGTGGCAGTACTGCAATGGAAAGACAACTAGAAAGAGAGTTCAAGTATACAGGAAACCTCATAGACCTGGTATATTCATTATGTTTTCTTCTTCAACACCATGTGCCATATCAAATTAAATGTTTATTTTGATGAAATGGACTTTTGCTTGCATTGCTTCCTTTTTAGCTCTGTTTGCAGAGATGGGGCTCTTCCATTTTGAAGGGGGAGAGCCAAAATTTAAATTCTGAGTTCATCCCCATGAGCAATTTGTGGGTGAACTCAACTTCTTGCTTCTACCTTTTGGCTTTAGTTTCTTGAGAACTAGAGTGTGACTAACTTCAGTGCCAGCACACCAGGGATAAAATCTCAATATGAACTTGCAACAGCAGCAGGAAACTAACATAAATATCTAAGCAGTTTTCTGTTCAATCCTGTGCATTTATGGCTAAGATATGTAGAACAGAACAAATACAAAATAAAGGTGAGGAGGGTGGAAAAGGAGAGGATGATACCTGTATTCTGTATTAAAAATCCCACTAATTGTTTTGAGTTACTGATAACCCTGATCTATAGAAACCTGAGTATACATAAATCACTACTGAATCAAATCTGATAACAGGGTAAACTACCCCTTAAGCCCATGTTTATATATCTGGAAAGGAATGAAATTGTATTAGCAAGGACTTTGACCGTGGAAGCAGACACAGGAGGCACTCTGCTGCCAAAGAGTAAAATATTATTCAAGTCTGTAGGGCAGTCTATCATTTCTTAACTCAAGAGTAATTTCACTTCACAAGATAACTCCTGATGAATTAATCACTGGACTGATGTTGAAGGATGTATTGGAAGCAATGTTAATAACTCATTGATCTTGACTGAAATAAGTAAGATAATCTCAAAATAGTTTGTTGCACACACACAAGGACAGTTCATCAAGGAGGTTAATTTTGTCAAGGCTCAAGAAAGTTAATAAAAATTAGTGGGAGGAATATTAAAATAAATTAGGATTTCTTAATAAATTTTATCAGAGACTATTAAAAACTATAACTCGGTGGATGAATGAAGGCAGCAATTACCATTGATGGAAAATGACAGAATAGGAAACAGGAGAAATAGATGTCAGTGTAAATTAGAATTTGTAAAATATAGAAAACTGATGAGAAAATCT
This sequence comes from Morus bassanus, assembly GCA_031468815.1. Lineage (NCBI taxonomy): Eukaryota > Metazoa > Chordata > Aves > Suliformes > Sulidae > Morus > Morus bassanus. Next base: position 13,982,323 of record CM062572.1, read on the forward strand.
AAGGACACAAGGGAAAAATCAACATCTGGCAAGAAAAATAATGTTATGAAAATTAATGGAAACATAGCTTCCACACTTTTATGTGCATGCATAAAAAGATGATTTAGTAGTAATAAAACACACCCATTACTGGTAGACATGATAAAATTTTAAGTGATACTGAGAAGGCAACACTATTTGAAAGTATTTATAATCTCTACTTGGGAAAAAGCAGATGATATACATATCCAGAGAGAACACTTTGTAGTACTCTTATAGCTAAAGGGGATGTTAAATACCCTATATCAGTGCTTAACTTTTTTTAGAGCAAGTACTTCTTGAGAACTTGTACCCAAGAATCCTACAAATTCTCCATGGTGAGCCCTGAGCACTAAATTCCCATCTTAGAAAAATATTGTAGAATAAGTAGGAAATACAACAGACAAGAAGAATCTTAACATTTGTGAGGACTTCACAAGGATAAGCAAGATGACCTGGGGAACTATAGGCCAGTGAATCTGATGTCAATCATGGCCAAAATAATGGAACAGTCATTTAGCTGATAAAGGACAGGAATGTAACGAGTGCCAGTCAACATCTTTTAATAGAGAATAGTAGAAGAAGTCTGATTTCATTTTTCAGGAGGAAAGTCTGATGTTTATAAGCAACTACAAAATATGCCTGGCTTGTTAAGCTGCTTTTCTACATTACTGCATTCACTTGGGGAAAAAAAAAAGCTCCCCATAGTATCGCTAAAGTACACACTAAGTGAACAAAGACCACGGAAGTGGCAAACCACAAAAAGTAGCTCTCAATGAAGAAAGAAATGGAAATATCTTTAATGAGGTCCATCCTTATACAGGTTCCCCATTAGTTTCTGAGCTTAGCAAACCTACATAAAAGAAATGTTTGCAAAATATAAATAATGGCAAGTAGAGAGCACTCTGGGTGACTTTAACTGCATTTAAGTTCTACGCATTAAAACAAAAAAATGTTTCCTCCAAATGAAAAGTTCTCTGCCAAAGAGAAAGACAGGTCCTATCTGCAGAAAGGGACCCCATGGCTGGACACTGTGGCTGGAATGGGTAACAGGGCACACAGCAAGTAGGCGAAATGGCTGAATACTCCATCTGGAGATATCAAAAAACCCAGGTTTGCAAGGATGGAGCATATAATTAATTTAGAAAAAAAAAAAAACAACCTGTTTTTCATTTCAATTTATAGAAGTGGATAAAAGCAACTGCCTCAGTATTTTAGTGGACAATCACAAAATTCATGGGAGCATTACAAAAGGTCTTCAGTACTAGAGGTCACAGTGACCATATAACTCCCAAGCCATGCTGGGGTAAAAAGTACTGGAGTGTCTGAAGTGTTTTAATTATCAGGAAAAAAATACACCTTCTCCCTCCACAGAGAACTGGCAAGACTAATGCTTAGCCCTGATATGGTGTTCATGCCTTTTTAACAGACCCACAAAAAAAGGACTTAAACTAGAAAAAGCTTGTATCATAGGAAAATACAGAGGATATAGAAAGATAACTTGATTACAGAGTATGAAGTTCTCCACCAGGGAGAAAATATCGTGTATTAAAACTCTATTCCAGCTTTCCCCACCACCAAATAAAAGCAAGGGGGTGGGAAAGCTGGAAAACTTTGGCATTTGGGTTTTTTTTTTTTTTTTCAGTCAAATAAGAAGTTGTGCTTAGTATGGGGATAACTGAGTGAAAGGTAACTGCTTGTGTTATAAAGGAAATCAGGTGATACAGTCTAATGATATCTTTGGTCCCTAAACTTGAGGACTATAAGTCTGCTTGCTGTTTTCTATTCCTCCCAATTACTGAAAGATCCATCCTGAAGAGGTAAGTTTTCCTCTCATGATTGCTCTTCTCAGTGCTTTTTTGCAAAATCTTGAAGAATTTCCCAAGGACTATGTCCCTAGTTCTCCATGAAAAGTGATTTATACTGTGAATGCCACTTCAAAATCAAAAGTAGTAGGGAGTCAAGTTCATTAAGCTGTTCTGCCTTCTTGTCGGTACACTAAGCAACAAACATCCCTATGAACTAGAAAATAACCATTGAAATGGATAGACCTGCGATTACAAAGAGAAGGAGTGGCTGGAGGAAAGGAGGTTAGGCAGAATAAAGGCCCCTTCACTAAAATACTATACATTTGAGTTTCCACTGTTATTGGATTTGGGACAAGAAATCGCATTCTCTGCACAAATCTACAATCTATGCCACCACAGCAGTGAACATTACTTCTTTCTTCTATATTTTTAATGTCATTTTTTGCAATCAGAGTCTGAAACAGCTAGGCTGCACATCTGAAATGCATGTTGCATATTGTCTGGTGCCAACAGCTGGATTTTCAGAAATGGCAGTATATAAGTACAAATCCTCCCATTGTGAATAAACATTAAGGGCAGGTATTAGCAAGTGCCTAAGAGCCACTGAACATACAGCCAGTAATACATGTGAACATTTGAGAGTCATATTAATTTCTGAAGCTTGAATTTAATTATGCACTACTGTTTTGACAAAAAAATGTCAATACAAAATATCAATCCTATTATTTGCACTGATGCTTTTGTTACAGAAGTATTTCTGCCTAATGAATCATCCTTTATTCAGGCCTTACCTCTCCTACTCCTAGGTGGAGGTACAGTGCAGATCTAACTCCTCTTTACTTGATTGTTTACCTCTATTACTAGTCAAAGCACCCCATTATGCACAGTATCAAACTATCATATAAGTCATCTGCTTGAAATAAGAGGCTTGATAGGCCTGAGTGTACCACAGAATGCTTTAATATGCTTTCTTTGCAAGCTTTCTCAGGAGCACACAAACTGCTCTCTTTATTAGAGACCAGCAAACATGTTTGGATAAAACAAGAGTCAATGTACACTATCACTTGAACTACAAACCAAAGTAAACACAAGCCTTTATACTGATCATAAAAAAATCAAGGCATTGTTCCTTCTAAACAAGAATATTTACATATCTGCAGTTCTTGTCTGGGAATAAACAGGATTTAAAAACTCATCCCAAATAAGACAGAACTGGCAAACTCCTAAGCTAAGCTCAGATAATTTACAAGCATCTCAAATCCAGTAAGACTTCTGATGTCTAAGCAAATGGAAACAAATCTCTATATGCTTTGCCATGAATATTTTATCCAAAAGGATCCCACATTTTTGCAGAGCAAAGCTGTCTTCCTTGTTCCCTTTAACATTATTTCTTAGATAAATAAGGATGTGCTGCCATGTTGAAGAAGAAACACAGAACCTGTGCACATATACTGTACATGTAAATGATGATAAAGAGCTGATGAGAACATACATACCTTGGAATAAATAAGAAATTAAATAGGGAGTATGAGATCAAGCATCTTATCTAGATGCAGAGTAACCAAAAGAACTCCATCAATATGAATCTAAGCTATACTCTCTTGAGGCTAAATATTAGGTGCCTAAAAAATGCCAGCTGACCTGGCAAGTCTGAATGGTTACCTTACTGATCCCAAACAGGAACAGTCATGGATCCACAGCACTGCCCCAGCTGCGGAGCCTATTTCACAATAGATACCTGATTATGTACAGTGCTGGAATTTCCACAGGCAAATACAATTGTTCCTGCAGCAAACTGAAATGTGATTGAAATGTGGCAGATATCTATCTGTCAGGTACCCAAGAAAAGCAATAGCAAGGCACAGGCAGGCTTTCTGTGCAGTTACTGGATGAACTGGAAAATGAATTGCATATTAACTTCATTTTTTCATAGGTCTAATAAGCATAGTTACACCAGGCCCTCTCTTTCTCACTCTATATTTAAACATATCAGTCTTTTCCATTTGGCTTCACAACCTTTTTCACCCCTTTAGAAAATAACTTTTACACTTATTCTTTCATTACAGATGGAGACAGCTTCCCAGGCACCACTATGCTCTTTAATGTATAAGTCACATCCTGGAAACATCAGCCAGTAACGGCCTTTTCAAGAGCACCCAAATCTGCTGCTGTCAAACATGTGGGATGCTCACAGTCAGCTCTTCTGTCCTTTTCACCCACTTGTTCCAGTCCAGTGACCTTTCCAGCACAATAAAAGCTGCCAAAATACTGCAAATGTGATAAAAGTATGCAAAAGCCAAGTGCTATTAAATGTGCCTATTGTCTCTTGAAAGACAAGTTACTGAGTTTTCTCCGTCACAAGGTATCTCTTAGATCCTTGTGCAAATAAAGACAACCTGAGGTTATATTGATTTACATTCCTTAAATTCAAACAAGCCTAAGGAATATGTTTAAAGGCAGTATGACTTCTTTAGAAACTTGTAGAAGATATTTGAAGTGAGTACATGGTTTGTAGATCACATGCATGTCATAGCTGTTTCAAAACATTAAGACATGGGCTTCCAAAGGGAATTAGCTGTCCTACTCACTGCAACTTCTGACGACAGCTGGACCTCTACTCCCCTTTACGTTTCAGAAAATCATAAAGTCCTAACAAAGAGGCAATCAAAGTCTTTTAATGTGAATTTATAGTTTATTGCTTTCTTCCATACAGCTGACATGAAAGAGTTTCGAAAGAGAACAATGGCAACCTTTCATGCAGCCAAAACTTGATCTCAGTTGTATCAGAGTACTGGATAGCCTTTTAACGAGAGGAGAGGTGAAATTAAACAAGTGATTAATGCCCACTGGTTTCACAGATGGTCTGGTGCAACATATTTTGCTAGTAGGTCAGTCAAGAAGTAAGATTAGTTTTAGCTCAGGGTTCTCTGTCTCTCCTTTTATGATAAGATTTATGAATTATTTAGGGTAAATGAAAATGTCGAAAAATAGATATTTCTAGTGTAAACTTTTAATAAAGTTCTACAAATATTGCTGACTGGTTCTGAAGCCAATGTCAGTTTCCTCCTTAGCCACACAAGTTTCCAGAGTTTGAATAATGACAAGCCACCAAGAACAAATGAAATTATAAATTTAAAAATAAAGTAAAAATAAAACAGTCTTCTACAGAAAACTCTAAGACTATTATGAGAAGCTGAGTCTTGAACCCAAAGATTAATGCATAAAATCCAACTTTCAGAGCATCTAAACAGTATATTCCTGTCAATGTCACACAGCAACAAAGATGAAACAAATCTTGCCTAGACTGCAATAACATAATACATGTAGAAATTGTACTTTCACTTACACATCAGGCTAACTAATTTACAACTACCACATTTGGTCTGATAAATATGTAGTCACAAGTCAGTGCTGAGACCTATACAGATTACAGATTTTGTGATAATTTAACTCCTCGGATCTCCAGCCAGAACCATTCTGGGTGAAGAGAACTGTGTGAAGGACCACAGATGTCAATAAGAAAATAGTTTTATTTTCTTTACACCTCCTTTACCTTAGGCAGCGTTAGTGGAGCCTAAAGGGCAATGTGCCTTTTTCTGAGGGAGTCAAAGTTTCCACAAGGAAACATTTAGAGAACGAAGGCTAAAACTTGTTAATTAATACCCTTAATGAGAGGACAGGAGATAGCCTTAGATAGATATCTTCTTGTAAAAATTTATTTACTTCATTGTACTACCTTCATTGTGTCAACAGAAGAGAGTTAGCAATGTTAAGTTATAAAACAAATCCATACTTTCTGCTTTTTGCAATCATTATTTCTATTGGTATTCATTATCCAAGCTGAATGCAATTCTCCCATGGGCGACTAAGCTTAATTTAGGACGCCAGCACACACAAAAAACAAAAACAAAACCAAAAACAAACAAACAAAAAAAAAACAACCAAAAAAAACAAACACCAAAGAAAGAAAAAAAGCACACAAAATATTACAACTCTGTTTTCTGTGGTAGATAGAAGGTAGTTGGGCACCTAAACACACAGGTACATCTTTAACAGGATTTTCAATGTGAATTCATGTGAATTCAGTGGGAAGCAGGACTGAAAATTTGGCTAGAAACCACTAAGAAGTAAAACACTTATTGAGTTTATTGTAGTCTGGTTTATGTATTCTGAGAATGGCAAGTTCCTTTTCTGTGACAGAGAAAAGAAGATACACCAAAACCTGAACTCTGTGGTGAAACTACCTCCAGAATTATTACTGCATCAGTTAAAATCAAGCTTTATATATTCCCTTTTAACCAGTGCTGCATATTGAATTTTTGTTTAACTTTTGTAAAGAGCTACATAAGAGCAGAAATATCTTCTCATCTTACCTTTTCTGCCACATCAAGTGATTTACTTCCTAAGCAATCTTTCCTTCTTTGGTCTCATACGGTAACACAGCTGTGCACACAAATCTACAAACAATAATAACAATAATAACAATAACAATAATAATAACAACAACAACAACAATAATATAAACTCAGGCAGCCTTCTTTCCTGTTCATTACTTTTCAGAATTAGGCCTCAAAAGTTGTAGCTCATGCTAATGAGAATAATTGTTCACATTTTTCCTGATTGTAAAAATAATGTCATACTTTAATTATGGCTGTATATTTTAATGTTCAGTTAAGCATAATTGTAGTAAATTTAGACAAACGCAATGAAATAATATATGGTACATTGGGTTTTGTAGTTGAAAATACAAAAATACCTGCCTGTATTTGTCTCAGAATGTATTTCCTCCCATAAACTTTATATATTTATATTTATATTATCAAATTACTGAGCTGTATGACACTGTCTAATAAAAAGATTGTAACTGTAAATCCCAATCATAACATTCTTAGGAAATATGGAAGGTAATTAATATTAGAATGATATCAGTCTCTTGAAAAACCCTAGAGAACAAAAGGCAGCAGAAGAAACCTTTAATATTATGCTCATGCACACTGCGGGTTTTCCTTATTAAACTTTAAATTCATTCTCCTTTTTATAGTAAGCAAGACTGTTTAAACATTGCACTTAGAAAAAAATGTTAGAAATGTTCCTGCCAAAAGGACATTTTAGTAATGAAAATGCAAATCTGAAATCTGAAATAAGTTGCTAGCCCCCTCAGAGAGCTTCATGGCAGTATTAAGAAAAATCAAGTCTTCAGTATAGGTGGACCTGATCTTGTGAAGCACATAGCACATCAAGATGTGGAGCATATCTTGATCTGATGGGAACCCAAATATCTTCTCATATTAAGGATTTTTGTGAACTTTTCTTCGACAGTTTCTCATTCTGCTACTATCTGCCACAGTCTGGTGTTTAGCAGAAGGATTAATATCTGGCTCAGAAGTGTCTTTTCTTTGTCCTCTGAATTCTAGTCAGATTTGGCAGACATATAAAGTTAAAAATTGTTACTTCCTAAAGAGGAAAAGGCATAAGGACATCATGAAAACAGTATGCAGATAAATTCCTTCCCAGAAATTTTTACTTGAACGTATAAAACATTTGAAGTTCTGTGGCCAGTTTCATAGCTGAGTATGCAACATATATAATATATACACTTTCATTCAGATTTTAAAGTCACTTATCTTCAGCAGCATTCAAATTTCTTCTGAATTCACTTTTCGAAATATTTCCAGTGATGGGAATATTTGGCAAAACAGTGAATGCTGCAGAATACTTAATTGATTGAAAAATTATTTGAAATATTGCATTGGAAAGTTAATTTTCAAAGTAATTTTTCTCTCTTCAGGGACAAAAAAATCATATTTTTTGTTCATTGAAAACCACAGCAGTGAAGACTTACAGTAATTCTCCACTCTCGTTGCTGTCAAAGTGATAAGTGTCTGAACAGGAAGCCAGTAACCATTGTCTAACTGCAAAACTGGATAGCAGAGACAAAACATCTTGAACAAGGTCACAAATTAGTATCTGAACTGGGAATAGAATTCAGATCAATTGGTCAAGTGTTCTCTCACATGTCTACTCATAATTTCATAGCAGCTTTCTAATTAGCAGAATAGGAACTAAGAGCAGCATCTATACCAGTTCATACAGTGAATACTGGATTCTGGTATTGCTCTTCAAGAACTGTCACAAAGAAGGTGCCATACTCATTGGCTAAATACTCTTTGAAATTGTCCAGACACTCCTGCTTCCTAGCCCAATTCTTGTGACAGTAGAGCTCAATAAACGATATGAAAAATCATCCCACTTGAGAATTCTAAACTAGGCTTTAAATAGTGAATTAACAACAGGTTATTTAGTACAGATGTGTCTTAAATTGTGATGGAATCAATTAAGAAAGTCTACAAGTGTCCTTTATGTTCACAGACTGTTTTGGATACAACAAATATTCCCATTTATTTATTTTTTTTAACTAGAAAGGCTTGGTCTGCAGACCAGCCGGATCCTAATCAGAGGGCTAGAGGAGAAACTGCATACCCATACGTTTAAGTGATGTTTCCATGGATACAACTGACTTGATTTGTAGTTTGCAAATTTACCCTCAGTAAGTGGCAAAACACATTCCACCTTCCCAAAGATCTGAGTGTCAGGATACAGACATTGCCTGCCCGTGCAATGAATGTGAGTCCAAGGACTGGAGTGCAGAACCAGAGAGAAATGCACTTAACTTGCATTGCTAATCTGACATAGTGCTGCAGTGTGTGCTTGGGGAATCTTAATCAGGGTGGGTCGTTTTGTTGGTGTAAGAGACATTTAGGCAGGAATAGTCACAAATAAATGCACAAATAAAGACCAGGAAAAAACTGGTTGCAAAGGAGTCCTGGAAAAAATGATCGCATGGATGCTGTGGGTCATCAACTGAACATAAGTCAACGATGCCATGCTGTTTCAATGAAAAGCGAATTCTGCATTAGGCTCTATTAATAGGAATAGCTCACCAGACATGTGATGCAATCCTTCCATCCAAGCTCTGGCTGGAATACCGCTTCTATTCAGACACCCACACAGAGAGGTCTAGAGCCATTTCAGATGTCCATGGTGGGAAGAACAAGAATCAATGGGCATGTATTGCTGCAACGAATATCCAAGTTTGCTATTAGGAGAACCTTTTAGCAGTCAGTATAGTGCAGGCATGTAATATGCTGTCAGTGGAAACTCTGAAATCTCCACAACCATGAGCCATCAAGAGTAAGAGGGACGAGTCTATCAGGAATGACAGAAGCATAGATCATGATGACCTGGGGCTGGGACAAGGCCAAAATTGCCTCTTGAGATCCCTCGGCTCTTGATTCTATGTTTCATTAAAATAGCACTAAAATACTAGGAATCACTAAATACTATAGGCATTCTGGATTTTCATCAGAGTAACAGACTATCTCACCACGCCAAGTCCCAGAGTAAATTAAAATTAACGGTCTAAAAGAAGAGATATTCTAAAGGTGGCCCTTTTTCTAAATACTTTTTTTATTCATACTAGAACTACCTCAGGCTTTTTGACATACAGTTGTCAATTTTGGCAAAGCACTCAGAATCCAGGAAATTGTTCAGGAAATTACTTTTTGACACGAAGGTTATGCAGAGATGTATACTAAATGCTTCATTCTACTCTCAATTCATTCTACACAGTCTATCCAATGTCAACCAGGAAGTTAATTCGGATATGCAATGTTAAGGATGAGAAGCAAAGCCCAAGGAAGCCCTGATGATGAAGGCTTTAACAATAGAGACAGATTTACCTGTAAAGTTCCTGTAACCAGTCAGAGATAAAAAAACTTTACCCAATATTCAACATTTCCTTTCATTACCCATTTTTTTTGGAGCTCAGGCAGGGATACAATTAGTTACATCACAAGCTACAACAAGGAGAGTCAGTGGGAACAAGAACATATTATTTTTTGTGATAAGTAAGAGGAGAACCTCAAGCAGAGCATTGATTGTCTGAAATTATATCTACAGTGTAGGAGACAAAGTGTGGACTTCACTTAAGCCTTATTACAAAACAGGGGCATGTTGCTGGGGCATTACCTGATGGGACTGAGCAGCAACGTGGGGCAGAAACCAGGGAGAAGCTTAGGACTCTGCACAGTGCTACAGGTTCTCTCCATCTTCCCCACTCTGTGCATCAAATATGGGGAGCTCAAAGAAAATTTGCAGTAAGCAGTGGAAGCTTACAAGCTCCTAGTCCAATGGCAGAGGAGCAGAAGTCAGGAACTAGCAGTCGGGTTTTTATTCTTTCCATTCTTCCCTGGTAAATCTGCATTTGAGTGGCTTTCATCTGAAGTGCTCACTGTAAATCTAGTAAACTTTCTTTCATTCACTAAGATGTTAAGTTAGCTCTTTCCACCAAAAAAGATTTAAAATCAAAGTAGCTGGTCTAGTGATAACAACAGCAAGTTTCTGACAGTTTTATAAAGAGCTAATTTGCAGAGACAAGGTTTTATTCGTTGATGTGGTAGGTAGTATTTACCAGGTCACTTGAATAAAAACAACGGTTTCTCCTTATGCTGGCAGGAGCTATTGTACATGTTAGACTGAATGATGAATTTCCTTCTGAAGATCTAGAGTTAATTTCTTTACTGTAGTTGTCATACTGCACTGACAATCTGAATGCCATTATCACAGTAATAACTGAAATTAAAAAGTGGAATATTGTGATTTGAAGATGAATACAAAGAACACACAAAGACCTGCATGTTGACTCACTTCAGCTATTCTCCCCTGTACCTGTTGTTCTATGTATTCATAGTCTTTCAGTGGAATTTATTCCAATAAGATCAGTATTTCTTCATTTAAACATTTCCTAATGAATTTTACATCTCTGGACCAAACTCATCTCTGATATAACATTCAAGCAATTAATGGACTGTTACAATAGATCTGACTTGGACAGCAAACCTGAATTATTTAAAGGCAAAAATTTATCATTAACATAGGATGTAAAGACATCCTGAACTGAACCAACAATTGGAAGCAGGAACAGCTGGGAAACGGGCTTTAAAACCACACAGGTGCTCCAAACCAAAATGTTACTATGGACTCTGAAATTATCAGAAATCATTATATTTCTCTCTACTCGGGGAGGGTGCTCAGGCCATTAGGAATGGGTTCCTGAATTAGCAGACTTTTGTCCCTCAATTGGAGCCTCTTAGAAGTAGTTCAGGTCACCTAAATATTTAAACATTTGAATATTTAAAGGTGTTTAATGGCAGTTGAGAGCATTTTTTTTAATTCTACTTTAGTGCTGAGAGCAGACTAAACTAATTCAGGCACTTGAATGTGCTGCTTGTGACTTCGCCAAGCCAACTTAGTGTCTGGCTGCTGTGCACAGGGACAGTCCCATCGGTCTCCTGCAGCTCGAGGCCTCACCGTGTGCTTCCAACGCTTCCCTAATTGCATGCCAAGTTGGTTTATGGTGTTTAATCAGCAGAGAATCAACCCTAAAAAAAAAAAAAAAGGAAAAAGTGATTACCTGTCTTCTGGTTTAGCTTTCTTAACTTACTTCTGGGATCAGATGATCACCAATGACAGCAGAAAGGACAGCATTGAAAATCCCATTGCAAAGAGGTGGGCAAGGGCAAGATCACACTCCTTGCTGGCAGCTAGCTATAAGATGGCTTTAGTTGTACTGTAAGTCCATGCACAAAATGTAGATGAGATGATGCAATTAATTCCCACAGTGTGCAAAAACGGAAAGGTAGGGGAGCTCAGAAGCAGTCACAAGTGCCATCACCAGAGAAGGATGATTATGAAAACTCTCACTAGCTTTCTCCCAGTGAAAGGCAATTTTTCAGTAAAAGGCTTTTATTAATATGGATGGGAAGCAGGAGAGAGGAAAGAGGGGAAGTTAGCAACCTTTAGAAAGGTCGCTGTCTGCATCTCTGTCCTGCCTTGTGTGTCAGAATTGATGGGTACAGGATGGTTACAACTGCACACAAGATAAGAAATTACAAGGGGAAATAAAAAATTAATTTACAAATGCATTTCACAGTTCACACACAGTTAGGTGCAACTTATTTTTTAAAATTCCCTTCTCTATTCAGGATTGACTTTACTTGACGTAATATGTGTTGTTTTATACTTATGGGAGTTGGTTTATGAATAATACAATTAGCGAGTTTGGGCTTTCAGGAAAGGTCTACACTTACTGGAATTTATTCAATTTAAGCGAGAGGTACTCTGCACTTTGCATATTCTGCAGGGTAATGATGATGTAGGCATAACTGTTGAAATAATTGTTTGCCTCTTCTTACAGTAAGACTGAATTAGACTCACCTCATTTAAACTCATGTTAGTGTCTGAGTATAATAGCTCAATAACATAAGAATTCTAGCCTAGGATTCCTATGGCTCAAGCAAATACAATGCGTAGGCTGGTGTGATAAGCTCTGTTTCTTTCACACCACAGTTAGCATAGATGTGGGGAGAACACCAGGCAGCCTCACACTCTGTGCACTGCTCCTTGAAGACCATCAGCATTTTCCTACACATCTAGGCTGAAACACGTGAATCCAGAAAATGCAATTGCGAAAGTTGCTCTGAGAGACTCAAAAGTTAATAATACACGTGATTGATACAATGTTCAGTATTTAAAATTGCATCAGACGCTTTGCTAGTGTAAATCAACACATCTACCAAAATCAAAGGATGAACATGCAAATGTATTTTGCAGATGCTATCACAAACCCATTGTCAGTCCATTGAAAGACTGAAATTATTAAGGTGACCTTCCTTAATGTTATTTAGCCTTTAGACCATCAGTGCAAATGTTAGCTCCCTTTTAACATTCACTGTTCTCTTCACTGTAGTTTCCTTAGAGCAATACCAGTACCCACCAGCTAGTGATCTGCTATCCTTGATTATAGACTAAAAACCACTGTTAGACCCAAACCAAAATGTTGGAGCTGACCACACATTTTGTGGGTTATATGAAAAATTTTTAAATTTCCCATTGGTCTGCAGTGACCTCACTGTCTGATTTATATTATCAAACAGGTTTTCTTTGGATCTGATAAGGAGACTCACAAACTGCAAGTTGTACAAGAAACAGAAGCAAAAGGGGATTTTTTCAGCAATTCTTTTTTTTACAATGCTCTCTGAGTAAAAATAAAGCACAAGTGAATATCTGTCTTTTCTGAGTCAGATTAGAAGTGGCAAGAGGCCAGGACTCTTGGTCATCCCTAGATTTTTTTTGGAAATTAGTCCTGGCAGAGGTTGAGGCCATGTTTTTGAAAGGATGGTAATCTTATAACCCATTTCCTTTTCCAGCTGTCTTCCCAGCCTATTAGGGTCTATAAATTCCTAATATTTAAATACTTGTGTGCCTAATACACATATTCTGGCAAAACATAAGGGAAAGACTGCCACCATTGCATGTGTAAGTGAAGGACAGAGTTCTTCAGTATCAACCAGGTATCTGAGAGAGTTCATTTTAATGTTGAATTAAAGGACCCCTGAGTCATTATGACAAATTATCACCAACCTAAGATGCCAATGCAGAAGCCTAAATCTCTCCTTGCAAAGAGAAGGCCACAGCAAACATAACCAATTTGCTAATACATAAGCTTGCATGCTACCAGCTGCAACAGTCCCAAGGAGAAGGCAGCTTCAAATAAAGGCTAAGAATACTATCCATGTGAGTGTGAGTGGTTTGGTTTTGAGGCTCTGGAACTGAAGGTCAGAATGGTTTCAAAGAAATGCTGAAGATCTGCTCACAAAATGACAGTTATGTTAAGGCCATCAATCACAAGCTGGTCATCAAGGCTAGAGGTCTTCAATGATGTTAGTCATTTCAGGCAATTTAGGACAGAGAGCATACATTTTGGTTTGAAGTATTTTGTTTGATTTTTTTTTTTTTTCAAATTTTACCATAGACATCCAAATATATTAGTTATTATTTCTGGAGATCAACTATTCCTTTGAGTTAGAGACAAGACAGGACAAGAAACTTTTTAGAAGGGGCAGCTTGTGGCTTCAGGAGCAGAAACACAGTCTGAACATCATATAAGGAAAGAGTTAAAAATAGACAGTCTCCACCCCTGGTCCCTTTGGGCCACGTTATAGGGTTTAACATTGCAATGAACTCCTCCCCTTGCTCCTTCCCTGGCTAGCAACAAGGGGTTCCTGCTATAGTAATTCCATAACGTGCGACTCAAATCCTGGGTTACAACAATTTAAAGGTATTTCCATTACAATCTCCACATCTGGTCCCTTTGGACCAGACCATAGGGTTTAACATTGCAATGAACTTCTCCCCTTGCCCCTGCTCCCGCTTGGACTTATCCACAGACTGCAGTCCCTTAGGTGCGTACCTGTTCCAAGTGGAGCCTTATTATGAGCCACAGTCTCTCCAGGGGCATACCTGCTGTGGCATAGATTTATCCACAGCCACAGTCACTTTGAGGAGCACCTGTTCCAGCGTGGCCTTCTCCATGGGCCACAATGCCTTCAGGGATATACTTGTTCCAGTGTGGCCTTACCCACAGCCACAGGCCCTTCAGGAGTAAACCTGCTCCAGCATGGCCTTGCCCATGGCTTCATACAGGGGAGTACCTGCTCTGTTGTGGGCTCTTGCATTTCGTGTGCACATGAGCAGATATGTTCATTTATCAAGTGGTGGTTGTTGACAATGCTGTTGCACTGGCACGGAGGAATAACTTGCCCTAGAAAAGGTGTAAGTTCAAAGTAGAGTTCATTGGTTAGTCTCAGTGAATAGTTAGAAACATCTCCCCATATGTCAGCAGACATTATATACCTCTGGCCTGAGAGTCAATAGGGCAGAATGAGCTGGCCCCCAAATCAGCTCAGCAAACCCTCCCGCCCTTGGCATTGCTCCCAGCTCTGATTTCAGGGCTCCCTTAGCAGCAAGCTACAGACTGATTTTTGGAAACAAAAAGCACAAGCTCTCGGGTCCCATCAGACTCCTCCCTACAATTTTCCCTGGTAAAAGAGAAGAAAAAGCTGCATAACATTGCAGAAAATCACAATGAAAGGGATGGTTGAAAGTCGTTACCTGTCAGATCCGCTCCCTGAGCAAATCCATCGAACCTAAACATCCTTTTAGTTTTAACAGAGCAATTGAAGGAGATATTGTAACAGAGGAAAGCCTGCAGTGCTATCTAGGCCATATATGCCTTTAAACTTGCTGACTTAAAAATGATACAAAACTGAATTAGTTAATCACTTTACTCACATATCAGTAAAACCCCTTGATCATGCGAAATCTCACATACCTGTCTGAATTCAGAAGGTTTCAAGAACTCACCAAAAAAACAAAATAAAACAAAATAAAACAAAATAAAACAAAATAAAACAAAATAAAACAAAATAAAACAAAATAGGCTGTCATTTTTTTTCCTTATATTTTTTCCCATTGGTTTAGGCTTCCTGAAATATTTACATTGCTTTAAACTCTTTTGCAACACTTCCAGCAAGTAATTTGTCTAGTATCTCTGTGTTGCACACATGACCTCTCTTAAAGCAGCCCTGCTCTTGCTTGGCTTTTCACTGTATTCATTGTAGTACCAGCTAATCATAAAAAACTGAACACATTATGAACTTGTGCATCTCTTATTTCTATGATTCTAGTACTAATAATTCTAGGCTATTCTTTTACTGTCATACAGCCATTAGTGATAGAGCAGGTCAATGTTTTGACTTTATGCTAGAGACTATGGGACTCAGACGTCCAAAATCTAAAGAAATTTAAAGGAACCATATGGCAAATCTTTGTAATATTTGAAATGCCACCCAATACATAATTTAATTAGAAGGTACCTTTGCTAAAAAGTCATTCCTTGAACTTTGGTGCCAGAATACTGATTTTCAGATAATTCTACAAAGAAATTGGTAATTAAAGGTTCTGTGCATACTCTGGGCTAACAAATTTCCCTCCTCTTTTCTCCATGAAGATTTTAAGGGCTATAGAAGGTAGAAGGCTTAAAATATGGATTTCCAATTTCAATTAAAGCAAACAGAGAGAGAGATATCAAAAGATTGTGAAACTTTCCAGTTGCTTTATGGGAAACACATAAGCATCCTGATGTAGAGAACTGTCTCAAGCCAATGCTGTTTATCTCATGCCCGAAGGGCAGATAGGAGAGAATTCACAGCAGGCACAGAGAATGCAAATCTTTGGTGAAATGCACCTTATAGGTCCCTCGATGCATCATTAAGATGGTGGGCCAAATCTAGCCACACTGACAGATTATATCTTCTCCCTCAGGACAAAAAAAAAACAAACCCCAAAACAGACTTTGCAAAAATCCAAAATTCATATTTTTGGTTTTAAACGACCCATTTTTGATCATAAAAACAATTTAAACTTCACGATCACTTCATGGTTGCTAAACTTGGTGTGAAAAAGGGGGAAAGGCTGTTATGTCTGACTAATTTTGCTAGTCTGTGGAACCAGTAAGGATGTGGTTTAAGCTGCTGTGTAAAATGATTTTTAAAAACTTATGTAATCTCCCTGTGTCCCAAGCAAGTGTTCTTATTCTCTTCGTGGTCAAAAAGTAGGCCAACATCTTGCTTCTCCATTACTGTTAAATACCCTTTCTGTCTCTTTTCTCTCCAATGTTTTATAGCAGTGAACTAAGTACTGTCTGGAAAAAAGCACCAGGAAGGGGCAAATGAGGATCTAGACTTATATCAAATATAACGGTGGGTATTAGTGAATGTCCCTGCAAAACTTTAAAGGATCAGGCCTCCAAATCTATTCCTTAGCTGCAATCTGACCTTTTTTTTTATGATTAGCATATCATTAAGTAAAGATTGGATCTGCCAAGCTTTTTTCATTGTTCTGTGTCCCTGTTGTCCTATAGATTCAGTCTTTCTTTTTGAAAACTTGGATATCTTAACTTCCATTGAAAACAAAAACCCACACACTTCATTCTCATGATTGCAAGAAATAAAAAACTGAAGTAGGCTTGAACTGAGCAGATGCAACAGTGTGTCCCCCCATCCACAGAGAAGGGAGTAAGAAAAAAACAAACAGCTGACCTGTTTTTTCCACTGGCTACTAGATCCTTAGAGCTGAAAGACACTTCCAAGGGAGAGCAGGGGGGCAACAGCCCAGCAAAGAGCCATATATGTTATGTGGCATGGCAGGCCTTGCTATTGCTACCTCAGCACAAATTTGAGCTAGCTGTGGAGACAACAAAAAAAGGCTTCTGCCAAAATAGCTGGGATTCCCCCCCCCCCAGAAAACAAACAAACAAACAAACAAACAAAACCAAACACAGCAGGTTACTCCGTGCCAGAGAACAGAGAGATGCCCAAGAGAAGAAGGAGAACAGGGAGGAGAACAGCAGCACTGAGCCCTAAATCAACCCTTGCAAAGGGCTGGCCATGGTGAGTGGGGAAACAGATGGACTCCTCTGAAGCCTCTTGCTCTCTCCCTACTGCAGGTGCAGTGGTCAAGAAGATTTCTGGCTTTGAACGCTCCTCACAACAGCACTGTATCCATCTCAGGTATGTGAGGAAGCAGTGGATGCCCAGATCATTCTTGTCAGTAACAACGGCATCCGTTCATTATCCAATATATCTAGCAGGGATCTTATAGCTTGCACCATAAAAAACTGAAAGCTTTAACTTCTCCGTGGAGGGAACATAGTGTGCAAAGACCTATGTTAATGAAGTAGCATAGGTACATGTGGTCAGGCCTATATCGGCTGTCACTCCCACTCTCATACAGTCAGCCTCTGCATTGTAATGGTAGCCATGGATTGCCACAAGTCTTTCTTTCTGTTCTTTCCGTTGTATTCATATAATTTATCTGAAATTTTAAAAAGTGGTTTTTCTAATAGTGCATCTACAAATCACTACCTCTGAATGATGATGGGTACAGTTCAACCAGCACTCAGCACTGACTCCATGTCTGTAAATACTTAGAAAAGTATACCTTACCATACTGAGGCTGATCTCTGTCCTCTGGTCAAGGGATACAGAAAAGTGTGCTGGATTCACCCTCTTCAGGCTTGTAGATGGAGCTTCTGCTCTGAATTAATCCCACAAAGAACATCTCTCTCCAGTGTCTACAGAAGTAACCTAGGAATCTTTCTGAATAGCCATGAAACGGAAACCTGATCTCTTATTTACAAAAAAAAAAAAAAAAAAACCAAAAAAAAAACAACAACAAAAAACCCCACAAAAAAACCCCAAACAATCAAAAAAACACCCAACCCCTTTCAGCAAAATTGGGACAAAGAAAAAACTAAGGGAGAAGGAGGAATCTGCCCTCTACCCCCAAATAGTTGTCTGTGTCTAAAATATTTATGATGAGGAAATAAACAAAATGAAGGCTGAGGAAATAAGCAAAACCCATGTTCTCCTTTCTATTCACCCTTTCTCCATGCCACTTCTACTAAGAAATAAGCTAGAATTTCCCCAGGACCAATTAAGGCTTTTATTGACAGAACTACAGAGCAATATCTTGGTAGAGCTTTCCATTTAAAACCTTTAATCTGCATGTTATCTGATTCTGAACAACCTTCTTCTAAGTAGAATTTATGCACTCACTCTCCCTTTGAATGCCCCTTGGGACCAGAGACTATGTATAGCACTAATTCACTTAAATTTCTCATTTTTAAAAAAAAAAGCTCAAAATTTCTTCCAAGCCAAGTTAGGTTTCTTTGTAATGATTTTAATTGACTGCTTCAGAGCAGCATCAGAATAAAGCAATCAAGAGTGGCAAGAACAGCATGCTCATACATGACGTATTAGAAAAAAATACTATATTTGCTTGTTTGAATAAGGAAGCAATAAAATGGCCAGAGTGGGAACCCCTGCCCCCCAAGAAATCACATGATTTCTTGTACAATGTTCAAAATGGAAATTAATCAACCAATCAATCAACTGGAAAAGAAAGACTCACTTTCCCTGCATAACGGAAGCTTCTTGCTCCATTTTTCTGCAATTTAGAGAACCAGTATTTCCTTGCTTGGGTCATTTTCAGATCATTTGGCTGGCAAACATATTTTTAGATCTCTCTGTAAAAACCCTTGGGTTTTAAGGATATAGCTATTATTTTAAGAAAAGAAAGAAATGAATAAATAAAAAAGCTTTTGAGAAATGCAGCCATGAATGATGCAACTGGAAGCCAGGGGGTGCTCAGTGTATTACATTTGGCCACAGCTTTGAGTGCCGAGCACTGGAAATCTGAACTTGTGCCATTTTGGACCTCTGGCTTTACTGGAATGGAGCCTAGAACCTTGTCTGGGAATAGTCTGCATTGGATGACCTTCATAGCTCATCTTTGCATCCCTCTTATCCACATCTGAAGCATCTGGCAGAAAGAGGAAAGATGGGAAAAACTGAATAAGTAGGTAGGGAATTTGTGACTGGTCACAAAAGTTGTGCTGAGGTAGCAATAGCAAGGCCTGCTGTGCCACATAACATATATGGCTCTTTGCTGGGCTGTTGCCCCCCGGCTCTCCCTTGGAAGTGGCTTTCAGCTCTAACAGCTGTATACAGATTTCACCATGTTAAGGGAACCTAAAGGTATTGAAGAACCTTTTACATGCTGTATATCCAGTCATCTCTTTGGCTTTCTATCACCTTTTCAAAAAATACATATACAAACCATAATTTATGCTGAACACTGAAACCAACTTACTGCACACAGTGCCTCCACCCCATAGTTTTCAGCACTGAGCACTATGAAAAAGACAAATGAATGTGTGATCAGGTCCCTGGTGCTTTTTGATAAAAGGAAGAAACTCCACTCTGCTTTTGAGAAACAAAGTTGACTTGCAGTGATGTATTTCCATAAGGTGCTAGAAGTTGTCAAAACTCTGAATTTCTCAAATTCTGTTGTGGAACAGATCTTGTACAAAGCATTTACTTAGAAAACAATAATTCAGGGATTAAAAATAAGGTCACTTTAAATTTAGTAAGAGCCATCACAAAGGCAGACTATGGGAAAAGAATTTGTCAGCTGCAGCTTCAACCTTGCAGACTGAGTTTGGGTCTTCTAAAGTTGACTTGCACTAAGATCTCATGTAAGGCTGAATTTCTGCATGTACACCTTTCATCGGTGATGGAAATCACACCATTTACCAATGCCAGTGCCAAACTACCATTAGCCAGAGTGAGCCAGTGCTATTTTACCATTTTATCAATTTCTTTCAGAATAAGACTCAAAATGAGAAGTTTTGAATGTTGAAAGTATTCGTTAACCCAGAAAACAGGGGTGTGTGTGTGAACACAATTACAAAAACCTGAATATTGTGACTAAAAACGTGGACTGAAAAGTTTAAAATTCTTCAGAACACATTTATAAATGTTCCTGTGTTTGATCTAGCAAGGAACACATCTTCATGCTGATGCTAGAACATGCATTTCCAAACACAACGTGATCAAATTGTTTTGGTGCTGCTCAGGCATCCAGCACGGCCATTGCCCCCTAGTTAGGATCAAGCCCAAAGCGGTCCCCTCAATAAGCTGTCCTGTCAGATAAGGAATCACCTCTCTACAGGTGAGAAAGAAAGGGGTTAAAAGGAAGGCTCATGAAGAAAAAGACACCCTGACTGGTCATGACCACATTTAGGTTACTAATAACTTAAGCAACCACAATACCCAGCAGGATCTCCAAGTACTGCAAGAGACTCATTGTCCCTCTGAATAACATACATCTTTGCTGATGATTTGACTCCATCATACTGGCAATAACAGTCCTAAATTAGGACTAAAGTAACAATACCTTCAGCTGACCACTGTCACTTCATCTTGACGCTGCCTCATTCCCTCTTTTCACATCACACAGTACCTGCCAGTACTTTTGAGAAACTGCAGAGTGATTGCCCACATTTCTTTAGAGATGGGCTAAAAAGGATGCTTATTTAGCACGTTCACATAACTTTTTTTGACCTCATGCCATACGAACTGTCCTTTTATGGGTTTTGAGTTTATAGATCCCTGATTATCTTCAGGGGGAAAAGAATTTAAATACCTTTCTTTGGTTCACAGCCAAATGCTTTTCGTACAACCTAAAAAACATCTTGCAGCTTCCTTCACAGCCCTGCCCCTTCCTCCTCCCCTCTTACATCTGCTGCTATAAAAACCAGCCTGTTCCATATTTCTAAAAATTGAAAACTAGATTTCTGAATCACTTCACCTTTTGGTTGCCATTCAGATTATTAATCTTTATATCACAAATAGAGGCTCAGCTGGCTGTAAGCAACTGTTATTTTAGTGTCTGACAGGCACAGGCTTCCTTCTCAGTCTGGGGACTTATTTACATTTCTGTATCCTGGCCCATTATTGAAGTTTTCCCCAGCTTTCATTCAGACAAAATTCCCACTGAGATTTTAAAGGCCCCCCTCCAATGAATCCTTAGCATCTCTCTCGTGTAGTACTCAGGATAATGGAACCTGAATCCAAGCTGTTTGTGCTGGTCCCTTGCTCGTGGCTTTCTGCTACAGCTCCAATCAAGTGAAAATTTACCCTGATTGCTATAAGAAGGAAAGGATGCTGCCAAAGTGTTCTCAACACACAGCCTTTTTTTTTTTTTTTTTTTTTGCGGTGCTCTGCATTTCCTCAGTCCAAAATAACCCACATTTGCCTCCTGGCATACTCCAAACCAGAGGCTTTCCAGGTGTCACTGTGACAAGAATTCAATTTAATGTGAGTGGTTGGACTCTCCTGCCCCTAATCAATGTCCTTCTTTGTCTAACAAGGGGAAAATGACAGCAATGGCCGGCAAATGAGTCACACAGGGTGCCTAGCTCCTTAGAGCCCAAGGCCAGTGCCTCTCTGATGGCACTGAGAGAAGGTGGCAGAACCGGCCTCACAGAGCCACGATATATGACCCCCAACACCCCACACTACTTACCTTAGCGAAGCTGCTCTGGCATGCAGCGTGGCCACCACTGAAGCCTGGCAGCTGCAAGAGCTCCTCTGACAGCAACTGGCCTTCTGGGCAGGTGCCACCAGAGTAGTACAAATCAGCAATGAAAGGTGCAACAAGGGGACAGATTGCCCCTGTCAAGCAGTACGTGAGGAAAAGGACATGCATGGACACCGTCACACAGAGGCACCATCAAAGCTGTTCTCATTCGGAAGTGCTGCTCCTTGGGCTTTGAGGTAGTGGTTAACAAGTCCATCCTGATGGCAGGAACAGGTGACTTTGTCTCTCTGAGAGACACAAGCCATCCTTTTCCACCAGCAGGGCACTACCTCTGGCAACCCCTCACCAGGATGATTTTGCTGACTTGACTTCCACGCAGAGGACCAACACGTCTAACAAAAATGTCCACGTGCAGCTTCAGGGAAGAGAGTAATGGAGATGATAACTTTTATTCCTCCACAACCAAAACCAAGTCACAGTCCCTCACATCTTGCCTTGGAGCACCACCTTGAAAGTCCTTAACTATCCCACAGATATAAATGTTTGAATGTCATTTTGCACTAGGCACTGGAGCTAATTTTCCTATTCAGTGATTCTGTCATTTTGTAAAATGTGTACAATATGCAACATCATTTATTATAAAAAAACAGAGAGTGCAAGAAGATTAAAATTCTGACAGAGGCGTATTATCTTTGCTTGGCAAAAGAAAAAACTTCATATGTTTGTGAATCATTCCTGAGATAATCATACTCCTTTAAATACCATAAAGAAAACAACTTTTGTGTTTGTTCTGGAAAACATCATGAATATTAATACGAGACAAATATAATTTGTCCATTTTGGAGAGTAATGAACTTTTTTCCTTCAAAAGATTTTGTAGTGAGAGCATATAGATTTTGAAAGGCTAAAGACACTACTAATCTGAGACAGATTTGTGTGTGAACATTTGTACCATAAATCTGGTAGATATCACACTCAGTTTTAAAAATAAACCCCAACTGGTAGCTCTTTGAGTCAGTTTGTACTCATGCCTCCTATGTGAAAAAGGTGTGCAATTTTGGAGACATTTAAGCTCATATCAGCATCCTGCCAATGAATACTTCGAGGAACTCCAAAGGTTTAGAAACTTATTTTGAGGGAGGGAAGAAGGAAGGGTAGAAGGAGCATCTTAATTTGTATTTAAAGTGTCTTTTTTAACAGTAAGTAGGAGTCTGAGTCACATATATGCATTGGATACTGTTTGAATAAAGACAGAACCTTTCAGCTTACAGCATTCTCCATCAGCTACCTATGGCACTGCTGAAGCTTAACGTAAAACCCCAGTGCCTTTCCCACTCCATCTTTCATGAACCCCCTTACTTGTAGCTAATGTACAGAACTGTGGAAATCAATGCTCAGTTCTCAACCCAGCAAAGTCTTATACAACTAGAGAATGTGTCATTTAATTTGTGTTGCAGTTGTCTGACATCAACAGCAAGTATATATTTACTGGCTTCACAACTGTACTGAGAGATAAAGTATTTTTTAAGGATGGACAGAAAGTGTTTCTCTATATTTACAGCCATCTTTAACAATATAGTTGCTGAAGAAACCTATATAACAGGACAAAAGAATGCAAAGGTAATTCAGAGATCAGGAATTATTCCTATCACTCACCAGGGCAGATTTTTCAGAAAACTGCAGGGAAGTGTTACAGGGAAGTGGTCAGACAGAGGTAGTAAAAGCCCTAGCTAAGATGCAAGAGCATCACAGTTATATATGACAAAAAAAGATTGGTGCTTAAGACATGGTTTATACACTTAACACCTCTAAAAATGCCAAACTCGATCTGCAAAGAGTTGGAAACAAAGTTCTGGATGCTTACCTGGTGACACCAGAATATAGGTTTCTTCCCATGTCAGCCAGCTTTGATAAAAAAATAAGTGATGTATCTTGCTGGCGGGAATCGCTGCTCCTGTTGTTAGTGCAGAACAAGCAAAATGAAATTCACAAGTACTACCATTAGTTTATTGAGATAGTTGACAGAAACACCCCACCCAAAACAAAACAAAAACCTAAACTCTTGTTTCCTTCTTACCTTATATCATGCATAATCATTTCAGAGAAAAAAATACATAGGGGAAAAATGTCATTCTGGCTACAGAAAGATTTCTAAACCATTCTACTGTGGTGACTATATAGAAAAGGAGGCAAGAAGGAACATAGCTGACTTTCTGGTGAATGGAATCAAATACCACAACAAAGAGCCAAAGTATTTGTTGATAAACTCTGATAAACCAAAATCCATATCACGGACTAGAATTAGTTATGCAGCCCAAAATGTGAAGGAAGAGATTGAAATAAAACCTGTTCTTTCTCTCTCACACACACAAATATAATCTAACACTTTGCCAAATGCACATTGAGCAAGTCTGAACCATTTTGAGCTCATTCAGCATAGGGTATATTGATCAGCAAAGCCCAGAACAGAGAAACAAAGCTCAGACACAAACAAGTGAATTTAATCAATTGAAGTTGCCCAACAGCTAGCAAAAAAGAATGCGGATAATTTTGACCACAATATAGTTTTATGAAAGTCATGTGGGTTGTTTCTTGGGACAGCATAGGGAAGGAGAAGAACTGACATAAAACCAGCCATTTTTTCTGCTGCACTAATTGTAACATTTAACTTGCTCACTGGGATTTTACAAATCCAAATGATAATGCTGGAGAAAATATTGGGCAAAGAATTAGGATTTCCTTTAATTATAGGAGTTTCAAAACAATAAGAGAAAGCTTGGAAAAAAGCTGCAGGTTAAAAAATAAGTTTAACCTGATCCAGAAGTGTCAATGAGAAATCTGAGATACTGAGAAACAAACAACTAATGTTCCAAAGGATAAACATGGTTAAAGCCTTTAGTGATTATTAGCTTCTGAAACTATGATGTTGTACTGTTCTCAGGGAAAAATAAAATTGTTATCTGTAAGAGTTTAGATAAAAAAAAGTTATTGCAAACCAAGTGGTTCAAGTGCCCTTTGGAAATGTTAAAGATTGAAGTTACAGACATGGAGAACTTCTACAGGAGTAATAAGCTGATGTCTTTATCTCAGATCAAATAATGAAAAACTATTCAAGTAGTTATGCTGCTAGAACAGGAGGTTGTGACAATATAATCCATTTAGCTTCACAGGAGCCCAGCTTTGTTTTGATTTAAGCTCAAGGACTGGAGTAAGCCTGTTTCAAAAATAGAACCACTAGCATGAAGGCTTGGTTAGAGAAAGTCTCTTATCTCCTCCTCCATGCCTGTGAGAAGCTGTCAGGTATGCCTCACCTTGTTCAGACAGAGGGAAAATGAGTCCCTTCTTGCTGGGTAGCTGAGCTCTCTTGTCCTGTGACTCTTGCTCATGCCAGGAGGTAATTGTGTATTTAAAGGAAGAGCCTGGCCCCTTCTGTGGATATTACTGTAGAGGAGAAGCAGGCTTCCCCAAGAGGCAGCTTGTGACACAAGACCCAGAACCTACCTCTTTGGCTATGTATTGTGGATATAGTCCTTTCCTATACCTTTAGTAGGAAGCACAGTGGTGCTCATGCTGTAGTGGAGACCATAAGGCGGTCGAGTAAATAGGTGAGGTTAATTCAGGCACAGCTCAGGAGCAATACCATTGTAATAATTTATATTCACAGTGCAGCTATATTACAAGGCAGATTAACTTAACCACACTGGTTGTTAAAAAGTTCTATTGCAAGAAATAAACATATTTGTACATGCCTACGTGAACACCAAAACCACAAAGTCCAGCAGAAAGTATCAGAAATTGCCTGTATTGTTAGAACTATGTTCCTTGGTATAAATACATGTCACTAAAGCCTGTGCCATAACACAGTTGATTTGTAGGACCTCTGCCACACTACATGCCTCATTTTCTGAGTGTCCAGATAGACACCATAGGGTTAGATTTGCAGGTGTATTTGAGTGCTTGCAAATGTGGCTGAATCAATGAAAGCTAAACCTAGAGGGCTATCTAATTCTAAGCATTCTTCAAATTCTGATATCTCAGATGGGACACAGTAGAATAAGCAGGCACATTTTACTTTAATTTAACTTTGTCACCTATTTTGATTTGTAAAATACTCGATTATTCAAGATTCTCTTCTCTATATCAGCTTTTCTTTGCAAGCAGTTATACCGCCCCCCTAGCTCCATGTGTAAACTACATTTCTTTAGCTATCCTTAGCTATCTGTCTGTGTCCTTAATTATTTGTCTTTATGCAATCACTCCCTATCTGCTTCTCCATTTTCAGTTGATTTCTTTCCCACTTCAATTAACTTACATTTCACTTAATTTCTTCTTCATCCCACTTTCATCAGACTCCTTGTCCCCATCGTTCCATTTTGCAGTGCAGCTTTTGTTCTCTCTGCTTTTGCATCAGTTATTCTTCTTCCTTCCCTTTCACCAGATGCGGGCACAGATGTCACAGAAGATGACAAAAAGACTGACAGCTTCCCTGCTCCGTGCTTTAATGTCCATGCTTATCCTCGTCCCAAACAGCTATTACAGAACAAGTTCACATTATTCCTGTAGCCTGAGCCTGACTGTGTTCAATCATGACGGAATATTTGGACATACCAGCCAGTAAAACTGAAGTCTCTCTTGAGCTTGTACAAACTTCAACTTTAAGACTTGTACCTTCACTAAATTTCTGCAGCATTTCAGGCACTGAAAAACACATATTGTGACACAAAAGGAACTGCTACCGAATTTAAAATCACAGTTCAAGAGCTCAGAGGCACTACCAATATTTTGCAAGTTTACCAGATTTATTTTTTAATTTAAGTTTGTTCTTAGGAATGTTTTCTTTTGCAAGATTGATGCTAATAACTACCATTTAACATTTAACCAAACTTTAATCTTATCTTCTTATTACAAACAACTGAAAGCTTGATTAACTTTCAGAAGAGCCAGTGAACCAGCTCTGGCCATGAAGATTTCCAGCCAAAGAACTCTAGCTTTTAAGCACATATTGTTTAAGTTACAGTACTACAGATTAAAAGCTATATGGGGCTACCACCATTTTTCTACCATAAAATTACATATAAATAACCAGAATATTTCTTCAAAATAAATGCATATATATAACATCTTCTGTTTTTCGTAATGCCTCTGTCACAGCACTGCAGTTACAGTCAATTCAGCTCAAAGATTCCAGAATATTAGGACTGAGGAAAATACATAGTGCAATTTATTCTCTAATAATATCGTGTAAAGGCAAACCTATCACTTGTTGCTAGTGTTGAAATACATGGTCTTAAATGAATAAGGAAACATAAGTTAATTAAACACTAGAGTGTCAAGGTTTTAATGACCCCTTCTACTGGGGAGCAATGAATTACTGAAACTTTTAAATACCTGAGTAGAACAACACTTATACACCAGTGATATTGTTTTAATTTAGTAGTTGAAGAAATGCTGTTGAAAACATAAGAATTGAGGGCAATGACTCTTTTAATTTGCTAGCCAGCAAATAATACATTGCATATACAGGTTTATAACTGATTGTGTATAAATTCATGGTTGCAGAAACTTCCCAAGAAGAGCAACAAAGCTGAAGGGTCTAGAGAGCAAGTCTTATGAGGAGCAGCTGAGGGAACTGGGATTGTTTACCCTGGAGAAAAGGAGGCTGAGGGGAGACCTTATTGCCCTTTACAACTACCTGAAAGGAGGTTGTAGTGAGGTGGATGTCAGTCTCTTCTCTCAGGTAACAAGCGATAGGACAGGAGGAAATGGCCTCAAGTTGCACCAGGGGAGGTTTAGATTAGATATTAGGAAAAATTTCTTCACTGAAAGAGTGGTCAGGCTTTGGAACAGGCTGCCCAGAGAGGTGGTTGAGTCACCCTCCCTAGAGGTATTTGAAAGACGTGCAGATGTGGTGCTTAGGGACATGGTTTAGTGGTGGACTTGGCAGTGTTAGGTTGACGGTTGGACTCGGTGATCTTGAAGGTCCACTCCAACCTAAATGATTCAATGATTCTATCCAGTCAGGTTATAGCACCAGCTGCCTCCTCCCAGTTCTGAGCCAAGGCAAAGCAGCAGTGGCAGCTGCAAACAGCGAAATGCAGACTCCCTGTCCAGTCTGTAAAGAAGACTGCCAGCTCTTCTCCTCAGCCAGCTGAAATGGCTGCACATCCCAGAATCCCTGGCTGGAACAGTTAGCTCATCCTGATTATCTGCAAGACAGCTTCTTCTTGCAGCCTGACCCACATGTTGCATCTCTATTTTCCAAATGACACTCTTCATGTCAAACATGCACTTTTGAGGGCCAGTTGATACCACTAGGGACAGCACTATTTTCAGTCTGAGGCACTTAATGTATTTGTTTATGGAAAACAGCATACTCAACTAACAATGCAGTTACCCTGGAAATATTCCAATTCAGTTTAAATTAGATACATCAGCTCTACTAGGAGGGCCAGCATCCCTGGAGGAAGCAACAACTGTCCCCTTCCTTTGTGGCTCAGGTGTGGCATGGAACAAACAGTTCCCTTTGGTGATATGGGGAGATGAGCCCAAGTCTTCTAACTACCAGTTTTCTCTAAGTATGATGAAAATCAGTAGGTCGTTGGAAGTATGTCTGCAATCCTTCTTTTTGGTCTTTTTCCTCTTCTAAAAAATGTTTGCCTACTTTTGTAATCAGCAACAGAAACCAAAATCTTTTATTCCCCTGGTGAAAGTCCAAATCACTAGACTAGAGACTCATTTTTATTTTCTTAAGAAAATCTCAGCACTACACTTTGCAACTGTAAAGCTTTAGATCCACCTCAGAACTGTGATACTGTTAACCATCAGCATACACACCTCAGAAGGTGGGATTCATCCTCAACCTAGAGAACACAAGAAGAGCATTAACAGGAAAGATCAAGGGCAACTGAATTCTAAAGCTCTGTTAGTATGGTTGTTAGGGCACTTCTCTGAGAGAAGCATGGACACCTCAGGTAAGATGAAAGAATTGTCTCAAGCTCCCTCAAGCCTTAAAACCTAATTGCTAGGGCAGATAATAGGGAAAATAATTGATAGAGCACTTCCTCTCTTAGCATTCCTATAAATCTATTCCTCCCTTTCCATTCCTATGTGCCTGTAAACAAAACATTTCAATAAAACACTTGTGTTAAATAAAATAACATTATTTTACTTTTCATTTTGTAAGTCTTTTGACCCAACCTAAGAGGACTCAGTGTTTTGAATGGGTAGTTATACCAACCTACCAGCAAGCTGCAGAGCCACTAGTGTCTGACTGGGATAAACATGGGCAGCTGTAACTCTTCTGACAAATCTTGACTAGCAGCAACAAGAACCAGGCTCAAATTTAAAGGGCTGCAATGAAACTTTGTCCTGAGCCTCTGAATCAGTCTAAGATAGTTAAACCTCGTGTTTATTGAGCTAATTTTCACCATTTTCAAACATGAAGCAATTGCCTTCTCAACATCTTATTAAAGAGAAGAAAGCCCCAACATAGTAGATAACTAGGGGAGCACTGCCTAGTTCTACAGGGTAACCAAGACTATTTTACAATCTTTACTTCTGCTAAGGCCAGCTGGTTGGTTTTAATATTGGGCAATGTCTACTTCATGGTTAAGAGCTGTCAGGTCTTGCCTGTCAACAAAGCTTAACTGAAGCTGCCACTGATCTGTAGTTGAGCTGCCTCCATGCTGCTGGCTGCCTAGTCCCTTCTTGAGTGCCTCTCCCTTCTGCACTACCTGCTCCTGAGAGGTGATCCTCCTCACTTTAGCTAATAGCTGGCTCCCAGTGCTTTAGCTCTGAGCCATGCATGGAAAATGGAAAACTAACACAGTCCCCCAGCAGAGATATCTGCATAGACGTCTCTTTCCAAGTCTCCTGTGGTCTGAAAATGTCTCCTACCCTTCTCCTTTCCTATTGCAGGATGAAACTTGTGCATTTCAACAGCTCCTAATCTTCAGCCCAGGCACAAAAAGGCATTAATTACTTACCCTAGACTTTCAATGTTATTAGAACTACAATTTCTTCCCCGCTTGAAATGCTTTCTTTCCTCTTTAAACAGGATGGCATCCCAAACCTAATAAAACAACAAAAGTGGAATTCAGGCCTATGCACTGATCCTTTTCATTTATATCCCCTTTCCCTCCTGTAACCTTTCCCCCCTGTAATATTTGAAGGAAGAGCTGGGAGCAGGCGGGGGCAGAGTCTGCTTTTGCTGTAGGTTATAGCTGCTGACTTTATCCATGGAAGGCCTTTCCCATGGAAGTTAGAGCTTGAAGCTGTCTGTAGCCTCAGTCATGTCACTGCATACAACATTACCAGGCAATATTTTTGGAATTTTATTAGTAAGAATGAAGGATCAAAACTTACCCCTACAACACAATTTTAGCTTCTTTTATGATTCCATACCAAGGAACTGGAGACCAATGTCACAAACCTACACTATCTTTGTCCAGTAAAACTAAGACCCAGTTCAAAGAAATGTCTTTAAGCAGAACAGTAAATATAAGCCATTCACAGTAGTGACACAAAGCTTAACACAGAAAGAGTCTGTATCTTCAGCATATCGTTGTTATTTATGTAAGAGTATTTTTCCACTGCCAGGATAGATTGTAATGGAAAAAACTCCTTCCTAAAACTTTCAGGTTCTAGTAGTCACTATAGCAAAGAGGTATGACAAATGCTATTCTGTGTCAATCCATGCAAAGTAGAAATAGTTCCACCCTCATGTATACAGACTCAGTTTTTATGCTCAGGACAGAGCACAGCTTCCTTTTTATCTCTGAGTCAACAATGTGTTGCCCACAAGAGAGATCCACAAATATCTTAGTTTCAACATTGAATTTGATATCTGAGCAGCCAGATCTGCTCTTATTCTGTGTAAGGTACTACTTCTATCTTGTGATCTTAGGGGTTATGTCAAAGCTCAGATCTCCATTCATCCATTTATTTTGTAAAAGTAAAGCATGACAATTTCTAGATGCAAGTGGAGACCATGTTGGGCTGCTTTTGGCACAGTCTTGTAAAGAACTAGCAAAAACACTCCCAGTCTAAATAATCTACTAAATTAGTTCTTCCCTTGTTACCATTTAATATATACAATCCAAACATAATGTTTCAGGTTAGGTTACTCTGATGTTTAAAATTAAGACCATAGCAAAAAATGACCCTACTCTTAGATGCCTTCTGTACTAGTAAACAAGAAAACCCCATGAAGTGTAGGGACAGAAGAGACAGAAAATTATCTTTTCCTTCCATCTCCATAGTTATTTCCTATACTTTACTCCTGCTAGTCATCTTAAGAAGGAAGACATCCAGTAAAAAGACAAGCAGTCTTGTCATACAGGCATATAGCATCTATGTGGAACTGTTTTCTCTACTTTTTGATTGGTCAAGCTCCAATCCAGGCAGGTATGATTTTTAAATGCTGTCCTAATTCTGATGAATTCCAGTTCAGAAGTCAACTTCACTATACTGTAGTCTCTTATCTCCTGCTGTCGCTGCATAGACATCAGCACCATGTCAGATTCCCTATCAGTATTTGTACAAGCAGTTCAGTGGGTATAAGAATTATCCATGTTTGAAGCCAGGTGTCGGTCATCTGTTTTTCAGTATATAGCCACTCTTGCTCATCAGTGAATAATCATATTCCCAAACACACCAAAAATGTCTGCTGAATAAATACTGGGAGAAAGACAAGTTGTGTATTTGACAGTGATTTTAATCACAGCAGGCTTTTTTTTTTCCTTCCAAAGCCACAAACCAAAGGAGCTTTGCTATACTGCTAGTATTTCATTGTCATACAAGAAGCTGTACGTAGCCCTTTCATTCTGCACCTTTATTCTGCATTGTGTTTCGGAGAAAAATGACAGGATCATGCAATTCATAGGATACTCAAACTGTCTTACAGCAGGTTGCTTGGAGATCCGACACTGGTAATCATGTTTATTGCTGAATAGTATTTTGGAGAAAAAGATTACAAGGCACTCTATAAAGATGAGCCAGGGATTTTGTGTTGACTGTAAAATAGAATTAATAATGATCACATGGACAGAAAGGTGACAGGCAAGGCTTTTTGTCTTAGCTTAATATGAATGAACAATCAAAGTATCCTACATTTTAGAAGGAAAAACTCTGAGATCCAAATAGTAGACTGCAGCCAAAACCTATGTCTTGCACTATGAATAATAACATTCAGTAAAATGCATGAGTGTATAATAGTGCATTAGTAACTGAGTGTACATCTCCAAACAGGGATTAAAATATTCATTATATTCAGTCAACATGTTTGTCACTGGAAGATACCAGCTGATTGACAGAGGTGCTTTGGGGAATGAAGCCTAAGCATGTTTTAGTAATTATGTAGTAAAGTTTTGTCTGCTGCAGCTTGTTCTGAGAATGCATTTGCACTCTTTCTACAGAATATATTATTGTCAGATACCATACTGCCTGGGTACAAGGCTGAATAAATGGTCAACTGTTCAAAACTGCATTGTCTTCAAATTCTCTGGAACGTTTCTTTCCAGCCTGCCCTCTTTAAAAAAGAAATTAAAATCCAGACAACTCTGGTTTAGCCATTTCATAGAATCATTGACTCATAGAATTATTTAGGTTGGAAAAGACCTTCAAGATCACCGAGTCCAACCATCAACCTAACACTGCCAAGTCCACCACTAAACCATATCCCTAAGCACCACATCTGCACGTCTTTCAAATACCTCTAGGGAGGGTGACTCAACCACTTCCCTGGGCAGCCTGTTCCAGTGCTGGACAACCCATTTGGTGAAGAAATTTTTCCTAATATCTAATCTAAACCTCCCCTGGTGCAACTTGAGGCCATTTCCTCCTGTCCTATCACTTGTTACTTGGGAGAAGAAACTGACACCCACCTTGCTACAACCTCCTTTCAGGTAGTTGTAAAGGGCAATAAGGTCTCCCCTCAGCCTCCTTTTCTCCAGGGTAAACAATCCCAGTTCCCTCAGCTGCTCCTCATAAGACTTGCTCTCTAGACCCTTCACCACCTTCATTGCTCTTCTTTGCACACGCTCCAGCTCCTCAATGTCTTTCTTGTAGTGAGGGACCAAAACCTGAACACAGTATTCGAGGTGTGGCCTCACCAGTGCCGAGTACAGGGGGACAACCACTTCCTTAGTCCTGCTGGCCACACTATTTCTGATACAAGCCAGGATGCTGTTGGCCACCTTGGCCACCTGGGCACACTGCTGGCTCATATTCAGCCGGCTATTGACCAACACTCCCAGGTCCTTTTCTGCCAGGCAGCTTTCCAGCCACTCTTCCCCAAGCCTGTAGTGTAACATTGGCTTGTTTTGACCCAAGTGCAGGATGCAGCACTGAGCCTTGTTGAACCTCATACAGTTGTCCTCAGCCCATTGATCCAGCCTGTCCGGATTCCTCTGTAGAGCCTTTCTACCCTCAAGCAGATCAACACTCCTGCCCAACTTGGTGTCATCTGCAAACTTACTGAAAGGGCACTCAATCCCCTCGTCCAGATCATTGAACTGGCCCCAACACTGAGCCCTGGGGAACACCACTTGTGACTGGCCACCAACTGGATTTAACTCCGTTCACCACAACTCTTTGGGCGCTGCCATCCAGCCAGTTTTTTACCCAGCAAAGAGTACACGTGTCCAAGCCATGAGCAGCCAGTTTCTCCCCGGAGAATGCTGTGGAAAACACTGTCAAAGTCTAGGTAGACAACATCCACAGCCTTTCCCTCATCCACTAAGTAGGTCACCTTGTCATCAGGTTAGTCAAGCACGACCTGCCTTTCATAAATCCATGCTGACTGGGCCTGATCACTTGGTTATCCTGTACATGCCACGTGATGGCACTCAAGATGTTCTGCTCCGTAACCTTCCCTGGCACCGAGGTCAGACTGACAGGCCTGTAGTTCCCCAGATCCTCCTTCTGGCCCTTCTTGTAGATGGCTGTCACATTTGCTAACCTCCATTCAACTGGGACCACTCCAGTTAGCCAGGACTGCTGATAAATGATGGAAAGCAGCTTGGTGAGCACTTCCGCCAGTTTCTTCAGTACTGCTCGGTGGATCTCATCTGCCCCCATAGACTTGTACGTGTCTAAGTGGTGTAGCAGGCCACTAACCATTTGCCGTTGGATTATGGGGCCTTCATCCTGCTCCCCGTCCCTGTCTTTCACCTCAGGGGGCTGGATACCCAGAGAAAAACTGGTCTTACTATTAAAGACTGAGGCAAAGAAGGCATTAAGTACCTCAGCCTTTTCCTCATCCTTTGTCACTATGTTTCCTCCTGCATCCAATAAAGGATGGAGATTCTCCTTAGGCCTCCTTTTGTTGCTAATGTATTTATGGAAACATTTTTTATTGTCTTTTATGGCAGTAGCCAGGTTAAGCTCTATTTGGGCTTCATCTCTTCTAACTTTCTCCCTGTATAACCTTGTGACATCCTTGTAGTCCTCCTGACTTGCCTGCCCCTTCTTCCAAAGGTCATAAACTCTCCTTTTTTTTCTGAGTTCCAGCCAAAGTGCTCTGTTCAGCCAGGCCGGTATTCTTCCCTGCTGTCTCATCATTTGGCACATGGGGACAACAAGACTTCCTTGCTGGAGAATGTCCAGCCTTCCTGGACTCCTTTGCCCTTCAGGGTTGCCTCCCAGGGGACTCTGTCAATCAGTCTTCTAAACAGGCCGAAGTCTGCCCTCCGGAAGTCCAAGGTGGCAGTTCTGCTGACCCCCCTCCTTACTTCTCCGAGAATCGAAAACTCTATCATTTCGTGATTGCTATGCCCAAGACAGCCTCCAACCACCACATCACCCACACGTCCTTCTCTGTTCACGAAAAACAGATCCAGTGGGGCGCCTTCCCTAGTTGGCTCACTCACCAGCTGTGTCTGGAAGCTCTCTCCCACACACTCCAGGAACCTCCTAGACTGTTTCCTCTCTGCTGTATTGTATTTCCAGCAGACATCTGGTAAGTTGAAGTCCCCCACGAGAAAAAGGGCTAGCAATTATGAGACTTCTCCCAGCTGCTTGCAGAATAATTCATCTGCCTCTTCATCCTGGTTGGGTGGTCTG
This sequence comes from Morus bassanus, assembly GCA_031468815.1. Classification (NCBI taxonomy): domain Eukaryota; kingdom Metazoa; phylum Chordata; class Aves; order Suliformes; family Sulidae; genus Morus; species Morus bassanus. The sequence continues at coordinate 14,017,056 of CM062572.1, forward strand.
TAACAGACTCCCACCATGATATCTCTCTTGTTGGCCTTCTCCCTGATTCTTACCCATAAACACTCAACCCTATCGTCACCATCATTGAGCTCTAGACAATCAAAATGCTTCCCAACATACAGGGCTACCCCACTGCCTCTCCTGCCTTGCCTATCCCTTCTGAATTGTTTATGGCCATCCATTGCAGCACTCCAGTTGTGAGAGTCATCGCACCATGTTTCTGTGACGCCAACTATATCATAGTTTTCCTGCTGCACAATGGCCTCCAGCTCTTCCTGTTTATTGCCCATGCTGCGTGCATTGGTGTAGATGCACTTCAGCTGGGCTATTGATCCAACCACCTTTCTGGGAGTAGTCACAGAGGAGAAGTGCCTGCTGTGCTGGGCAGGAACTTGTCGCCATTATCCCCTATCCCTTAAGTCACTGTGTTCAGCCAGGCGGAGAGAGGATAAGGAATCCCCCATATCATGCATCCTGTCTGCCTGTTGGGCCTGTCTCAGGGAAGGTAGGGTGCAATTCCAGTAGTCTATCTCTCTCTCACTCTCCCTGATACTCCTCAAACTACTCACCTTCTCCTGGAGCTCTGTCACTACGTGGAGGAGTTCCTCTACCTGGGCGCACCTCCCACAGGTAAGCTCACTGCTGCTGTCCAACACTGGCATAGGAGTAGGGCGTACCCTGCAGCCTGACACCTCGGTGGCAGCATGTTCCCACCAGAGCTCTGTCTAGGAAGCTGCATCAGTCATGGTGGGTGCAGAGCTTAGAGAGACCATGTCTTTATGCTGGGGGGATGCCATTGCTGCCTGGTCGAGCTGACAGAGGTTGAACACCCTTCCTGCACACCATTCTGCACAAACTGCCATGCCATGCCCTTGCTGTCATTCCATGCCCTATTTGCCTGCCCTGTTCAAAGTGCTCCTGGTCGCTAGTGCTCCTTAAGGGCTTCTTTTATACATTTTGGGGGTTTGGCTGCCGTTGCTCCTGGCCCTGCTCAGGTCTCATCAGCCACTGTCACATGAGCTGCAGGCTCCTGGCAGCTCTCTCAGCTCCCCCTGAGGTTCCCCCGGTTCAGGAACATCCCCTGTGCACTGTGCTGGAGCGCTGCACTGCATATCATGCCAGCACAGGAGCTGCTCACCTTTCAGATAATGGTTCGGCATTTTTAGCCCCTGATATTCCTGTTTTCTAATTTGTAAAAGAGAAGCTGTTTGGGTGCATCATACCAACCAATTTGTGCAATGCAGTGGTGTATAAACCACAGCAGAGTATATAGATATGTTTGGGTTTCATTACTCTCATACTGAACAAAATCTCTCAGCATCTTCCAGGTTGTCTGCTCTCAGTGTGTCATAACTCTTCTACCTCATGCCCCACAGGGTCTTACAGCTCCTCTGTAGTTCCTGGGCATTCCACTGTCTGGCATGGTTTTGTCCTTGTGAGGTAATTACACATTTGGAAATGGATAACTGAGGTACCAAAGACTGACTGGCTCTCCTAAGCTCACAGAGTAAGTAGTGGAAGGCACATACCCACTCTAAAGGCCACCTTATCTACCAAGGCACCTTTAATTTACACAGTTGCATCTTTTATTTCTTTCTTACGCTACCTTATCTCTTCCATCTCCATTTTGCCTTTTAGGCCTTGGAAGGGCATCTCAACCACATGGGAAATGCCTTTTCCCTCTTTCAAATCCCTTCAGTGCTTATCTTGTTGCCAAAAGCATCTCCACAACTGTGAGCTTGTATTAGGCCAACAATGAGCCTTAATTTTTCCCAGAATCAGGAAAGAGTTTCTGCAAGAACAGCACTGGAAATAGAGTAAGTAACCACAAAGAGAGATGCTATTTTCAGATGTGTCTTTGGTGGCAACAACAAAATGGGAGCTTTTAATCAGCTGTAAAGCTTTAATTCACAGATCAGTTTGGTTTCATGTCAGCAATAATGGAAGTGATGTTATTTTCTGTTTTCCAATAACACCTTCATGGCATTATGTTATTTTTCATTTTCAGATGATATTTGCAATGATAAGACATAAATCAAGCCAAAGCGGGGACAGGACTCGATTGAAAGACAATTTCCCTTGCAGTGAGTGAGTGACCTTCCTTAAAAGTTCAGAAGCTGTGCTGGAAAACCATTTATTTATTTTATCAAATGACAAATAAGTACCTTCAACTTTGACTTGTTGCCAGCATCTCTGTTACTCTCATTCAATTTCAGTATAATGCATGAACTAACTGTATTAATTGATTAGAACTGTTCTCTAAAAGTGGCACAAAATCAAACCGCATACTTTGATGATGTCAGGATCTGGATATGAAAAAATCCATTTTGAGATACTTATTCTTTATCTGAATGTTGTCAACTTTTCTCTGCACCCTGCTTTATTGGTCACTAGTGGTAAAAGAGATTGAAACAATTAGGAGTTTCCACAGTAAGTGAAACTGCTCTTCCACATGCCAGTGTAGTAGATGTATGTAAACTCTACAGTTTCCCCTTCTCCACCAGCTTCTTGAAACCTATATGGATATACGCCTTGCAGGATTTTGATCTTTAAGGAAGGAAGGCAAAACAGGAAATACCAAAGTATCTGAGCTAAACAAGGGCAGCCTTAGAAGCACAATAGGTAAAATCCCATTGTTCCCTTCCCCTTCCTTTACGCTTTTACTCATTTTATCATGCACAAGTACATTGGTCCTCTCTTCCTTTAATAAAAGATAAGTCACCAGTGCTATACCTCCGGGATGGTTACCATGGCTAATATTGTTCAACATCTTCATTAATGACCTGGATGATTGCACCAAGTGTACCCTCAGCAAGTCTGTAGATGATATAAAACTGGGAGGGGTGTTTGATACACCAAATGGTTGTGCTGCCATTTAGGGACACCTTGACAGGCTGGAGAAATGGGCAGAGAGGAATGAAGTTCAGTAAAAGGAAGTGCGATGGCATTTCTGCACCTGTGGAGGAATAACCCATACTCTGTTACAGGCTGGGGGACAAGAAGCTGGAAAGCTGATTTTCCAAGGGGAGCTGAGGTTCCTGGTAGACAAGAAGCTGAACATGAGACAGCAATGTGCCCCTGTGACAAGGAAGGCCAACAGCATCCTCAGCTGCTTTAGGATGAGCATTGCCAGCAGGTTGAGGTAAGTGATTCTCCCCCTCTACTCAGCCCTGGTGAGACACACCTGGGGTGCTGGGTCCAGTTCTGGGCTCCCCACTATGTGGGAAACTTTGTGGGAAACTGGAATGAGTTCAGTGAAGGGCAATGAGGATGATGAAAGGTTTGGAGCGTTTGTCATATGAAGAGAGTCTGGGTCAGCTGGGATTGTTTAGCCTGGAGAACAGGCTCAGGGTGAGGATCTTATCCATGCATATAAAAATCTGATGGAGGGGAGTAAAGAAGATAGAGCCAGACTCTTCTCAGTGGTACAGTGACAGGATGAGAGGCAATGGGCACAGACTGAAATAAAGGAAACTCCTTTTAAACATAAGCAAAAATATTCTTATTGTGAGAGTGGCTAAACACTAGAACAACTTGTCCCTGACAAGATGTCAGGACATGGCCTGAGCTCCACGCAGGCTTTGTATCATTTTAAGTATTTCAGGACTTTTCAAGAAATGTGAGGCCATCCCTTAGAATACCTAATTGACTGATGTCAGTGTTTCATCCTGCTGTCTCTAATGCACCCAGCTAAATTAGAGTATTTTTTACTGACTTGACTGCATTTTAGCTTATACCCATTGGTGCAATGAAATTTATTTTTGTTTAGCTTGCAAGCTTTAAACAGGTTATGTCTTTTCTGACAATATCATCCCAAGACCCCCAAAATTTTGCTTTTCTTGTAATGAATAAAAAATCATTTTCCACTTTAAAAAATCTGCAAAAATAAACCCAAATGGTTGAATAGAGAAAACTTAGAGCAATGACCACTGCATTCTTAAAAATAAAATATCCAACTATTTTCAGGTTTCTCATGTGAAATTACTCTAGGCATGGAGGTACTGGAAGTTTTCAAGATGCAATTGGACAGGGTGCTAGATAATCTCATCTAGGCTGCCTTTCCCATGAAAGGTTGAATCAGATGATCTTTCGAGGTCCATTCCAATCTGGGCTGTTCGATTCTATGATACCACTTCCCACTTTGCCTTTCAAAAGCAGAACCTGCTGCAGCAAATATTCTTTCCTTTTCAACCCCCAAACCAGTATTTTTGAAGTGAAAATGAGAAACTGAGAAGAACTTGAAATACAATATTCAGTATTGCCAAAAGATTGTAAGGAGGGCAGATTTCCAGCTGAAACCAGTTTTATGTAGCATAGCTGATGTCATGTTTTTGAGATGTCCAAAATTCTTGAATGACCAATGCAATGACTGTAAATACACAGAGCACCAAACTGGGCCCCTGATCTTCATAAGTCTCTACAATAGAAGGTATTATTTATGGGCTATTCACTTGATTGTGCAAGGATTTGCAAGGTTACTATCACGGAGTACAGTGTAGCTCACGGCACATGTTATAGAGCTCCTTAACTCTTAAATAACTTTGAGTATTGAGTATTAAAGAGTATTAAAATATTAAGTATTAAGTAAAATAATATATTTTCCCAGTCAAGAAAGCATTCCTGGAAGTTTCATAACAGATAGCTTGATAAACATAATGGCAAACATTTTTTTGAAGAGTAGTTATTCAGACTAAGTTTTGGGGGATTTACTTATCTCCAGCAATGACAAACTTAAGAACCCTAGCACTAGCCTATTCGTAGGCATGGATTATATTTATATGTGGTGACACAATATTCAAGTTTCGGTATCTAAAGTTAGAATTCCTCATCCATGCACTAAGGAATAAAAGAAGAGCATGCTGATTTTAGACTGTACTTGTTCTAAGCAATGAGCAGAACAGATGAGTGTAAAAATGCAGGTGGGGAGGTGGGGTAAGGAGGAATAGAAATAATGAAAAATTAATTTAGTGCTATTTCTGAGAAATCAGCATCAAAGAATTGACAAATGCTGGTTAGGTAAAAGAAGCAGCAACTCAGGAGGACTTTCTGCATGGAACTCAGGAAAACACTGAGTTGAACCATTATGTTGCACTGAAGTTAAGTGAAACTGTTATCTTAGCTGAGTTTAGACAGCTGAAAATTGGAGAAGAAATAGAAATGTGACTGAATGTAGCTCCTGTGGCTTTTTGATAAACAGTTACAAGAAATGACTTCCTGGTAGACCAGACCTATGTTAGTGAACAGTAAGAAGAAACATTCGTAGGCAATGAAACACAATTGACTATGCCATTATAATGACATTATAGCCTTGCACAGCTTTGACTTAAGATAACTAGCCCTTTCCTAAATAATTCCTGGGCATAGTCTAAGAATTAATATGGACAAAGGAACATTCCAAGTAGGAAATTTGCAAATAACTTTCCTATTTTGGAGGCTAAGAGAGATCAACAGTATGGACGAAGTCATTTTGTGCCAGTTATCCCCAAAGCTAGAGATGTTAATTTACTAGTTTATAGACACAGCCAGCCTGACTTGCAAAAGTAGAGACTGCAAACCCAATCCCAGGAGTAGTTTTGCTCATCACTTTAGTGGGACTTGGACCCAATAATTGTTGAGCTGCAGTGGTCCAGAAATAATTTCAAAAGAAATGAGGGATGTAAGTTATCTTATGCTAAGACTAATGTATAATGCATCTTTACTATGTGCTGGAAAAAAAGACTCTATGATTAGTTCAGTGAATTAGGCATTTCAAAATAGAGGTATTAATAGCAAAAATGTGGTGATCAAACCATGTTTAACATGGGAGAGAAAAAGCTTGGCCTCAAAATTGCTTCCCGAGGAACAGAACACTTCGCCTCTTAAAGAGGCATGATGAGCACAGAAGTGGAGGCTACATTGCACTGTAACTGTCAGCCAAATGTTTTGTCTGAGAAGCTACTGGATAATCCATCTTGAGCAGAGCAGTGGAACAGACCTAAATGGCAAAAGGCATGATGCACGGCCAGTTGCTAACTTAAATAAGCATTTCACAAAGTTACAGCTCTCCTTTCTTTGAAAAAAGGTGCATAATTACACCATGCTGAGCACAGTGATGACATTCAAGTAATCAATGAGAATCCATGCCATTTTATAAAGTGAAATATACCTCTTCTTTTACACAGAGATCATTTCATCCATCACTGACTCTAGGGACCTCAGGAAAGTCCGTGGGAACTGCTACATAGCACAATACTACGTACGCAGTTCTAACTAAGCATCAGACAGAAGTAATCTCCTGAAGTTGAAATTAAAAGGAAAGCCTTAGAAGGGAAAACAAAATTTCCGTAGTTGCAGTTTGACAGTAGGTCTAGTCTAAACAATTCTTGGTCAGTGTAAAACAGGAACCTGTCTTCCTGACATCATCTATTTAATGTATTAAATATAGTACTTTGCTCTGATAAACAGTACTTTAGTTTTTATAACTAGTTTATTTCTGTCAAAACCTAATGAGGGCTTTTCACCTACATAAAAATGCATTAACTAGATATTCTGTACTCATGACAAATTCTGACTCCGCTGTTTCTGCATTTACTTGTCCTGCATTAGACAGGTAACTGTAAATACATTTTTACCACAATCCAATCAAAGCAAAATATTATGCAGCATTTGGGAAAATATTTCATTTCCTCATTTGCAGCAATTGACTTGATAAAGTACCTCATATGTAGCCCTTATACTTTATTGTAAGGTTATTGGCACGATTGGTTATGAGGATATAGGATCTGAACATCTTCAGCTGGAGAAAATATGCTACAGGAAGGAAGGTACTTCACCTTCCTCCAAAGCAGCCTAATTTGATGTGGCACAAGGTTTCATGTGAGATATACAGTTCCATTCATGTGGAATATATAATTTCCCCAAAAGTTTCCTGTGGGGCCTATGTCTTTGAATAGCTCTTTGTGGAGCCGCTGGAGCTGACTCTCTGTCATGCAGAGGCTCATGGAGCATAACTCAGGTCTGCCAGAGTTCAGGCAAATTTTTTCTTATTTCTCTTCTCTGAACACGTATCAGAACAGCAGTATTGTTCACATCTGGAAAAGATGGTAACAGATTTTAGGAGAAAACTACTGGCCAAATTGGATATACAAGTGAAGGAGTGAGATGAAGGGATGGTCACCATGGCCCAGGAGCTCTCTGATAAGCAACCCCTCTTTGAAGGCTGAGAAGGCCAAGAGCAAAGACATTACTAAAGCAAGGAGATCTACTGTCCCCTGAGAAAACTCTTGATGCCTCAGGGCAGCAAATAAAACAGTCATCTTCTGTGTATTGGTGGATCTCAAAAAAAATCCAGTGCTGGATTCTTGGGTACTACCATGTTTAAATATCAGGGATATGACTGAATTTTCAACAGCAGTAGCATTGAGCACTTCTGAAAATTATCATCCTCTAATGTTAAAAAAACTGTCTGAAATATTTAAATCTGCATTCAGATTGGCAAAGCAACCTCATCCAAATTGCCCTGAAAACATCAGGATTTTTATATGGTGAGTATGCTAGACTGGATGAGAATTTATCCATTCTCTTAATTCAGTAGTTTCATGAATCTACCCTTCCTGTTTTCCTTCTTCTCTAATACAAAATTATATTCCACATATGTCAATCTCTTTAAGGAATTCCTCTTACCTGTTAGATTGCCTCTCTTAGCCTGTGGTCTATGACATTACTTAAGGCAAGTTTTGCAATTTTGAAGATAGTTCATTTACAACAGACAGCCATTTCTGTTTATTCTAGGATTTGATACAGTGCTAGTCCACATAGATACCATGTGCTACAAGGGCTGCTATATCTCAAATAACATACTTAGCCATTCCTGGGAGCCCTGAAATGGCTGCTCTGAACTTCATAGACATGCCTCTATTCCTCAGCTTCCTCATTATCTCTCTTTTTCAAACTCAAGAATCACAAAATACTCTGCAACAATAAAAGGCCCCAAAGGTGCATATCCCACAAATTCCATGTAAAATATTATTTTATCTAACCCTGTAACAATAACGATAGAAGATTTATTTTACTTTTCCTTGTAGGAATGCAGGTAGAAGTTAATAGCCCTCAAAATCCTGGAGCAACATACTGTATCAAAGTGCAAATCCAGCTTCTCCATAAACAAACTTTCTCCTCTTAGAAACACTTGGATTCACAATACTATTGAGTGAAATAAACATGAATACTCAAATACAAGCCTTACGATTCACAAGAGGGAAGGTAAGAGAAAGCATCCCATACAGCAAAAAATACAGATAATGCAATAATGACAGTCGCTGTTTTGTTGGTCCGCTATCTATCACTACAATCTGTCATCAGTATCTGAATACTTTTGCCAGACTGACTGTGAATTTCTATTCTGTGTCTTTTAATGTAGCCTACCTCATTAAAATCTCCTTGACAGCACAGAAATAAGAGGTCTTCTTAGCTGCCAGAAATAAAAGATATTTTAGCAGAAGAAAGGCTCTTTAGGCAATATATTTCTTCAGGGAAATTCACTGAGGATGAGAGCAGTAACAGAGTAATTCTTCAGGAGTTAAGACATGACATACAGACTGTTGTGTAAAGCACAGCTTTGCTAAAATCCATGTGGAAGACTAAACCACCACACTATGTGGCAGACTTCTGATAAGGCATCAGGTCTATTCAACAGTGTTCTTATGCGACAGTCTTAAATGGGATATCTGTCAGTTTAATCACAAGGTCAGGCTAAGTTTCTGAAGGTCCTTGAATTTTTGGGAAGATCAAAAATTCAAAATTAATCAGAACATTAACATTTGGATGACGAAATTTTGAGCCTCCTTATCACCACAAACTTATTAAAAGCTTATTAAAAGTATCTCTTGTATGTGTGCACCTACAGAGGATCACCTAAAACTTGCATTTTGGAGTTTAATCATTACTGCAGCAGATACTATTTTTTTTCCTCAATATAATCAGATATGTTCAAGAGTGATTTGGTCTAGTCTAGATCAGAACTCTCCAAAACATTAGGTCTATCTGGAGCTAGATTGTGTCTTTTGAGGGGTCAAACCCATGCTGTTTACATGGTGTCCTGAAACATCTTTGAACTGGAAATTGCAATGTGAACAAGTCATCATTTCCAGCTAATCAAAACTGTAGTTCTATGAGTCAGGCATGATACAAATTAGTTAAAGTTTAAAATAAATGTTAGATTTTTGTTTTGGGGTTTCTCACTTCTGTATCTTTGCAGATTAAATGCTTAGCGGGTATTCCTATTAAAGCACAGCTTCCTCTTTTTATAAATGAAATCCAAGAATGACATGATTCCATGAACTGAAATTTAAATAAATTGTGGGGTATTTAAACTATAGTACATTTTATAAGACTGAGAGATGAAGAAAATGGGCTGCTTTACATGATAGGTAGTATAAACAGTTAAAAAATTATTTTCCCCATAAGACTTACCTTAAGAATGTTGATCCTGTGCTGTTGCCATTTAGCCAGTAAGTATGGTGTTCTTTTTTGACAGAAACCATCCATCAGTCCCCGAAGGAGAGACACTACATTTCAGCAAAGAAAATAGCTCACATTATTACCACCCTGCAACTGTCATGCCACCTGGTAGAATGGGATGCCATGTCTCATTAGCAGTATGTTAATGACACCTGCCCTGAAACAGAATTTTCGGTTTTCAGAGCTGATGGATATGCTTGGGTTCTGGACAAGGTTAGGGTTACATGGGGGTCTTGATGAGTTACAGCCCCTACAAATATTGGTTTGTTCTTCATATTTCCTTCTAAGGGAAAAGCAGGCTGCTCAAAGTAAGGCTTTAAAACAATAGCCATATTATGTCCTGGGCTGAATCATGCACCCTAAAGCAATCAATATGTCCTCAGTCATTCAAGCAAGCAAACATTATTTTGGAACTAGTTGCTGATCAACTTCTTCATACAAGGAAGTGAGAATATTATGTCTAAATCACAAGTAATCTTCCCTACCTGTAATGCATTATAATACTCTATACTATTTCATTCCTATTCCTACTTTTGCTAAAGATTAGGAAAGACCAGTTAAAAAATGGTAAAAAGGCAGTTCTAAGAAGTAGCTTACATTCTCTGTCTTTAGAAACAAGGCAGATGTTTATGGTTTGGAAAGCCTGTTTTCTCACATTAGCTAGCATGATATAAGGTTGTAAAAGTCCCTTTTCTACCTTGAAGGGTCTGAAAAAGAGACTCATTTTCAAGTGAGTAAAATTTAACAATGCACATCAAATATACTTAGCAAAAAGCTGGCTAAATAGAGCTTAACAGGCATATGCATTTTTGCAAATCAATTTGACATCTGGAGTCTGATTTCTCTATTTTGCCTTCCCTACATCTTCTTGAAGCAATTTTAGGAGAAATAACCAGAGAAGCAGCATTGGCAACGTATTGGAAAAATGTTGGTTACAGATGGTATAAAGAACACTATCTTGTTGAAAATCCATAAAGACTCAAAGCAACAGACAAAAAGAACGGGATACAAAAATAGTTCATAAATTCTAAAAGCATTCCAGCTTAGTAGCTTTATTTCCAGAGTTAACCAAATACACTTGAAATTTAAAGGTAGAGATTGCTAACGGGTCATGTTCTTAGCAGTGCTGACCCAAGGTTAAGCATTTTTTGCTCCAAGCTATATTGGAGTCAATAGCTTCAACAGGGTGGTATTTTATCCCCTATTTTTAATAATGTTCTCAGCTTGACACCAAAAAATTCGTATGTGTTTCTTTTGACAAAAGTAAAGTTTATGTTCCTCAAAAGTCATTGCATAGGACATTTGCATGGGTATTTTTTTGCAATTAAAAGAGGCAAGTTTACTGGAACATAAAATATAACCTAGAAGCATCCAGAATGACCACCTCCCAGCAAAAGAGAGGTTTTGTCACAAACACACTCATTAACAACATTCATTTTCTGTGTGCGCCATGGTTTCCATAGAGGTGTTTAGATGCTGATACAAATGTGAAATGAATGAAGACTGTGGGAATCTGTGTGTAGGTGTGCAATAGCCAGGCTGCTGAAAGTTGTGCGTGACTGATGTGCAGATAGAAGGCTATGTGTGGAGAATGATAAACACGGTGGGAGAAAAGATTAGTGCACACATGAGAGGGAACTTGCTATATATTGCCTGAATTTGCAGCACACCCCCTCTCTCAAGGTTATCTCCCCTCTCCTTTCCCCATATTTGATTACACTTGACAGAGTGATGAGTACTGCAGCCAGATGAGACATATTTATTTTGCTGAACAATCCCAGAGGACTTAGAAAGACGGAATAATCCCCCACCCAAGGTACAATTTAGGTCTTCAGGATACAAGCTGCGCATTTTTATTTTTTGTTTAGAAACGCAGGTTCAGAACAGCTGAGGTTATTTCTAGACTGAGGTCAAATTCAGCAAATAGCTTTAGCCAGATCTTAATTTTTTAAGGGATGACTTTATGTTTGTCCAAAAGTCCTACTGCATCAATGTAAACCATTTGCAGGGCTAATCCTTCCTAAGACTTCTGCTCCTAACAAGCCACTCCAGTCACCAAGAACATACGACTTTCCCCAAGGCCATCCAAGAGACATACATAGGCACTACAGGGCAAACACAAGGCCTTGGCTGGTGAGGCCTCTGCCCTGCCAGCCCCAGGGGACCCCTTGTGGTTCCTCACCCCGGGAGCCCCTGGCTCTGGCTGCACCCTGACAGTGTTCCTTTGTAGGTTTTGAGTTAGCAGAGAAATGTCAATGCTCCCTTTCTTTCTCTCTCCCCGTTAAAGACCGGAGGTTGTGAAGTTTTGCACAACTGCCATTGAACTGTCAGGGAAGGATTTTGAAGGCTATTGTCAGGCTTCTGTTTTTTTGTGGCTTAGCAATAGAAAATACTCCCCATACATAAGGGCTGAGTAAACTTCCTTCTCCAAACTCCCTGTTTACATCACTCCATGAAGGGAGGATGAACAAGACCAATTAAACACATTTAATTCACCATCATTGTTGGTCACTTTAATGAAAAAATCCTATATTCAAACATAAGCGGCCATTCCATTTTACTGTCTTCAAGACATTTTTCCCATGGCATTACAAAGAAACATTTTAAAAAGACACATTTCCAAGCTCTGAACATTATAATGGGAAGCAAATAAAGTGCCTGAACACCACAAAGTAGGCTCCTTTTAAAACCATAAAATACCATTCAGACACGCTATCAGTACTCTTAGTGCCACCTTGCTCTTAGCAAAAACTTAGTCTGAAGAAAGTAAATGAAAAAAAGGAAGCATAAATTACTTTGCAAATCAAAATATGTGCATATGTATGTACATTTATATATGTGTGTATACACTTACAAATTTAGTAAAAATTTAAAATGCTCAAGAATTTATCACACTCCATAGCAGTTTGTTTGAGAGAAATCTACTGTCTTTGTTTAAGGGTAACGCTTTATTTTGCATTGGATAGTTTCCTCCCTTCTAACCTTTGGTTATTTTATATCTAGATTTGAGGTGCTGAGAGTATTTATGACAACAGGAATTTAAAACATGACACTGAAAGAAGGTGATGCTGAAAGAAGGAGGCGCTAATAGGCACTAAACTTTCCAAAGCTTCTATTATCTTTCAAGTATTGTGACTGCTTTCATATGTATTAACTGGAATCACTTGCAGATGTACTCTTTCTTCATAGACACTTAGATAATACTTGAAGTTACCCAACAGTATTTCTGTGGTGATCCCTGTTATTCATTCAAGTTGAGCTGGAACGTACTGGAGGAGTTAATCCTTATTCTGTTTGATACAATAAAAATTGCTTGCTGTCCTCATAAAGTTACCAACAACTTAAGTTACAGAACTAATGACCAACTGAACAATGGTATCAGTCTTGCCCTAGACTTTTGTTTTTACCTTTCGGAGCACCAACTTTAAGAAATAACTGCTTCATTGCATTTATTCCCTCACCCTTCTAAGACCTGCTCCCCTCACATTGAATGAGTTTTAAAATATCCAGTTCAAATCCCATAAAAGGGCAAGACCAAAGACTCCAGTCACATTACAGTTGAAGTTCAAAGTTGAGCCTTGCCTGTACTTTCTTTTCCTACTGCTGCTGAGGTTATTGTTAGCAATTATTTTACTGAGAGAAGAAGGAGGTGGAGAAAAAAAAAATGAGAAAGAATGAGTGGTTAGATAGCAGTGTTCTGCAAGATATACTTAGAATCAATCATGTTACTGTTTTCTCAGCCAGGCTTGTGATCATAAATTCTGTATCTTTCCCCAAGCTCAGTGGCTGTGCCAGCCATTCATTCTGAAATGCTTCATGTTTCATGTACAGGAATTCACAATAGGATTATGGATTCAGGAGAAAGCTCTGCTCAAGGAGGGGTGGGGAGTGAAAGGAGACTTGCATAGTGTGCAAAAGGAAAAGCAAGCCAAGAAGATGGAGAAATGGAAAAGGAGGTAGAAAAAAAGAGAGTTTATTTGTAGTTCATGATAAAAATTTTGTTCAAGGAGGAGTTTCTCTGCCTTGCCTTACTTTCATTTGGAAACTGGAACTGGAATTTTGTTGGGCCAATTTGTAATTGACCACTAACACCTGGAAAAACATTTTTACACCTGGAAAAGCCAAAGGAAAAACGGGTATATACACATGGCTGGGCAATATTTTGTCTCTCTAACCTCCCAGCTGTAAGTATGGCAGTGGCTAAAGCCAAAACTGCAAATGATGTCATGTTTCCTCTCCTCTCATGTCAGCTCACTGGAAAAAAATGTTATTTCTCATAAGAAATGCAATGTTCTTCCTCCCTTCCCCATACATGTCCTGGAGGTCCTGGCATATAATGACTGCCCATTTGCATTTGGCTTGAACTCACCAGTCTGTTCCTAAGATATAATGGAGCCTGAGGGGAAGATTTTGCTAGTCAAAAGACCTTACTATGGAAAAACTAGTTACAGATCTATGCAGTGGCCTTGCTGGTCTGAAAAAAAAAAAAAAAAAACAGAATAAAGAGCAGCCAAATATTTTCCATGCCACCAGTGGTTAAAGGAAATACGAACACAAGCAGGGATGCGATTACAAGGTACTATGGCTACAGGAGCCACTCTACTACTGACACCACCAGGAGTCATGAGCTAGAAACCTCTGCTCCACGTCTGTATCTTGCAGCTGTTAGAAGCAGTGAGTGCTGGATTTCAGCAGCTTCTGCTGAGTTTTGAATTCAGTGTCAGTCCAGAGGCATTAATCGTTGCCAAGGCAAGGTCTGTTTTATTCTGGTGAAAGGAAGGTGCTGCTGTTACGAATTTGCCCCTAGGATGCCAGGAAGATCTGCCTCCTTGAACACTGAGGTCTTGCACATTGTTCAATGCTCAAAACTCAGTGGGAGCAATAAAACCAAATCTCCTGACAGCTGATGAGGAGCAACTGTATGGGGAAGATCCTGAGCATGCCCACACTGTCTGGGATGCATGTAGGAACTCAACAGCAGCAGTGCAATAACTTAATGTAACCAGTTATCCTTCCCTTTCCCCTGACACCATTTTTTTCATGTCAAGGCATGAAGGTGTGGCTAACCTTTGGCCATCTCCCCACCTCAGGCTGGCAAGCTAATTATGCAGGCACAGTTCACCTCTGTCTTCACATTAGAGATAAAAGGTCCAGTCTTTTGGACAAGCCAAATCAGGATAAGCCAAAACCTGACGACTCAGAGTAATTTCCAATTGATAAATACGTCAGAGATCTCTCCCATCCAAAAGCATCCTTGGGTAAAAGACAGCTTAAAGTAGAATATTTCAAAATGCAGGGCTAAATTTAAAGAATGGTTGCTTCTCTGCGATGCAATACCGCAGATATAATTAACTACTGGACCATGATGTACATATTTGTGTTGGGCTTTACACAGGCACAATTCTAATAAAAACATTTAAATACTTTAAATGGTGACATCTCTAAAACTCCAAAAGTGTGTATGATTTTATGTTAAATGTATAGATACGTGTGGATCATTTTATAATCATAATTACATGCCTTTATAATTGCAATGGTTTGTGTACACTCAGAAATGTGATGCTTAAAAATTTTTCTCCCAAAATATCCAAGATCAAAGGCAAAATAAAAGACTTAGTTTTTCACATTTGTGTGATCCCTTTGGGGCAGTTCCTACACCCCTTTCTCAGGGCTAGAGCTCTACAAGTAGCATACAACCACCAGAGCCAAGGAGAGTAGCAGGTACTGCACTTTGATTGTAATCAGAGCCTTGTCCCCTCTTAAGGGAATTCAGGGGATGTTTCAGTTGAAAGATTTTGGCTCTACCCAGTTTTCTACTTATATTCACAAACAATACTGACTCAGTCACTTTCAATCTCAAGTGTACATGACTAACTAGTAATTTCTTGCATTTGTGACATACCATGACCCTCCTTGATGCTGTTAAAGTTTGTGACTACACAGAAAAGCACTGGCAAGTTGATAGTGAATGACCCTTGGTAAGTTGTTCTGCAATTGCTTGACTTTGCTTTGCAAGTTTATGCTCTCATAGCAACACGGACAGCATATCATTCTATGCTGGCTTCATTAAAAGAAAATGATCCTGTCTTTCAGTTAAAAAAAAAGAAAAGCTGTAACTGTTGAAGCAGCATGCACCTAAT
Organism: Morus bassanus; assembly: GCA_031468815.1. NCBI lineage: Eukaryota > Metazoa > Chordata > Aves > Suliformes > Sulidae > Morus > Morus bassanus. The sequence goes on from CM062572.1 coordinate 14,032,694, forward strand.
AAGCTACTTCTAAATCTGGCTCCATCATTTCAGTCTGTGGACTAGCAGAACAGAGCTTGCAGAATCCTTCTCAAGTAAGTATTGCTTTCTCTTAACAGCATGTTTGTTTTTCGTTTAAAATGTATAACAGGTAGCATAGAAGCATTCAGCATTGAATTAGTGGTGCTGCAATATGACAACTGAATGCCTCCTTTAAACATGAATTAACATGCTCTGTTGTTTTATTTGGCAGACATTACTGTCTTAAAAAGGAAATATTTCATACATTAAGGTACAAGACAGCAAATTATATGGATGAAGATTCCCAAAACTGCAGTGCTAGAAGGCTAATGGAATGATTTATAATTGACTGTCATTATAGGGTTTTTTTTAAATGAGTTATGTATCTTTTATTTGCATAATACACATCATGGAACATGTCTATTTGATCTCATCAGAACTGGAATATTTATTCTGAATATGCTACTGGCCATTAAGCATGAAATTGGCAAAATCATTTCTATTTTCAAGAAAGGAAAAAGATAGTGGCATTAATATTATTAATAAAGCTAGTATGTACACATTAAACCTACCTCAGGTTTGTATTAAATGCTGAAAGGAAATATTTGTAATGGATGAGTTTGTATAATTATACAAAGTATTAGTCAACCATTGTTAAATCCAACAGAGTATAGATGAAATAATTGTTTGTGTGAGAAACAACATAAATGCATGCCATTTGCCAAAACAAATAGCACATATTGTAGCATGCTTTCTGCAAGAGTATTTAAACAGCTCTGATGAACATGTCTCTTTAATATAATGAAATGGGGTGTGACTATGGGAGTTGACGGAAAAAAAATAGCAATATTTTGCTTCATGTTTAAATTACAACTGGTGTAGCTGAAAGAAGTTCAGAACAGGCAACTCACAGGGCTACCTTTACATTTGGTGTGCAAACACACTGATACCCACATGCAAACAAACATTTTTTTCTCATGTAGTCCTAGCTGCTTAGTACCAATTCCCATGACATGCAGCTCTGATTGCAAACACACAGGTTTGCAGCACTCGGCAGAACTATATTGTAGCTGCATCTCAGGCATTACAGTTCTGCTACTAATATCCTGGAAACTTTTACCACAAACATGTCCTATACCTCCAAATAATATTATTTATTACAATTTTTAATGTAGGGAAAAATAGGCTGGAAAATATCAAATTGTTTAGTTAACTTCCACAGAAAACTACATAAATACTTTCCTCCTGCTCAAGTTATCCATTCCCTAACACCCCATGACAACAGAAGTCAAGAAATTACTATTTATTCCTCCAAGTTATTTTCAAATTATTCATTACAACAAATTTAAAAGCATACTGCCAAGCCAACTCATCTATATGCAGGCAAGCTTTTTTAAGCAAACTTTTCCAGAACATATTGAAGCATGGAACTGGAACAACCATTTCCTTATTTACTGTGTAATAGAAATAGAAAGTCTTTTGCAGATTATGCATACAGAGAGATAAAGAATCAAAGCAGAGATAACAAAATTACTGTGTTACAGTTATGGTGAACTATAATATATACTTCCTTTTGCAAGCAACACTAAGCTTCCCACGGCCAGCTCTGAACAGCTTAATAAATTAGAAGCCAATAAAAGAGAGGTTTAGCCTGACACCCCACAGCCCTTTCCAGAATTCCAGGAAAACACAGGGTAGTTATAACAAGGCCAGCAAGTAGCAAAACTTATGGTACCATCCCCACAAGACTAAAGGAGACATCAGTGAGTAGTAACAGCACTAACAAGTTTTGATCATTTCCATGGCTATTACTATTCAGCAACAAGAGCAAACAGTCATTGGTAACTATTTCTGAGACAGACTAGGAGGGTGAGGAGGAGGAAGAGGGCTGCATTTGTGAGGCTTTCAAGGGGAAATGGTGACTTCATGATCAAGGAGACGGCATTGTCTAGATGAAAAGGCTCATTACTTCCTTATCCTTTGTGATTTCCTAATCCTCCAAAAGAATGATCCTAATGAAATCCCACAAACCTAGTACAGGTCAATTGTTCTTATGAAAGTCAAAGCCCCCCGGGATATGACCCACTATAAAGAACGGTGAATTTTTGTAATATGCTCTTGAACAATTTGAACAGCTCAGCCTAACCCCAAATTTGTTAATAACACTAATTTGAATAAGCCCACTGGGCAGTGGGGAAAAAAAAAGAGAATATCATAGCAACATCTTATTCCTTTGTGGTTTATGCATTTGACAAAGACTTTCGTCCCAGTCTTAATCTTTCCTCTATATTTAACTTTTAATTAGTAGAATTACATATTCCTGCAGATGTAAAAAAGATGACAAGAAAAATGCTGCTGCACTGAAAGATCTCTTCAATACTCCTGGAAGCATCACTGGGATGGACTTTGGGTAGCCTTAATTCACCAGTAAGGTGATAACACATCAAAAAGGGATGTTATATGACAGAGACAGCAAGGCCTTGCAGACTGTGGCATCCAGCATCAAACTAGGCATGGATTTAAGTAAAATAAATTAAGTTTGTATAGAAAATATCATTAATTTTAAAATAAAGCAGAATGTAGTGGGTGGGAAATATTTTCATTCCACCTGAAGAAAAAGGATGTGTATTTTTATTCCAAGTCTGATTTTGCATGAGAAACTAATTCTATTCTTCCACTCACTTTTCATCTCTACTCTCTTAAATTTTCTTATACCTTTTCCTCCTCTTTTGCCAAATAATAATAGTGATGATGATAATAATAATAATAATAATAATAATAATAATAATAATAATAGGATATATAGGGGCTGCGAAATAGGAAGAGAGAAAAGGGAGAGTAAAATGAGGAAAATAGTATACCTAATTTAGAAAGCAACATGACACATCTTACCTCAGAGAAGGACAGGTTTAGGAATAGACTCAAAGGATTTGACACTTTCCTAAAAAAACACATGTTCAAGGAGCAGTGGAAGAAACTAAGACTCCTCATCTGTGTATTCTCAGAAGGATCAATTATTTTGCTGTCTTTTCACCAAGCAACTACAAAGTGAACTGGAGACACAGAACCAAATGCTAGTGTAATGCAGGTGACATACAGCTCTACCCATCCTACAGCACGGCTACAAAGAAGGTACAGCGTGTGAAGAAGAGCTCATGGAGCTGCTGGCTAAAGCAGAAGCTGAGCAAGAAAAAGATGATGTTGGCAGAAGACAGAAAGCATTCTGAGGAATCGTTCACAGACAAGGTATGCAGCCGCGGTTGGTCACTAAACACTAATCTGATAAAGAAACTGTTATTCACAGATGCTATTGTTTTCCATTAGCTAGGAAACTTCATCTCTCTTGGACGAGGACAGCAATCTCTCAGGCAGGTGATAGCACAAGCTTTTACTGCTAAGAAGTTCCAACACCGAGAAAATGCTATAGTGTGTATACTCTGAAGCTCGGCCTAACTAGACCACAAATCTGTTTCCTATATTGTAGAACAGCCTCCATATCATTTTGTATTTCTCTCTTCAAAGCAGTCCATTGTCTGAACTGTGGATAAATAAAAGATCACTTAAAACCCTTGAAAAAAGATCACAGTCTGCAGCTTCATCTCTCTGGCTTTTTTCAGCAAGAGTAAAATTTCTCTTCATGGGAGAATGAAAGGAAAAAGTCCCTTGGGAATTAAGGGTAACCAAATGTCATTATCTAATGCCACAAGTGCCTGGTACATTGCTTTGAGCAGCTTTAAAAATATACACAGCAACATGTGTCCGCAGTGCAATTTTCTACTGCTAGGGAGCAGACGACGCAACAGCCAACAGCTTACAAATGATACTAATTTGGCTGCTTGCACAGTAATGGAAGGCGCTCTGACAGTATGATACTGAATGCAGTAAGGACCTGTGTTGAATGGAAAGACTCTTTTCTTCTGTTGTACTGCCATAAAAATAATTCTTAAATTGGTATATTAAAACATTTTGTGCTTACATTTTTCTCTTCCTTAATTTTTAATTGAGTTTAAAGCTATAAATATAGCTTGCATGTTAAATGGGTGGCTGGCTCTAGTTTTACTGTGGCTGTAGCATTTGTCAGAGAACAGTGACTCTGTTTTCAAGGTGGTGCAGGATTTATGCTAAAAAACATCTCTACTCTAATGCTCAACACTTTTTACAGGCTTAGCACCACTCTAGTGATGCTAGCATACAGCACCTGTAGTATACAGCTATAAATTTAATGAATCACACTTGTGACTGTTGGCAAGAAAGATGGCAGAGCAATTTGTTGCATTGTGGTTGGTCACTCTGTAGCTGTAAGATAGAGAAATGTTTTCCTTATCATTGTGGAGAGGTAGATTAATGAGAATTTAGAACAATTTAGAACCTTTAGATCTTTTTATTAAGATTCAGACACTGTCCACCATGCCAATTCCTGCATAGAAGCATGAGTTTCTTAAATGTCTCTGGTCTGTAAGACACCACAGTACCTTTTTATGTCCTTTTTGTGCCAATAAAACCTATAATTTGTTAAGAATCCTGACTGACTTAGTGGTGGCGGCACTGGTCCAATTTTCTGTTTGTCATTACATGATACAGAGCTACCAACAATTGATAGAGAAAGAAAAACTCATTTTAAGATTTTTAACTCATTCCCATTAACAGTCACTCATTAAAATAAAGGAACTGAACTTTCATTCTACTGGTCCTGAAGAGAGCCAGATCTTACAGAGTTAGAGCAAATGTCTGTTGGAATTTGCCTTAGGACTGCAAGATTTTCAAGCAGAACCTAGTGAGGTAAATGACTACAGGCAATGCTGGCTGCAACTCTGGTCATTAGAAAGGATTTGTTCTAAAAAGAAAAAAAAAAGATGGTGAAGTTAATATTTAGTGAAATGGAATTTTTGCTGTGTGACACCCAGCATCCTAGAAATAGACTTTATTACCATTAATTTGGAAATGTCATATACACTTTCTGGAGAAAAACTCAATAAAACAATGCTGAGAAGACTTTAAGCCAAAACTGTCTTGCTAAAGAAACTGGGCTAGACAATCTTGTATTAAAAGCAAATTAGTATTTGGCAACCATTACAGAAAAAAAAAAAAGAAACCATCTCCTAAAAGAAAACCAGAGAGGAATATCTGTATTACGTAAAGGGATAAACACAATTGTAAACCAGAAAGTTCCCATAAAACACTCCAAAATTAACTTCATTAAGTGCAAAGAGTAGTGGATAAGATGTCATAAAATTTTCTTTAAAGGCAGGAGGGAAGAATATATCTGAACAAGAATGGGCACTGAAAGAGTTGGGATATAGCTATTATGAAAGTGGACTGTATGCTGAAGGACTTTCACATCTGTAGGGCAAACAGAACTTTGAAGTGAATTGCAATTCCTACCAACTCCAGTGGGTTTGACTCTGGTACTTAGGCAGTATTTCTGAGCAGCTGATAGGCTGACTGAGAACTAGAAACAAAAATATAGGAAATACACTCCCTTATAACAGAAAAACCCACCCTTTGCTGCAACAAGAACAGCACAGAGACCAGTGTAATTATTGACCTGAAATCCTGGAGTCTACTCACTGACTACAAAAGGCTCTGGAACCAACCTTAACTGGAATTAAAATAAACCCCAATATTGTTTAAAATCAGATTTACACTTTTTATTTCATTAATAACCTAACATTTTCTTATGAATCTCAAAATGTGGAAAACCTTTAGACACTTATTTTTTTAATGTAGATAATCTGCTGAATATATTATCATTAATGGATCGAAAGGCATAATTTTAGACATACAAAAACTTTGCACGCTTCTTTAGTACTAGAACTGTTGAGTGTTGTGTGCTTTGACCCAAAAATGATCATATCTTCCAGAGCTCTACACAAAGAAACTTCCAGTTGTCATAACAACCTACTGCAGCTTTTTTGCTACATAGCTAGCTTGTATTTGCTTTTGATACTATTAGCAAAAATTAAAATCTTCTGAAGTTTAAAAAACAGGGATATTATTTATATGGGAGCAGGAATTAATATAAATATATATTTAATTACCACACAACTCAGCTTTAAATTTTAAACCTTTAGACAGTGGTCTGTAGAGACATTACATTGCATCAAGTCCTATCTGGAGGTAACCCTGTTATGCTCCATTTTTATACAAAATATGCAGGTTTCTAATAATGTCTGTGTAAAATGACACTGAGAATATAAATAAGCTTAAATTAACCTTTAGAAAAATGTTCATGTGTTTTCTTAAGTAACACATTTACTAGGCAAGTCACTGAATGCTTCAGTCTTATCAAATGAAATAGTGAATCATTATGAAAGTCCCATTTAAGCTGTGATCTTAGCTATCATTATAAATGTTTCAGATTCAGCAGTCAATTCAGTAAGAAAGGATCAATATTGCTCTGTTTATAGTCTTATACTAAAATAGAATAAAAAATCTTAACCATTTTACTACACAAAATTACAAACTGGATCCACTTGAGTCTCTAGAAATGGTTCACTTACGAATTATCTCTATGGGAGTCTTGATAGTACCTAGAGATGTCACTTTGGTCAGGGTGTCATTATGCAAGATTGTGTATCAATGCATAGAAAAAGACAGTCCTTTCCTGATTTTTAAGGACAATTAATGGTGGCTACAGAAAAAAATGCAGGTGTTCACCAAAGGTCAACTAACAAGGAAATGGCAGAGCTGCTAATAAAGGACACCTTATTTACAGTGAAGTCTGTCTCTTAGGTCAGTTTTCAATTGATTTGCACAGGCATACTGTATTATTCCAAGAATTGTGCCCACCATTTCTAAAATAGGGCAAAATTAATGCATAAATTTTTCTCTTAAGATTATTTTAATGTTAATATGATGGTTTTAGAAGAACTTGGAAATCAGGCAAACATCCACCTAGCAGAGGTATGTTGTAGCAAGAAATAACAGAAGAATTTGAGCTCTCTGAAGGTATTTGTTGCAAGAGTACAGCCCAGACTACTGCAGCAATACATTGCTATTCACAGTCATACCTGTTTGCACTGGGACAAGAAATTCTCTTTATCAACAATGTCTTCAAAGAGATTTAGATATATAAGGCAAAATAATTTTAACACTTTAAAAAGTAAGTCACTTAACATATGAAAAATAAATCATGAAGATCAAATCATTAGAGTTCAAAGTCTCAAGCATCCAGGTTCTCAAGCATATTTTGGTTTACTATTCAGCTTCTCTGTTTGTACATGTGACTAGTGGAAATAATTTCTGAGATTCAGGTAGTCCCTAGAGAATATTTTGATGAATTTATTTAAGACAGACCACTGAATAGTTATTGTTACTATAAACTTTGATAATATCTATTCCAATCAAGATTTCGAGGGATTGATGTGAAAAGATCTATATCATTCAGGTAAGAAGACTTATTTGTCATTTTGCAGCTGTGGCTTAATTTTTTTTCTTAATAATTTGATATGTCTGTTGTATGTCTAAAGTCATTAGGCAGAAATCATCTGAAGAAAGAGAAGCAGCAGTATAAGCAGTGTGAAAAACCCACAAGTGTTATATACCTTACCTAGGTTACCTACAACCTGATATTTTTGCTATTTTTTTTTTAAATTGTATTTCTCTGCTACACAGATGACATATTTCAGAACAAATGGGCTCTTTCCTGACAATAGAGGAGAATTATATGAGCCATTTTTGTTGGTTGTACCACAGACTTCTGTCAGATTCACACCTTAAAATTTGCACATATGCAATGGATAGCTGAATTTGTGCTTGTAGTTAACATAGCTTTCTTCACACACAAATGAGCCTGATCCCTCATGAATAAAAAAGCTCTTCTCCAAATAGGTACAAGCCATTACAGATTCTGGCTCAGCAACGAGGCTTGCTCTGTTTCTGAAACAGACATAATAAAGTCCATTAAAATTGCAGAACTCACACTTTGCCAAGCTCTAATGGATCCTGAAAGGCAAAAGACCTGAGATGCATTAGCATAGAGCATACCTTTTTGGGGAATCCTGTTTGCTGTAACCAATCCTTGTTTTCTGTAAACATAAGTTTGCAGAATTCTGTATTAGAACATAAAGCAAAAACCCTAAATTCTGGCTTTACAAGAAGAGAGTAGTGCTGTATTGTTCCCTGACTGCATTGAAAAGGTCATTAAAATCATTGTGTTGACAATAGAAAGTATTCACCAGCCCTTTAAACTGTCACCATTCACATTCAAGTGAGAGAGGAATAACTTAATCTAAAACAAGACAGTGTGAACAGGATTTATGCATTTTAAGCCACATTGTTTCTGTGATCAGGGTGTTTGTAACATGCAATGGAATGGCACAGTCCCATAGAAAATATGGAAGCATTTCAGAGAGTAATTCCAGTAAAAGCAATTGATTTCTTATGTGTTAAAAGGATCTTCTTGTCCCCCTGTTATTTGCAAAATTAATGCAGTTACTATGTTAATTAGAGAGATTTGCAGCACTTCAGCAGCTTTTATGAACTTTGATTTAAATGAGTCCTGGAATTACCAACATGGATACAATAAATTCTGTGCAGTGGACAAAGTGACTTGTAATGAGGAACCTAAATACAATGGCCACTTAAAAAGCTCATGGAACTACATTTCAACCCAAGCTGCCACTGACCTGTCAACATGTATGATACTTTTAAATGTGCTCTTCACTGACTTTTTTCCCCTTTCTTGCCACCTTCTCCTACTCCTCAATTCCTTCCAGAGATCCTCCTCATGTCACCCTGCCTGTGTTTAAGGGAGGTCACTCAGGTTTCTACTTGTTATTTGATTCTCTTTTCTTTCTCCACCTGCTGCATTTCATCAGTCAGAAAGCCACGGTGATGGGAATGACAGTGATGTAAGCAGAGTCTGATTCTCACCAGACAAAAAGGGTTAGAAGTTTTGCTTTCACCCTTATGCTAAAGTAAGGAGATGCAAAAAAAACCCCTTCTGAGCCTATCAGTTCATTCTCTGGTCAGTTCCTGTGGCAGCACATCATCAGGACACTCCAAACCTTCACACTGATTGTAAAGTCAGGCTATAACCATTAACCTCATTTAATCTAGTCTTTAGGTTCCTGCATATACAAAGCAAAAATAGCAATTCTGCACTTCACAGTTCAGACTTCCCTGTCTATAAAGACAGTAAAGAATGAGAAGAGCTTCACATGCAAGGTACTGGAAGAACCCATCATTACTACTCCAGACTCATTTACAGTGCTAAAATATTGCACCTTGCTTTGGATTCAAACCTTTAAAAATTATTTTAGAATGAAAATTATGGCAAGAACTAGCAGGTAGAAAGTAAGAATCACATTCTTTTTTTGCCTTTCTGGGTCTAGCAGATCTGTCACTAAGCTTTGTAATAGAATAGCAAACACTAGTAGCATTAGGACAATATAGCATGACCTTCTCTACTATCGGATTTTAAAAAGCCCTGAAACAGAACCACCCCAGACTTTACTTAGTGAGAATTGATCTACATCACAGTAGTTCAGTTTCCAGTTCAACAGACAGGAATATATCATATGCTGCTTTGGATCAATGAAAGCCCATGCTCATCCACTAAGCACTCAATACGCTGGAAAATCTGCATGTCCTATAGATTCTGTTCATTAGTATGGCTAATTAAAATGAGGAGAATGTGCTATTGATCTAATTATGAAACATACGCATAACTTGGGATGCATATGGGATAAAATGTGGTGGCTGCAGTGTTATGCCTTTCAAAGTCATGCCTGTTGTCTTACAAGATAGAGAAGGATTTATGGGAATGCCACTTTCACTGATGCCAGCTGACATACAGACACAAAAATAAATGGAGTCACTGTCAAAGGGCTCCATTTCCCCTGTTAAGCCAGAGGGTGCTGTGCCTGGAAGACCGGCCAAGCAAGAGAGGGTTGGCAGGGTGACTGAAGAAAGAGCATGCAGTACATCCACCACCACATGTGCACCAGAAGTAGGAACTGATGCGGAGAGGAAACTCCCTGGAGATTTGACAATGAACAGTTATTCAAAATGCTGCAGCTCCAGTGAGGACAGCTTTGAGTTACAGGGTAGCACAAGGTCAGAAGCTAAAAGCTTTGTTAAAAGCAAAAATAAGGATGAAGGCTATCGACCCCATCGATCAAAGCACTGTCAGAAAGGGGGTGAAAAAATCCACGGGCTGGAGCACTCTTCTCTATGTCCAGCAGAAGTGGGAAACACAAGCCAAAAGCTCCAGAGGCAGAAGAAGACTTACAAGAAAAGCAGTTCCTCTGCATCTGATTTGAGCTTGGTGAGTCAAGGATCATCAAGTTCACTGTCTGTTGTGGAAGAAAAAATAGAAGCTAAGCTCAAATTCTCTCAATTTATTAATGAAGTTACTTTCAGAGTGCTTGATCCCATGAGCCTGAGAGCATACAGAGCTGCTAAACTGAAAAATACCTTTCCATCCAGTGTGAGAAGCCTAGATGATTTGCATATTAAGAGAAAGTCTCCTGAAAGCTGGAAAGAGAACATTCTAGATGGGAAGACCCATCAAGAAGTAGACCTAGAGAGTCTGAGAAGTGCCGACATTGTGGTTGGAGCACGGACACGCAAATTAGAAAAGTCCTTGTCCCTGGATACAAGTCCCTCTCTCAGGTCATTTGATAATGGTGCCTCATGCAGAACAAGATTTGGCTTGCCTGTAGAAATTATGATTTCTCAAAGCAAAGAAATGCCAGCCACAAAATCTGCGTCTCTGCCTAGAAGTACAAGCATGGTAAGCTCTCTCTCAAATCACTTATTTGAGTGGTATGTGACAAGTACTTGTGCATTAATGTGACTATTTGAGAAGTGTTTCTGTCTTCCTGGGTGGGCTTTTACTGTGTATACAAGCTTTTCTCCAGGGTGGAACAAACATAGAGGGTTTATTTTTAGTAGCTGAAGAAACCAGCTCTAGGAGGTATGGGAGGAAGGAAAGACAGGATACAACCAGACAACAAGACAGGATACAACAGGATTCTGCTTAGTGTGGTGTCTTAAAGGAATACTTTACGAGGTCAAACAAGACAGGTATTCCTGCACTGCAATGAAGCATATATATATAACCAGGTCAGCTCAATATGAGCAGTCAAGAAACCCTCAGAAAAGTGTGAAGAGGGTACTCTGACAGACTACTCAGGTAGTCAAGCTCACTAGCTTAGAACTTCCTCAGGTATCTCTACACTAAACAGGCATGCTCGGTTAGTGTGTTTAAGTAGTAGCAAGAGCTCTGACATCCTGAAAACATTGGTAAGGTTTGTGTGTCTGGAGTTAATACATCTAGATTGATAATTTCTTTTCTGATTTTTCTGAAAAAAAAACCTTAAGAACTGAAAAAGAAAGAAAAAAAGTCTGCAGCTTTCCTCTATGATCTGTCCAAAAATATTTATGTTTTTAATTTTTTCTTATGAGATTCTTTGATTCAGGAAGAGGTGTTTATGCCTATGGAGGGGGGCAAAGGGAAATTGTTGTTCTTTGCTTGCATGGCTTTGTCAGAAATACTGAGCTGCCAAACCTTGAACTGATACATTATGCTATTATGTCTCCAGAGCAGTAGTTGTAATCTTGCTAAAACAATAAAGGTCCAGGAACTGTTGCTTAAGACTATATGCATGTACACAGATGTTGCTAAAATGGGAGCTGCTACAGCTGCATTATTCTTTAAAAAGTCTACTCAAATTTAAAAACAAAGAAACAAAAGGTTTTCTCATTTCACAGAGGACTGTAGCAAGTGGGAGAACATACCAATCTTAAGAATTTCATGCAATCTTCAGCAATCCAAGCTTAGGATTTTATAGGATGTCCTTGGATGTTTAATTATCACCTATCAAAGATGGCCGGAGGGAGAAGAGAAAAGGTGAAAGATAATGAAACACAGAGAGAATTTGCAGACTGTGTCATGTCACCGCTCCACAATGGGAGCTGTCCTGCAAAGGGGTCAGGAGGCTCCATCCGGAGCCCATGGCAGGATATGCTTTTTTCACATTTCAATTAGCCATCTGTCAGAGCATCTTTTCCAGTGGACTTGCTCGTACTGTACAGATTGGAATGTCCAACCGATCGAGTACTAACTGACTAAACACTCCCAGTGCTCTGTAATTCCACTCAGTTAATGTAGGCATCAGTCTACTCCAATTTAAGCATCAGCTTGCTCTAGATCTAGTAATTTAAATTGAACAGAGTAGTTACCAAGCATTTTACCTCAACAAACAATGCCTCAGACTGCAGAGGTCAACATGAGAAAAGAAAGGAGTAGCAGGGCTAAAAACAAAAGCAAAACATGTTCAGCCACATCTATAGATTCATATTTCCTACATGCAAAAACTTTGACTTCAATGTAATTTATTTAGTGCAAGTCCTCACCTGAAGCATGCTTCGTAAGAAGGAAAAGGATAACTGTACAGACAGTCTTGGGTGTCATTATTGTAAAGATGTTTAAAAAAGCACTTGGTTATGTAATGTTCATTTGAATATGCACACAGAACATTGCCTAAAACTGTTTCATGTTTTAGTTGCCAAGTTTTTATTCATATGCAGAAGATAATCTTCGAGAGAAAGAAATGGATACGGTTACATTGACTTAGATATAAAAGCAGGATAGCAGAGGTATAACAACACACATCCTGAAGAGCATGAAAGAACATGCTTGAAAGTTTGTGGTTAAGAAAGCTGCACCTAATTAAAAAAAAAGTGACTTAAAAGAGGAATGCTGTGACATTGCCTCCTGTCCATTATATTTTCTGAAGACCCCTGAGGTGTCCACAACTATGTTTGATGCGTCTATATTGGACCCAGACCCACTAAAGTGATTTTCAACTTTCAGACTTCTGAGAACTGGTCAAAATGTTCAGGGACATTTCTGCAGCAAGTATTTATTGGTTTGCAAACAGCTGCCACTGAAATGAAATCTCACAAAGGAACCACCTTCACTGTAGACCTATGCAGAGGAATTTCCAGCCAGCTAGCAGTATCAAAAAGGATGCTCCATTTAGTGACTGAAGTTAAAGGGAATTCTGATGAATAGAAAGCAATTACCAAATATGATGGACATGGCAATGCTAGGGTCTAAATATTTTAGTAACCTGGCCAGCAGGATGAAATTATTTCTCATTTCTATGTAATGATCTAAATTTGGAGTCACTGGAAAAATAAGCAGGAAAGCAAAATGATTTAACTAGATGAAAGAAAGCCTCTGAATCCACACCAATGTAGAGGAGGGTGCACAACTCAAGACTACATCATACTTCTAGGCTGAAATGAAATGACCGGTTCAGTAGGCTGAAAAATGCAGGAAAAGTCTGAAAATGGTTGTACACAATGGAAAGTTTCTCAGAACTTGGAAGACATGCTTGTCAGAGTCTGTCAAAGGACGGATCAACACAGAGAGAAATGTGGATGGGTCCAAACAATATGTATTTTCCTCAGATCCAGGGTATGTTTCAAAGAAGGCCAGGCATGAGAGGAGGCTGCTCTGTGTCCTTTAATACACATTTTATCTTAAATACATTTGTTCCAAGTAACCAATGCCTTCAGGAAAGTTTTGGATATCACTGCTATTGTTCCAGGAGGAAACTATGGGTAAAAATTTAGTTCTTAAATAATCATACAGGAGACTGACTTCAGACCCGAGTAAGTCTGCAGCATCTTGAGATTTGAATCAACCTGAACATTACATTTCAATTAACTTTAGTCATACATGAATGAGGATCAACTTTCCAACTAGATCTCATCTTTACGTATCTACTTTTGCCTGCACAGGGGAACATATAACAAAATATTATATTAGACATTGATTTTTCTTGATCACAGGAAGAGTCCTGTTTCTTTCTTAGAAGAGCTGTATCTTTCCATCTTATGAGAAACTATTAGTAGTACAGATTCTGTGTGCAAGAGGTCTTAGAAGCACTTAATTATTGACCTCCTCATTGCAACTATATGCATACCTATCGTAAGGAATTGTGCACTTGTCACCTAAGGCCATGACATTGTCTCATCACATAGAATAAGCAAGGTCAAGCCTGATCAATACAAATTACTTAGATGCGATATCTCTGCTGAGTTGCTAATAATACAATCTGGTATTGTATCTGGTAATCCAATCTGGTGCAGAAGATGTCTTTAAAAACAAGCTTGGGTTGGGATAATGCACTTCTACAAAACATTTTGGAAGTTAAGACTTCAGATGCTATAAAATATGCCTGAATTGGGCAGGTGGTAATAGGGCAGAAACATGGCCTTGCTCCATAGGAACTAAACATGCTTATGGAGCCATGTCTGATAATAATTTAGCTGCATCCATGCAAAGCTGCACCAGTGAAGGTAGAGCAAACAACAATTGCTTATTACCTAGACAGCATCATTGCATGAACACAGACTCTGAACCCAGAGTGATGTGCCTGTGTGGAACATACTAAGTGGGCTTCTCAGCTTGGTTTGGCACCAGCTTCAGGTTTTCTTCTATATGTGACATACTGCAGTTACCAAGCTAACTGCATCCCTGCTTGTCTCACATCTCCATCTGTCTTTCATATCTCAAATGTATTGCACTAGTCTCATCACCCAGCTCAGGCTGATGCTACAGCCACCTGTCAGGACAAGGCACCTGGAGAGTCACTGATGCAGTCATGCTGCCTCCTGTGTGATTTAGTCTAAAGGACCAAACTTTCGCTCCATATAGGCAATTCAATTCTGTCCTGTAGCCTTAGCAAAATTATCTGAAAACAAAGTATTCATTCTTGTTCTTGATTTCAGTCAATGTATGCCCTAAAGTATTTGATTTCTATAGCCCTCAAGAAAGAACGGGACAAATGCCTGTTACAAAGGCTTGCATCCTTATGAAATGCAGACGAGTGAAGCACAAGCTAGAATAACACCCCATTTCATCCCCCTCACAAGAAATTCATATTACAGTGATTACTGTAAAGAATAAATATGACCAGTGTAGACATTGATATAGGATATTGAGAAGATTCAAATCCTGATGATGTATATATCTCATCCAGGTAGGCTGTTTAATTCTTAAGGCATTCTATAGGTAGCCTACTGAAGTGAAGTGTAATAGACATTAACACAAACAAGGAAAGTGATACTAATTTCTGCTCTTTCTTCTGTCTGTTATGCATGAGGATTCCTGCTGTTCATTACAGGTTCTCTTGCAAGAAAAATGCCTTAGCATGGGGATGGCTCTCTGAATGTGGAAAGGCATCTTTAGAAATTATAGCCTCACACACCTGAACTTCCCAGGCATGAAGGAATCTGAGGTAGAGTTAGACTGTCCTGCAAAGGCTGTGGTAGAATGCCATAACAGTAGAAAATTCAACTAATCTTCCATTTATAAAGAAAGTCAGTCTCTAGGGCACCTGAGTTCTAACAGAATCTCACTGAAAGAGAAGACAACATGGTAATATTTGTTGCTCTAGGCCAAAGCTCTTTTACACAAGAAGGTTTTCGGTCCTCTTTGAGCCCTTCCAGTCTGCAACTATGTAAAAAAGGCAATAGCTTTGTGCTTGGGTGAATGCCAAATCTTTCACTTCCATTTACAGCACAGGCTTTACAAGTAAGATTTGGGTTCAAATACATTATAATGGAAAGTATCTATTATTTCACTGACTTATGCATGCAATACACTAAAAAAGAAATAGTAAGAGGTGGCACCGGAAGAACAGAGAGATGAAATTATTTGCCCAGGTCAGTGATCAAGCCAGCAACAGAACACAGGCCTGAAAAGCCTTCCAGTGTCCTATTTCCTGGTCTGTTCCTGCTCTTTCAGGCAGGCTGGACAATATAGAACTACCCTAAATAGCAGAAATAACTCAAGGTTACCAGAGGAAGGAAAGAAAGAGAACTATATCAGATGCTTCAATTCTTTAGCACATGACATCCGCATGACATCATATCTTTAAGGCCTCGTATGAGTCTCATATGGCAATGGAATATGCCACATGGCCACCTTTCCTGGCATCCTGGCCTCCCTCTTGCCACACTATCTCGCATGACACTGCTTAGCAGTTTAGTCCCCCCTGCCTTGCAAATTGGAGGTGACCATCAGGCTGTCAATAGTCTAAAAACATTTTGTCAAAATAGATATTAAAATACATGACTTAGTTCCTTTACCAAAAACTTGACTGAGAGAAGATATTGGTCACCTCTTTTCCCCATTCAGAGACATCAGAGAAAGACAGCAATTTTCAGACTTACTAGCTTTAAACTCATTATCGTACAAAGTGAGCATTGCCACTGAGCTGCTAACAATTTAAACCATAACAACTTCACTCTGTTATTTTTTCTTCATCTGCAGATCCCTGAAAACAGCCTCTGTATCTGGTTAAACTGTATAAGAATCACAGGTCAAAACAATTGAATTTGGGTGTGGAAAGCAGAGTACCACATCTTCAGTCAATTGGGGCTGCAGTTCCTCAGTACTTCCAAGAATTCCTACTGCACCATTATAACCTCTCTCCTTCTAATACCAACGCTCACTGTTTTTCTAATTCTATACACTGTTATGAAATTGTCACTCTGGGTGCAGCAGTAATGAGTAGTATTGCAAATGTATGCGGATGTGTACACTTGGAGCTTCCAGGGTAGGTAAGTTAGCTTTATAACACCTCATAGGTGTTAGGCAGTCAGATACTTTAAGCTATAAAATCTGATGGCCGAAAGAAATGGTAGCACTTTCTGACCCTCACTTCATCATCAAAGACAAACCTCATTTTCCACTGATCAAGCTATGTTAAACATCTCAACCTCTGAGAGGACTTAGCCATGTTAGGTTTGAAGCATGTAGTAGTATTAGTCTTACCAGCAGCAGCCAAGCTGGGGCAAGATGGAGCTCTGTAAAGACAACAGTCCAAGTATTTACCCAGCTTCATCTGTTAAGTATAGAGTGCTGAATCCTCTCCTTCATTTTGTTTGTGACATTTATGGTACAGTCACAAGATATGGGAAGCCAAGAAGGCCATGTGCAATTTCATCTATAGTTAACTTAACACCTCTTGTCCCAATAATGTGGCATTGACTCCTTTTCCCACTGCTAAGAGGAGTGCAGCAGCTACGTATTGTAGGAGAGATCAGCATAATGTTTTTAGAGCAGCAGATGTGACATCGTTTTGCAAGCAACAGTATGAGCAGATGGTGTTTAGAGAGTTCTCCTTGCCTGCTCTAAAACACCTCCGTTGGGTCACTAATGGATCCTTCGTCTAGTCGAACACAGTGCATAAAGCTACAATGTTCCCAAGATGACGCATATGGTCATTTACAGCTTCTCAGCTCATCAAATACAAATTAGATCAAAATCTTCTTTACAGAGCATAGACATCTATAAGCCAGTACTCAGAAGAGCAAGCTATTTATTCAAGACAGGATAAAATAAAGACTTTCTGAGTGGCTTGACAATAAAAAGAATGTGTTTTCAATGAAATTAAGTATCTCACCATAAAGGCTGCAATTTTTGAAATTAGGGTTCGTACTTGGGTTGTCTTCCGTTCTTTCCCCACCCCCATTTTTAGAGAAGAAGGGGAGCAGCTAGTGAGTCAGGAGGGAGATGTTTGGATAAAGGAACACATGTTATTATAATGGTGAATTTCTCCACAGGATTCAGGGCTCCAACCAGTACACAAAACCATTTTCCAGCCAAATCTACTATTTGCCTTCAAAGGGGCAGGTACTCAGCCAGAGAAAAATGCTGAACACATGCAGTTCACATCAATTTCGATATCTCTTGGCGCCAGCCACAGGAAAGCAACATTGCCAATCAAAAATGTTTAGTGTTCCTTTTTCAGTGATTTTTGTTAACATGACTTTTCCCCTTCCTTTGAGTTTGAAAATCACTTCTCAATTGCACTCTCTATCTTTGGGTGCCTTTAAAAAGAAATGGTACTTTCAGAGTAATGGAAGCTACAACAGGCTTATAACAATTACCATCGGCAAAGATGCCTGAAAACTGCAGAGCCTGGCAAGGGAAGGTAAAAGAGCAAGAGGTAGAAAAGACCAATAGATCTTTCTTCTCTGGCCCAGGTTTGGTCTAAAGCCTTTCTGTGTAATTTATGACAAAAGATTTTAAAGGTGTTTCAATCAATTTTTAATTTCTTCCTTCAGCCAGCAGCTTGTGTTTGTCATGTTTACAGAATAGGTTTTTTTGCCCTGCCATAGCATGGCTTTGGTATATCACAGAAACAGAAGACCTCAGCAGGCAGTGACTCTCCCACAGACATACGGAATAATTAACACAACCATTTTGCCTGGTCAACATAGTGAAAATCTCTGAATTCTAATGAGAAGATTCAAGTGAAAGGCACTGTCCAGAGCCAGAGGTTGCTCTGATTTATTTTTCACTTGTGAGTGACTGATATTTTTGCCCCACTCATTCTAAGGTTTTCAGCTCTATTAAGACTCTGCCCACTGATGTACTGCATGCAATTAATAGAAATATAGATGTAACCTTGCTCATCTCCCCACCATGCTCTAATGTCTAACCTGAGTAAAATAAAAGTTCACTTCTTAATATGAACCTAGCACAGCATGCATTTTGGGGACAAAAAAGAAGGAATCCGTATTACATTACTGTGCCAAAGCTGCACTTGAAATACACTGTTTTTGCTGTAGGTCTTGGTCTTCTGTGGGTTTAGTCTCACATCAGAAACAGTAACAGTAAAACTTTGAGACTGACAAATTTCAAAAGCAGAAACTTTTATGACTTACAGGATGGATTGAAGGGTATTATACTAAATGTGGGCCTCAGAAATAAAGCCTACCTGACCCAACATCATCACTCATGTCTCAGAATATCAGGAACTGCCGGCTTTGACCTCATTTCTGAAAAGGAGAAGCAGGACCCCATTTGGGAAGCTGTTTTGTATTTATAAAATAATATTTTTTCATAAAGCTCTAAAAAATGGCATTTTCACAGACTAGTTCAGACATTTGTTTCAATGATTTCCTCTTTGCAAAGGGGCTTAAATTTGACCTTCTCAGATGAAACTCTTCAGTGCCAGGATTTTTAGATGACAGGAAAACACAACTTGTGGATAAGAAAGAAGCAGTACATGCCATAAATCTTGGCTTTAAAACAGTCTCCCATGATATTCTCATAAGCAAGCCAGGAAAATATGGGGGAAAATATTAAAAGGTAGATGCAAAACTGATTGAAAAAACTTATTGAGAGAGTAGTTCATAATATTCAGTTGTGACTGGGATCTCAGGGTGACCAATACTATTTGGTATTAACAAGCACATACATTTGCTTTGAGACACCATTGCTGTCTATCTACAGAGAGTAAATAAAATATGTAATTCTGCTCCCTTGTCCAATCTGGAAACAACAGTAGCACATTTATACTCCTGTGTAACACTCTTGAAAGGATGGTTGTAAAATTTCAAAAATTCTGACTTCCCAAGAATAAGCAGGCACTTATCAAGTTTAAAGGAAGCTTTCCCATATCTGAAAATCAGTGTTGGTGAAAAAGCCTTCAAGTCTTTTTTACTGTGTCATAGAATACTTATTCACCACCTAGAATGGACAGAAGTTGTTTAAACAACCCACTGTGACTCTCGTCCCTCAAATCACCACTCCGTTACAACTAAATTTGTTTCCTTTTTCACTACCAAAGGATATTCCAGAACTTGTTCGGAGCTTAACGTTGAAAAAACTCAAGTGAGCTGGATACAACAGCATTGGAGTACCGATTGCTGAACAGCTAGCTTGTAGACTGTAGTATGCAAAGTCTTCTGTTATGACACTGTCGGCCAACAGCTCTCAATTTCTGTCAGGAAATTCAATATCTGCAAAGGTAAACTAAAATTATTGAAATGCACATCTGTATCTGTTGAGCTTATGAGCTGTTTGCATTAATATTTTATGTTAGTTGGGCAAGAATGATCAGTGATCTGGCAATCTCTGCTTCCTGCTCCCTGCTTGGATAGTGAGAGCATTTTAAACAAAAGAGAATGAGGAATACTTGGCCTGTTCATACAGCAACACTTGTTCTCTTGAAAATAAAGATATATTTCCCCCAAAGAACAGCTATTCCCTAGATAACTGCAGTGACAAAAACCTGCTGTGTGAAAACGGTTAAAATAAGCAGCTATTGAGGATTCAAAAACTGGTTCAAAACCACTTATTTCTACAGCAGCCCCCAGACCTCCACACCGCTTGCTACACTGCGCTGTGCTGTGAGCTCACAGAAAGTACCAGACGTCCTATTTCTGGAGACTCAGAGCCGAATGGTAGTCTTGCAGCAAGAAAACTGGGACTGCCTGTAAGGCAGCCAGATGAAACAAATCAGCAACAGCCGCTGGCGAACAGTCAGGGACTGTAGGGCACCAGTAGGCCTTAATGGTGCTTGACTACCTGAGGTGTCCCCAACCCTGTTCACAGCCCAGCACCCCATGCCCCAGCGGTGCCGCAGCAGGGCTGGTCTCAGATTCCCACAGCCCTGTCCTGCCTGGCCATGGGCCCCATCAAGCCAGGCCCACCCGCCGGCCCGTGGGCCAGCCTGGCCCTGTGCCCAGGGGGGTGCCCAATGCCCGGGGCTGGGGCTGCCCCCAGTGCCACCTGGCTGCCCTGCTGCTGCCTGGGGCAGTGGGACAGGCCCTGGCTGCCAGGCCCTGCCCTGATGGACCCCAGGAGAGCCCCATGGCTGCTGGGCCCCAGGGATTCCCCAGCCCCGCAATGGGGCACGCAAACACAGGGTGGATGGAGGCAGCGCTGTGCCAGACACTTGTCTCCTGCCGCTCCAGCACAGCCAATCCCCAAACAACAGCAGAAGATAAAATATTGCCCGGTACACGAGAGGTTATCACAAGGAGGAAACAGAATCATCATATTGCAAACCATACAAAGCCAGAGTTACTTACTCTCATAAGGAATTTACATGGAGTAACAAACTGGAAACAAAAAACTGCTAAAATTATCGTCATGGCTGCCCATATTAAGCAATAAAATGCAGAAAAGACATTTCATTTGCTTTGGATATGCCTGTCTTCTCCACTTTTCAGTATTTTGAGGTTTCCTCTTACTTCTTTTTTTGATGTTGTACTAAACCAAAATGGATGCTAAACCAGTCAGCAAAGTTTCATGAGGGAAGTGTACAGTCTAGCACAATCAATGAAGTTAATTAAAAATACAATTAAAACAGAAACAGTAATGACAATTGGAACACAATACATAATTAAAACAAAATTAGTTTGGCTCTTTTGTTGAGCCACTCAGTCCCCAGCTAAAAGCAAATGGCTTTTTACTTCACTGATAGCTGCAACAGCAGACCTTATGCAGCTTTAAGTTCTCCTTCCAGTGTTAGAGTATAAGTGTATAAGCCCCCCTTTCCCACCTTCCCCTTGGTCTACCCACTTTGCACAAACAGTCTGCTGTTCAACTCCCAGTGCCACAAAACTGGGAGCTGGGCTGTGGCTTTGCAAATACAGAGCAGGAAAGAAGCATATGGTGGTAGAAAATAACAAAAAGCCTGTTAATTATTCCAACAAAATATGAAACATTCCCCTACAGCAGGAGGGAAGCTGTTGGCAAATTATTATTTATCTGTTTATTTATGCTGGAAATAGGCAAGGGCAGAAAGAAGTAAGACTGTTCCCCTTACAAGCAGCTTTTTTGTACCTTGCTCGTAACCATTTTGGAGTGTAGGAGCTAACATTGCAGGAAGCAACCTGGGAAGGAAAGAGGCTTTGTTCTTCAAACACCAGGCCTTCAGAACAAATGCTGGGTAGTAACACAGCTAACTGCTTTATTTCTGAGCTCAGGTCTGCAGGAATCATTTTTACAGGTTATTGTGTCTCTGTCTGGTATTACCACAGCAGTGTTACAGCTCTATAAATTGTGTATTGACAGCTGTGGTTGGTTTCCTGCTTTTCTTGTATTCATTCACATCTTAAGTGTTCCTTCCTTCCTTGAAGGAAATACATCTCTCCCCTGTGTTGGGGAATGTTAGTGACAAAGAGCAGGGTGCTGAGAAGAAAGTTTCAGCTTTCACTTTCTTATTGCATAACCCCTCCAGTAACAAATGAACCCTTCTGGCTGAGTCACTATTTAATAACACGATAATTAGCTAAACATCATGACAACTAGAGATAAAGTATTTTCCACTCTTATTGGATTTCTATCATCAGAAGAAAAACAACAGGTAGCTCTTCTAGTAACTCAGTTATTTTAGTACCACAGATCAATAGCTTGATTCTTGCATTTCTCAAAACTATGAAGCCTAATAACTATAATAAATATTAGCATATGTCCTCTAAGCTATAATGGAATTTTATGAAGGTTTATGTGCACTGCTGTAATATGTCAGCAAGAACTAGCTAACAAATGTCTTTTAAATCTTTACTTTCTGTTGAACAAGAATTGTTAACACCACAGCTGCTCCTGTGCTGATTGTTGTTTTGAGTACCAACAACTATCTTCCAGATAAGCATTGTGGCAAAATGTAGGTAAAATTGGACATAGATTTATAGGGTTTATCACTATGTATGAGACCCTTCTATTAAATCTGGACAATAATGGAAGCTTCTGAGACAGATGAAAGCTTTCCTGAGATAGGCAAAGCAAGGGAGGGCTTAATACTGGCTTTTCTTACAGTTGCCTCCAATGGTTTATTGTGTAACTTTGGGTAAAGGCCCATCTTGGCAGTGCCATAGTTTCCCCAACTGTAAAATAAGAATAACTTTTAATCAGTACTGTGTGGTGTTTCAAGATCCTCTCAGAAAATGGATGTGTTGCAAAAACATACCTTAGAAATTGAAGGAATTCACTCATAGAATCATCAATTAATTTCCTTATTTGCATAGTTTGAGGAGTCCTTATGCTAACATATACAAGAAAATTTTCCCATACCCCTGTAGTGTTTACCCAATATAAAACTGAAGTACTTGGTCTATGCTGCTTAGGAGTGTTTCTGTTCTTGCTATTCTTAAGTGTTTATGCCTTGCTTTGGTTTTTGTTAAAAACTTTTAAGATGTAGCCTGTTACCAAAAACATGATATATTTTCCTGAATTACAGAACAGAAAATTAAATTATGAAGAGTGCTAGAAATTCATATAATCTTTATATTGGAGAGAAAATAACTTTAAGAACACTGTGTGCAGTCTGGTCAGCAAGGTAAAGGTACAGCACTGCAGATGCTTATAGGTGAAGGTATTATTTTAGTTTGGTGGGAGCATGGGATAAACTTTCTTGAGGCACTGAGGGACAACTGAGACTTGTGCTTACTGTCATAATCCCTCAAGACATGGGCAACTGCTTATTTCACTCCTCTGTTTCCTAAAATTATTTAAAGTGAGCAGGCCTTTTTCAGTGGGCATTTTTGCATGAGTGTCACTCCCAGGTCCTTCTTTCAGCAACCAAATTACACAAACATTTGCCAAAAGGATTACCTTTTTCCACAAAACTCTGTACACCTGTCTTCTTTACCAGAGCAGACAGGTTGACACTGAATTGTGATATTAATACCTTTTTGCTGTTTCACACTTAATATAGCTTGTGAACTTCCTGGTCGTAACAGAATTTTAGAAAACATGGGTATGTAATTCTAGGATGACAGAAAAAAAAAAAAACAACCCAAAACAAAAAACGAGGGAATGACTAGCTTCTAGATTGTTTCAGTTTGTTGAAAGGAAAATTTCTGTATGGCAGTAAATGGTTCTTAGCTCCAGACCAGTAAGTCTGGTTCTTTACAAAGTTACCTATACCCTATTATCACATTAACTCATTCTTCTTCTTCCAGATCAGGGCATCATCTCTGTAAGCCTTAGTAATGTCATGAGTGTTATATTTTCTAGGGAGATTTCTTGGGTATCCAATATAACAGCATTTTCCAACAAAGGTGTTGGATGTCCACAAATATATCTGCAGTGCTGTCTTTTAAGGCCATCTAAATCTATGAACATATTAACCCCCATGTGTACCATTTAAATTTCTCTCCCTGAAGAAATTATTCCTTTGTAGTTATGTAATTCCAGTTAGGCTGTATATAACAAAAAAAAAAAATAAATTAAGTCCATCTATAAAGTCAGTGCACTGTCAAACCCTGAAAACTTTGATCTACATGGAATGACTGCACGATGTAGCAAATTTAACCACCTTGTCTAAGGTTTGTCCTGAGTTTTCCAGCAGTTGGTGCCATTTTTGCCAGCTACAGCCCAGGACTTGCAGCCTCTTTGAACTGTGAGGCTGATGCAGTTCAGACTTAGGTCAGTCACAGCCTTTCTATATTTGCACTTTCCTTTTATAGCTCAAAGTTAAAAATATCTTATATTTCTATGTCAAGTACAGCACTCAAACCACGTAATACAGTTTTGCAGTTAAATTACTGTGTCCGGATTAACTGCAAACTATTAACTTCATTAAAAGTGCAGCAGAACTTGCTATAGGCAGAAATAAATCTACCTTTTTATTATCTTGTTTTCCATTGTCATCCATTACTTTCACAGATGATAGGTGCACCATTAAAATCTTTTCCAGTTGTCTTCTGTATTTCCAAAAATACCCAGTCTAGCAGACCTTTGCGCAGCTCTGCTTCTCTATACACTTTCTGCGTTTTTTATTTACAATTGATGCAATGGGGTGTTGCATGTTCACTTTGGGCATACAGTATTTCAGATAAATTCTCTTTATTCAGTGATGCATTTTCACCTGTCTCCACTTAACAGAACACATTAAAACTTAAGTGACAGCTATGTTAGTGTTTTATATTAACACTTTACCTCTCAAAATATCAAAAGCAGAAAACAAAAAAGGCAACTCAGGGAAAAAAAGAAACAAGTGGTAAAAATGTTACAGCTTTTCATGCACTTCTGGTATAAAAGTCTGAACTTATCTGTCACTGGGTTTTATTTATTTGTGGAAAAATATGATTTGAAGATTATGACAAATACTGTAAGGAGGAAAGTCTAATGATACTTCTGCTCTTATTATGTATGTGTAATACATTATGGAGACCGTGGAACTGCTCATTACTGAGACGTGAAGTCAAAGGCAAAGCAGTAGGGTTTGGGAGCTTAATCTTGCAAACACTCACTGTGGGGCATTGTACTTTCTGATGTGTTAGGCAATGAAAAAAATACAGGCAGACAAGTACTTGCATGTGCTTGGAGTCACCACTCTTCCTTATTCTTTGCGTCATATACCAAAATTGGATGAGATGCATGTGACAGGTACTGCTTGGAGGTAAGAGGGGAGTAGCTTTGGAACTGATTCCCAAGAGGTAAATGGTGGTGGTTTCCCTGGGATCTCATCACGGAAGAGCTGGTCAGCCTGGTAGCCTGGTAAGCTTGCAGCATCACCCACGTTTGTCTCTCCCATGGAGGCAGATTCGGATTACCCCAAACCCCTGCTGTCAGACACCCTCCTGCTCATCTCATCAGCACAGGCACTGCACTTGAGATGATCAGTCCTGAAATGCCTTTAAAACTGTCCAGTTACAGCTCTTGTTGTGGACATGGAGTAAGTTTATATAGGAATCAGAGAGCAGGGCACATGCTGTGGAGGCTACATTTATCTGAGCCTCTAATCTCTTAATGGAAAAGGAGGATGTAGCTTTTCTGTTCTGGAGCCATGGGAGAAAACCTGGTACTGC
Source organism: Morus bassanus (assembly GCA_031468815.1). Classification (NCBI taxonomy): domain Eukaryota; kingdom Metazoa; phylum Chordata; class Aves; order Suliformes; family Sulidae; genus Morus; species Morus bassanus. The sequence continues at coordinate 14,058,275 of CM062572.1, forward strand.
TAACAACCTTTGTAAACAAAACGATTTGCATAATTTCACCAAGAATTAGATGCTTTAATTCCTGATGATAAAGAATGTTAAGAATTCCCTTTGGTTAAAAATAGCTTGCTCTTATGACTGATTATTAATAGTTTACCCAGCATTGATTTGAAACATTTTGATAAGTATTCAGAACTTATATTTGATCATTTTTTTAACTGAACTACTTAGTATAGAGGTAAGAATGTCTTCAAAGCAACAGCTTGTTTAAACTTTATCTATGTAAGTTATTAATTAGAAATGACTTGTAATCCTTTGGTATAGCTGGTTTAAAAAATGTTCCAAAAAAACCCCTTGCTGCATCTTTTCTTTTTTCTTTTTTCTTTTTTTCCTTTTATTTTAAACAAGTCATGCTTCCATTCCTTTTGGTTTCTTTGGAAAAAGGTCTCTTCCTTTTATGAACAGGCCTTTCTTTACCTTGTTTATACTTTTAAAATACGTTTTTATTTTAAGTTGGCATAACTTTCTCAAGATTTCTGAATAGGAATTTCAGTAGTTCTTCCTTAACGGTGTTTTGCCTTTAGGCTGTTTATCTGATAACAAATTTCCATTATTTATTTTTGCATTTCCTCCCCCAACCTGCTTTTCCTTCCAAATTAGCCACATATTTAAGCAGAAGAATTTTTGTATTCTTTTGCCAGATGTTAATTTCAGGCAACTTTCCATGCTTATATGCTCGTATACAAGTCCCCACTAATCCTGATTCTGTGTCACGTGAGACTTTGGATTCTACCCTCTATCCTATCACTGTCTTCTCATGCTTTTTATGGGAGGAAAACCCAGCTGCCCATTCCAGAAGCAAGCAACAGTGTGCTTCAGCCAGGTCCCCAATCTAAACAGAGAAGGGCCAGGGACACCCCCAAAAGGAATGGTTGTATAGTCCTCACAGAGCCTGAGTCTCAGTTTATGCTGCTAAATAATTGTAACAATCAATTTCTCAGTCTGAGCCTTGCATAATCACAGCAGGTTGGAAGGAAGGAATTAAACTGGGTTTTTTCAAAGGCCTATAAAATGTCATCACTCTGATAAGAAATACTGTGCTGTTTCTATCCCTATAGACAAGTCAGCTTCACACTCTGGCCAACGTTCCCTGAAGGACTGATGAGTTTAAAAGAGTGGTGTAACAGTCTTTAAAAGATATTTTATTTAATAAGACATGATTCTTTCCTTTAAAAAAATATATGGATCTATACAATAGAAATAAAATATTTTTTCAGTGAATACAGATCTGACTAACAGCTCTCTAAAGGGTTGTTTCAAAGGAAATCACTTTACAAGGATCTCAGAAATCAGGCCTAACAATATTAAGCCTTTTCATTGATGAGTGCCAGGAAAACTTTTAAAATTATTATTAATTCATGGATAACACAAACATTCACATGGCAGTAAATAATGATGAGATCAGAGCAAACAAAGTAATCTCACTTTTAATTTTTTGAAATAACATTAATAGAGTCAAGGATAAAATTATACATGTAGATGTAAGAAGGAAAGGTCATACTTTTAGACTAAGAGACTGTAAAACAGACTTTGGTGAGGGTCAAGGAGTTCTGACTATGTAGCTAAAAAGAAGCTAACATAACCTTGGATTTAAAACTAGAGGGATAGGACTGTTAAAGAGATGTCTTCACCTCTGTGCACAGAATAGGCAAGGTAAGTGTTAGAAAGACTGACAAAAAATTCAAGGGTGGCATTGTAAACAGGCCTGAGAATTATCCTGTGACAGAATAAATTCACATCCGTGGAAATGGATTCAAAGAGGGGATGCTCCATGGTCATTCCAGGCACAGAGACAAGGTTGACTGGTGTGTAATTCCCCAATGCTTTCTCAAAGGTTTCTTAAAGTTAGCATTCTCCAAGTCATTCCAGGAGACTGCATATACAACATTTGCTGGGTCCTGGGGAGCTTGGTAGAAAAGATGAGGTCCTATTAGCTGAATCAAGAAGTCAGAAAGGAGTGAGAGAAGTAAAGCTTTGTTATCATTCAAAACAAGCTAAGAAAAAGAAATTGTAAGACTAAATGGTCCAAAAGGTTAATGAAAGTTAAAGATTAATAATAGGTTAACACAGTGACTAGTGAGTCATACTTTAGCAATACTGTAAGAAAAGCAGATGAAGAGTGAAGGAAAAAAACCTTAAAGATAGCACAAACTTATTCAGGAAAATCAAGAGATGATAGATTTCAAAGAGAACTAACAGAGCTGGATGAAGGTATAGCACAAGGGAAGGCAAAATTCAATACTGACAATTCCAAGCGTGCTTGGTGGCAAGAAGTCTAAATTTATTGTGGGGGAAAAGACAGGGAGAGAACAAAAAGCTCTCATGGAAAACCCAGTAGGAAGATTTGGTCAACACTGCTGTAGCCAAAAAGGTAGGTAGAAAAAAATGTAACTTTTGTGACCATATAACTCCAGTCTAGAGTACTGAAAAAAAAATCTGGTTTTCATCTTGGCTACACCAGGCAAAAAAAGAAAGTTTTTTGGAAAGAGAAACTAAAAGTAGTTAAAAGACTTCTTTAGGAAGAGACAGCAAAAAGAATGTTTAGGAGAAACATATACAAAACTATGGGTAGAAAAATGACTGTCAAGTGCTCTAGTTTCTACTTTTATAAAGCAAGAATGAAAGACTCAAATGACACAGAAAGGCAATAAATTCAAAACTGTAATAACTCATTATGTGGCTTCATACATTTTCTTGTGAAACATTAGGGATAAGACCTTTAGTTGAAATGCTATGATACCAGGAGCCATAAATTCCAAAATGAGCCTCTGGACACCATTGATGTGGAAGATTAGGAAAGAGGGGAGTGTTTAGGTCATCACCAAGCTGAAGACAACCATATCAGTGGTAGCCAAATATTGAAGGATACACAACATCCATACCATACATTTTTGCAGGGCTATTCCAGCTTTGAAAACACAAGGATATAAACAGGCAATGTTTGCACGGTGAGAGAACATCTATTGGGCCAAGTGATACCGCTGGGGAAAGAAAACAACAACAACAAAGCCTCTTTATGTGTTTAAACCTTTGTTTCTTCCAAATAAAGTCTCAGGAACATCATGGCTTTTCTGTTTGCTTCTCAGAATGTACCAACTGGTGTAATAAAATGTATTAATTCTCCCTATAAAACTTGACTAGCTCATTTCTTATGTGCCAGCTATTGCTCTAAAGAGAAAAAAGCAGGTTTGCTTTTTGAAAGAATGACCTGACAGCATGAAATATTTCTTTCTGAGGGTTCATTAGGCTCGGTAGTCATAGCCAGGCTGCTAGACTGACCTCACTGCAGCCTAGAGAGGAGATGATCCTGACAGCCCTTTCTAGTGATGTGTGAAGTAGAGGCTTACAGGCAAATCCTTGCTATCCCCTTTGGTTTAAAAGAGAGAAGAATGATGTCATCATCTACCTGATAAATACTAATATCAAACTGGAAGTTAAAGTGAATTCTCTACCCCAGAGGAATGCGTCTGTTGGAAGAAACTCTGGAAACAATTGAATCAAATAGCAAAAATCACACAGAAATCAATAGAGCCGGAATTTCAGTCTATAAATTTACATCCTTTCCCAGTTGAAAAAAGGCATCAGAGGATGGGCTTTCTCCAGCTGGCTCTGGCATTTTCCTACAGTGTATGTGGAAAAAAAGGCTCCTGGCATGTTGTCTATAATTATGTAGATATATTAATACTATATACTAAAAATCCTATTTTTACTGCTGAGCCTTTTATTTTCCATTTACTCCTAGATATGTCATAGGATCGTAGAATATAAAATCATAGAATCATAGAATACCAGGTTGGAAGGGACCTCAAGGATCATCTAGTCCAAACTTCCTTGGCAAAAGCACAGTCTAGACAAGATGGCCCAGCACCCTGTCCAGCTGAATGTCCTTTTTAACCCTTTCTCTATTTTAGTTAGTTATCTCAATCCTTTTCATTTTATGCTTCATATGAATTTTTTGATTCAATAGATTCTTTATTCTGCCACACTGGTGACAATGCTTCTTTCCCTGGTTCTCTTTCCTCAGTGCCTCATGTTTACACTGCTCAAAGGAACTGTATGAGATGATAATATTCTACCATGAGGTTCAATTCACACTGTGACATTTTCTTTTTTGGACATCCAGAAAGCTATTTTAAGAAAATACCCTTACATACTTTGTAGTTCCTTATATGTTTCATTGTTTAGCGGTCTGCCTGTCCCCAGTTTATCAGGCTGATTCATTTCTCAGGCAGATTTTCAGCACTAAAATCCTATCTACTTTGCTACAAAGCATTTGGCAAATGTATAGCCTCCCTTTGTTTATTTCTGCATATGAGCAATTATTTAGCTGCTTGATATTCACAATTGTATTGTCACACCAAAGATCACTACCAATATAAATGTGCCTTCAGTTTAAATTATACCTAATTTAATGCCTCGATTCCTTGCCATAGTCAGGTATAAATGTTTTACAGATATGACACTGCCTGTGATTTTGTTACTGAGTCCAGCTCCTTTTGTCTCTGAAGATTTCACAGTCTTTGGTTCTTTTCCTCTCTCTGTATATTTGTAATATTGGGAAGCACTTTTTACAACCTTTGTTTTACAGATATCAATACAGAGAAACTATGACACAAATCCATCTCCTGACTAGTCCCATTGTCACACAAAGAATGAGTTGAAAAGCAAGATTTGGGAAGCTAGATGAAATGGAGTCTTGAACCACAGCAATATCTTCCCTCTTTGATAAAAAATTCAGTTTAAATGGAAAAGAAAACCTTTAACAGATCATAGAATCATAGAATTGATTAGCCAGTTTTTTACCCAGCAAAGAGTACACGTGTCCAAGCCATGAGCAGCCAGTTTCTCCCCAGTGAATGCTGTGGGAAATGGTGTCAAAGGCTTTCCTAAAGTCATAGAATCATAGAATAGTTTGGGTTGGAAGGGACCTTTAAAGGTCATCTAGTCCAACCCCCCTGCAATAAGCAGGGACATCTTCAACTAGATCAGATTGCTCAGAGCCCTGCCCAACCTGATCTTGAATGTTTCCAGGGATGGGGCATCTACCACCTCTCTGGGCAACCTGTGCCAGTGTTTTACCACCCTAATTGTAAAAAACATCTTCCTTTTATCTAGTCTAAATCTCCCCTCTTTTAGTTTAAAACCATTACCCCTTGTCCTATAGCAACAGGCCCTGCTAAAGTCTGTACCCATCTTTCTTATAAGCCCCCTTTAAGTATTAAAAGGCTGCACTAATGTCTCCCCAGAGCCTTCTCTTCTCCACATTGAACAACCTCAACTCCCTCAACCTTTCTTCACAGGAGAGGTGTTCCATCCATCTGATCATTTTGGTGGCCCTCCTCTGGGCACTCTCCAACAGGTCCATATCTTTCCTGTGTTATCCATAGCCTTTCCCTTATCCACCCACCAGGTCACCTTGTCATAGAAAGAAATCAGGTTAGTCCAGCATGACTTGCGTTTCTGATGATCTGCTCCATAACCATCCCCGGCACTGAGGTCAGTCTGACAGGCCTGTAGTTCCCTGGATCCTCCTTCTGGTCCATCTACAAGATGGGCCAGATACTAAATATGTGTCAGTTTATAGAGCTTAAGAAATTGAATCTTTATCCATTGTATTTTCTTTGCCTTTTTCATCAAATCAATGCAGTAATAAAACAGCTCTCCTAACTGAAATAGGATTAGGATTGAAATTTTCATTGCATGAATTGTGATGTGTAGTGCAGGTACACCTTAAGCTATAGGACAGATAGAGGTTTAAACCCCAAACCTCCACATGTGAGTACATAGGGTTCAAGAGCCTTACTGAAAGTTACAAAGGAAAAGCCAAGTAGATGAAGGAATCGAACCCTGGTTGTTAACATCCCCTTCGCTGTTTGAAACACTAGCTCCCTTTTAATTGACTTCTTAAAAGAAAGTCACTATGTCTTCATTTAACCTTGGCTGAAAAGCCAGCATGTGGTGACACTATTTATAGAGCGTTGCTCATTAATTTATTAGGGCCCCACTCAGACGTTCCTTGTTTCTCCAAACCTGTGCAATATACTTGGGTCTCTGCAGGTGACTGTCCTTGTTCATCTCTATGCATTTGTCTTCCTGATGCCCAAACCTGCCATTCTCTAGTAGGGATGGACATAATACAGTTCTAAAGATGCCCAGCCCCTTTGAAATAATAACAACTAAAAAAACCCACTCTCAAAACAGCAGTTCTGATGGCAGTGGAGGAAATTCCCCTTGACTCTCACTCTCTTTCCATTTGTATCTCTCCAGAAGTTCTTTTGGAGTAATTAATAGGGACAATCTGGCTGAGGTCACTTTGATGTGGCCTGCTGAGTCTCTTTCATTGCCACTTGGCAAGGAAGAACCTTCCCTGACCTGTATTAAAGTCACTTCTGCTACAAGGACTCAGAATCCAGTGACTTTTTGTTGACCTCTGATGAAAGAGAGCAGTTCTGTAATGTCTCCACAGCTCAGGAAAGGCCAGAAACTCTCCATTCCCCACCTACCTTTGCCAGGTATTCATCAGAAAACCATTAGCCTAGCAAAGAACTGAAAGACACATTATTAAGGCAATAATACTTCTCTTACAAATTTCATCAGTGCAACATGATATGTTTGCAGGTGTAGGCTGTCATTATTTGATACTTCCCCATTCTTCTCCTCTCTATAGCCTTTTGGTAGGCTCTACTTATGTTTCAGTTCCTTTTCCTTGTCTCAGTGGCAGCCACCTGGGATGTGAACAGAAGACTGACTGACCTTGGTCAATTGCACTGCTTCACATATGGTCTGTGACACAGAAATCATTTGGGGTCACAATGGAGGACAGTCTGTATAATGTGTCTGCCATATAACAAGAAATCAAAAAATTTCCAAGACGTGGGGACAAGTTTTACTGTTGTGCTAAATAATGATGCAGGCATTAAGAAAGAAATAATCTTCTTGAATAGAGAAAAAAGGTATTTCTTTACAGTCATGAAATTCCATCATCATTTTTTGCTAGTTAAGCAGTAGGATAAAAATAGAGAAACATTTTAGGCCTGTTTATGATCTTGGTTTTTCACTTATACATCCAGTTTGTAAAAAGCTTTCCTTTTGGACCATTGCAGTAACCATCTGACTGGCTGTGTCTACCGACAGCACACACCAGAGAACTCACAGAAAGCAATTCCTTTGCCTTTGCAATAACTTCTAAAAAGATACTGAATGTCAGAGCTCCATACAAGCACACAATCAGATGTCTGCAATATTTCTTAGCAGTTTCAGAAATCTAGAAGACCTAGAAGTACCTGTTCATAATTACTGCAAAAAGGCCATAGTCCTCAATTTCAGAGGGCTTCATTACCTGGAGGATCCTCCTCCACTTTACCATTGCTTTGCTTACTGATTACATTGCATAGAAATTAGTGGCAGCTCTTTTCAATATGCTACAAATAGAAGTGCTTTAAATAGAAGGAAAGTTCCCTTCCTTCTTGCACTCAAGATCTCAGGCAGGGCTGCTCTGGAGGAGACAGACATGACACTGCCTCTTATATGCTTCACTTCTGTTCTATCGTCTCTTTTTTCACTCTAAAAGAAAACCAATCAGATATTCTGTCCACAAACGGTCAGTTGTCCTTTGCCTATAAAAGCAACAAGGGGAAACCTTTTTCTTCTTGGTGAAGCCTCTATAATGAATGTAATAAAGACCGAACTAATGAGGTTCTATGGCACTTAAAACAATAATCAGTAGAAATGGATGAGAAATGCTATCCTTTGTGTAATTATCCCAACTGCCCTACAGAGACTTAGTATATATGTATTCTTTATAGCACAGCTCCGTATGAGAAGGTCAATTTTTGCTAATTCCAAGATTCCTAAGAACCTATTTCATACAGTTTGTTCTCTTTGAACTCTTTCGTCTCTTCAGAAAACTATGGTTCAGGGGGGAAAACCCTTTTTAAAAAACATTTGTGAACTCTCCTCCTTATTTTTGAGAAATCTGGAATTTCAGTCCCCTCCAACAAGTTCTGCATGGCACTACAGTCCTTCCTGCTTCATTCATTAAAAATAGCAATGCAGCAGCATGAATTTATCCTTTGGGATTCTGCATTAAATGCCGAATCTTGCATCTTGGGCTGGCTTACATCTGTGTAGCCCTTTTGATGTCTCTTGGCACACCACTGCAGCTGTCCTTCATAGTAGGCATAGGAATTGATTAACACGCTTGCTCCTTTTTTCTTTCCCTCTTGCTCTCATGGCTGCACCCTGAAATATTTAGTGCACTTTGGAGGGGTGAGGCACTCTGTGGATGCTCTGAGGACAACATAATTGCTGAATCATAATCTCCCATGAGAATGTGAGCTTTGAACTTTTCTTTCAAGATTTAAATTCTCTATTTCTCAGCATATGTATAACAGATTGTCAGATAATAACCTCCTAATAAGATGCATGTAGATAAACAGAGGAAGAGAGAGAAGCAGTGCCTTTAATATATTGTCTGCTAAAATTCAGACAGTAAATCTCTAGTCCAGCAAGTAATTAAACACATAAATAGTCACATGAAGTTCACTGGGACTACTCACGTACACAGTTATGTGTATAAGCATTTGCATTATTGGGATTTAGTAATGAGAATCTAATTAAACAAAACAAAAATGGTTAGCAACTCAAACTGGGTTGAGTCACTGTTGGAACTGTGGTACAGTTGCAGACTGGTGCATTGTTATTCTGGACTGAAGATATAAATCAAAATTCCTTATTTTATTAGGTGTGCGTCCCAGTGTTTTATTTTGCAATATCTAGTGGCATTAACATATTTTAGGGACTATCAAAAAGAAGATTCTTAGAGGATCTGTGGTTGCTAGGAGACTGGTACTTCAGTCCTGCAAATCTTCCACACTGCAAAGAGCAAACTGGCAATAATCAGGTTTTCCTGCCAGACAGCACTCAAACTGAAGTTTACAGTTTATTGTTTAAAAATTGTCATTTAACCTTAAATTTGTAAAACAGGAAAATTTAAAAGTTGTTGGATTTCTGCAAGTAGGTATTTTATCCTGAGTCTGTAATATGCCACCCTTAAATCCTTTTTTAATCAATAATACCTTGGGTGTCCGATATCTCTAAACTTAGTTTCAGTGCACTGGCAGGTTTCAACCAGCACAAAAAGTGCTGAGCTCATTTCAGACAGTTCAGAGAGAGAGTTTTGCTGTCCCCAGGCCTGCCATCTCCATTCCTGTACATGCATATGATCTGCACCCTGAGAAGCCTCAAACCAGCACCTTTATCACCTGCAGTACCATGCATCTTTGGGGGTTCCCAGCTTACAGCTACAGCTGCAGCAAATGCATTTGTCTCCCTGACACCTAAACATCTCAGGTTACATACATCCAGTGACAGGGTTGCCGCTGTGGAGTTTGCACCACATTGGCTGCATTTCCTAATTTTAACTTCATTAAAGGCAATATCACATATCTTCTAAATCAAAATGGTTTTGTTACAGTGTCTGAGAGGGCACAGTACAAATCCCAGAAATTGCTCAGGGCTATAATTTAGTGATCTTTAAAATTCTGTATTCTTTATGATCCAGGAGCTATGCTAAGCACAAGAACACACTATTTTCAGTGAAATAACACTTGTGATCAGAACTGCATATGGGTTTGGTGCTTGACTGAATCATTGTCTTTAGTATTGTTTAAATAGGTATACATTACAAAGGTATTCACTTATGAATATGTCTATGTTCTCATTCATGGCTTTTCAGTTGCTCAGTGTAATGTCACAATATTAAACCCTGATCTGTAGCCCACTGGAGTCAGCCTTTTCATGGATTTTGAGCCTGATTCTGTTTAACTGCAAATGCCCTCATTTCTTATCATGCACCAGGATAGGATAATGTTCTGATCTGACCCTTCACTGTCCTCATCTAACACCACAGCCAAACTCTTTTCTCTTTCATGAGGCAGTAAAGGTATATGAAAGTACTCATGGGGACATACAGGGTAGCGGAGAAGGAAAAAGGGCAAAATCCTAGCTGAAGTCAAAGTGTGGGGGAATGCCATTCCTTTCAGGAGAACTACAACTTCCCCCAGAGTCCTTTGATAACCTTCTACTTATTCTGTAATGATACAAACCTGGTTTGTAATTATATTTATGCATTTTATAATTTTAATCTAAAACCTGACAATTCCATGCAATTATATGTCCTGAATGTGGTATTTGTCCCCCACTATGGTAAGATTATATAGTAATAATAACAACAAACATGGCTGAATCATTGACAAATTCAACCTTAGCTATCTTCTCTTGCTTGCCTTGACAACTACACTATTGAATTCCAACAGGATGAAAATCTAAAAATAGCACTGCGTGAAGAAAGAATGCAAGCAAAGCCACTAGATAATATGGGTTCAATGCTCCTGTGAAATGTGACACGTGCAAAAGCCAGATGTAATTTTAACAATACAGCTTCCTTTTCGACAAAGGAATCTCCAGAGTCTGATTTAATGTCTCCACAGTAAAGCCTAACAATTCCACATTTTGTGTAGGAGTAAGAACAGACTTTAAACTCGCAGAAAAGAACCCCTGAGAAGAATGCTAATGCACAACGTGGTGAATATAAAAAGAAGAGACCTCTTATGACCCTGTAACCATTAAGACACCATCCAAATCCAGCACAGAAGTCACCTTATACTTAAAATTATTACAGTGACGCAACTGGACTCAGCAATGCTGACAGAGACCAGTACCACCATGGCTTTGCAGAAATCAAAATCACTGCAGCTAAGGAAATATTTTACTTTATTTACTAAACAATATCAGAGTGAGAATCTGGGTGGCTTTTATGCAGGATTGCAGAGAGGAGCAGGCAAAAGGAGCTTTTCTTAATTTCATACCCTGCCTAAAAAGAGATTAAGAAAGAGGTAGATTAAGTAGTTAGCAAATTAGCTGAAGCCTTTGGACAGTAAGGTTCAAGTCTCTTCTACCTTTTAACATCACCATCTGACCTTGGGACTCCCTTAAGGAACTCAAGCTCTCTGTGAAATAGGTACGTCTCTAAGCCCTATCTTATCTCACAGATTAATTAGATGGTAATTAATATTCACCATCTTGATGCTCTCAGTGACTTATCTGTATAAATATGTCTACATGCTATATAGATATATATTATGAATATAAAATGGTCCCTCATCATCTCTTGAAATCCAGGTAGATAGCAGAAAACACTAACAGTGAAGGACTGAGCCATGCAACTTTTTAAGCCTGTTTTATAGATGCATATTTTGCATGTACCCTAAGACCACTGAGGGCTCAAATGCACAGAGTAGGTTGCACTGGCATCTTGTGGTAAAAAAAAAAGCCAACATCAGCCAAGAGCACTTCTAGGAACATGGTCTCCTCTTTTCTTCCCCATACTTAGATTTTCCTGGCACATAAGCCAAAGTGGCAACGGGAACCAGTTCCTTTGATTCAAGTAACATCCTAATTCCCTGCTAGTCTGGTGTGGGTTTGGGGAGATTTTTTTTCTTAAATCTCATCCATAATATTATTAGGAAGTTTCTATTCCTTTGGTGAAGAGAGAGAATGGTTTGAAGGAGGAAGATCAAAGCTCTCCTTAATATTATTCTCTGGCCTCATTCTTTTATTTCTTAAGTAAAGTTCTCTTCTTAAACAATTACAGGCACAAATCCAAATGATCTATCATAGGCCATGGCTTTTTATTCACTGGAATACCTGTTGTTCCAGAAATAGATATAGCCCCACCTGTCTAACTTTGAAGCACCACACACGTTGGTTGGAAATGCAATAAAAAATAAGGTGAATCAATAAACAGATATAGTTTTCCAGCAGTGCTGTGTGACAGGAGAAGTAAAAGCTTTGAAGTTTGGCTTTTTTTTTCTGGGAAATATCTGTGACATTGTCTGGGTATGTCGCTGCACCTTGTTTATTTTACTCTTCCTTGTCCACAGACAACTCCATAAGTGACAAAAGCAGGAACACAAACATCCTATTTTTAGGAGACTCACTCAACTCCCCAGTACATGGGTCCCAGGGAACCAATGATGCCTTAGGAACTGACTTATGTTGAAGGCAGTAAAGCAGAGAGCAAATTCCATTTGTTGGAAGAAATGTTTGCACTGGTTTACCTTGTCCTTTCTTTGTGGGGGAGCAGTCATAGTCAGAAGAGTCAGAAAGGACCATGAAAGGTGTCTAGTCTGTCCTCCCACCCCAAGGCAGGAAAGTGGTATGTAAATCTTTCCAAACTTTATGGGACATCCCACAGCTATTATGGACAACCCCTCAGGTCATAACTACCCCTGTGATTAAAATATTCCCCCTAACATTCTCCCTAAATCTTTTGGCTCCACTTTGAACCCATTATTTCCTATTCAGTCCACACTGAACATGGAAAATGGTTGATTTCCTTTCTCTTTACAGTTATGTTTTCCCTGCTTGAAGACAATTATCTTTACTCATTTCAGTCTTGTTTTTGCTAGGAAGATTTTTCTAGCTCTCTTAGCATTCTGGTTGCCTTCCTCTGAACCCTTCCTTTAGGGGTGGTGGTGAAAACAAGGCACAAAGCTAGTGACCACAATAAGAAAAATAAAAGGTGAAGCTTTGTTTAACAGGACCACAGGTGATTATTCCTATCACCTAGATAGATGTAGATGTAGTTAGAACAGAAAATGCATGTTTTGTAACAAACAGAGCTCTACGAATGTAGGATGTAGGAATTTTGCTGTTCTGCTCCCCCTCTCATCTCTTTCTCCCACTTCCCATCACAAACATTCACTAACAAAACATCTCCAGTATGTAGAGACATATGTAGAGATATAAAGATGCAAACACAGAAATGCATAGGATCAGCTATGTTAGAATTCACATGCCACCCTGGCTCATGATGACCCAGGCTTTGGTCCCACTTAGTACATGGCCATCCTTAACAAGTCAGGAGTCAGTGCTCCAGGATATTGCAGTCACTCCTGACTGTCTCAGATATCACTTTATATTATTATATTTATAATTTATTTATATTATATTATTGACAAACGGGACCTTTTCAGATGACAACTGCTGTGCCTAAATACTTTAATGTAATATCTGTAATTGCAGTTACCAATGTCTGTAATATAGACACCCACATAGGTATACTGGCAATGTGCAGTCAGTAGTGCCATGTATTAGTTTAAGAGACAGACTCCAGTTAGTCAATTAGATTGCATTTTCCTCTCGCTCTGAGTCTCTGCTCACTTGCAATATTTACAGTTATACTGTAGCTGGTAGGATCACACTGGATTCAAGCTAGCTGGAAGTGAAGTGTACAGAGAGTCAATTGGACAAAGAGTGTGGCTACAGCTCAATATTTTAACCTTTTGTAATTTTATGGCATTATATGATGCTGAAAAACTGTAAAGAAAACATAGTTCATCAATCCATTCTCACAAGACAAAAGTGCTGCTGTGTCTCTGCATCACAATGGAAACAAAAATACTGCATTTATCTGTCCCTATTTTAGCAGATCTGATTGTCTGGGAAAGGCTTTTGTCTTTGTATGAGGAGTTTGTACAGCTCCTAGCACCATGGATCCTCATCTCTGCTGATGGCTACAAGGACTATTTAATATAAATAAGCACTTTAATCATATTAATTACATGCACAGGTTCAAATCATCTGACTAAGGAAAAGAGTACTGAACAATTCAAGTGGAGTCTTAGCTGTCATTTTAAGGCAGCAAGGCTCCTGTTTTCAATAGTCTTTGTTCAGGTTTTACCGGATGGTTTGCCAAGCAACACAGAGAAGAGGTGTGGGTTCTTTTGGGACTGTTTTTTTGAGAGGGACTATGGCATTTCATGCTAGCTGAGAGTACTGGGTATGACAGAAATCAGCTTGACTCACCGAAACAGCCATTTAAGAACAGACCCTCTAGTGGTATAAATCAGCAAGGCTTGACTTCACTGGAGCTCTGCTAATTTACCCCTGTTGGGAATCTGGCTCTGAGACTTTACAGAGTGAAAATGAAACTAAGGAAGCAAAACAAAGATCCTAAAATATTAGGAAATAAAACAGCTTGAGAATGTTATGTTTTCCCAAGCACGCGAAAGAGAAGCCTGTAGGTTATAGTTTCAATTTAATTTGTGATTATTTGATACGTGTTCACGCATGCAGTATGTGCCATGGAGGACTTAAAGGCCTATCGTGAGAAAATTGCCCAATATTTCTTTTTATGTTATTTCTGTTGTGGTTATTCCCCAGTCTCTTTCAGCCAAAATTTCAGTGAGGTTGGACCTTGCTAAGGATTTTTAAAAGACTAGTGCTGAAAAGATCTTCAATCATACAGACAGAAAAAGAGAAAAATAAGGAAGACCTCGTGTACGCTGAAGGTCACACAGAAGTTCAGGATAACTTAGATGTGGTCCAGTTATTAAAGGGATACTTTGCCTCATCTTTCAGTAAGAATGAAAGTGAACATGGGAATAATTGTAGGATATCTGATTAAGAATCAGGAAGTTTTAACAGATATTACCAAAATTAAGGCAGGATCAAACTGAACCTATTCACCCTGGTGGTATCAGGAATTCTGTGGTAATCCATAGCCCAAAATCAATTGGCACATGAAGTAGCAAGCTCAGAAGCAAAACTTTTCACTGTGTGCATTGGTTCAAATATTGTATTCTAACTGGTAAAGAGAAAATATAACATGAAGTGGAGCAAAATCTTCATGGTCAAGCAAGCTGAGAAATCAAGGATGCAGAGAAGTGGCATAAAACACAACAGTTTTAGCAAAAGTAACTTTTTGTTAAGAGAACTGATTTCATACTCAAGGAATGTGTCCTGATCTATCTAGATTTCATGAAGCAGTTCATAAAGTGCTCAGCTGAGAATTACTGTCTAAAACTGATATAATGGAGAGTAATTAAAGATGATTAACCTGAATGAAAATTGTATTTAAAAAAAAATAGCATGTTAAAAAGGAAGCCTGTTGGGTTGGGAAAAGGTTACTGGAACTTTGGGAGAAGTTTTTGGACACGTCTTGTTACAAATACTTGTTACTGACATTGAGTAAATAAACAGGTTTGCCTAAATGATAAGGGCATTTGGAGGTACTGACAACAGTTAGGAAGCTCCTGTAAAAACTGTTTTATTTATAAGCAGAATAATGGAAACAGGATGAAATTGAACACAAAGCCATCCCCACAAAGACTTCATGCTGTGGAGCTCATCATTTGGAGGCAGCAGAGAAATGGAGATCTAGGTGTACTGTTAGACTGTAAAACAGCTATGACCCTCCAATGTGACAGAACCATGGGAAATCTGAGACAAGACTAAGATGCACTGCAGATATATTTTCTTTACAGTCACTGAAGCATTCATATTATCATACCAGGTATGGCCAAGCTGTTTTGTACATGATATAGAGCTCTGATCACCCACTTTCAAATCAGATTTAAGTTAATTTGGAATAGA
The DNA here is from genome assembly GCA_031468815.1 of Morus bassanus. Taxonomy (NCBI): domain Eukaryota; kingdom Metazoa; phylum Chordata; class Aves; order Suliformes; family Sulidae; genus Morus; species Morus bassanus. Next base: position 14,073,752 of record CM062572.1, read on the forward strand.
CCCAGAGAAGGGATACTGAAATGACTGAGGGAAAGGAGTATAATTTTCTGAGAGCAGTCAAGGAATCATGTCTCGTTTTCCCTCTCAGATAAGACATCTCTTCATAAATGCATATGGGAATTTAAAAACAGGGTGGGAGTAATAAGCTTTAAACATAAAACTAGTACAAGATCTAACAGAGATAAACTGGTCATACAAAATTTAACATGGTTAGAATCACCCTCTGATTTCAACCAGTTTAGTTGTGTTTGGCAACACACGGGGGAGGCAGGGGGGAATCTAACTCTTTCAAGATGGAGCCCAGCAGCCTTATGGCCATTGCATGACAGAGTAGTGGTGTTCTGTGGATGCACATTCAGGTGTGGTGTGAAAATTTTGGGTGTTGAACTTAGTCAGCTGCTCTAAGAATTAGAAAGACGATTTATCTATTTTGCTACTGAGTTGGGTCCATTTATACTGTATCTTTGTTGTATGCAGTTAGTCCTAAACATCTGAGCTTTGGAGGATTTTTTCTTTCACCCTAAGAAGCATCAGAACTTGGTCCCAGATAGGAAGGGAATGCTGGGAAGGTGCAACACTACTCTTGGTGGTGTTGAGAGATTTGGTATGTCTTACTCATGGTTACTTATGTCTAAATTGATTGACAGATGCTTTTTCTCAGGTCAGACATGCAAAAACCCCACAGCTTAATGAAACCCTCCCATTCTTTCTAGTATGTGTGATGTTCCTCTTTCCAGGGAAAATTGTCCCAACAGGTTCCTTAGTATTGCAGGGATATATATAGGATGTTAGACTTGACCTCTTCTGCTTCCTTCCCTCATTGTCAAGCCTCTTCACCTTTTATGTATTAACTGTCTTCAAACGGTCTGAGAATAGAGGAGATGTTTTATGGCCCATGGTGTGGAGGTATGCTTGGAGGAGGTACTCTCTGAACAAAATATCTATTACAGTGGCAGCTGTGGAGAACTGGACTCAGTTTTCTTTGTATCTCCATGACAATTTCAGGCAAAAGTTTTACAGAAAGATTCTTCTTTTATAAATATCTATTAGATATATTCAATACATGAAGCCAAATCAAATGCAGCCAAACCTTCTTCCAGCTCTATTGAAGTTTCTATATATTAAATTTTAGTCTTTCTTCAGGCATCACTTGAGTGGTACTTTAAAACCTATACAAAGAAATCTCTAAAAATTGATTAAGAGTCTAATTAAAGATTGAACCTATCAAATTATATAGTCTGTAAATTTTATTAAATCAAATATTTTACTATTGTACCCTATAGGAAAAGAAAAGGAAAACAGCCACAGTGGTTCCTATCAATAAAACTTTAGTACAACTGCAACCACAAAAGAAGTGCTGAAGTGAAGTAGTTGTGATTGAAGACCTGTGGCAGTTTACAAATGTGCCAGAAGTCCAAACTACCTTAGTTGTGAGTGAACTCTCATTTACAGCTTTCCTCACCACAGAAATAAAAGCAACTCCCACAATACTAAACAAGTCAGAGTAATAACAGGCAGACTAAATGAGCTGCAGTAACTTCCTGCTACTTTTTCTTTTCTCATATATTTGGTAGCAACTAGCTGACATGCCAATCCAAAGTCCACTGAACTCAGTGGGAAGACAGGTGAGCACTAAGCCAGGCTCCTCCCTCTAAAATGAAACACCTTTTTCCAAGAAAAAAAAAAAAGGAAATAAAAAGTCACCTCCAGGATATTCCTCCTTTTCCACACATACATTGAGAAGATGCAGAAGGATGAAAATTGCCCTCAAGGTCATAGGGAAAGGAAATTTCATTAGACATCTGGAAGATCTGAAATCACATGATTGCTTGTCCTTCAGAAAGGGATAATACCATAAAGGAAATAAAACATAAACACAGTGTTTTACAAATTTTACCATGTGAGCTGAATAAAATGATAGATAGACTATCAGCATGACTTTTAATTTTATTTAAAAAGGTCTTTGTTCAATAAACACTATAGACATTGTTCATATAACAAAAAATCAAAGAATTTAATCACTATGTTAAGTTTTATACATGTCAATTACTAAGAATATTCTGCCATTGTCTGGAGGTTGTTTGACTCATTAATCAAACATGGGGACATAAAAAATTAGGGGATCACAGTATTTTTCATTTGCTCCGCTGCCTTGAAAACAACTCAGAGGTTGTTTTGCTGACTGAAAAACAGTAACCATACTCTAAAGGGTAAAAAAAACACAGTAAAATTTCCTGGGGTTTTCATTAACAGTATCTTTGCTTTGATTCAAGCCAGAAAATTACTTTGTTCTCAAAGAATGTCAAAGAATATCAACCTGCAATCTAGAATAAGCGGGGGGATTTAAAAAAAAGGCAACTGATTTGCCTTTTGAATACCTGCTCCAAAATGGACTTTTAAATGCTCAACACTTCCAGAAAAGGAGAATCTTGACAGTTGTTCTGTGTTTTATACTTGCTTTCTTCAAGTACTTAGAAGCAGGTCAAGTTTCCACCAGTACTCGTAGGCATTGCCTGAAAGTGCTTCCAGGCAAAGTTGCCACACCAAGTACTTCTGTAAAAAGGAAGATCTTCAAACCAGTCTCAGTATTTTAAGTAGGAGACTGTATACGGAAAGGTAGGATATTGAATTACTGAGGCCAACCTTTTTGCTAAAAGCAAAAATTGCTATTTTTAGGCTGATTAAATAAATTCTTTAGTCACACTGCATTGATATTGTTTAAAAAAACCCCAGGTATTTAAATCACATCTGATATTTCTGTAATTAAAGGTAATTACTGATCTTAATTTAAAATATTTTATTTTAAAAAAATCACACGGCTTCAATCACACTGCTCAGTTCAGGCATCAAGAAGCACTTGAAATGAATCAACCCACTAGCAGGCAGCAACTTGTGAATGACATACCATAGAGGACATTCTTATACCAACCTTTACTTCAGTCTTTCTGCTTGAAATAGGTCCCACAAGACTTTCAAGACAAGATTGGTCCTAAAAGTGGCCAATTCAGAGCTGTTTAGAATATATTTCGAAATCAGTTCAGTAGGATATTTCACATAGGAGCCTTCACAGAGAGCAGTGGGAGGATGATGTAACCTCTAAACTTCCACAGGCTGTATTAATGGCAGAGATCTGGCTAGGAAACAGCAATTTTGCCTTAGTAAAAACGTCACCCTGTGAAAACAGAGCTGTTTCAGAAAACCACAGACTTTTAAAATAATTTTTAGTTGCTAAGGTTTTTTTGTGGGGAAAAGAAATGAAGAAAATATAAAAAAGGAAGAAGAAGAAGAAGAAGAAGAAGAAGAAGAAGAAGAAGAAGAAGAAAAGAGGAAAAAGCAAAGGATGAAAAAAAGACCTTCCTAAGAAACACAATTATCTGAAAAAATAAACTACTTGGGATGAAAGCTACATTTCTACAGATGCTCCTATCTGTTTTCACCATCTCGAGTTCCTATATGCTCATGTGACTCTCTAGTCTGAAATCCAGGACATTCCCCTGAAAAACACGCAGGCTCTAGTCCTTTCATTTATTTACTAGAAGTGGATCCCCACCAGAAGAAGTAATGGAGCATTGCAGTGCCACAGCCCAGAAAGGGCTCTGACCTTGGTCAGAGCATCCTCCTCAAGGAGGACTGAGCTGAACCCATTGCTCCCACATCAGAGAGGAGCCCTCTCTTCACTGCACAAGCTGTCAGGGAAAGGCAGAGGAGAACATCCCTGCTGGTCCAAAGGAAAATTGGCCATGTTACAAAAACCAAGCAGCTTTTGCTGTGAGGAGGTAAAAAAAAAAAGCCCTACAATAAAAAAAAAAAAATAATAAAAAAAAAAAAGGTAAAAGGTGAATAGTTCATATGGAAGTAATTGCAGCTTGGTTTAGTTTTCTAGTTTGTTTTGGTGTCAGGCATTTGCTGTGCTTTTTTTCCCCACTAATTTCCTGTTAGGATTGGCAGCCAATGACTCACCTGCATTCACAGATGAGTATAGCCAGAAAGCCAGCCTACAGCTTCTCCATCCTGCGCTTTAATCACACAAAACAACCCCCATCCCGACCCCATGAGTACAGAAATATTGAAAACACTAGGCAAAAGAAAGGCCAGGGAGCTTCCCCTTATGTCTGTAGATATTGGCATAATAGAAGGACTGAAATCAGATATCCTAAGTACTCTGTCTTCATGGGTGACTCCCACAGTTCAAGGCAAAGCAATAGTGAGTGACCCTGGAGAAAAATACATCCAGTCTACCCAAAATGACAGGAACATGATTATTAGGGCAGTTTTTGAGAGCTCATGTCCAGAAAAACCAAACTGGCAAGCCTGTGGGGGCTGCCAGTAGCTTTCCATGCCCAGAGACAAAGCCCCTGTGGTTCACTTTCTGATCAGCAGTGTTTAAAATATTTCCTGCATACTACAGAATATGCATAAATTCAATGGATAGATATAAATTAAAGAAAGCAATTATGGGTCCCTAGGTTAGATTTTTAATCTCAAAATCTGGAATTTATCATAGGCAATCCTGTGCTTCCAAGAGACAGGCAGGGACCACGTAAGACGTGTTACAACCATTACTGGGAAGCTGAGGAGGGCTTTTCCTGCAGCTGGCTTCTTGCGTACCAAGTTATGGTGAATGCCTAAAATCCTTAATGTATGTCATCAGAAATTATCATGCAAACACCAGCCTGACTGACAACTTATCTAGTGGGCAAATCAAAAGTAAATGAGAAGAAGGGAAGAAGGGTGACCCAATGAAGAACTAACAATTTGTCATTCAGATTTTTTATTAGGCAATTTGACAGATTTTCTGCTGGTTAACTGATTAAATTTACATTTCCCTATTTTTAATCTTTAATTTATTTCATACTCAAATATGATTGTTAGCCATTAATCAACAAGGGTTAAAGTGCTCATGATTAATGGGCAATGCCTTCAGTATAAATAAGAGATTCTGTGACGCTGGGATTTATCTGGCTCTAGAGATTGCAGGATTGCTCTGAGTGCTCATTCCTTAGTTACAATAAAGGAGGACCAGGAGGATTGATGAGCTTCTGTGCCAGTGGTGTGATAAGATGAAATGGAAGCAGCTATTAAGGATCTACGTGAGATAATGATGAAAAAGAAACCAAAGGGTTAACAAGACTATGCTTTTGATATAAGTAGTGTCAGAGAGATTAATGATTCTCTGTGCTATAGATAAGTAGGGATTTACAGCATCTGTGCGGTAAAAAGAAACTAGACAGAGTAATGAAATGACCACCTACGGCTCTGCCGGGATGTAAAAATTCAGGGCTACAGGAGTGCCGAGCCGCTGTCAAAGGGTTAATGGGAGCCTGGCTGCAGCGGCAGGCAGAAGGACCTGAGGAGTTACCGGAGTTGTAAGCTGCAGTCCGCGTAAGTAGCAGTGAAAGGGTTAACGAAAAGCCTCCATGTATTGAGATGCTAATTGTCAAGATAGTGTATTACTTGAGGAAAGTAATTTGATTACTCGTAACTCCCACTAAGGAGGCGAGCTTGTGTCCCTTCCATCTGTCGGGCTCTGTGAAAGATGATGAATTGAACTCGAAATTCACGTGTGATGAAGTCACTGTCATTTCCCAGCCAGCAGAGCACTGCTGCCATGCCCACCGTGCAGAGGGTAGCACCGCATTTCAACTTTTCCTCTGAAACCCAGGAGGCACAGTAACCTGTTACTTGCTGCTGCTTGCTTTTTATTTTTTTTTCTCCCCATTTTCTGCCTCAGCGCTACAACTGAGTCATTCTGTTGCCCATGGCTCGTGGGTATACAGTGCTCCTGCAGCGTGCTGCATTATTCCCCAGTTCATCTGTCAATGTTATTTTCGGCTAATGCAGATGTGGGGTTCGCTTACCGCCGCTTTGTAGACACTTGTCGAAAACCATTTGGAAAGCCTTAACTATGCATAAATCTGCAGAGTGAATGTTTTCTTTCATTCACTTGCTCCTATTATTTGATTTCTTGTAGGCCTCTGCGGCAGAGATGGAGAAAATAAGGTAAGTGAGACAGTTCATTTACATCTCATTATAGAGAAGAAATGTTCTGTTGCACAATGGGCGATACAGGCTCTTGGAAATATTTTGCTTAATACAATCAGTGTAAAATACTGGATTGCATGATGATGCAAGGGAAGCTGTGTTTTAGAGACAAAAGAAAAGGAATGTGGTTATTCTTGTAAATCTGCTTTGCAGGGATGTCAATTCAGAACGGGTGTTTTACACACAAACATGTTTTATTGCCAGATGCAGAGGATATTTGATTATATAAATGTTGTAGTCACTTGTCCATTTACTGCAAGAGCCTGCCATTCCATTTAACGAGGAAAGTGGATCAATAATTCATGAAAAAGCTGAAGAAAATATAGGCTTGACTTCAAAGCATCTAATTACTGTGGTTTGTTTCAATATAATGCTGTAACATTGGTGTTCAATTTTTGTTTTATATTGTATACCAGCCAGATAAATCTTGTCTCCTCTGTGTTTAAAATGTTCTCATACTGTACCAGTTTCTCAGCACATCTCTCTGCTTTGAGCAAAAGGAGATGGCTTTTATAAACATAAGTTTTCCATCTGATGTCCAAGTGCAAGTCTGCTTTGGGGGATATGGCTTTTGTGTATGTTGTTAAGAAAGAAAATGAAAGAAAAAAGCATTCTAGCCCTTTCTAAAAAAATAATTTTTAAAAAATCAAATCCTGTCTACTAATAAAACCCCCAGGTATTATCAAAGTGATATGTAAAAGCTGAACTTTTTACTACCCTTCAAATACTTTATGAATCTTATTTTAATAACCCAAAACACTGGCCATGCTCTTATTTGGTTTTATTGGACAAGCCCAAATTCCATCTCCGAACCTGGTGACTCAGTTTGATTAGTGACAACTATTGTCCAAGCACAACTTTTTAGATTCCTTAAGTTTGGAATAGTTCTCCTGAGTTATTTGAAATGCAGAAAAGTTCTAAAATTCTGGAAATAACTGGGGAAGAAGTGACAAATGTGAAAAAAACAGAGATTTGACCGAGTGTTTAATGAATTCTGGGCTGGAAAACAAAATCTTGTTTTTTACCTGAGAAGGAGGATGAGGTTAAGTCTCTTACAGTGGACTTGAAGTTGCATGTCCAAAAGTTTCTAATATAATTTATAAAGAGCTTCAGTTGTACATTTTTTGTATTGTCTTGTGACAATGAAAGTATTGTAACTTTGGAGCTGAAAGAAAAACCCTGTGCAAGGTATTATGGTTTTGCATGTGTATAAGAACTATAATGTTAAAGCAGTGAGTTTTTCCTGAGTAAGAACTGAGAAAGCACCTCAATATGTGGTCCTGCATTCACTAGAAATTTAAAAAAAGGTCACCTACGGTATATGCACACTCATGTCATGAATTACTCTCTTAGAAGATGCAAGCAAATACATGTTTACGTGTTTGCTTGATAAGCATGCGTGGACAAATGCAATACAATACTTGTAATACTTTCCTGAGCATGCCTTGGCCTCTGCTTTTAGTAGACAGGCTCTTGCCACATTTGCAATAACGGGCTGCAGAGCCAAGGAGAATGAGCTCAAGCATGTATTGAAAAAGACAGAATTTGCTATGACAAGCGTAAATAACCATAAAGCTCCATTTTCCTAGCACCCTAGTTTTGCACCTGTCAGGCATGCAGCAGTCTTTACCTCAGTACTCCTTGAGCACTCTATAGATTGAAAAGCCTATATCACCCCACTGAAGGAAGTGGGAGTTCAGCTATTAACTCCAACAAGAGAAGGGTCAGGCAATGTCAGGAGTTTGTTAATGAAGTTTTCTGTTTACAGTTCTTGTGTGTGAAAGTTGCCTGACGGGGGTTTGTCCCCATCAGCCAAGCCTGTGCAAGGCCAGTGCAAGGGCTCCCTGTGCTCCCAAGCAGAACAGCGGGCCAGGCTGGGGGAGCTCCGGCAGGAGACCCAGCACAGAAGCTGCGCAGCTCCATCCTGAACTTTTCCAGGCTCCCTGTCTATAGTCACTGTCTTGGATGCAAACTGACAGAACCCTCAGTGGTTTAAAGAAACAGTAATCAATTCTGGAGTCATTATTTTAAATACGCGGTGAACCCCCAGACCTGAGAGAATTAGATTTTTCCTAAACCTATCCAAGTCTGGCACCCAGGTAAAAAACAGATTACCTTGTCTTTTAAGCACAGTGGCTTCAGAGAGGCCATGAAGAGAGATAGCCTGAAGCCAGGGGAAGGAAGAAACAAACAAGAGGGAAAAGGGCAGGCTAGGAGGATAGAGGTATTTTTTGTTACGTGTAGAAACCAGTGTAACAGGAGAAGCCATTCCCACATAATACTTGAACATGTTCTGCCCTAGCTCCTGGGCCCAGCTCCTTCCCGACTCTCTTTTTACAACCAGCTGAGGATGTACCATCCCATATCAGCTCGGAGAGAGCTGGCCCAAGGACGAGAGGGTGAGCCCACACTACCTGTGGAGCTGGGAAGCACAGAGGGTACAAGGCTCCTACAAAAGAGGGAGAAAAAGGTGGTGTGGAATTAGCAAAAAGGAAACAAACCAAAGCTTTGTTGGAGAAACAGGAGAAGAGGACTAAGGTGGATACCTATAGGACAACCTACGCAGCTGTAGCCAGGTTGAAAACCCTCAGAGTCAAAGAAATCCAGGTATGCATTCCACAGTCCACTTCAAGATAAAAAAGTCTTTTAAGTATGAATAACAGGCCCAGATAATCAAACTTTTCAGAGGAGCTGCTCCACAATGACAATCCTTGGGATCCCAGAGGGCCAAACATTTTAAAAAGGCAGCTCTGGAAGCCTTTGGGTGAGCTTTGCACGTTCTCCAGCCCACTGCATCTGGGCCACCCCCAAGAACTGGGGTGGCCTGGCCCATTCAGGGGGGCAAACAGAAGGAGCCTGCAAAATTGACCCACTGATGACCAATGCTTTATTCAGCCCCAAATTCACTGAGCCAGGGCAGCACAAGCAATGGTGCAGTGAATTAACACACCTCTTGGTGTTACATTCCTGCACTCAGAATCTAACTGGAAAGATGCAATTCATCTCACGTAACGCAGTAATAATTCCCCTTGCAGACCAAGGAGCCGCTGTGACCTGCAATGTCACATCCTGTCCTTTTCAGCAGGTGCTTGCCATGACAGCATTACAGGTGGAAGGAGCAGTAGCAAGCAGAGGTGGGAGGTTATTGGTATTTAGCCTGATACAGGGACAACTTCCTCTAGAAGTGGAAACATGCTGTTTTGTTCTAAAACTTCGACTAGAAGAATCAGTTACTGCAATGAAGCCTTCACACTGTGAACAATTCTTAGCAGTACATAGTGTTTATAGCATCTCAAGGTACCACTATATTAGGCAGGAAGTAAGGCTAACTACTAATCACAAACCTCTTGAGGATCTGCACTTATGTAGGTTGGCTGTGTATGGTTATATAGTCACTTTAAACATTAATTACTTTTGACTACAACCTTTTAAATACAGTCTTTTGGATCTGGCTCTTTTTCATGTCTATAAACAAGGACTGAAAATCTCAGTTAAGTAAAGTAAATTTCAAATATACCTCTACTATCTTATTTTGACTGTTAGCAGTGTGCTGTCTTTGATGCATATACTCAAGAAAAGCACATGCTTCCAAGTCTGAGGCCTTGCAGGTCTGTGGTGGCTGGCACACAAAATTGTGAGTACTTTGGAAGCTGCTCCTTTAAGTCAGATTGAATCCATAACGTGCCTAGATGTGCAGAAAGACCAGTTCCACTGCAACTCCTGTAAAAACTCCTGGTAGCTTTTTCTTTGCTTCCATTTAATCCTGCTTGAAATACAGGTTATAACATTCAACCTTCCAAGTGAAAATGTTGTAAGGTTTGGCATAAAAGACCTCCAGATATATTTTTGTACACAGATATTGACCACATTCTCAGTGTTTCTTACACTGATGAGTAGCTCACTCCAGAGGATATGTCAGCTAAGGTGACAGATACTGTTCAATAAAAGCTTTTTCTTTTTTTAAATACACTCCTAAAATTTCAGTGACAATTCAGAAACTTTATAAATCTATATTCTTAGTTCTAAGCTTTCAAGATCCACAATAGGCTGAACTGTGTATCTAAAAGTCCATAAAACAGGACACATCATCACCACCATCAACTGCCAGGCTCACATAATTACTGCCTGTAAGGAGGATGACCTTCTACTTTGCAATGTAGCCATCATATTCCCTAACTGAGGGTTACTTTGTTTTGGTAGCATCATTAGTGCCACTTTACTAATCATCCAGGGATCTCTGTTAAAAGTGATGCATGTCTCAAGGAACCTGTGAGGCAACATCTTCATTTCATTGTAGTCCTTGTTTCAGAGCATATGAAAACAAAGTGATTTGTTTTGCACAAACAGCTGGTAGTAAGACAGCAGCTCGATCCAAGTCTTGAATTTTCAGACTTGGACTTTTCTCAAGCATGTTTCAGTTCATCTGCAGTAAGGAAGGAATATCAGTCTTTTCAAAAGGAACCTCAGAGGCATATGCAGTCCTAGGGAAAACCTTCTGCTCTAGTTTAGTGAAAATGTGAATACCTTCCTAAATGCCCACTAGATCATGCTGCCTTCCTTGCACTTGGTATAAATTTAGCCCTCTTCATATGCTAATGAACACACTGCAATTTCCTGCCATCCCCACCTTGTCCTTGTTCCTTCTCTCAGCCTGTACCTACATTAATTTTACCATAGTTACTTGAAAACAAGGAGATGATTTTTTTCCAGAAAGTTAACCAACAAACATGGTTTTACTTTACCCTAAGTCTTGTCTTCACATCCACAGCTGATATGCTGAGAGCCACTGCCTTGTACAAAGGCACAATGCCACAGGACAGCAGCAGGGCTATGCAAGCAGCAGCTCCAGCATCATCTGCAGGCTCTAGCTGATGCTGGGACTTGAAACCCCAGCTGAGGACACAGGCAAAGAGATGTCACAGGGCAAGCTTAGAAGAAATAGAGCACAGGAAAATGCTGGCATGAAAGGGCCATGAGTTTGGGGTCATTAGATATTATGGTAGAAAAGTCACCTAGCTGGGTGAATGTTGGGTCCATTTTGAAAGAGCAAAGAAGAAAAGGAAGACAGCTGCCTACTTATATTCAAACAGGTAAAGCAGGTTTTCATTTTTCTCTGCTTTGCAAGATATTTTCATCTCCCAGGCAGTCCCAGAAGCAGTGACAGCCATGCAGTGCTGTTTTCAGCACATCTGGTTTGCTCACACTGCCATCCAAGGTGTGACTGCAGCACAGCTAAACCACACATCTCTCGTCCCCCCAGACTACATTCAGCTTTAAGTACGGTGGTTGTCAGCCTTAGCAATGGGAGCAATGTACGCACAAGGATATATGCACAGCCCCCAGGGGAACTATAGCCCTGGAACTGGGATCTGTTGAGACACAGCCATGCTGATAGGCCTATACTAGCACCTTTGAGAGTTTTATTAATGCTACCAGGGGCACAGTATGCTTGTGTAGCTTGTACTGAAGTTCATCCCACTTCATTTCCACTGTTACTGTTACCTGTGCTAGTCTGTCAAATTAGCACTACTTAGCTGAGGCAGGGGGGTTACCGTTCTCTTGTCCTACAGCCCTGTGCCCTGAACTGCTCTCTGCTGCTTGGAAGAATGATCTAAATGGGAATGATGCTGATATGGAAGGAATAATCTCCACTCACCTGCTGTAATAAGTGTTGTGTTATAATACCTTTACCTAAGTAAATATTGAGTGGAGTAAAAGTGCCCAGCAAACAAGAAACATGACAGGAACAGAGGGCAGAATAGATTCAGATTGAATGAAACCAGGTATAGCTGTGTAAAGTGGCCTGCAGGGACAAGTGGGAGCTGAGCAAACATCTGAAGAGACCAAGGAAGCAGGTAGGAGGAGATGAGCCATGCCATCAACCAGGAGCTGCAGTGAGTCATGGGGAAGAGGCTGGACCTAGGTGATACCAAGCTTACAAATAATGCTCTGCCTACACCTTTCTTGCAAGGCAAAGGGCATCACTGAGCAATACCATAAGCCACTCAGGAAAAAAAGGAGGGGGCATTTTGGACAAATATTTAAGAAAAAAGAAAAAGGTCCATTTCTTATAGTGTTTGTGACTAATTCAAAAACTTTGTAGCACAGGGAGTAGAGCTTCCAGAACAGGTTTTTTTGTTGGGTTTTTGTTGGATTTTTTTCCCAAAAAAAGTTGCAATGATGCTTGATGATTAGAAAATTCAAAGGTGGGAAAATTGGATGCTCTCTGCATCCCCTGTATTGCTAACAGCAACTAGACTTCAGTTTATATAAGTGCTCTGACCAAAGCTATCGGGGAATGTGTGCTGAACAGTGAAAGAAGCGACTTACAAAGCAAACAGTGGCCATGACTGCAGCAGTAACAAAACAGTCTTATAAGCTGAAGAGTATAAGAGGTTCCAAGCTGCAAACCCCAGATGGTTCAAGGGCAGTATAGTTTGTGAACCACACTTGAGTGTGCTCTGTAGTGAAATCAAGTACAGTTTGAATGCTTGCTGCTGCTACAGTGCACAGACTGATGAAAGGAAGGAGATAACTTGTCTGCAACGCTTTATTACAGGCTTTTGCAATTGCCAGCTTCACTGCTGCTGGCATGGCTTAGGCAATTTAATTTACCAATCAATTCTTGATTTACACACAAGTGACTTTAGAATGCATTCCAATAAAAACTATCACCACTTTGGATCCAATATTCTTTAAAATCAAAAGCATTTGAAATATATCAAAACTATGAAGCTTTTCACATTAAAAAAATCAAAGGGGCTGAATTGTCTTAATGCTTTAGCGATGATCTAGAGCCAGCTTAGCATGAAGTACAATGTTCTGAAAAATAGGCAGTAGATAGTGAGCTATAATCATGCTTTTTGGAATTCATGAATACAAGGGTTGTATAATTTACAGAGCCCTCAAATGGGATAGCAAGATCATAAATGACTGTAGCTCCTTGCCAGATTTCTTTCATGTGTGACCATCTTACTGCTCATGTGAACTGCAAAATTCTTGTTATTCAGTTCTTCCAGGAGTAACAAGATCCACCTCACTGAACAGTGCACAGAGTCATTGCTCGTGGCTTGATTTCTAGCAATGTTTATACTGGAATAAAAAGGGCCTCCATGTCAGATGCAGTTATATTGGCTCTTAGAGTATGACTTTTTTCATACATTCTTGCATTTGCCAAGCTCTGAAAAGCATTGAGAAATCTAGCTTTCATCCTGAACTTGCCCAAATGTCACCATGTCAACAAAATCATAACTGAGAAACTGTGAGCGAGAGAACGTACACACCTCATGCAGCAGACTTGCATCTAGGAGGGCAAATGGTATTTGAGAGGAATATTGTGGCACAGAGGCAACAAAGCAGTAATTGACTGACTTACGTGATATACTAGGACATCATGACTACACAAGTGCCATTTCAGCTACTCAGAGCAAAATGCAGATTTTGACCACCTCATCTTGATTCTACCCTTCTTTAAAAGAGGAAGAGGAGGAAGGTATCCTAGATGAAAAGAGGAGCTTCAGACTTTTTCTGGGAGTCACTGAGTTCTTCAGGGAATCCCTGCTCTGCAACAAAGATCCTCACATTCACAAGAAGCTCTCATGACTCAACAGCTCCAAATTGCTGCCCTCTGTTCAACAAGACCAAGTTTCATATCCATGCTAGAGCAAAGAGCCTTAACTTTGAAGTCTCCATACAAATCAGGTCAAACAAAGGAACTCATTTTATGTTTCTGTTAACTTTAACTGTCATTTTGACAAGAGAATCACCTTAAGGATCTGCTCTGTTTTTAAGGTCTTTCAAGAGCTATACTGGAATTCCCAGCAATGAATGGCAACTTAACCTTTTCCCTCACCATCCCCCCCAAGAGCTCATTCTTGCCATAGGCAATTTGAAGAGAGAAGCAATCAGCACTCCTCTTTTCTGGGTGTTTCTGTTTAAAAAGTGTTAAATCTTTGTGCTGCTATTTAACTCAGGGATGCTGGCTTATGCAAGGTACTGCACAAATTAATATATTTTTCAATGTTTCACCTGTACAGAGTAGTCCACAGATAGAAATTGTCTATAAATCTGTATAATTGGTCTTACTGCCAAGAAGTCCTACAGATGTAGGTGCTTGAAATGACATTTGAGTAGCACTAAATGCATGGCAAACGACTTTGCACATGCATATTTAACTAAGTTTGTAATTGCTGGGTCACTTGCCCTTTGAGATATTATTTCCTCTTGGTGAGAATCCTATCTCTATCCTGTAACAAGGAAGTAGTATTTCCAGGGAGTTAATCAGAAACACCCTAGACCAACATGTACCAAATGTATTACAAAACTTAACGCAGATCCATGAGTGGCTGAAAAATAAATGGTTTGCAGCTCTACCCAATATTCTCGACAACTTAGTGGGGAGCTGGTAACAAAGTACCTTCATGAACAGAGACACATCCTTGATGATGGGGAAAGTGCTGCTTTCTGTAGGGAAATAAAAGATTTTTAGACTGCATACAATCTATAGCACTGAAACAGTTCTATCTGAATTCAAAAAAATTGTATGCTTAGTTTTGACTCTCAGGTTGTGAATAGCAATGATGCTTTTATTTGTATTTGCATTCTGATTTAAATTGATGAGAGACCAACAACTAAACAGTGAAAGATCAAGTGAGTCAAATACTCTGAAGGCTGGGTAAAAATGAGAAACCCAGCAAACTAGCCCAAAGCAATGCAAGTAGAGTGGTAAAAGACAGAGCAGCAACGATATTTAAGTAAATTACTTGGAAAGCAATAGCATGCCTGAACACACAGGGAAACGTGATTGTCCTAGTGAAAAAAAGAGCAAGAAGTCTTTACACAAGTCCAAGTAGACCTCAGTCCTACACCTTTCCGGTGCTGAATTCATAGACAGGTTCTTGCTAAAAGGGGTGCATGACTGACCTGGCTTATTTTTGTCCAAATCTGCACAGCAGTTGGCCCTAGGACACCCACTCTGCCATCTTCTTGAAGCCTTGCAAACACAGTGCCAGGCAGAGCCACACAGGGAAACACCTGGTTTCTCAACCCATATCAGCAGTGTGACCTTGCCAATCTGAACCTCCACAGTTCCACCTCATTTCTGACTCCTCACAAGCCTTTAGGATGAGGTCCTTACTGTACCAATGCCACCAAGTGCAACTGGCATGTGAGGCAGGCTTCTGAGTAGATTTTCAGCCCACGCTTTGAAATGCAGTCTAGGATAGCCAAGTTAATGCCAGTCTTTGCTCTGGAGCCCTTAGATATGTGGGAAGTTTTGGGGAGGGTGGGGGGAGAGGGGATGAAGGTATAGAGGGCTGAAGAAAGTCCCATCATTCACTTTGCTTCCTTTCTCCCACTTGTGGAAGGCAAAGAAATACTCTTATCCTGCAGCTGGAACTGCTGTGGTAGGTACCGGAGACCCCTTGCTAAAAATGACATTCCCAGTTGTGGAGTCTCCTGAAGGATGTTTTCACTTTTCTTTAGTCCTGTTTTATTTCTTCACAAGACGCACAGTTTGTGTCTTGTCTTTATATCAAATGCTCTTTATTAAACTCTTTCACTACTGGAAAAACCAAGAGCAGGAAGTCTCTAGGAGGTACAGTCCTCCCCAGTCCCATGTGAAGGAAGGACCAAATTCAAGAGTCTTGGCTTTTTCATGAGGAAGGTTAATTAGCCCTTTTTATACCTCAAGGGGTAGCTCTGGTAACAGAGCATATGGGCAGGAGAGGGAAGAAATGAGTCACAGTTAGAGAAGACTGACATGAGATTCTTTTGGCCAAATTTAGCTGACCTATACTGTTTGGTAACAAAGCAACTTCCCCGCTCCCCTTCCCTCCCTCCTCAATCTACAAGAGAAACCACAATCTAAAAGTCATGAAAAATTTTTTCTGAGAAATTAGAAGTACATGAAATTATAGCACTAACAGGTAGTCCACTAACAAACATCAGTTTAGAGGAGTAAAACTGACTTGTCTATTGCATATGATGCAAAAAGTTCTAGATAAGAGGTAACTGGCAACAGGAATATTTTTTTTTTCTCCACCTTGACAAAGCTGCTGATGCAGATTTTTATGGTAACTGTAGGCTTCAACGTGCTGTGGCTTTGCATTCTTGCCTCCATCCCCTGAAGAGCTCTCCAAATCCTATTGCACAGTAAAAACAAAGTTTACCAGGATTTTCATCTTAAGGTTCCTATAGCACTGAACTACTAATTACCATGGCACGCAGAGCAGAGTTCCAATTAAATTGCCAGCCTGTATTTGTAGACCGTCCCATCTCCTTATTCATCATCTCTATATACACAACATCGGGAAAGCATCTTAAGATATAAATAGGCATAGATATGGTTGCATGCTGAATTCTAAGTAACTGAATGAATCCATTACTGCATCCTTAGAGGACTCCAGTTTTTCCCAGAACTACAACTCCTTTTTGAGTGTTATCTATCTCATTATGCATAGATTAGTTACATTATGTATTGGTTTGCACAGACCACACAGAAGCTGAAAACAGTTAACTACAGTTTTGCAGAGAGATTAATGGAATCAGAAAGAGACTCAAGAAAGCAACATATTCTTTTATCTAAAAGGCAATGTTATTATACTTTTTTACATTCATGTGAAGAACAAAGCACTCACATGATACTTCTGTCACTCATATCTAGAGTGTTGCCTGCTACTAGTCTGCATTAATTGGAACCATAGCTGGTGTACACCTGCAGCATGGATTCATGGCACAACTACTAAACTATTTAGGGTTTTCCAAATCCACTTGGAACTTGTCACCTTATACCTTTGCTATGAGCCACTGAACTGGAGACTAGTTAACTACAACTTTCACAATAACAGAAGGCATTTTATTAATAGCAGAATTAGTAAAATCAACAAAAACTGTTCTCCCTTTACTAGTGGCAGCTTTTTTGCAGAGAGCTATTAGTTGCATTTTCTATTCTTACCCTGACTATTTTCTTCAGCAATAGAAATTAGGGCATTGGCTTGCAGAGTCACGCCCTGATTGCCAAAATTAAGGGCAATTATGCAATGAAAAAAGGAAGTATAACAGGTCAGAGACTGTACATCTGCTTGAAATGCAGGTGGTGAAGGTGCTGCCATTAGCGAGTTGAAACATTGGACTGAGGTCTAAAGCTTTGAAGGATCTGACAGTCTTGCTCTACAGCCACAGCCATTAGGATCCTCTCTGAAGCACTGTCAAGGTTCAAAGGATTTTCTCTTTTTTTCCACCTCCTCTTTTTTTTTTTTTTTTTGAGCACTGTATAAGTCACAAACTTCCATCTCCTCAGGGGAATGCTTACCACCCTTTCTAGAGTAATGAAGAGTTTCAGCTAGAAGCTGGCAATCTTTCATGGGCAATGTGCCAGCCTGTATTTTTTGTTCCTAATTTAGAGCTTAAACACATTGGTAGACAACATTGAGAAGCTGGGAGCCGCTGCCTCTCACAGATGCTTCTCTCAAGATGCTGTGGATCCCAAATCCCAGCCCTATACTGACCGTGTCAGACTTGCAGAAATGCCCCGGTCTCCGCAAATCACTGGGAGCCCCTCAGAAGGAAAGTTTTATAAATGTGCAAAATACTGTTGGGTTTTTTTTCCCCTTGACTCACTCATTCTGCATCATTTGACATTTTAACATATTGCCATATTAACCACCAAAAGTCTGATCTGTGAGGATGACTTCAAACTTGTATTTACAAGAGTCGAGATGCAGCGGCATATGGACCACCAGCTGGTGAGAAGTAGGAATGGTACTTTGTGGAGCTTGAGTCACTAAGTGAATTTAAAAAAAAAAAAAAAAGGCCATCTTCCATACAGTCAAAAAAGTGAGAAAGAAAAGCTTGGCTTCTTAAAACTGGAGTTGTTTGAAAGGACAACTGCAACAAGGCCAGTACCCAGAAAGCACAAAATCTGGAGGCATTAAATAAACCAGAAGCTACGTGGTTTATTATAAGAGGTATATGCAAACAAGCTGTTTTCTGCTAAGGCTGCAAGAAATAGTACCACAGAGGGAGTGATGTGAGACAGAAAAAAAAAGGAGAGACGACAGTCTGTTCCTCTTAAACAGTAGAAATAAAAATCACTTTGAAAGCGAGGGTGACACTGGGGGAAGTGTCTTTTTATTGAGGTCATAACCACCTACATTCAAGTTCAAAAGTCCCCAGCCTTTTTCCCCATCTCTCCCTAGCCTTGTGTCTGTTTCTCAGGTGTTTGCCACCTCTTCACCTTCTGGAGAGATTCTCCTCATGCTCCATCAACAGCTTCACCCCTTCCCATCCCCAAATGGTGACTTAGGCCTGCAGAATGTCAGCTCTAGACATTTCCCACTCCAGCAACTTTTGGGAAATTAATTGTTTATTTAAGCTACAAAAGCTCAAGTCCTCCCAGGAAGCAGTTCAGTCTTTCTCATCCTGATTTCTACCCTCGGACTGTTTTTCACTGCTGTTACTCCAGGAAGTGTTGAAAAGTCTGTGCCTAAGTTCATGCAACTCTAACAAAGATTCATTTTCATCTAACTTCAGAGACTGAGGTTCACTATTCTCCTCAACACCAGCCCATTTCATCACCCTTTTCACTTTACCTAGAAGGCCAGGTGAGGAGAAACCCAGGTTTTAGAGGACAGTTCTGTGGTCTCAGTCCATAGCACTGCCAAATGCTGCCCTCCCCTCACCTGCGCTCCCTTGCCAGCCCTGCTTGTTCAGGAGCAGTTCCTGTGGCTTTCTCAGAGAGACACAGGAAGAGGGAGTCTCCTGTGGCTCCATCAATGCAGCTGCTAAGTAGAAGCTGTCTTTCAATAACTGGGATCCTTCTGGAGAAAGTAGTAAACAAAAAAAAAATATATTTGGCAAGGGGAAAGATTCATAGATAAACATTTTTTGTATGGGGGAGGAAGATATAGAAGGAAAGGCCTGTTCCTTCAAAAAATAGAATATTGTCTGGGGACTATTAAATAACAATATAACTAATTACCAAGATAATTATCTTCATGCTGGAGCACCAAACAGCTGAAATACAGAAGCTACTGAGAGCACTTGCTATAGTAAATTACTGAAATGCTTCTCATGGTTTATTCTGCTGAATTAGGGTACTAAAAGAAGTGTGCTACATTATTTCTCTATTGACTCTTCCACATGTGATTATTTATTATTAGATTCATAAGTATGAATCAGACAGGAAGGTCAAGTTACTAATGATTCTGGAGCCTCGTCAGCTGTACAACATTATCTGTACTGTAAAGATAGATACATTGTTTACCTGCATAATGAGAGTGATGCAAGTAATCATTAAAGTACTTGAGCATCAGACATGTAAAAAGGAAAAAAAAAAAAAAAACACAACCACTAGGTCAGCATGCAAAACATTAAAATTGTAAATGTTGTATTGCAGTTGTAATGTAAAGGAAATACAGAGCATGCCTTTTTTGCCTATCCTTCCTCGAGCAAAGAGCAGAAGCATAGGAGCAAAAGAGAGAAATCTGAAATCATTACTTTCTGCCTCTGCACTGTGTAGGTTTGTTTGGCCAACAAAGGAACATTTGCACTCTTAGGTGTCAACCAAGCCTCAAACCCTCTGTGGCTCCTGCAAACATAATTGCCTTTGTAAAGGAGAGACTGAGAATGGTTACGTGACTTCTCCAAGTTCTTTGAGAGGCTTCTGTCAAAGCCAGGGGAGTGCCTGCAAGTTATTTGCCTTAAGACAAAGAGGGCAGAGAACATAGAGCAAGTGAACAAAGTTCTTGCTCCAGGAGCAGAATAACCATTCCGAAATGAGTAGTTTCATTCAGTTAAGAAGCAGGGAAAAGTTCCAAAGCAGAACATCCCTCAGACAAATCAAAACTCTTATGACACTGCTTGCTTATTCCCTGTTTCACAAATTATTTCAAAACTTATTTGTGACTGTTTTCTCCCCATCACTATTTGCTCTCCACAGCATGGTAAAATAGACCCCTTATGAGGAAGGATCCAGATACTCAGACTTGTCCTTAACTTGTCCCCAAGTATAAGTAATCTCCACAAAACCAGTGCTACTTATTGCACATGTATGGGCTCTTAACATCACTTAGGAACATTGGATAAGCATCACTGCATACATTCTTGCAAGCAAAGTGCTGCCAGCAGTAGTTCTAACTAAATCTAAACTAAATCTAAATCCAACACCAGTGTGAGCAGACTCAATTGCATTCAGATCAAAATAGTTACTACAGTTTCTACAGGTAATGTCTTTGATTTATTTTGATATTTTCCTGTGCATTAAAAAAAGATCAACCAATAAGGAATAAAAAACCATAGTGTGAGATGAAGGCAATTAACATGACTTCTGTTTCAATAGCAGGTTTTTCCCCCCTCTAACATCTCTCAGCTTCAGAGAAGCCCAATTCCAACTACCATTTCTATGCCCTTTTCAGCTCATGGTAATTGCTGTTGTGTAGCGTCACAGTACTGGGGCCTCTGCCCTATCCTTCTCCCCATTTTGTGCAGGCAGCAGCAGGATAATTTTCTTCTGATTTATTCTTCTAATAGTTTCAGCGATGTCAGAATATTAGAGGTGCCTATTATCTAAAGGTTTCTTTGCAAATCCACATTAAATAAAAATGTAACTTTTCAGTCATTAATGTGCTGAAACAAGTTGTGGTTAAAGGAGAAGATGGATGGTTTAGAAGCTTATCCATTACATCTAAAAGCAAATTATCAGTGACAGAAGCTAGGTGAAACAGGCAGCAGGAGAAATCAAAAGACAGATTGAGATATCAATCAAAGAGACTTTCAGATCATTTTCTTCTTTCATGGACCACTAGAGGAGGCATTTAGAGGGATGTAACAAAGCAAAGACTGTCTTCTGCCACATGGGAAAACCTGATGCATTTTTGCTGCCCAGTCACTGACGGTAATGCATGCTGCACCCAGGCAGGAGGAGCAGGAGCGAAGCAGCGGCTGTTGGCAGGAAGCTGCTGATGCCATAGGGTATGCCACACAGACTCCTCCTTACAGGTCTGAAAGGCAAAAGTTAAAGAAACCAAGAGGGCTGTTTCATAAGTGGGAACTTTGTACCCAAGCTGGAAACATCTTTGCAGGAAAATTCTTGAAACAGACAAATTTAGGAAATTTACCTTACGTCTCAAAAGCAACCAAAATGCAAATAGATACTACAAACATCTCAGAGGGGATTCAAGATTTGAATGGCTGTATGGATCTGACCTTTAACATTTTCAGGCCTCAGTTTTCATCTGTAAAATGGGGGTGATGGAGCCTAAAAAGACAACATGAATTAAACATATAGAAAACTATGAGGCACCTCCATAAAGTAGTTATCTAATTCAAATATAGCAGTTGCAGGTAGGACATGGGAGTTTATTGGTTAGTACTACATCAGAGAAAGATTCAGATCTGCAGAACCATCACTGCATAAAGAGTTAATATTTGCTACTTGATGTTACATCATTAAAAGCTTATGACTTACTTCAGTATTCATTAGATGAATATGGTATTGTAGTACTTTCTGTGTAGTTCTTCACATTTGAAGTTATACACTTGCTTTGACTTGGAAAGAAACAGTGCGTTAGACTTTTTGTGATCTTTGTATCTTTTGCTCCCATTCTCAGAACTACTGTTTGGACTATATGTTCTAAATTATAAACTGTATTCTTGATATGGATCTCCCATATTTAGGTGCTCTGATTGTTCAAAGGACTCTCCAGCTGGGTAGCAAGACTATTCGAGTGCTAATACAGTGATTGTAAAGAATGGGACATCAGTTCCCATTTTAGAACATAAATCTTGGCAAGTTTGAATGGAGTATATTCAAATGGGAACAAATGTACATTTTAAGCATGTAATTTAAAACAAAACATTCAGCACTTACTGAACAAGCTCAGTAACTGCAGATCCCCTAGCCCAGCATCTAAGAGCCTATGGGTGACAGTTCCAAGCTCATAACCATTGGGCAGCCTATGAGAACGCCTGGTCCTGGGGTTCAGCAATGGGAACCTTGCACTCCAGGTCCCTTTCTGTAGTTGCAGCTTTTAGCTCTGCTTTCTAAGGCACTCGCCTACCTTCCTTATCTGAGGCTCCCAGACAGACACTCCTAGCTTCTTCTGGTTTCCAAGAGGGAAACTATCCCAGCTCTGCATCTATTCAAGCATCAGGCTTGGGTACATAGTAAATACGTATAAGTGCTTATACACACATCCATTTCCAAATGCCACTGGAGTCTTTCTAAAATACACTTTAAAAAGTTCTTCCTAAAAATAACACTAAGCCAGAGCTGCTTGCACTCTGCGATGCTAGCAGTAAGCTTTATCTTCCCAACTGAGAGAAGGGCAGAAAAAAAAACACCAAACCAAAAAAAAAAGAGGAAAAAAAATATCTATATGGAGTTGAAGGAAGTGGTTTGCAGATCAGGCTGCTTTTCCTCATAAGTGTGCACCTTTTCTGCTTGTGGCATTTTGCTCTAGCAGAGAAGGTGTCATGCATTGAATTAAAAAAGATGGTGAAGGAGACAAGATTAAAATGAGAATGAATAAATGCTGCAGCTGCCCTGGGAAGAGTTAGCTAAGAAGCACACAACTGGGAGAAATACTGATCTTTTGACCATTCCTGCAGTCACACCAGTGATGATACTAAAGCACAAGAACAAAACTGGATCGTCTACTGCATGCTACATCTATGCCTCCTCCTTTATCCAATGTATGTATTATGAGTTCAGTGAAGAAATTTTACATTCTCTGAAAAAGTAGGGATGTCCAGCCTTTCACTACGCAGCAGCTCTTAAAGGCACTGAAAAGACAAGCATACAGGGATTTTTTTCTGATTCCCATTCCAATAGTGTTCCCATCAATGCCTGCATAGTCAGATCCCAGCAACCACCTCCGTCATGCAATGGGAGGACCACCTGCACTGGGGTCCCATGATAGTAAAGTTGCCACTCTCCCCTCAGGAGGGAAAAAGAGCTGTAAGCCCAGCAGAATCTATTCAGACTGTCAGAGGAGAAAGCAAGAAGCGAGCTAAAAATTAGATAAATTGTTCCGGAAGGTTGAGTCTCCTCAGTTAGTCATAGGCTGAGCATGTCCTTTTGGAGCGTGTCTAGAGGAGTACCACAAAAATTATCAGAGGGATGGACACCTCTCCTGTGAAGAAAGGCGTTGGGGTTGTTCAGCCTGGAGAAAAGAAGGCGCCGGGGAGACATTAGTGCAGCCTTTCAATACTTGAAGAGGGTTTATAAGAAAGATGGGGACAGACTTTAGCAGGGCCTGTTGCTATAGGACAAGGGGTAATGGTTTTAAACTAAAAGAGGGGAGATTTAGACTAGATAAAAGGAAGATGTTTTTTACAATTAGGGTGGTAAAACACTGGCACAGGTTGCCCAGAGAGGTGGTAGATGCCCCATCCCTGGAAACTTTCAAGATCAGGTTGGGCAGGGCTCTGAGCAATCTGATCTAGTTGAAGATGTCCCTGCTTATTGCAGGGGGGTTGGACTAGATGACCTTTAAAGGTCCCTTCCAACCCAAACTATTCTGTGAGTCTATGTCTACACTCAAAGCTAAGCAAGAATTAGTCCAACAAAACTTTCCACTAGAAATTGCAAAGCAGTCCTGAAAGTCCAAAATTCTCTAACACATTCAGTCTTTTGCTATCAAATCCTCTTTCTCCTTCACCAGGTTTCCCTAATGATGTTCCTAACAATTATTGGAAAATTTTGTGGGACCACTGGCTTTGGTTTGTTTTTTCTTTAAATAGAATATTTTTTCTTGGTATGCATTTTGGTCAGGTTTAATTTTGCCTTTGGCAATGGCCTGAGACTAGACCATACGGGAGAGGAAAGGTGATGCAGACTGCTTAGAGAGATTTTGAGATCACCATCCTTGAAGATATTCAAAACTTGACTGGACAAGGCCTTAAGCATCCTAATCTGACTGAATCTGCTTTGAGCAAGAGGTTGGATCACATGACCTCCAGAAGCACCTTCCAGCTCCATTTATTCTATGATTCTACATAGCTGCTGTCCAGGTCCTTTATACACTGGAATTCCCATTGGAAGAAACTGGAGTTTGAAAGGCAACATCTGTATCAACCACAGATGTATTTCAATTCAGTAGTTTTTCTTTTACATGGTTCAATTTAAGGACATAAGTATTTACTTTTTCCCCCTCTGAAAGGTGCCATCCAGCAGAGTAATTTTTGATAAACATCAAGCTCAATCAGTTATAATTATGTGTTCTTGCAAATCTATATCATTTAAAGAAAAGCGTTTACCAAAAAGAGATAGTGTTTCTATCCAGAAAACACTGTGGCAAGTTCCCTATTTTCCTGTAGAAATGTTAAGTTGCGGGCAGAGGTAGGCAGACATGAACACACACACTTGCTTCCCATGTGTAGATATACACAAGATATTTGTGCTTCTAGCTGTGGTTGGTTAGGTGACTGATTCCGTGTTTGCACATACCAATGTTAGATTTCTGTGTAGTTCCTCCTCATCATTGCAGAGACGAAGAGCCAAAAAGTCTGACATTGGCAATGTAAGTAGACCCCTATTGAAGTCAATACAGTGTAAGAATATAGCTGAGAGACAGCTGCTATTTACTGGTAAGTAAATACCAAAACACCTATGGAAAAGTTTTAATCACTCAGGACATCAGAATATGGGTTGCTTAACAAAAGCAGTTATACTAAGTTATAACAGTTGAATGCAGTCTGTTTGGATGTATGCTGGCAGGACTCCTAATACTTCTGTTACCCTCCTTGCTGAGCATCACAGCAACTGAAGAGATTTGCAGGGAGAGCAGACTACTTTTTGGCCAGTGCTTTGCTGGCCAAAACCACTGCCTGGTTGTGGTTCAGAGTAGAGTCAAAGCAAAAAGCAGTGGGAAGGTCAGATGAATACTTTGGGCAGCACCCTCTCATAGCAGGAGGTCTCAGCAAACAAAGGACTTGTCTGGCCCTAAGACAGTGTTCGTAATTGGGATGAATTGAATGAAGGAGAGGAATGGTCTCAGAAGCATCAGAAAAATCTTTTCCATGACTGTAGGAAACCAAAGGGAGGGGGGGTGAATGCATATACATGTTATTTTCATAGAATCATTTATGTTGGAAAGACCCTTATGATCCAGTCTAACTGTAAACCTAACACTGCCAAGTCCACCACTAAACCATGTCCCTAAGTGCCATGTCTACATACCTTTTAAACACCTCTAGGGATGGTGACTAAACCACTACCCTAGGGCAGCCTCTTCCAGTGCTTGATGACCCTTTTGTCCATCTTATGCTAACTAATTAAAGGGTGATAAGTTTAGAAATATTTAGAAAAATCTTCATTAATCTTTTCTTGATCTGATACCTGTCCCTTGAGGAAAAATATCAAGAGAGTGCCTCTACAAGTGCAGTTGCAGGAAAGAAGGTGCTTAAGATTACTAGATGGAATATGGGGTTCAGCATTTGTCCAGGATAATGGGATATATTGTCTGACCCAATTTGAGGGCTGCTTTCTCATCCGGGGACTAGATCTTAGGGGCTTTAGAGAAAATAGCAAGGAACAGAGAAGAGAACAGATCACAGGAACAAACTTGGAGCCTCAGAGAGGAGGCTGCTCCAGCCATACAGTTTGGAGAGCACCTTATTCTCTGTCCCTCTAAGCCAACCAAGGATGGGAAATGGTCACAACAGTAAATGCCCAAGAAGCTTCAGAAAGTCAAAAGTTCCCCTTGCTCCTGCTCACCACAGTGCCTCACAAGAACCCTCCTGTCCCATCCCTGACACCACCATCTCTTGCAGTCCCTTTCCAGCATGCTTCCCAGTCCCTAAGCACACTCAATTCCTCAGGATGTACTTACCTAGGAGAGGAAAAAACCTCCATTTGAGAGCCACTGCCCAGTGGGAAGTGCTTTTCCAGCTTCCAGAAAAGCACCGCTTCTGGGCACATTTGTTAATCACTGTTCCCAAAAAGCCAGGTAAGCCAGGCCCCACATTTCCCATGAACATGCAGAAGTCCTTTCTCAGAGACTAATTGGAACAGACTTGTGGAAATCTCTTGTATAAAACACATCAGAGTGTGCATTTCAGCCCATTACACACCACTAAATACTCGCTGGAATAGCAGTTTGTACTGAATTTTACAGAATGATTTTCATTGAACATAATTACTCAACAGGAAGCACAGAGGATAATTAATCTTAGTGTGGAACTCCATTTTAACTTAGTTGATCTAGTACTTCAGAATAACATGGTTACTCGTCGATTAATTTTTGCTCTATCATTTATGAAAGCAGATAGTCTGTATTTTCTCCAATTAGTTAAACAAACATCAAACACTTCTAAACACCAAATCTGAAAATGTCTAAATGTTGCAGTAATAGGTATGCTGCAAATACATATATTAGCTACAGCTCAGAGCTGAGGAGAAAATTAATTCATGTGTGGCATGCAGTTGTATAAAGCTGTTTTTTCTTGGAACGGAACAGTGACATTCTTCATATTAACACAGACATCTTTTCCAATCACCTCTGCTAGTGCTGCTAAGGCACTGCCATTACTACTAATAGATAGACAACAGTGATGTTTTACAACAGGGTTGTGAATGGTGTGGTTCCAGGCACATTTTTTAAGTGCCTGATGCTGCAAAATAAAATAACAATAAAAAAACCTGCTACCAAGCTCTACACACCTACCCAGAATAGATTATTACTTGTAGTACATGATGTTTCTTCAAGTTCAAGAATCCCTCAGAGCCCTTTGCTTCTATTCCATTACCCACATGTGCAGGCGAGAACCGTGCCAACTCGGGGCTATAAAGCAACCTGTGCAAAGTGGAAAATGATTAAACATGCTGAACTGGATGCACTGACCAATCAATAGGTCTTCCAGTATAATGTAATCAGCCTGTCCATCACTGTGCCTTCTTACCCTCTTCTCACTGTAAGTTTTTCATATGGATTTCAGTTTATAAGAAGCACCTGTTTGGAAAGCCAGAGACTTCAATCTCTTCCTAAAAAGATCTTAAAGTAACCTATAGTGATTTAGTATTGTGAAGAAATCTTAAAAATCCCTGCTCAAGATCCCATAACCCCAGCCAGCATACCTCCTCCAAAGCAGCCTGAAATAAGTCTTTAGTTTAAATTTTGTTTAATGAAGTTTCCTGTTCACTCTGTGACCTTTCAAAAATGCTTTTTCCCCAACATGCAAAGCTGAACAACATTTTCAGTCTGTGAACACCCCAGTACTGGATTCAGCCTACAAGAGGAAAGAAGGTTACTTGGTTGTAGCGCTATAAAAACACCTGCCAGAGGACTGAGAGTGCTATTAAAAACAAGTCATAATGAAGATCAGAAAGCAGCCTGGAAAAAAAAAAAAAAAAAAAAAATCACAGGCACCAATGCAAAGGAGAGTTGTGTCACTGAGTCCAGCAGTCAATGGGACCACTCAGAGCAAACAAGTACAGTCATTCACTGCCAGAATTTTGCACCTGTCCTGAAGGACTTCATTTTACCAGTGAAGGCAGAGAACTTAACACAAACAAAGAAGGTCACAACACCAAAAATTTATTTGAGGTTATTTTGTCCAGCTCATGAGAATACATGAGAAGATCAAAGCTTTTCCTTAGGTCTGGAAGGGATTAATTCACACAGAAGTACCTGCAAGGTAGAAAAAAAGAAACCCAAAACCTCAGACTTTCCTTATCAGCTCCCCAGCCAAGATGTATTACTTAAAAAAAAAAAAAAAAAAAAAAATTATAGCCCATGCTACAAACAACACAGCAAAATAGAAATTCTCCAGTGATTTGACATTTACAACACGTGTTCCTGCCATAGATCAGGCTTCTTCCTTACAAGTGCCTTAGCTTAAGCCAAGGGATGGATTCTTCTCTTCTGGGGAAGCATGCAGCCTTGTTATGCAGGGAACACTTTACTGTTTCGGAAGAATGATTTCTGGTGAAACAGTTTTCATTTCACTGTCACCTCCCCAAGCCTGCCTTCAAAGCATGGCAAAACCACGGATGCCTGGGGAAAGGGGCACAGCAGCATTGCATGGAGAATTCAGGGGCAGGAAGATCTTGGCTCCCACCCTGCCTCTGACACTGGGCTTTGAGCCTGGATCTCTTTGGCTCAGTGCTCTCATCTTTACCAGGAGAGATGATGCATTTAAAAGCTTCATTGCATTGTTACTGTGGTGATAAAGGCGCTCTGAATTTGTGAGCAGTAAACAAACATTTACACCGTTCATTTGGAGAACACAAGAAGCGGGGTGCCAACAGCAGCAATCAGCAAGCCCTCCTTAAAAAACTGCCAAAATAACTATCCAATCTTTATTGAAATTATGAAATTGCTTTAGTGACAACAGCAAACATCCAGAGTTCAAACAGAAGAGATCATTCTTCAAGACAGAAACAGAGCAAAAGTTTTCTTCACCTCTCGCATCTCTTGGTCAGCCCCTTCCCCTCCGTGCCCTGTCCTGACCTGCTTAGTCCCCTCTAACCTCACCCCATGAGGTGTTAGGGTGCTCTTGCAGGTTTTTCTGGCATTTCACTCTGTTGGATTTCTGCAATTTCTTTTTCAGAGCCAAATCTCATAAATTGGTGGATATAACTGACTTAAGCCAACACTAGCAGGAGGACAAAGGAGAAGAAAAGGTCAATCTCCAAATTCACCAAACACCTCAACTACTTGGAGCTTCCTTGTTAAAGTTCAATTATTCCCAAGTAATTTTTCTAGCTGCCTCCTCCCCGGCCCCCGTCTTGTTCTTTATAAGTAGACAAAAGGTATGAACGAGCAGAGATGGAGATGAATGCTTTAAGTTACGGGTCAGCACAGGTATAAAAACAAATGAGCATGAACGGAGTAAGCATACATTTAGTCTCACCATTGAAAGACTATTTGTGACCATAAAAATGGGGCTAAAGACTAAAACTAATCTGATTTTAAGAAAAGTCCTGATCAGTTGATTAAATAGTTTCTAGAACACAATAGCAGAGAGCACATCCCTGTAGCCCAAAGTACTTATTTCAGTCTTGTATTACTGTAAAATTTGTGAAACCTTCTTTAACTGTTTCTTTGTGCCTTGTTTTCTGTTTCGATTGTCTGTGAGATTTGATTAGGTGAGAAGCTAAAAGAAGAGAAAAAGGGATAAGGTGCAGTGGCCAAACAGCATTTGATGGCAAATAATCTAGCACAGAGGGAGATAAACTACATAAACCCACAGTCTATTCACACTACACAATAAAAGGCAGATCTGATATACTTTCAAGCATGATCTTTCTTTACTCTGAACAATAAGGGAGAGGGAGATTAGGGCAATAATCCATTCACCTTCAGCATTGGCAGCAGTACCCAAGTAATTCACTATTGAGCGTCCATTACACATCTATTGCTGTGCCTCATTCATGTAAAACAACGGGTCAGAAAGTGCTCATAGTTTGGGATCCTAATATTTGCCTTCCTTGCATTAGTTCTGGAATTTCAAAGCCTTAGCTCATCAAGATGGTGGAGACTGGAAAAACAAAGCACCCCTCTTGCATTCTGCAAATACTGCCTGTGATATTTTATGTGGATCATGAAGTAAAAGAATGAAGCATTCTCTGCTATACTATCATACAAAACCAACCATAACTTGCTCCTTAGTGATTATAAACTACTCCTGTGTTTGAAACATAGGTAAACATATCGTGTTGTATTCATTTTTAATAGCAGTAATGTACACATTCACTGGCCAACACACCAGTGCTAATTTGGCCCAAAGACTGTGCTTACAACCTGTTCACTACAGTGCATATCTGAAAGTGTTTCATTTATCTCATTTAGCATTTGCATACACTCAAAGTGCTTCAGGGCCACAGCAGAGAAACACTAACACTGCATTTATCTTGTTAAATACAGAGGTTTCCTTACGGACTATGTGACACAAACATAGCTTCCATAAAGAGTCAAAAAAGCACATAAATTAGGAGAAAAAAAAAAGAAAAACTCCAGCAAAGGAAATTACTTGATTAAAACCTTCGTGTCTCACATTTGCCACAAAAGAAGTATTTTCTGTCTACCATCAACACTTCAGTATCAAAAGTACAGATTTTACCCAAGGTTCTGCACATGGCCCTAACTTAAGCATCCAAATTCAAATACAACTTTTCATCTAAATTAGCATACTGGAATACTTCACACCAATGAAACCTCACTGTAGAGTTATTATTCCAAGACTGCATATACTTAAAATATCTCTACCTCAGATTTTTCTAACTATTCCCAGTCACACTAAATAAAGAGGATGAGGAACAAAACCTGAAGTCATAACATAATCCGTATATTTAAGGCAGCACAAAATAACATTAGCCAAAAGCTTACTGGGTACAAGTTACTGGAGGTTCAATAACATCAGTCCTGTGAGTTGAGGGTTCAGCCTAAGATTTCTCTGCAAGAGACATTGGGTTTAGATTTTACTGGTTGTGTCAGGCTCCACAAGGGTAGAGATCTCTGCCTGAGGAGAGATGGAGTGACTGATGGGCTCACTTACTGTTCCTTTCCCATGTTACAGAGGGCAGGTGAGGCTACAGCTGCCCCAGGCAACAAAAACTCAGCTGTCATATACAAGGAGGAACAAATACCTAGCAAATTGTTGGAGAAAGGAGTGTGCACTCTTTTTCTGTCTCCGTATCTTGTCTCCTATCCTTTAACCTTTCTGCTTTAGTCCAGGCTCTCCAAACGGGGATTCCTCAGACCTTTCCCCATCACAGGTCATCCGGAGCAGTGCACACTGTGGGCTGCTGATAGCCTTCTCAACAGCTGTGTGTCAGGTACCTCTTTCTGCAGCCTTTCCAAATCCTAGCAGTATCTCTCAAGAACTTTTCAGATAGTCCTCAGCAAATGCTAGATGGAGGCAATGCTGGGAGTGAGCCTCCTTTCCTTGGGGCCAGTCCCTACAGTCCACCTGCAACAGGTAACCTGCAAGTCAAAGCCTCCCAGCAAAGCACTCCTATAGCCCATTGCTATAACCAGAGTCTGATGATTTGGTGGCCATGTGTGCTACTGGGAGCATACCCCAACACACTTGGCCTATATTCTAACTCCTCAGCACTTGTGGTTGTTCACCTGTCTGCTCCTTATTTGTCTTTAGTGGGGCTACCCATGTGTTTCCACTTTCTGAATTAGTAGGACTGTTCATTTTAACTAAAAGGTGTTATATTTCATATTTATATTTAAAATCAGTTTACAGAGAAAAGAACAAGTATCTATTCAGATGTTCAGTATCTATTATTCTGTACCACAGCGGACACACTAATTTTAGAGTACATCTTTTCCATTAACACATAAGAAAGATTTTTTTCTTTATTCATTTATGTGGTGTTTGACATACACTAGCAAGCCTGAACAGAATGAATGGCTATAAAAATAAGAAAAAAGAATTTCAACACCACCAAGTGTGCTCAATAAATCCAGACAACTGCATTTTCTTTGCATCTACCTTTCCTGTTTCACTTTTATTACTCATTTACTTTGTCACATCCAAATGAACAGAAAAGGGTTGGGATACATACAAAAAAATGTTGCCTACCATAAAAGGCATGAACCTTGTATTTATAGAAATCTAGAGACACCTCATCTTATTTTAAATAATTTTTCTGACTTCTACTGCCATCATTCAAGCTCATTTGAAGGAAAGAAATGGAAATGGAACATATTATTAATTGTAATCAGATTGACATCAACTTTCTAAGAATTCCTTCAGCAAATTACTGTCCTCTAAAAAAGGGCAGAGTTAGAAAGGACCTGAGATTGAACATCAGTGAGGTGAAGACAGAAAAATCTATTATTACTTTTAGCCTACGCATAGGAGTTAATCAGAGAGCAAGATTTGTCTGAAATGAAAGGCCTTTTCACACCAGGATGTAAAACCCTTACAAATGGAAATAAAATTTTAATTTTCCATAATGCTTAATGAAGTATTTAGCAAAGATGGAAATGGTCACACAACTTTCTGCAAGGTGTGTAAAATCCGCATTTGTTTTAGTGAGCTATTCCCACACTTACTACTGATACACAATGTACTGATTCCTTTTAGCTCATGCTATAAACCACAAATGTCACAGCTAACAATGCATCACTAGCTAATGTTAAAATTTTTCTTTTTCTCCCTCTGTTTCCCATTTTTGTAGCGTTATCTTGGTCTAATTGTCCAAGACAAATGGTTTGGTTGAAATGTTTCTGAAATATGTTGAGAAAGAAAAGTATGAAAAGGGGCCAAATATCAGAACATTCTAATATGTGGGGTCTTTTGCTAAGACAGGTCTGATTGATATGAAGTGATAAAGCTGATCATCTACGTGGATTAGTCTTCAGGAGTCAGAAAGTAGCAACTCATGGCTCTGCCAAGTTATAAATAGGCAATCTATTAGTAGACAATCACTTAAGAGCAAAAAGATCTTGTCATGTCATGAGAGAGAAGTGTTAAGTGTTAACTTTGGCCACAGGTCAGGCCAGAAAACTCACAAGAAATCAGAGAAAAAAACTTAACCCCAAATTCCTACTGGCTCTTCAACATTAACTTCACCAGTGCAGGAATTCATCTTAAAGTATCAAAATGTGCCTTGAAAAAGAAATTGTGGTGCTTCATTCCTAGATTCCCACGGAGCTCTCCCAGGTGTTGGTCAGTGATGCAGGCAGGGGACAGGGCTGGGCCCATACCCTTCCACCCTCTTGCTATCCAAACAGTTTAGCATACCTGTATTCCCAGAAGTGCAGGAACTGCCATTCCTGTTGCACTTGAACACAGCAAGGGAGAAAGAGTGTAGAACTTTGCATTTCCCTTCCATCTCGTTCATTTGACAGTCCATAGGGAGCAGAGGAACTCTAAGTCTTATCAGAAAAAGGCCGAGAAATACAGATAGCGAGTATGCTTCAGCCCTCCTGCCAAGATGTCTGGAGCTGTTAAAGGTATATTACATGAAAACAAGACAGGAACAAGACACGGAGCATTAGACCATGAAAGGATGTCAATTCTCAGCAAAGAAGTAGTTGCCAATAGGAAGTTCAGAGATGATGATGAAATACACTTTGCAAAAGAGAAAGAGAGTCAGGAAGAAAAAAGTCTCTCAGAAAAAGCTATAAAGACCTTAACTGGATACTCCTGTGGGTATTCAAGAAGATTGTTCATCTAAAGGTGTAAAACAGCTGCCAGGATCAAGCCTAAGCCTTCCAGTAGCAATGGAAGAGTGCAGCTTCTTTCCAAAAGAGGGTGGATAGATTGGGAGAAAGTGACTAGCAGCTGCTGAAATAACTAACAAGATGCACTATTTAGCTATGCTCAGAGGCAGAGAAATAGAGAAAAATATGTTGTAAAAAAAATCTTAATTCTTTTACCAAGAGTTCACCAGTTGCAATGGTACAGTGGTTATCAGTGAGTCAGAGCAGCCTATGATGATAGTCAAGGTTGTCATACTTCCTGCAGAACACCTACTGCTCAGACAGAACAGAAATTTCAGTCCTTTCTGTGATTTTGTGCTGTACATATGCAACATAAGGACAAGGGAAAGTTAAACCTCTCTTAATTTTATACTTTCTGTTCTCATTAGCAGAACAAATCACAGGGTTGTTAGGAATAAGCAATGTACAAGCAAGGCCAATGAAGCTGAGGGAAGGCAGCCCTTCAGTTCCCAAAATTCTCTTTCTATAAAGCAAAGAGAATAAGGCACAGTAAAAAGAAAAACATAACTGTTCTAACTACCTAATAATTGACTTGCTGTTTTCACACCAGAGCTACCTTAAATATGGTCATAGGGTCATTCAACTTATTTAATGCTTCTTTCTCCCACAAACACTTTCTCTCTCATCTCACTTTCCTAGGGGACCCTTGCAGACTATAATGTTATTAAGCAGTCACCAGTTTCTGCAAATACCACACAGCTGATTGGGGTGGGGGAGGACTGCTTGCCTGCTAATCAAGTACTACCCAATCCCTGTCATTTTCATTAGCTGAGTTATGGTGTCTGTTTATCAGGCATGATGCTTTTCCCAGTTCAAAAGTCAAGCAAAGTAGTTCTTTTTACCTGGAGACAACCCTTTAACCTACCCTGGTTTACTCCAATACCTTCTATGCTTGTAGGAGCCAAGAGGCTGCAGCTCTGGTCTGGAACTGGCAAGAGCCTGAAGCTGGTATTTCACAAAGAGACAAAACCCATTACTCAGCTACTGAGCAGTAGCACATTTCTGGCAAAGGAGATGACAGCTTTTAGCAGGGACTGCAGGAAAGATAGAGGATTCAGAATTACATGAGAGTGAAGGGAGTACAGTCTGCTATTAACAGGCTCACTTGACTTCTACATCCCTAAAAGATTTGGCTATATGTGCCACATGATACTTTTCCAACCCCTTCAGGACTGCCCCAGAGCCTCAGTATACATTAGGGAAGTATTACAATGCTATCCTTTGGCTGAGATGGGAATTTGATTTGAATTGCTTATGGCCAGTAAAGCATGCACAAGTAGGAACCAGATTTCTATGTGTCTTGGCCCCATTATCACACTGAAAATTCTGCCTTCCTGGCTTCCTGTACACGTTTTTGTTTTGTTTGAGGAGATCATCTACCAGATCAGACCTTCTGGTTTCCATGCTTGTACTGTAACAAGTTAACACTGTTACAAACCTCGGGCCCAATTAGCCATCAGTTGCACTTGGCAGTCAAATCCAAAGGAATGTATTAAAATTTCAATTATTTGCACAGCCTAGTTAGCATTAGCGTACTGCACCTAAAGTCACACATGCTTACTCTTCTGGTATCTGAGCCAAATCATATTCTGGGCACAAAATGCAGGCACTGCATTGCCTCAAGAAGAGATCCCTGGGTCCAGAGGGGTCTTTCAGACTGCCTGAAGAAGGAGCCCTGAGTCCTTAAACAGCTGAAGAAAGAGAGAAATACCATATAGTGAAGGAAACAAGAGATATAGAACTGATTTGGTTTTTTTCTTTCTTTCTTGCTGGCTTCATGACTTCGTATTCCTTGTCAACCAGTGCCAGGTTTCAGTGGAAGGCACAAAAGTCTGTGCCAGTAGCCAAATTGTAAGGGTATATCCTGAGAAAAAGTAGAAACAGAACTGAGGTCTCTCAAATTGAAACAAATCTCTGCTCCTGTGCAAATCACCAAAACCGTGTGATATATACCATTGCCACTGGGTCCTTAAAAAAGGAGATGACAGCTGCTGGGCTCTGTGCTAACTCTGTACTGCCCATCCCTATGGGTCAGGTGGATTTGAAGCACTGTGAGTGGGTCAAGCTCCTCCATGGGCCTGTACCTCTTGCCCACAAAAGAATCACAGCAGTGCTGGGGAGCCCAGCTGCACAGCCCGAGGCAGCTTGGTGTCTGTCTCAGGGCACTCCACAATCCTAAATGCAGGTGTCTGTGAGACTGATTAGAGAGAATAACCTTTCCGTATTCATGTCTCAAAAGCAGGATCTGCATTTCAGACAAGTACTACTTCAGAGCCTGTCTCACCTTTAATCCTCAATGCCCTTCCTTTGAGAGGTGTATTCCATGTCATAGAATTCTCACCATTATGCACTCTGCATTTATGTCTTTCTAGTATTAAATGTATACATTAGTTTGCTGTTATCATAGTTAGATATCATCTATACTGAATAAAGCAATCTCGTGCCCGTGACTCACTGATGTATATCTGGATGAAGACTGAGTCTGTTTTCCACAAAACAGCCAGTTCTGGCAAAAGAAAGTATGAAGAAGAACATGACAGGAGTTAGCCAAGCAGTAACAAGACTCACCTGAACGTATATGTTTTTTTAATTGCTAAATAAGACATGTTCCACAGCAGCTAATACTTTCTTTTTTTAAGGAGATAATTCATTCCATTCATAATAGATTTAATTGTGTTCTGATTGCTCACACCTGGCAATTTTGTTTTGCAGCCCTTTTTTTTTCCCCTAAGCACTTTCAAAGCATAGAATGGGCCTTGCGCCAGGTATAGTATATGACTCAAGCCCTGAAATAAATGAAATAGGATTTGCAGAGCCAGCTCTAGACATAGACAAAGTATGCAGTTGCTGGGGCAGCTGCCTGCTTTGCCTCTGCCAGAGACCTGCCACTGCTACTGCCAAGGGAAAGGATGCTGTGAGTAGGCTGAAAACTTGCAGAAACATCAGCCGTGGCCTCTTGCTCTGGCACAAGCAGGAGCACCATGCCTGCTTCTTCTTCCCAGGACTGCCCTCTCCCCTGGCACCACTCATCCATGGAGTGCTGAAATTCTGCATTTTCTTTCCCTCTGAGCCCACTCAACTCCCTGCATTATTCTGGATTCAACCTTTCCAGTGATATTTAGCTGGTTTAAAACAATATTCAGGGTAATGAATTTTCAAACCCTCCCATTAGCTAATCTGAAATTTAACCCCAAACAAAACTGAGAGTATTGG
This sequence comes from Morus bassanus, assembly GCA_031468815.1. Lineage (NCBI taxonomy): Eukaryota > Metazoa > Chordata > Aves > Suliformes > Sulidae > Morus > Morus bassanus. The sequence goes on from CM062572.1 coordinate 14,110,192, forward strand.
GATGTTATTAATACATCTCAAGGACTGCCATCCCTCAGATATTGTTCTTTCTAGCCTTTTTCTTGATTTCTCAAAAGACCCTCCACTCAAGTGACCCCACCAGAATCATCCTTTCATTTTCTCTTTACTGTATTGCTCCAAGTCCAGTCCTGAAATAAGGATTCATTATACTGCATGCTGTTCTCCCAAAACCCTAAGAGATTTCCTCTCCCTCAATGAACTCATACTTTAAATAGGTAAGAAGGGGAAAGGGTAGGAGACCAAGTCAAGTGACAGAGAAGTGAGCTGATTTTCTCTACATTGGGAGCCATATTGTTTATTTGACATACCCGAGAGTCCAATGTAGCAGTGCCTGGCATAGATAAGTGTCTTCAAAAGGAATGTAGTATACCCTAAGACAACAGAAAATCTGTCCTTTATAATGGAAGACACATAAAACTAGAAAGGATCAATTTCAAATAGCCCAGAAGAGTGCAAGATGGACTGAGAGGACCTGCATGGATATACAAGGGATAAACTCCATGCCAACAAGCCCAGGCAATTCCACTGAATTATTTCATCAGAGCTACAGTCAGTGATAAATAACTTCTTCAGTAAAAGAGCAGAATTTAGCAAAAATAATCTAAATCTATGGTGGCAGGCAGGAGAGGAGGACTCAACTGGGTTTCTGAGCAGACAGAAAAAGAAAAACCATTTCTGAACTGAAATCTAATCTCTGTTTTTTTAATTAATTCCTTCTTCTAACCTACCAAAATATAACACAAAAATAGCTCAGATTTTACTCTAGGGCAGTTGTTTACATGCATATTTACCAGTTCTCCAGTGAGCAGATTTCTGAAGCAGATCACTCAGTGCTTAATTTTCTGAGCAAAAGGAACATAGAAATCTATCCACAGTAAATGCACCCCTGCTCTTCAGGGGTAAAAGGCAAGGGTTATGCAGACAAACCAGAAGCAAAATCTGAAGAAATGTAAAATACTCATCATTTCTATTGATTTTAAGCTGCCTGGAAGCATCTCCTGGGAATGTTTCTCTAGATATTATGTCTGTAATCATAGTATTCTCAATTGAAAATACAACTGCTCTGCTGCAGTGCATTTGTATTGTAAAGACGTGAAAGTGTTGGACTGATAAATGCATTGCTAGCAGAGGTCAAATGACAAATTCATTAGCTTCCTCAGGTTCTGAAAGGTAGAACTGGCTTTCTCAATGAGATTTCTTCTGTTTCTGACTCCTATCATTGGCAGTACTGACCTGGTGCCTGGTTCTGTTCTCCCAAAAGTACCAATTTACTTGAATGTCACTGAGCACTGAAGGAAGTAAGATTTGGAAGGGCTGAGATCCATTGTTAGGATAAATCTATTGACAATAGCCTTTTTGTGGAAAGGCAATTTAGAAAAAAAAGACATTTAGGAACCTGGACATTTTGAAACAGTTACAGGCAACCAGATACTCCATCTTCTAAGTGGTTTTCTATCTGCTGATCTTACTGGAAGGCTGTTCCAGAATCATGTTGTTCTGTCATTAAAAGTCTTTCTAATTTCCAGAAGAAAAAGTAATCATGATCAGTTCTGTTCACTTTCTTCTTAAGCCATTTACTTTCTCTAGAGGAAATAATTTTTTCCCCCTCCCTGTTACGTTTAAAATGGCAGCCATATCCCCACTCAGTCTTTCTTTTCTTGGACTGATCTAGACCAGCTTTGCTTTTGATTTTGTTTTCTAAGATGCCTCTTAAGTCTCATAAAAAGCCTTTTCTGTGCATCTCTTAGAGACTGAATCCCTCTCTTGAAAACAGGTGACTGGGATTCTGCGTAGTGTTCCCAGAGAGACATTGCTGCCCTTTCCCTGGCATGCCAGCGCTTCTCCCTCTTGCTGAAGCACCTCACACAATAGTTTACTGGTGCTGCTTAGAAAACAGATCTTTAGCCTATATATTCAGTGAGTAATGAAAGTTATTGAGCTATCAGATATAATTTAGGATATCTGGGGTGAAAGGAGTATATTTCAGTCTAAGTGTTAGCTTTATTCTACTTACCATGTAAAATGTGCCATTTTAAGGGGATGTCTTGTAATTATTAGTTCTTTCAGATTCTCTGGAGGCACCAGGCATGGATTGCTAGAATCATGCAAGCACAGATCTTCTCAGTAAAGTTAATCCTACTCTATATTCAGTATGATTTTATTCACACATTCACATGCCTATTTAAAAACATCATAGCAGATTTTGGAAAAGGTATGAAATATAAACACAAGCACAGCTGATGTCTCCAGTAAATACATCCATATATTTAGAAAAGTCGTCTTACATAGTCCATTCCTAGATAACAAAATGAATCAGTGATTATCCAAAGCTCCCAAACTTAGAGGCTCCAAGTAATACTGTGGAAAAATAGGAAAAAGGGAGAATTACAGTGGCAATAAAGGAGTTAGAAGGTACCTTTTAATGTATTATTAATTTATACAGCTGATATGTTAAGCCTCCTAATATTCCATATTAGGAAACCAAAACATCTTTCCAAATTTGTCTCATTAAGATTGATAAAAATTCACTTCTAGACACAGAAGTCTTCTTGGCCAGATGCTTACTGCCAGCTACCCCATAATGTTCCCCATGTTGAAACAAAGCTTTGTTAAGTGTACTCAGAGAGGACAGCTGGAGCTGTGTAAAGGTTGCCTGAAGTCAAACCATTAAAATGGCAAAAAATGGATCTGCTGCTGGGACACTGGAGCAAAGCATTTATGATAGAGAAAATGTAGAGGGGAAATGATTCACAATGGCCTAATTATATTAGAAACAACACTTATTCAGGTAGTTGAAGAAAAGAACCCAAGGGAAATAGAGAAAAGGACAGCCCTTAGGTCAGTCTGATATTTGTTTTCCTGCATGTGGAAAACCATTCCTCATGAAAACTGAGTTCTGCCATTAAACAATAATTCATCATCAAAATAAATGCCTCAGAGAAGCTGTTGGATGTTATCATTGACTGCACTGGAGAGCCATTACTAATACTGAAACTTCATGAGACATATAAAACATATAAGCAAGCATAGTTCCAATGGGAAATGTCTACAGACAACAGCTGTATTTTGGCACCTATACAATGCATTTATGGCTATTACTTCCCACAGGAAATAACAAAATGCATTTAAGCAGTATACAAACTATCAGCTGTCATTGAATTATATTGCAAAGATGATCTATAACCCTTAAAAGTGTGACTGTTTTTATTCTATAGCAATAGTTTATAAGCTGCAAGACAGTAAAGCTAGCTAACACTTTTCACAATATGCGGATGATCATCTTCCCAAGTAGGAGACTCAAAATGAAATATTATCAACAATTTATGATTATTTCCATGCAGATACTGAATGACTAATTCCTATCATATTTTTCTGTAGTTGCAGGAGGGAGTATTTCTGCACCTGTTTTGCTTCCCCCAATCTAATCATCAGTAAAATTGTAGTCAGCCAGCTGTTAAATTTCAGATCAGTTAGTATATTTCATGCATTTAAAGACTGACAAAATATGCAGTCATATAACCACAATAAAATGCCACAATGATACCAAGAGAAGTGATCGCCAACCTTGCAAAGCTTCACACAGTCTTGGATTTTGTTGTAACACCTAACTAGATTCAAGCCAATGGCGAAAAAATGTGGTCTGTTTCCACAGATTCTTTTCAGAGCTTAAACCAGTTGTTAATTATTAGAAATGTATGCAAAACTGATTAGTTCCTGTCATCTCCTGTGCCACTATTCGCAGAGGGAATGACGTCTTAGCATTTTGAGAACAGAAAGTTCATTAATTCATTTAGTCATAAATCCTTACATTTTGTTGATACACCTGTATTGAACCAACTGCCTTGTGTCTGAATGAAACATAATTTGTGTTGTGGCTACACAAGTATTTGAAGGCATCAACAAACAAAATCAAACATTGCAAGTAGCTCCAATCCTACCACAACTGCTCTGTCAACATGCCTAATACAGTGATAATTATTCATTCACTTATTTATAGTCTGAGCATGGAAGTTTAACTATAAGGGCTTTATATGCTATTTACCACATAAATTTTCTGAAAATAGGGGATTTAAAGTATGTACATACACACAGATGTGTGTGTGCATAGACATACACATTTACTCCACAAAAGCCTGCCCACATGGTTTGACAAATATAGATAGATAAATAGCTAGGTAAGGTAGATACAACAACCTGATAGCATTACTGATCACTGAGGCCACCCCAGATTTTCTGCTGACAAATTGCTTAACGCTTTGCAAAATTTTAACTATATCAGTTGGAATGTTGCATGCCATATTTTTATGTTAAAACACCTTAGACATTTCTGAACATATAACTAAGGAAAAAATATGGGTTTACTCATTGCAAAAAATAGCCAATGATTTTTTTCATTAAGAAGCCCTCAATCTGCCTGCTTTGGAGCTGGGACATAAAATACTCCAAGGAGCTTTCCAGAGTGTCAAGAATTTGTGCTATAACATTTTTATAAACATTCAAAGTTGCACACTTCAAAAGCTTCTGGAAAAAAAAAAAAGCTCATAGCTGTTTAACAGAGTCATATTATTTTGGCAGCTAAATCTCACATAGGTGGAATCTCAGTTAAGTGTTCTTGATCAGAGAGTTTCAAGACTGAACTTCCTCCCTAGTTCTGCCTGGCAGATGGAGTTTGCTGTAGTGTCTGGCTTCCCTAGAGGGGGCATGGAAGTGATCTTTCACCTTCAGCACTGCAGCAGCTGATACACCAAGAGGATCCAGTGGCCATACCACAAACATATTAAATGGGTATTGCACAGATGGGCAAAGCTGAAGATGAAGAGGAGCCATGGCAGGAGCTTGTTAGAAGAGTGGGGCAAAAAAAGACAAGAAATGGTATGAGGAAAAAGGGTGGATTTTTTTGCCTGGTCAGAAAGATACCGAGAGGTGCACAAGCCAGCAGGCCTTTTGCCAGTGAAACACCCTCTCCTAAAATATGTTAAACTGAGCTGGCAGAGCAATATCTCTGTATTCCTATACTGTCAGAAAATAGGTATTAAGTTCACTGATAACAGGTGTCCTCATCTTCCTCTCTTTTCTGCTCGATGGACATTCCCAGCCTCCTCATATTCCCAGGTACTCTGTTAGAATCTGTGTCTGCACTGTGGAGCTACTGGTCCAGTCCCTGCAGATTACCCCAAATAGGGGGATGCACAGTTCCATAGGACTCTGTTTTTCAATTAGGGAATTATATTTAAAATATTCATTAAGATATATTGTTGCAGTCCCTGCAGCAGTTTTACATTATTTAATGCTGTGGTCATAGATAGTTCTGGGTAACTCCAGGAATAGAACTGCCACCCCCTCACAGAAAATGGATTGTTTGACATTTTTATTACCTCCAGCCTTTGTTCCATGGAGATGTCAGCCAGTTACCTACATTGACATGACTGGTAGGAAAGTAGGTAGCAAGTGCAGCTGACAGAATCTTGCAAGTCTGTGATGCTAAATCAGCATCACTGCCACGTGCCTCTTCAATGAGGACAGGATGTGGAGGTAGAGTCGTGACAGTATGTTCCAAGGTGTCCCTGTGGTTCTTCCAGCTTGCTCTGTCAATGTTTCATCTGGGGTTATTAGTGTTTATAAAGGCATGCCCTTAAAATAGCTGCATGGTGTCAATAGAAGCAAAAATAGCAGTTCTTGTGCTTAACTTCTTTATACTGGGGTAAAATAGGGCTAAATTGGGCAAGTACAAAAACCATAATAGCACAACCCAGTTTAAGGGTGACTTTCAAATCCCCTTCAGGTCTTAAAGAGCACTGAGTTTAAGCTAAAATAAGACCAGGACACGTTCTTTCCTGCTCTACAAAAAATCCTTCTCCCTTTAACAGATGCAAGATTTTGGGTGGCTTTGCCTAAAGACTGCTAAAGTTTATTCACTAAGTCCTCCACTCACAAGTGGAGCAACCATGAAATCCTCCAACTTCTGAAAAATACATTTCAGAAAAATTATTCAGATTTGCATTGGCATTTGTAAAAGTAACCATGTGTATCCTACCGTGGTGGATTGACCGTGGCTGGATGCCAGGTGCCCACCAAAGCCACTCTATCACTCCCCCTCCACAGCTGGACAGGGGAGAGAAAATATAATGAAAGACTCATGGGTTGAGATAAGGACAGGGGGAGATCAGTCACCAAACATCATCATGGGCAAAACAGACTTGACTTGGGGAAATTTGTTTAATTTATTACCAATCAAATCAGAGTAGGATAATGAGAAATAAACCCAAATTTTAAAACACCTTCCCCCCACCCCTCCCTTCTTCCTGGGCTTAACTTTACTCCTGATTTTCTCTGCCTTCTCCCCGCAGCGGCACACGGGGATGGGGAATGGGGGTTGCAGTCAGTTCATCACACATTGTCTCTGCCGCTCCTTCCTCCTCAGGGGCAGAACTCCTCACACTCTTCCCCTGCTCCAGTGTAGAGTCCCTCCCACAGGAGACAGTCTTCCATGAACTGCTCCAACGTGGGCCCTTCCCACGGGCTGCAGTTCTTCATGAACTGCTCCAGCATGGGTCCCTTCCATGGGGTGCAGTCCTTCAGGAACAGACTGCTCCGGCGTGGGTCCCCCATGGGGTCACAAGTCCTGCCAGCAAACCTGCTCCACCGTGGGCTCCTCTCTCCACGGGGCCACAGGTCCAGCACAGGCTTCCCATGGGGTCACAGCCTCCTTTGGACACACACACCTGCTCCGGTGTGGGGTCCTCCATGGGCTGCAGGTGAAGATCTGCTCCACCGTTACCCTCCATGGGCTGCAGGGGGACAGCCTGCCTCACCATGGCCTTCACCACGGGCTGCAGGGGAATCTCTGCTCCGGCACCTTGAGCACCTCCTCCCCTCCTTCTTCACTGACCTTGGTGTCTGCAGGGTTGTTTCTCTCACATAGTCTCACTCCTCTCTCTGGCTGAAGTTCTGCAGGTTCCCCCCCCACACACACTTTCTAAAACATGTTACCCCAGAGGTGCTACCGCTGTTGCTGATGGGCTCAGCCTTGGCCAGCAGCAGGTCTCTGTTGGAGCTGGCTGGCACTGGCTCTATCGGGCATGGGGGAAGCTTCTAGCAGCTTCTCACAGAAGCCACCCCTGTAGCCCCCTGCTACTAAAACCTGGCCACACAAATCCAATATATCTACCATAAAAAAAGCAGTGTTTTTGAGGTGTAGTATGCGAACTAGGGATATTTATATGTATCAGATACTATAAATTTTACTCACCTATGAAAAATGGAGAGGGGAGTGTAAGGGCCATTGTGTTTAATTTTCTTGTAACAGTATTTCTTAAATAGACAAAGCAGTCTGTATGAGTCTGCTCAAGGCACAGTGGATCAATCACCATCTGCCACCAAAACTGATGAATTATTTGTTGCTCTTCTCCAGACAATGAAATAAAGTGCTGATCATGTCTCATGGAGAAATCCACCTTTTTTTTTTTTCAAATTGGCTATAGGTCTGTAAGTATCCTCTGCAATTATTGTCAGATAAGCCACAGACAATATTTGAAATAACATACTGCATGTTCTAGTACAAGACAAGGAAACACAGACTATTACAACAGTATGTTCAAATTTGAACCTCACTTGACATTGGAGTCGGTCTCAATCACATCAGTGAGGGATAAGGGAAGCTCTGTAGAAAGAAGAGGAAAATTAGTTACTTTATCATGCTATGGCATAATAAAAAGTAATTTTCAAATTTGATAATCTGAAATACTTTATCATCATTTTATTGTTATATTTTTCCTGTAGTAAACTATTATTTGTATACTGTGACTATACAATATTCTTTTTAAATAGGCTTGGTTGTTATTTTCAATACTTAAAAGTTTCTTACAACTGTTGTTTCAGAAAAGAAACAACATAGTAACAGAACTGGGACCTTTTCCATTTTGTTTCCTTTTAAATTTACAGTTGCTTTAGACAAAAATGCGTGTATGTTTTGCTGATTTCTGATTTGCCAATGATAAAAAAATATCCCATGTAAATTGCAGAAACCAACAAATTAATTTTTGTGTTTGTATATCAGGCAAATAAATTTTACAGTTACTAATTATTTTTCAACCTTGCACATGAGAATGTGATTAGACTGACTACAACTGACACTGATTATCTGAGACAGGATGTTATTAAATACCTTTGGGGAGCTTTTGAAAGACCCACCACATTTAGAGCAGAGAGCTTTTCGCCACATTAGCTCATTTACAGAGCAATTACATGGGACTTAGATGTCAGGAAAAACACTGAGCAAACAGCTAAAGTGGAATTCACATCCCTCCCCTCCCTGTTAAAACATCTCACAACCTCATAGCCTTAAAATATTTTGTCAAGATTATCCGTAGCAAAGCTATTTGCCTTATATCAGTAAAAGGTATGAGATAGGTTAGATTAAGACTACATGGAAGAGAGCTGGTAATGGGTCTGAAGACAACAAAGATTTCTCCCTACTCAAATCACTTCTTTGCTCCAAGAGCCCCAATTTAATTAATTTTGTGGGCTTGAAAAGCCCAATGTTTTAATTTCATCCATCTCAGAATTTGCAACTTTTGTTATTTCATTAGAAAACTACTGTGGAGGATTTCTCAGTGAAGTGTGGAGAAATATGCAAAATGCACTGCTTTGAAAAATCTCCACTGGTTCTGGAAAAAACTGTGTTTGAATTCACTGGGGTTTTTTTTCAAAATTAAGATTTCAAAGACATGATTTTTAGGAGCAGTTTACAATTTTGTACCTAAAAATATGCAGATACAAAATGGAGAGCCATGTAGAGACTATTTTCAAATCTGTATTCCTACAACGGACTCTTTTCCTGACACCCATAGTTGACAAAGAAAATACATAGTGAAGTACTGCAGCACTGGTATGTATTAAATAAGTATACACCTATTGATTATGAGATTTGCAGTTGGAGAACATCAGAAAAGCTATGAGATACCTAATCCAAAGTAATACTGACAGTTCACTGAAGAACCAACAATACTGAGGTGTTACAGATTGCAGAGATTTATTCTCATCTCCGCTTTGATTTTAAAGCTAATATTGCTATAAATTCCTGTGATGACAACACCTAAACCTCAGGCCATCTCATTTTCTCTGTCATCCCTGGGTGTCTTCACATTCTTAATCGAAGTCCAGTACAGAAGAAGTTAAAATATACTTAAATGTTCCTTCCTTATTCAGTGAACCACTCAGCAGTACAACTACAGAAACATGCTGGAATTCACTTAGTGCTTTTCCTCAGAGTGCCTTAAAGAGCATCATCTTGCTACCAGAAGTCTTTGACATGAAGCCGATCCCAGGGTGGACTTAGAGCAGTGGCAAGAGACTCAGCAGAGTTCTTCTTAAACACTGACATTCTCTGCTGCTCTCTGTAGCACAGTTATTGCTCCTGAAATGTGTCCTGTATGTAAAGATCTGTTCACAGTCCAGAAGGTCCCTACTTTGCAGTACCCACTGGTAATTGATAGTGAATACTGGAAGGTAGGATTTTCTGCATGTGTAGTGATCACTGACGACAGAAAAAGCTTATGCAAAAATTCTGGTTCATAAATATGGCTATGCTTGAGTGAGGAAAAACTGATCTTTTATTGAGTTTATCCTTCAAGGCATGTTATGTTGCATTTCTGATATTGCAAAGGAGCACAACAATACTGTATGAGGTATTCTGTGTGGCCAAATACTATAGTCCTTACTCAGATTTTACTCAGGAAAAACCACCTTTGACTTGAGTGAGAATTTGCTTGATTAAGGACTGAACAGAATGTTTTGAATCTTACCAGCATTACTTGATGTTAATGTTGGGCAACAGTTCTCATTGCTAATTTGCCTGCCTCGTTGGCCTTCTCCTGGGTTCTGGATCTGCTTTTGCTTTGTGTTATTCATAGCTTATATTGTTAGTTCAGACTGCTTCTCTTTGTGCTTTTCATTTCCAGCAAATATTTTACAGCTATTGTTCTGCTGCTGGTAGATGTGCATGGAACCTGGTATGTGGAACTTGAACCTCAGCCCAGATTTAATTAACACTGTTAACATGTTCTCACTATGGTGCTCAGAAGGAATTTTGCTGACCCTCTTTCAATGAAGCATAAATTTGTTTAATCTGATGTTTCTACAATGCAAAAATATAAGGGCTTGATTCACAAACCTTAAGACCAAATGCTTCCCCAGTAAAATAGATGGGGTAGCACCCATTTACAGCCATCATAAGGTCATTTATAAATACTTATTCTGACCTATAATAGTCATACAAGAAAATCACTAAATGTGTCTGCAGTAACATCACCTTGTTTTGTAGTTTTAATACTGATTTAAAGTAAGATATCCTGAATAATAATTAGTGCCAAATTATGCCATAGCCTACTAATATGCAGCAAATCTAGCTAGGTTATCACTCGTATGTCTTATGAGCCATACCTAGCCATGGTTTATCCTCTATTCATGCTGCAGGGTACGAAATTCCTGGGTGCCAACCTGCCTATGGCAACCTAGAATTCTCCAGGGCAGGCTCGCAAAATCTTCACCTACTCTCTGGGACAGGTAACTAATAAATGATGTTTTGTGACGTTATGCTTTCTTTCTAAGTTTCTGATGTCCGTAAAAATGTTTCATTTCTTCACGTCAGTCTGTAGTCTGTCATTGTTCAGTTGTGCTATGTTTTCTGAACTAGTGGAATAACAGCAGATCTGTTTATTATAGAACTCTAGATGCTTGCCTCAGCCAAGCCTGTAATAATTGTTATTAAAGTATATAAAAACTGAAAGTTGTTTCAGAAGCTGCAAAATCCACAGCTGCCTACTACTAGTTAATATTTTTTTCTGATGGAGTAGTTCTTATAATACAGATATATTGCATTTCATTGTTGATGCCACAGTTATCTGGGCAGATCACCTACCTTTCTGAATTACTGGTATGTATATATTCTCTCTCCTTTATCAGGTTTACATTAATCTTTGGACTCCTGAAGTTAGGATTTTTTCAATGCTATAGGTACAGAGATGTTGAAAGGATGGAGGAGTTATGACTGATTCTAGTTTACATTCCTATGCAGCACATAATATAAGTTTAAGTAGTGACTCATTTTTCCATATTTTGCTTAGAGTCTCTTCTACTTTTCTCCTGAATATACTCTTTGTTCTTTGTTGCTTGACTTTATTTCAAGAGGCAAGTATGTAGAAGAAATGTCGTTCACTGATCCTATAGTTTACAATGACATATGAAATATTGAAATATATGTCAAAGTATGAAATTAATCAGATAAAAAATAAAAACAGGCTAAGCTTTAGATTGCCTTCTTGCAGTCTATCGATTTTCTTTGAATAATGTGTGTGAATTTTCATCTTAAGAGTGCTGCCAGCATAGGAAAGACATAAGAGAGATTCTTTTGGTATTTTTTGGCACAGTCTACACTCTGTGGAGTGAAAAAACAACAGTCTTGGGAAAGTGGTTTGAATTCCTGTTTTTCAGTCCCCTGGGGCTCTGCATGTGCACTCTACTCTTACCTGGATTTAGATGAGCTTGATGCAAAAATAGCTTTGCTCTGCTGCTTGTCCTTGTTAAAAATGGGGGACGACCAGTGAAGCAAAATGTAATGAGGGCATATAAAACTGTTTTGCAAAATGTTTGACCCTGATTCCAATTTTATTGAATATTTGGAAGTCTCTTAAAATCAGAACAAATTCACACAGCCACAGTGTAATCACTGAGTTTGATCTTATATGGTGTTTTTAAATGGATGCCCATGGGGAAGGTCAGAGTCTTGGGAAGACATTTATTAGCCTTTCCATAGGGATCTCTAAAAAAAAAATATCTCTTTTCCTACCATCACTGTCCACTTGTAGTTCTTACTTTCAAAAGAAAATAAGCTTACTCTTATGAATGACAATATCACAGTTTATCTCCAAGTATACCAAAGCTTAAAATGCACAAATCCAGGATTTTAGCTCAGGTTATTTAGCCATTTCATAAAAAAAAATAAACAGCCATTGAAATATAATTTTCATTTCCCTCCCTGCTTTTTAAAAAGGATCTAAAGTTTTAGAGAGATTTTAGTATTTCCTGAAAGCTTGCTTGTTTCTTTCTTGTTGATTAACTCAAATCTTAATCATACTCTTGCAACATATCTAGACTTCAAAAATTTATCTGGAAACTTGCTTTCCAATTATATTGAAAAACATCAGCTTGCTGAAGAAACTAAAAAAACCCCATTTGTTTGTGAAAATGAAAGATAGTCAGTATGACAACTATCAGTACTTACAAAATGAGGATAGATTCTATTTTATCCAGCCTGATGCACCTTAACCTTTAAAAACCTAATGAGAAAGCAACAAAAATTTCAGCAAGAGAGTTAAAAAAGAAACAAAAGTCTCAATTCACCCAGAATGCTAAAATAGTTCATTTATAAGGAAAAATAAAATGGTGCCTGTGTTTAGGTAATCCACATCTCAGGGCACAAGAGGAATTTTTGGGAAAGTCTGTAGTGATGAAGCAGCTTCCTCACTCTGCATGGCTCTTTGAGGTGCTACATCCACAGGGTAGATGGAAGCAGAGGGCTCCTGGGTCCCCTCTGAAGAAGCACGTTGTGTATTTCTTTTCACATTAATAGTGCAAGCATCTTTTCAGATGAATACCTCCTGCCTGATTTGGTCCCTCCACACTTGCAGAGAGCTCTTTCATTTACTGGTTCACTCCAAAAACTACAGAAGACCTAATGTCAAGGTGCTGGACTGCTAACACGAGTTTGGAGGAATGCAGTCCTGTTCCCTCTCCTTCCCCATACATCCATAAAAAAAGGTGACAAAACAGTCTGACGCTGAAAAGCCAGTTCAGCTGAGGGACCAGGATAAAATAGACTTGACTGAACTAATAAATCATGACATTAGTTTGGGAGGAAGGATGTATGAAATGATGGCACAACATGCTGAGCGGTGGGGAACTTGCTAGAGGTGAACTCATTTATACTCTTGCAGAGTAGAAGACTTCTCAGTTAACAAGTCCTAAAATAGTGTGCTGCAGTGTATAAAACAAGGTAGGGCTTGAAATAATTAGCCAAAGATGACAGATGGCAATTCCTTTCTCTTTTTTTTTCCTTCTCTTCTTTTGCTGTAATATCAAGTTGATCAAAGAGCTGAGGATCATTTGTTATTGTTGGAAGACTAAAAATATCTTGAAATATTCAGGCAAAATAACTTCATTCAGATAACAGCCAGTAGCTCCCATTGTTCCTGTTCAACATCTTATACATGATTCTGTGTGTAGTAATAGTTTCCCTCAGGATCTGAACTACATGTGCACAGCTGAGAATTCTGGTGTCTCCAGACTAAAGTGTATTATTTAATAAATGTATCAAATCAGTTTATTAATTTATTTGATTTAATTGTTTGCTTGTTTTAACAAACCAATGATCTATTCTACTGCCAGAAAATCTCCCAAAAAGTAACACAGAGCTCACCTCTGTGGCCCGTTGCTTTAGTAGTGTCATACAGCTGTGTGTCATGGGGGAACTAAATTATAAAGAACAGAGACTGCAGTAGAACTGCACTGATGGCTACTGAAAGTGTCTGAGAGGTCGATGGTGTGTCTCAGTCTAAGCAATAGCAGCGTTCTCTCCTATAGTTTTAAGTAGTAATATCTGGCAAACATCGGCATATTTTTAGAGGCAAACACCTATGGCTTCAAGTTAAAGATACAACACAAGCTTCTGTGTTGTATCACTTCTCTCACAAAAGAGGATCAGAATGCAACTGTGGCCACATATAATTAAAAAGTAAATTCAGTAATTTACTCAAAGCAGGTAATATACACTCTTAAAAAGGAAAAAAGCAGTGGCATCTGCAGTTCCTCCTGCCCCCAGGCCCAGTAGTAATTCTGTCTAACTGATCCTGTAGCCAAAAGAGTATATTTAATTTTCTCAACTACTTAGCATAACCCTTCTGATGGGAAGTGCTAAGCCAGCCCACCAAAATGAGTCCCTTGAGCCACACACAGATGAATTTCAAATAGAGGAAAGAGAAAAGGATTGGGAAAGGAAGGAAATAGCTACGGTGAGAAAAGGGATGTTAACCTCTGTCCATCAACCTATATCTGGATGCTTTATACCAAAAGAAACAGGAGTAAAATTCTTTACCTAGTACTAAAGCACATTTCTATAGTACTCCCCTACCCCACCTCCAACCTCTGTTCTTTAATAGAAAGAGTAAGGTAAATTTCAGCTTGCTTCTGGGCAGCGGGTTTCACCCGTTCTCATTACATGTCCTATTACAAATAAACAGCACAGTACAGGAGGTACCACATTCCTCTTCCAACACAGCTTGATCCAGATGAATCAGGAAGGTAAACAGATAAAAGCAAAAGTGAGAAAGGTTTAATAACACAATTAAAATATAACTTTATAAGCTTGTGAGCTGATGTGGCAGGCTGCTTTTAGTAATGTCCAGAGGGAGTGCTTATCCGTGACTACAAACCAAAGCAATCTAGAAGCTGGCCACTGGAAGCTGTAAGGAGAGCTGCTGCAACCAAAGGCAGTTTGCTCAATCGCCTGGAGAGCTCTTTTTGGCTTCCAAATCATAAATTGAAGTCTACCTCTAATTTTGCTACCTCAGTTTCTCAATACCTCACTCTTTTTTTTCTCTCCTTTCTCATTACTGCTTAGTAGTCTGGATTCCCTAGTGAGATGCAGTGCAGACTGCTAGGACTCTGCCAGACATTAAAAAGCAGGCAACGTCTGTTCAACAACTTCAAATCACTTTCTGTGGGAGGCAGCCCCCCCAACAGCCTTTGTTACGGCAAGAAGTGTTTCAGCCTCTTCTGCTGCTTTTCTTATCCTTTCATACCCTGCAACTTTACATTGTAACTCACCATTTCTCCCAGCCAAATGTTTTGTGGAAACATATTGGCCTCTGGAAAGCCAGTAAACAGCGGCTCTTACAGAGATGAACCTTCTTCCAGAGTCATGTCAAGAGCAGAGTCTGGGCAGCAAGCAGTGTAACGATCCCTTCATCCCTAGGAATGGTCAGCATCATTATGTCTCTGCTCTCTTGGACAAATACTGGCTGAAGTTTGCCATGCCAGAATTTACCTCCCATCTCTCCCAGCTTCACCAGCAGATTCATTTCAGATGTGGTCCAGAGCACTAGGCAATATTTGGACAATGCAGACAATTTGGAGTAAGGCATAAACATGAGCAGAGTCCTCCATTATCATGAGAGAATAAACATATTCTTCCTACCTCTAGAGAATGAGTCAGAAAACATATATTGCTCCTTGAATTGAATGCTTTTTTTCTTCTTTTGCAACTTTATTACTTACTTGCTCATCCCTTCACTTTCTAGCAACACAGAGAAACAAATAACAGGGACAGTCTTTATGAAAACTTCTGTAGGATCACTTAACTGAACCTAACAGTTTGCATTTAAGCCACTGACTCTGAGCATCTACCTGCCGGAGCTGAAATCAGTCGGTCCCCACAGACTTCAGGGAGATCCTAACAGGCATTAGGAGGCAGCTTGGAAGAAAGCAGAGATCATAAGCTTCTGCTGCTTCTACTGTTTTGCTCTGCTTTAGTCAGCTTTGAATTTGGGCACAAGGCTCTTGCTTTTTTGCTGTGCACTGCATTCATTTCTCACATAAAACCAGCCTGACTACGCTCAGGTATTTAACCTCAAAAATGTCTCATAAGCAAAAGTGGTCATCTTGTTAATAGGAAAAAGAAATGTATTTTGAAGATTCCAGATCCAAATCAAGTTAACAGAAGTATTAAATCAGTCCTCAGAGCACTGGCTTAGCTCTTCAGTCTCTGTGCAGCCCTGTACCAAGCCCAGCACTGGCCTAGCCAGCGCAGCTGCTCATGGTGGACAGTACACGTCCTGGTTTGTAAGTCCACATTCTTCCCTCTCCATGAGCTGCTCTGCACCATTGATTTCTTAGTGCTCTGCACAATAACATGCTCCCTAGATGCAGGTCTGGATTTTCACTGTTCATTTTCATTTGCCCTTTGTAGTTTTCAGCACAGTGGGGGAATCACAATCACCTGCTGAAGAAATTTCATTTAAAATAATCACAACATCTTTAGTGTCTATTTCTGAAAGCTGTGATTTTATTAATGGTATTTCTATTCAATCCATTCAAAGCTTTACATTATGGATAGTACCTTTAGATAAAGGACAATTTTTATGTCTTTATTATAAGCATGTTTCAAAAATCTTACCATGTTCCACCAACAATAACAGCATTCACTTAAGACAGCTCAGTGCTGACAGCTGGTCCTCTAAGGGTTTTTTGCATGTCAACATATAACTGAATTTTTATATCTTAATCACCTCGTATTATTGTTAATATTGAATGCTCTTGTTGGATAGATGTGTCTGCGGGCTTTGGATATTTGTTATAGAAGTCGCCCCTACTGCAATGAAAGACTGTCAGGTCAATATAACCAAAACATAATTCCGTTTTATTTTTAAGAGAGACCTCTCTTTTCCACCTCTTACAAATAAGCCCAGCACAGTTTAGACACGTTTACCATAAAATATCCCTTGCCTGGTCTGAATTTTTAATTGTGCAAATTATGCAACAGTCAGATACTCACATCCTAGGTGAAGAAAAGCTACCTTCCAAAATCCAGAGATACTTTTGTTTTAAGGAAGCTGTATCAGCTCTCCAGGTGCTGTGAATAGGCTGTAATGCAAAGGATCTGTCCCACAGCACTTAGAACTTCAACAGCTAAACATCTCTTTTTTCCTTCCCCACTTCCTTTCTCTTTAATATTTCTGATAAAACATCCCTCTTCTCTGGTTTAAATTCTGCCAGAATGCCTGGAACCTAAGAAAAGGTCTCTGTTACTTGTTTTATGTGTCCATCAGTCATCTGGAAACTATCTGAGCTCCAGATTTGGATCACCCACACATTTGTTCTGAAACATATGTACAGGCCTTCCCTCTTGCAATCCAAACCCAGCTTCAGGTTGTTTATTTTGAAAATGAGTACTGGAAAGAAAATTCAATCATTTTAATACTTGCAAAAAAAAAAAAAAACCAAAAAAAAAAAACCTCCAAAAGCTATCTATCTATATATGTGTGTGTATATGTGTATATATATCTATAGGAAGGAAAGATCTGCATGCAATTTGACAGGCAAACTGTTCATACTCTGAAGTTTCAAATACTTAACAAACTTTGAAAGTAATGGAGAAATTTGGTGGATGTGCAGTAGTGCAAAAAAACCTGAGAGACCTTGGTGAAAATTTGAAAAAAAATAGATGAGCTGAACAAAGTGTGTGTGAGCCTGAATTTATAAGAAAATGCCTATTGTAGAACTTGGATACACATTTGCCAAGGCATTTCTTTGGGTACAAATGAAGCTGCTGAATAAAGAACACAGGAGCCTTGGGATTTGTGGACTGGGCTCTGGGTCTGAAGTGCAATGTAATCTATTTCCCCAATAGAACTAATTTCAAGTCTGTAGTTGGATTCTCAGAATCTGGATATAGACTTTGTAGTTTGATCCCACCCCCCTCCTAATCAGATGGAGCAAGTGCAAGGTTAGCCACAAAAACTGCAGACAAGGAAGATAGTTTTGGCGTTACCCTGTTGAAACAGTGACCCTGAGCATGTAACACATAATCAAAACTTGATTAACATAGAAATCCAATTACTGCTTCATTAAAGATCTTTCATTAATCTAGAAAACACTTGTAAAATGCTTGGACTTGATGTCCCAACAACTACAAATCTAAAAAACATCGTTGGGGGTCAGATTCAATGACACAACTATAATCTCAAAGCTATTCCTCCTAGGCCAAGGTTTGGGTGCCTTTCTTGCAGCATGTCCACCCTGGGCAGCATGTAGATCTAGCGTGACCCATGCCAGAGCTGTGCCCCATGACCAGCAATAGAGCTGTGCTGGAATAAAAGGTCCTGGGTAATCCAGACCACCAGCCATGCATCAGCAGGAGCTTCTGAAGCCAAAATTCCCTGGTAGCCCCAAGATTAAGTTGGCAATGCAGTCCAGCTCCGTTGAGTAGCAACGCAGTGGCACTGAGGATCTGTTGGCATCTCTGCTAGCTGCAAATGTCCCCAAAGCTTTCTGCCCCCAGCTTGTTGCTCCCTGGGATGGGAGATACATGTCAGGAAGAGGTCCCCCAGGGCCTTGCCTCCTGCCTGGCTGACTGCCCTCATCTCTGTGATGATGGACTCCATTCAAAGATCAGAAACAAAACCAGGGATGTGTCTGTTTTCTCACCTTGAGTCAAACAGGCCAACTCTTTGCAGAGGTCCACGGCAGCCTCACACTGTCAGGAAAGCGCTTCCAGAAAAGCAAGTGCACAAACCTGGCCCCAGGCTCTCTGGCTGCCCACCATGTCACTGCTCCTGGCTGTCTGCCATCAGTGGTCCAGTTGGCATGACATGGCTGGGCTCACATGCAGTCCCTTGGCCCTTCCCAGGGACCCTCTGCTGCTCTTCAGACTTCACAACAAGCACCTGTGCAGGGCTGACCATTTTTGACTTTTCCTTAGATAAAAACCCACAGGGTGGAAGAAGAAAAGATGGGTTTTGAAATTCTGTTCCAGAATATATTTTTTAAATTTCTGTCAGTGCTTCCAAATTCTGCTCCTATAAAGCCCTTTTTTAGCATGTGACACATCGCAGACATGAAACAGATCTGCTAAATGCTTTAAAAGCATTTAGTCATTCTTTTTTGCGGGCCTCCATGCAATCTAAGCAAACAAGAAAGGGAATACTATTACCTCACCTCATACACAAGGTACTGAGTCAGGAGGAGGGGGAGTTAACTGGTGAGATGTGGTTGTCTACATCTGAGCTACTTGACTAGATTCCCTTTGTAGTTAACAGAAATGGGTACTTCCAGATTTATGTCACCTCATCTAAAAGTAGGCTCTGAAATAGGTCAAAATAATCTTATCCTGATAGTGGCTGCTGTCATGACCGACTAAGAATGGGAGCCACAGCTGACCAGCAGTATTGACATTTGCTTCTGATCAGGTCAGTCTTGCCTTAACTTACTTGACCCATATAACACCAGGCACATTTGGCAAAGCCAGGTACAAGACCCAGAGCCACAAACCCCAAACCAGGTTAGTTCCTGCTTACATGTTCCTTCTCCCAAGGCAGGATGTTTACCCTCAAAATACAATTAGTTTACTTAGGATTTCACAGCTGCACTAAAACATCTGTTTCACTGCCCAGAAATGAGAACATTTGATATGTTTTTTCAGTATATTTGAAATGGGCGTCTATCTTGCCCTCGTTTTGCATTCCTTTCACTGTTAATTTCCTTCCTAACACTATTAATCATATCTTGTTTTACTGACTCCTAGAGCTGTGTGAAGGAATGTAATCAGTCCATTCATGGACAATTTCAATAATTCAAAAAATGGGTTTGCTCAGATTTTAAACAACATTGCAGAACCATCTACAAAGCACAGCCCTGGGGTGGCAGGCAGATGTGAAAGTGCTGCTGAAGCAGTTTGACCAGTCAGGTGAAGACATGGGGTTTCCAGGATGCTCCACTGATGGGGCAACCCCATAGGTGTTGACTCTCAGGGAGTAAGAGGTCAGGGAGCACCCTTTTTGTGAGCTGTCCAAGGGTAATAAGCTCTAGAAATCCTCTGGCATCCAGGCAGCTGAACAGCCCCAACTTTGCATGCTAGCACTCTTCTGTCATCAAGCCATCTGCCAGGCAGATGAGCTGGCAGAAGATCAGACAGGTAAAATGAAAACCTGATTGTTTTCTAGCACACCTTCCTCAGAAAAGAGCTGTCGCCACATGGCAGCTTAGCTTTGCCTGAAATGCTGTGGTGGAAATATGTTCACCTGGAGCTTCTCCAGCCAGCACTACAGATGAATCCTGACCGATGGCTGCAGGTTGAGATAGGCACGTGTTGTCTGTCTCCATTCTGTTCGTTGGCCTGTGCACCCTTCTCTGCGGCTGAAGCTGTGCAGAGTGGTACCGATGCTCAGTTTAATGTACAGTCTGGCGTAAAAATCTAGAAAAAAAAATATCCGTTTTGACTACTTACCACCCTTTGTGGACAGATGTCTACTGCAGAAGGAAAGGTGACACCAGGAATGCAAACATCTCTTTGTTTTAACTGTTGTGCAAGCTGGGATGGCAAAATTTTAACACCAGGAAAGCAGCAGGAGTATTTGGTGGTACTTGAACTTGCCTGCAAAGCCTTCTCATCTTTCTCCTATAAAATGGACCTCTTTTCACTAAATGTAGAGCCTGAGTAGTGCTAAGTCCCACCTGGTAATATCTCCCCTGAACGGCCTTTAAATTGTTGCAGAAGATCAACTCCAGCACCAGGATTCAATAGTGAGGCTTGGCATGTCTCTGTAGGAGCATTGCCTAAGGAAAGAAAGCTTCAAATCCCTCAGCAAGGAACAACTCTGGAATTCAAACCTGGCAATTACTGGCAGCATTACAATATTTGTGGCCACAAATTTCTGTGCCAATATATGTTTTCATATCTATTTTATATTTTCAATGAGTATAAAGAGAGATAATTGGTGAATATAACACTTCGGAAAGTCTGAAGACCTGTTTTTAATAACCTTTAAAGTATCTTCCCTTGAGAGGTTTTCTTTCATCAGTCTAAATATTTAATATTGTACTTAACTGTCCTTGTTTTTAGAGAAATACTTTAATGAAGCAAAATGGGTAATGACTTGCAAACCACTGGCTGTCACAGGAGCAGGACTTTGGAGATCATTAGAAGAAATAGAGAATCACTCATGCAAAAGGTCCTACTCCACAGGATTTTTAATCCCATCCTGTAATTCCTCACTCCTCCCAGCTGTCAGAGTTTCAGGAAGTTTGCAAATAAGTCCTCTCCTTTCTGCTGGCTGTACTTTTTCCATTGAATTATTTTCTTAGTCTTTAAACTAAACAACTAGTATGTATATACATATATATATAAATAAATATATTTGCTGAATGAATATATATTCTTCATTTTGTATATATAATACAGAACCATGAGGGATAAGTAGCTATAGAATATAAATTATGAATTAAAATGTATTGATTTACCAGCATTAAAAAAATTGTTCAGTAAACTTTTCTAATTAATTGGTATGTGACAAGCAGAAAAAAAATGCAATTAGTTTGTGGAGTTTGTTGTTTTGGAGAAAAGGGAAAATGCTAAATGGTTGACTTCATGACTTTTCACTTTTTATTTTTTCCATCTTTTCAACCCTGTCTAAATTACCACTACCAAATTTACACAACAAAATTAAACACTCCTTATGAAAAGCCCAGACTTCCAGAACAGAAAATGAAACACAGCATAAGAGAATTCAGGCATGGCATTATGTGATACCACTGGAAGCTAACACTAAGGGGAAGGTTTTCAGAGGAAGACTGTTTCATGAAAAATGCAAAAAAACCCCCAACAAACCTCATAAAATAGCTTAGATTTGTATAAAAAAAAAATTGAGCCTCTGATCCTGCTATTAGAGATACTAAATTTGATACATTCAATGTTCTTCTTTCTACTGTTTCTCTTGTTTGCCTTGCCTTTGCCTATTAGATGTTTGTTCATATATAACTGAAAGCAAAAGAAAACAACAGGCTTTACCTTAAAGCAGTAACATATCCAGATAAGGCTCAATTCATGCAGTAATCAAAACCACCCTGGGAATCCTGGCAAATCTGCTTACAGTGTTACAGCTATGAGTACACATTCAATGGTTTCAGTCCCAGATTCAAGAAAATTTCCCTATTTGTGCCAATCATAAGCGTAAGTTTCATTGTGTCATTGCTTGAAGTTAGCTATCTTTTCAGAACTTGCTTGGCTTAAGAAGGATATTAAAGCAAATGGTTTAGTGCTTTCCCAATTGGAGTCTTTTCTTTCTTTCTTTCTTTTTTTTCCCATGAAAGTGGCTATAAGCTTCCTGTCATTCAGCATATTCTTGTCAACATGATTTCTTTGTTTCTAAAACTTTTATCTTTCTCTCTGATAACTTGTATTTTAATAACAATTCATTGTTATGTATCTACTATGACATCTTAAACAATTCCATCATAAACCAGGTGTTATTGTTCCTGTCTAATAATAATAAAGCCTCTTAAAAACAGCCAGCTGGTTTTGTGTGTATCAGATGAATCAAAGTACACACTGAGCAGGAGTTCTTCTGGGTTTGGGAGGGTTTCAGGATGCCACCCCATCTTTCTAGCTTGGATGGAAATGAGTAGAGCTTTTCATGAATTATGGTCTGCTGAATGAGAATAACTTTGATCTTTGAAGTTGCCTAACGTATGGCTTAACCACTGGGGGTTTTTCTTCTCATTTTATACAAAGTTATAGCTATGCTTTAATACCCAAAGCATTATGTGGAAGAGTGCATGTATGTAGACTGTTTCAGTAAAGCTCATTAGAGTAGGCTTGATTTTAATGAAATGAATAATCCCATTCTGAAAACAAAGAATTCAAGAATACAATAATTTCAAAGTGAACTTCAAGGGAAAAAGAAGGTTGAGCTTGAAGCTAATTTTATCCTTCAAAATTTTGCTGAACTGGGGCCCTAACGCAAGCTTCAAGCTGCCAATGCCTGCCAAACCATCCAGACCTGAATCCCAAAGCACATTTTGGCATCTCAGAACAGCACTGCCTTCCACCTGAGGATCAAGATTTACCCAGGACTCACATTTTGAACCCCAAATTTCCCCACATAGACAGGTGTAGGCACAGAGGTATATGCAGAAGCAACTTCAGTTGAGGAGTCAGGTGCTTTGCTCCTACCTAACCTTCAAACAACAGAGACCCAAAGCAAGAAGGTACCTACATGAGGAAGCAGAAGACAAAGTTATTGGAGGCCATTAACTTTCCTCTTTTTCCTCTTTTGTTAAGCAGTCTCCAGCTATTACTGACTTAAACATCCCTCTCATTCCCATTATATTTGTACCCCTATAGCCCGTCTTCCTCCTAGAGGTCAAACTCCGCCTGTGGCCAAAACTTCCCCATGCAGTAGGATGTTGTAACCTCCCCTGATCTGCATTAACTGCACTTGCCCAGCATAGGGCAGCAGCCTGGACGTTTTTATCCAAAACCATAGCTGGAGGACTTTCTGTCTACTTTTTGTACAAACCCTAGTGGTTAGATTTTTAGAGCAGCAGAAGACTTGAGATCAAATCTCTTTTCACTCTGAACAGTTTTAACACTGTAACTCCCACTTCACAGAAGAAAATCAAAGTTGCCAGGTTACAAGAAGAAAAACTAACCACTATTCTTCCCCAAGATGAGTAGATGAGTAGCAAGAATAACAGACCAGAAGCAGAGCAAGTGAAAGGTAGTATGATGTGGCAACATCATGAATGAGGACATGCAGAAATGAGCAGCATGGGTTCAGATTCTCATTTCCCTAGATAATTTGGGGGTTTTATTCACCAAGTGAAATATAAAAACCAAAAGATTGCATTAACTGGAGCTGCATTAAATGTCTGAATTAGAATATATTATTTTAAGAGAATAATACTACAAGTGGTAATCTAAGTATAACTGTAACCACGCAATATGTGTAATTGAAATAGAGCAGTGTTGGCAAAACATTAGACTGTTTCCTAGCTCTAAGCTGCATGGATCAAGTAAGCGGCAATTGTAAAGCTTTTGCATTAACTTACTGTAGCTCCTATCAAAGCTTGTAGAGGAGAAGGCAGTCACACTGAAGACACCTCAGATATGTGTTTCTTGAAGAATGGCATGTTGTTCCCATCTCTATTGTCTAATTAAAGACCAAAAACATTATTCTACTGAAGTTGATGGCAGTACTCCCTTGACATCAAAGGGAATCAAGATTTGCCATTCTTCTATGAAAAATTATTTTTATCGTATGATTAAAAACAAGCAAGGCAATTCACAATGCATCATGTGATAGCACTTTTGTCTCAAGGTGATGGCAGGCTCCAGCTCTGTAGTGCCTCAGAAGTCCCACCTGAAGCCAAGAGATCAGCTCAATACTGAGGTTGCAGTATCTGGGCCAAGTTACAGTCACCTCCAGAGATACCAACTCTGACTGGAACCCCATCCTGCTGTGCGACTGGCAAACATGCTAGAAGACTGAGGAGCTTACAAACTAAATAGACAAGGATAAAAGATCTCCATTGTGCAGATAAGAATTGAGGCAAGTGCAGACTGGCTCACCTGGCTCACATAGTCGAGCTCCAGTAAAGCAAGGGAAGGATCCCCAGGTTCATCGCTGCAAATCCATAGGGACTATTTGGGTGCAGCTGGTACTTTGACCTTCATAGTAAAAATTTTGCTTGGATCTCCTGGCTTTATGCTATCTTATGTCACCTCTAAAATAAAAAGAAAGCAATAAAGTGAAAAACCTCCTCTCCAAATTCTGTGCCTAGTGCTTTCTTTTGTCAGAGTGTAACTGAAGCTAGCTCAAAAGCAGGGCATAAGTTCTTAATTAGTGAAAGAACTGTTAAAAAATTAGGGGTCACACCTGAGTCTGGGAAGTCTTTGCTCCCAAATAAGCAGAAATATGGGGAAAGAGCCATAACTTTAAAATTACTATAATATTAATTGATTACCATTCTCCAGATAAAATGCTGAACACTAAGATTTCTAGCAGCTGTATGGCCAGGGATTGGGGTGGAAATTGAATTAAATAAGACAAAATTTTATTTCTCCACAAAATATATTATAACTTGGATTATTGACAAGGAAATATTTTTGCACAGTTTATTTAAAGTTGCTGCTGTATTGATATGTGCTACTTCAGTCATAATATTTTAAGATAACTCTAAATGAAAGGTCCTGTGTGAAACCAAACTCTAGATTGTATTTTGTATTTTAACAGGGATTCATTCACAAAATATTCCATTATGGTTAATGAGATATTAGCAATGAATGCGCTAGAAAGGACAGATGGGAAGATAGTCAACTGTCGAAATCAGAAGATTTTCAAAGTGCAGTAAACCCGTTATTAAGCACACTTCTCTGGCTTAATGTCAACCTATACTGTAGGTAATTGGTCAAAGAGTGGATCATGAAAAGCTTTTTGTGAGCAGCTAAATTCTACAGCTGTGGTCTTTGTTTTTCTAGTACTTTGCAAGAACAGAAGGGGGAATTACGAAAGCGTCTATCGTACACTACCCATAAGCTGGAAATGCTTGAAACGGAATTTGATTCTACGCGTCAGTATCTTGAAATAGAATTGAGACGTGCTCAGGAGGAACTTGAAAAAGTAACTGAAAAACTGAGAAGGTTAGTAACTAACTTTTTGAAATAAACAGTGTTATTAGGAATTTACAGGTGGTTGTATTAAAGATATGTATGTAAGTAAAAATATAAGCATAAAGTCCCAAATATATATCATTTGTTATTTATTGATTACATGTGTTTTCACATTGAATATATATATTTCACTTGTCTGAATATATATTACATACAACATGAAGTTATTTACATGTGATATGTAAGATATGTCTGTATTGAAAGTAAACATGCAAATAGAAATATATGTACATAGGTACATATATGGCATCATTTATGTGTAAACATACATGTGGGTTAGTGCCATGTTGTGTTACACATAAAAAGGTTATAAACATACTACATATATATACTTCTATCATACATATACAAACAGATTTTTTAATGTGTTTGGCTGCATATTTTCTGTTGTTACTCTCCATTGCACTGATACAAGAAAACAGAATTTGGACCTCTGTCACTCAAAGCAGACACTATGTTCGATTCAAATAGTATTATGACATTTTACATTATGCTATAGCAAAAATCACTCACTTTTTTGTTCCAAGTAGAATGGAATGATACTGAAAACCTATTATTTAAAGTTGTTGAAGCTGTGGTAGAGGGATATTGCCAATCAGGGGTCCAGTTAACATTAATGACAAATAACAGGCATGCACTCCTGACATTCCTGGCATTGATTTAAATGGTCTGTAATCTAGCTTTATATTTATTGATGATTCTTAATATCCATTTTTTCATTTGTTTGCAAAACTTCTGAACCTACAATTATCCATTTATGCAGGAATGTATTTGCATTTCTTGTGAGGACTTTCCTAAACTGATGTAGATAATTGAACTGTTTGATTTAGTTCATTGGATGAGTCAAAATGAAATTCAGAACGAATCATTCCAGGGCTATACCCAAAGAAATATTTTCCTTTCTTTGCAGAAGCAAAAACCAAACCAAAACAAAGCCAGAAACCACCAACAAACTGAGTCAACCAAACTATTTTATGCAAAATTTAAACAGAAAGAGGCTGTAACACCTCAAATTAGGAAACATTCTAGTGTGGTCTTATAATTTAAATGCTTCCCTAATTGGGAGGTTTTTACCTCCATATTGTTTTCTTGCCAACAATATTTTTCCTATCACTTCCCTTAGGGTAGAGCTATTGAAAGTAACTTCGCTCTTGATGTATTTTTGTTCCAATATACTTCAGGTTTAAGGACAGGGAATGCTGGTACTCTTTTCTCCTGAAACATTATTTCAGGCATGGCTGCCCTAAGTCCTGCATCATATTTAGCAGAGGAGCTGACCATCCCACTTCTGTTAAAACAAAGAGGCTTCCTGGTCAGTAGGAAGCCTCATATCAACTTCATTGGGCACTGATGAGTTAAGCACCCTTCAAAACTTAGGCCAGAAAGTCTGTTTTTTGCTCATGGCAAAGTCTAGCACTCATACCAAACATCAGATTAGTAGAACTGACTTTCCAATATTCTAGTGGAACATTATACCATATTATGAAGAAAACTTATATTAAAAATTATGTTTCAGGCAGGTGATTACTCCCCTGAAGACATATCATATTGGAAGCCCAAAATATTTTACGAGGTGAGCTTTAAAAATGTTTCTATTGAGAATAGCAAGGCATACCACAAGTTGAACAACTAGATTTCTCAACCTGGAGAAGGATAATGTCTGAAACAAAACTGTCATCCAAAAGTGTGTCAGCAACATGTCACAGAGGAAAATCAGTGTGAGTAAAACAAGGAACTAGAATTAGTTTCAATAATGTGCCTCTTGCTTTCTTCACTGTACAGGCAGAGAAATTCAACCCCCCCTAATAAATAAGCCCCATGTAACAAGATCCCACTTGCGTACTAGAGGACATTTCTGTTTTTAAACTTCTATTACTGTTAAGTGCAGAATTCTTCCACAAGGTTGAATGGCCATCCTTTTCTACTCCTTTCTGAAAGCCTTTATTGTCTTAATTTATCCAGAATTACCTGTGTTGCTGCTAGGCCTCAACTCCCTTACCCAAGCAGGGAGGTCATTTACATGGCTCAATGGTCAAGTTTTCAACGTCTCTACAAACATTTAGAGGTGGCCTTTTTCTTTGGGCCCAGTGGGAGCAAGATCAGGGCAGCGCTGAGTGGGTTTGAAAATATTAACTGTAAAGCATAGGTTCAGCTTTGAAAAGTGACTGAAAAGAGATTGGGGATTTCATACACCTCAGTGATCCCATATCTGACATGATCAGCACGGCTTTTTTAAGTTAAAATTTAAAAAATATTCCAATACCAATCTTGGAACCAAAACTCATCTCCAAACATCATGCTGGATTTCCTGCATTACCCAGTCTGGGTAACAACTTGGCGAGGTCCCCATCCTAGCTTATACCAGAGAGTAGAGTTATTTTAAGACATGAGAAATAAACCCATACAAGCATATATTTAGCACTGAGGTTAGCCCCCACACATAACTGTTTCAAAAAAAGCAAGACATTTCATGGACTTTAGGGGTGTTTTGAACAGGAACTCTGTAGCTGTATTTCCTTTGGAATAAATGGGGGGAAACCTCTTTTTTCATGAGGGAGATGGTGTAACTTGTAATAACAGGGAGGGAAAAGGTTTTTTGAACAAGAAGTTACTATTTTAACAGTCACCCTTCAAAGCTAAACTGCACTCTGGGTGAAATTCTATTCTTTAGAAAAAGTCAGCCCAAGCCTGTGTTTTACTTCAGATATATTTCATGGCACTTGAGACTGAGTGGAAGCAGAGAAACAGGCTTTTGCAGACTTCCTCTTTAGCGGTGATCTGCAGTCTTAGAGAGGAGTATGTTATCTGCTGGGTAACAGCACAGATATGTAATGTTAAATTTGGTCAGAATACTTTTCATCAGGCCCTAATTTAGTTGAGAATCTAAACATGCATTTAATGCATGCACATATATGCACCTGGAGGCACATGGGTATCACCTATATAATAAAAATAATAATAACAACAATAATAATCATTATTATCATTATAATAATTATTATAATCATTATTATTATTATTACACATAATAATATGGACAACACAAAAAGCTATAAAAAATGATAGTAAGTTATTGATTCACAGGAGTTTATTCTTAAAACAGTTTCACAGGGTAGTGAAGCCAACCTATTCTTCGCTTTATTTACAAAGATGCCAGATTTACAACATTAAAATGTGTTTCATACTTCACGAGGTTCAGGCTATCGGGTGTATTTTTTCTGCAAACAGGATTAAGTTGCCATGTGCTCATCTGATCATTTTCAAATTGGAATAATTTTCCCTACTCCTCCTTTATTTTACAGTGTTGCCTAAAGATTGATTTGATTACCCTGTTCCTCTTTTATCCCTTTAACACTTTCTTCCATATATTTCTGGGTCCATTTCTCTCCTTGCCACCCACATTTGCTGACACTTCTTTTGGCACAGTGGATTTCCAATTTGGGTTTTATGCGTATATGTGCATGTGTATGTGCTTGTGTATGTGCGCACGTGTTTGTGCTTATTTTGACTTCCTTTGCATAATGTTCTCAATAGAAACAGTTTTTGAAGCTCAGCTTCCTACTTACTGTGGATTTTTTGTTTAGATTGGATTTGATTTTACTGGGAAGTGGTCAATTTTTTTCAGTGCAAAATGAATGTGTTAGAGAACTAGGGTTTGTGGGCTACTTTCACCTAAACATACAACAGAGGAAAATTTAATGGGCAAACGCAGGAGAAGTTACAAGGAGAGAAACAGTTTGTAACAGCTTGTGCAAAACCCCTCTACCATCTACAGCATGGAAGTGTTGCCAGCCAGGAACAATTATATTATTTGTAATAATCTTCCAGTCACCCATATCAAGACAAAAACAGTGTCAACAGAAGCTGTGGAGCAAACCCAGTGACGCATTGCCACCCTCATAAGCCAGATATCCAAGTAACAATTACTGCTGGTAATTCTCGATCTTAAAGATATGGAAAGGGAACCTTCAATGTCATGCTTGAGCTCTCCACGTAGGTCTATATTGCAGAACAGACTGGGGTACAGAGACACCTGAGCTAGAAAAGTCC
The DNA here is from genome assembly GCA_031468815.1 of Morus bassanus. Lineage (NCBI taxonomy): Eukaryota > Metazoa > Chordata > Aves > Suliformes > Sulidae > Morus > Morus bassanus. The sequence goes on from CM062572.1 coordinate 14,139,542, forward strand.
TGAACCAATAATGTTTTTCCCCTCTTCTTTCAGGAATTTATGCAGATGATTTTGAACCCATGCAAACTTTTAGGTTGCAGTTGCTAAAAGTTTACATTGGTTTTACATCACCCCTAGCTAAGCCACAAGCTGCCTAGGTACAAAGCATATCTAACCTGTTCTATTTTGCCTTACTAGAGAAAAAGTGCAGACCGTGACAGTCAAGATAATGGGGCACCTCTGGTCTCAGCCAGCAGGTCCTATCTTATTTTTCTAAATCCTTGTTCCCTGCACGATGGCACACAGCCTTACCAGCAAAACTATGTTAGTGCTGAGTAGCTATTTACAGGCAAAGCCGGTTTTAAGCCTCCTTGCTTCCACCGGTTTACCAAGATTGTCTCTGTCTTCTTCTTTGCCATGAAAAGCTGGGTACAGGGTACCCTAAGATTTCTTTCTGTTGTGTTGACTCTGCTAAATAGCTGTGAAAATCCCAAATATACCTAGAGCTGCACAAATAAATGTCTATACAGAGGCTTAGGAGCAAATGCTCCATCTAAGAGGAGCATGGACAATGCAGAGATCTGTAAACTTCAGTCAATCCTTTAAGTCACCTGGACATTTACACAATGTCACTGTGAAAACTGGTCAGTAATGACCAAGCAATAGGTTAGTACAAGTCTTATAGATTTTCAGCCCATTTGGGTCACCACCTTAGCAAACACTCTTTACCACAGATCCTCCTTACAGGGACGAAATCTCTGCTCAGCAGCTCTGTAAAATGTACACAACACTGAAACTTCTCCCAGGCTCACAGTGCATGTTTGAAACAGCTGCCCTGAGTCTGGGCTGACCCTCAGTACTCTGAGGAGTTTCACCCATGGGGATGTCATTATTTATGCCTACAGAGCAGCTGCCCTTGGCACAGACCTCCCCTCCCAGGTCCATACAGCAGATGTTATGGTATTACTGGGAGCCCCAGCGAGAGCTCTGCATGCCTTGCAAGGGACACCATGAGCCATTGGCCTGCCCCCGAATGGAGAATTTTGATCATTTAACTGGAAAGAAACTCTCCATGGCAACAGACACACGAGAGGCCTGAACCATCACATCCCTTCACTGCCAGGAAGGAAAGGGCTGGACCCTTCGATTTGCAGCCATGGTATGGTTCGAATGCAGGTCTTGGTTCTGATTTCAACAGCCACTCCTAACCATATGATAAACCAAAGAGACTTCTTTAATCCTAGTCCCTTCCTGGTCATCATGGAAACTACACCCAGATCCAGACTTCTTGGAGGAAGTGGCTTTATGCTGAATGAATGTGTATTATATCTGAGTTCACTGTCACAGTGAACACACTTGCCCACTACTTAAAATCAACTCACCACTGAAAATACTTTGACCTACTGACCTAAGATTCTCAGTACAAACATATAGATGTATTCGGACAAACTTTTCACAGCTGAGCTTCTAACATTTGCTTTACATTTGTTATAAACCTGCTGAGCTGATATGTACAAACAAGAACAAGGAGCTACCCTCCTTACCTTCTGTGAAAAGAAATGCACAGCTACTACCAAAATAGCAATGTTTTTCCCACAGGCTGTGGCAGTTTGTTCATTACAATACCAAGGTTACCATCTAAGCAACCTAAAGACGTACAGACCGAAACTTTTCTTTGGTGTATCGCTCTGGAATAAGCAGGGAAGTCTCATTTTGTGAGTCCATTCAATCCCTCAGTGCTGATAAAAAAAAAATCCACCTTTTCCAGGCTAAGCTATCTAAATGTATTTCCTGAAAAAAGGGGATGTGTTTAGCTCTTGAGAATAGGCAATTGTTTGAACTTCTGTCAAAAGAAGGAATATTCTCTTTTAAGTCATGTTGTGATGCCCACGTATTGCTTTTGCTACAGTCATTAGGTTTCTGTTACAATTATCCTTATTAAGAGAGATCCATAAATCTTTCTGTACTTTCTAAGTATACAGCTCAAGTTTCCTCCCTAACATATCATTCCTGAGCCTGACGTAAAGCTACAATCTCTTTGTGCGGGTTCCCATGCTGTGATGCACGTCTGCACACAACTGCAGAACGGCAAATATATTTTCATTTCCTGATGGAATTTGCCACTAAATATAGCAAGCAAACATGACAAAGAAATTTTGCTTAGGAAATAGGTGGTGATTACATTTCAAAGGCAACCACTGACTGGCAACAAGAGTGATAAGAAAATAGATTTCAAGTAGTGCAAGCCAAGGTTTTGTACTGATGTGAAAATTACAGGTAAAAAAACAACACAAAACCCAATGCATTCAATTACATGATATCATCTTTGTTTTAGGATACAAAACAATTACCTAGCCTTACAAAGAATTAATCAGGATCTGGAGGATAAACTTTATAGAATGGTAAGTTATCATAAGTGAACTTTTTTTTATATTAAATGTGGTTTTATGGTTCTTAAGTCATAGGACAAACGCATATGTAGCTGTCACAAAAAACCCTCATGCTCCAAATGCAGTATGCTTAAAAAAGATATATAACTTTATCAGTATCATGATCTACAGCTCAAGCTGTGTACGACAGCATAGCTCCATCAATTTAAACGGAGATTGCATTGGCTGATGATCTGGCTGAGAAAATTGTACCTTTAAAATAATTCTAGTTAATTTAGCTAATAACTTCATGGGTTTTAAATATTTATCTTCTCATTAAGTAACAAATTAAATAAGGTAATCCAAGGTTTTCTCATGCTTCTTAGATACTTTCACTCAGCTTTTATTAAGTGATTTAATAGAGCTTGGATGGTCTGACTTTTATATGCTGCCATAACTATCAATCTCAATGTATTAATTTCCGATCTGCATGTGTCTGCAAACGCAATGTCAATGTCACTGTCACAGGCCAGTTAGTAACTGAGTGAGGAAATCACTGCACCATTTCTGGGCTCCACATGTAGGACTAATATTACAAGACACAGCACCATTCATTCAAAATAGTTTGATGTTAAAATGAAATGGCAACAACTTTAGTGCCCTGGTTCATTGCTAATGCTGCTGGGACATCATACTCACTGTTGGGAGAAAATTTATAGAGAAATGTGAGGGTAATACTTAAAGAAGAAAGAACTACAGTTTTGAACTTCCAGAGACCTTTAGGTCATGAGCACAGCCTGAGCTGCTTCCTCCTCTCCCAGCTCAGTATGGTCAGTCATTCCCTGCTCCCCTCCTGCCCAGCCCCATACTCAGTGTGGCCTGGGCAAGCACAGTGCACACACATAAACACACAGTTTATAGGTCCAGGCAGAGTCCTGATATACAACTATAAGATGCTAGGATAAGCCTACAGTTTACATGTCTCATAAGTATCATTTGCATGGGTGGGCAGCTTGGAATGAGGGGAACAGATTATTGTGCTTTGAGAGTAAATAGGGACTATGGCAACATCCTGGAGAGACACCAGCCTTTACTAAAAAGGGGAAACAAATTTTTGAAAATGTCATCGTTCTTATCTCAGGAGTCTGTTTAAATAGCTGACAATGAATATAGTACTGATGCTTTTGTAACTGGCGAACAGCAGGGCAAAGTTACAGCTGGGTTATAGCTGATGTTCTTTCATAAATATATGTATAAACACTGTACAAGCATAAATTACATTTGATATCATGTTACTGTTTTTTTCTCCACTCTTCCTTTGTTATTTTCTTGTTCCTTTTACCCAAATCACTTTGGGATTTTGTCTTCACCTGTGGCCTAATATTTATTACATTTGCGCTACAAAATATAAATAAAGTAGAGGCATTCTGACTGGTAAATGAAATAAAAAGATTAGAATCAGAAAGAAGGACTGCAGAAAATCCATGCTTTTTTATCAGGTATTTCAGATCAAAGCAAAGAATTTTTGAACTGATGTTTCAGCATCCACTTCAAACGCTGAGCAATGATTTCAGAGCACAGCACAGAAAGAAGGAAGACTGGTTCCATGGAGCACTACACCTTTCTTTATCCCACTGATATGAAAGTCATTGAAGGTAGCTTTAGAGGCTTGAAGAAGATCAACCAGGCTCTGTACACTACTTAACTCCAGACTGCTTTGCCTTCTGAAACACTGAAACCAAAGACACCAAACAAATGTCAAGTGGAAACTCTATTAAAAACAAAAAGATGGGGAAAATAGTACCATATCTGATTTAGGTAAGCCAAACCATGTGATTTTCAGGGCACTCCAAAAACCCTCAATACTTCAGAGAAAGTTGGGTTAAATAACAGCTGGTCTGGTTAATCAACAGCTTATGGTGGACTGGGCTCTTGGATACATTTCTCTCCCTTTCCCACTTAGGAGGAACAGCTGCATTTTTTTTGTCTGATTTAGTCAGTTTGTCATTCCAAAACCAAAAGCCTTTCATTTCTCTACCTTTATACAAATCCAAATACATAAACCACATGTGTTTACTTTCTCCCTCTCTCCCCTACCCTATCCCTCTATAGACCCACGCAGACATGTATACACACACACATACATATACTCAGATTCTTACACAATTTTTGGCCATTTGATGTGTCCAAATGCAACAAGTAGGGGAAAAAAAGACCCCTAGGGCAGTGGTCCCTTGCTCCCCCTACCTGTGGGTGACCTGGGATGTTCCCAGGGGACCCCTTTCTCCCTGCCCTTACAGGTGACCCACAACTCCCCCTCTCCCAATGACTGGCCCCACCTCATCACCACTAATCTAGGACTCCACCTTGGCTTCCCTCTTCTAACATTTTTGGGCATCCTGAATGTTAAAGCCTTTCATGCCTGCTATTGGTATAAGGGATGTAAAAAATAATAATTAATTCATCAGCAGTCACAGAAAAGAAGCTGAAGTAGCAGTTATTTTTTTTCTAGGCTCCGCTTCCTTTTGAGTGCTAATCTATAAAATATTTAAAAATGTTTGAAAGCACACTTCTGATCACAGCAAATGGTATCCAACTGAAACCTCTATCACACCAGAACTCAAAATAAAAATATAAAATATAAATGACAGTGTCTGTGTTGGGTAAGAGCTAAAAAATGCAATCTTGAAATCAGTGGAGAGTTTGCTATATTAAACAGGCCAAGACTAAACACAAGACACTGTAGAGACATATGTAGCACAGAACTAAAATTCTGCTGTCACTACTCATAAAACTCCTGTTCTTACCACAGCTGGGGTCTTTAACTGAAGAAGATTTGTTTGGTCTTGTAAGCACTGGGGCAGCAGGGGAATATACAGCCTGTCTTCTTAAATAGTTTAGCTTTATAATACTTTTTTTCCATTAATATGTGGGAAAAGACTAAGCAGAGCCCTTAAATTTTGCACTGTGATTCCATCACAGGGCTGTTGAATTAAATAACTTTTTATATCTATTTCCAGTTGTCACCAGTAGTCTTCACTTTTCCTGGCATTGGTCTGACTTTCCCAAGGATGTTCTCCCATAGTCTTGTTGCTCATGAACAGCCATTATAAGTAGGTTGTGCAAGTCATCCCAACCACATGTTAAAAAATCCTTTATATGATCTCAGTCCAACTGTATCCCACATGCAATCCTCACTGGAATTAAGCAACGTGTTTTAAAAAGCTTCTGGAGTTTTAAGACTTTTGGTTGCAGCTGGTTCTGTAATTTTACCTTTAAAGCCATAAGCCAGATTTTTAATGGTGTCTACATTTAGGAATAACTGTTAGATACCTAATAATAACTGCTTAATAAAGCTAACTGCTGATGAAAATCGCACCCATTTCTCCTCCCTCATCTGCATTTTGAATGTTCTTGAAAAACCTGATCTCAGAGGTCCAGCTGCAAAGAGCTCAGGAGACCATATTCTCCAGAAACACCCTAAAATGTCTTTTATAACTAGAAAATAACAGTTTGACAGAGAGACAGCGCGATGGTATAATGCAGTCCTTCAAAAGGCCAGAATATAAACCTCTGCTCAGTCTAAAATGCATGCTATCTGCATCTAATACAAAAATACACAGGCAGCATTGGAGGTGGACAAGGAAGGTGACAGCCTTGTGGTAAGGAACAGAGCCCTCTGATGACCAGGGGAACCAGCAGATAAATCAATGCACTCACTTTGTAAACCCTTACTCCCACATGATCCCTGGTCTGCCAACCCATCTCTCTCAAGACTGCTGCCAAACCAAAACCTCTGGTTCTTCAAAGTGTCATTCCCCAGTCCTGTTAGGTTTGGTTGCTGGTTTTAAGGGAGGAAATTGCTTTCTTCTCTCTCAGTGCCAGTTCAGGACCTTTTGGCAACATAAGCAATACTGAATGCTGTCAAACAGCGACGTGACTGGAGTCCTACACTCTGCAGTGTAGGAGATGTTGGACACCAGCTCCACCAGCCCCGCCAGGCTCCCTGTCACAGCCTCAGCCACGGGGGCTTTGGTTCCCGCCTCTGCAAAGCCAGCATCATCCCTTTGCACACAGTGCATTATACATTTTATCATGTCAAGATGAAAACCGTTATATCACATTAATGCCTGATTTTTCATTTACATTAAGGCAGGCTGGGAGGTGTGACTCAGCCATAAAGTTGGAAGAACTTATTACATAAACCAGCAGTAAAGAGGGATTTGTGTTAAGGACAATCAGGTCTGAAATGCTGCACCATCTGAGCACTGCACTGATTTTTATCTTGTTTCTTCCTCTGCCTATGAGCTGGAGGAGGACTAAGAGGTACAGCAGCTACTTTATGCTCTATATTATTAAGAGTTATTTATCCAGCTCTTGAGTATCTGGGGCTTTCTAGTCTGCTGGCCATAATATAAACCCAAGCATCTCCAGCTGGGGAAACCCAAAGATGAATTAAATATGAGCTGAGCAATTTTAAGTGGTGCTCTGAGACTCTGTGTCAGGGGCATGTTATTTTAAAGGAAGTAGCTTGCTGGGTGTCCAGGCCGGGAAGGTAAAGAATATAGAAAGTGGTGAGGAATTTGATGAAAAATTTCCGTGAGGTATTAAAAGCATCTAACTACCAGGGCAAACCCAGTGCTTTGGCTTTGGAATTTAAACCAGTCACTAGATTGCACCTGAGTCTCCCATGACAGCTATCAGTCACTCCCCAGTATGATTTAAGTCATAAGTGAAGGATGAAGTCAATGGAGAAAAAGCCTATTTCTGACATAAACCTAAGGAAAGCAGAAGCCCAGCATGTTTACGTTCCTGCATGGAGGATGATGACTTTGACAGTGACTTTGAACAGAGTGATTTAAAGCATATCTTTTCCATTTATGAAGAACAACTTGCTTTCCCCCCCTACTGTATGTACCATGAAAATCAAATAGAGATGACCTAAATATTCTTAAAAGGATTTGCATCCCAAAGACAAGAAAAGTTTAGAGTCAGCTCAACCTGACAGGCTCATTTGCTCACATTCAGTGAAGACAGCTGTGAATTTCAAGAGAAATTTATACTGATTGGTTAGTTAAGACAGAAGGCAGAGAAGGTCCATGTTTTGTGGACTAAAACAACTGCAAAACAACATTTCTAAGGAAGGAAATGACCATAAATGCCACAGAAACAAGTCATTTATAAAAATAGCAGTTGAAAAAATGCATTTCTAAAAGGCTTTTAGGTTTCATCTTTCTATGCTTACAGGCATTTTGTACTAAAGATTTCCATCTCTCACTAACTGTTTTCACACTCATTTCCCAGGTAAAAAAATATTGTCAAACAGGCAATAAGACCAGCCTTTTAAACCCACACACATTAACACACAGGCTCAGACTGAGTAGATCCATCAGTTTTGCAGTCAAATAAATGAATCCTCCTGGGTAAGTTGGGAACACGGCTCCACATCGCCCAAACACAGAAGTGCACACAGGCTGTTGGACATTCTCAGTCCTTTCTGTCTCTGACTAGACATTCATTTCCCATTGTTATCCCATTGTTATGTGGCTGGCAGGGTCATCCTTCTTCACAACATAAGGCAGTCCAGCCTCTTCCTAACTGCTGTAGATGAATACATCATGAGAGACTGTTCTGGAAACTACTGTCCTTCTTTCCAAAGCCATGGGAAAGCTTCTGCTCTGTCTCTCCCTCTTGGTAGGACATTTTCCACAAGTACCAGCAGCCTAAGGAAGCTGTAAAGTGACAATGGACATTTCTCACTCCATCAACCTGTCTGTTGCATGACAAAGCTCCAGAACTCTTTCCTTCTCAGCATGTGTCTTATCTCTTGGCCACTGGTATGAATTTCTGATACCTGAGGTTTTTGATCATTTGCTTCATCCTGTTCTCAATGGTTTGGCCTCTGCCTCTCAGGACACCCCCCAGGGCTACCATCTTGACCAGCTGGGAATAGAAAAAGCTGTTGTTTTCAAAGTACCTGAACAGAATAGATACATATTTCTGGGATGTGGGTATCTTTGACCTGTGCCTTCCTTGTAAGTGCCTTGGCCCTTTGTGATTATTTGCAAATTCACCACAAAGAAAAGAAAAGCAAGAATGAGTAAGAATAAGCCTGAAAAGGTGTTGTGTAACAGAAACAACATATCTCAAAGTCCTTCACGAAAACTGGTGTCATCTATGAATGTGGAAAACAAGGCACAGAAGAGCGAACTGTCCTGGCCAAGGTTATCAAGGAGCAAGGAGCAAATTTCCAAATAACTTCTAGGTCTTCTTTATTTAAATCCACTGCCTACAAAAAAGATCAAAGGACTTCCTAGGTTCTCTTAGATCTAATTTATGATGCCAGTTACTTATCTCCTGTATACAAAATAAATAGAAAATGTCAAAGGTTTTATCACAGTTAAAAAAAAAAAAAAAAAAAAAAAAGAAGAAAGGAAAAAAAGCTTCTTATACAAATAGACTATTGGTCCATTTATTTCAGGTTCCTATAGGGGTTTTCTGTCATCTGTTTCTACATTTTATTTCTAAATAAAGAAAACTACTTTCTGGAAATTGTATAACATCTATAGAACTCAAACCCATGTCATTTTGTCTGTACAGGAGGGAATGTGAATTAATTGAGATAAGAAGACAATGAAAAGAGGGGTGGAGAAAGACTGATTTGTATATTGTCTTGTTCTAATTTACATCCCTTATGCTCACAGAATAGTACCACAGGTATGTAGGATCATCAACATCAGAAGATCATTGGTCAATTTTATTATCACAAGTGGCCTGTACCTCCAGCAGAGTCCTCTTTGCTCACTAGAGATGTAATATGTAATCTTGTACCTTTTTCTTTTTCTTTTTTCCTCCAGAAACAAACATTTCTTTTTTCAACTTACTGTCATTAACACAACCTCAGAAGACACTATTACATTGACTTCAGGGAATAAACATCAATCAACACCATCTCTTTTCCCTCCAGCTAGAATTTATTTAGCATTTTATTATCCAGCAGGGCTCTACCCTGGCAAGGCATGCCACTGATGTGAAATGTGGGAGATGATAGGTACATAGAAAGACAATAAACACATTTTGTCAGCTTCATCTAAATTGATAACAGAAGGAGCACAAGCTGTGAAGCTGGCTAGCCGACCTAGAAAGGCTTTTAATAAGCTGATAGGTAAGATATTTTTTCAAAGCATAATTGCAATGTTGGGAGACCAAGGAAGGTGATGGCATGTAAACCCATCCCTCTGACTTCCAACAAGTTGGTCCTGCTGTCAGTGGGGTTTGGCAACAAACTGATTATGTTCAATTATGAACAGCAAATCCTCAGTGTTGCTGGTTTCCTGAAGAACTGGTTCTAAGTCAGCGGGATAAATCAGTTACAGACTGAGAAGAAAATTTTTACCACAGAAGATACCTGGTGCCTGGAGTAAAGTCCTGAGCACTTGAAAAAGATGAGCAGCCAGCTAATTCATGTTTAGAGGAGCAATCAGCATGCGCAGTGATACCCTGTTCATCCATATTTTATATCAAAGAGTATATCTAAGCAGAACCCAGACCAGGAATGACAGGATCTTTCCCCATCCTAGGGGCAGGTTTGTTTGCACTCACTGAATTTAGATATAGTATCCCTGTTTATAACTTAAATTTGCTGCTCAGATTTCCATTCCAAAAGAGCTGGATAAGAGATGACAGCTGCCTTTATCCCCAGCTGATGAAAGGCAAAGGGTATTCATTGAACTGAAAACCTCAGGAATATTTCCAGATGACACTGTGACAAGAGGACCTTTAGCAGGAGGTGCAGATGTAAGCGGTTTTTATTATAATGTCCTTTTACACAGTGCATGCCATGTAGGCTGGCTTTATTTCAAATAAGGAGCAAATCCCTACAGCTGTCAGTGATAAGTCTTATGAATTGACATACTCTGCTCAGAAAGGCAATATTCCTATTGACCTCAGTCAATGCATGCTTGCCCCCTTGAAGAAATATTAAAGACCAACACTAGTACTTTTTGTACTGGGAAGACAAATAATCATCCTGCTTATGTTTTTCAAATCACTTGCAAAGAAAAGCATGCCTTTACTTCACAAGCAGCACCTTGACAGCATGTCGCTAACCAGATTTCTTTCTGTGATACGTTATTAATTATACACCAGTGTTGATTTTCTTTTTCTTTTACTGCTGTGGAATTACATTTCAAGCCTGTGACATGGGGTAGTCAAGGAAACAAATCTTTGTAAGACTTTTGCTAGTACAAGGTTGAATATGCTATTAAGAGCAAATCATTCTTCAAGTGAAATGCCATAGAGCATGAGATCAAAATCCACAGACAAAACACTATAGCCCCACAATGTTATCTTTAATAACATTATACTGTTTGGAAATCAAGAAAAGAAATCAGATTCTGCTCCAGGTCATTTTTTAATCAGCAAGCAATGTTGTTTATTAAAAAAAGATAAATTCTATAATTTAACCCTCATGGACAAATTAGATCAGGTCAGTAATTTAGACTTGAGGCAATACATCATTTATCAGAGAAAAAGATGTTGCTTATTTCCATAGTTCTGTTTTGCAGAATAAATCTTCTAAAGTGTTATGGACACAGAAGATGCATTGGTAGCAGATCCATATATACAGTTCCTCTGATCTATTATAAAGAGAAGAAAATGCCAAGCTTGAACATCCCATTAACAATTGTATTCCTGTATTCTTCTTCTATCAAAAGGTCCACAGCAATCAGAGAAAAGTGTTAAAAAAGTAAACCTTTGTATGCCTAAACTACCCTCCTCCTCTTGCAACTCTTTTAGTAGCAAGGGAAAGCGGATTATAAAAATTTCAGCTGACAGATAAATCTCTTTCCTGACAAATACCTTTCTTGCTTTGTCTTTTCTTTGGTTTGTTTTCCTGAAATCCATCTCCAAATCTAAATAACTTTTCCATCTCATACAAGCTAGTTTTTTTAGTCCTTTATGTCTTGGAATCCCCTTGGTGCTGGACTTGCATCTTGCAAGTCAACTGACTAGGCATACACAAGCACATCAGAGTGTCTCAGTAAAGTGTTTTCTCATTCTTCTCTTCTGTGATTTCTCAGCTATGTCTTGGCTTTGTTTTCTGTGTCTTCTCTCTGACAACCTTGTTTAATTCTGCATCATCAGACAAAATAGTAAGGGACAGGTAAAAGCAAGTGAATGTTCCTGAGCAACAGTACCCTCTCCTTCTCCATAAAGGCATTTGAGAGCAATTGTCTGAAATAGCTTGCTGGTCATGTATTATGTGGATTTCACTATCTGCTGTATGAATCTGCTGGATTTTCTTAAAACAATTTCTTTCCTAGCCATATTTTCAGTCTCACTGCCTTTATATACTTAATTATTGCAGAAAATATGTATAGAAAAATACATCTCTTTTTTTGGAAAATGGTGAATATCCCAAACATTGACAATGTGACTACAGATTTTTTCAATGCGCTTAAATTAACTAAATTCACACTTTTGACTATTCTTCCATGATGTACCATAGAATAATCTTGCATGAGAAGGATTAGAAAAGACTTGATTTAATTATATGCTCTGTCTGAGCAAATACAATTCAATTAAGGAAGATGTGATTATTAAATCTAAAATGCATTAGCATGCATCAATCAGCTGTATGAGCTTTATATTAATAAATAGTTCTTTTACAGTTCCACAACTACTGGACAGAGAATCAGAATTGAAACCTCTAACAAAATTAGCCCAAGTCTCTCAATGCAGTTTTTAAAGCATAATTTACTGAATGGATCTTTATGCACTAGCTCAATATAAGCTCAAAGAGGTTTGTTCCAATGTTGGGTCGTGTTAAAGTAGTAGTGGGTTCTGTTTTGTTACAAAACGTATTTTTCTATGTTGCAGGACTGATTGAAGAAAGCACAGTACAATACATTGGGAAGTTTTTGTCTCAAGTTACCTGATACATTAAGGTTTCTTTCAATTTCTACACTTCCTTGTTTAAATATTTTAACAACTTTTCTTTCAAATTTCTAGTGCAGTTACAGAAAGATATCAAAGAATGTAGTGCACTCATAGACACAAGATATCAAATAAAGTAAAACTTTAATTTCTATACAAGGAAAGCAGATTAAAGGCTATCAGAGATGTCTAAGTTATCTATTATTCTTGATGAGATAGATTTAATTCCTTCTAATAGGGTGCAGCCATTCAATACCCAACTCAAGATGCTAATGTGAGGTGTCTCAAAGAGGAATTCAGTTTTGTTAGATCTCCAAAAACAGCCTAGTAAGAAAATGTAAAGCATGCAAAACATGGCTGTGTCAACCTGCTGTGCTAACATTCCCCTGGCTTCCTGGAGTTAACATGACGAGGAAGGTTAGTGAGCAAAACCCTCCCTTGGAGCCACCCCAGGAGTGGCAATACCTTTGTCCTTGGCTGGAGTCCTGGGACAAGCCCACCCCATGAGCAGGAGAGAACCCTGCACTGGATACTGCCAGCAGGTCACAGAAAGCAGAACTTTTTCTCCTCAGGCTGAATGTCTCTGCTTAATCATTCCCTTTTTTTTTCCAGCTGCATGTTTCTTCCTAGAGGGCAATGGGGAGGGAAATAGTCTGTAGGCAGGAGAGATGCCGACAGCCCCATGCTACGCTCTACACCAAGGAAAGCAGCTGTCTCCTCTCCTCTCCCCTTCCCAGGGCCACTGGAGAATTATCTCCCCGTTAGATGCCTCCCCAGTACCTGCTCTGCTCCTCTATGAATTTTCATACTGTTATATTAATGTACCTACATTTCAGGGTTCCCAGTTACAGTGACACAGGAGCTCACAAGGAATATTCACAGGGAGAATATTCATTTGAACAAGGCTTATTTTACTCCATGGTGACACACGTAATTGGGTTTATCTGCTGCAATGAGATTTTGATAAACCCTCACTACATGGTCTTGCCCAGCTTTCCATTGCTCAACTTCCAGGAATTTGTCTTCTGGGTAAATAGCCAGAGATTGATTTAAAGAGTATCATATATTCCATGAGGAAGAAGAAATATAGCCCAGAAGACCTTTTGGAAGAGATTGCTAAAGGATCATGGATCTGCCTGCTTCTTCAACATTTTAACTTCATATACTTTTCCTTAAACTGCTTTAACACAATTCTAAAGGCTCAGAGATTAGAAGGAGGAATTTTATTGGTAATTTCCCCACAGGGGCTAATGTCAGCTAGCTTTGCTGTCTCCAAAAGAAGAGTTCCCAGTAGACTGCTGAAAGACAGGAGCCATCCATATAATTCCTGGTCAGAAAGCATTCCTCTCTTACAAGTAAAACAAGATAGAAAGCAGGATGCCCAGGAAGAGAGCTGCGAATTAGGCATGTGGCTTTAGGTGGCTGATTTGTGCTCTGTGGAGTCCTCATCCATTTGCTATGAGGAAAAGAAGCTGCTTGGTTTTCCTGTACTCTGCTAAAGCAGATAGGAAAGTACTGTCTGTGGAAGTGGTGAGCTATACCAGCCAGGCATCCACCTAATTAATAAAAATGGGTTTGAAAGGCAAAAATAAAGTATTCTCATTTGCCATGAAATCAAGGTGTCAAAGATAAAACCAATCCAGTCACCAAGGGGTATAAAAAGACACTCTCTAGCTGCCTATATGCCAGCACTAAGAATCTAGTAAACTAGAAGAAATGGAAGCAATGCATGTGCATTGGTGCCAGACTATAGTTGAAGCTCATGGAAAGGCTTGTGCAACTAAAATTATTAAATCAGCTTGTTTGGGATAGACCGAGTGGATTGCAGAGCTTGGGAATGGCATTCTGTATTGTGCCTGGCAACTGTAAAATAGTAGTCTTGAATATTCCTGAATTACTAATAGAAGGCAGAGGCATATCACATGTTGGTCTGTGCCTGCTACAGACCATCACGCTACAATGAGTTGTGCAGTTTCTCTGTAAATAGCTATTTCTAGCACACAGGAGAAAAAAAAATGCCATCATCTTTACCTTTAATGACCTATGCTGATGGTCACATACAGCCAGTACAGAATTCTTCAGAAGTGGTTAAAAAAATTTTAATTATTTTAAAATAATTATTAATAAGATAAATATTTTGAGCCAAACCATCTGGGAAAAGAGATTTTAAACACTTATCAATCACTATTCACATTGTTTTGCTAAAAACAGATCTCACATTTAGGAATAAAAGAGAAGAAATCTATGATTAAAAGACTTTAAGAGAAGAAGTAAAAATAGCTACATAAAATGGAAACCGTACAAGAAGCAAGTGGAAAAAAGAACTAATAGCAGTCAATACCAATTAAAAGTCCTGAAATATAGAGAACAGATGAAGGAAGCAGAAAGAAACAGGAAAATAATTTGTAAGGTATTAGGTATAATAATGCAGCTGAAGTTCATATATCTAGAAGAAATTTAAACAATCACTTCGGTATTTCATCTACTAGGTATGGTGGAGTGTGCATTGCCTTTAGTACTGTAATGGAGGAGAAGTCATTAAGCTTTTTGTGTTCAGGAAAATAAGGTATTTTTATATCACGAGATGACAAAATATTTTGTATTTTGTAGTAGCAACTGAGGATGATAGTAAACACAGATAATTAAAACGGATGGTTTTAACTTAGCAACTCTTTATAAACACAGTTTCACATTTTGAAATGACCATATCAAACATGCATTTGAGGTTTTAATATATATTACTGAGAAATCTGAGAACCATGGAGAATATCCAGAAGACTGAAAGAAAACTAATCTATATAAAAAATGGAAATGCAATGAGCAGAGGTCTTATTATTTTTTTCCTAAGAACTTCACTTTTGGCCACCTACTGGATTTTCAACAAAGAAAAATACAAGAACACTACAAGGAAGAAGTAGTTGGAACTTAAGACAAAATGTGTGCTTCATGTCACCTACTTTTAGCTTATTAATTAAGTATAAGGGCTCAGCTAGTCCCTGGGCTTCTCTGTAGTCAAATAAGAGATAGAAACACCTCTACAGTGTGACTGTGTCATTTTAAAACAGGTGTCTAAGCACATAGGCATAAACACCCTTTGGACACATCTCTCCCACTGAGTAAAGACCAGACAAGCAGCTTTATCCAGTGCTTTACTTCTAGATGGTGAGATGAGGTTAAGTTATGAGAGATGAATACCAGGCTCCTGTGACTGTGATAATATTCTGTCATTCAAAGCTATGAACCCCTTCCTGTGTTCACCCTGGATATCTATATTTCTTCTTTTGTGTCCTAAAAGAGTAATACACTTAAGATGATCCTTAAGAAAAAAATACTGAAGACTTCAAAAATTTAAGTAGAGCAGAAAAAAAGATAGCTCAATCCATTAAAAAGTGGTGCCATGAAATTTGACTTTCTTGAAAAAAATGTATCAAACTGGAAAGTACAGCAAAACAATTACTAAAAACAAGTCAAGAATTATTCCTTAAGTATGCAGAGCATTCCTCAAGGGCCTGAAGCATACTTCCTTATCTAAACATGGTTTTCATATTTACTGTGCTCTATTAAGCCAGGAGCAGTGCAGAATTAGCAGATAGCTACCCAGTGCTAGGGCAGTTATGATGAGAGTTTCAGATGGTTTTCTTTTTGTATACATTATACATGCATACATCTAAACATTATACTCATATTCCTGGCATGATTCCCTAAATTCAGTGTCAATAACTGTTTGGTAGTATGTCGGCGTGAGAGGATATGCTCCTGTATAGATGACTGTTCAAGTAACATCCCTAAATACCATTCTGTGTTTAGCAGGGTACAAAATCTCCTATTTTACTCTTTCCTGGCTTTGCTGTTCCTGTTGTTCCAACAGTGCTTTTTAAAACAAAACAGTTCCTTTACTAAGGCCTGAGGATTTTAAAAGCTTTGATTCATTATAAAGGGGAGAGCAGATCTAACCTGAAGTGAAAAAAGACTTCACACAACCTGAAGGGTGTCTCTGTAGCTTAAAACCTGTGGGTTTTTAAATCAAAATCTGATGAGTTCTGAGGGCTTAGATCATCTCTCCTAAGGTCTGTTGAGACCAACAGTTGTGTTGGAGAAAGCCTCAGAGGAAGGTCATTTCTACAAAGATCCTCTTACAAATGTTCTGAGCCTCTCCACCTGCTCTCACCTTTGCTTGCAATCCTCCTTCTGCCAAACACAGTAAAACCAGATCAGTTTTGTAGCAGCATATTGGATTTTGAAGAGAGTTGCTATAGTCCTATGCTGTGTCATGAGTTTGCAGTGTGTCCATACATCTTTTCTCATCCTACTCAGGTTTTGTTCCCTCCTCCTGCATCAACAACAGATGCCCTAAGTGATTCTGCAGAGATTTCCGATACTGCAGTAGGGCAAGTTCTTGCTCATGATGACAAAATTTGCTAACGCAATTGAGAGACAAAGACTCCTGACATTGTCTTCTAAATTATTGACTTTCTTACGACTTTCTATCTGTGCCACTACACTATCAAGTGAGTTTCAAGCAAGTATTCACCTGAAGAGGAAGAGTGACAAGATCAGGTTTAATAGTGTCAATGTAGGTGTCATAGTATAAATGCAATAGTTATTTTTGAGCATAACCTTGCATCCATAGAATTCAATAACTAAACTCTGGGGGACAGATGTAGGTACAAAAGTCAACTCTTAGCTGCAACTTTTTCATGTTGAAAATGACTCAGTAATTGGATGAATACTTCCTTTTGATGAGATCCATGATTTTCTATTCAAAATACAAAGCTCCACCCCACACCTTTCCTTCTGGAGTATGAAATGGTTTTATTGGCATATAGCTGCTGCAGAAAATAGTAGGTTGGGGGGCTGTTGGCATGGGGTTGTTGCTTTTTCCT
The DNA here is from genome assembly GCA_031468815.1 of Morus bassanus. NCBI lineage: Eukaryota > Metazoa > Chordata > Aves > Suliformes > Sulidae > Morus > Morus bassanus. The sequence goes on from CM062572.1 coordinate 14,156,712, forward strand.
GGTTTGTTGGGTTGGGGTTTTTTTTTTTGACAATACAATTTATTTATATAGGCTCAAAAATCTGTAAATCCTTATAAAGTTACATCACTTCTTATGGAGTAGGAAACACTGTATTTTCACATTCCTCCTAGATTAGAAATGTATGCAGTATATTTGTCCTGGTAATGCATAAATAGTCATCTGTGTAGAAGAAAGCTGAATGTAGAGCATGAGGCGCACAAGAAAAGTGCCCTCAGTAGTTGCCCAATTACAGAATAGGACCAGCTATTGTCCTACAGAGGATGGTCTGGGTACAAAAGTAAAGAAATCATGCTTACAGTGGGCTGAGAGAGTAGGATATCACCGATGGGGAAGAAAGCTTTGAGTCCAGACAGGGGGGTTGAATCCAAGAAGTCTTCACATGATTGACAGCTTTAATGGGAGCCGGTTGGTGGTTGGAAAATGATGGCTAGAGAGAAAAGAGGAATGGTTTCTCCAGGACCACAGTTTGCCAGTGGGAGGTCTGGTCTCACACAGGAAGAGTGCAATAGATTGTGAAGTGGAAAGAAGTAACAGGAATTGATGGCAGAAATGAAGAAGGAGCAGAATGGTGGTATAAACTGCTGTCTTTGTAGTAAAAAGGGACCCTGGAGAATAACCTGTTTTAATGGATTTTCTACTAGAACTCCTGAAATAGAGTCAAACACCTGCACTAAATGAAAGGTGCCAGGAGGAAGGGAAAATACTCTTTGTTCATATCTTCTACTTCAATGTGCTTAATAACTGTGTAGATGACTTCTTCTCAGCTTGGCTCCAGCAGCCAGGATTATTTAATACATATTAGACAAGTTAACTGACAATTCTATAGAAAACATTAACACTGCAAATAAAGAGATTAGCAAGTTTGGCAACTTTGATAGAGGCTGTATCAATCATTTGTACTACTGTTGCACTTAAATTTTTCTGCCCTGAATCCCTGGGTACAGGACAAAGAATTAAAATTCAGCAGTACAAATATTTAAGCATGAGCCAAGTTAAACAGAGGGAGGTCTTAAATCAAAACCTTCTCAGCAGGACATTGTTGTACTAGGAGAGAGTTTTTAAACTTGGAGGAAAAGCTCTTCACCTAAGAGACTTTATACAAACAATTAAAGATAACCAAAAGGCAACATCGATAGATATTAAGGCATAGCGTATTACAGCATATACTGCATAAGAAATTCTGAATCTTATTAAATTGGGATTCCAAGAATTTTAGAGGAACACAGATTGTTTCACAGGGAAAGGCTATGAAAAGTCAGTACAAGCAAGAAGGACTGGAGATACATCTTGGACATAGCATTTAAAGGAACTTTGAAGGCAAAATTTTATACATGATCTAGCTGGGGTTCCAACAATTCTGTAAAGCTAAGCATATTAGCTAAATATAATGATAAGTTCCTGAAGTGATCACAATAGGAATATTTTTTAGCACCCAACTGAGGCAGACGGAGTAGAAAGTCTAGGAACATAGCCATTAAAATATCACAAGCGTCTGTCAATCCTGTCTTGTCTGCTGTGTCCATCGACAGCAGAATTGCTTTTCCTCTCTCTGCTAAGGTATCTTATAGCTATCTCTAATTATATTTATTGTAGGGAGACAGATGGTCTGACTTTTCAAAAATATATATTTCCCTTATTATATCACTGTTGGGGAATCTGCTGGTGGAAAGAAGAGTTTGTATGCAAAACAGTCTGGATGAGATTCATTCCTAAATAAAATCTCTTCTGACAATAATAACACAAAAGCAAACCTTACCCTTCTGAGCTAGGAAAAACCTTGAACACACTTTAAAACTTGCTGGAGCCCTCCCTATTAAGCCTAACATATGCTAACACTCTACCAGTTAATCAGCAGATACTGCCATCCATTCTCATTAGACTAAATCAGTTCCTTGGGAGATATCCCAATAAACTGGTGATCCCAATTAAACTCTTTCCAATTAAATTGCACTTCATGGGGGTTTTAACATTATTTCACTTAAATCCAGTCTGAGACTTCTACTATCCTGTGAGTGACTTCAGCAGCATTTTCCCTATAAATAGGGGCTATGGAATGCATTCCAGAGAAGGAATATGTCTTATGGAGATGCTAGCATCTTTCTAAAGCACTTTCTGATATTTCAAATTGTGGGTGTTGAATGGCAAAGTGCTTAACTGAATCCAAAGAACCACAGCCTCACTCATCAGTTCCCATGCGTGGTTGTCCTATCACCTCCATGGAATCCAGGCTTAATTCTGCCTGGCATCTTCCACCTTTCCCTGTGTCCATCAAATTTCCTTTCCAGAGAAGACCTTTCCAGCTGCTGCATGCTCACAAAGAAAAATTACAGCTTCTTCAGTACTTTTCAACTAGGCAGTGCTGTGCTTAAGCCTCTGTTAAATGTGTTATATACAAAACCCTCACCCTTTTCTTAAGCATAACTTGTATGCTTGCAGCGATCTTCTAGGTTTAGGGCTGAAACTCAGACACCTTCTTTGCCATAAAGAAGAATAAAAAATGTCCAATATGGAAAAGGACAGTTTCTTGCATTTGCCAACCCCACAACTCTCAAATTTGTTTTTCAACAATAACTGATGAATTTAATACAAAATTTTTCATTTTTTAACAAACAAGTGTGGAAGTCAAATAGTTCAAAAGAATAAGCAGCCAGGTGTCTATAAGATTAATTTCTTCATGATAATTGAAAAAACACCTTACATTTGCACTATGAAAAAGAGCATAATTTAAACATATTTGTACAAAAGCCAAAATAAAGGACAAGTAATTCTTATATTTCAGTTTTCAGGTTAACATGAACATGTAACTGGGAAAATACGTGAGCCTATTAAGTGTAGACCAACTAAGGTTCTACCAAAAAGGCTCTTAGGCCAGTAGTTACCATCCTTCACTCCCTGTAGCAGATGCCTTCTGTATCTCTTCAAACAAGTATTGAATGATTCAGATATTACTCACGGCCTGAATGTAAAACCAGCTACCTGTGAGGTACTCTTACTGGTGTTCCTTATACCTGGATCCCATTACATTCAGCTACACCCACAAGTATATATTTTATTCTGCTATTCATGTACATACAGCAACCCAGACAACATGGAGTATCTCTACCCATAGAAGCAGAATTAGTGAATTTGCAGAAGAGAATAACAGTTAATTCAGTGAAGAACAGCTAGAACTACAACAGAAATGTGTCTGAGATACACGTGGCTTTCAGGCATATGATGTAACTTTTCCCCAAGAAAAAGGAGGGCAGAACGGGCTTGTGGGGTGACAGATTTGGAATAGGATAGATTTGGGCTGGTTTGGAATTGGATAGACTTGGAAGGGTAGACACAGAAGTCATTGAAAAAAAAATTATTATATGATATACAAACAAGAAGTTAAGTTAAAACTGACTAAAAGAGAAGGTGCCAGATATGTTCTGCACAGGGAATAGAAGGAAGTTACATATACATACTACTGAAATAAGAAAGAAAAGTAAAATGGACACAGTAAAAATGAATCATCAAAATGACTGGAAGTTAGTACCGCTGACTGGAAATTAGCAAACCTGAAGTCCTGCTGTCTAGAAAAGGTTTGAAGTTTGCTGGCTCAGGAGGAGGGAACAAGCACGGGAAACAGGAGGACACATGGAGGGCACATATTTATGGTATGACTTGGGTAGGACATGGGGCGGTAGTCAACACATCCCTCAAGTAGCCATAATGTCCCTGCTGCTCCTTGTAGTACCAGGATCAGAAAGCCTTATTTGCCAGCACTCTCCACAGCTTCCTTTCTCCTCCCCTTCCTGGCCTTTGTCTCTCTTCTCTCACAGTAGGTCCTGGCCTTCACCTCCTCCATCTTCCTTTTCCTCTCCCAGGAGTTAGTAAAGGAAGGAGGGAGACCATGGTGGTTCCTGTGGGAAATGGTAGGGATTGTTAGCTGCATGGTGGTGAGGACAGATGAGGTCCTATACTCCAGAGGAATGGGGGAAAGAGGGTAGGAGCCTGAGACTCTTGTGTGGATCCCCACTGAGAACCTCCTTGCCTGTTTCTACCCCATCATCTACAGTTCTTCCAAAATCCCAATTTGACCTACCTCAGTGAGTTGCTTGGGCCAGTTTTGCGACTCAAATATGAGACTGGTCTCCAAATCCCAAAGGGAAAGGATGAATAAAAAGACAGGCTTGATGGTGGTTCCAGCTCCCTTTCTAACAGTGTTCTTCTCTCTCCTCCCTGTAATATCCTGGCTGGCAGAAAAAAAATTGTGTTATCCTGTCAGTCTGGGAGAAGATGACATCAACAGAAAAACAGATAGGCACAGACTTTCATAGGAGAATAAAACTGATGAGAGATGTGGTAGCAGACAGGAGCAAAGTCTGATAACTGACCAGGGATGATGATAAATGCCCAAGATTTTCAGCTACTTTTAAGTTCTGTGTCTGAGATCAACCATACATGGGGGGGGGATGGGGGATGGGACACAAACATACAAACAAACAAACAAACAAGAAATACACACAAGAAGCTAAGGATTATTTTGACAGGCGGTACAACCAAATTTGCATACATTATAGATGTTCCTCAGCCAACACATATTATTGGTCTTAGTGCAGGACTGGAATTCAATGAACTGATTTATAGATGAGATTATATTCATTGATTTAACATTATCTTTAAACCCTAAAATCTATGACTCAGTCAATCTTACCTATCCTTCATCCAAAAATATAATACACATTGCTCAAATATTTGCTTATACTCAAAGCTTTTCTTAATAAATTGGCTAAAATTGCTCTTTTGTTGTAGTTTACCAGAGAATAGAAGCATCAGTTCAACAGCCTTGTGATTTTTCTGCCCTTAAAGCAAGAGCTTTGCTGCAGAAAATATCATAGAATTTCTGCCTGAAATTATCCTCTCAGGCCACCACTAATGTAAACCTAAATACATAAATCGCTCACTTTCTGGTTTGGTATTTTAGGATGTACCACAAGACAAAGAAATAAGCAGTTATTGTGAATTTCAGTAACATGAACAAAGATTTTTTGGGAAATCCTTGTGAAACAGTTTTAACTGCTCAATTTTTAAAGTAGCGGTAGGGCAAGCAAACAAAAGGAGATTTCATTACCAAAGACAAAAGAATTATACAAAATATTAAATTACACAAAAGGTAATCCCAGTACTATATTGATTTCCATGGGGGTTTACGCTTCATTAGATGTGCAGATAATTACCAAGGTAGTGCTGATGTTTTTCAGAAGTCTTTGATTCCCATCATTTTACATTTGCCACCTTTATCTCCTGTTTGTAGAATTACACAGACCAGATTTATTATTATTTTTTACAGTGCTGCTAAGCAGTACTATAAACCTTTGAATAACCTTGGAGACTCTACAGCTTGTCCACTCATTACTGAAGTGGCTCATTCCATCAAGTACTGAGAAGATGCTCACAGCTATTTTGGTACTAGATATGTCTCCAAGGCTGAGGATTTCTACAGTGAAATAGAAGCACTCAAAGACTCTATGTGGGAAATACACCACACAAAAGCCTCATGTACAACTTAAGCTCCACAATGATGATTAAAGGGGCTTGAAGGCAAGAGTAAGTAGAGCTTTGTGCAGGCTCTTTGCACCTGCATGAACATTACTGTAATTGCTTAGGCTTATTTACTTTTCCTTTCACAGCCAGAACCTAGAGATAAGCTTCCACTGCAAATGAGTTTGAATAAAGCAGTCTGCACCAACAACAGAAGGAAGTGAGCCCATGAATGTGTTCATTTTACTTTGCAGGCATGAACAGTCCACTATTACAGCCAATTATTCCTACTTCTTCTCCAACCAAACACTAAGCAAAACATGAAAATTAAAGCCTTCAAGTTGGCAGTGCATGTACTTAATCAGAATGGGATACCAAGCAGATGACTGGTGGATCCAGGAGCAAAGACATAGCCTTTGCTTTCCAAGTTGTCTTCAACAACTAAAGATAAAAATTCTCCAAAATAAAAAGGAATGGAGGGGGGGGGGGGGGGCAGGAATGACTATTATATGCCTAAACAAACTGGCTAACTCCAGATTCATATCTTCATACTCTATTTCTAATTGCCTGCACCAGAAATACATTATGTGGACGTCAAGGTATGTCCCTTGTAGTGCTTACTGGCAACCAGAATAAAGGCACTGAAGTTGTTATTGTTATAAACTTACTGTACATTAAACATATGTTCCATGTAGAAAAGGTACAGAAGACATGAGTGGTTAAATTTAAATTATGGTATAACTCATAATGTTGGATATAAATTGGTATTTTCCTATTGTTAAGAGATATTAAAAGGTGGGAAATGAAATGTAAGTATAAGTGGTCCATTTTGTCAATGAAGAAAAATGAGCGGCAGATCTGATCTCAGGCATGTGCGTGTTTAGAGATGACCTGTAAAAGGCAGATGACCAGTGAGATGAGAGAATTCTCTGACGGCAGTGAGCTACTCAGGGCCATGGGGGTAAAAGGAGATTGCAGCAATCTGCAGAAGGATTTCTGAGCAGAATGACTGACAGCATGTTGGAAACCCAGCTCTAACTTCACACATGCCCTGCAAGATTCAGAACTATTTCCACTCGGGGGTTTGAGTTATAATACATTCTTCTAATAAAACACTAGCTTAAAACGATTCTGTGTATTATAAAGGATTAAAGAGCAGAATAGAAACATCATTATACCATAGTAAAAGTCAATGGTGCATCCATAATCTGACTATTGAATGCAGCTTAGGTTTTTCCATCTCAAAAAAGATATAGGAGAAACAGAAAAAATACAGTGAAGAGCAAGAGGATGAGAAAACTATGGAGTGCGTTCCATGCAAAGTGCAAATACACAAACAGGACTTTTCAGCTTGTAGAAGAAATGGAAGAGAGAGGAAGACCGCAGGAAGGATATCTGAAAAGCTGTGGGCAGCAAGGAAGAAGCAAACAGGAATGATTTCTCATCCCAGCCAATAAAAGAACCAGAGGGCATCAAATGACAGCAGCAATTGACAGATTCAAAACAAAAAAAAAAGGGGTGGCACTTTCACACAGCACCTAGTTAAAGATCTTCCTGCCACAGGATATTATGGATGCTAAAATGACATCTAGATTAAGAAAGTGAGAAGAAGATACTACTTCAGTCTAGTATCACCTGTAAGTCAGGAAGACCTTAAATTGCAAGTTACCAGAGGCTGGGAGAATATTCTGGGAAGTTATGACTCTATGCTTGCTCTGCTCTTGTACACTACTCTGGGCACCTGTGCTCTCAAACAGGTAGTAGGCTAGATGCACCTCTGGACTGACTAGCTTGTGCTGTTTAGACCTTTTATTAGTCTCAATAAAATATTTAGTTTGGAAAATGGAAGCTGATGCAACCTATAGGCCAGAAAGGTAAACTATGAAAACAAAATAAATCTGAGAGAGTTTCAGCTTGTATTTCATTCCTTCCTGGTTAGATACTTTACCAGGATATTTTCATATCTACCTGTCATAGCTTTTCCTGCTCCATCCTTTTCTACCTAGCAAATTGCTACCCAATCTATACCAGCAGTCAGTTAGGAGCTATCCCCAGCTATCTGTGACAGGGAAACACATGAGTCAAAGCATCAGTAAAGACTGACCAGAGTTCAGATATGATTTAGAAATGTCCAAGACAGACATCCACAACACTCTCTATAGGAGTGGATAAGTTAACTTAGTAGAAACAGAGAATAAAAGCCTATAATGCCTTCTATAAGACTGGTAGAAAAATTTTGATTTAACTCTTTTTCAGTGGAAAATTAGCCAGTCTGATGTTCGATCTCCAAAATGATGATGTTGGATTTTTTTTCTCAGACGGTGCAGATTTTTAAGGGCAACCTTCAGTTTTTCATTTATAAAGTAATTGAACGGTGCTCTGTTTGTAACTGCAAACTCAACTGAACACTCAGTGTCAGAAATGGCACCAAAGTGTCTCAGGGATTTGTCATTTGGGTCCTTGTCTCACTGACTTCTCTGCACCATCTGCCCTGAATGAGCAACAGTTCCCATGAGGCACAGCAGTGATTCAGAGCAAAAATAGGCTACAGAATACATCAGCAGCCCAGGGTTCCATTTCACAAAGCAGAAGCATGCAGGAGCTATCTACACTGCAGTTCTCTGGAGGGAACAATTCAGAAATTACATTTTTGGCCAAAAGCAGAGATTTCACCTCTCTTCCTCATCTTTTATTTTTGCAGCACAAGTCCTGAATCTGTGGGAGCCTAAATAGTTTGTCATTGCTGCTAGACTTTTCTTTAAAACTTTGGATGCAGAGATTGGGTGAAAATCAGTGGCAAGCATAGGAAGAGTTAGAACTGTATCTAGCAAGATTTTTCCATAGTGACTGAGGGCCGCACTGCCCAAGCTTTTTAGAGCAGAAGTCATGTTTCAGTGAAGCTTTACTCCTGTTACACCTTGCTGTTTTATTGCAACATGAAGTCATAAAACTAAACGTATTTGAATCTGGAAACATCTAACAGCTCAACATGCTGAGCCAAATGGTTGTGTTTAAGGTGTTCTTCTCCCTACCATCAGGTTTTAAATATTGCAATTGCTGTTTCTGAACACTGCCCTTCCACTTTGCTTTATTAGTTAGCATTTAGGTGCTAAGTAGTAAATAGAATTCAGTCCACTGGGGTTTGTCACACTCTGCAGTTTAGAGCAGAAGTAGCTGAAACATTGTTCTTTAATAGTGGCATAAGTCCTTGTATGAGCAATAAAAGCTGCCACTTTCTTTATGAGGCAAGCTAAATGCTATTAAAATGATGAATGAACTAGTTCCATTTTATTTGTTCAGCCTTTCCCAGTGCTATTCCCACAACCCTATTTAAATCACCAGCTTGTATTCTACATAAGTTCCTATGTGCTTGAAATGCACAGATGCCTGCATAAAAGCCCTTCAGAATGGCACTAAAGTTTTATTTCCTTTTCCAGTGAGCAAACAGTTAAAGAATTTAAATAGAGCTGAAATACACAGGCAAGATTAATCCCCATGTTCTGAGCAGCTCTTAAGAGAATTTTTCAGGTAGTTTAAGAGACCATCCTGCTTTGCAGTCAAGCACTGCTGGTTGTCCATGGGAAGTTGAATCTCAGACTGATCAGTCCCACCAGACTGCAATACAGAACAATAATGTTCAGATCAAAAGCATCTTGATTAAACAACCTAATTAAAAGGTACATAGAATTGGTGTTGTAGCAGATTTTTTCCCTCCTATGAGGATGAAAAATCTCCAAATTTACCTTCTTTTCAAAATTAAGAATAAACATTTGCTTCCAGTGACATGTTTATGACCTATTAATTAGTTCCTACAAGGATAGTTGAAATCCCAGCCCTGCTTTAACACAGTTCAAGGAGCTAAAATTGCCTTCAGCCAAACATCCCAAAATATAAACTGTGAAAGAAATCAAACACGTCTCACTGAAGTTTGGCTGGGTGATCCAATATGGATCTCCAAGGTGCTAGCTTTAATGCCACTGCAGAGGAGGAAGGGAAGAAGGGAGAAGAGAAGCAGAGAGAGAAAGAGCACACAAGTGAGCATACCAGAGCAATTAAACTGTCAACCAAATAAGCTGTCAACCAAAGTCCATAACACATGGTTTATTTTAAATGAGCACTTGAAACCTAGTGGTCAGCACGTGTTGAATGTCACCAGTCTGCTCCAGGCCTTACCTGTACGGGAAGATTTTTAGCTCAAGTCTTCAGTTTTAAAGATCCTCTGCTCAGTCTCTGGTGCATTAGGACAGACATATATGCCTAAGGAATAGGTCTAATTGGATAAGAAATGGTAAGACAAAATAGAGCTGGAATAGTCATTTACTGTGGATAGCACTGTAAACCTAACAAGTGAATCCCTACATTTTCTAAGTTCTTTTGCTGTTATGCACCTCATAATTTCAATGCAATTAGTTTCATCTAGTTGAAAGTCACCCAGTTAGATGAACAAGATCTGGGTAAAAAAAACTTTATTTTTTATCTTATTCCCTACCCACAAAGCCAAGAGATACAACATTGTCTGAGCTGTATTTATGAACTTAGAGGAAAAGCTGAGAAATTTCTCATCTTCTAGTGATGTGAATGGCCTGGAAGAACAGTTCCCATGATATATGTGTTTTCTTCCATAATTCTCCCTACAAAATAGAAAAAGTAACTAAAATCCAGTAAATAGAAATGTGGGGTACTAGTTAGGTTGAAACTGGTTTACTGATTGTCATGGGAGCAGTTTCAGCCATGGTTAGAAGTGTAACAGAACACAATTTTATTTATTTTCTTCCGTATTTGTTGCTAATTTTTATCAGAATATCTACTGAAGATGCTTTCCACACAGAGCACGGAGTGCAATTAAAGATTGCTTAGTCACTACAATGGCACCATGAGATCAGTGCACAGAAAAGGTCCACACAGTTGTGAATGGGTATGATCCACACTAAGGAAAGGTAGTTTGAGAAACTCAACTAGTACTAACTTGCAGAAACACTCAAATTGTTGTCATTAAAGAATTAAAATAATACTTAGAAAAACACTCTGTTGAGAGATACTTTAGAGATAGAGTAACATCAAATTTGTATGTGCAGCTCTGACTTTAGATTTTACAGCAGAATTCAGAGAAGTTAAAAGGAATATTTATCTGGACTGACAGAAATCATAGGAATTAAGAGAACTGTTTAACTGGACCAAGGAATTCAAGAACTTGGAATGTGGAAAAGGCCTGAAAGCTCTTGAAATCAAAGATACAGGATTATGCACTGCAAATTAGAGGGGAAAATTGTATAGAGCAGTTCTACCTCCCAGGTCACATTTTGAATAAACAGAGAATCTGAAAGGATTGGAAGGAGAAACCTGTATGTCATAAAGCATAGAAATAAAGTTAAAATTGCCAAAACTCAAGGTGAGCTAGACTTCACAAGGGAAAGCGAAACATATAGCAAAAGGAACTTTGTCTATATAAATAGTAGGACAAGAAAAAAAGAAGTCGTCTAGAAGGAAAGTGGAGAAATTGGTGTTCAGGATAGAGCAAAAAGAAGTGAAGCAGACACTCATGTAGAAAAAAGCAAAAATAATAACTTGTACAAATGAAGATACAAAATAGAAAATTACCATGTGGAATCAGGACAAGATCATGTTAAGGGAAAAGGCAGCTGAACCACCAACATTCTAGGGAACGAAGGATGCAGTTTTATGGTCAGAGAGAGCCAATATAAGGCCTTTCTACAGTCAGTGATCACATGTCCTACATCAGTTCCAGCAACTGTGCTGCCGTGGTGGGAACCGGGAAGCATACGAGAGAATGGATACCCCTGAATCATAGGAAGAAGATGAAATTTTGCAGCGCATGCTACAAGGTGTGTGCTGCATATCTTTGGTCAGACTCAGCCGACCTAACCAAGTAACCCAATTTAGGAATATGAAATTCCTGTGTTCCTTCTATGGTCAACAGGGAAGGATGGGCACTTCTAGCATCAGTTAGAACATGAATCTGTCTTTTGGAGCAACTGGCTGTGTTACTCCACTGACTGCATGAGCAGCAAGGGCCCTGTGCTTCAACAGTTTGCTCTACGTGCCCGCCCATAGGCAGGTCAAAGCTATGCCCTCAAACTAATGAAAAAAATCTGTTATAAATTAGGAATCACCCACTGGAGGTGCCAGAAAAGAAGAAAATTCTGGCTTGATTAGTCAATCATAGCTGTAAAAGTCACTTGGTTTCAGATGTCCCTTGTGAGGCACTTTTAGAGAACAAGGCCATCATGAGGCCATCTGGAATACAATATGCAGTCCCGGGCACCCAGATGCAAGGAACATTAATTCATTCTGTAATGGGACTGCAATAATCAAGGAAATGAAGAATTTATCTTCTGAAATGAGATTAAAAGATGCTGGCTTGTTTAGCCTAAGAGAATAAAGGTTGTGGGGATTCTGACTGCTTTCTATAAACTCACCAGTCTAAGTTTCTATAAACTTAGCAGAAGCTAAAAGCTATTTAAACTAAAAGACACTGCTGCTAAAATAACAAATGGATAGACACTAGCCATTAATAAATTCAGCCTGAATATTAGACAAAGGTTGCAAATCCCCAGAGGACTAGAACAACTTTTATTAGGGGCAGCTCCACCGCTTAGTTACATTGATGTTGAAGTGTGATCAGTTTACGGCTAGGATTTACAGCACAGCTGCCTACCATAGCAAGGAGTGGGACTCATTAAGTCACAGGGTCCTTTCTAGTCCAATGCACCCTTGGCCTCAAGCATTTCTCTTTGTGAACTGAGCATTTTCTCAGCATTGCTCTGTATTCAGTGCATTTATATGTGTAGTGCCAGATTTTCAAAACCTTCATGCCTCATAGAGAGGAAGGCCAAATTTTCAGAACTGGTCTGCAGTCATAGGGCTACTCTCCTTGGATACACCTACCTGAATGTGTTTACTCCTCAGCAGATGATGACTTTTCTTTCTTATCATATACTCTTTCAGGGGCCATGTTCTGTGCTGGAAATGAAAATAAAGGCTACCAAGGGCTTACAACCAAAATAATCTAAGCCAGAGGAAAGAGGTCCTTGTTTCCTTGATATTTCACAGAAATCAGGGAGTCACCTGAAAGCCAGCTGGCTGCAGGCTGAGTCTGGCTAAGGCAAAAGTGACAGGGGCTGGTTGTTTGCAAAGACGAGGTAGTGGGGGGAGAGAAAACAAAGCAATGACAAAGGCTAAAAGAACATACCCTGACTTCCCAACATACTCAGTTTTGATACAGTATTACTATATCCAGAAAAATACATAGAAACTGTGCCTAAAATAGAACATAAAAGGTAATTTCTCCTCTTCTGAATACCACCATATAACCACATTTTAGGTAAGCATCAGCACCTCCAGTGCAAGGCAGCAGCCCCCACCCATCACTCTTTGAGCATTGTTTATAGAAAAATGTGTATAATTTAGGTGGCATGTTAGAAACCTGTCAGATTTTCCACCAGCTGAAAAGGTCTGAGTACTGTGTGTCTTTGGCAACGGTAATCTTTTAAGGATGAATCCAAAGGGATGATGCAGATATAACAGCATGATTCCTAAAGGGTTATGTTAACAGACGAAACCAGTCTCCTTTATACAAGAAGGATTTGGCTTAAATATGTTTAGGTGGTTGAGGCCTACAATGATCCCCACTGGTGTTGGGATCTCTTCATTTTTCTTCTCTGCGTGGCATTTTGCTCTTGATGGGGTCCTGGTTGGTGAATAAGGCTCCCAGGCACTACTGCAGTACTAGAGAATGAAATAACATCTCAGCAGTAAATTTCTAATCATTTCAGTGAGTGATCATCCTTGCAGTGCTTGTATATGCCATAACACCATATGGCACCTGCATTTTTAGTTCCAGTATTAGTGTCATAATTGACATTATTTTTAATTTTTCCTAAAGGGCAAAATAGACTTTAGTAGTCCTGATCTCAGCAGGCATTTGAGAAGGTAGGAGCATTACATAGCTCCTCAGCACTCTCAGGCCATTCATTTTCCAGATTTAATCACTAAAGTTCCTTTGTGCTCAACCTGAGGGAGCAGGAGCATATTCAGTACTTGTTAACACTTGGTTTTTTCATAGTTAGAAATGCGAGAACAGTGGGGCTTTCAGAGTCCTGCATAGGTCAATATACAGAATAACTTAGAGTAACTTTGAGAATAGGTCCTGATAGTAAATATCATCAAGTAGTGTTGCATGTAGTTGAGGAGCTGAAAAATGAACACATTTTGTATTCCGACACAATTTTCCATTCTAACTCTTATCCAGCAGTTCTTCCCAGTAGTCAGGAGGTGGCAGCCTCTGCAATCACTATAGAAACAGCCAATCATATTTTTTTCCCCCATTTTCTGGAGAATTGAAAAGTGCCTTTAAAAATGAGATTTGGGAGAGGAGGGAAATTAACATCAGTGTTATGAAAAGGTTCGGCTGGAGGGATTTTACTCACACACACACACACACACACACACACTTGGCTCTTTAATTTGGAAATTCCTGTTCATCCTCACAACAAGTGCTATGATAATAAAATGGTTCTCTCATCAACTCTGTTTTGACACCATAATATTTCCCAATGAGATTATTGGATTTTAATCCTCTTTTAAAAGAAATGTTGTGCATCTCATTCATGTTATGAGCACAGAGTAATACTTCTCAGTTATAAGCCTGGAAAGCAAATTAAAGCTCTGTTTTGTCCATTGTATTTTGAAATACAGAAGGGAGTTTTTATAGTGATAATTTGAAGAAAATCTTTTAGCAACACATGAATAATGGAAAATTAATCTTAGAGGGACTCCCTTAATATTTTTAAATGTTCAGGCCACTTTATTTAAGGAACACTACAACAATAGGAAATCATATCTTCCATAGATGTAGAAGTTGTTGAAGTGCTATGAGATGTGTGGTTTCTGGTCAGTGATTTTCTGATTGAAGCTTGAAAAGAAGCGATAACTCAAGGGGTTTTTTCTGCATCTGCATCACACTAACATTAAAACACCAACCCAAGTCAGGGTATAGGGCTCTGTCTTGGCAGATAGTTTAAATGCTTGCAAAGTGCTGCTTCCACCACTTCCTTCCTATTCACAAAGCACTTGAGCATCTTAACCTGCTGTTCTGATGCTACTCCACATCTTCCAGACAATCCACTAGCATAGAGCTTAGATGTTCTTGAAATGTCTTTTCCTGGACTAGAAATGCAAATATTATTCCAGCTTTCATTCCTCAAAATTAGAAAGGAGTCACCATCAGTTCTACTATATATTTAAAATACTGCTGGAGGCAGCCACAAAGCTAGATGAAGATGAAAGCATACTGCACAAGTCCTTTAGTAGGACTGTTTCCAATGATTGCAATTAGAATTAGGGATTTGTAAAAACACGCCAGTAAAAAAGGGTGGTATCAATTGCAGTTACATAGCAGCAGACTGATATCATAGCACTCTTTAAATAATGCATAGAGAAGCTGAGTCACCTGTAATAGGAACACGTTATGCTGTTGCATAATTCTGGAGCTTTTGTTCCTATAAAGAATACATTAAGGTTTTCAATTCTAAACTTCTAACAGGTCCATGGTCACTTGACAGTGATAAATAGTGACAATTAACATGTTGTACAGTTTAAAGATCTCACTGTTTGACTTTCATTTTTCATTTCCATTTCTCCTACAGTGCTCACACTCCCATTCACTCTCATGTCAATGACCTGACTCTAGGCCCCCCATTCAATGGCAGCCTTTCTTCTCACTGAGGCTGATGTGGGGTGACCCCTGCCAAGGCCTTCCTAGGGAAGACTGGATAAACTCATATGATCATTCAGAGCAGCCCACCACAGTTCAAAGCTTTCACAAAATGCCAAACCCAAGGAGTAGACAGGCTGCTCTGATAATGACCTTCAGCTACATGAAGCAGCGAGACACCTCTAAGGTGGTTCTTACTGCACCAGGACACACAGGGGACATGTACGGACACAACCTACTTCAACTAGGCAACAACCATCTCATGAAATATTAGCCAACTTTCTGCAGGATCTTCAGGCAGTTACTCACCAAGAGAAAAAAATATGGGTACTTCAAATATAGAAACTGCTGATTGAAATGTTTATGGCATGAGCTAAATGGATCAAATGAGTTGATCACACTGGTCTTCTTGCTGGAATAGGAAACCTATTAAAAAAATATGTTGTTTAGACTGTGTTGGCTAAATTATTTATGAATGCCTGGATTTTCACATGAGACAGATCCAGAGGACCTAAAATCTGACATGGCACCTCATGCCAGCTCTTAAGTTGCATTTTTGATAGCTATCAAATAGCAATTAGGACATTGCTTAGAATCAACCTCCTGTATCTAATGTGTTGGAAAATATGGACTTTGAAATCATGCCAGAGTGGTAGGTATTGTTTCTGTACCTTCCAGTAGTGCCTAGTTTTTATCACCACAAGCAGTTAGCAGAAGCTATGATGAGGTTTAAAGAGTACAGATCTCCCATTGCCTGCAATGAAAGGGGTTTTTCCTCCTACTTACCTGTATTAAATTATACTTTAACATATTTTAAAAAATCTATATTGGTTATTTTTTCCTACAGCTATAACAGGTAAATTGAGAGGAAATGAGCCATTTACTGGAGCTAGGTTCTGGAGCACACCAAGACATTTCCCTACCACAGCAGGTTACAGAGGGGGATTTTAAAAAGTTTTGATTCAGAATGTACTTGACCTCCTATGACTTCTGCTGAAACGAGACTAGTGCAGAGGCATCCAATGTTACTTTCCAGCTGTCAGGTTGCCTGAAGGTTAGCCTCTTACTCCCCTCAAATATACTCATGCATGGGGACAGTATTCATTCTCTTATTTTGGAGTGGCAGAACAGAAAGGATGTTTGTTAAGATTCAGAGCTAGAGCTAAAAATTAGGATAAAAGAACCTTTAACTATCAGAGATTTTGTCTAAAACCTTGACACAAATTTCTTATCACTAATGAGAATCAACAGAGCTCTTCAGTGTCCTTCCACATCAGCACGTTTCTCTCAATAAACAGACCACAGTAGCTGAAAAGCAAATTATTTCTCTACTCTTAAAGCATAAAATATTATGACGGGAAGCCTTAGAAAAGGACCAGTAAATTAGATGTCAATTCTGAAGACAACTAGTACATGCAATGTACTATTTTGTGTGGAGGGTGCATTCAAACAGAACACTGTGGAAATACACAGAAAACAGAAGCTGATAAACCAAGTCATAAACAAAAGTCATAAACCAAAAGTTGAGGACAAAGTCAGACTAATTAGATGAAAAGTTTCCCTGAATTTAAAACTACGTTCATAGAAATACTTTTGAACAACAGCGAGATGGATGGTGAAAGGAATTGGAAGGCAAGCAACAGGAGGAGAAGGATATGGACTTTTCCAAAGCAGTGCCTTTGGGTCTGGCCCAAACATTTAATTTTGGGGGTGTATCCTCTGACTAATATTTCCCGTTCCTTCCCAAACTTTATGATTAAAAAGAGTCCCCCTAACATTCCTTCCTGAGATCAGAGCCATAAGCATCAACCAACACTGTTCTCAAGCACAACACTATTCTTTTTCCTTCCTTTTCTGACAGGTTTGGGGGCCTAACATCCTGCCCATACTTACATTTTCCATAAGCCAATAAAGTCTTGCTCTTCACAGTGAGAGACGATTTGGTTATGGCATCTAAATCTCATTTTCTAGATGCCAGAGAATAGTTTACCTACCAGGCTCCCAGGGCTTTTCATATTCCCTTGGCAGGAAGGAAGTAGCTGTCAAATGATATCGGCATCAATGACTGAAGGACCATCCCTTAGAGAAGGGAAAAAAACAAATTACCAAAAGAGCAAATTAAAAATAATTCATTTTAACATTGTGTGTTTACCAGGAAGTTTTGTGTTTCGGTATGGTTTTGGGTTCTGTTTTTATTTTTTCCCAGAGAGCTGTGTCTGAAAGTAAATGAATTAGTTATAAGCAGCAATTAACTTTCAGAGGAATGTCACTTGACAAACAACACAGTCAAAAAAAGAAATCAAGAGTGTTAAGGTCAGACTGAAAAGCTCATTACAGACAGAGTTTCCATATCTGATGCTTTGCAGAAGAATTTTTCAAAATCACTCAGTGTAGCACCCAGAGATATCCTAAATGCTTCTGCTATTGGGGTACCTCAAAATTCAGGGACAATAATACTGGGTAAAGTCCCCCCATCTTGTCTCCGTGGCCCTGTGTTGTCCAAACGTGAAACAGCTCCCTCCTGACTATACTATAACTGTCATGTGCTTCTTACAACAGCTTTGCAAAAGCCACTATCATAGGTTGCCTGTGCTGGAAAATGTCTCTTTCTGACCTAACAGGGGCATTTCATGCCACTTCAATTCCTTGCCTTGCCACATGGGCCAGAAAACAGATAGGCATCTTTCCCTCTTTGCTCAGCTGCTCTTAGCAGGAGGCAGAGCTTTTGTGCCACACTTCGCTTTAAGCCAGAATATTTTTTTACTACTGTTTGCAATTCACCTTCCAAATTCAATGGAAACTACAGACAATATTGAGCAATATGTTTTAGGGAACACCTGCAAAAATATTTCTCTTAAAAACATCAGCCTACATAACCTTCCACCTAAGAGTCCTAAAAGAACTGGCTGAGCAGGTTCGCAGCTTCCTACTCCAAGCTAAATTAAAAATACAAACTAGTGTGTTAAGCTGGTGTTTATTTTAAATAAGTCTCTGAATGTTGGGATAATTCTGAGAGGTTGAAAAAAATGCTTCTCTGTACCAACATCCAAGAGGTCAAGCGCAGAATAGGGTAAATAGAGGTTGTACAAAACACAGAGTGGTTGTTTATGATGTTCAGCTACTGGAAAACCAAATCACAGGAGTATAAATAATGGAAGTCAACACATTTTTATGAAAAATTGTTAAATAAACCACAATTTCTTTAGCAAAGGCAATCAAGTCGATATATTCGGATAGTAAGACATGATAAGTACCACTTCATAGGATTGTGATTATAAAACTACTGTCATACAGTATCAAAAGCAGTTAGTAGATGGGTTGCAAAATTACTAAAAGCCACCTCAAAAAGTAGCAGGCACTGGGGTATTGCCATTATAAAAGAGTCTTTTCAGGGGGCTGGATGAGGACAGCCCAGTGACTGGTACAGTTCTCAGCATTAATCAATGTTTGCAACAGTGCTTTAAAAGTAAACAAAAAATCATTGCTGATAAAATGAGATAAAAAGGATTAGCAACATTGTTAAATGTTGATAAGTAAATCATTCAGAATGACCAGTGCCTTTCATAAGCTGTGCCTATTCAGTCAAAATATCTATTCCCACAGACACCTAGAAGCATAAAAGCTATTCAGGTGCTTTTGCATATCGAAAAAATGGGAAGTGGGAAGTAGAGGAAGGTGGTCTTATTCCGGAAAGCAGAAACTCAGGAAAGGTCAGTGACTCTGAAAGTCAGACAATTCAACATGAGCTCCCAGCAGCATGCCATGACAGACAACAAAAATAGTACTTGTATGACCATGGAAAAAGCGAAGAGAGTGATGATTTTGCCACAGTTTCAGACAAGGGAAAATCCAGTTTGAAGACAGTGGCTGAAGTACTGATATTTACATTTCTTAAAAGGGTGTGGAAAATCATTCAAGCTGCCTGACAACTGAAAAATAAGACTGAGAATTAAAGAAGCTGCCTCAGCAATAGACACAAGGAGCTCACTTGTTTAGTGTAGCGGAGAAGGACGACTGACTTGTATAAATGCCTTCACAAGGAGAAAATGCTAAATATCGGACAGCATTTTAATCAGACAAAATAAAAATGATGACTACACTCAGGATCCAGACCTGTTCAAATGAGGAAAAGTGTTTGCAAATGAAGAGACAGAGCTCCTGTTACCTAGGGAAGTAGCATATTCCTCATTTCTTGAGGCTTTCCCATCAACACTGGCAACAGGTCATTTCCAATCAATTTACAGAAAGCCTATCTCAGCTAGATTCACATTAGTTGCAAAATCCCTTCATGCTGCTCTTCCCTGGGGACAGTTACAGACCCAGAAAAGTGAGCTTCCCATGAATTGCAAGATTTGTGTCTTGGGAGATATGGATTCAGTCCTTGCCTCTGCCAAACATGATTTATATGCCATTGAGCTAGTTACTTAAAGTAAGCTTCATTTTACCTAGTTTTAGGTATCTAAAGGCTAGATGTCTGTTTAGCATGTAAATGTCTGAAGCATTTTTATCCTCAGCATCTCTGTCAGCCAGTGGAGAGAAGCAAGCACCGTTGGAGAGCTGTTCCTCTGACAATTCTCAAAAAAATCACTATACAGTGAGGAATTTCACACTCTGAAGAAATCTCTATGCTAATTGAAGGAAGGTGATTGGCTTAGACTTGGACAACAGCACTGTAGACATAAATATGGGAAGGTCTGCCTTAGCTTCTGCTGAAGAAAATATTAATATTTATAAGCTGCTGTGAAAATAATGCCTTAGAGACATTATTATTAAGAAATATATGAATAGCTATGATAAATGGTATCAAGAAATCAGTATTCAAATTTTACAAAGCTCTAGGGTGAATAAAAACTGAATCTTGTGATAGTACAGGACAATATTCAGACTGTGAGCCAGATCTCTGAACGCCATGAAGAAATACTGAGGGTATTGAATCCATGTATATTTTCCTTAATGGCAAAGATAGCTTAAAAGACCTCTTTCCCAGACAAAGGTTTTTTTCCATTTTAAAGGGTCATTTCTCACCAGCCTGGCTTTCAGGATGGCAACAAAGTTGTGTCAGCACAGCTGATGGGGTCATGAACTGCTGTGTGGCAGCAAAGGTCTTTTAAACGAGATTCATGTGAAAAAAAAGGACTGTGGAGTTACAGTATAATGCAGAATAGTTAAGGAGGCAAATGAAATTCCAGCATATCTCTGAAATGGCACAGAGGAGAGTAGAGCTGATTCAAGTAGCACAGTTGATTTTGTGACATGGAAGAAAGGTTATGACATTTCTCTTGACCAAGAGGCAGAGTCTCTCTCATCTACACAAATTCTGGAGGCACCAGTTCAATTGACCACCCTGAATAGCAACATAAGGAACATAGAGCAGTGAGTTTCCTATCTGCTTGTAGGAGCAGATCCTTTCATAAAAATATATCCATGTTTTATTTTCTTTGGATTTGATCCCAGCAGTCAGATGGGGAGGAAGTGTTGCACTTCCTTTATAGTAAAGCTTAATCAGTACATTGAGAGATCCATTCTGCAGCCTTTCCTTATACCAGGGGAATTTACTCTTCAAACACTAGTCAGCAGAAACAGTGGCCCTGATATGAGGATCAAATGTGACTATATCTAGCAAAGCCTCATGTGACCGCAACCATGCAGCAAACCACTCCAGCCCTCTAGCACACTCCTGTCTGTCCCTCCACCCAGGGTTTCTCAGCAATTCTAAAAAGCCACAATTAAACCCATATAAAAAACCACTACAACAACAACCACCAAAACAGCTCTGCAGAGAACTGCATTAGAGGCAGAGGAGACTTGAGTAACATATTAGCAGAACTGGAAGCAAAATTGTCTCTTTCTTCAAGCAATTTACATAATGAATCTTTTTTAAACTTTTTTCACACTAGTTATTTAATATAGTCATTATACTTGGTTATGGCAGTTTGAACTGGGATGCTGCCAAAAAGACACTATTTAGCAGGGTCTGAGGGCCTGGGTATTTGAACAGAGCATTTTACTTTAATGAACTTCCCCTGCTCTGCCTTGAAAAGAGCTTATAGGGATTTTCTCACAATGTTCTCAAGGACCTGGGGTTGATTGCAGGTTAAAAAAACCCCACCAAACCTTAAATAGCTTCACCCAACGTGAGATTTTACAAAGTAAATAGCAGAGATATTTTTAATAAAAAGGGAGGAACTAATTCACACAGAAAAGACACAAGTGCAGTTGCTTATGCCCTGTACTACACTTAAAATTTTTCGGCCAGCTTACCAAATCTTTCCAATCAATATCCCAGTTGATGTTTCAATGCATATTAAATAAGTTTAAGAGACAAGGGGAGCAGAATATAAAAGCATACACACATTGGATGTGGACATGTTTATAAGGATCGAATTCAACAAGAGGAAGAGCCCTAGATGTGAACCGGGGTAGTCAGGAGGCAGAAACCTATATGATAACAGTAATACAGCAATAAGACTAATAGCAGGATTACTATCGTGACAAGCACTGCAGGGAGAGCAAACCTGGTGGGGCTGGCTCTGAGGTGGCCAGGCACCACCGAGCGGGGCTTGGACACAAATCTCGCTCAGCACAAGTCTTCACTGTGAGAACGGATCTTGTGCACTCAAGTGCAAGTATAAACCTAGAGAGGAAAAGTCAGCCTTGCCACAGGAGTGTGATAAATCAGAGCAAACTTTTCTCAGAGAGAAGTGGCTTAACTCCCAAGGGAGACCATTTAGCTAAACAGTTATTTTAAGACAGCAATTACAAGGGGAAGGGAAGGGGAGTTTAATTTTCCTTCTACCCAACTAATTATTAAGAAAAAATGTCAAAAGGTAACAGGAAATGTGAATTTAAAAATTCCTAGAGCAGAAAAAAATATTAAAGAGCAAAGTACTGTAAATAGTCTAGCCTTAGTTTTGTTATTTGGTTGGGAAATTGCCCTTGCTTAGGTAGTCAAGTCTAATTAGAATTCACTTGCATGTTAAAATGATCTGCAATTAATATGAATGAATATAAGATACCAAAGTTCAGAATTCCCCATTTTCCTTTCCTAGGCCATTTGAATTCTTTCCTCAGAGAAATTAATGTAACTTTCTCTTCCCAGTCCATTTGAGTCAAAGCAATATCCTGTCTCCAGCAATTTCTCCATTTCTACAGATGAACCTGTGTGGCTAGAAAGTTTGAGCACCAAACAATCAGTTATTAGAGTGACAGCTTCAAGCTGCAAGCCTGATAGGCCTACCTTGCGCGGCCTGCAGTAATAGTACTTTTCCTTTTCTACCCACTCTCATAACTTCTTTTTCTTTTTGCAAAATGTTTCACTCCTTACCAGTAGCTCAGTCTCTACTCCTTTCATTTCACTGTGACCATATAATTCTTTTTAATTATTTTGATGAGCTCCTAGGTAAAATTACAAAACGAAAAAGACTTAAGCTATGGCAAGAGCAGACAATCTAGTCTCTTCCTGAGCCAACGCAAGGCTCTTAAAGCTGTCACTTCCTTTTATCCCATGTGTTCATCATAAGAAAGGCCCATTGCATTGCAATAATCTTCTTGCCACTATCTTCTTTACATGGAAGAACTCCAACATGACATAGATTTTTGCAGTAAGTAAGGCCTCAGGCGCAAGACACATCAACAACATATCTTCTCTGACCCTCCTAGAAAAGTAAGCATTTTAAAATCCTTAATGCTGTACATTTGTCTCTGAAGAATGCAGCCTTGCCTGCCCCCTTGGCAGCTTAGAAACAGAAAATCACTTTAAATAAATATCTAGTATACCACAGAATAAACAGAATGAATTAGTCATTACTCCTCACTGTAATGTAATGGCATTCCTAAAAGCCGGGCTGTGGTAGCATTATGAAGAGGTGTTGAGACAAGAATGGGTGTCCTGGCGATTACTGCAGTGGGAAGCAAAGATGAGACAGTGGTACTTCATGAAGTGCAATCAGGATACTGCCACAGCCTCTGCATATATCCCCACACATTCCTGCAGTTCTGTTTGCAACACGACAAATAATTACATAAAATTTAGGTAAGCGTTTGGCTTTTTTTCTCTAGTTGCTTGTAAAGATGCACATTCTTAAACAAACTTGTGGGTTCAGTGAGTCTGTAAGTGAATATTTCCTTTGGATACTCATTTTACAGTTAAACCAAAATAAGATTGTTATACAAAGAAGTAAAACCAAAAATGCTATATGTATTACATGGTGCTCTCAAGCAATGATCAGCACCAAATCCTGCACCCCAAGGATCATGTCATGAACTGGTATCAGTTGATACAGTTTCATTATTTATTGAAATGTCTTTCATCATTCTTACTTGTTGTTCTCATCTTGTCAGTTCGTTGTTTTTATTACAGTTTCCACCCATGGGTATGAGTGTGAGTAGGGGATATCCGAAGATAGGCTCTTAACTGGCAGATAAACTCGCATAGCTCCAAAGCAGCCATAAACATGCACATACACAAATGCATAATCTGTCATAATAACATGGAGATCTGCAGAGCAGAAACTAACATGCAATAATGCTTAAAATCATTAATTACTGCAGAGAATAGCCAATAATATCTGCAAATCTAAACCATATTTTGCTTTTTTATGAGCCGATTGATAAAACATATGTTACGCATATGGTCTATGGGGAAGTACCGTAAATAGAACAGATGTTAACTTTAAGAGTTACAATAGAAAAAAGGTTTTATTTCCACCGCAAGTTTTCTCATTCTTGTTTTCTTTACATTGTCGGATATGCCTTTGGCCTAGTCATCCCCCCACCGCCTTCTATTTAAGACTCTGACAGCAAGCTAAGAGGTCCCTTGGTTCAAACATTGTATTTCAAAACTGTGACTTGCTCAGCAGAGACCATGACACACCTGGATGGGAAGAAGAGTGCACATAAACTTGAACTAAGCTACATTATTACCCTCTGCAACAGTGAAAAGTTTCCACACCTGGTGGGAGATGCTATTGCATATTCTCCCAACTTTCAATTCCACAAAGGATGACTATTTTTATTTATTTCTCACCAGGACATGAGATATGCCCTGCCAGACACTATAAAACAAATTCATCCTTACTCATCATTGAAGTACTGTCATTGAACAATCATTGAGAACGTATGGAGCATCTGAGTGCCCTTTCTTGTGATAGATAACACACTCTCATCCTCCATTATTAGTGTAATTATCAGAAGGATTTGATGCTGCTTCACTGACTCCAGAAGACATGTATTCACATGCACCAAGTCTAACTTGAGGTCTGTTTGAAGTCTTGATGGAATACCAGGGAGAAACATATGTGAACTTATACCATATTCAGTGCATACTTGTTCCCTATTTTATTAGGACCTTGACGTGTGTTAATTGTATATTAAATCATCTTTCCATAACAACAGAAGCATTTACTTCTATGGCAGTATTTGCTAATAACAGGATTTTAAAATACCATATATCATAACAATCCCAGATGCTGCATGCTAGTTATCACAGCAGTCAAGTGAGGTATGGTAGCCACAATTTGTTACAGAACTCACAGAATCACAGAATGGTTGAAGTCTGAAGGGACCTCTGGAGGTCATCTGGTCTAACAAACCTGCGCAAGCAACTAGAGCAAGTTGCCCAGGACTGTGCCCAGATGTTTTTTTAATATCTCCAAGAATGGAAACTCCACAACATCTCTGGACAACCTTTTCCAGTGCTCAGTCATTCTCACGGTAGAAGTGTTTCCTGATGTTCAGATGGCACTTCTCATGTTTCAGTTTGTGCCCATCGCCTCTTATCCTGTCACCGGGCACCACTGAAAAGAGCCTGGCTCTGTCTTCTTTGCACCCTCCTTTCAGATATTTATACACATTGATGAGTGCCCACTTGAGCTTTATCTTCTCCAGGCTAAACAGTCCCAGCTCTCTCAGCCTTTCCTCATAAGAGAGATGCTCCAATCCCTTAATCATCTTCCTGACCATTTCTTGGACTCTCTCCAGTATGTCCATATACACCTTGTATTGAGGAGCCTGAACTGGACACAGTGCTCCAGATGTGGCCACACCAGTGCTGAGTAGAGGGGAAGGATCACCTCCCTTGACTTGCTAGCAACACTTGTCCTAATGCAGCCCTGGTTATCTTTGGCCTTCTTTACAGCAAGGGCACACATTGCCGGCTCGTATTCAGCTTGATGTTCACCAGGACTTCCAGGTCCTTTTCTGCAAAGCTGCGTTCCAGGTGGGTGGCCTCCAGCATACCTTGGTGCTTGGGGTTGTTCCTTCCCAGGTGCAGGACTTTGCACTTCCTCTTGTTAAGCTTCATGAAGTTCCTGTCAGCCCATTTCTCCAGCCTGTGGAGGTCCCTCTGGATGGCAGCACAACCCTCTGCTCTATCAGCCACTCCTCCCAGCTTTGTGTCACCTGCAACTGCTCTGTTTTATCCTTCATAAGGTGATTTCAATGAGATTATAAAATACCGCCTTAAAATATACAGACCTTGTTTTGAAAGTATATCCCCACAAGCACTTGTTTGCCAACTACAACCCACAGAACAACAGTAAATACATTGCAGTTGCTTAGCAGATACCTTACAGCACCTATTAATATTTGCAATGAAAAGATCATGACTGGTGCTGTGTGAGGAAAATACTGGGTTAACAGTGTTACATTGGTCCAAAAAAGTGGGGAATTTCTCCTGTGGAAATGCTGTCTTCCTCCTGGAAAAGCACAGTAGTAAAAAGGGGAACAAAGTTCTGCCTGTATTCAACATTGGAAAACATTGCAGTAAACCTCTGTCCAGGCATTCAGGATGGGATACAAGTGCCACTTTGGTGCTATTTGTAACAGAACAAGTCTCTCTCTCTCTCTCTCTCTGTCTGTCGTTCAGGCATTACTTATTAAGAAGTATTTACAAAGGAATGCTGCTGGCCACTAATATCTTGATGGTCACCACTACTGTTATATTTTTCTCATGGTAACTTTGAAATGCTATCCATTGAAATGTTCCTTACAGGAACATCAAGAACAGATTTACTTTGCCATGTTTGAAAAGGCTGACATTTCCACAGACCAACACTGCTCATTTGCAAAATTGAGACTGATTTCAAAAGGTCTATACACATCTCAAAGCTCCCACAGGACAGCAGAAACGACAGTAAGCCTAACCTTGACTAATAGGATGACACTGCTTTACAGTAGGACACTCTCCAGCTGCTGGAAAGCACTGAAGGGAGACTGAAACATTACCAGAGAGACAGCCAACTTTTAGGCTGCTCCATTTCTGCTGAAGCACTAGGGTAGGAACCTTTGTGGATTCACTAATACACAAGAAAAGCAGATCTTTTAAACCAGCTTTTTTTACTTTCCAAAATACATATATCTATTAATTATTTTATGCCGTATCAACCTACCAAAAACTTTTTTCACCCCACTTATACCACAGATAACAGATGCAGGGACTAGATGATACCAAACACTTTTGAAATTGACATCTTATATTTTTATAGATCTGTAAATGTATGAGGGATGTTGTCACTGTGATAGATACAAATTATAAGAAAAACAAGGTTCCATACAGAGGTGATATCATTTATTGTGTCATTTGATCCCTTTGTGAAGAGCAGATACCCAATTCCTTCATCAGATCTGAGAATAAAGCAGTGAGGCTCACGTTAAATCCAGGCTAGGAGCAAGGGCTCCGAGCACTTGGTTCCCCCAACATTAATATCAGCACTATGCGCTGCTGGAGTCACCCAGCAGTTTGAATTCGATCTGACTCAGACATGGGAACATGATTGCAGTGCTCTTGCATTAGTCAGACACTACGGAGCTGTATTCTTTTGTGCTGGCTTTGTACTGGGAGAGGAGGCAGGGGCAAGATGCACTGAGCTGACTCAACAAAGATTTCTGAACAAAGATCCACCAGAAGCTCAGCCCGTTGCAGCCTATAGCTATGGCATTTTGGAATGCACTTCGGGAACCCTCAGACCAGCTGCAAGCTATTGCACCTGCAGCCAATAACACCATTAACTTAATCTGTTACTGAGTTTTGAGAGAGAGGTTGTTAGCACCTGCAGAGCAGAAAGCAGTACTAAAAGGAGAGAACAGAGGTCACCAGCCTTATGGAAGAGCAGGAGGATCAAGCATCTAGAAGCTACCAGAACTAGAGGGATCTGCCAAAAGTGGTTATAAGTAAAATAAGCATTTCCATTTGTAACTCACAATTATAGCATTGATATTATGATTCCCATTCTCCTTTCATTCCCTCTCTGACATCTATACCTGATGCTGAAAATATGATTGTCCAACTGCAACTGGAGAGCTCAAAGTTGCAGTCCTCAGTAACCAGCAATCTTCTTAATGCAGTGATCCAATACTAGCATACCATCTCTTCCAGCTGCACCATTTTCTCAAGGTGGTGGTGGTGTCAGGATTAAACCTTTGTCCTTGTGTTGCCACCACTGGACCACAATGACATCTGGCTGAAGCCCTGAACTTTCGAAGATGGACAATGTATGTGGTCAATATGCCAAAGCTTTTCAGGGTCCTGTCCACCCTTAGGCTACCTTATTTTGCCACAGTGAGACAGACTCTTTGTTCATGTCAACAACACTGTTTTCAAGACAAAGATGCAAACATATACTGGTGGAGAAGACTGGGACTGGCCTTTCTTTCTCATTCCCCCTCCTCCACAGCACTGCTGAGATGTTTATTACTTTGGTGTCTATCTGCTGACCTGTGTAGTATAAATTTGGACTGAGGCAAATTTTACAGTTCAACAAATATAAAATATTTTTTAAAGTCACACTTGGTCAGATACAAGATCTGGAAAACATCAGCCCAAAAGTTATCATAACTGAAATAAAATGAAACCATAATTAGGTCAGATTCAGTATTACTTAATGCAATGGAAAGTACTGCTTCCAAAGCCTGAATCTGCTGCCCTTTTATGAATTTCTCTCTGCTGAAGACGATAAATCCTTGATTAGATGATATTTCCTGAATGGTAAAATATATTGAGTCAAGTTCAATTTTGTTAGGCAAGAGCAACACTTACTGAAATCAGAGACTTAGAGCAAAAAGGGTCCTACAAATCAGCTGCCCTGGCATTGACAACTTGTCATACAAGGATTGGTAAAATCTTCAATACAGATGGTTATTTGGAATATTAAGTCTGTACTCAGTGGACCTGGATCCTTCAAGAGCATGAAATGACTTGGAAAATTGAGGGGACACATTTTTCCTAGGTACTTAGGTAGTCACTTGTCTACCTCATTACACAGCTAAATACCTTTGAAATGTAATCTTCAGTCATCCTGTCAAAGGAGACAGATTTCTAGAGGTGCACAGATGTCCAGGAGGTTTACAAAGTGCCTAGTTGTTTAGTTCACAATAAAATCAATGGGAGTTAAGGGCCCTGTATAAAACCACGTCAATCTGCCTAATTAAAAAACACAACCCTTAAGATCATATGATTTGTTAAAATCAGTGAGGTTGGAGTTCTTGCAAGCTCTCAAAGCTACACTTTGGCTTTCCATGGTATAGTCCCCAGGCAGCTAGCAGGAGTACCCGATCAATGGGAATGAGGATGGGAGATATGTCAAGCCTAAACCAGCCTCCAGGCACAGCTGGGCTGTCAGGATGGAGGTCTTGCAACAGTGGGGAACAGAGAGTCTGTAGAAAAGCTGACATTAAAACAGGCCAGTCCAGATGGTCACAAAGAAAATTCAATCATATCTGCACGGTTTAAAGCAAGCCATGGGTTTGTTTAGACCATTTGAGAAAGTGTTTTTTTTTTTTAAATAGCAACTTAGGATGAGCCTTAGGATGAGAGTTGCCACTTCCACTTTAATCACCTTTCTTTAATATAGCCTGGTGCTTTGCAGCTGGATAATTAACCTTGATATTCATTCAGACTTCAAAACACACAACTCCCATTGTTGTCAATTAGCTGACGATGTCAAGTGTGTGTTGGAAGATTTTTGTGTGACCCTGGCAATATGGCATTTGGGAAATTTCAGTAGCTAATACAATCATCCTGCTGCAGAAAGTCCTTCACAGATTACTCTAACGATTTTAGAATGGGAAGTGAGATTGTGAATTTGTCACTGGATTAAGTTCACTAAACAAAACAGATATACACAGAAGTTTACCCTACTTTCTGTTCTTATTGCAATGCTGCTTTCTAAAAGATCCCTCTAGATAATTGGCAAACCTTCTTGTTATCATGGCCTTGTACAGCTCCGAGCGCAAGGAAGATGCCTTGATCTCAGCTAGAGCATTCAGAAGCTACCATACTTCTTAATACTAACGTAAGGCTGGAGGCAGGTTTATAAATGATTGCTACAAAATAATTTTTTATATATGAGGTGGTGCAATAAACACTGCAATATGAAAATGGGACACAGTATGGGAAGGGCCAGTGGCACTTCACTTCTCCTGTTGATTTCTTTCTATTTATAATGAAGAGTTACAGCCTACTGGTAACAAGATTAAATTAGTGTGAACCAAGAAGTTTGAATCAGACTATTTTCCTGTTATCCCACAGTGGGTCAGGCAAACATTAACCTTGAGAAATGAACAACCTCATCCAGGGCTTTTAAAGCAGCCAGCAGAGTCAAGAGCTAAAAACAAATTAGCTCAAACACAGCTACTTTCTTTTTCAAATGTTGCTCTTCCTCCCTGATGAGAATAGCAGCTAATGGCATAAGTGAAACATTATTGTAGCAAAAGCCAAGAGTACCCCAAGTCCCTTCCAAGTTAGAAACCATGCCTTGTGATAAAGAAGGAACAGCTGGTGCTCAATCAAATGCTTTTGCACAGGCTAGCTAGGGCCTTTTGTGAAGGTTCCTAACGTGAGCTCAGTTTGACCTCCACATTTTCAAAGTATATTGCCTCATCTGTTGAGTGAAAATAGCAAAAAATAAAAAAAAAAAATACTGGTCTGTTGTGCTTTTTCCTGGATTTGAGAATGACATCAACTTTTGGGCCTTTTTCTGAAATAATCTGACAGTAGAAAAAATACTGACTACTCCATTTTCTACACAGGGTCAACATTACGAAGAGGAAAAACGGGCGTTGAGCCATGAAATAATTGCACTCAATAATCACTTAATAGAGGCCAAGGTGACAATAGATAAGTTGTCAGAAGACAATGTAAGTATTTAATCATGGATACAACTTGAGATTATATTCGGAAATAAATTACATCATGCACTTCCCATGGAATTATAGAATAATTTCTTATTGTTTACATAAAATGTAACTTGTCACCTTAAGAGTTAAAATTCATGTTTGATGTTCCCATCATTTTGTAAATTCAGCTCTCCTTAGAGCTATGGGGGTTGGGGTGAGACTTTTCATTGAAATTTTTTTCCTTATGTCTAATGTAAAACTGATTAAATAATATTCTAACACATGGCAATATTCCCATATTTATTTTGTCATCAGTTTTGGTCTAGTACAGCAAACTGGTGGAAGCATGTATGGAGTGAGGATTCATCATAAGGATTTTAGGCACAGTGTAGAGCCCTGCATTTCCTGAAATTCCTCTGATCTTTCAGTCTTTGCTCACTGAAATGGGATGCACAACACAAGTTAGCTCTGCTAGCAGAAGGTAGGATTGACCCAACATGGTCGCTCAGATCAATGCAGGGAGCAGGAGCTAGGTTCTCCCCAGCTGTGGTTCATGTGTAACAATTTACCTATCTCTGTGTGGAATGAAACAGGGAATATCTCTGGCAATTGTCACCCTGCATCTCATTAAACACTGCTGAAAACTGGCATGCGTACTGCAGCTGGCAACCAAGCTCATGAACTCCTTCCAAGGACAAACCTAAAAAGACAGTGAAGAAAGGAAGATTGTAGGCATTTAGTTGATTATTGTGCCATTCCTTAGACACTTCATAAAAAATTCATCTACAGAAGACATATTTCTGTTAGCACTTACTTTTCAGCATCTTACATTCAATCTTCCCATATTTCATATGAACTCTTAATCATAGCAGGGAGCATTTGATCCCATTAATATGCCTGTTGATGTGAATTGTGCCTATGCGATTAATAGCTTTCCAACGGAAACAAAGAGTTCACAATCTGACCCTCTACTTTTATAGAAATTGTGCTGAAGCACCAGTTACTTTACAACTCTAATAGCTGTAACTAATGGAACGTGGTAAATTTAGGTTTTAGAAGCACAGGTATACATCCAGACTAATTCAGCAGAAATCATTGGAGTTATTTCAGATTTAAAATAAAGGGGGAAAAAAATTGTAAAACTCCCCCAATAAGTATACATGCATTTACACTACTTCATGGAGTCAGATTTGAGCCCACATTTGAAGAAGTGTTTTCAATACTTATTGTTTTTAAAAGGCAGCTTAGACTGGACTGGAGTATCGAGTACTCTTCTTCCAAGAATTATTCTGAACTACTCTGAACATTAGAGTATGGTCCAGAAGCCTCCAATAACAGTACCACTTCTTCATACTTGAGGTTGATTCACAGACAAAATTCTGCCCTTAGTTATGTAGCATCACTAATGAAAATAAAGGTTAAATTCCAAATTTTAAAATAAAGAACTATGAAACAAACCATTAATATTATAACTAATAAGTAGAGGTGGTGTTAAACTGAAGAATCTTATATGGGGGGAACAAGTTTTTGTCTTGCCAATATGTCTTCCTTCAATTATATTTTCCCTTACTCTTCTGACAGGTATATAAAGTGATGCTTTTGATGCAAAAACATGTTTTAGACTATGGGAAATACTTTTGGCAATAATTGCCTATTATTGTTCTAGTTGCCACATATGTGGCTTGTTTCCATTCAGATAAACATTAAAGGACAGAAGGTCACTCCAGTCGCTTGGCCATGCCCCAGCATGCTAAGAACACGTGGCACATTTAATTCACATGTAATTTTTCTGCAGTAATTTTTAAAGCTGCTAAAAATAAAGTGTCAGAAATGCTTTTTGTATTCTCCATGACAACTGCTTCACAGAAACAGAGGCATACAGCTTTTGAAGAAAGGATTAGATTTTGGAGTTACTTCATTTTTGTGTGCCTAGTAACGTCATATGGGACTTGGAGTACTTGTCTGTGCTATATATTGTGCAGCAATATATTGTGAGTTTAATGTGCATGTAACATCAGAACCACATGCACATGCAACAAATTTTGCTTCTAAATTGAATTATTGGATTCCTACTGTTTGCATCTGTTTTCAGGAATAAAAATAGTGTGTACTAATATAAAATGTAAGACCTACATAAATTAATGTATCTCCCCAGTACATTAAAGGCAGAAGTGGCATGTATAAAAGCTCACTCAGGCACAGAAAAAACCCACAAACCAAGAGTATCTAAAGACCCTTGAATATGAAGATATAATGAACTAATGATCATAGGAAAACTACATTTACTACCCCCATGCCCCACAGAGTCCCAGGAACATCTTGTTTCACCTGTTATTACAGAACACCTTTAAAATGGTGTTTCAAAACAGAGGGAACTTCCACCTTTCCTTTTCCTAGAAAATTTCTTTAAGAGTTTTTAAAAGAACAAGTGGAACAGTAAAACCCTGCATGCAATAAAATTATAACAGAAAGTATTGCCACAGAAAATTCAAATTATTTCAGTATTCAACATCTTTTCTCTATAAACAGCTTCTAATTTTTACAGGTCAACACAGCCTAGTGTCTATCGTACCTTCCTTTGTCTATCATCTATGCCCACCTATAAAGCCAACTTCTGAAGACAACTTTGTTTTTAATGGCATCTAGATCAGGAGAAGCAACATACAACTCTTACCTCCAGGGACCCAAAGATACTGGTTGAAGGATACAGTTACAGTCATGTGTGCTAAATTAAATTTAGATGAAGGGCAAATCTATGTACTGAATTTTCCCATTAAGTAGGCTGTGGGAGCCATTCAATACAAAAATAGTATAAGCAACTTTTTAAATTCTCTTTTTGCCTATGTGGAATTCTCATAGTAACTTCTTATCCAGTAAAAATATCCTTTTCCGCAGCATCAAACATTTGCAGTGAGATTTAATATATTTATATAGCTGTGTTCTGTAAGATATGAAAGGAGCCAGGAACCAGCAAGAAAATTTTGTGAGACACAGACCTTCTTTTTAAAAAACAATACAATGTATATTTCTGCAATGAATTTCTCCCACAGTCTCATAAAGTTATTTAAGCATTTTCTAAAGTAGTATCTTAGTGCTGATCTGGATAATACTCAGTAAAAACTGTCTGTTGTTAAATTTTCTTTTTGCCTAAAAGATCGTGTTTATTTTAGCCTTCATAATGTCATGCAAGTTAACAGCATAAAGTCCAGTTCCTAACGGTAAGTATCCAGCTTTTGAAATGCAGATTACTGTTCTGTAGTAACAGTTCTCAAAATTTTCTTTTTGGTAATTTTATCAGCCCTCACAGAGCAAAAGGGCAAACATCTCAAGACCGTGAAAGAAACACGGAATCTTAATGAATTTAGAAGTTAAATTATACTCCAAATTTCCCCAAAGTCAATTTTTAAAAGATTGCTCAGGCATGGGAGAAAGGCTGAAAGCCAGAAGCTATTTGCAAACTTTAAAAAACAGGCTATTTTTTGTTTTTCTAGGAGCTCTATAGGAAGGACTGCAATTTAGCTGCGCAGTTGCTCCAGTGCAGCAAGAATTACGACAGGGCACATAAGCTTTCTGAGGTAATGTGACCAAACTTGGTGAATATTCAAAGAAATAAATATTTTATGGAAAAGAGGTTATTTTACATGTATCAATTCCAGAACTTGTTTGCCCTTAAGGCTTTGATTTCCCCCCAGCCCCTTTAAGCAACAGGAGGGCTTGTGCACCTGCTGGTATTCTGTGCAGCTGAGGGAGGTGCTGACAAAAATCACAGTCAGTGATGGAACTTTGAGGTACTCTTTTCCCTAAAACCTCTGCTATCCGGTAGAATGGGCCTGCACTGATCATATGAAAAAATAAAGGTTTTAGCAAAATCACAGTGCTGAGAACTCTAGACTCCAAAATGCTGAGGGGGGAATGGAACAGGGGGGAGAGCAGGGAAATGACAAGCTGCAGGCATCAGAGATTCTGATATAATCAATTTTCCTCCTGAAGCTATTTTCCAGTCCAACTAATTTCTAAACCTGAATTTTAAAATGGACTGACAGAACAAATATCTTGTTCTAAAGCAACCAGAGCACTGAATGATTGATTTCCAAGGTGTGAACTTAAATTAATAATCCTCGCTTCCAAGGAAACTAGGCTTGATATACAGACTCCTTAAGGAAGAGGCTAATATTATCTTAGTGAACAAGACTGTCTTTGGGGATGCAGGCCCTACACAAAGCAATAGCACCTTCCTAATGTGCATTGCTTTGGTGAAGGTCACGGAGAAAAGCCTTCCCTTCATCAGTCCCATCAGGTTAATGGGTTAATCCCATCAGGTTAATCCCCCTCAAATGGTCACTCTTGTGCAGTTCTGTGATGGAATAATGAAAAATTGAATGTGTAATGTATAAACCATTTTTAAGCCAGTGTACTGCTTCAGAGCACGAAACAACCCTGGTAAATAAGGATAGGGCAAGACTCTTCTGTCAAATGGGCAATGATTTTCTGGAACTGAGACAGAACTTCCAAATTAACCATTATCCTGGTCCTGTTATTTTTTCCTAGTAACTGAATTCCCTTAGCAATTCATACCCAGGAGTTATAATGACATTACACTTGAAAGCAGCCTACCTGATAGCAAGAATTAGGACCTTAAAAGTACTTAGTGGTTCACTTGCAGAAAACTATCACAAATGTGGGATCTCCCCACAATTTCCCAGGCTGTCATACACTCAATTAAATAGGCAAAGTCTCCACTCATAAGTCCAAGTATTTATTAATTTAGCAAGTGTGAATATGCTGTCACAGCCAATAAATTCCTTACAAATGCAAATATTGCCTGACAAAGTATTGTGTATTATCCAGAAGCCTAAACTACAGTACAATATAGCAATGTGACAGCAATATCATTTCAGTAATTTCAGTTTCCATCGCAATGCTTAGAAAATAATGTTCTTTTTCTTAATGCATTTCATAACCTAAATAATGTATATAAAATATATCAAACAATGGTGTTACAGGATACTAAAATAATAGCTGCCCCATACAGCAGTTTCACATTAAATTAACTGTATTTCTTTTCCTCATTTCTGTGGCAATTTACAGCAGCCTTATTTCACAACCTGTTTGGTCAATCTTTGTTGCATCTGTATTTAGTATGACTAATATTGCTGTCTGCCAGCAGATTGGCAATATCATACTCTTTATTTCCAATGGAAGACATATGAGCTAATTAACAACATAATGATTAATCCAAAATATCCTGGAAGGTCTGTTGGTTGAAAAAACACTCATCCTACTCCACATTAACAAGAATGCCATTTCACAACATGCCATATTTTGAATACATTGAGTTCTGGGAATTAAACCAACTTTAAAAACTTCCCAGTGAAGCTAAAAGAGGAGCTCCGTATCTTGTATGATGTGGGATCATTAGAAGGAGCAGGCACCTTAAATTTCTTTTGCCGAAAATAGAGGGGGGGTAGGTAACACCACTTCAGTCTTTGTAGGGTTCCCTCCTCTAGAGAAACAAAGTCAAGGCAGGAGTGCGATCATTAGGGCTGTAAGGGTAACCACCGATTATATGGTAAAGAGGAAATTGATTTCTGGCTGTAAAAAGAAAGCACTGAGTGAATCAGAGTTCAGTCAAGCATTCAGGGGCTAAATTCTTAAGTGGTATAAATCAACATGGATATCAAAGGAGCTATCACAGTCACAAACTCAAAACTTAGTCCAAACATGAGTTCTTTTGATTTCCCGTAAGAAATACTTTGAGACAACCATCATGCAGCACTCATATCCCTGTCTGATCACTGATAGAGATCTGAAATGAGCAATGCAGATTAAACCTGACTGGCAAGCGTGCTTGGTGATACCTGTGTAGGCATTACTTGCTAGACTTTTGAGCCACACCAAGGAATGCAGGCTCTCAGTCTCTTCTGGTACACATGATAGAATGGCAGGTGGAACCACCATCCACAGAGCTGATCCTAACTTCTCCAGAAACTATATGATCTCTGATGCGTAACAACCATGTTGATTAATTCTGACTACTCTGTCACAGGAATCATAATGCAAATTCAGGGCTTAGCTCTTATTTCTGCCAGTGTAGTAAGAAACTAGAAAAGCTCTCAGGTAGCAGCTGCTGGAAGAGGGGAGCATGTTGAGTTTTATATGGACGGTAGATCTGACAAGCAATGTGCAAGTGCTGGGGCAAGGTAGCCAGTCTGATTTGCTTCTTCCCAGCACAGGAACACTCCCGTCATAGCAGCCAGTACCATTGCTTTAAGTGTCAGCGAAACCAACTTTCCTGCCTCTCCAAACATCATTGTTTATCAAATGTGACACTGAAGGTCAGGAGCCAATTTGGCACGGGGTTGGAGGCAAGACGAGCTTGAAGAAAGGCAAAAGAAGAACAGAATAGATCTGATCTCTTCCTCCTCTTTCCTTACCTCAGCAGAGACCTCTGCACCCCCCACTCCAACTGTAAATTGCACCCATGCATGCAGTCTGGAAAGTGTTGCTGTAGGCTGTAATTCCCTACCTGCCTTTTTAAGATCGTTATTTACTACATTCTTTACAACATTCCTATCCAACCTGAATTAACTTGGAAGGAAACATTTCAGTTTCACAGTGTTTTCCATGAGGTGAAGCAGATTAAGATTTCCAAATGTTCATAAATGAAAGTCATTTGATTACATTTGTTTTCAGAAATGCACAAACATTGTGATCATCACATTAGTCAAAGAGCCATGCAGTCTCATAAACAGCACTCATCTATCAATGTTGTATAAGCTCAAGCAGACACCAGTATTGACGTGCACTCTTTTCTCCTGTCCCCTTTGCCATCTCTTTATGTTACAGTTGCCATCTGACTTTCAGGAAAGAGTCAGCATCCATCTGGAAAAACACGGATGCAGCCTGTCTGTCCCCTTGTGCCACACATCTTACGCTGATACCATACCCACTTGTGTCATTGCCAAAGTACTGGAAAAACCAGATCCAAACAGCTTGTCTTCACACTTGTCAAGCCCATCTACAAGGGATCTCAATTTTCTGGACTCTGCCGGAAAACTCGGACAAAGGCCCCAGTACAAGTCAGACATCTACTGCAGTGACACTGCCCTTTACTGCCCCGAGGAGAGGAGGAGGGAGAGGAGGCAGAGTGTGGACACACAAGTCAAAGATGTGGGGTTCTTGCGGTCCCAGAACTCCATGGACAGCACTGTCGAAGAAGATGGTTTCCATTCCAGCTTCTCTCACGAAGCCTTCCCAGAGTACATTACCTCTTTGCCGACTTCCAGTTCCTATTCCAGCTTCAGTGTCACATCTGAGGAGAAGGAGAA
Organism: Morus bassanus; assembly: GCA_031468815.1. Lineage (NCBI taxonomy): Eukaryota > Metazoa > Chordata > Aves > Suliformes > Sulidae > Morus > Morus bassanus. Next base: position 14,194,416 of record CM062572.1, read on the forward strand.
CGCTCAAGCCAACACTCTGACAGCCTCTCAGCAAGCAATCTACATGAGCAACCGAGATGAACTGTTTGAAAGAAAATCACCTGCAGGTTATGAGCATCAGGGAAGTCCCAGGTTTGCCAAGTCCAAACCTGCACAGCATATGGAGCTTGCCAACGACAATGAGAATTCACCCACTTTTACTAGGACTCTGCCTCCTTATGCAAATGAACCTTTTCATTTCTCAGCCATAACACCACAGCAGGCTTTAGCAAATCAAAAAATGAGGAACGAGTGCAGGAGCACCCACCTTTCAGAAGAAGACTTGCCTGGGCGATGGAGGCAGTTGAGCGTGGAGGACATTGGTGCGTACTCTTACAGGAACACTGGCAGGCTGTCACCATGTAGTTTTTCAGAGCAGTACTACAGCAGCCCTATTAAGAAGGAAGACAGTCGAACAAGCCCCATCTATGCTAGTTACAAGGCAGATAGCTGCTCAGAGGGAGACGATATCTGCCAAAGCAGACTTGTGGATTCTTGCTTCCTGAGAACAGACAGTGGCCTGAATATTGACATCAGCACTAGCTGTAAACAGGACAAACTGCCCACTTACAAAACAAAAGAATCAAGAGACCAAAAAAATGAAAGGATCACCGTCCAGTTATGCAGTAGCAAAAACATCGAAAATAGCCCAGTATTGAAAAGAGAATACGTGGACGTGAGCCCTAACAGCTCAGCAGAGTCCCTCAATCAGAGTTCAGTGGAGGCTTCAGAAATCCACCAGTCTTCCATGGAGCAAGGAAGCCATTTGGGTATTCACAGCAAACAGCAACAGTTTCAACGGACTGGGAGTACTGGTTTGAGTCGGAAGGACAGTCTTACAAAAGCACAATTATACGGAACCCTTCTGAACTAGGCATCTTCCAAAACGGCAATAAGACAACAAACAAAAGGAAGCAAAGAGCATTTGATACTTCTAGTGAACAATAAGGTTCTAAGAAACAGGATTATTATAAAATATATATTCATAATGGTACTATATGTTTAAAACAAAATCTCTTCAAAAATATTATACAGCACTTTTCACTTAACATCCTTTCCACGTGGGAGACCGTCCCCTCCCCTCTTTTATAAACCTGAAATATTTTTATAAACAAAATGGTATTTATTAGACTATCCTGAGCTATTTGAGCAGAATTCTTTTCCCTTCAAGCAGGTTTCTTATTTATTTTTGTGCATGAGGCCATCTGTGCCTAAACTCTTGGAGGAAAAGGGTAAAATCATGACGGCGGTGATAAAAAAATAAATCCACCTGATAAAATACCATAAAATGTCATGTGAAAACAAAACAAACAAGAATGGTGAATTTGAAGAAGTAAATTTTTTAATAAGAATGGAATTGTATCTTAAGTTATTTCATACAAATGTATTTATGAGTGACTAATGTATGCACAAAGTGATACTAATATTTTGTTCTTTTAATCCACTGTGTTTCTGCTTTCCTATTTTTCCTTGTATACTACCTCAAAAGTAATTGAGGGTTTCTTTGTCACATTTTCTGTAGGCTTGCATTTATATTGTCTAAAATGCATGCAGTGTCATAATTAATACTGTATTTTGCATTACTTAATAAAAGACACCAGTGGAGATATTCTGAGGGGTTTTTTTCCTTCATTAAAACATACCCTGGACAATAGAACATGGTATCGCTATGGGTGGCATCAGTCCAACAAAAGTTAACGACTAAAGCTCCTGGTTTAGACTGCTTTCTAAAGGAGTCTGTCTTTCTCTGTAAGCTCCAGAACACTGGTTCTCAGTCCACGGCCTCTGGGTGTGGAAGGACAGCTTCTCATCAGCCTATGAAAAGTAAATGAGGAAAACGAACTGTTTATCAACAGGCTTGGATTCACTAGGCAGGACTCTGCAAACTGAGAAGAAAATTGAAAACTACTTGAAAACTTGTGACTTAAGCTCCCTCTCCATTACACACTTACGTGACACCATCTTTTAGGTCTTTAGGACTGTTACCTTCCACAGTTGCCCTTTTTTCATATGTAGCTTGCTATTTCTAACAAAGAGATTTTTCCAAAGCTTAAGGAAAGTCTGGCCTTCCATAGTGTATGGGAATTTCACCTCTGGCTCTGAGAAGACATTGTTTTACCTGTAGTTTTTGCATTTCCTCCATAGATTTTTCTGTTTCTCACCATTTCACCAGTAAGGAGTGTACAACTTGGACAGCAGCAAAATGGAAAGAGCAAAAGGAAGAGAAAAACAAAAATTCTATTTTTATTGCTTCTTGGTAACAGGCAGAATACAGCAATAAATATTTAATAATTCTTTTAAGTTGTGCTCGTTGAACATGTATCCTATATTGAAATACTGACTCTTACCAGCTCATGCATGGGAAAAGACCTTACTTAGTGCCATATGTAGTAGTAATTAGTGAGATCACTGTGGAAGTCTAAAATAGTTCCTTATACAGCTAAAATAAAGGCCTGCCATTCAATATCTATTTAAAAAATATGTATTTTCGGCTGATTCTCTGAAAGCAGTCACCTGGTGAGTAACAATGAACCAGGAATATAGAACTGCTCATTCCCCACATAAGTATGGGGATATATAAGTGTCTTAAATCATGAGGCCACAGATTCAATGCATTTGACATCAACAATTCCCACTGCTGTCTGTATCCTTCATGGATAATATAAAAACTGGACCATTATTGATGCGTGCAAGTATTTACTGTGCTGTTTTGAAGATCTGGCATCAAGTCCCTACAGTTCCTCCAAGGTCTGTAGCAGCACTGTGGAGAATAATAGTAGCTAATGATATCACACAGGTAAGGCATAACATAACTCTAAAGTGAGGCTTATTTCAGTACAAAACCTATAACACACCTTGTGCTTTTACGCTCCCATACTTGCTCCCAGTAAGTATGAGTGGCAGGTCATGCCACAATAATTCCATTAAGTTCATAAAACCCACATAAATAAAGTCCTCCAAGGCCAAATACTTCTTATGGCAGAATCTGACCTGCAGTAAATAGGCTTGGAGATTCAAAAAAGTTGTTATTTCCCCTTCAAAACATTAAGACAGGAAACAGATGTGAAAAAAATCTCACTGTTGACTCATTCAGGTATACAAAATTTAGACTATCTCTAAGGCAAGACGTTCATTTTTCTGGTCAATGAACAAAAGGATTTGTATGCAAGAAGTGAAAATTAACTGTTATCTCACCTAAGAAAATATGTAAGCTATGGAACAATAAATCGTGACATCTATGAACTGGAACACAGTATCAGAATAATCCTTTTATAATATTATTCATTATTTGACACTAAACTGCTATTTTGGCAATTACACAAAATTAAGTTTCTGCTAGATATTATATATCTGATTATTTAATATCCTGTTCTATTATGTTCTTTCATACTACGGCAGTTTCAAAGTCTGCTTCTATGCTTCACTTGACTCTTCTTCCCAATTTATGTGCAGTAATATGTAGATTGAAATCAGCCTTTGCAGCCAATTAGCACTGGGTTTTCCTTGTAAAATAGCCTATAACTTTGTAATATTTTTCTGTAACAAATTCTGTCAGAGAACAATATGTAACCCTGTAATGAATTTCAACTGAATCAATCAGAATGGCTAGAAAAGTTATTCAACTTCAATTTTAATTTCTTAATCAGAAAAACTGACAGTAAGTTTGCAAATTTTCTATGAACATGAGAAAAAAGTTTAAATAATTCACCAAAATTTTCTCAGGTTTACAGGTTTAACCATGGATTGGTTTCATTTTCAAAACAAAAAGACCTTTGAAATATTACAATAAAATATTCCTTCTTTTTTTGGCACATTCTGTTCTGATTTATTGAGACAACCACAGAAAGAGACCTGAGGCATAAGACTAGAAAGACACTAAGTGTTTTCACAGTAGATTTACATTTTCTTTATGGTGGTTTTTTAATTTTTTGCTTACCTTCAGTTTTCACCCTGGGAGAAAATCATCCAAAAAATCCTGTCATGGAGAAGATTTTTAGAGTATGTCAATGGAGATATTTAAAACTGACTACCCACTTTTCTTCACTTCGTCTCTCCAGACTTGCTGCAGCGCACTGTAACTTTAGGAGGGCTCTGTTGTGCCACTAGACAACATGTTTGGCCTGAGTACAGATTTAATATTCACTGAGGTTTTAGGAGATTGAACCTGGTTAAAAATAGAATAAGTAGTAGAGGGTGGGAAAGCAAATCAGTAATATCTTGTTCAGAAGTAGGAGATATGCTTTGATCCAAGTGAAAGGGGTGGTAGACCTGTCTTCCACGGTGTTCCTCAGCGCACTTACCTTGTGTAGGACATTTCCGATGGAAAGTAGTATCTAAAACATTGTCCTCAGAACAGCTTACTTATATTTGTCATTCAAGCAGGTGTGGTTTGATGAACTTGACTCTACTTTTATGTTCATTTAATGACAAGTGGCTCCAGAAATGCAAAACAATGGATCTTCAGCCAAAGAAAAGTGCCACAGAGCCCTCCACTCCAGTGGTTGAGAATTTGCCTCGAAATATCTTTTCCCAAGGACATAAATGCCAAATTTTCTGTTAAGCGTTAATAAGATGCCAAGGTGTCTCCATGTTGCCACAAAACCTCACTTTTCCAAGTGACATCTGAAGTACTCAAATTCTGTATGCAGGATTTTTAAGTAACTATAGCAGGATTTTTGCTTTGATTAATTATTTCATTTGCCAAGAGTAAGAACAGAGAGGGTGAGGAAAAGAAGTGGCAAGTCCTCAACAGTGCAGTGAAGCAGAAGATGAGAAATGTCATTTTAATGAATGAAAACTGAAAGCAAAATGTACATGACACAGAACACTGATCAGGGAAAAACAAAGAGGGCTGAAAGAGATCAGAGTGAGGCATATCAAATCACATATTAAAACAGATAAGAATACAAAAAAGATACCAGGGAAATAGGATACAATTCACTAGGAACAACGGTGCATAAATATTATGAAATCATGAAGAGCAAATGCATTTTTTGAGATGTGAAAATAGTTTTCTCATTCCAAATTTAAGCTAAAAAAAGAAAGGCAGCATCTCAATAATTTTGAATAACACATATCACTTTCTTTTAAACTTTGTAGAAGCCTAGAAATAGCTAAAATTACTAAGTGTAAATCATGGCAAGCCACAAAATAGGTAGTTTTCAATTCAACAGTTTTTAACTTCTCCCAAACTAGAAAATTTATCAAACTAATCCTTTCCCCTTCCAGCATTTTTAATTAAAAAGAACTTCCACTCCAACATCTATCACAGAGCATGATTATACAGCTACATAGATTAATTTCCCCTTGTTTAATTGTAAAATACTAATTGGCATCCTTTGGACTTTCCTATAAAATTCTTATCCCCCATTCATATTTACAATCTTGTAATCCTTACAGACTATTATGATATCTCTCCTTAAATACTGTTTAAATTGTGCAGATGTAGTCCTCTCAGTTCCTTGGAAGACACTACCTTCAGGGCTCTGTTTCTAGTTCTTTTCAAGCAGGGAACACCCTTGTTTCTACTTCTGAACACCAGAATAATTTAATATGAACACTGAGTTGTTCAAAACCACTGTACAAAAAAGCAGCACAAGGAAAGGAGGGGACTATGCAGATCAGATGCTCCCAGCACTGAAATTCTCAATAACTGTAGGTAGTTGGTCAGACACATCCATAAGGAAAGCCTCATTCAAAAAAAATGTATTTTCATATAGCCAAATTTAAAGGTTTGAATTTTGATGCAAAGAATGCCGTGACATGTTTCTAGAATAGCAGCTTGTCTCCTGGAAATCAGTGCATTTGAAGAGCAAGTATTTTTCATATACTCCCCTTTCATGTTGTCTGTAATTTCTTCAGCACTTATGCAGTATAATACTGGATGTTCATGAGGAAATTTTGGATTTGCTCATGATGGACTTGAGCCCTGTAGGGTTGATTTGTACTATTCATCTTCCATTACTGGAAGTTTGAGGATTTGTTTTCAGCTACACCATTTTCAAGTCCTGCACAGAGTTTCAGCTGCAGGTTTGTTAGGCTCTAATGTCTCTCCCAAAATCAAGAGACCTGATGCTCCTTAGTACCAAGTTTTCTAAGCCTGTAACCCCCATACAGCCGTTCCGTTTCCAACCTTAGAGATCTATGTCACTTTTTAGAAAAGGGCTAAGGCAACTTTTCAAAAGTACCTTGGGTCTAACAACAGTCCTCAGTGTAAGCAGCAGCTTCTAATGACCATCAGCCAGACATGTTGATCTGTATGCATTAAATCTTGGTATCTTCTTGTCTACATTTATATCAACTTTATCAGATTTTTCATTGTTTTCCCAAACTTTCCTCCATGTCTTTTTTAAAAACCTCATTGTTATAAAACAACTTAAGCAATTCAGTCATTTTTTAATAGCCTGTCTCTCATTCCAGCTCCTCTTTCATGTTGTTTTCTCTTTGGTATTTTCTTATGACTGTATTAGCAAAGTTATTCTTAGCTGCTGAGAGTTTTTGTTTAGCTGAAGCTAAAAAGAATAACTTGAATTCTCATGCAATGAAACGCTTTGCTGCTTGTGCAGTGAATGCACTTCCACTGACATTCAGTCTTGCCCTTTTCACTTGCTGGTTGTACACTTTTGTTCTGTCGAAAAATATGTCTTTTTTTTCTCCCCTCACTTGAGAAGGCTTCTATTATGATTCTTCTCTACTTTCAGTGTAGGATCTTTCATAACACTTGGATCCAAGGGCTGTCTCCCTTACAAAGCCACAATTACCACTTCTCAGTCTATCTTAATTCCTCCACATGTGCTTTCTAAATGAAGTAATAAGTGCTTGAGGAGAAACTTGACCTCAAGAGTGTATACTTAAGTGCTCTGCTGAACAAAGTCCTATATGATGTGGCTGGAGAGGATGTACCATTATCTGTAGATCCACTATGTGCAATAAGAATTTGCCTAAGTATGAGCAATATACTCTGATCCTTTACGACAGTAGTTAAGTGTACCTATATTCTGTCTCTACTGAATAGCTACTAACCATTTTCATGTCAAGCTACACTGATGTTGACCTTTAACTACAAAAGCCCATAACCTCTTAATTGCATGAAAAGAGTTAAAATGACATTTCCCCACAGTAAAGCAATTTTAACAAACCGATCTTCAGTTTAGGTTTCAAAGTGCAAACAGATTTATTAAGATTTTACCCTATAAAGTCTTACTTTCTGAAGTAACTTGTCTTATAAAACATCCTCAAATACCCACACAGCAAATTCCCAGAAACCTCTGATTAGCAGGACAGAGCAGATAAGAATTCCACCCTTTTAGGAATCACAAGGGAAACAGGATCCTAATGTCATATTTACTGCCATGTAACACTAGGACAAAGTTTTCTAAAGCCTTGAAAAGTGTGACTTAAATTGCGGCTAGCTATTAGAGTCAGAGTCCCAGAGAGATCCAGGAGTAAAGTGTCCATCTGCAACAGAGGCAGGCAGAAGCCTCAGTTGGTGACCATCCATCAGTTGTCCCCAAACAGCTTTTTACCCCAAAAGATCTGCTTAGACACCAGCTTCATGTCTAAGGCATCACTGTGAAGAGCCTGGCTCTGTCTTCCTGATAACCTCTTCACAGGTTTTTGGAAGGCTGCTGTTTGGAGCCCCCTGAGCTTTCCCTTCTCCAGGCTTCTGCAGCACCCATGCTGCAGAGAAGTGCACCCTGTTTTCTGCCAGATAGGAGCTCCTCAGGACTGTCAACGGCCCCACATCCTACACCTGTGGGAAGTGACAAGGTCCCTTCCACCCCCACTCCTCCTTTGCTGAGGCAAGGATCATCCCTGCAAATAGCTATTACATCCCAGAGTAGGGAGAATGTCTTTATCTGGAAAGGTCAAAACTGGGATTGATACAAGATGCAACCATTGAAAAAGATCCTGATGGGAGTTAAATGCCTTCTCATCAGCACGTCTGTCACTGATGTATATACATTAATACTCCAACTATGATTATTCAGACAAATTCTTATTTTTGAAGTCAGCTCTAATGAATTAATATTTAAATTTTTCCACCAATCTAGATTTTTCCTTTGTAATTTATGAATCGGAGCAGACACATATATGAGCTGCAGAGCCACAGCAATATTTACTATACCTAGCTGAGCAATGACAAGTCTATGATTTAGAAGAGGATAAACAGCAGCAAGTCCCAGATTAATTAAATTTGTAATGTCAATGCCAGTCAGCATCCTTTCCCATTCCATTTCTTCACGTGACATCGTAAAACAGATCATAAGGAATCAAAAGTATTCTCAGCACACAAGGGTTATGAATTTCACTGGGCTCCCAGTCAAGCCCTCATTTAGCTTTTTTGCTACAGTAGAAAGCCTGTACTGTCTGGACACCAGTTGTGTAGTGTGGTATGAGGTGGAAGCCCTATACTGAATGTCCAGAGAGCATGCAACTTCTCACCACAAGGAAGTTACTGTGCCACCAAACTGCGGAGGTGGGGTCAACACCAGCAGGCACTTCTAACTGAGAAATTATGACCGTTGACTCCAGTGGGATTATTTTTGGCAGGGACATAAGTCAGGGTTTATGATTCACTTGACCGTAATTTGACAATTTATTTCAATGGACCTTCAGCATTCATCCTCCACAAGGGAAATGCTCTTATCCCCAAAACCCAGAGAGTTCCACTAAGATGAGATGCCTAATCCCAGTGAGATAGTGAGGAGTTAGCTACTTCAGTTCTAGCAGATTTTAAGGATCTTGGCCTTGTGTTTATGTTATAACTTAAGAAATAGATAAAGAATGAAAGCTCGAGTTCTCAAGCTCAGTCTTAGCACAGGAACTGAATCATTGTTTTCTGATTCATCCCCACTTACCTGTGCTTTCAGAGTCCACAATAGCCTGAAGGTGAGGAAGGTAAGACCTGAAACTGGAAGAAAGAAAATTAAAAATTAATCTGCACATCTAAACTATTAAAATACCAAATCATTTCTAAGATGTTAGTGCTCATGTATGATAAAACAGGTGGTTTTCATATTTTGCCCAGAGAATATACACAACAGAGCTGCCCAGATAAAATATGTAACTGAGCTAAGAACTTGCAGATTGCTGTTTTGGACCAGCTGGAATTTTCCTGCCGAGTTGCAGGGTAGATAAGGGAATGGAGGCAGAGCAAGGATGATGGCTGTGTCAGCACAAAATGCAGGAAAACATTCCAGTCACAACATTTACTGTGTTCCCCTGATCTTTAGGTTACGTTATGAAAAAGTCCCAGGGAAAGGTTTTTAACAACACAGACTATTTTCTTTCATTCGTTTTTTGGCTTCCTCCCCCACCCCCACCCCCCTTTTTAAAGAGAAAAAAATCATATTTTACAAGCTACAGCAATATGGGGTTTTTTGCTAGAGTTGTCAGTCCTGCCTACAGTGACCTGATGTGTCAATAGGGAAAAAGAATCCTGAGATTAAATCAGTTTAACAGAAATTCAAGGAGAAATGGTCTAACTGAAAAGAATGTCAGTAAACAGCTCATTACTGAGATCTCAGAGCCCAGAAAGCCAAGGTGTGGAAACACAACAAATCCAGTAAAGTCACACTTCACAAAGACCCCGAACATCTGTTTTATTTTAAATAGGTTTAGACTGCCTTTTACTTTTCTTTCATTCTCTATTGATGATGAAGATGAAATGCACTTTTTGGCACTCTAGACGGCACCAATTAAACTTGATTTCTTGCTTGAGCACCTCATAACTCCACTTATCTCTCACTTCTAAAGACTATTTTGTTTTGAGCTTTAAATTTCTGCTTTGTTAAGAGAGAAAAGGTTGCTTCCACTCAAACAACCTAACTTGCAACTCATGAAAACACACACACAATTCTCAAGCCCTGCCAAACAGTTAATTTGTCCAACATTTGTATTTTATCCTTATGAAAAGTTACGATAATTCCTCTATCCTTTTATCTTTTAAACTTATGAAGGATGGATTGTCTCTTATTACTTGATTATACAGTACTTGACATAATAGTCTCTTGATTGTAATTGCATAGGCCATGCACATTGCATTACCTGCCTAGGTTTACCAAATGTCTTGTTTTCTTATCCTTTGCTTTTTTTCTCCTTGGATGTGAAATCTAAAATTTCCTATTCATAGGCCAGTCCCTGCACTACAATACCTAACTGCACAGCTAGACGTACCTCACACGTTGGATGAAGTTCAAATAGTCCCCTTCATTTCTCTGACATAAAGAGTGAATATGGTGGACTTTCAGCTTTCCGAGGCCAAGTGTACTGTTTAAGTCTGAAAATGGCAGTTATTCAGCTACATGTGTGTTCACTTCTCTTGCAGACCCACCTCAGCTAGAATGATTTCTTTTGACACGCATGTGGCTGCCTACACTTCAGTGCCCCCAGGAAGCTCCCCCTGCCTCTAAAGTGTCTTTGTGGAAACCACTCTGTCCTCTGTGATCCCGACCATAGTCCATCCAGTCCTCTAGGCTTAGCAGAAGAAGATGAAAGCCAGAGCTCCTCAGAGCCAGGGGATCTGGCATTGACTTTTGACTGCCCTCCAGTATTTGCAGAAAGTCCATTACTGTGAGCCATCCCTTTCTCTTGCCAGTCCTTTCTCCTTACAAAGCCCTCCAACTGAAACAGAGCAAATGTCTCAGCACACAGTATTCAGAAATTACTACAGAGCAGCTGGGCTCCACCTCATGTTTCTACAGACACTGACATTGCATGTATCATGTTTCTTAACACTCTTCAGTTTATATTTATACTTACTTGCAAGCCAAAGCTGTTTATCAATCCATGCAAAAGATCTATTCAAAAAAGGCACCACTCTTGCCGCAGGCTACCTTGACACATCTGTACCTTCTTCCATTAATGCCATCCACACTAGCTAGACATCAATACTTATGGATTGCTTTGAATCTTTTACTATTCTCCTGCTCAGTGGATACTGCTTCACAAAACTGTTGAAAGAAATAACTCTTCCTGGAAAAAAAAGGGATGGCTTCAAAGAGACAGGACTGTGCAGGGAGTTCATTGGACTGGTACAGCTATTAATGAGGCAACAAGGAAGTACCCATCATCTGAGAAAGACTTTCCAGAGGCACCCACTTCATTGCAGAGCATGCTTACTCTTCAGCAAGTGGCTAACTAGCAAGAGTCTTGAAGAAGCCTCATGAATGTAACATTGTTGACAGATGGCAACAAGCAAAGTCTCTTTTTCAGTAGCTCTTTCAGAGGCTGGTGACAGTTAGATTTTGATCACATTTACACTGGTAATCTAGGATGATTCCTTTAAGGCTCAGTTGCTACACAGATGCTGTAGCATTAGTTGTACTCCACACATCAACATTTCCTCATTACATCAGTGATAAAGGTACCATGGGCTGTCCAGGCAGGTTTTGACACTTGTGGTATGCATAATGCAAGGGACTGCACAGCTGTGAATACCAAAAAAAAAAAAAAAAAATTTAAAAAAATAGTAAAAAATAAGGCAAGAGCACAAGAGGGAAAGAGGCATGTTTACATTTCCTGACTTGGGGTATACAATCCTTGGCTAGGAGCTAGGATTGTACAGCAACAAACAACAGAATGAAGTGAGACACATCAGAGAACAAGGGAGAAACCAGCAGCCAAACCTGGGGACCTCCCAGACCTTCAGGATCGAGGCTACAGTTAGATATACCATTATGATTGCTAGACCTGCTGCCTGTTGTCCAGGCAATAGAGCCTGGAAATCAGGAGAGAAGATCAGTTCTGAGTTCTCCCACAGGCTTACAGGGCAGACCTGAGAAAATCAATGTGTATCCTTGTGTCGTAGCCCCACATCTGCAGAGCATGCAGCAGGGCAGCAGCTCCTCAGAAATGTAGAACAAAGATGAAAGATATAGCGTAACTTGACTTACCTCTCAAAATTTTTCCTAACTAATGATAGTATCAGAATCAGGCTTCTCCCTCATTTTGCTGGCTGAATTAATCAATTTTTCTCTGCTCCAGCCCTATGCGTGTCAGGCAGGAGTTACCCACTGCATTCAAGTGTTATCATTTTGACATTCGTCAGTGTTTTCTCTCCTCTCTGGGCACTAGTGAAAGTCTTCATGCCATAGTTTATTTACAGTACATTCAATTCATGCCTCTAGCCATCCTAGGGACATCCCACACACCAAATCTTATAAAGGCTTTAGGGCTCATTTTAAACTTACTGATGATACACAGACTGTGCTATCTGGCTGTGGAGTGTCACATTTAATTGCCTTACACATTTGAATCACATTAGAATTGTTCAGGAATTTAGACAAATTAGAATACAAACTGCCAATAAACTACCCATCTTGATCCTTATCAGCATAACCCCCTCCCAGCAGCTACAGCAACCTGCTCTGAATTCTATTTAACAAACGAATTTCCATTTGACTGCTGTATTATATTGTTTGCCTAGAATAATAGCAGAGATTTTTGCTGGGCCCCTCATTTATCTTTGCGTATATACCCACACCCTGATTAGGAGGAATATATTTTCAACCACAGAGCTGCAAACCTACATGCATTATACCCGATACTTATGTTATGACAATTTCCTCATCATTAAAAACTTTCTATTAATAATTTAGATGAGTTTCAGCCCTACAGCAAGAGCATTTGATCTGAAACCTGAGAATTAAATTGGCTGCACTGTAGAAGCTAGATGTACATTTCTTACCCCAGCCACAGAAGAGACATTAAATGCAGGCCACTAAGACACAAATAAAAGCCTAATTTAAAGCCAGATTATAACTAGTATGCAAAACTGTACAGCAACATTACAGTAAGGAAAAAAATTGTCAGTTAAGCAGTGTAATTCCTTGAAAGATGAGGAACTTGTTCCCCTGGAACACTCTCCTTGGAGAAGGCACTCTTACCTGAGACTGTTGCCAGTTGCAGAGTGGTTCTTGTGTAGCCCACAGCATAGATTTCATTATGTCAGGCTGACATGTGATGTGTTCAGCTTCCTGGAGTATGGGATCTACTGATTATTTCCTCCTTCAAAATAAAGGTGTAAGGCAACCTATTAGCTCTACTTCTTTTATTTATTGCACTAAATTGTTCAAAACACTTCCTGAAAATGGTACTACAATACAAAAGTGCATAGCAGTTTGCTTTCCTTCCCCAAATAATAGGTTTCTTCTGTTTCCCAGCATTTCTGCAAGGGGACAGTTTTGTCACAGGCTTAGATGAGCCAAAGATCAACCTCTCGGTCAAAGGTGTTGTGAGTAAATTCCTCACTGCATGCCTATGCTTTGGGACCCTGTAGACTACCTGACTAGTGGGGATTACCAATGCCAGCAAGATTCTCTCTGCAATTCCACATGAATATGTGCTGAATGTTTAGTCCAGGGCCTGCACATCCTTTGAAAACATCTGCTACCAAATCCTCCAAAACGCTGCAAGAGCAATTTCTAAAGTACAGCTTGAGAAAACCTATACAAATACAGCAGAGAGACTTTCAATTATAAACACCTTCGACCAGGCCAGTGGAGGCTGTCTCCTCTGTAGCAGCCACAAGGGTGTTTCAGCTGCCTGAGGATGCAGGGGAGTGCTGAGCACTCAAAGGTGTCAACCTTTCTGGAGCAAAAATCATGTTCACCACACCTTCTAGCCTTCTCTGGTTCCCCCTTCACTCCACAGGGCGTTGCACAACAGTGAGGAGCCATGCAAGAGCTGCCTGCTCCAGGGACAACACATTGCTCAGACAAAGCTGGGGCTCTGCTGTTAAGAGGACACCGCTCTGGCACACAGCCTTCCAGCACGAGGGACCTGAAATGAGATCCCGCAGTTAGGGCTCTCCTAGGAAGTTACAGAGAGAAGTGGCAAGTGCATTATGCACTTCTCACCCTGATATCAAAGCGGTCCTCTGCAAGCAAGATTCAGGACCTCCTGTCTATAACCAATCTAATAAAAAGAATATAAGCTTTTTACCTTTACAGTGTGTCAGTGTGTCACAGGGAGAAAGTAGAAGAGGTTCAAGCCTATCACCTATGTCCTAGATGCATCAACAGGTCAAAGAGGTATTAAAGAAAAAACAAGCTTTAGCATCTCACTGATGAATGTGTCTTACCACTAGAAAATGTTCCTAAACTGCTGCCTGGATGACAGGCTGTTCTGAAGGTTAGTTTCTGGAAAACTGGCACCACACCTAGATGAACAGAAAAGAATTTGTTTCATGTATGCCTTTTTCACAAATCATCGTATTATTTGTTTGATAAAAGATGGCATTCAAAATAGAGAGAACAATGATGCCACTGTTGTGTTGATATGTACTTAATAACTTCCCAGCCACAGTTACTGCCACCACACTTTATCATGTTCTCTGTGGGCCAGATAAAACAGATGGCTGAAAGTCTTCCAACATCAGGTTTCTTTGTGGTTGTGCCCATGATGGGAAGGGTGCGTTACAGGAATTCAACAGTGCAGGAGTCCTTGTCCTGAGGAGCTGTAAAGGGCTGACAACCAGAGAAATAGAAGCAGAGGAAAGAGTAACAGAAAAACATGGGGCAATATCTTGAGATATATGGCAGAAGTTATTTTTAAAAGCAGAAAGATGATGTTTGTGTAGGAGCTTGTGAGGTTTAGACCTGCACAGTGACGTTGTGTGGAAGCCTTTATTGGAATTCCTGTTGAGTCATCTATGATTGACAGTGACTTCAGCATGGATGGGACTGTACCCTGTGTGAACGTAAAAATAAATCACCCAGAGAATGTAGTAACACTTCAAATGTACTTAATCGTCATGAATTTTTCTCACAGAGATTTAGAGTAGTACTTGCTCAAAAGGGAATGATTGCAGAATTTGAAATGTAAGCATTCAGAGAGCAAATTAATGTCTAATTATGAATGCTAAAAATAAAAACAGAGCTATTAATTTCAGGAGCAAATGATGAGTCCTTATGTTATGAAGAAAAATAACAACCCTCTAGAAAGTATCTGAAGAGTCCATTGATATTTTTGCCATAATTTACTCAAATTACTGCCAAAATTTTCCTCTGACAAGTTCTCTTACGAAACTATTTTTTATTCACTCATACAGTCGCCACCTTCCAAGAAGATCTCAGGTTCAGGAATAATTAATGCAAAACTAATGGAAATTTATTACATTAGAATTTGGTGAGAAGTTAAGTATGGATAGGCTTTCTAACCTGAATAAAAATGCTACTATCAGCTCTCAGTGCAGATTGTGAAGAATATGATTTCTCTCAAAGGTCTCCCTTGACAGACACCTAAGTAAAAGGCAATTTAAAACACACTGAAAGGTCAATATCCTCTTTTGTTTTTTAGGACTGCAGTCCCCAAGGGAATGTTTCAGCACCCTTTAAAATATATGGAAAATGGGAGGGTAGAGAAAAGGGGGAGGAAAGGAAGTCATCTGAGGGCTACCTGTTATTTGTTCCTGCAGCAACATAACGTGAACAGAAGAGCAATCTCTCCAGTGCCAAGGCCCAGACCCACCAAACAGTCATACTGCAGCAGGAAAGTAGGAGTCCCTCATTCAGAGGGACAACAATTCCAAAGGCCACTTTGCATGTTGTATATTTGTTTGAGCACATCTAAATTTGAACACAGGATTTTTCTATTAAAGACCCATAAGTATTGGCCAAAAGACAAGCATTTAAGCCAAGGACTGAGTTTTGCCCAGGACCTGGTTACCTTTTTGTTTTGTGAAAAAGGACACATTTTCTGTTATTCCAGTGGCATTTAGTTCATTTGCACCAAAGAGAGCTTGCAACTTAATCTAAGCAATTGGAAAAGTAAGAGGAGAAACTGCCAATTCCCTCAGAGAAACCTTGTCAGACTTCTTACTTCCAAACCTCCCTCTCTGAAGGGCATTCAAAATGCACCAAATAGCAAAAATCCCTACGGGTGCATAATTAATTTTGTAGTTCAGCTAGTATGTTGAAAAACAAGGAAAAATTTCTATACATCATTAATAAAGAGATTATTAAAAATTGCACTTCTGAAGTAGAGACTAGAAGTCCAAATGTAAGTTATATCAGAAGCTGGAATCCCAAAAGCATTGTCTTTATTTTAATAATGATACAATGGCTCCACTGCCTTCTGTGTAAAACTCTCAAATGCCAATTACCCAAGGAAGTACACAGCTTCTCAGGTGAATTTTGCAATTCACCTGACATTGAAGCAGCCATGGCCAGACTGCTGTAGCAGTGCCAGAGTTTACTGACTGAAAACTAAAGTGCTGCAGGGTTGTCCTGCAAGTCCAGCCACAAACTTAGGGCATATTTGTGTTGTCCTTTACAGATCGGTGCAGTAGGGGCTGAAGAAAACTCTCAACTCTGGCTAACATGGCAATACAGCCTGAGCAAGCAACACCAGCTGAGAGGCAGATTTATGAGCTAGAGGCAGTCACTAGTCTACTGCAGCTCCACAGCTCTAGCAAGGTTACTGCATGAGCGCAGCAAGGTTTGTCCATCTGAAAAGGACCATGGAGTTACCAGTTTCTGTAATAGTTTGAGACTTTGACAAGAATGGAGGCTCTGCTCTGCTCGCTCCACACTCCAGCCAGCCTGCTGCAGGAGGCAGTGCTGGTACTTTCCCAGCTTCACTGACTTCAGCTTGCACAGTCCCAGCCTGCTTAAGCTTCCCGAACAGCCACCCCCTTGGCCAAGGGCACAACAGGTCCTTCACTAGCAGACACTGCTTGTGAATTCTAAAGGTCTCCCCTGAACTAGATCCTCCACCTTCTTTTATTCATGTCTCATATTTGCCCTCACTTTCACAGCTCGGCACGTTCCTTTCCCTGATACAGCCATCCTGTGTACACTGCTGTGTAGAGAGCTAAGCTCTTCACATCTCTTTCTCATGTTCTGCGATTAGCCGCATCCGTTCTCTGCTCTCATCTCGCCTTTCTTTTCTTCTCTTATGCTATTTTTCACCTGATATTGCCGCTCATCCTCCAAGCACATTCTCCCTTTTCCTTCTAATTTCCTACTATTCTACAAAGCTTTTATAGATTGTGCTTCTTACTGCATGCTGCCACCCTTCCCTCCCACTCCAGGTGTGCATCTCTGAAGAAAGCCACGCACATGATCAATGAAGTGCTACATAAAAGTATTGCAGAACTGAGTCTTGGACTGTAGGATTTTGGGGACTTGGTATTAGTCTTTGTTTTATGATCTGTGATATACACATAGCACCTGATTAAAAAAAAAAAAAAAGGAATTTCTGTATATATTCAGATCTCTGCACACCACGCATCCTATGGAGAGTATGCAATGACTCAGGTATCTTTTTACATTAGGGTGTGATTCATCTGAGAACTCACCAACAGCCATTTAGTTTCTGAGGCATTAAAAATTAGGAAAGAACCCAAAAGGAGGAGAGTTTGAGATTAGTACCAGTGACCCAAACAGAGATGTTACGTCCTTTGTATTTGTAGAAGGAACCCCATGTCTTTTTCCCTCACCAGTATCACAATCTCCTAGGAAATTTTTTTTTTTTTTAAATCTCTCATGTTTGATGTTTGAGAAAAGCAAAGATCTGTAGATAATATTCGGAATATGATTAAGATTTCACTTCATTGCTTTTGCCCAGATTCAGGACACATATCTGGTCAAAATATTATCTGAGGTTGCAACAAAAAAATTAGTCCATGCCATGTCTACAGTTCACAGATTGCATGTTTCATATTAATGGCGTAATAAGCATTTTCATTTTTGTACTAAAAGCAGTACATGATTTGAAACAGTTTCTGCATTTCAAGTAATTTTATGTATTAAAACAAATAGCAAAGATGTGCAAATTAACCATCCAGACTGGCTGGGGCCAATGGATCTTTTATGTTTACTTATAAGAAATTCTCTTTGGAAACAAGAAGAGCTTGCCTCAGCAAGGATAAACAAAGCAAGGAAAGGGAAGGAATCAAAATAACTCATTTGCTTTATAAGGTATGACATTCTTTACCTAATATTCAACTTAAATCATTTCCTATGCATCATGAGGTGGAAGGGCTCTGGAATTTACTTATATAACTTAACGGGAAGGTAACAAAGGAGGTGGTTATGCAGTAAAACATGAAAAATAACATAGTTCATGGGTGAAGATATATCTAAATGATATTCTGAGGCAATTCTTTGCTTCTTGCTTATAAGAGTGGTAACAATCTGAACACAAGAAAATTGCTTTCTCAAGGTAACCAGGTCTGTACCAGGGATGGTACACTTACACACACACGTTGTTACATCAATTGCTCTTCTAAGGACACACTTCAAACAATTTGTTAGTATAAATCTTACTCAGAACTAGGAATGATACCTGAGTTTTGTGGCCCTGCTGATGGAAATTGAAGACAAATGGATTTAGCTGAAGCTGTCTGGACTGTAAGTCAGGCACTTTCAACATTGGTGAACTTCAACCTTCTCCAAAGAGTTCCTGCAAGAGTTTTTCGATTGATTTTAAGAGGCATTTATCCAAAATGGTGAAAAGGTAGTGAGAATTACATTTGGATGAAACTTTATCATTTCTGTGCAGTACCTAGATACTTTCTGGTAGGCTTCTAAATAAGCTTGTGTAGAAGGATATCCAGGGACGGGGAAAGGGGGGTGAATAAGCTTAATTCCTTTAAACCTCCACCTAAAGCCAGCAAAGGGAGCCCTGCTCCCATCTAGAGACCCACCATTCCCATTATAGACTAGGCTGCTCTGTCCCAACTCGGTGTTTTTCTGCACACATAGCAGAATTCATCAAGCTCTGGGCAGAGGCCAGCTTGTCTTACTACCACCAGAGATCAAGTTCTTCTAAAGTTGCTTTCTTTTCCCTTCATAAGTTAATTTCCTTCATTTCCTCTCTTTGAAGTGTGAAAACATCAGACGTATGACCACTCTGCACAGAGTGGTGAGTCATGAAGATATAGGTGAGAGATTTATCAAAGAAAGGGGAAAGAGCCAAAGACTCTTTGAAACTCCTGAGGTTATATTTCCATTAGCAAGTAGTAAGGCCCAACAAGAGTAAATTTGTAGAGTTTGTCTCACTTCTGAAAATGCAGAATCTAACTTACATGACTGTGGGGTAGAGGATACTCTGAACTATCTCCAGGCTAGTCCCACCAGCTGGGACATGTTAAATATGCTTTTGGAGCACATCTCTTCATTTAGGTTCATTTGAAACAAGTGCAGTTTGTGTGCTCTGTGAACCAAATAACCAAATAACTGGGAGGGGTTTTTTTGTTATTATTATTTTTATTATATTATTTTATTATTATATGATATTATTTTTGTTATTATTATTTTTTCCCAAAAAGTGCACTCCTGACAAACGAAAACATTAATGTAGGTACACCTTGTAGGAGCAGCTATAACAGAAAGAATCTGCAAGACAGTGAAGCAGTAATCAAAGGTAGAAACAGAAGTAGATGGAAGAGAGGCTAAGAAAGAGGGGAGAATCTCCAAAATTAATAAGCCTCATTAAAACTGGAAAACGGAGAAATGCAAGAACAGAGTGCAAAGTGCTCTGGGTTTTCTGGCTACCTTTCTAATGACAGCTGGAATGAAAGCCTGAAAGCCACAAGTTAGAGCACAGCAAAATGAAATTTATTGAAGAGAAAATGAACATACTGTGAGCATATAGACTACTATATGTTTAAATGCAACAGACAACATGCTGAAGCAAGGACAGAAAAACTGAAAGTTAAATGGTGAGGATGTGAGCAGTGGCTAGGAGGAGCTGGGATTAAGAGAACAAGCTGAAGGTTAGCCAAAGAAAGCAGAGCAAATATTTTCAGTTGAATGCAGTCCAAACCCATATATCAGGATAACAGGAAATTTGATAACCCATGATTTTTTGATCTTCCTGTTTTGTTCTGTTCTGCCACAGTCTTGTAGCTTTACACTTGCCTGTCCCCTACAGAAAGAGCCATCCCATTGTAATGCCACTCCTTATTTTCGTGATTAGGCCTGTTGAAATATAGAGTGACTCACCAACAGTATTTCAGCTGAGTGAACACAATGATTCTAATAACTGTCTGCTAATTAGCAGGTTTTTGAGATAAGGACAGTTGAATAGCTTGCATCCTCTGACACCCCAAATTAATAACGCTCCAGTAGCAAATAATAAAGTAGTAGCAATTGGCATTATTACTTTCTGGTACAGTACAAAATAGATTAAAATTAATCTGGCTTGTTTATCTACACAGCCTAGACCATTTCAAAATGCTGAAGATCTCTGCCTTGGCTTTAATATATGATGCCCTAGAGAGCTCTATATAAAGCTAGAAGGACTGCTCCTACAGCAAGATTCAAAAATTTCTAGATTACAATTTTATGAATAAAATTAATTAACCAACAATTCATTACATTCTAAAAGCTTCATCTGACCATAATAATCCTTGTTTGCAGCCCAAACAGTATTTGGTAATTGCAGAATGATGGAGCAATGCGGATATTTTTGATTACAGTTCATTACATAAGATTACAAGGAAGAATTTGTCTTTGAATCATAATGAAAACTTAATTGACACCACTATTCTAAAATATTTCCAATGATTAAATTTCAGTCTGTGTCTTAATTAGTTTTATATTAGAAAGAGATTTTAACAAGATAATGCTGTGAACATAATTTCATTGCATTATAAAACCTTTGGCTGGATCTTATAAGTAATTAAAATTCCAGCCATCTTGGAAATCTGACACAAATGCAATTCTGATTTTAATATTCTTTAAGATTATACAGTTTCAAATTTCTTTTATTTTTCTATACTACCTTTAATCAAATTTAAGCTTTTCCCTCCCCCCTTATAAATAGTCTGAAATTTATACTTGCAAGATAATTTCAGGAGGGATAAATGCCAGACACCAGAAACATGCCCTAGGACATAAGTTAAACTTAAGCAACAACATGGGTAATATTACATAATGCAGTTACTTTTCTATGCAATACGCGCAATGATTCCCAAAGACTGCTCTCTTGGTTCTTTCACTCTCTCCAGGGGTGCTCTCAGCTGAGGCTGAATATGCTGAGAGCTCATTCAGGTATAGAGCAGTCTCCACATAAGCTGGGGCCTCATCCAATAACACCTCTCTACCATGAGCTCACATTTATTTCAGAGGCCTTTCTCAACACTGTATTTAATAAAATAACAGACAGATAATCTCTTATGGAGATAACAGGATGCATCCATCACACGACTCCAGTGCTGCCCATCCTTCACATAGACACAACTGGTTGCCAGAAGTTTTAAAGTGGCAACAGCACATTTTGAACTAAAATACCTGGAAGGAAGGACACAGAGCCACCCTCCTAGAAAATGCTGTGCACCTGTGACTCAGCCTGCCCAGTGACAGGCAACTGCTACTTCACTTTCAGCTGAACTCCTTCTGACATTTATGAAGATCCCACAGCTTGAATCAGGAGTAGCTCATCAAGTCACTGAACCAGTTGTCATTTAAAGGGTCCAGCTGGCTTGTATGCTAGAAGCACAGTCAAGAGAAGTGCAAAATTCAGGCTCTCGTCGAACAGCTAATTGCTGAACAAGGAAGCAAGAAATTAAGAACAGTCTGGGGAAAAAAAAAGTTACATTGCATGGTTCACTAAAATTTAATGCCCTGTATTAAAACCCATCATAACTGTTGATAAGATGATTAAAACCACACAGCCACAATCTCTTGGTCCAGACTTCAAACAATATAACTGTGGATTCACATTCTCTGTACCGGCTTATTTCTTATTACAAGCTATAAGGAACACAAACTACAAACCAATGGAATACATTTTGCTCATGGCTTAATTAAAATCTGCCATTTACAAGAGTGTTCTGAAAATTTTTATCTGAAAAAGCTGTTTTAACTGAGTATGTGAAAAATTGATTAAAAACTCTTGTATTTGTGCCAATGAGAAAAAATCAGAAAAACAAAAAGATTCTACAGAGGAAAAGTTGCTATTATCCATGACTTCTGGATTCCATGACAGAGACAATTTACTCAACACAATTATCCTGTGTACGTTAAAATACCATTATAGACTAATCAGAACAAACTCAAGCCAAGCTTATATCATTCACTGCAAGGTAGCACATATTTATAAGGAGTCAAGGTCGGGAATATATATGGTTTATGTGATGCATAGACATATTTTTTTCCGTGAAACATGTATGTATACACATACACAGAGGTATAAAATGGATAATAATTTCTAGAACCAAGCAATACAAGTACAGGGAATGTAAATTTGAAATACATTTACAAGCAATCTATGCATGTGTAAATACACAGTTATGGCCTAATGGATTTTCTATTTGCTGCAGAATAGCCCAGCTCCTGTCTACAACTCAAAGAACACCTCCTGCACTGAATAGCATCATGACAATTCTCTGTGTCTAAGTGACATCAAGAAGAATGGAGAACTACATTTGTGTTCACTATAAATTAGGGTAGCATATTAACTGTTTTCCCCCCCAGGTATCAATTCCGTGATAGTCTTGAGTACTAACTTGTCAAGAATAACAGGAGTAAAATAGCAAAATACAGACACCATGTATTAAAAAAAAGTTTATTTTTTTCATTAAAAATATTTACATATAGTTTTGCTTTGTTTACATACAGTCATAAATGTATGTTTAAAACTCAAGTTTAAACATTGGGATTTCAAGAACACAAATTTATTGACTTCAAAATTAGCTTCAGGTTATCTGGCACATGTTTCAATGGAACTCTCAAAAGGCATTTTACAATGTTGAGCTAGTAACAGCTACCCATTTCCAAAAAAAGCTGTCCCACCCACCCTGCAATCTTACCCCTTCTTGTCTGTAGAAGCTGTTTTGCTTGTCTAACCCTTCAGTAACCAGATCAGGGAGCTAAACTAGTGAAAACTAGTTTAAACTAGTGAAAAAAAAAAAATCCCAGGAAGATCAAATAGGCATTAATTGATCTGAACATCATCCTCTATTAAATAAAAAGTCCTCATCAACTTTTGGTGAGGACAAGAGGAAATGACCTCAAGTTGCACCAGGGGAGGTTTAGATTGAATATTAGGAAAAATTTCTTTACAGAAAGGGTTGCCAAGCACTGGAACAGGCTGCCCAGGGAAGTGGTGGAGTCACCAGCCCTGGAGGTATTTAAAAGACATGTAGGTGTGGCACCTAAGTAAGTGCCTTAAGACTTAAAGGTCTTTTCCAACCTAAATGATTCTACGATTCTATAATAAAACCTGGTTTAAGAAAGCTGCATTGAAAAGCTACATAAAAAGAGCAATAATTTTCTTAAGTTTAGCTACTCAAACCAGGGTGGGGCTAGATGAGCACCAGAAGATTGACACAAAAGGGGCAGAAATTTGTCACCAGGGCTGAGGGAGAAAGGAAGACCACTTCTTTGCCCAGCAGCTAACAACAAGACCATCTTAACTGCATTATGAAAGCATACACTTAGAGGTCATAAAAGAAAAGACAACAGTCTCTCCTGCTTACAACACATCACAACAAAATTTCACATTGCATACCATTGTTTATTTCCTATGCCTTTGACAGACTAACAGGAGACATCCTGAAAAGTACTCTGCTTGTTATTGCCAGATCTTGATTTCTCCAGCCCAATCACATGTTGCAAGAAGCGATGGCAAGACTGGGTGAAATATTGCACTCACACAAGCTTCTTTATGTGCAGACAAAGTGCGAATAATCCTAGCAGTATGATAGTTGTAGAAAAACACTTTGCCATCTGAACTTCCTGTCACCAAAAGTGTTCCATCTGGAGAAAATTCACAGCCCACTGCAAAACCTTCCACCTGTGAAAATCAATAACAGTGTAACTCCTGATGTTGATTAGAAAAGTTCTTTGTGATATACTAAAAATGAATATAGTACAAAAAAAAATTTGTATCTTTAAATAAATATACACTAAGGACTTCTCCAGGTGTTTATTAAGACACAGCTATAACACAAACTTATTTAATCGAGCTATTAAGTATTCATAAAGTCTTCTAATAACTATTTTCTTCAGAGTGCATATGATTCAAAATAGACTGGCACACGGGAAAGCAAATGAAGCCAATTAATATCTATCACTGTTTTATAATCAAACACTATTAGCAGACATATTAAAAAGCACAGGTACTTTGCTATCTATCTTCCTTCTAGACTTGGATACTAAGTTCTCAGTGAAGAAGGATACCTTATGTCCTTCGTATCTTTTCTTTTTGTTGATTCGGTAAGGTCGCTGGGCAGAAAACAAAGCCATGTAGTTCCCATTCGTCTGAGCAACAAACATAGACTCTTTTGGGTGCAGAGTCAGATTTGGGCAAGTATAACGCTCCTGAAAATAATTTTAAAGAAAGTTTTGTTGTATGAAACAAAAGATTTGTTCAAATGATTCAGGTTATCTTTTGATATATTTGAAAGACCATAAAAGGCAAGGTGTACATAAAACATTTCCATAGTATACATTATGCAAAGATGCTTAACTCATTACAATCCACTGAAAGTCTTACACCAAGACAAATATTACATCAACTCTCTATGCCAATTTCCTAGATACTGACCAAAATCCCATCTCCCTCTGAACCATAATTATACTGCAGAACAGCTGATGGCACTCAATCATCCTCTTCCTGCCCAAGGAAAACTAAAGTTTGAATGTGAAAGTGAATCCTCTTCTCCCATATTCCTTCCTCCATAGCCATACTGTGCCTTCCATGCTACTCCCTACAGTTCTCAAAATCTCCACCCTCACTGACAGGAATAGAAATCACCCCATATAAACAGACACCTTTCCCCAACCCGCTCTTATAAAAAAAGAAGAAAAAAAAGGATTGTTATTAGCCTAATAAGTCAGAAGTTCCTTATGACACTGATTTGTCATGTAGATTGCTGATAGCTGTAAGTTCATAAATATCTGCAAAAATTAATAACACTTGGCTTTACTCTAGTGTTCCTGTTTAAGACTGAATTAAGACTACTTTCAAAACTCTGCATAGTGACTGCATCAGAAATCAACTGCTTTCACAAGGTTTCCACCAGGTCCAAACCTCTTCTAGTTTCAGCCTAACCTACAGACACAGTGCTGAATTTTGATGTCATGAACACAAGTTAAGAGAGCTTTGGCCGTGGGATACGTCTGCATGTGAAGGAGACCAGGCTGACAGTGACCACTGGACACCATGGGCTATGTGGTAGAGTGGGAAGAACATCAGACTGGTTTTGCTCTATGTTTTGGAAGCGATGAACTGGGAAGGAAGTTCTGGGTATTATAAGGTGTTGGGCACAGTAAACAAAACAGGGTTAGGCAGTGTTCCTGGTTAGGACTGTGCTCCATGGCAGAGCAGTGCATGCTTCTAGGGAGAAACTGGGTCTAACAGTAAGGGATCAGAAAGCACAACACAATCTGCTGGAATGCTGTGCTGTCATGCTAGGTATACTGTAGTAATGGGTTATTTTAGAGCTCTTAACTATTCATTTGTTAATGCAGACAAGCAATAGATTAAGTCTTGTTGGGATCTAATCTGTTTGGAGAGCTCAGGGGTTCTCTCCCACCTTGAAGGGTTCAAAGGCAAAATTCAGAAAAATGAAGCAGATTTTCCAAAATCACCACCAAGTTTTATTTATTCACAGTGCAGAATAGGGTGAAAACAGTCCATTTCAGAGATGCTGTAGCCATGAGAAGGTACGCTGGAGGGGTTGGGGTGTTGGTTGGTTTGTTTGGTGGGAGATAAGGAGAAAAAGTTTCTTGTTGTTTATTTTTTACTCCTTGATATGGAACCTGACCGGTCTGTACTTTATATATTCACAGCTTTTTTTTTTTCCTATTGCCTATCCAAGATGTTGATAGATCTAATATTGGACAAAGACATAACTGTGGAAATTAAACATGAAACAATCCCATTAAATCATCAACTATATGCCCGTATCAGTAGAGAACTGTTCATTTCAGCCAGAATGCATCTATACACAATCCAATCATATTAAATTACATAGGATGTTAGACTTGGGTTTTCAAAAAAGATTCAGGGAATTGGAATTATCTATTAACTTGCTTGGTAATCTTCTTTGAAGCTGTCAGCCCTTCTAGACCATTTTGTCCATTAAATATCTTGCCTGGATAGATTACTGAGAGAACTACTGCACCTGTACCAATAAAATAAATTTTGCCTCTGTGATTATGCTGTACTAGATATGCATGTATCAGGTTGCTACTACTATGCAAATATTAAACTCAATTTGTCAATAGCCCTCATGGCAGCTGATGAAAAGTGTATGAAAAAGTGTGGGAAAAGAAACATGGAATATAGCAACTACTGTCATGCACCACTGGCAAGCTAGAATGACACTGCAGTGGCCTTACCTAAATATAGCTTGGATGTCAGTGGATAAGCACTGAAATGCAAATATTTTTAACACAAGGAGACCTATCAGTCTTCAAGGTCATTTTTTAAGAATAAGTGTTTTTAAAATATAAAAATAAAGCAAGCCCTCAACTTACATTAAGAGCATTTTATACATCACACAAAGATCTTACAGAAAATCATTTTACGACACTGACAAGCATGAAATACTAAATCATGACCCAAACAATACTAGTTGTTACTCTTACATGAAAAATCTGATTGGAGATTTTCGCAGCACTTTGGAAGTCCCATGCAATAATGGTACGATCAGCTGAGTCCCGGCTTACTGCATCTGTGCTTGTAAGAAATTCTCTTCCTTCAGGGAGAAAGAGTATATCCAAAGTCTGTTGTACTGCAGCTTTGTACACTCTTAACACCTAGTGGATAAAAATTTTGTTATTTTTTGACAGATTAGAAGAACAAGATAACCTATGTTTTCTCTCTTTGTATTAATAACTACCTCCAACAAATTACGTATTATTTTAAAACGTGAAAAAGTAACTCATTTTTAAATGTTGAAGTACTAGTGTATTAAATAGCTTGTTAACTGTATGTAAACAGTTCACACACAGGAAAATTAAATGAGACAAAAGAAAGCATCAGTTTGTAAAATTTATGTATTATATTTATATATACATAAGATTCTGTTATAAATTCCCAGAAAGAGCTTTAGACAACACAATGTTGTGGAGCTGGGTCTACACAAACTGCCTTCTATTTTGTGAACTCTCCTAGGTTCCCTAGAAGAGGCAAGGGAATCTTTGGCAGCGGGCTGGCCAACTTAGTGGGGCAGGACTCACCTGAAGGACTTGGGGGACAGAGTTCAAAGTGGCAACGCTATGCCATAGCAACCAACTGGGGAATAAGCCACGCCAACCAGAGCAGCAACAAACATTCCTTAGCTGCCTCCCAAGACAAGAACCAGAAGACCAACCACCTCAAGTGTATGTATACCAATGCACACAGCCTGGGGAACAAACAGGAGGAACTGGAGCTCCGTGCCCAGTCAGAAAGTTATGATATTATAGGAATAACTGAAACACGGTGGGACAACTCACATGACTGGAGGATTGCAATGGATGGCTATAGCCTGTTTTGTAAAGACAGGTCAGGGAAGAAGAGGAGGAGTCGTCACGCTCTATGTTAAGGAGAACTTTGAAGGTATAGAAGTCAACTATGATGATTGTGGAAGCCCTATCAAATGCCTCTGGGCTAATATCAAAGGGGTCATCTTCAAGGCAGATCTTACAGTAGGCATCTGCTACCGACCTCCAAACCAAGATGATGAGGCAAATGAAACAATACTTCGGTTGCTTAAGTAAGCTTCCGGTCAACAGAACCTGGTTCTTATGGGTGACTTCAACTACCCAGACATTTGTTGGAGGAACAATACAGCAGCTCACATGTCATCCATCAAGTTCCTGGAATGTGTAGAGGACTGCTTCCTCATACAAATGTTAGATGTGCCAACCAGGTATGAGGCACTGCTGGACTTGGTACTCACAAAACAAGTAAACCTGCTTTGTAACATCTCAGTTAGTGATAGCCTTGGCTGCAATGATCACGATATTGTGGAGTTTGGGATCCTGCTGAGCACACTTAAGATTAGTACTAAGACAAAGGTTTTAGATTTCAGAAGAGCAAGCTTCAGCTCACTCAGAACTAGGTTGGGAGGGATTCCATGGGAAGTTTCCATGGAGGATAAAGGTGCTAGTGAGTGCTGGAATTTTTTCAAGAACACTCTCCTGGAAGCACAAAAACAGTTCATCCCCTTTAAAGGTAAGGGAAGTAGGCAGAGCAAGAGACCCCCTTGGCTTAACTGCGAGCTTTTGAATCTGCTCAAACCCAAAAGAGGAGTGTACCAGAGATGGAAAAGTGAAGGAATACCCATTGAGAACTACAAGGGCATTGCCAGGGTCTGTAGAGTTGCAGTTAGAAAAGCAAAAGCTCAGCTCAAACTGAAATTGGCCAGAAACGTAAAAAACTACAAGAAAAGGTTCTTCAGATACGTAAGCAACAAGCAGAAACAGAAGGAAAATATTGGCCCACTCTTAAACAGGACAGGTGAATTAGTCACCAACAGTGCTGAAAAGGCTGACGTTCTCAACACTTTCTTCACCTCTGCCTTTACCAGTACTGTTAGGCCCCAGACCCTGGGAACAAAAGTCCAGGTTGATGCAAACACAGACCCACCATCAGTGAAGAAAGAGTTGGTATGTGAAATATTACAGGAGCTTGACCCCTAAAAATTGATGGGTCCTGACGTTATCCACCCAAGGGTGTTAAGAGAGCTGGCTGATGTCATTGTGAGGCCAATCTCCATCATCTTGGAGAAGTTGTGCAGATCGGGGGACATGCCAGAAGACTGGAAGAAGGCTAATGTCACTTCCATCTAAAAGAAGGGCTTAAAGGAGGACCCAGGAAATAATAGGCCCATCAGTATTACTTCAGTCCCTGGGAAAGTTATGGAACGAATCCTCCTGGGGGCTATCAAAAGTCACATGAAGCACATGATTGGGAAAAGCCAGCATGGATTCACCAAGTGCAAATTGTGCTTGACAAACCTGATCACCTTCTATGACAAAGTAACCTGCTCGGTTGATGTGGGGCGAGTGGTGGACATTGTCTACCTGGATTTTTCCAAGGCTTTCAATATGGTTTCCCACAGCCTCCTCCTTGAGAAACTGATGTGTTACATCTAGACAAGTGGTCTGTGTGGTGGGTGGAGAACTGCCTGACAGGCCGCACCCAGAGGGTGATGGTAAATAGCTCCTTTTCATACTGGCAACCTGTCACAAGTGGGGTCCCCCAGGGATCAATATTGGGCCCAACGCTGTTTAATATCTTCATAAGTGATCTGGATGATGGGATCAAGTATAACCTGATTAAGTTTGCTGATGATACCAAACTGAGTGGGAAAGTGGACACTGCAGGAAGACCTGGATAGGCTGGAAGAGTGGGCTAACAAAAACCTTATGAAGTTCAACAAGGACAAATACAAGGTCTTGCACGTGGGGAAAATGTAATCCAGGAGTGCAGCACAGACTGGGATCTACCCAGCTAGGAAGCAGCTCTGTGGAAGGGGACCTGGCGGTCCTGGTGGACAGCAAGCTCAATATGAGTGAACAGTGTGCTGCTGCGGCAAATGAAGCCAACAGGATGCTGGGTTGCATCAAGAAGGGCATCACCAGCAGAGATAAAGAAGTCATTATTCCACTCTACTCAGTGCTTGTCAGGCCACACCTGGAATACTGTGTTCGGTTTTGGTCCCTGCTATACAAAAAGGATGTGGACAGGCTGGAGAGGATCCAGAGAAGGGCTACAAAGATGATCAAAGGACTGGGAAGCCTGCGAGAACAGGGTTTGTTCAGCCTTGAGAAAAGAAGACTTAGGGGAGACCTTATCACCATGTTGCAGTATTTAAAGGGTGGCTACAAAGAAGATGGCGACTCCCTTTTTACACGGAGTCACATGGAAAAGACAAGGGGGTAATGGGTACAAATTAATCCTGGGGAGATTCCAAATGGACACAAGAGGAAAATATTTCACAATGAGAACAATCAGCTGTTGCAATAATCTCCCCAGGGAAGTGGTAGATTCCCCAATATTGGACACTTTTAAGATGTGGCTGGATAGGGTGCTGGGCCATCTTGTCTAGACCATGCTTTTGTCACGAAAGGTTGGACCAGATGATCCCTGAGGTCCCTTCCAATCTGGTATTCTATGATTCTATGATTGAACTCAAAGCACTCTGAGGATCAGTCTGAGGATCTCTTCTTCCTCCTTCCATGAAACTTCAGAAGTGTAAGTATTTGGTCTTTTTGTTCTCAAAATCTTCAGCTAGTTATAGAGCCAGGGAAAGGAAAGTAATTAGCCTAGTGGGGATTTGGGATTTACAGGTATGAAAAGGACATGGCAGGAAGTGAATATTCTTGTTGATCATTCCAGACTTAATTATAAATCATTGTTTATGACTAGGGATGAGTAAACTTGATGATTCAAGGCTCTCCCAGTCCCATCTCCTGTGTGTCATTACTTAACTTGCAAGTCATGAGACCTCGGTGTCAGGACCATAGGGCAAGGGAGCAAAGCTTGCATGCTCAGTCAGAAGCTGCCTACAAGGCCAACGTGGACACGCTCAGTAGAAGGGTACACCATTCACCCTGCAGAAGATACCTCAATCCCATTAAGGACCCAGTCTGACACCCTCCCCTGAAAAAAGAAACCCAGCCAGAGCTTGCTCTTTTAAAGTGCTGCCAGAAAGGGAGGGATTGAGGTAACAGGACTGCTGCTGTCAAACAGTTCAGTGCTTTAAGGACTCAGCCAGGATCCTGCCTTGGTCTACAGGCATTCAATCCCACACCTCCCACCTCATCTGCATACCAACTGTCCTGGCAGGAGGCAGTGTCTGCTGCTTCTGCTGAAGCAGAGGCTTTTTCTGTCACTCTGCTGAAAACGCAGGGCAGCAGGGAAAGAAAGAGTCATCAATACTTTAAAGCACACCTGAGCTCAAGAGTAAACAATGTGGCTCATCCACTAGTTCCCATCACATAATTAATGCATATGAACAATCTCTAAAGAAGTTTGTGATGTAAAAGGAAATACCAAATTTCCCAAATCTTCTTCCCAAATAAAAAACACCAGAGTTCCCAAATCTAAATCCTCTTTCAGTACTTATACCAAAGTGGATTGGATCCATGCAGAAATGGGTCCTCAGCCACAGGATTCTGAATATTTTAACAGCCTGTGAGTTGGATCTTAAAAAGTAAGAGAGATTTTGAACTATTCTAAGGAATATATGAACAATTTAAATTTCCTTTCTTTCCACCTTTCTTCACGAAATTATGCATCTATGTTGTCTACTTCGAATTTTGCAAGTCAATACTTTTGCTTTCTTTTTCTCTGATTTGCCTGCAGTGAAGAGAAACTTCAAGGCAAGTGGCCAGATCAAAGCAATCCACCTCTCTGAATATGGTGATCCTTAAAACTAGGACACTGGAAGACTCCTAGTTATTAATATCTAAATCTCCCTCTCTCCAAGATAGCAGCCTGCACTTCCAACAGGGTGTTCAGAGGTTAGTCCTTCTTCTAATGTCACTAGAAAAAAACAACAGAGCAGAGAGAGTGCTTGAAGTATTATACTGAAACAGTTCCCAACTTCATGAGGCATTTCAGTGTCTACTTTACCCCTAACATAGCACGTAACTACTGACTTCAGGGTTCAGACCTCTTATTGATACTGTAAGCACACACATTTTTAAAAAATCATTTTCACGTGTTGCAGTGAAGTATCCTGAATTATCCTCTGTTTTATAATTTAACCAATAAAAGAGAAGTCATTTCAAATATCAAACACAACATGAGAACTTCTTGATTTCTTGCCTCAAGCTTAAAAACCTATAACCGTTTGGAAATGTTCAGAACTAGCTGATCCTGCTTTAGGGTGGCAATATACTAGATGATGTCCTGAGGTCCCTTCCAGCTCTGCTTCCTGTGATCTCAGCATGTAGAAGGACAGCAGCAGCAGCTGCTCCAATTGTTTTTCACAGGCTCTGCAAAATGTACAGTTTAGAAAGACGATGTTTGCATTCACTAAAGAACCTCAGTCACGCAAGCACCCTACACACCCTGTAATAACATCAACAAGCTGTAAACCTGCAGACTCAAAAAACTGGCACACTTTTCAGCAATCTGCCTGCATTTTTAAGATAGTGAATATACAGATGTGTTACTTGCTCTCATCAGATTTTTTAGCCTAGGAATCTGCATAATATACAAAGCAATTAAACTTTGTAAAGCCAAAAGTGATATTTGCATATTTATAACCTCCACTTTCTCTACGAAGATTTCACCACACATAGCTATTTCTTCACAGAGTTATAAAAGGAAGTCTGTAGTTCAATAGTAAAGTAGAAAATTAAGCTATTTTGTAGGAGCAATAATAATAATAAAACACAAAATATAATAGCTGCCTGGAATGAGAAATGGGAAACCATACAGAAACCTGACAGCAGTAGGAGAACTAAAATAAAGTTAAATTGAGAGGAGGGGACACAAAAGGCTCTACCACCCCAACATATTGAAGAAGGCAACTACTTAGCAGCAGGCACCTTCACGGAAGTGACAAGTCCCAGCCAGAGGGTTGGCAAGATCAGAGAGCAGAGCAGAACAAATGTGTAGAAACAGGGACAGGGAGGCAAACCCAAAGGCTAACAGGTGCTGGGAAATGAAGAAGAATGGCATACAGCAATAAATTATAATAAGGTCCCAAATGGTGATTCACAGTACTGATTCTTTAATATTTTCTTATTTTAAAGATGAAAAACTCAGAGATACTGTTTGGGTCTTTGTCTTCTAAAAAAAACCTTGTGAAATGTATGTAGGTACATATGCATACATACACTGTGTCCAGCACTGTTAAGGGATTAGGGTTTAGGTTTAGGACTTTTTTTAACAGTTTTTGGAGCAAAAGACATCTCTCAGTAATGGAAAAGAAGAGATTGTGAAGTTGGTAACGTGCACATACTTTTAATTTTTGCTGAAATCCTGTTGGGCTCTTACTTAAACTGCCACTATCAATTTAAACATTTTCACCGCTAATCATTAAATATATTTGCTTGTCTGTTACTTAATAGGATATTTAGCCAAATTACCTGTGTATCTTAGCTCTGCCACAGGAAACTGTTTTATAAAAACTAGTACAAAAGACCATCTTTTTCTATTTGTTTGATACATACCTCAGAAAAACTATGCTGTTTAATCTTCAAACCACATAGTAAGAACTGACTCAGAGAACAATAAATTAACACTTTGCATAGCAGCTGGGAACTTGATATACATAGTATTTAAATTGTTCCATAAAGATAGCTTTCAAAAATAACTAATTGCAACACCCCCGCTCAGAAAAGTACTCATAATTAAATCTGCTTTGTTCTACCTTAGACAATTAATTCATGACACGCCTGAGGAACTTGCTTGGGGTAAGCACCAGTTTCCCTACCCTGCTGGCTTTAGTTTTTTAATAACAGCTTTTGCTCATTTTCTATTTGCAGATTTATCACCCATAAGCATTGGAAAGCCACAGTCCACTTCTTCAATCTAAGCATTTTCTGGACATAAAAGAAATTGTTTCAAAGGAAGATCTAATAGTTTCTGGTGTCAACACAATCCACCATAATAATAAAGCTTCTTCACTAAGGCAAGAGTTCATGGCTGCAGGCATTCGACAAGAAAGGTAATTTCAGCAAATTAAATCAGTTTCAAACAGATTCTTATGGTTCTGGTGATTTGAAAAGCATGCTGTGATGCTGAATTCAAAGTATGTATTTCAGATGGGTGTTCTGTAATACTTCTTTGCATAAGGCACATGCAATGACTAGTATTTTGTTTGTCAAGAAAGCTCAAAGCCTCCACACAAGCAATTTAGAAGCTGCTACTCATCCCAGCTCTGTGCTGGTCACCTGTAACCTATGTTCACTGCACTCTCCTAAAATCCCCTCAAGCTTTACGAAAGTGATGAGAAAGAAATGTCCTTTTTTAGTCATTGCCCTGACCATCAGGAGATGAGGTCCCAAAACAAATCTTACATGACTACAGACAATCTGGATGGTCATGGAAAAAGCCCTTAATCAGTCAGTGCCATGGCTTCCAAGCTGTAAAAATGGTCACATTTTTTCTTCCACTTCTTGTCCTACCTTTTTAGACTGAGTGCTTTGGCATGAAACTGCCTCTTCACTGGCATGTTGGGTAATTAATGCAATGGGGGACTGATTTAAGTTTCCTCTGTGAAATAGTACTACACCATTACTAATAATAAAAAGTGCACTTTAACTTAAAAGAAAGCTTATTTTGCACAAAAAAGAAGCTTTTTCTATCTACTGCAGTGCAAGCCATTTGCGTTGATCTATTCTAAAGAGTAAGGTGTTGAGGCAGATTACTATTTTCTATGAATTATGAACGAGCTACATGTTCACAACAAAACCACATCCACATGACAAATCCAATTTACGTCTCTGATCTTCATCTGAAAACTATAAAGGCAATTTTAATCAAAACACATGACATTATCATAGACAAGAAGATCAAGCATGTTACAGTCATGTTCTTTTAAAGTCTTTTAACATGGCTGCTGTATTTCTCTATGTAATTGAAAAAAATTATTTTGCTTTTCTATTTAATTTTTTTCTTGTTTGTAACTGCTCTGTTTTCAGACACAGCTCAAGATTATCAAGGGGTCCTGAGAATAATTAAAAGGAAATGGAGACCAATTAAAATGAAGAACTGGTTGAGCTTAATCTGGTATTGATCTATAAGACTTTAGGTACAAACAATGTACATTTTTTTTTAAGGTCACTTTCAGATTGCTCGAGAAGGCACAGGAATCTTGTGATGGAAAGTGTCAACCATTTACCAGAAAAAAAATATTTTCCCATCATATTTTTTATTTCAAATTATCTCCCCATCTCAACTAGGATAAGAAGTGAAATCTGTATACAGGAAACAGACAAGGAACATTTGAGGTACTGAATTGCTTTTCTACGAGGAGCAATAATCAAGGACTTTTCAATAAAGAAATGAGACAACTGAGGGGAATTTGAAAGGATTGGAAATAAAGTCTGAGCAAGATGGAGAAGGTGAATGGTTTCTTCCATTATAAGACTTTAGACTCCAAACTAGCAGAAGGCAGCTTCAAAACACACAGAACAAGATGCTTCTTCACACAATACATACTTAAGTTTAATTCCTTGCTACAGGATGTTGCAGACATAAAAAAATCAAGAACAACCAATTCCTCCGCATGAAAACTCAGAGAGAGACATGGAAGACAAAAATGTTATCTGTGGTGCAGAAAGTCCCCAAACTTAAGTTAGAAAGGTCTGGGTAACCATTGCTGGGAATTGTGATAAAGAAGTTTGCTGTGCTTTCATATTCTTGTTTTCCAAAAGCATACTGATCGCTGCTGCAGGTGTAAAATTTGTCTAGAAATGGGCTGAAACCAGAATGGCTATTCCCCAACAGTTTCTCCCTTGAATACTCATGCTCCAGAAGGAGGCATGTTTTGTTCCTGGCCCATTTCAGTCTCTCCAGGAGCGCTTGCTCCAGGAGAGATTGTATGCACAGACAGGTCTACAATTCTCATCTGCGAAATCACTGTATGAGGTTTCCAAATAAACACAACAGGACTGCTCATGTATGTGATACAGCCACATAAAATGTGCCTTCACACTCAGAAAGGACCCCTGCATGTTAACATTTAAAAACAAATGCCATTATGCAAGTACAAAGGTACTCCACCATATTTCTTTTAACTTTTTGTCCACAGATTCAGTAAGGATTTCTCTGACTGTGAGAAGAATAACTTTAGTTTTCTAAAGCGCTGAATAAATCATCTTATTTTAATTACATTGTTCTTTCTAATACCACCAGTACATGACAATGAATTGGCTGTTTCTATAGAAACCAGAAGTGCAAGTAGCTCCACCAATTTCTACAGCCTTTTTTCATATTTATATGCTATCCAGAGACAAATTCATTAGGTCTCCTAAATACATGCTACTTAAAATAACTGCATCTCATCTGAAAGAAATTGCAATAGAATGTTTCCAAGGAAACAAATGCACTGCCCTTGCACTCTAAATTTATTAATTTTTTTAAATGTGCTTTAACGACTTAGGATTATTTCTTTATAAACTCACATATGGAGAAATAGCTCAACAACATAAAGAGCATCTCTTTCATTTTTTCTTTTTAAGCATAAAGCTATAGATGATAGTTGCAATTTTGTAGCTAAACAATGTTCAATCCAGAGTAATAAACCAAGATGGGGAAAAAAAACCCCTGTCATTCCTCTGCTTTGACCTCTGTTAATAATAAAAATTCTGCAGGGCATTTCTAGACTAATTTTAAAAGCTCAAAATAACTGCTTCCACCATTTTTCTAGTTAATTTGTTCTATAGCTTATAAGACCTCAATTTCAAAAATGGGAATTTTGTGTAAATCTTCAAATCTAAGTTTTCCTTAAATTTGCCTATCACTCCAACAGATTGACTTTGTATTCATCTTTTCTGAAACCTTCCTTATGTCCATACAAAATTCTGTTATTAATCCCAAAAGGCTGGACCTTTGTAATCATTTGTACTCTTCCCATTTCCAATAAGTCATCGCTATTTTTCCTGCGTGATACCTTTTTTTTTACTTCGCTAGCACAATATTTTCTGTAATAAACATTTTTCAAAAATAAAATAAATATTGTCTCCATTTTGAGCCATGCCTAAAGCACTTCACTAAATTCCTCCCAGTTTCCTTTCTTAAGATCTCCCCTTTAGCTAGTTTCCTCATTTTACGATACCTAGGTTAGTCCCTGTCTTCTTCCAGCTTCTGTAATTGCTCTATCAAAGTCCAAAACCATAGAGTGACATCAAGTAAGCTTCACGCAATCAACATTCACTTAACTCCTATAATTTATTTTTTTTTATAATTTCTTTTATTCCTATATCTGTAACTAATCTTTCCTTCAAAGTCTGCTCTGTGGCTGTGTCAGGTCATACTACTGGGTCCCCACTGCCTGAAGCCCTTCCTGTCTTTCCTTCTTTGTTTAACATAAGCAATGGATTTGCATTTATGGAGGTCTAAGAGCTTCAAATATTGCTTAAAGATCAGAGCCACAGCTCTACTGCCTTCCACTTATTCCCCTCCAAATTATTGCATAGTGCTTTGTCAAGACTTGCTGTTCTGACAGCTATAGCAGATAGCTCTTGCCAAAGCTCCAATGGGCCTCGGTGGTTTATGAGACAGAACACATGAACTTCAGCAGACAAGAGATCAAAACCAGAATGCATCGAACAGCTGAATAAATTATTCCTCTATTTTTAACAGAGTCCAAAAAAATGTTAGTGATCTCCCTACCTTTAGAGTTCCTTGCATTTCTGTATGCACATGATAAAGAACCAGTTCCGGAATGCTTACAAAATGTTAAGAGTTTCATCAATCAAAGCAGAATGTAAATAAAAGGTAAAATATGCAAAACAAAAATAATTATATGGATACATACAGAACATTTAAATGAATACATTCAGATGCAAGTTCTTGAGTGCTGTATGTCCTTTCAGCAGAGCTAATAGCATCCCTGCTTTACACCATGGAAACCTTGCTGACACATGTAAATAAATCTTTTCAGTTCAGTTTGACAATTCACTCACGATATAAGGAACTTTAGCTCCTTTAAAAGTATTATCAGTACAAAACAGTTACAGTTGTAGTCTTGTTCTGATATTACATCTGTGCAAGCTTAGAAACCCAAATTGAAAAGAAAAAAAAAAATTATCTGTAGTTATATTTTCTTTTGTGAACACAATAAAGTCCTTATTGCTGAGCAGGAGGATACAAGTCTCAACCCTTTGTTCTTTTTGCATTTCAAGGAATATTAAAATTTCATGTAGAATAAGTGGTTGGAATATATATTGTCTCCTGCCTGAAAAGCGAATGTAGATCAACCAAAATGGAAAGCGACTGTAATTCAACTGGCTTGTGCTGAACATCTTAAGAAATTCTTCCACAGCTCAGAGAAAGGAAATACTTCTAAAATACATAACTACTTTAAAGTCTCAGTGTTATTGCACAATTCTTTTTAGAGGGCATTTTACAGGGTTTTTCTAGGTTCAGCTCCGAGGTCCAAAGATCCCATGGGGGCTGTTCAATATGATGCTCTCTCCTTGGTCAACACTGTAGAGATTTTTTTTTTTTTTTTTTTAAACATAGCAGCTCACTTCCAAGTTTTCTGGTCCTTTCATAAAGTCTCTATAAACATTCTCCAAATGTTTCATAAATTTAATCAATCTGTTATACAGCAATGTAAGATCTCCAGAATAATCTCTTCGCCAGAGAGACAAAACTGGGTTTAACACAAACAGAAAGAAATACCACTATAATAGATCTCTACATGCTATTCAACTGCCTCTTTTATTCTTTTTTTTTTCAGGCTTTGATTACTTGTCTCTGTAATTTTGAAATGCCTGTATGCTTTACATTTCACTGAGCACTTAACAAGCTGTTCCATCCATTCATTTCTCTGAAGTATATTGCTTAGCTTTATCTTGAAGATGTTAACTCCCTTATTGTTCTTTCATTCTTTATCTTGCTCAATACCCAATGCTACATTTGAAATCATTTTGCCTATTTGCTCAACAGAACAGGAATAGCAATAAATGTCATTCAACATGCCTCCTTTTTTTTTTTGATATCTGCCTCTCTGATTAATAGCCTACTTTACACTTCTTAATGTTTTAGTAGCTGAAAGGCTGCCTTAAACCCATCTTCATACATTTTCTCTGGGACTTAGAAATTCAATTTTTATACCACATTCAATACATTAATAAATATTAGTAATTTATGCTCATAAATTTATGCTCTTGTTAAAAATTAGTTGCCTATCAAAATCAAAGCAAGATTTCAGAAGTACTAATTTGGAAAAATACCGCTACCACCTATTTTATGTCATTTTCCATCAGCAGAAAGTGCCAATATGGCACACTGGCATAAAGCAGCCCATTTCAATGACTGCATATATATGTGTAATTGGACAATATTTTTGTTATTAGTCATTGTCTCTATCTCTATGACGCTTAATGCTTTGCTCTGAATTTCCACCAAAAAT
Source organism: Morus bassanus (assembly GCA_031468815.1). Taxonomy (NCBI): domain Eukaryota; kingdom Metazoa; phylum Chordata; class Aves; order Suliformes; family Sulidae; genus Morus; species Morus bassanus. Next base: position 14,233,432 of record CM062572.1, read on the forward strand.
TCCCTCATTTCCTGATATACAATTTTCATTTTGCCTCACATAGTTAAATTTAAGATGTGCAAGCGGATACCCTGTTAAAACACAGTACATCCTAAAGAACGACTTCTGAAATTGAATTACTAGCGAATGCTGAAATTGAGTTTTCAATGTGCAATGAGTAACAAGATTCAAGCTCTTGATTTAGGGTGCTCACTCTATTGACAAAATATGCTGCAAAGCCTGAAAAGACTATCAGGAGTATGATGATGGGAACAAAAAGAATCATTAGTTCACCCACACATGGTTCCAAGCTGAATGACAGGTTAACACACTTGAAAGAACAGGAAAAACAGTAAAATCTTGTAATGAATTAGGATGAAAGCACTTGAAACATATTAAGATTGTTTGCATCAAAACTGAAACGAAGCAGCAAGAGGCCTCAGACATCTATTTCAGTTAAAAGCAAATGGCACCTTTTCGAACTAGACAAATTTCAAAATACTGGTTAGGACACTTTATCCATTCTTGGATATGGCCTTAACTGTGTAAGATGGAAAAGACAGAAGCATGCTGTTTTTATCTTGTGAATAAAGATAACAATATAAGATGAAAGCAGGAATACCTGAAGAATCCATTGAAATCCCCAAACTAGGAAGAATCAGACATGAGATACTGATGATATTGACAATTCATGCCTAAGCCACACATGCCTAAGCCACTGTTCTGTGGCTGAGAGTTTGAGATGTAACTACGTTATTTTGCAGTAATGATGCATAGGCGATACTCGCCATTCTGCAAGAAGAAGCCATAAGCAATCAAATCAGAGTTTGATATTTTGCCCCTTTTTTCCACTCACCTATGACCTTCCACTTTCACTCAGTACACACACACCGTTCTTCAAATTTTAAAACCAATACAAATGTAGGTGTCTAACAGTCTACACCCATCACTGAGCTACAGCTACCTCAGATTGGGGGGGGGGGGGCGGGGAAGGAATCAAAGGGTAATAGAGGCTCTCTGTCCCTTTTGGAAACATTTAGAGTAAGGGAGTAAACCACACCGCTGCTTTAGACAATCACAGTACATACAAAATTATGGTTTTCAAATGAGCAAACCTGTCAAACAAAAAAAAGAAAAAAGGATCAATATCTATTACCAGGCTGAATCCACGCCTTCCACTTTCTAAGGTGATGAGACACTGCTCGTTATTAAAATTAAAATTCCTCATGCACTACTTAATTGGCTAGTTTTCCAACTGATGGAATTCTACATGAATATAATTGTTTCCTAATGAACAAAGCAGGTAACAGCTTCTAAAAACTTCCAGAGACAACTCAGTACAGGATCTGTACAAAAGAAACAGGCTGGGGTTTTTGTTTTACCAAGCCTAAAATCTTTCCTAATTTACCTGTCAGAATACACATTCATTCACTTATTTATTCTTTCAGAAAGTAAATTATTTCCTTGTAATATGGTGGGATGTTTCTCTTATCTCTTCATCAGCATCAGCTTACGGAAATAGAGTTACACACAATCTTTCTAAGCACTCAAGTGTCCTGCAGGTACAGAGACAACCACTGTGTGCATTCCTCAGTGATCAACAGCTCTTTAAGGAAAGTTCCAAGGCTGGAGCTTCAGCATTGCAAAAATGAGCGTATGCTTAGTCATTGAGACAAAAATACATTATTCTGCTACTCTCGTTTTTGCTGTATATAGCATCCTGGCCACAGAACGCACTGCCTTTTGAGAAATCATGTCATAAGATGGGATCAAAGGATGTCATAGCAGGCAGTGTTGTGACATATTGCACACAACAGCAATACTCTCAGTCAAAAAGAAAAAATTCATAATGTAACAATCCTGAGTACCATCTACTTCGGCAACAGTATTAAAAGTGGATAGGGAATGGCCCATGGAAAGACAAATACCTCATTGCACCCACTTGAAAAAGGCACCACACCCAGATCAGTAAGCAAGGAGGCAAAAAACCACAGTTGGGTAGTAAAGCGTAAAGATACAATAAAATACTGTTTGAATCTCATAAAGATAATATACTCCCTAATTAGTAGAAAACATGAGGGCTCTTTTAGACTGAATGTATAGTCATATTAATAAAATGTTAAGTATTCATGTTCCTCTTCTAAATAGATATAAATGGCTTTTACAGTGTCTGTCCTCTGGGAATGAACCATACGTGTTGTCACCTAAAGTGTTCACTACAGACAGACACGCAGCTTATATGTCATCCCCTGCAATCTACACAAAGGTGATCCCAGGCATAGCCATTGTTTCTTATAACTGCGCAGTGGTAAAGTACTGAAAACTGCAGTTTTCCTCTGCAATTTTGCCAGACATAGTTTACACAAAAGTTACTATATCAGAACATCCTCTCAAGCCAGACTATCGGTAGTCAGAATTACAAAATATATGAATGGGTGGGCTATTAAAATCTACAGTTTATCAGTATGGGTTTGCTCTTTTGCCTTCTTACCATGCCTTTTACAAAGGCCAATATCTCACAAACAGCACATTCACCCTTAACTTTTCATCTTCTACTGCAACCTCCATCTCAACACATTTGTCTGCTCCTCACTGCAATAATGCCTCATGTAAACTATACCAGGCATATCGATTGACAGTTTAGCTGTGGTTGAGCTGAGGCACCAGTATTTAAACCTAACAGGAAGGAGCTGCATCTGGTACAAAGATAAAGCACTATTGAAACTGAAATTTCACAAGGGGGAAAAAGGACCAAGAACAGCATTTTTCAAGCCATTTGTCTTGGTGCCACTATAACACTGTTCAAAGATAAAACCAAAATACAGGGACTGGCAGAGATACTGACAATAGGAGAGCATCAGACTCAGGAGATTACTCAGAATTAACTTACCTAGCACAAGCATTAACATCTGTTATTTAGCCCTTTAATTCTACTTGAGTCAATGCCAATTTTTCATTCTCCTCAGGTTTTGTCATCACAATCTCTGGTATCAGAATTGCTGAAAAAAAATCTTGTTCAAGCATAACCCTTGAACTGTAAATATCCATTGTAAATGAATTTTCTAATTCCTTGAAACTGAAGTGCCTTCTCCACTATCAATATTTGAGATTTCTCCTACTATCTATGAAAGATTTCTAACCACATTCGTCCATAACTGTATCCAACAGTAAGCTACCATTCCAGACAGGCACATTTTTGCAACATGCCATTTTGGTCGTTTGTTACTATAGAACAGAATCACTTATCATTTTCCATCTGTAGAGACTGGGCACCTTAGACACATGCAAGCTGGAGGTATTGCCATTTTTGGCATGAACATGTTCTTCAACCACAGTTGATTTCAAACCTAGAGAAAAATCATCTTTACAGGATTCTCAGAGTTAGTCACTCAAAGACATACACAGGCATAAAATCCATCATAAAGAAACTACAGGGGGTGAAAAAAGAATGTTGCTAGCTTTGTACACAACTAGACTATCATTTGACTGTGTATAACTGCAATATCATTCACAGGAAAGCTTATTGCACCAAGTCAGAAAATCTTAGAAAGAATGTTTTGTCACCTACATCTGCCATCTTCTCCTTGACTAGGACCAAGTATCTCAAATTTGGACACTACAGTCAGCAATCTCTAAACCTTAAAAAGATTATACCCATTTAGATCCTGAAATACTTTTTAAAGGAAGTTCAGCCTACCATGACATACAATGGCTTCTCTATGTTGAAAAGGACAGGTAGGTGTTCAATTACAGACTGCACATCCTCCCCACAGTTAAGGTCTACTGTTACGAGAATCTCAAGAAAGAACAATTGTATTCCATGCCTCATTTGTATGCTATGAAACCACTGACCCTGCTGTTCAGGAGAGAAGACTTCTATTAGTCTTTCTTCTCCAGCCTGCTGCCAGAAAAAAAGGAATGTTTTTGTTCTACGGTAAATTTACAGGGTAACCTCTGATCACCTGTAACAAACACCCTTTGAACTGGTACTACTTCCTATTTGTGTGGTACATGTTTTCAGTTCTATGAGTTGCCTACGCTAAATACAGTATACCAAAATCACTTACTGACACCAGAATACTGTAAACCAGTGCAAGACAGGGAGAGGGAGGGAAGAGTTATCATGGAAAATTTCATAACTTTTAAAAAAGTTACATAGGTATTCTTTATCATAAGTATTTACAATTTTGGCAATGTAAAACTAGAATCAACTTCCTTCACAGAGTTGTGCTTTGAGTATCTCTTCACATCCTTATCAAGGAAAACTAGCCATCATACAAGCATGATGGATGGAATAAATCCCACCAGACTTTTTACAAAGGTTTTCATGTTGACACTGTAACTCAACCTCACAGTAAATTTATTTTCAGAGTAGCCTCAGACTTGGCAATCTTGATATGTACTTACTAATGTTTTCCTTTTAAGGACTTATGCATGTGAGGGAAGCCTGCAGTATAGATCCTACACAATTAAATTCTTTTCTCAAACATCAGTGACAAATCCAAAGGAACAACTGCAGCACAGGAATTAGACTGTTAATTGCACAATAATACTGTGTTTCCTTAATAAAGCAACTCTTATAACTATTTCAGAGCTCTCTTGTTAGAGCCCTCATACCTGAAATGCATCTGCTTACATCTCTCACCTATTATTCTTAACACATCAAAGTCAGAGACAAAGTTTGGATAAGCAATCTTATCTTTTTCAGATCCCTTCTGTCACCCTCAAGAGCAAACAGATGGCTAACTATGATGAGTAGGATCTACCCACACAGAAATTCAAAGGAAAACAAAGAACTACTCACTTTACAGTCACTGCTGCTCTTTGAGCTGTTCTGTGCATGAGGATGTCGGCTTGCCTTACACTTCCACTGGCGGAGTACAGCTCTGGTCTTAGCTGAGCCCTGAATGGCACCTAGGAGCATGCTGTTCTTCATGGTTCACAATAAAATGAAGGCAGAGGCTATAGATGCCTCTCTGTGGCCCTTCATGAATGTAAAATTACTCCAGGGTTCTACACAAAAGCTACAGGTGCACACACATCCTGAGCCACCCATAACAGCTTGAAGAGCAAGTTAGCTGTACTGCTTCCTAGTACATAACTGCCTTTTTCACAGTCCTGAAGTAAGCTATTGGCTTTATTTTATTCAACTATAATATGTTACTCATATTTACATAAGCCAAAAAACCCGTAATTTTTGTGTACAATATTCCTCTTAGTGCTCCAAAAACATTAGAAAGGTTCATATTAGCAAATGGCCACACAATCAATGACAAATGCAAAATACTTCAGAATAACATTTCATTGAAAGACCAGTACATCTAGCAGCTCAGTAATGCACAGCCCATCCAACACAGGAAACATTCTAAAAGAGAAAAAATATTTCCATTACCTTAGAAGTCCTTATATCCCAAGCTTTAACTTCCGGGCTGAACCCTCCACAAATGAAAATATTTGATTCTGTAGGGTGGAACTTCAGCACGCTGATTCTAAATTCATTTTTGCTGCTAAATATCTGCTTCCCTAAAGTAAAGTGAGAAGTGGAGATTAAAATTCAAGCAGAAAATGAAATACATTATTCATTTCAACCTAGTTTCAAAAATGTCAAGGTTGTCAAAGGTGAATATGTTCATATTAACACATTTCAAGTATCTGGGGCTATTCTGATGTACTGAAAATACAAGACTGAACTCACTAATTTCTATCCACATAAATTGCTCCTGCTCATGGGCCTCTGCACCACTGACTGCTTCCTACTGAAAGGAGAGAAAAAGTGGTTTCGCACGCTAAGGAGAGGAGCTCCACCAAGGTCCCAGTTCAGTCGACATGCAGGACTAAATCTACAAATCTCATGGTTGAATGTTTCCCTACAGAGATGCCATAGTCTTTCTTTCAGTGGGATAAAAATAACTAGAACAAAATATTGTCTGTACAGAAATACCATGTCCCAAACTACACTACAACTCTTGAGTTGTTTACTTATCTTTCTGTGAAGGTAGGAGTGAAACTTCATTTTGAAAGTAGCAAATAATTTGCATACCATCATATGAAGGCAATAGCTGTTCCCACGGATACACTGTTCCCAACATTTAATTGTGTACACTAATCTCCGCAGGATCTTGTGGTTAGTATCAACTGGATTGTCGACATTTTCGAAAGCAACAGAATTCAGCTAGGTTAATTTACAGGACTTTTCCACAGTCCGCTGCTTCCTTTCATCCCAACAAATTCATGATATTAATGTACATGCACTGAAGTATAATTTTTGGAACAGCAGCATGGAACAAGATAAATACATTTGCTCAATTTCACAATTTCAGCTGTGCTTTATATGCTACATATCACATATAAAGACCTACATTAAATAAAGTTACTGCTTTAAGCCACAGTGAAGAAGGTATTGCAGAAGTAAAAAAAAAAAAAAAAACACCTTAAAATACTATGAGAAAAGCTTCTTAAAATACTCATTAATCTACTCAGCAAGTGAGAGTTGTCTTAAAATAGCCTTTCTTAAACAACTGAAAGTACTTTGAGCTAAAAACATTAGTGACGGATGTAAATACTTACTGTTAGGTGAACAATCCTGAAAATCATTCATATAGGGTTTTTTATGCTTATTTCAGGATTTGGAGCCAATTTATTTGATTTTTGTCATCAGTTCCATTTTCCCCATCTGCTGAACTCAACTTACACAGAAGAGGCTAAGACTTGTCAAATTATTTATTCATTTTAAAGAAGAGAAGAGAGAGACTTTACTTCACATGTACTCTTCAAGCTAGCAGGGGCAGAGCAAATAGATTGCAGGGACCACAACGAAGAGTTGAGTGCTGTTCTACATGAACTCTGGTTTTTGTAGAGTTTTTTTGATCTTTTTGAAAAGATTCTCCACCGATTACCCATGCAAGATCTAAAAGGCCTCTCTTTCACTACTGAGTGAAAGACTTAATTTAGTCCATAATTTCCTTCCCTAAAAAGAAAAAAAAGTCAGAAGGGCAGCAGAGGTTCTCTCTACAAGTCATACGCAACAGTGACCATCTCTCACCATGAGAGCTTTCAGTACCCTGACAGCTACAGAAGGAAAAAAAAAAAAAAGACTCTACAGGGAAGGAAGAAAGTATTAAAATCATTAGTTATAGGAGCAACAAGATATTGCTGTCATGTACGCCACTACCAGGCATCATTTGCAGGCTTCAGAAAAGCCACATACACGTGCATCTTACTCTCATCCACAGCACTTGAGAAAATACTGAATTTCCCCGTGGAGGTTCACTAGTCAGTTTAATAGCACTTTGCTCCCAAAAGAATTTGGTTCCTACTAGTACCTAGTTTAATAAACACTCTGGGAGTATAATCAACAAGTTTTCAATGGTATTGCAGCCAGAAATTAGCAAAACTGCAGCCTACCTTACTAATCCTCTCTAACTGCTTTATAAAGGATGCATCAAGCAGTCACTATTCTCCATAAAGTGTGTTGTCCAAATCGCATTAAACATATACATAAGTGATCCACTGGAACTCATCATCTAACCTTCTGACAAACATTAACGTTAACTGACTTTACTAAAATATGTTTTTTCCTCCACAAGACTTCTGAAAACTGCTTTTTCTATAATGCATATATTTTTCTTGCCATTGTGCTCTCTAGCCTAAGACATGAGAAAGACAGGTAAGAAATAATCAAAAAAGATATGCACTACATTCAAGATGTGTTTCATCTACAAACTACAAGATCTGTTACCTTTTCCACAGAAAGATGATTGATTTAACATAATTTGTTATTAATTAGTCCACCTTTCAATCTCATCCCCAGTAACTTCAAAGTAATTAAATCATTTCCTCAATATTTCCTCCAGAAACTAAAATTCTCTAATTCCCTACTCTACCTCCCTGTTTTAAGATAGAAGTGGGCACCGCGTTTGCTATTTTCTTGTCTTCTAGAGTCTGTTACTTATCCAAAAGCTCTCATAGCACTTAGATCCTTACAGTGTAATTCTATGAATTCTACAGTACAGTGTAACGCTAAATAAAATGAATGAAAACAACTTGAGCATTTTATTCACCTCTATACTTTTTAATCCCCTTCCCTTCCTGTTTTAACCTGTTTGATGCAGATATTAACCATGCTAGCTTTTTGACTGGTCTGAGGAGCAATGAGGATACATTAATCTTAAAAGCTCAGGCTCTCCAATTAATACTTTGAAATACAACTCTCTTTCTCATTCTCTAACCCCCCCCCCCCAAATGAAATTCAATCAAATGTCTCTTTTTGGAAGTTCAGTAAACAGTGTTCTGAAGAGTTTAGTGTTACTAGATGCATACATGAATTTAATTCTGCTGCCATGACACAGAACATGAGAAAAAGGCTGGAACGTAGAAAAGAGCATGGGAGCAAAGAAGCAGCAGATAACATACTCAGAGGGCAGGATCACAACAGAACAGCAAGGAAACACCCCTACTACTAGAACTGAAATTTATGCACAACCAACAGAATCTAAATCGGACTGCTTGCCATACAAACAAGCCTGAACCCAGCAAAACAAACTTTCCTAACATCGATATGAACACATCCCTTAAACCCTTCCCTTTAAGTATTAGGACTGCAGGGCTGAAGTGCTGAGGCACATTCTCTACGCAGTTATGAAACCTCTAGCACCGTAAATCTTTCAGAACCTCAGAAACTTAGGAAAAATATCCATCTGAGAGATGGAACAGGTCACTGTGGAAGATGATATGGGGCAAAATAGCTCATGCAATTCAGTATATTAAAACCATTAATTCAACTCTTAGCCCTTTCTGTACAATCTTTTTTTAGTGCATTTTACTACTATGAGCAGAATTTGCTGCTTCCCATACTGTAACCACGCTGTGACAGAAACTATGCCCATGGCTTGGGAAATCCAGCTTCAGTGTTTGCTGGAGACCCTGCTCCACCTTTCTGGAATTCACTATTTACAGTTATACATATTTTTGTCTACAGTTATTCAGTTTATTAACATTTAAACATTCAACTTTTGGGGGCCTTATCTTACATACTGCAAAAGATGTCCTTTGAGGAGAAGACTCCCTTACCCATAATAGAGTACAACAGGTGTAAATCAGAAAGCTTGTATACACCTTTACTGTGTATATATTTATTGTATTTTAGTTCCTAAAGGCAGCCTAACAAAGATCCAGCCAGCTCATCGGCTGTAGAAAATTACATCTTCTGAAAATCTATTTGGTTAATTGAGGCAAAATCCATACCACATATCATTTTCCTGTATGAGAGGTTGTTATTCCAAAGCAGAAGGCAAATGTTTCTCTCAATCTTTAATTTTCACAATTTCAGTAACAATATCTACTACATCTTTGCAGTGTCTTAAGTGCTTTAATTCAATTCTTCATTCATTAAAGGCTCACCAGTAACATACACAGTATGAAAAAAAAATTTAAAAAGATCTTGAACATATGTTTCTGCTCCTTTATGCTGCAGCCTACTGTGAAACTGCTCAACTATGAAATCAGATATTTTAAAGGCTATTTAACATTGTGAATTTTTCACAGAACATCAGCACAGCTATTGAGCACACGAAGCTTATGTAACTGTGTTTAGTGGTCCTCAGGTTCACATCCCTACCTGCATAATCCAAAAACATTCACTTTACATTAATCTGTAAAGAAAAGTGAAGCCTAAGACTTACAAGGACATGAGAGTAATCTTGCTAAGCAGAACAGATTTCCCTACTGTATTTACAAAAAGACACGAGACAATATATATATATTAAAAAAAAAATCTCATTAGAGTCACAATCTCTCTCATGTGCAATAGTGAGAAGAAAATTAGATTGATCAGACATAATTTGTTCTTAACAAATCTATGTTGGCTGTTACTTATCCATTTTATCTAAAGTTATACTGACTATATGAGTTTCCTAATTTTTTTCCCTACATAGTCACAACTTTCTGGCATGCAAAGGTGCTTGAAATATTAAATCATTTTATCTTTTACCCTTGAAAATGTCCCCAAAATAAACATTTTTCTCTCTTCTTCTTGCAAGGAATTTACATTAGTGATTATTAGAAGTAAAATGCTGATACCTCCTGGCTGGAGAGTGACTACTAAACTACGTTCAACATATTACTTAAATCTGCTGAATTTGGGGGGAATCTTGAGACCTCAGCTCAAAGATGCCTGTATGCATTCAAAAGAAAAAAATAAAATTAAAAAAAAAAGAAAAATCAATCAACTGGGCTTTTTTCTGAGGTGCATATAAAACCTTCATGCATATTAAGACAACATGCTATCTACATAGCACTGGGAAAGAAGGGGAAGAATAGAAGAAAGTCACAGCTCTCCTGAGGTGATGTTTATGTATGAGCACTAAAACTCCTATGTGAACAAATACAACTACATTAACAATAATAATGTTATATCTATAGGACTACCGAATTAGAATCTAAAAGAAAATACAGAAAAGCAATTTTGGACCATCCTCTTGGAGGTACAAAATGTTCCATTAAGAAACTCTCAAAATAATGTAAAATAAAACAAGCCAGATTTAAGTGACCACATTATATATAATCTAAACTTTCCTTCAAAAACAACAGCTTAATTTCAGTATCCTGGCCCTGGTAATGTGAAAACTTTCAAAATAATGGTGAATTTAAATTCCCCATTATAGCTCTGAGGACATTATATTTGAAATCAAATTCAGTCCATGAACTAAAATACAACTGCAGCATTTGGCAACATAGGAAATGTGCCAAAATTTCTTGGAACATTCCCTCTGTCATAATATTAAAGAAATTAAAAGTATCTACAACATGCAAATAGTATCAACCCAGCCAATGTTCTGCCTATGCTATTGTACCAATTCATTTGTGACTAATGAAAAAACCACTGATGAATAAAACATATATTCCAAAAATAAAATAGTTATAAATAAATTTTAAAAATACAGTTACTGTTCTAAAGTTGGTAGAGCATCTTCATCACATCTGGATGTAATAGAAACTAAACGTCAAGTGTACTTGACCTAGAATTGTTTTTAAAGCATTTTTCTTTCAGTGCTCTCTGAATATACCACTACTTACTACTTCGTAAATAACGAAGTGTCTGAACTATCACTAGTAGAAAATGACTGCAACTGTGGTGTTAGTAGAGAAGAACAAAACCAGGGAGTTTCACTGGTTCAGACTGCTGCATTATTATCACATTTGTGAAACCTTTCAAAAAGCTTTATTTTTATAAAGAAATAATGTATATAAAATAGGACAATAAAAAATATATTAACCAGTAATCTCTACAGGCAGCTCAGCTGCAGTTTTTGGATCTACTAATATTTATGAAACCCCATATTGCAGTACTGAACTAGCCTCATGCAAACTGTAGCCACAGAACCACTCGTGAATAACACATGAATAACCTTGAGTTCCTTAAACATTTTATGCATATTTTAGATCAGGCCCATACTCTGAATACGTACAACAGTTTTCAAGATAACCATATTTGTGGAGAGGCCTAGCTTGACATCCTGATGTTGGGACAATGGATGACCATTTAGGGTAATAAATGACAATCTATAAAAAATGAATTTAGAAAAAGAAAACTTGTACAGCAACATCTATTTTCACCAAACCAGGACAAGTGAACCCCTTGTACCTCAATAATTTGAACTCTTTTTCCCTGTTCTTCATCATAGCATCAACAAATCATGTAGCTGGGACCTCCAGGGGTCATCTAGTCCAAACCCCTACTCAAAGTAGGTCCAGCTGCAGCAGGTTACTTAGGGGTCTGTCCACTGAAGTTCTGAGTATCTCCAAGTATAGAGACTCCACAGCCTCTCTGGACAGCCTGTTTTAGTGTTTGATGACCCTTTAGTTGAGCCAAAAAGTTTCCTGTGTCCCTAAATTTGTCTTTGTCTCTCATCCTTCCACTGCACATCTCTGAGAAGAGCCTGGCATCATCTTCTCTATGTACTAGGTAAACACTTGCTAATATGGCCCGGGATGAAGTTGACCTTCTTTACTGCAAGAGGACACTGATGATTCATGTTCAGCACCAGGACCCCCAAGTATTTTTCTGCAAAGCTGCTTTCTAGCCAGTTCAGCACCAGCCTGTTCTGTTGTACAGGATTACTCCTTTCCAGATGCAGGACTTTGCATTTGTCCTTGTTGAACTTCATGAAGTTCCTATCAGCCCATTTTTCTTGCTTGCAGCATCTTAGATGTTCTTATATATAAGAACTTTCATTAAATCCACTTGAGAAGGGGAAGAAGTTTGACGGTGTAAAACTGCAGGATAACATTTCATGGGTGTGTCTTTTCTATGCTTGCATCAGGACTTCTATGCCAACAACAACTAAAATTCTGCTTTGTGATTAATGAGATTTCAGTATTTGTTTCTATTCTGATGTTGTTCAGATCACAAAGATTAAAAAAAAGGAAATCACTCCAGAAAACGCAATATCCTAGGACAAAGGGTACCCAAACTTAAGTCCAAGCTTAGAAACAAAATTTCCTGGAGAATTTATTCTAGCACTGTTTGTTACAACAATGCTGGCACTTTCCTTCGAAGAATCTTGTAACTAGCTGTCATCAGATCCAGAACAACCAATCAGCCAGACTACAATTTTGATTTAATAGGGCAGAAACTACGTTCCTAACAGAAAAACAACACAAAATGACAAAAAATCCCCAACTGAGCTCCTCAATACCACGCATGTACTAAGATGTATTTGCAACCTTTGCTAAATTTTTCAAAGTATTTAAATTTTAAACTTTTAAAAGTAATTCTCTTCAGACTGTTTTTATAACACAGATATAATATATAAAATCTACACTGAAAACAAAGATAAGAAAGATTAGACTTCAGCAAACATGACTAGAAAAATGTTGAACCAGAACAACATACACAAAAGACAAGAGCACAGAGCCTTAAAGACAGCATTATTATTTATAGAATCCCACCAGCATGCATTTACTGCATTTAAAGACACCGGTAGTTTGTTCAGTCTAGCAATGGAAAGTAATTAAGACCGAAGTCCAAAAAAGTATCTAGAAGTCTTCTGTGAAGGAACAGTTCTAACATCTATCTGAAGTTAATCAAAGAAGAAATCATCTCAGCACTGAAGAGTGAGGAGGAATGAATGATTCAGTGAATTAATGTAAATCAAAATCTTATAGCTGCCTTAGTGTTTTTCAAATGGAAATGAGGCTTTTTATATCAAATTGATTTGGATTTCAGAGGCAAACTGCTTGCCCTGTTTCTCTGAAAAGAATTGACTGAAATGCTTGAAAAAAAGAGTAACTTTACAACACAGAAGGAAATCAGAAACTGGCCCGCATGCATAGGGAAATCAGAATAAAATTCCAATCTCTCATATCATACTTGTCCAAATGAGGTGTGTATCACAAAGTCAGGCCCAAACATCAACATTACAGATGCAGTTCACAGGAGCTACAAGGAATCCTGTGTCCATGAAATAAGGCAATAATGAATATCTGGTATTTTCAAGGATTATACGCATCCATTTTGCCTTTGCACATACAGTTTATTTAAGTAGTTAGAAATACTACATAACTCACAAGTCAGTAGGGAAACAACCATTTATAAGCTTATCTGTTTTGAAACTTGGTAAATATCATTTGTTACTGCTGTCATTGCCTAAAACAATAGAAATACCTTCTTTCAAATGAACCACTACAATCAACTCAATCCAGACTACCATACTGGATAGTTAATTCAAAGAGATGTTAGAAATTAAAGCATATGATTAATATTACATATCTTTGGAATTCGTTCTATGATTTTATAAAATGAGATTTTCCCCACAGTAGTCCTTTCAAATGAGTCAGACACATAAAATCTATTTTATCGCTATAAATCCCGTTAACAGCAGTAGCCATTCTGTTTAGAATTTGTAAACACTAGAGTCAAAATTAAATCCCCTTGGATTAGAAAGATTCAGTTACATATGAGACCAGAAATGAGAAGGTTGCTGCAGTGAGACCGAAAATAAAAAAAGAGAAGTCTGACAAAATTAATGACTTTGTATATTAACCTCATGTTCTACTACTACATGAGATATATAAAGCTCTTTTCCCCATTACAAAACCTGAATATTCTCAAAACATCAATATTCCGTAACTGTGTCACATGTTTCACATTCCCAAACTACAACAGCACCCTTCCAGCCATCACTGAATTTAAATACTTCTGGTATGACAAATGTTGAGAAAAATAAATTCTTAGAGCATGGAAAAGAATCTTCTCTTCATGAGAACAATATTCACAAATTTTCTTGGCCACTTTCCCAGTTCATCTGAATAGGACTTCTGCTCTCTAGATAGTCACAGATTTTACGTAAGAGAAAACCCTCCTAGACAAGAACTTCTTGTAATTTTTGTAAGGATTTTTTTTGTAGTCTTACAAAAAAAAAATGCACCTTTGCAGGAGTTAAACATTTAAAAATAAACTCAGTGGAAAAAATAAAATTGCATCTCTTCAGTTGACAAGGTACTAATTTAGGCCTAATCCTTCATTTATACACACACAGAGGTGCCCTATTACGTACAGCCCCAATGAATACTGCCGTACGAATGCTGATAACATACATAAAGGAGAGAAGAAATATAGCTGTTAGAAGCACTTCAGTTTGTGAAGGAGACATGAGGAGAGACAGCATCCAGGAAATTAGTTCTTAAGATCACAACAATCAAATCCCAAATCAAATTCACAACTGCATCAAAGCAACACAGGTTCAGTCTCAAGCTTTCATACCAGAATCTAAGTTTCTATATTCCTAATTAAGGTCATACTCGGGGGGGGGGAGAATATCACCTAATTAACTTTAAGCACAAACTTAAAACCAACCCAATTGAGAATGAGGTACATGCCTATGTTTAAATTAACCATATGTATAAATGTTATCAAAGTCAGCTTTAAGCGGCCCTTCAAACACTTTAATGAATGATCACGATGGAACATAAAAATATATGTTTCATTCTGCTCACCTGCGCAGTATCTGACAAAAGAAATTACATGTGATCATGAAGTTAAAGATATTTCAGTTTTCTTAAATATCTCCAACTACCCATAATTGCTGAGATTTTTTCTTTTAGTGAGGACATGTTTCAGGATTCTAACTTTGATCTGTAGATTTTATCTATGTTTTTAGAAGAAAGAATAAGGCTAATGAGATCCAAAGTTATCTGTACTCAGTAAAGATAGGGCTATAATGCATGCTTACGTGGCCTTTACCTGTTTCTACATCTGTTAAATGCAACATGGAATCAAAGCCCCCACTGAGGATCCTTCTTCCACAAGACGACCACCGGGCAGCTCGAACAGCACAGGAGTGACAAGAATATGTTTTTAAACAGCAGCCTGTATCTACAGCATCCCATACCTTAAAAAGAAGGATAAGGACAACTTTATAAAGAATCAAAATATTTTTTTCAATGTACTGATAAGTACCTACAGCAAATCATCGTGGCTGAGAAAGCTTTGCATTCCGAGGTTGTATCTGCTAAAGTGTAAAAGTCTGTTTGAAATAATTGCATGGCTGATTAGAATTAGGGCATTTAATTAACAAGGCACAAATCAGTAATACATTTTTATGACTTGTATTATTTCTTGAAACGTCTACATTGCTCTCAATGGCATTTCATGTTATACTTTTCCATTCATAATGCTCTTCTACCTCTGATCAGGGATGTGCCCAAATACATTTTCCCTTTAAATCATTCTCCTTCCAAATTTTTGCCTCTGTCATATCTTGCTTTCCATCGAGTAAGAGGAATCCTAGCAGATTACAGCTTTCACATCTGCCTATAGATAGGCTGTTATCATATTTCTCACTCAGTTTGTAATTTTAAGTAGAATTTTACCTTAACTTCACAAGGAGGCAGATAAGAATATCATCATGCATCTACATGGAGATTTCTAAGGACTGCTCTAAGTCCGCTCCTTTTTCAGTTTCTTCTGGACAGAACTAGGTTGATCCTGAGCACTTCTGAAAATCTTATTCTACTAGTTATCCAATTATTTTTAAGTATATAACAGCTAATATTTTCAGAACATAGATAGTCCTGCTTATATTTTTAAAATAATTTTTAAAGAGAAAGGCAGTTGTTTCCAAATAATATAATAGAGAAAATAGAACAAGACTGAATTATAATTTCAGTTACCAAATATAGTTCACAATAATCAAAAGCACATCCTTTTCATGGTGCTCTTTTTGTCAGAGTTTTAAGATAAAATTAAAAGTTTAGCAACAAATGACCCATATAAAGATCCAGTATGCTTACTTCAGTGAGAGAAGGCTAAATATCAAAACTATTTTCCCTAGGAATATTCTGCTTCAGTAAAAGCTAGGTTATAAAATATCTTATGATTGTACAATACAATACCTGTTGAGTTGTCTAATAAAATGGATACCAAATGCTACAACCATACCAGTAAATCCTACATTTTATTACTTCTAATATTAGTAGTACAAATAAATCAACAACTTGACAGTGCTTCATGATAGTTTTATTGCAGTTTCAGTAAACCCAGCGCAGTTTATTGCTTTAAAGTCACCATTTTACTTCATGGTACTTCTCTTTGCAATTAGTCATTTTCATCCTGCAAAAACTTGCAGGATGAAAACAATGCTGCCTATAAGCTTAGAAGGTTATTCCGAATTTTGTCTATACTAATCAATTTCTCAATTCTAAGATTGCTTATATAATGCTGGGAACAGACTAGGCAATTATCAGAATAGAAAAAAAAATGACTTTTTTTTAAAGTGAGATCAGATTCAACTTTTGTTTATGTTGACATGAGCACTGAAGTCAGTACCAAAATAAAATTGACTGCATGTTTTTGCATTTTAAGGGATGTTAAAAACAAAAACAACTCAGTAAATCAGAAAACATAAGTAGATGTTTGCTTTCTTGTGGCAACAGCACAATTCCCAGTGCAGAATATAAAGGGGGAGAAAAAAGCAAGACTTTGGTAACGTATTTTTATCTTCAATTATATTTTCTTCTTACTGGACAAAAAGGACTTGCTGACAATATCATTATTATATAGTCCATACTCAGAAGAAAACATTCCATTACAGAAAATTATTTCATCAAAGTATCTTATAGCACAGAGCGCAGTTCTGCAATGCAAAGCAACAAATTATCATTAATTACTTGAATAGTCAGTTAAGACTGGAACCGTGACGGCCATACCCTAAGTATTCTACCCTACCCACAAGAAAAGAAATCAGGAACATTTTAACATTAAACTGCTTTTGAAAGCAAGTTTCTCTGCTTTAATGAGTTTTAATGATCATTTCAAGCTTCACAGTATTAAAAAAGGGTTAACTGTGTCTTGGAGGGCTTTTAATATGAGGAAGCTAATGAATGAATCAAAATTAAAGGAAAAACAGGTGGTACATGCTTCGGATATTTTTCTGTCATGTTTTAGTGATTAAGTAGGAAAACTCAATTTTCACAAGAAGGATGAAGTAAAGCAGGTTCAACAGCATTTCTCAGTTCCCGATTGATTAAAAAAAAGCTGTATAAATGGAAAAAGCGCAGCCCTAAAGCTACACATTTCCCTCCACTATGTGAAATGCAACAAATGATCGACTCTTGTGGACGAGATCACTGACCATGCACAAGGGACAAGTTACCGAATACCACATTTCTCTCCAGTCTTACGCTTTCCATCAGCTCTTTTTGCTCAGGTAATGGTGGTGCTGCAATGCATTCTGGAATTAGAACCACGCGGGCAAGGCAGTCTCAACTGAGGAAATTGACTTAGTTTATTGCCAACTAACATAAACTTTTAATTACAGATTCAAGTATTGAGGAAAAAAGACCAAGAGTTAAATGAGCACTTAGGGTAGCACATTCCCTCCCCAGGCCCCACTTCAGACCAGCAATTCTCCTCCCCTATTCCTACCCCAGCTTCCCCTGTTTTCACCAGGTGTTATGCTCAGTCCCTTCCACATCCCTCTGGCAAGACAACGGCCATTGCAGGAGGCTGGGGTCAGGGCCTAGATGCTTCTTGTTGCCTTGCCTTGCATCTTACTCTTTTCATCCCCTGCTCTTTGCTTCTTACTGCTTCTCTGCTCCTTCTTTCCAGTTGTACATCTCTTCCCCTATCTCCTCCTATCGCCTTCTGTGCGTCCTCACACACATCCTCATGTTTCCTCATGTGTGTCTTTGTGTTCTCTGCCCTCAGCAGCTGCTTCTTTTCTTCAGTATGCGTGAACAGAGGCACCACATGCTCCTCTGAAGTTCTGTCCCACAGTGAGTTGTTTTCATCCATTTCAGAATGATCTGAAACCAGCTGTAGCAGCACAGGGCAGCTCACGACCTCCTCCCACACAAGGGAATCCTGCAGCCCCTGCTACCAAACCCCACAGTTTACGCCCAATACAAGCAGTTGGTTCAGACAGAAAGTTAGGACAGACCTCCATCAAGATACGGTCCAGTGCAAATTCACTGGAGCCCACAAATGTGCTTCTAAATAACGCTGAGCTGAGAGGTGCCACTTCTGCTGTGGCTTCACAGCTTAATGGATAGAGAAGTCGAACAAGGCAGCAGAAGAGGATGGCAGACCCTGTCCTGCTGTGCAGTGGCAATGCTCTGCAAGCTTCATCCAGGTGCATTCAATCCTAGGTATAGTTCCAGATGACCTGCCTGGGATTTTCCATTAAGTCTCACATCTGCTGAATTTAGCTCAGTGTAACTTTGATAGATTAGTGTGTGCCCTACTGCAAGGAGGATGCTGTGCAGTGCATCCCCAGGACAATTTCAGAGTTTTAAGTTTCAACAGTCAGCTTCCACAGGAAAAAGGAAGCTCTACTTGCTATTTGCAAGAAGTGGTGTTTGATATTTACAGTTAGCTCTTCAGCAGTCACTTAAGAGATGCAGCCATGCCCCCAGAAAGTCATATAAAGGTGAGCCATTTCAAGAAACAGAAATGGGTGTGCAGAACCCAAAACAAGACAATTAAAGGACAAGCTATGTACCTTCTGTACAAACAAGAAATTATGAAAAGCTGGGAGCTATGAATGCTCAGCTGTAACAGAATGTGTCTGTCCCAAATTACAAACGCTGTTCTGTCTCTAGAAGTGACAGAGATGTTAAGCGTGTTACACCAACAAATGGAGAATCTACTGTATTTCACTACCAAGGAAAGGTGCTTCAAATTCCATCAAAGGATCATCACAAAGCCACCAACAAGTCTGCATTTTCTTAGAGATTCTAAGTAGTTTCCCATTCCTGTGGTATGGCATTTCTACTGCTTAATCATAGTAAGGGGAAAATGTGGTTAGAGGGAGAGTTCCAACATACTCCATCCAAAGCTTCAGATGAATGTCTACTCAGTAGCTGGTGCTCACTGCATAGGCAGCCTCTGTCATTAAAAAAAGGAGGAAGGAGGTTGCAAAGGGATGAGTCCTTTGCATGTAAGTTTGCCTCTCTCTGCCAAACACTCAGACGCCAGATTAACATATTCTGCAGGATGAAAGGCATTTCAGGGTCTTTCTTTCAACTGAGATAGTCAAGTGCTTCAAGGATACTTGTGTGGAAATTATTTTTTTCTAGTCTTTCTTTCTTCACTTTTTCCATATGCTGGATATGCTGGCTTAAACCTGGATGGAACAATAAGCCTGAAAGACTTGCATGGGCATAACCAGCAGAGTTGATGAAATAACCCGCATCCCCAAAGAGCATCCAACATGATGCCTGAACCCAGAACAATGTTCTCTAAATTACCAAGGTAAATAATAAACAAACAAACACTAATCAACTGGTTTAGAGTGTGGCAATTCTGCAAGGAATAGAGAACTAGGTTACAATATAGCCACCGGACTTCAGCCTCAAAAGAAAATTTTTTCAGGGCCTTGTACAAACCAGGGGACAAGAGAGTTCCCTAGGAATTATGACCATTAAAACCTTCCTACTTCAAGTGAGTGAAGCTGTTGATCATGCCTTCTATGCCAAAAAGTAACATGAATTACAGACTTTTACAGAAGAGGATCCCAAACTCGTTCTTCTGAATGGCATCTACATATGAGCTCAGAAGAAGGATTTGTATCCAAGATCATCGTAAGGCTGAAGGCAAAGACCACAACACTATCCTTTAAAAAGTCAGGATTGTAACAACTACAGCTTTCATTTCAAAGTAAGTGTTTTTAACAAATTAAGTGTCGTAGAACTATTTAGAAAGTTGTATTTTAAATACCAAAGGCTGCTAACTTTAAGCGTACCTAATAATAAATACCTTTAAAATAAAGGTTTATAAAATAAACTCAGATCTACACGGAATAAAGGCTTACATATTCAGTACATAATAAACTATTCAGACAGGGGGAACAGTTCAATAAAAAATACACAGGCTGAGATACATATCTTCCTTCATAGACATTTAAACATGTGTATCAAGTGTTATAGGACTAGATGCTAATATGCATCTGTCTGAAAGGAGGACAGATTTATATTCATTTATTTTTACCAAGAGATCAGCTGTTTTAAGCATTGTTGCTTGACTTCAAAACTCAGATCTTACAGACACTCAGTATTATTTCTAGATGAAATACTAAATTCTCATTAAACCTGAGGTTGTTCTTTCATCTTGTGATGTCAGATGTGATTTTAATTGCTCAGTTAAAAAGTTAAAAGCACACATTTCAACCTGCTACTCTGAAAATACAGCTTATTGCCACACATTCAAGCAATGTTTTAGGTTATTAACAGTAATCAGACCATCCTTTCCCTTTACAAAGAACCCTGAAAACAATGAAATATGCAACTGTTTTTAGGAAAAAGGCACATATTACTGTATTATCTCCCCTAAATCTATTATTATAAACTAATGAATTCTCCAATATTTGAAAGAAATAAACAGCCAAGACTCAAAGCTTAGAAATTAGCTAGTTATTTTCAAATACTTTCTTCAATGCCTTTCTGGCATTGAGGTATCATGAACACTTTAATTGCATTTTTTCCAATTTTATTAAAATTGGCTTTAATGTGTCGAGCTGGTTCATATTTCACTAGTAGTTCTTACTCTTCTGTACTTCACTATTTATAACATTGCCTTTCCACTTCTTTTCCATCCACTGCTTTCATTTCATTTCCTTATAGAAAGTATGGTGATTACATAGTTATCTGCTAGGTTTAATATATGGGGCCAAAATGGCAGGTACAATCAGCCAAGTGACAAAATTATACTAGAGATTTCTTTACAAAAGCAATTTTCTTTTCTACTTTCTCCAAGGCATGATGTAATTCAATTGCTCTTTCACATTCTTCATAATATTTGGAAATAAAGGCTTTAGAAGTTGCTTGCTTTCCTTGTATAGCTTAGGAACATTGTGAAAATACTGCAACCGGCATTTTAGGTAATATAAACAGACCTCCTCATCCTCAAGATCAAAAGTTCACAAATCATGTCAGCAACTAAACAATATAACAGATGAGATTTATTATAGATTATATGTTTCCAGATCCTATTTTCTGACTGAAAGCTTTCAGGAAAACAACCCCTGAAAATTGGGGCTTTGGGTTGAAGATAATAAAAACTCTCTTGGTAAGTCACAAAAGAAAACAGGAGAGGGTAAGCACTTGATACTCAAGTAAACAGCAGCCACAGAAGAATGTTCAGCAGTCTGCTATGCTATCAACCAGCAGCTGATAGGACACAAAATAAAGGCTTTTATCTTACCGACCATCCAAACTAGGCATTCATTCCTAGAAAATAAAGTCACAGCAACGTAAGCAGAGTAACCAAAGTAATGTGAGAACTCATCAAGCATATGAAGACTGATAAATTAGGAATTGAGGAAGTTTCTTCCATTGTCATTCTATGATTATCTATAATGCACTTGCCTCCAAGCAAGTTAGATTGCAGAAAAGAAAATATACCAGCCTTACTTTTAGAAAGAGAAAGGTGCATCTATTCAGACAGACAGTCACTAATTGCACAGTGAACCCAAGAACAATGATTCAACTGTGATAAATTAGAGGTTGGAAGCAAGTATCAGGAATTAAGTTGTATGCATTTTGAATTTGCATGCATAAAGGAACTACAGCAGAGCCAATCAAGAACACTAAACAAGAAATTAATTTCTGGAGCATACATAACAAAATTAAAAACTTTTTTAATGTATTGATTCATTTCATTTCAACATAACATCCATACTAAAATAACAGAACTCTTCCCCCTCAGTTTAACCAAGTTGTGCCATTCTTCTGTAATGACCAACTTCTTCCGTCAATGGCTCTTACTACATGAACAGCAGCAAGAAATCATTTCCAACTTCTCCATTAATCTAAATACAAAGGTGGCATTTCAGAAACAGCCCTGTTCAAGGATGATGTGGGATAGTACTGAGTTACAGGAAGCATGAAGAATTACTATGCTTTGACTACAACATAGGCTGCTTCCTTCCAAAGCATGCTCAGGTTGTTCCACAGACTTGTGAAGCTGAAGAGACATGACCTTCTCCTTTCCCTTTCTGGAATAACGTTGCTCCCTGGTGTGTCTCAAGGAGAAAAAAAAACTGATTTTTTTTTTCTTTTTGTTTAACTGCAGAACTGAATTAGTCTCTAAAATTTGAACATGTCGTATCTGCTAACATGCATAGATTCAAGAGAATGGTACTCCCTGAACCATACTGCTTTTCTGATCTCATCAATATCTAAATACTGTAATTTCTAAAAATTACAGTAAAAAAGGAAGCCCTACACTATCTGCAGAAAATCATGTCTTTTCTAGTTTGCAAAGCAGGCTCAGAACTGTAGTTTAAAAGGTTCTTCGAAAGTCAATGGGCCAGAGGGCAGAAGTAGTCCCACGGAAAAATTACAAAAAGGTATTTGCTGCTGCTGCTTCCCCCTTGGATGAGGTGCAGCTTTGGGCAGGATTGCAAGAATTAAAACTGCCCCTTGGGTATCTCTAACCAACAGCAGTAAGGATAAAAGTCACTCACATGCACAGGTACATTCTTTTGTTCATAGAATTGAGGCAAGAGAAAGCCAGGAAAAAAAGCAACAAATGGCTGAAAAGCAATAACTAGCCAAGCATTAGAGTTGGTAGTTGTGCCTAAGTCTCTCCAAGCGACTGTGTGATTGAAAAAAATCTGATCTTGAATGGGCATGTAATGTTATATGTATAAATTTCTTGGAATTTAGTAACTACAGGAAGATTCAGAATGTTTCATTTTTGTTTCAATTAGTGTCTTCTTAAAACAGTGAGCTAAATATTATAGTTTTAGTAAAAGGTAAAATTTGTTGAAAGGAGAATTACAAAACGGATCACTGCCTTTGCACTCTTTTGGCTAAACATGTAGTTAAACTGTGTAAAAACTAAGAGCTAAGGTCCAGGAAAAACTACAAGCTAAGGTCTAGCTTAGTGTATAACCCTTAAGTGTTAATAAACTTATTTTCATACAGTTACGAAGGATGTAAATAGATGTTCAGATTGTTATATAGACTACGGTTGATGACATTTTGGGCATATCAGCTTAATTTGTAAACCAAGTGTCCCAAAAAGGAGTTTTTCAGCAGGATTCTGTAATGCTAGATAAAGCGAACACATTTTCAGATGTGTTGAACACTTGCTCCAGGAATGTTTGAAAGTGTGCTAGGGAATATATTTTAAATGGCATCCATCTTCCTAATCTAGACATGGTGTAAGAAATATTCATCAATGCTGTCATTTAAGCAAGCACTTACAGATTTCCGCTAAGTTTCTTCTTGAAGCAGATGTAACTCAAAACACTATTTACTAATCCAAAGCATAGGACTAGTGACTGATAAAAAAGAGCCAACTTTATTATTGTTTTCATATCTGAAAAAGAGTTTGTATTTGGATAGTTTATTACTAGACTACCATCACTACTGTAGAAACAAGGAGAATGGAAAATAGCAAAATATAATAAATTCAATTAGCTGAGACAGCCAGCATAAGGCCTCACTTCATTTTTTTGTTTCCACCAAAAATTTTAACATTAAAATTGTTCAAGTACATTTATCAAACCAATGAGGTGGAAAATCTTCTCTTCTACAAAAAAAAAAATAGATCAATACATCAGATCTTAAGATAGCTCTTATTTTGTAGGGGGCTTTATTCAGGCAAAAGCATTTTAAGTTATAATACTAGTAGCATACTGGTAACCAAGTTAGCAGTACTACTAGAAAATAGTCAGTGGTATGAAAACTGATTTGCAAATATGTCAACAAGCTTTAACCCTGCTGAACCCTGAACCCAGCAAAGGCTGAATTAAAAACAAGCACTACATTTAACTTCAGGAGGCAGCACTAACACACTACACATGCCTATGAAATACTTTTCCAGTTATTTGGTGTGTTTTATTTTAATCTTCCCTCCCGTAGAAACTCAGCAGCCCTTTCCCCAAGGAAGGCTCCATAATTGTTAATTACGAAGCTTCATTCGGGTGGTTTTGCCATTAACAGGAAAATAAAAACCTAATCAAAAGCATACTTTGAGCTGCCAGCAACCTATAAAATGATTTTAAGAAAACACTAATAGACTAAGATAAAACATTGACATTTTCAGCTGGTAAAGGGAGAGACAAGGTAAGTAAAAAAGAGTTCTGTAAAAAGAAAACAAAAACCCCACACCACTGTGGCAAGAGCTATCCATCTGATTATACACAATAAGGGAATGTTCTTGGTAAAGCTTGAAAAACAAGAGCTACTACACTTAACCTAAGCTTTTTTGTTGGCCATCTATATCTTGGAAATACACCTACCGATTCCGTACTTCAAAAGCTAACTTGTAGTCCTAGGAAAATCTAACCAGCCAATCAAAGCTGAAAACATAAATAATTTTAAAGTATACAAATTGGCTGGTTTTTTGCCAATATAAGTAATTAACGTAGCCTCCATGGGAGCCTTTCAAGTCAAAACTGGCAAACAGTACTCTTAAGAAAGATGCAAATTATCAAAAAAAGGGTAATGGTAAGGGAATGAAGAAGACTGATATAAACATTTCATAGACATTTCTATTAGAGAGTTTGTAAATTATATATTACCATTGTATCAAAAGCTAAAGTTTTACCCCATGTGCTATATTTTTCTCAGGACATACTAATGTCACCTGCAAATAACTTTTTCCCATCCCCTTGATTCAGAAATGGAAAAAGTAAAGAAAACATGGACAGACACTAGTGAATTCCTATTTCTTGGATGTTGTTCATGTCTGGAATTACAGAAAAACAGACAAGATGGATAGCTGGGACAAGACATTATTTCCATTTAGTGGTTTTCAACGTTCTTCCCCTGTTAATTATACGCAGTTTCTGGACAAACAAGCTTGATTCCCCAGCATTTCGCAACACTCTCAGAGGGAGGCCTTCACTTGCAGTTGTTTGGATAGCACATACACACGTATTTTGTGTCCAGAGGAAATGCTGCTAAACTTCGACAAGTAATGCATGCATGGATGTTGCAACATGAAATATCAGAATACTAATAACATATTTAATTGCTTGATTAAAGTAAATAAATGCTAGAGTATTACATAATTATTCTGAAATAGGCACTGCTGCCTTTATAAACTGAAGATACAGATTAGCATTAGTTTGTTTATAAAGGATGCTTACCTAAAATTAACATCTCTGTGATAAGAACTGAAATAAAACTGTCAAATTATGAACAGGGTGAAATCTTGGCCTGCCAGGTCATTTACATGAAAACACAGTTAAAAGTTTCAAAGTTATTCAATAGCAGTTATATTTGAGTGCTTTCATGACACAGCAACTCATTGTAAAAATTTTCTTTTTATTATGGCATATCTTTAGCTGTGCCTGTTGAGCTGAAGTCGTGCCAGATTTATAGTGAACTATTTCCATTCAACACCTGGGCTTCATGAAAATAACAAAGCTGAAGAGACACTTTCTTTCAGGCTATTTGCACAGAATAACATAAGCACTGGCTATGTGATAATCTACTTCTTCATGACACCTAGCTTGAGTCACACATCCACATGAAATAAAGAATGTATCGTCGAAAATTCTCCACTTGGACAGCAAATCAATTCAATATACACTTATTGTTATTTCGCCATTTAGATAAAATTTTACAAAAATCAGTCACTACCTTATTATTGCTGAGACAGACAAAATATTTAGGTGTGGAAGATATACCTAATACAACAATCAAAAAAAATTTAATGCTTCCTTTATTTGACAGAACAGTATGCTGAACAAACCAATGAAAAAATTAAGGAGACCTTAAATTGTGCTGCTACAGTCCATTATGAAATGCTATTATGAGAAGGTAAAATTATTTCAGTGCAAGTCCTCAGAGAGACCATTATAAGGTGCCATTAAAAGACCGTTATAATGTTTAACTTCAACAGTAAAGCTACTTCACTACAAGTCATACCACCATTTTAGAGAGAGAAATGCAATTCTCACCAAAAAGAGGTATCCTAATTCAAAATAACTACATCATCCTCATTTTGGCTCTTTTATTTGCAATTTTAAAGTTTGTTAAGCTTCTGCTTGCTTATGTAAGAATTAAGATCCAGGTTCAATTTCCAGATGTATTGGCACTTAACAAGAGTCATTAATGCCAATGGAAGTTGAGGGCAGGGGGTTAATAAATGTTAAGCTTCAGATTGAGTTTGGAAATTTGGATTTTAATATCTCAATGTTATAGCATCTACTATAACTTACCCTCTTAACTGAGGGAATATTAACACCACTATTAATTTCTGACTAAGCAATTACTGGTTTCATACATATGCTGCATAAGTATGCAGTTAAGAACAATTAGACAATATATTTATGACCACTTGATAAGCATTTGGGTCCAGAAAAATATTGCAAAATTAATTTTACATTCAATAAATACATAGTGATTCTTCACCTTTAGGCACTGAAAATAGCTTCCCTTTTCAGTCTAGAGATTCTCTAACCCTTGTTTCACTTTCCACCTGAAAGATTGTTTCCCTCAAAATCAGAATAAATCATCCCTGCAAAAGTTTGGATTATTTCAGATGCACTTACAAGGCTAATCTAGCAGTTATTCCGACGTGGCTCTGCCACAGTGAAGTGACTGATGAACAGTTTCAAAGATAGGAGATATGTTAGAGAGCTGTCAGGGCCTCAGCGTGTTGTGACACCACAGCACACATGATGCTTACAGAGCAGCATCCTCTCGCCATGCACCAGCACAGCCACATCACAACAGGAGCAATTTGTGGCTGAACATGGACCAGACACGTCTTCCTACAGATGAACAGGGCAGAATCTGACACGGGCACAGCTCAGGAGAGGGGTTCAGGGGAACAATAACCAGACATTTTGTTACTAAATATGGTTTTAAAAGGATACTGTTAGAGAATGTGCTGTTAAACAGCGATAATCAACAGCATCTCCAAAAAAATCAGTACTAAAGTGGGTTCTAATCTGTTTCAGTTTCCAGAACTGAAAGAAACCCCCAGTGGGGACACAGCCTTTGCAGCTACCTTAAACCGACTGTCAAGTAACACACTTTTCTTAATCACTTTTTATGGATCCCATAGACATAATCTGTGTTCCCAAGGATCCAGTAATCACAGACTTAAGACACTATTACTACCTATTAAATAATATTTTTAGAGTATCATTACATTATTGAAGTATGATCGCTACTGTGCAAGCTTTGGCCTATCATTTCTTATAAAGGTACTTCAGCTTTGAACCTCTCACCCAAAATAAATGAAAATTCACTTCAACAGTAGTTGATTTTTCAACTCTGATAATTACAGGCTGAAGGCAGGAGGGGGGTGAGACTTGGAACCAGTGCATCTAATTGAGGAATAAATCATTCCACACCATTTAGAAGTAAAAAATTTTTCCCCAGCCAACTCAAAATACATGTTTCAGAGTCAAAATACTAAACATCTATACATATACACTGTTTAAACAATGGCTGGAATAACTAGAACCACTTATATACTTAAAATCAATTATAAGTTTTAATAGTGACAACAGTATTATAAAATAGAGTAGTCAGATCTAGATTCTATAAATGAAAGAGTATCCCATAATGTGTTGCACATGCCTGATGTTAAATACCACATTATAGGGCAAGATAAAGCAGCATTCTATTGTTTTAAGTGTCATAATACTTTAAGGATCAATATCTGTTTTAATTCTTAACATCTTTGATCACTATTTAAACAAAAGGCTTTTAAATTTGAGGTAGTCTTTTTACAGGCATGTATTTAAAATGAAACTTCGGAGCATTTTTAAATAGTGGAGTGCTCCCATATACACTTGAAAACAAAACCAATCTACAATTCCTTGTTTGAGGGGGTTTTGGATGGTTTTGGTTTTGGGTTTTTGTTTTGTTTTAAATGAGTTTTATAACACAATCATGGACCATCTGACTTCAGTTCATTGTTTTGTAGGGTTTCCAGTGAACATCTAGTTAAGATATGGCACCAAGCTTTGAGTTTTACTCATGTACAGTGTGTGTGGCACAGAAGTTTGTTTTTTAAACAGGGATGAGGGCTACAAGTTTCAAGTATGTATTTATTTTTAGTATCACAGTGGAACACAAGGCACATTTAAAAAGTGACAAAATCAGTTCCAACAAATTAAATACATATACAGTATAGGAGCTATATATCTTACTTGTTTAATGAACAGTATCAGCAGCACAGGTTTCACCCCCACTAAAATAAAAATATTAAAACAAGCTTAGTAAGATGATCTTGTTTAAAAATATTTCCAGGGAAGTGAGCAACAAAGAGAAGCACTAACACAATTCAGTGTTCCTTAGACAGCATCTGAACTTCTCTACAGGAATGACTGCCATCCTGCTGCGGGGGTGGATATAAACTAAAAATTGAGGAGACAGGCTGAACAACCAGAGAACTATCGCATTTTATCACCTATTTAAACTACAATCAAGATGGGCATGTACACAGAGTGGAATCAAAGAGCAGCTTAGTTTCTGGTAATATGTATTAGAGCTTTCGTTCACATGTTAGCTAGAACCTATGGTATATATCTGTTCAAAACAATCATTGTGCAGTTGCTAGCATTTTTTGTAATGGTTATGTTTCTTTACAGCATTAAAGTTGAGAGAAAATGGACATGTTTATTTTTGTTACTTTTATGGATTTTTTTTTCTACATTGCCAAGTGAAATCTTCACAGTCCTAGTTTCCTTCCTTGAAACCAAAACATCATTATTAACAAAATTCTCCTGAAACCATTTTATCTCGCCGGCTCATTTAAAAACTTCAGGAAAATTACACCGATAGACTTTCAAAACACATTGATTTCTTCTGTAAAAGCAAGTATTTGTTTGTTAGAATGTTTTAGAATGTTAGAATGTATCATTTTAAAAGACACTAGAAAACTGCAGCCATTCGTAGCGTAAATTCTTCCCATTATGAGATCAAGATCTGCAAATAAACTGATACTTCTTTTGACTTTTATTTTGGCAGACAGCTAGAGTTTTCCCAGTTCTTCTTTGTTCTTAAAAAGGAGAGATTCCAAAAGAATGGAGATGCAATAGAGGTAAGAGCAGCATTCTTTCCCCTTTCCCCTATCCCAAGATTTGGGAAAATACTTTGCTTTTTTTGATATCAGACCACTCTAAATACAGCCCTGTTGGCTAAGAGCCATTTCAAGGCCAGCAAGACACTTGTGGCACAACACTGTAGCTGGCAGCAAATATCCTTGGACAGAGATGCCAGCTCTTCAGACCAGTTCAGCATCCTCTGTACTACGTAGCTCCCTCCACTGCTGGTTTCAGCATAAACTCTACAGAACCAAGACCTCAAGTGAAGGCAAGTGAATCGGTCACATTACACACAGCACTTGCTGGTGTCTCTAAAAGGCAGGGAAGATGCAAACTCTGGAAGCTACACTAATCTAGACACACTGGAAACTGCAAAAAGCTGAACATATATTAAGGTGTAGGATCCATGCTATCATGGATTTGAAAATATTTTATTTTGGCTACACATTTTAATATCCAGACAAATAATTAATTCAGGACTGCCCACCACAGCTTGTAGTAGCATTTTACTGAAGCTGTATTACACAATTAGAAAGAAGCTGGAGTGATCTTTACTCTCAGAGGAAGAAATATCAGAGCCACCTGGCAGCCGAGCAACAGCTTGATTCATTTCCACAGAAATAGCCTTATTCTGGAAGAGTTCAGAAACAGGAATGAAGAGAAAAGATGGCTGCAAGCCCACCATTTGATTAAGTTCTTGCAGTAAAGGTCTTGAAGTAAGAGCAGATTTTTTCATTTCCCAGAGTGGAATACAGTTTGAGAAATACAACGACCAGATTGATCATTTAAGTGACACTGAGTATAAGACTAAACTTTAGTTGTAGCAAAGATAATTTTGTACTAGAATCAGTTTAGCCAGGACAACAAGAAAGCACCAAAAAAGATAATTTATTTTGAAAGCTTGCTTAAAATTATACTGGATATTTTTAAACTGCTCTGAAGAATATCCCTAGGCTGAAGGCTACAGGGATAAACTTTGGATGAGGCCTTTTCAAGATTTTTCTCCATGATATGTTATTTAGCAGGATGGATGTACACTATAGGAGCCTTCACTTGTTCAAGTTATACAAGGGTCACCCACACTGAGAATCTTTCCTATTTTTCTTGGGGAAAACACCCTGCCTTATAACAATTGTTTGTACCGTTACTGAGCTATTATGATTTTTACATGTCTTGAAGAACTGGGGAAAGTAATGGGGAAAACACAAGAATTTTATGGTCCAAGTGACAAAGGTCTCTAGGTACAAGGTTTGGTCTCCTGCTTCCCCTGGAACAAGCTGCTATGTATGTTGTGACTATTATGCCTTCTAATACACACATTGAATTGTTGCATGTGAATTGGAAGGGTGTACTTCCAATGTAAATTAAAGAGCCTCCAGACAACAACTCTGAGCACAAAGCTGCCTTTCCATAATCGTCGCTGACAATTCCTCTTAGGGAGATCAGCACAAGGTCCAAATCTTTCTTCCACAGGTATTCTTGCTCAGGTGGGTCTCCACTGGATGGCTAAAGGCAGATTTTATCCAGAATTAAGTCTATGAAAAATCCTGCTAAATCCTGGAAGCTGAAGAGCATCACAGAATGAATAACATGGTAAGATACAAGTGACTATTACATTAAGGATCTTTGCATTTCCTGGCCACTCAACAAGGAGTGTCTTCAGTATTTGGAAGTGTAGGAGGCAGATGCCCCAAAAACCTCAGGATTTCTCAGAGGTTCATATTTGGCTCCCAGGATATTCAGTGCCTCCTATAAGATCTGCTGACTCAGAGTAAACAGTTTGCACCACAGATGAGGATGGCTGTCTTCCACAGAGCCTAGGTTTTCTTTAATGTGTGCAGCAGCACACACAAAAAGATATTCCCTCAACATATTCCTGACATTTAAATGTAGTAGAGACAATCCTGCTCTGCAGTGGCTACCTAGGAAACAAGCTAGTTGTAAACCAACTTACCCATTTTTTTAAATTTTTTTTTTTTTTTTTTTTTTTGTAATTTCCCTCCAAACACACACCACAACTCTTTTCTCCACCCAGTGCAGCCATCACCATAACTATTCCTTGGCCCACTGTGGGGCACTGTACAGTTGCAAGGCTGGTAAGCATGCCAAGAAGGTTACTGTGGCCAACAGAAGTCTCACCTTCCCTTCCAGCTTCCCCCATGTTACAGACAAATATTTCACTTCCACATTTATCTCCAGCATGCTGGGATCATTGCACTGATTCCTGCTCTTCACATCCGTCTGTCTCTACACTAAAGAGAGAGGTACAGTTTTGGTTTGTTTCCCTAGTTGGTAAAGCCCCCACCAACATAACACCAACAGGTTAACAGAGACTTGACGAATTCAGAGTAATTTTAGTGCAGATGTACATTGTCTGAGTCATACTATTTTCTTTTTAAGTATATTCACTTTTCAAGTGAAATGATTACAGCAGCTCCTCTTCTCCAAGCAATTTACACAACGTCAACATGCATCATTAGAATAGATTTTTTTCTGAGGGAACTCAAGTGTCTACATATTAACAGCTTTACATAAAACAAAACTGATTAGCTTTTGTTATTTCTGCTTTGCATATCTATGCAATCCATTAGACAGAAAGGGGCCTGGCATTCATATGACAAATAACAGAAGATTGCAAATATGTTTAATATTCCTCTTTGTAATATAGTTCGGTTCCTATAACATCATTTAGATTGCCCTACAGAGTTTCTGTACTTCGTACTTTGTAACATTTAATCTCTCTCCTGCGAAATCTTGAAGAACAACCTATTACATAAATCAACCCAAGAGTAAGTTATTGACAATGATTTCATGAAGGCCTTTATCCCAAAGGGCATTGGTAGGTAATTTGCAAACCTAATGTACATCTAGTCAGCAGAGAGGGTTTTCTGTATTCGCTTACATTCCTATAATGTGGTACAATGATATAGCCAACCTGAAGTTGAACAACAGATCTTTGACTATATTTTTCATCAATACAAAGCAGAACAGTTTGCATCAAATTTTAAGACTCAGAAAATAACCTTGAAAGAACAGCTAGCTTTTTCTTTCACAACCTCCAGAAGACTTTGACATTAGGACGCTGTTTAATAATAGATTCAAAAACATTAAACACAGCCTCAATATTAATTAAAAAAAAACACACCTTTTTTTTTCTTAAAGCTGATAAGCATCTAAACATTGTGTACTTACTTTACCTGGCTATCTCATGGTGAGAAAAATGACAGCAATTTAAGATACAAGCTGTGCCTTAAAGAGGGATTATTATTACTGCAGTCCAAATGTTTCAAAGCTATTTTCCATATGTAATTAATTAATTTAAACTAGTAGTACAGGTCAAGTGACAAGTCCTGCTATAAAAGTGTGGGTAAAAGCATCTATAAATACTCAGAATTGTACAAGTTAAAAAGTATCCACTATATTACTCTATAGCAATAGTTTAGAAATTAAGTAAAAAGCTTGCATAATTATTGTGGTTTTGTCATATTAAGAGGACAGTATTACTAACTTTCATTTTACAGGTGGTATAAGAGCATATCTTTGAAGCTGGAAATGAAAATAATAATACTCCATACTAAAAATCTAGAACCAGGTTAAAAACTAGCTTTCTCCTGTTTGGATGTTAACATGAAACCATGAAGCAATGGCAATGTAGAGTTATCAAGGAGCAGATTTGAACATACTGATGCTTACAAACATTTCCTGGCATTTACATAGGACCCAATTAAGTTATTTTTAACTATATAAGGAAATGTAGTATTTAGATATTTCTAAGATTACACACCACTGCCCCTCCCACTACATTTTTTTTCCTAAAGCCTGATGAACACACTTCAATTTAGCAAGCAATAATGCATAATAATTTTATTCTACCAGTACAGGCTGCTTCTGACTACATTCATGTAGTGCCAACCTACACAACCACCACATCACTGCAGTGGTACCATGAGACATCCCACTCAACCTCACCCCAGAGGAATAACTACCTAACTCATGAGGGCATCACACCAACCCTGCTCTGCAGCTTCTAGCACCCAAGCTGGCTTGATTGATCCACTCAGTGTAGCACTGAAACATGCACATAAAGCCAAAGTAACTTTCATCACAGGTCCCAGGGTGCTCGACTCCTTGGCACTATCACAATAAAATCTCACACCAAGTAGAATTTGGTTCAGCATTTCTCACTGCTGTATGACACACCTAGGGGAGGCGTTACTTCACTGCTGTAAGTATTTCATTGCATTTACTTCACTATCACTGTAGAACTATAGAATGAATAATTTAAAAATTAGAAGTTATGTAAATACTTTGGGTTTGGTTACTTGAAAATTCTAGTAGCATTACAGGCTTTTGCATATTAACAAAAATTTAAGAAGATTAGTGACCAGTTTTGAACACATTTTTCAGGAGAATTTAATTCCTATTCAATCATATAAAAAATGAACAATTTCTAAGAAATACCTGCTAACTTGTAACGTGTTAAAGTGCAAAGTTTGTAACAAAACTTTTCTCTGTACATTTTATTGACTATTTACCAGTTTATTATTATAACTCATAATTGTGCTGGCAATAAGCACAATTATGAGTCAAGAGAGCCAACCTTGTCCTGGGGTGCATCAAGCACTGCATTGCAGCCAGTCGAGGGAGGTGATTGTCCCGCTCTGCTCTGCGCGGGTGCAGCCTCACCTTGAGTACTGTGTGCAGTTTTGGGCACCACAGTATAATAGGGATACAAAGCTGCTAGAGTGAGTCCAGAGGAGGGCCACAAAGTTGATGAAGGGTTTAGAGGAGAAGCCCTATGAAGAGAGGCTAAAGTCACTTGGTTTGTTCAGCGTGGAGAAGAGGAAACTGAGGGGAGACCTCATCGCAGTCTACAGCTTCCTCACAAGGGGAAGAAGAGGGGCAGGCGCTGATCTCTTCTCTCTGGCGACCAATGATAGGACCCGAGGGAATGGCAGGAAGGTGTGCCAGGGGAAGTTTAGGTTGGATGTTAGGAAAAGGTTCTTCACCCAGAGGGTGGTGGAGCACTGGAACAGGCTCCCCAGGGAGGCAGTCATGGCACCAAGCCTGACAACATTCAAGAAGCATTTGGACAAAGCCCTCAGACACATGGTGTGAATTTGGGGCTGTCCTATGCAGGGACAGGAATTGGACTCCATGATCCTTGCAGGTCCCTTCTAACTCAGGACATTCTATGATTCTAAAATAAACAATCATAATGTCAGCAGCTGCATATCAAGTTTTTTGATAAACCAGGCTTTGTACCGAGATACCCAAAAGCAGATTTCTCAGCCTTTACAAAGAAAAGAGTCCTTCATGTATAAGGGTGGGGAAAAAATTAAGCAATAAGTGTTATTTTGCTTCAACTCATTTGACATAGCAGATATATGGGTGAAAGCTTTTTGACATTCAGGACATTACCATTCAGTTAGAATGGGTCTATGATGTTCTCCAAATACTTAAAATCAAAACCTGTTAGTTGTGAAAAGAGCTTGCTTCTCCAAGTCATTCTACAACTGAAAAATTATTATTGGGAAGTTTCCCCAATGAAGTGCTTACCGCTTCCAACACTATATTCCCATAACGCTTTGGAGACCCTTTCACAATCAGATCCATGTTATTATTTTGGCTTCCTATCACTCAGCTTCTTCTCTATCTGTGTTGCCATCACTAAGAAACTTTTACCACTCCAACCAATATTCATAATTCCCTTGGTTATGCCTTCATGTACCTGCAGTTATCTCCACTCCCACTGCACAAAGCACAGATAATTAGTTTAATTAATCTTCATGACTGTTTCTAAAATTTAGTAGCTTTCCTTGCTGTTCTCTGAATTAGCTTTAAATTGATGTCTGAGAATTGAAACATCTGTTTAGCATGTTGTAAGTGCTGCCACAAATTAAAAACTTCATCGTAAAGCATTTACTGTACTTCACAGAAAAAGATTATTATGAAATATAAGTTATATATTATTAGCAGGATTTCAATGGACACCTCATTCACACAGGTGAATGAAGCATGCATGCAAAAAGAATATCCAGCCTGTAAGTACAAATAATTGACAATAGAGGTTTCCTGTTAATTTAAAGCTCTTTATATAAATAAAAATATATATTTTTTTATATATATATACACACAAGCACACGTAAAGTGTGCTGCTGCAAACATGGAGACTATCACTGAAGAAAGATTTATTTTTTAAGGGAAAAAACTTGAAGAGAATCCTTTGACATTTCAATTAAGTTTACGTGAAAGTCAGAGACGAAAGATGGAAGAAGGAAGCTGGAAACTAGAGCACAGGGAGGATTTTCTAGGATCTATAAGGGGTTTTTTTGGTCACAGTGTAAGCTGTCTTAGGTTGTATAATGCTCTTTGCCAAGAAAAGCTATCCTTAGAGATAAAAACATACTGAGCATAGGTGCTATGACTGAAAAACCCTTCTGGTATTATCATAAGCCATATTTCTTTAGCTGAAGATGTCAACACACCTTTGTCAGGCCTCATGATGGATCTAAACTTCCAATCTAATTTGCTACTGTTTCTTGAAGTCTTCTTACTTTGCTAAAAAAAAAATCAACTGCTTGCCTTTTTTAAAAAGAAAAAATATTATATACAGCATGGTTCAGACGTTAAAAACACTGCCCATATGTAGTGGAGCAAATGGAATGGAATAACTGATTCTCCATGCAGCAATGCCCAAGGTAAAAAGTACAGAGGTTCTAAGCAACATTTTAGGAATGAGTTAAGTAAAATCTGGTTTTTATACTGCTAAACCTTTAGAAGCAAAGTACACTTTTCATCGTGGGTAACAAATTCCAGAAACATAAGTACTACCTTGAGCAATTATTGTTAATTAACTAGCAATGAGGCACTATTTCCAAATGTGACATTTAAAGCACATAATGTGATTGTGAATATTCACAAAGATAATTAAGTTCATCTGCTTCAAGTTCTTGATTTCAGCACATCTGAAAACACCTCTTAAACTATCATTAGACCTGTAATCAAGTATTTTGTTGCTCAGGGAAATTGGATACCTTTGCTTACCTGCTAATATAGTGATATGTGCTCAAATGCAAGTACATGGCTTTTGTTAAGGAATTCTCCTTCAGGCAAAAGCTGAGAAGAAACACACTAATTCTGATTGTTTTCTCAGAAGAGACAGTTAAAAATAAATTCCTCACACCATCAGATGGAAACAAAAATAAAAATGACTGAGCTTCCTTAATTGAACTCATGATCACAAGACTGACATTTGGGATACTTCTTTGAAAGTATTCTTCATCAAGCCAGGGGCACTGCTACTGTCCATACTAAGGATACTACCCACATTAGGTTGTATACTTTCTTCCATCTTGTTTAAAGGTAAGTCAAATTCATTACAAAAAGAAAAATTCAGTGAAATTACAGGGATGAAATACAATGTATAATGCAAAAATGAAAAATCAGAAAATGCACTGACATGATTCTGTTGGGGAAAAAAGTTACAACCATCACTCCCTTCAGAGAAGGAAGGAGGCTTTGAATATCAACACTGATCTTGGTCTTGATCAAAACTTCTTGGAGAAATAAACCCTGAAAATAGGAAAAAACTGACCCCAAGAACAGGGTGTCAAAACAATCATGCCTTGGTATTTTATCTTTTATTCTTCTAAGAGTAAAGAAAGCTTCTTTCTGCTAGAGAAGAGATTAATGAATAATGTGCTCTAAGACGGAGAAGAAACATTTAGGCAGGATTCTAAGATACAATAGATTAAGTTTACTCTATTGCTCTCCAATTATTTGACACAGAGGATTTTAATCAGTTAAAATAACAGTGTGAATAATTGTATGTTATAAGGATGTCCTGCTGGTCTGTATCCCTCAACCTAGTTTGACTAGCAGTTTTATTCTATACCTGAAGAGCCTCTCCTGATTAAAGTTCTGTCAGGAATTATGTTTGGAGAGAAAAGGTGAAATCTTCCTAAAAAAAAGGAAAATCAAATGTTCTGAAAGAGTGTGTAGTGCCAAGAAACTCCTGACCTTGTCTAAAAGACAGTTCCTGCTGCTGCCTAGCTGCGTAAGTGCACATTTAGTGGTCTGCTTCAAAGGTGCATCGCAAGCACTGGCAATGCTGACTGCCCAGAGAACAGAGAAGGGTATGAGACACTCCATGGTGCAGGTCATTAACCCCCAAGTCTGTACCCTGCTTACAACAGCAGCCAGCTGGACTTTGCTCAGGAGAATGTCATCCTCCAAGAAAGCATTGGTCCTTTTTTCATCAGTGAAAGGACAATACCTGACCCCAAACAGCACATGCATCTCAGACTCCCAATTCCAGGTTTGGGAAGAACACCTTCAAGAGATCTACATGTTACCCACCCTGCCCAATATCTGTTTTCTTAAGTTGTAAATAGACTGAGAAAGAAATAAAAAATGTTTATGAAGTCTCTGGAGATGAACAACAGTGAGAATTAAGATCATGTTGCCATACTCCTACTAAAGACACAAGTTCAGATAAAAGCAATCTTCAACCAAACTAGTCAATAAAATCACAACTGTAGTTCTCCAACAAGTGCTCCCGGCATGTTTCAGAAAAACACAACCTACTCAGGCTAATCCAAAAAAAGAAATACAGTGGACGACCAAAACTTAGTATAGATCTTTCTTGTCCCTCCCTCTATTCTGTGTAAGAACACAAAAAATATTGTTGAAACACTTTCTTACAGTCAAAATTCAGTAAAAGTCACTTTTGGAAAGTTTCATGAGAACTAATTCTGTACCCATATAATGTGGGCAGCAGAATAAAACAGGCAGTGGGAGGTTACATTACACTAATATTACCGAACGTAAATGGTTAGCCTAAAGCAAGCCAAGACACCAAACAGGCATTAATTGAAGGCCAACTGCCATGTCCTCAAAGCTACTGCAGATTTTAACCCCCCCAGAGCAGCTGGGCATTCTCCAAGGAGTACTACTTTTTGGAACAGTACAACCAGGGAACAGAAGGAAAAAATAAGAAGCAAAACTATGTTGTTAGTATTGTTCTTCTATTTTATTTCTACCGAAGTATGACAAGATAATGCTTTTTGACATTGCAGAGGAATAAATGTGTATGTTGCAGATGCTCATCACTGAATTTACAGCAAATTAAGAGGAAAGCAATGTTTTAAAACATGTTTTTCAACTGAATTCATCTGCTCTACAGAGACAGTATGATGGTATTAGACCATATACATCATAACCCAATGTGTAGATTATGCATGCTATTTTCTCAAACCTTTTTAAAATCCAAATTAAGTATTCTCCGAACTACTGCAGAGATTTTTACTAAAAGAGCCTAGAATTTAACATCCTATGTATTAGGCAGTCCAAATGAAACATCAGAAATTCTCCGCCAAAATATCCAATACAAGTTACAAGAATAGTTGAGGCAAATCAGACCAAACAGTAAGATTCATACAATCAGAGACTTCATCTGATAAAATATCAGATGACTAAAACAGTCATATGTACCAATCAATCTTTTTTAGCTAATTCCCACTACTTGCAAAAGACGTACGCTTACCAAATGTTGAATAAGGCAAGCTGTCAAGGGAAGCGGGGGGCTGGGGGGTGGGGGGTGTGTGGAAGAACCACCTATTAAGAAAAATTATTTTTACTCTGAAGACAGGCAACCTTTACATTACAAGCAAAGTTCACAAAAAAGGCAACTTGTAAATAAGTATATATATCCAGTAAAGGATAATGAAAATAATTGGTTACCAGTGACTCTACCCTTCTCTACAGCAAAACGTTTCTGCCATCGATTGCCATCTTTTAATGTAGTGTGTTCTTTATTGTGCAGAAAGATTCTGGGATAGTCACGCCTAAAGCTGATCACAAATTCTCCATAAACCATTGGCTCTAAGGAAAATACTCACAGAGATCACATTTTTAGCCAGCTAAAAGTTATGAGCGTGACTAGGGGGTTTTTTTTGTACCTACAAAATAGCAATTGTATATTCATGCTGGGCAGACAGAGCAAGAGAAGTAACTTCCCACACACACCAAAATAAAGGGAAGAATTCCCACCCATTTTGCAGTTAACCTTTAAGTGTTTTGTGACTAATCACTAACATAGCTAACCCTGTGGACGTACCTCAAATGGTAAGTTCCTGGAAAATGAAGAAATAAAAAGAAGTTGCAATATCCTTATAAATCAGTTAATGATTTAAGCTACAGTTTGTTGTACAATATGAAAAAATCAGATTTTAGCACAAGGTAAAGCCAAGTATGGTAGAGATACTTAAATCCCCACCCCAGTTGTATACTACATATACTAAAATTTTGCCTTGAGAAAAAGAATACACAAAACTTTACTTCAGATAAATTATCTACTTCATACACAGTACTAGGCATATTTGGGACATGGTTAAAGCAAAGAAGTCTGATGCACATATTCAAGTAATTAAAGAGAAACCAATAAATAATGACAGGTAGCTATTAAAAATTACTTTTAAACACTAAATTTTCTACTCCTGAACTTATATGGGAGAAGAATAACAAGGCATAAAATTGGCAGTTTCTCTTCAACTTCAGTGTAATAGTAGTGTGTTAAGAATGATATAAACATGTTCAGAACATGTAAAAGCACAATCACAGTAGTGGTTACTAGTAGTTAGTATTCATGCCGAAAAAACACCGAAGCAATCTCTTAACAGGAGGTAAAGGAGAACTTCAAATGTATTACAACTCCCCAGGAGATAATTAGCTAAATTACTATAGCCATTTATTAAACAATCTGATTTTCCCTTCACCTCTATGTATCATATTCATTAGCATCAATCACTTCCAAGTCACATATATTTATGCTCTATTAAAAGTGGGGATTCCTTATAAGTGTTAAACACCTCAATTTCAGACTTACAGCACTTCAGAGGCAAATTGTGGTAAGTGTTCTCAATTCTTACAGGTACCTAAGGATAGATATGCTCCCAAAAACGTGTCCCAGAGATACTTGCATCCCACAGATTTTAAACATCCTCTAGTAGAGTAAGAAACACTGTTCTATTCAGAACATAAGTACAGTCTTAGCAACTGTACACCCCAGCTCCTGAAACACTATCTATGTGCTGTTGAACTATGACTTATTTCTGAAAAGAGGAGGGAGAAAAACAACGCTGACCAACTCTTAAATTAGGGGTTTTTTCCCCCCCCCCCTTAAGCTTCAGTTAAACAGTGGCTATCAAAACTCAAAACGTATCTATTTGTACTGTACTTCAATATTATCATACCTTTTTAATATAAAATTGTGAATCAGCTAAGGCCACTCGTGCTTTACAGAATTATATTGATATATGTACATATATAAAATCAGAAACATCTATTCACACAGTCAATAAAACAAATAAGCACAAACACAGCAAATTAAAAGGAGGAATTTAAGCTGTCTCATTCTTGCACATTATCCACTGGGAGAGTTTGACACAGCAGGGACAACAGCTATGGTCAAGCTCCGCTGACCCAATCATCAGATGAGTGCTGGCTGTTCTACAGCACAACACAGCCGCATACACCATAAGCAGGTGCACAACTGGCAGCACTTGTGCAATAGCACAGAGTAACACATTGCTACAACAGTTCTAAAAATAACAGTAATCAGTTGTACTTAAGGACAAATTTCTGTTTGCAAGAAATAACCTAATCCAAATTTATAGGCAAATGCTGTCCCGTCTCCAACATTAACCAGGTGGCTTTCTTATTTTAAGAAGTAGTTATTGCAGCCTTATTGCCCACACTGGTTTGAAGTAATATCTAACTGTGAGGGGCAGTATACAATTAGTGATTTAGAACAGCTATCTGAAAACCTAAGCTTTAATGGATCTTGCATTCATTTATCAGTGAACCTGGGCAAGTAAAATTTTCTTTACAACTCTTCATTCTTTCAACTAAAAAATAAATTGGTTTTTATTCCCAAGGCTATTGAGAATGTTAATAACTGCAAAAAACCCAAAAGATGAAAAATTCTAGGCTATGGAAAATATAGATGCAATCCTAAACCCACTGATGTCAGTGACATAACCCAGTCTTAAACATGAGCAGAACTAGGTATTTAATTATGAAAACAAACAATTACATCAAGCAGCTATGTGTTTTGCTGGCAACGAGGACATTCATAACTAGTACTATTTCAATACTAGCAGAGTAAGATTCAACTACCTAATTAATTTTAAGTTCTTTTGCATCGTTAACACAGTGCTAGCTTTAACATATCAGCCAAGCTTTAACATGTTTACAATGACTATGTCATCCCTAACAGCCATCCTTTCCATAGAGAACCAGCTGTGTCCCTTCCTCAGTATATAATAATATACAATTCCAGCCACTAGTCACAATGTTCAGAATGAGAAAAATTCTTTTAACGAGGACATTATAATCTGGAAAAAAAGACAACTAGAGAACAGGATGAATTCCAAAAATCTGACTTCAGAAAGGGAGGTGTTACACAGACGGCACATGCACAACATACAAGCACATGCAGTCTTTACCTTCTGTCATGCCCAATATCATTAATCCATTAACCAACTGAAACATTTAAGAAAGGTAGAAGTTGCTATAACTACATTTTTGGATGTGTCCTAGAAGAAAATAAGCAGTTTTATTTATTTAAATCAATCAA
This sequence comes from Morus bassanus, assembly GCA_031468815.1. Lineage (NCBI taxonomy): Eukaryota > Metazoa > Chordata > Aves > Suliformes > Sulidae > Morus > Morus bassanus. Next base: position 14,275,570 of record CM062572.1, read on the forward strand.
TCAAGAGCCTCCACAAGCACATGGAAGGTAAAGCTCAGTCATAATATCCTAACCAGCCAGTCAGCACACACGTACTGGAAGACAAATCAAACACAGGTCCAGACTAGCCACAAAATGCTTTTTCTTTGAAGAGGGATGATTACTGCAATGAAACATGATATGTATGACAAAGGACGGTAAGTCATTAGTTCCACAGTAGTGAAGCAACTTCTCTAAAGAAGTTAGAGAAATTTTTTTAATGTTTCTTTCCCCTTTATTTTAAAGGGAATCTATAACTAAAAATTGTCTTTATAGCATAAATATATAGTAAAACATCATTAAAGTTCTTTCTGTCAGGCGTCATCTAAAGATCAAGTGTCAACAATCTTTGGTACATGCACCGATATTTTGACCTTAAAGATGCAGCTATTTCACACATGCTAAAAATAAAATCTGCTTAAAAAAAAGGCAAGGACATGAACATACTGAAAAGAACACAAACCCCAGGCAAATTGTTTCTACTCCTGATGTTGGATAAATCCTACACAAGTAATCTCTCTATAGAACCTGAAAAAGTAGAGCAAAGCTTCTCAAAAATTTGTTTCCTTGACAACATCGACAGACCAAGAGAGGTACAGAATCTAGTCATAAGATGCCTTGTAGCTTTGAAGCTAGACTTCTAGAAAAGAAGCAGAGTTAGACTGGTGTTATTTATATTTTTAAACAGCAAAAATATTCAGAATCTCTCAAATGTTAAAAAAAAAATTAAGATACTCCCATAATTTATTACAGTCATTTAAGAACTTAAAACTACTCTAGCTCAGTTTTTTCCAAGCACCAAAATCTTGACTTTTTCACCAGCAATCTTACTGAAGCATTCAGAAGGGGGATAACACCACCATACACTTCTCCCATCTCAGGTGACATTCTGACATTAGCCCTCACAGCAGCTACTCACAGAGATCCCACACATAATTGGAGGGCTTCATTTATGACATTGTCAGTTAAGCTTCATTAGAGACACTACTTCATTGACATCTCTAGCCCTGACTTTTTCTTCCCTAGTAGGCTGGCTATGCTGGGGGGAGGACAAGGTTGCTTATTTCTTTGCTACAGGCTACTTCAGAGACACTTGGTAAATAGCTGGAAGAGTTCTCAGTAGAAAGGAAGTGCAGATCTCAGCCATTCAGGACAGATGGGTTTCTCAGAAAAAAGTCAGATAAGCACTTAATATTTTGATATTTGTGTAAGTAATGATACAAATAACCAAAAGTCTTTTTAGTTAGCATGAGGAAACAGAATCCTTTCTTTCACATCATTGTTAAGGGTATCCAAAAGTCATTCTTCATCCTTTTGGATTTCTGCAGAAAGAAAGGTTTGTGAAACAACACTGTCACAACAGCCATGCCCCCTGTGCATCTCACCTGGGGCCACTTTGCACCTATTGGTCAGTGTCAACCAAATTTCACAGAGGTCTCAGTATTTTTCCCTCAAGACTTAATCAAGCTAAGCAGCTGAATAAAAGGGAAAGACACTGCAGAAGCCCCAAAGCAGAGGGAAATTGAAGGCATCTACAGCCAGCCAGCCTCACGATACAGCCAGGATCTATTAACTCTACTGCTCTTGGAAGAACTTTATTTTCTGAATTTTTCTTTAAATAATAACCAGTTTTGAGGGGAAACACAAGCTGTGCCATGAAATATCCATCTTCTCCCGCTCTTTTTCCCCCACAGCTACATCCACTAACATGGTCATAAAGCAGTCAAAAATGTTTTGCAAAACCACTTGGGGTATTACTCTAGTATTCTTTAAGGAGATCCTAATTCAGGACACATCTCCAACTGTAAAGAAAAACTAATGCCCTTAGAGGAGTGAAAGCCTAACCCAGAAGCTGAGAGGTTCACTGTATTTTTGTCCCCCTTTTTTTAAATGTCAGTTTTCATACAAGCGTTAACATAAATTCTAATCCAAAGTAGCACTGAATTTAGTTTTCTTGTTAGTGAAGAAGGAAAGAAAACAATGGCCTATCAAACAGCATAGAGATCGGGATGGTGCTATTTATACTCAAAGAAACATACTCCTTTGAAAAAATCCTTTGAGGCACAAGAGTGTGTCAACTACTAAGAACATAATAAAAATTATATAAGTCATCTCCAGCTGTGGATTCTGAGAAAGTGAACAAAGGCACTGCAAGGATTTCTGTTTCCTTGACAACAGCATTGCTGGAAACAAGAAAATAATTAAAAAAAAATCTCTATGTAACAGTGATCTCTAAATGTACCTAGGTATTAACACACCAAATGTGGAACAACCCTTACACACACATACCTTTGGGATGAAGAGACCAAAATCCACCACCTTCATGAACTGTTCTTTGCTGACTTGTGTTAATGGCTTTTACAGAACAATTGTGCGAGAGCTAGCTATTACATCCTGACCTGTATTATCATCTAGGCATGAGCACAATCAGAAGCTTTCATTGATGGTCAAGCACATTCCTTCATGCACGATGTTCCTTTTTTTACAAAATAAGCATTATGGAGAATACTTGTCATTGAAGTGTATAAAATAATTTTGTTAGAAAAAGATCAAGGTGTACAAAGCCACCTTTCAGCACTCAGGAAACTGGTATTACTATGCACATATCTATCAAATAATAAGTGTATTTCCATCTTAATGATCAGCAAGCTTAAAGTCCTTGGAAAAAATACACAGTTCTTAATAGACAAGGGAAGAAGGTCAGAACAAGGCATCATAAAGAAAAGTCAGCTTCAGTATTTCAGAATAGCCTATTTAGTAGCCTCTTCAACAAGAAAACAACAATGCTTTTTTCACACGTCTAGGTAAGCAGCACACAGTCTCCAGAATATGAGCGTTTTCTTGCCACTTCCAAGATAATGGGTAGAACTTATTATTATGTTTAAAATACAATATTAAAAGTGTGCTGACATCAGAAAGATCTTTTCAGAAGTGTTTCAATTAAAGTGGAATATACGTATTAAATAGGATGACTGCCCAAATTCTCATCTTATGCATCAGCTACAGTTAAAGGAGCATTGCCACAATTAGATTTTAAAAATTAATCTAAGAATTGCAATACTTGGGGTACTAGCAGCACGATACCTAATACTGCTTAGTGAACAGTAACAGGGCTACAGCCATCTGACAGCTACGCCTGTGTTTATAGGAAATATGCTGGCAGCTTAATTTCATTCCTTCATAAACAGACACGCATGTGACAGAACAACAAGAAACACTGCCTATTTCAAATGAATTGTGTGCAGAATGGTTGAAAACTGAGACATTAGAGTTTGTTACTCTGAGGCAGGTTAACGGCAGTATCTAGGAAATCTGTACTGCTACCATCAGTGCTACATACATTATAGGGATGAATGGAGGCTATCATGTTCCATCACTTTCAGTCCAATACAACAGGATCAAGAATAACAATTTCCTGGAAGATACTACTATGCTATCATTCTTCTAATGAACACACAACCACAAAAGAATAAAAGTTTTTGAAAATAGGAATAAAAATGGTATTTCTTGTATAGTGCTTGATACACTCCAGGAAGCAAAATCCATACATTAAATTTGACCAGTATGAATAATATACCACTCTAGAGGTAATGATCACAAGAGAGTCTCATAAGACTGGAGAAGCATCTGGAAGAGATCTCTTGAGGTAGCAAGTTAAAAAGATGAACTACTTTGGAGCTCAGAATTCCCCTGACTTGAAAAAAAAGCAGAGACCAGAAGAGGACTTAAAGGCACCATAAACCTCTGACTTGTTCTTTTTCTCTAAGCATCTACTTCTGGACCCTACTAGAGACTGACCACTGGGCTAGACAGAGCCTTGGTCTGAACCAGTATGGCTGTTCTTGTGTTCTTAATCATGAGAAGTAGGCAACACCTCTGTTCAACAGGCTGACATTATTAAACTAATTTTAAAAACTTTTCCTTTCCTTGTATAGATTCAGCTGTGACTAAATGGAGATACAGTTCAACTAGGCCAGTAGGGAACAAAATGCATAAGAAAAAGCTTCCAACAATGTGCTACAATACAAGTCATCCCATCGCAGTGCTATTTATTTACATGTTGCATACCAAAGATTACAGTACTTTCTTTCCTTGATCCTGTTCATCAATGGAGGGTGAAAGTGCTAAAGATGAAGAAATGCTTTGCAACAAATAAAATACCCACTGTGATGCTCTAAATAGAAAACCAGGAACACAGAATTAAAAGTTTAGAGATGATTATATAAAGATGTTACCTTGAGTTAATTTTAAGACAAAGTAGGAAATACAGAATAATGGCATGGAAGGCTTGAAGTTATGAACAATTGTTAAAAAGCTACGTCCAGCATAAATACCTAGTGAAAATGTTTACATCTTTCTGGCTCTGTGCAATTACAAGGTCTTCCAAATAAAAGACACCAGCAATGTGAATGCCATATAGTGGTTTCTGCAATTGGTAAACATGTCTTTCAAGAGACAACTTTTTATCTACCCTGCTACCTAAGGTAAACAGCTGTATTTAATGGTAACCTGTGATTTTGGATTCTATATTTGAGGTTCTAAACCAAAAATACCTAAACAAGGTCTGAAGTTCAGAAAGTGTTGAATATCCGCACTATGGAAACTAGGGACCTTTAATAACCATGCTGAGTCTCAAAATTTATGCAAAAAATACTAGATGAGATATTAAAGTCACAAACACTGTTTCAGTGTTCAAGTAGGCAAAACCAAAAATGACAGTAGTAGCCTAAATTTAATTTACAGCAGCTATTCAAACAGAAAGTAGAGAAGTGTTATCCACAGTAAACAAATTTAATTAGTTCAGACAATCAATGTTTCACAATCCTTAAAATACATACTTAAACTAGAAAAATAAGGCACTGATAATACATTTAGAATGGAACAGTGAAGAACAACACTGCCACAGTAACAGCTCCCAACAGCACCTTCCCTAATTTGAATCAGGTTTCCTGCCCCTTTCTCTGGCTACCTAGGCTGGAAGTACTAACAGCTTCTTCTTCCAAAAAGGAAGATCAAAATCTTAAGAAAATAGAGGGTAAAAGACTTGCCAAAGCCTAAATCTAAATCTAAGCTTTCCCCACCCCCTCTCCCCCCATTCCTTACAAATTTAAAATTTAGCATGAAATATTCTTCTATTAATGCTCCAGATTTGAAGAACTGTGGGTAATTAATCTGCTATACATGCCACTTCCCATATCAGGTTCTGTCTTACTTTCAGGTCTCTATGAAGTTTTCTTATACGCTTTGCAACACATGCGTAAACTTTCATTTTTGGTCTTTCAATGCACAACAGAGTCAAACATTAAAGTCTTCCAGTCTTTAGAGGCACAGTTTAGTTACCATCCCTTTCTAAGATGCTGAGGAGCCCCATCTGCTGGTAGAAGTGTTCGTCTAGAGAATTACACCCCTGAGCTGATAACCGATTTTCTTCAACTGTACCACTTGATAACTGTTTTTTTTAAAAGGCAGCCATGCACAAAAAAATAAGAGCAAATACTTTTAATGAAAAATATGAAATCCTCTGAAACAGTGCATTCCTTCCTAAATATGCAAGATATTTATACAAACTGCTTCAGATGACCTTTCCTGACACTAGGCTGTTCTTCAGTCAACACAAACATCAACTCATTTTTTGCAAACACTGTAATATGACTTACACTGATTCATAAAGAAGATGGTAAAGTGCCTGTTAGTTAATCTGGGAGAACATAAAAGGAAGACTGTTCTTTTCCCCAATTTAAACAGGATACATACACACACTTAAAAAGTAAGAAACCACATAATCAGTTCTAGATATACGTTTTAGATATATCCATGTGTGATATGGATGATTTAGTCATAGTAATTTAGATGGGAATAAAGAAATTAAGATCACTAAATTAAGATAACTAAACAAAGTATTTCTTCCTTCTCCATGAAAAAAAAAAAATATCCTTTCCCGAAAGGGAAATTCTTAGTTTGTGATGAAAAATTTAAGAGGAAAATATTTAAGCACATAAGAACAAAGATGCAAAGCTGTTTGGCTAAATACTACAAAAATTACATACGCCTACAAATCTTTTGATTTAAGCACAACTTAAGCTACCACAGTCAGTCAGATCTGCTTAGACAGAACTCTCAATTCTAAGAAATCTCCACTAATACTGGACTCTTCAAAATATAAATGTCTTAATGCATAGGCTGAATGTAAGGAGTGAATCCAAGATATTTACACATAAAAATATTCCACCAGTTATTCACATGACTAACTGAAAGTACAGAGTTTTGAGGCTCTAGATTGCCTAATCTCTCTGATTACACAGGGATTTTAGGCTTCTAACTGTGCTTTGAGTTTTATCTGAATCAGATGTTCAAAGTAAATAGTGCAAACATCCTGAGTGTCTGCATATTCCCATTAAAGGGTAAGAGAACATGCTTCCACTGCCCAGATTTAAACTAGCAATTCCAAGCAGGTGTTTTTGGAAGAAAACAACAAAAAAATGTAAGCTGTGGGAAGGTACATGATCAGAAAAAAATAGTACATCTCCATATGCATTTTCAATCAGTTGTTTTATGCTTACACCAGAAAATGGAGAACTTCAGGCAACCGTACACAGCAAAAAAATCCCCAGAATATAAACTACTGCTGTCATAGTCACTAGAGATTTATGGGCTTGTGACCCTAGAGAGTTAGTGAATTTAGTTTCATAGTATCAAGTCAATCCTTAATCGAACCGTGCCCTCTACTGGCCTGAAAGGTACTTGTGTAAAGGTGCAAACTGAAGATGCTACTGCTCATACCATTACAGGCTTTAATTTCAGTAAGAAATAACAGTAAGAAGCATTCGTAGGTATTTCTCTACAGGCTACCTTCCAAAACACAAAAGTATGTTTCAATCTACTTTGTAACAGTTACATTATTACTTTATTAATGTTTTAGACTCGCATGCTCTGAAGTGTTGCCAACATTAACATACTCTATTTACATTGAATTTCCATGGTTTGGGGCACCTAAAGCAATTAGATTTCTTCAAAAACCAGCTTTACTGTTTCAAAAAACAGCTTTACTGTTAAAGACTGCTTCCAATCAGGAGTGGTAACACTACTTTAGAAAAATAACCTTTCTTTCTGCTTAGAAGACAAAACAGACAGACTATTATTTCTTTTTTTTTTTAATAATTTTACATTGCAATAACAAGTTTGATTTTAGATTGTTTTACCAAACTTAACATACCCATAATTTCACTCATCAGTAAAATGAGGCCCTGGGATAGTAGACAAACATTAAGCATATGTTGTGGCAGTTTAAGACAAAAAGTCAAATTCAGACATATTCAAGTCAGAGGTGCATATAGTTTTGTACAATCCAAATTTAAATTGCTGCTTACCAAAAACATCCACTTTTTGTGTATCTTAGTCTTTTCCTTCTAAGTCTGTTCTTCAAGTAGCAACAAAGATTTAACTTACTCAATATGTTAAAGAAGACTTGCAAAGAAAAAACAAAGGCACTTTTTTCCTCCCTCTAATCTTTAACACAAAGATGTTAAAAAAGCTTGGGAAAGAAGATGAAGGAGGAATTACCCACAGTTCAAAGTATTCAGACTTTGATGGTGTGATAGGTTATCCTGGCTACAGAACCAGTGAAGTTATTGTAACTTAAGAGAATAAAGGATAAGGAATTGAGAGGAGTAAATTTTATTCATGCTACAGATCTGGGGTTTTCTCTTCCATGAGTACCAGTGCCTTAATAGACATTAGGAGAAAAAAAAGCAAAAACTCTGTCCAAGATTCAAGAACATCACTGCTTCAAAGATGCAAAGTCAGCACATACTTCACAGGGCCCCATGGCAAAACTGGGGAAAGAGGAAAGGAAAGAAAAAAAAAAATTCTAAGATAAGAAAAATCACACTAAATCCAAATTAAATGAAATTCAATTCTCCACTACAAATTAAACAGCAAAAGAGTAAAAAAAAATCAATTTTAATGAGAATTTCACATTATTTTTTCCTACATTAAATCAGAATTCAAATTCAGTTTTAAAGTTCATAGAATCACAGAATGGTTTGGGCTGGAAGGGACCTTTAAAGGTCATCTAGTCCAACCCCCCTGCAGTGAGCAGGGACATCTTCAACTAGATGAGGTTGCTCAGAGCCCCGTCCAGCCTGACCTTGAATGTTCCTAGGGATGGGACTTCCACTACCTCTCTGGGCAACCTGTTCCAGTGTTTCACCACCCTCATTGTAAAAAATTTTTTCCTTATATTGAGTCTAAATCCACCCTCGTTTAGTTTAAAACTGTTACCCCTTGTCCTGTCACAACAGGCCTTGCTAAAGAGATTGTCCCCATCTTTCCTATAGTCCCCCTTTAACTACTGAAAGGCTGCAATAAGGTCTCCCCAGAGCCTTCTCTCCTCTAGGCTGTACAATCCCAATTCTCAGCCTGTCCTCATAGGAGAGGTGCTCCAGCCCTTGGATCATTTTTGTGGCCCTCCTCTGGACCCGCTTCAACACGTCCATGTCCTGAGTTCCCTCCTGTCCTTTGGTTTTAGAAGTGTGCCTACATTTTAGAACAAAGTTTTAAAATTGTGCCTGCTATGTTGAATACGTGTTAGATACAATAAAGCAGGCCTTCCACCAAAAAGGACATTTTCAGTGTGCTCTTGTCAAAACTATGTTCCGGTGTAAACCCAGTTCAGAAGACTATTATTTGAACCCAGAGGTGGCGTTAGCCCTATATCTGAGAAAGCATACACATAAAATATTTTATTACCCATTGTTAAAATAAGACTCATTGGACTGACTAAATTAACAAAGAACTGAAGCCAAGTTCACTAAAACTAGAAGGAAAATACACTTTAAGTATTGGGCAATTAACCCTTGAAACAAACAAAGCGGGAAGATTCCTGAGATCATGACAGGACACCTTGCTGGAATGCAAGACCTGCCACACTAGTTTGGATGAAAAATCTGTCTGATCTGACATACCTCCTCCAGCAGTCGTCACTTAGGCCTGTCAGAAAGGTAAAGCTCCTCAAAATATTATTCCAGTGTTGGCAGTCAGTTGTTTGATGACTTTAGGCAGAATCTGTATCCAGACCATAGTGCTTATGGCCATTGTGACATTAAAGTAGGAAATAATGAAAACCTAACATTAATACAGATTATAAGAAATGACCTAGTAGAAATCTAACTTCTTAAGTTCTAAAACACTGACATGTCTAATAAAAAAAAAAACAACCACCACATTCCAGAATAATGGAACTGACTGTAGGTACAGTGAAGGATTAGGCTGCAAGTTCATAATAAGGTCTTGCAGTGCAAAGCATCTCCTTGAACGCCAAATACTTTGGAACTGTTAAATACACACAAGCAAGGATGTTATTGCCAGAAGATCATTATTCAATACAGTATTTTTAAGTTTGATGATTGGTCCACAAAGCATCTTGTTTTACATTACCTTGACTGTTTTGTCCATAGAAGCTGAGAGAAGCATGTGACTTTGTTCTCGTACTGGACACCACTGGATTTCATTAACAGGGCCGCTGTGTTTAGACATGTAAAATATTAAGCTTTTCGGGACTTCAGTTAATTTATATTTGGATCCCAAATATGGCTTAATTAATTCAGAGATCCTTCTTAAAGTCTGCTCTCCTGATATGCCTAGCTTAACATCACAATCTGAGCTCTCTCTCTGATTAGATTCTTTTTTTTCAGGCATACTGGCATTTTCTTGACGCAACCTTTTAGGGATATATGGTCTAATTCCTTTTATGGCAGTAGTACTGTCTTTGTATATTCTTTTCTGGGAAACACCATTTCCAGAGTTTGTTGAAGAGCTTGATGCCTGTTCATAGTTTTTGTAGGACATACATAATGCAGTATTGCCAGAGCATGCTCTCCCATAATAAGAAGATGTCAAATCAATGTTATTATTCTGTGCATAATGCTCAGGGGGATCTTCACAAACAGTGCTTGTGCCAGAACTGTCATTGTTCTCAGTAGGCTGCATTTCATATGTAGATTTTGTACCCAAACTACCAGGTGCAAAGTACTGAACATGATCCACAGAAGAATTTGGAAGGCTTGTTTGTCTGCTAGAAGTATTGGGGACTTCAGCCTTTTCAGTTTCTGCCTCAGAGTCTGAATCATCATAAGCAACCAGTGACGAACTCATTACGGCTAGACACAGCAGACTCCAGAAAGCTCAGTGCTGGAATCCTCCAAAATGATGATCTACAATAAAGAATTGATTATTCAGAGCACGAATTATTACAGAATCTACAATCTGAGTAATTTAAGGTAATTAAATTAAGGTAATTTAAAATAAATATGCTTTTCTCAAAAAAACCCATAACTTTTAGTCCAGTTTATTAATGGAATTTATTCCTCTATTATGACACAGCTGTACCTTCAATTATGCAACACCATTTGCCTCCAAGCACTACGCATACATTTTTAATGCACTGCAAAGATTAATTTGCACACTGTAAAACAATGAAAGTGGGCACGAAAAGGAAAACAAACTTGTGACATAAGTACTACAAATCACTTTAACCTTACCTGCAGCAACACTTACACACACACACACTCACAGGAGACGGTAATTAATTACGCAGTGTTTTGGTATGTACATTTATAAGAATACAAATATTACAGCTATTCTGGAGTCAGTCTAAATATCTATTTCTTAACAGAACAGACAACTCGAAAGAAGTACGAAGGGGTCCAACTAGGAACTGAAAAAGTAAATACATTTTTGACCCATTCAGCAGTCTTGCAGTATGAGGAAATTTTCCAGCTATACCCACAGAGGAAGTTCCACACAGGCTTGTTTCACAGAACAGGCTTATGCCAGAAGCTACACTGAATTCACGGTTTGCATTTACTTACAGAAAAATAAGAGCACAGATGCCTTGTTTACTGTGCTATACTTTTTCAAAGTGTCTGTGAGAAAGAGATCTCATACTGAGGCTGCATACGTAACACACTGAATAACTCGCCACCATAACAATCCCACCAGGCTTCTTCCAAAAATTCGGACAGAGCATGTGTAGTATAGTGTAAACGACATTCAAACAATTGATGTGTCTGCGAAAATAAACTTTCAGCCTCTGCTGTTTATAATCAAAAAGTACTGCTATCCTTCAATTCCTAACATTGATTAAATGGGACATTTTATTTCTGCTTTGTTTCCTTGCCCAGCTGTTAGCACTCATCATGCTAAAGTGATTTAACCCACAACACTTTCAGAGCAGCTGCTGAAATTCTTGGTTTAGGTTAGTGAAGAAGCTGCTCTCAAAAGCATATTGATTAAAATGACAATGCTGTATGAAAGTCAGTATCTACATAAGCATTTGCAGAATTGATGCCACAAACGTGGGTCCTACAAATACCTCTGCAGGAGTACTACACTGGGACTTGTTCAGGTTACTCATTTAACTTCAGAATTAGATCTATCTGAATTAAAACAAGCACGTTTCATTTAACCTACAGAAGTGTTACATTACAGGCTACAGTCTGTATTCTGTAATGAAATTTCCAAGATGACAGGTTCCTGTTAAGACATACACATTCATCATCACAGATCCCTTCCAAGATAAGTGATCAAGATGTTTAACTAGAACAAGGTGCCTAACATTTTTGCACATAAAAGCATCAAGATCTCCCTCTAGAGGACATTTGGCCTTTATCTGAAGTTTGTGACAGCAACTAAGAGAAAGGAAAAATTATGTTTTTAATAGTACAGCTTAAGTTATTAAAACAGCATTTCACTTAAACAATGTCAAGGAAAAAATGGAGTAGCGTTTCAGGAAAACTTAACTAACAATTCCGTTCGTTCAAAAGCACTAAATTGAAGTTTGTAGCAGTAAACTGAAACCTCTTATCAAAGAAATAGTAACTTTAAAGGACTGCACTTCAATAATTGCAACAAGTGGTTACTATTTGTGCTGCAGTGCTGAAAGGCCGCAGCCAAAATGCATCGTGCTCAGAGAACAAATACAGTAAGAAGCTGGCCTCTGGCTGAAAGCTATAAATAAAGCTACACAAGTGGATTGGGTTAGACTTTCAAAGTTACTTTACTTTCTTTTAACACAAAAAAATTAAGCTGAGATTCAGAGGTAAGTGCAAGATGGTGTCTTGCCTGCAAGAGACCTGGTTAAAAAAGTTTCCTACGAGATGTTGGAAAGAAACTGTCTCCTTACATTGGGTCGGCATAAATCCAACCTGTCACACACATCACTCATAAGCCTCAGTATTTTTGTAAAAACAAAGCATCTCTGTCATTTTAAGACTTCCCGTTCAACTTCTGTTTTTAAAGAAAGATCACCCCAAAGTTTCTGATGCTGCCCTAACTAAAGAAAAATGCGGGGGGGGGGGGGGGAGACACCACAACGTGCTTCATTGGGAGCCTACTGTACCTGGATTGTGAATTTATAACCGATATGATTTACAACGTCCGAGCTAAGAGGGAAACGTACAGAACTTTTGTCTTTCTTTCGCCTTCACACGACTGAGGTACCCATACCCGTTAAACCAAAGGGCGGTAAATTTGACGCGCACAACCCCACGCACTCGCTAAGTGACCGTAAGCGTCAGCAAAGGTATGACATCAAAGCTGAGAGATTTCCCTCCCCGCCCTTCCCCCCGGCGCCGTTGCCGCTCCTCACAGAGGCGCGCTCTCCCCCCCACCCCCCGGGCACCGAGGCCACTCCTGGGGCCGCCGCCGCCGTTGCCGGCCCCCCTCCCCGGGCAGCGGGGCCCCCCCGCCCCGCGGGTACCTCGGCCGCCCGCCGGCAGCTCAGCCCGGAACTCACCAGCCGGCCCGCGGCGGCTCCGGATTTAAAAGTGCGCCGCATAGAAACAAGACCCGACCCCGCCGCTCAAATGGTTCCATGCGTCACCATCCCCCCTCAGGGATAGCGTGTTGGGAAGGGCGAGGGTCAGGCCACAGCGAGATAGGCGAGCTGCAGCTCGTCTTATACTGCTGCGGGAGGTGTGGGGGGCGTTTCTTTGGGCTGGTGGCTGTAAGTGGAGGGAGGGCAGGGGGAAACAATGGTTCCGGTGGCACGTGTTTCCCAGCCGGGAGTCGTGAGTGCCGTGCCGTGCCGCACCGCACCGCTCCGGGGTGATGCAATGGCAGTGACAGAGGAGCCGTGAGGAGAGTTGGGCTGAGCTGAGCCGGGCCGGGCCGGGGCTGGGGCCTCGGCGAGCGGGTGGGCGCCGGGCCGGGGCTGGGGCCTCGGCGGGCGGGTGGGCGCCGGGCCGGGGCTGGGGCCTCGGCGGGCGGGTGGGCGCCGGGCCGGGGCTGGGGCCTCGGCGGGCGGGTGGGCGCCGGGCCGGGGCTGGGGCCTCGGCGGGCGGGTGGGCGCCGGGCCGGGGCTGGGGCCTCGGCGAGCGGCCCCGTCGGGCAGGAGAAGGGCTCGCCGGGCAGTTACTGCCGCCGCCGTGGCCGGAGTGGGCTCTCTACGGGGCGCGGGTCCGCCCTCCCCTTGCAGGATGTCGCTGCTCTTGAGGGCTTTTTCCTCCGCTCCGTGCGGGGCCGCAGCCCCCGTGGCCATGTCGCCAACGCGTTGGGAGAGAAGGCGCTTTTCCCTGGGAAGCGGTGGAAGGGTGGGGAGCCCTGGCCGCTGGGGAACGCGGCCCAGCCCGGGGAGGGCAGAGCTGGGGTGGCCCTGCCCAGCTACGGGTGTGGTAGGGAGGTGTTGCAGGGCTCCAGCGTTAGAAAAGTGAGCTTGCCGGTTAATTTTATGCATAACCGTTCCTGCACAAAGACTTAGCTCTTAACAGCTGTAGTATAGTAAAGATTCATATTGGGCTTTCTTCAGATGAGAGTGGTAGAGTGGTCATATTATCATCTCAGGGAATCGTCTTGCACACCTTTATTGTATTTTCATACATAAATTGATGATTGCCATGGCTGGGAAGGTAGGTCTACTATAAAATGCAGCCTATGCTGGAGTACTTTCCCAGGCATGTTTCTCTCGACATCTGTGTGCATACTACCTGCTTTAATGTCACTTTTCTTTCTTTTTTTTTTTTTTCCCCAGGAGACAAAACAGTTTTCAGTGCTGTTAGACTTAAATTCACATTCTTTCATTTGTTCATGAAAATATTTTCAGGACTCTTGTATTACTGTTGTCTTTGGAAATCTTGATGTACATTCATCCCATGTTTGTTGTGAAAGAGCTCTTCTTAACATAATGCGAAACACTGTTCTCTGATTCTCAGGTCTCTAACTTACCAAATCAGATAGCAAACTGAAAATTATCATAGATCTGTGATTGTCATCCAACTGGAAAGAGAGGAGAATACAGTTGTTTTCTGACACCTATGCCTAGGATTATTTTTGAGCTTTGTCTTATGATGATTTAATATTCTGAAACAGTCACAAGAGCAGTACCCATTGCAAGTTACCATGCATTGTATAGATAGAAAAGGCACACAGTTCTTGGCTTTCAAGTTTACACCATGAAATTGGGGTTTTTAAGTTCATCTTAGACTCTGGTCCTAAATGTCCTAGTATTCCATTCTCAAGTTCTCATATATAATTTTTTCCTCCAAATCTGTTTGCATACAGTACCTAATGTGTCTGGGAGTCTTAGTTTTCATAATATCAATAAGAAAACAAGAAAAAATGTCCTGATAAAATGCAGAATATCCAGTCATTTCTTTTAAATGGTTCACAATTGCATTTATGAATTTCAAAAGATGGAGACTTATATTCCATGTTACTGAATTCCTGATTTTAATTCCATCAGCTATAAGGACAGTACTGAGGTAAATAGAGGTAAGTTTTAGGTAGCAGTTGATATCTTTTGCATTCTATAATCTTAATATCCTCATCTCTTGTTGGCAGTGACTAGATTACTTTTGCTGCTTCTTAAAGAAAATGCACCTTCATTTGGGATTCTTTGCTCAGCTTAAATCCATAATATTCCAAAATTTTAAAAACTTTCTGTTATACTGCTCTCCAGTATGTGCGCTCAGTCTCAGCTGAGCCTCCATTTCAGCCTTTCTGAATGGAGGCAATCTGTCAGGAAGGATGTTTATTCAGGAATTAAGTTAAAACATCAAGTCACAATTTGTTCTACACTACAAAATAATTCTTGCTTACGTTTTTCTATTTTGTAAAATTTGAAGTCAGTAAATGTAACTGGCATATTCCTACAGATAGGGTGTGTGTTAATCTTCATAAACATTTTCTAACGTGAATTTACTTTCTTTTCCAGTTAAATATCTTGTTCCAATGAAAAAGAGGAAAACACTGGTATCCAAATAAAAGAATGTAAGTAAATTGTAGGAATACCTCAGAAAATTGTTTGATAAGCTTCAGATTACCTCTTTAAAAATAACACTGTCAAACTGCAAATAGTCAGGCTTGGAGGGATCAAGATTAGGTTAAAAATTTAAGTATTACTGATAATACATTAGTTAGTCTTGTGTTAGTCGTTTATGTAATCTAAGTATGGTATCAGTGTTAACAGACTAAGTGGATTAAATGTACACGCTGCTTGGCTTTCTCAGAGTATTCAGCTGAAGCTGAAACCTGGGAATATTGCAGCTGTCTGACAAATAAAGCCTTAATGATAGGTATGTTTTGGTAACCAGCAAGTTACCAAACCAACCTTCTTAAGTTTTATAGGCAGGTGAAGGCTTTTTACAGTGGCAGTTTAAATATACACTATGTAAATATAGCCAAGGTTGTGATTTTGTAGAAGGAAGGCTTTGAAATACTGCTAAACAGCTAATGGAACTATTACACGCTTTTGTTTCTTCTTTTTTAATTCTGGGAAAAGGGAGCCAAATGAATGTGTTTTTTTATGAATGGCTTTTATGATTCACTTCAGTTACATCTATATCTTGTAAACAATCTATTCATGCTTCATGTGTTGTAATGGATCAATAATATGCTAAGGACTCTCTGCAGAGAGACGTAATCCTTTGCAAGTCAGTAGGACTTTACATGGGTACAGAGTTCTTCATGGATATGGGCACGGCATGACAGAGAATGCTTAGGGTGAATGCTGTGTTTCCAACATACCACTGTTTGCAACTCGGGATGAAGTTAATTTGCTCTTTCGACTTGCATTGCATTTGTCACTATCACATCTGAATACAGTGCATGTAAAATAAGCAGCACTTTGTGAATTAAGATGTCATTGCTTTTCTCAAGGAAAAAAGCTGTACGATAGCTTGGCTGATTGCATAAATCGACCATGTCAGATTGTGAGGCAACACTTCACCACCCTGGCCAAGTTGCAATGATAGTTTTCATGGAAAATTTACTTTCCCTCAGTTCACTTTTGTCATTAGGATCTGCACTGTTGTCTCACTTTAACAGCCTCAGGTTTTATGAAATTCTTCTATAATTCTCTGTGTGCTTCTCTGTGTACCTTGTTATTGTGGTATGTTCATCCCGAGTGGATTCACATAAGATAGTTGCAGTTTCACTTACAATGTTGTTTTTCTGACAGATGGTCTCCTCCTTTCCCATTTTTAACACTTATTTTCTTCTACGTAAATATGGCAAGCTCAGTAAAACCAGAACCTTAATGTTTTAAAACTCCCTTCCCATATTAAGTTAATGCTTGTTTATCCTCAGTTCTGAATATTTAAACAGCATGATGCTTGAATTTTTACAAAAATGATTCAGAGCATATGTACTTCTAAAGACCTCATCATTTTGTACAGAGGGCTGCTGAGCATGAAGCCTTTTTGAAAATAAGGATTTCTTAAAATAAAGAATTCTGCCTTAGCAGTTGAAATGATTTTTCACTCATGGCGGATTGATAACAGATTCACCGGATTTCTTAGACATAAATAAAACTCTTTTTTTAGATCAGAGATTATCTGAGCACAATTTAGCAGGTAATTTTAGAAAAATGAGGAGAAGAAATTGCTGGGATACCGTGAATTGCTGTGCCACCTTTATGGGAGGCATATGTAGTAAAGTATGAGTCAATTCAATGCAATCCACGGTACAGGACTTTCCTGTCTTGGAAATTACCAAGAGGTATTCAGTGTATTCATTAAGTACAACAGAGCTTATTTATAACACTTTAGATTATAGCTGATGGGACAAAGATCAAGATAATTCTGATGCAGAGTGAAAATTATTTTAATGCATTTGCTCACAGAAACTGTATGCTTACTAAAAATTTTAACAGCATTATTTAATTTTCTGTACTTTCTGTGTTATTGTACTATAAAATATGCAGCTGTAGTTTTCCAAAGTCTTGGTTGCTGTTAATTAATAGACTGCTAAGAAACTTTCAGATGATGTTATTGGTAATATATATACAAGGTTATAGATGTTAGCCTGGGAGAGAAGCCCGTGTGTGGAAGCATGGGTGCGCTGTGTGCCAGGAAGCTCCAGCGATAAAGGTACATGTTGGGCACAGGAGGACTGCTGTGGTGTTATTCTTGACCATCTCGTCATCTTAATCTATCTCCTAGAGTTATTTTTCTGATGTACTGCTGAGAAACAGATTGTTCCTTAAATTTACAGCCTATTGCTTACCCAAGGATTGATTGTTCTTTAGAAAGCAGCGTTTCTCATGAATCATCAATGTGTTTTGTAACCTCTGGAGGAAAGCAGTAAAGAAGATGACTAAGCTTTTCTCTTGTATATCTTTCTTTGGTCTGAAGTACTATATTATATATATTAAGACAAAATTCCATATGATAGTTAAAAAATATAATTATCATTCAGAATTTTCAGACAGGGTATCAAGTAGTACAAAAACATGAACTAATCAGGAATCAGGATCAGAATCAGAAGAGTTGGTAGAGGTTCTCTGAATCAAGCATATATTTAATTACTTCTACTTTTGTCAGGAGTTTGACTTTGAAAATGTGTTCTAGTGTTAAATACATAGACAAACAACATTAAGAGTGATCTCAATTTATTTGGTACTCTTGTCAGTCTCAGTCCATTTTTGGATGAAACTGAAGCTCATTGTGTTAATGTCTCCACGTTTATCAGTCCGATATGAATAGAATTAGGTATGGGGTCAGTATAGTTTTTATATTCTTATTCTGTTCATCTAATCTTCAAGATATACACAAAAATAAAACATGCTATTTTTTTGCCCTACAGTTCTCCTTGTTGTTGCTGCTGTTTTGAATCTACAAGCCAAAGAATTGGGAGACGTTAAATTTAGTTGAATTGTAAATAAACAGATCTTTTGCAGTCTGGCAAAATGGCTGATAGTCTGAATTGTGGTTTGAAATCTCTGAGTCCACTTCAGCTGTTTGAAAGAGTAACTGAACAAGGAGAGAAAGTCAGAGCACTGAAAGCAGGAAAAGCACCAAAGGTATTGCCATTTCATGTTTTGAACCCATCCTTTTACAAGTTAAGTGTCCCTTTAAGAGTGCTGAAGGATACAATTGCTCTGAGATCTATTTTGTGTTGTAGTAACAAAAAAATTTTGTTAAAAAATATTTATGTTCATTTTGTGAACTGTGGACATACCTGGAGCAAGGTAGTCATTAGCAAGAGCAAAGCTGTTACTGCTGAAGTAAGAACAGAGAGTCATAGGCTTAGAAGTGTGCTTCAGCCAGTTGCCATGGTACGTGATGGGATCCAAGGTATTTGGTTTTCAAGTGAAATTTGTATCACTTGTATTCTGCCCTGGTTTTAGATTATTTGCTAAAATCTCTTTCACCATGCATTATTGTACACATTAGCAAATATGTCTTCCTGTAACTGTACTGACAGTCCCTGCTTAATCTCCCTTAATTAATTTAGTAATTTGCCATTAATTTCAAGTTCCCTATTCTGTCATCTCTACATTGGCAAAGAGAGCTCAGTTTTAATATGGGCTTTCTTAGTGTGTTGCCTGTGGGAGTAAGCCTTGAAAACTGGGAGTCGAATAAAGTGTTGATCTATTTATTGCTTGCATGAGATGTTAAAATAGCTTTGTATTAAAAAGGTCGTAACAATGAAAGTTGTAAAGAACTTTTTTTCTAGTTTGTCTTCAAGTCTGTCAATGAATTGTGATGAATAACGTTTGGACTTGATGATCTTAAAGGTCTTTTCCAACCTAAACGATTCTATGAATAAACTATTTTAAGGTGAGCCACTAAAAGCATTATAAAGTAAATTAGACAATAATTTATATTATATTTATATACCTTAGAAATTTGTGCTTAAAATGTTAAGCTTGTTATACCTCTGAAAAGCAGGCAAGCCTTTTTTTCTTTTCCTCAGACAGAAATTGAAAAGTGAGACAGAGAAGTGCTTTAAATACCTTGTTAATGGTGATGCTCTAAATTCTGCTAGTTTGGAAATGGCCACCTGCTATTTGCTTTTTTTACCTTTGGCAGTGATGCTGCAAACGTGTAAATAAAGGCTTAGAGATTGATTAATGTAATTCAAGTCAAAACACAGATGCAGGTTTTTGAAGGGTTGGGACATTAATGTAATTGTCTGTCTTAAGTATGTTAAAGAGCTTTTTTTCCCTTTATTCAGGATGAAATTGATGCAGCAGTGAGGATGCTATTATCACTAAAACTGTCATATAAAACAACAACAGGGCAAGATTATCAGGCAGGCTTGCCTCCAAAAGATCTTGTGTTAATAAACAGTGGTACAACTAAAGAAGAGGATGAGGATTTTGTGGACCCCTGGACTGTGCAGACATCAAATGCTAAAGGCGTGGATTATGACAAACTCATAGGTATAACTCTTTCTTCACTGCTACTAAGAAATCTATGTCAAGTGATCCTAATGACCACAAAACCAATAATGGTTCGTAACAAATCATGATCAAAACCATCATAGGTATCATTTATTTTATGTCTAATCTTAGCATTCATATGTCTAAAGAATTTGCTGTAGGACTTGAAAATGTCCCAAGCAGGCATCTCCTATGAAGACTTAAATACTTTGCAAAGAGCTTTCCAGTTTGAAATAAAAGTTTTACTCACGGTTGGCTTTTTGGCGTAAGAACTGTTATTAGAAGTTATGTTAATGAAGGCACTGTGACTGAGTATCTGCATCTTCAGTGGCTGTGATGCAGAACAGCTTGAGCCTAGACCACTCTGACTAGGCTGTAGGATTCTTCATACCATCTCTCTGCATGTGCCTTGACTTCAGAATTAGGGAGAGCAGGGATGATCCAAAACTAATGCAGGAGTCTATATGTGTTATCACTCCTTCACAAGACACACTATCAAGTAGCCAAGTGCTGGCTGGGATGAAGAAGACGCAGCAAGTAATGGAAAATTTTTTAGACAGGGATGTTACAAAACTTGCAGTTTTGTAATTTAAGAAACAGGAGTTTAGTTAATTTCTATATTTGTTTTACAGTCCACTGTTTTTATAGCTTGTTTGAGTGTAGCATAGAAACAAGTGGGAGAACTATTCATTAGTTTTTACTGGTTTTGCTTTTTTTTATAATTATTGTCAATCTTCAATCCATATTTAGTACCTCAGTGAAAATTCTTTAACAGAGGTACATTGCTGGTGTCTGCTTAGTAGCTTGTTTTTCACAATAGAACATACACGCTTATGTGGCAGTATCCATATATTTGCTTTTGGGAGCTCAGGTGGTAGTGTCAGCATTCTTTTAATTCGGTGTGATGTTATTGTAAGATCATGTCAAATGTATGTACAGAAGGTAATAGGAGAAAGAAAAACTGGAAAGGGAGAAGTGTGCAAAGAAAAGCACCAGGGGAGGTTTAGATTGGATATTAGGAAAAATTTCATCACCAAAAGGGTCATCAAGCACTGGAACAGGCTGCCAAGGGAAGTGGTTGAGTCACTATCCCTGGAGGTATTTGAAAGACATGTAGACATGGCACTTAGGGACATTGTTCAGTGGTGGACTTGGCAGAATTAGGTTTATGGTTGGACTCAATGATCTCAAGGGTTGGGCTGAAGGATTTTTACTTACTTACACTGCTGGCAGATTGGAGAGTTTGGTGAATGAGTCATTTTGCTTGTTCTAAGTGATGTGTTGGAAATTTTTCAAAGAATGCTAGCTTAGCCACTTCAGGAAGTGAAACAGTTACTGCTTGTTATTGATAAACTTCCTCCTCCCCCTTTTAAAAATAATAATAAAAAGTTTTGTCCAAGAACTTGACATCTGATAAAGCTCAGCAATCCCAGCTCTCTCAGCCTCTCCTCATACAACAGAGGCTCCAAGCCTTTCATCTTCATGGGCCTTTGCTGGATTCACTTTAGTATGTCCATGTTCTTCCTGTATTGGAGCCCAGAACTGGACCTAGTGCTCCAGGTGTGTCTCATCAGTACTGAGTAGAGGGGAAGGATCACCACCTTTGATGTCCTGACAGTGCTGTTCCTAATGCAGCCCACGAGGCCATTGACCTTTCAATGACACAGAGGTGCATTGCTGGCTTATGTTCAATTCCTTGTCTACCAGGACCCTAGGATGCCAAGATCCTTCTCTGCCAAGCTGCTTTCCAGCCAATTGGCCCCCTGCTTGTACCAGTGCACGGAGTTATTCCTCCCCAGATTCAGGACTTTGCATTGCCCTTTGCTGAACTTCATGAGATTCTTGTCAGCCCATTTCTCCAGCCTGCTGTGGTCCCTCTGAACTGCAACACAACCATCTGTTTTATCAGCTACCCCTCCCAGTGTTGTTTCATTTGCGAACTTGCTGAGGGTGCACTCTGTCCCATCATCCACACTGTTAATGAAGATGTTAAACAGTATTGGCCCCACTATCAACCCCCTGGGGAACATGAGTAATGTTGGGCTCCAGCTGGACTTTGTGCTGCTGGTCACAACCCTTTGAGCCTGGCAGTTCAGCCAGTTTTCAGTTCACCTCACTGTCCACTTTATCTAGCCCAGACTTCATCAGCTATTAAGTTGGTCCCATTCATAAATCCATGCTGACTGCTCCCAGTGACCTTCATGTCTTAAATAATGTTTGGGAATGGTTTCCATGATTATTTGCTCCATCACATACCCAGAGACTGAGGTGAGGCTGACTGGCCTGTAGTTCCACAGTTCCTTCTTCTTGCCCTTCTTCAAGGTGGGAGTGGCATTTGCTTTCTTCCAGCCCCCAGGAACCTCTCCCAGTTGCCATGACTGTTCAAAGATTATCGAGACTGGCCTGGTCAGTAAAGTTACTGTATAACAAATAGTAGGTTATTAGTTTTCTGTATGCAAATATAAAATGGCAATGGCAACGAGGAAAAGTACACGATAAATTTTCAGCAAATGCAAATATGCTTTTGAAAATGGGAGCTCTCAGGACTTCTTATGTACAGAAAGTTGAAAGCTGTCTTTTGGTAAAAGCTAGAACACTAGAGATCAAAAACATGCGAGCAATTTTTTAAAAGCTTGTTAAGGAGTGGAGACTGTGTCCTTGTCAGAAGCTGTTTAGGAAGGCAGATTCTTAGTGGATAGTCTAAAATGTATTGAAGGTCCCCGTAAGAGGAAAAAGAGGAAATAGGTAGGGAAAAATTATCCAATTTTTTAATGGGAAAGATGAAGATGGACAAAGAAAAGGGAGTTGTGCAGTCTGTGAATGTTTAATAGAGATATTTATGCATTTCCAGTAAAGTATTCTATATATCAGAGAGCTTTTAATCACTTTCTATGATAGTATACAAATATTTCTAGGGTGGCTAGCTGCAGTTAATCTGGGGCATTCTCATGTTTTCTGTTTCTGTAAGATTAGCCTTGTAGTAGTTGCGATTGTTCTGCTGAATCAAACGTTTTCATGTTCATTTGGTCTCTTTTTAGCATTCATCTAGGTTATAATTACTTTGCCATTTTGTAATGCATTTTATTTGCTAGGAGGAAATTAATTCAGTAAATAAGGTTTTCTTAGGACAAGCAGATGCAATAACACTTGGAAAACATACGGATTAAAGCAGTGGTTGCTGAACCGTGAACCAGCATTCATCTTTTTTAGTAGCACTTTTTTTAATGGGTCAGTAGATGGGCCCACTGCTTCCTGTATCCTGCTTGATTCATCTGGAGTGAATGAATAATTGTAAGCAGGAACTTCTTTCCCATTGGATAATGTTGCATAATAGGCCTAGTTTTCCCTCCCATTTAGTAAAGAATTCCTACTAACTTCAAGTTTACTGACTATATACAAAGCCTTGTAGTAACGCTGGGTGTAGCCAGTAATTCTAGAAGAAACTGAAATGGGTATAGAAGGTCTGGAACAGCAGAAATGCTTACTTCCAAGGTGATGTTCGAATTGGATACATTATCACTTCTCTCTCCTGTCAAGATAGAGCCTTCCCTTCAGTGGGGGCTCCTGATTTTCGTTTGTGAAAGTCTGTTCAGTGAATAGTTCACATAACAACATACTTAAACACACATCCCCATTTTCAGCCAGAGTGTAGGAGAGGAACTCCCTGTACTCAGGGCTTCTCAGCATCCCAGTGCTCCATGTTGGCCTGACTCTTCTGTCCTGACCTTCATAAATTCCTTGTGAGCACTGCAGTCTCAATGATTAGGATGTCCATGATTTTAAATAGTCCTTTTTGAGATGTGTGCAAAGCCTTGATAGACTGACAATAGCCTCCTTGCTCTGCTTTGAAAACCTGTGTTCTAAAGGTTTGGAAGGCCTCTTTCCTTTCCCTTTTCCAGGGAAGTGATTAGTCTAGTCTTATAAGCCCAGGGTGTCTGAATATCAGCTTTTCAATTTACCCCGGTGTGCTCAATATTCCTTGCTGCCCCTGTGGGTTAATTTTCTTTGTAAAATGAGTTGCATTCCCAAGGCAGTACATTGGGTAACCAACACAGGTGGAGAGCTCTGCCTCCAACGGGAATCAGTCTCTCTGTTGTCCAGTGGTGTAAACTGCTATGCTGTCCAGCTAAGGATCAGTACTGTGCACTAGGGTGTAACATTAGAAGCTCACCTACTCTAGTAGGAAGTTGTAGTCTTTGGAAGGACATTTCAGTTAATTACAATATCCCTGCAGGAAGGCTTTTAATATGCTACTTGCTTTTGGCTTAAAAAAGAAACTGAAAATTTAGAAGTAGGAACATGCAAAAGGAGGGAATTCAAAGTAAACCTGATTCTGTGTGGGGCATTGAAAGTGATTGTGGTGTTTTCCACAGGGCAAAAGTGTAGTAGTCATGTAAATTATAGTTTACTAGCTGCGTAATGAATGGTTTAAAATCAATTTTTCTGTTCATGTTTTCCTTAGGAAACTCAAGATATTTGAAATTTGTCAAATGTCATGCATATGTTCCTGTAGAATGATTATTTCCTGTTACAGGAAATAATTCCTTCCTTAGGAAGACCCTAAGTGCTTATCCCATGTGGATATGTCTCTTATAACCAGGGAATTTGCCAGTGTAGTCTCTTATTAAAAAGATACTCAGAATACATGGATGTAGATATTATGTACATATAAAATGTATGTTTACATCCAGAGTCTCTGTTTTGACCTCTGGAATACTTTGGCAATCCCAATAATTAATCGCTCAAGTTGTCCTAATGCTGAACAGAGCAGAACAGTAGCAAAGAGTAGATTCTTGTCTAGATTTTTTCGATCAAGTCCAAATGATGGGGCATTGACCTGCTTATTAGGGTCCAGGAATTGGGATTGGAGCATTGGAAGCTTTACTGAAGAAACAATGGATTTCCCCAGTTCGGTTTGATTGGTAATAGGAAAAAATACTGCTATTTCACTCTGTCAGAACTTTTCAATGAAATGACTACATCTGAAAATGTTGTTTTATTAATCAGCCGATTTCCTAAACCACCAAGTAATAAGTCTTACTTGATTGCAATGAAGAGTATTATGCATTACCTTTTCAAGCCTCTTGAGGGGAGCAGTGTCTGTAATCATAGCCATATAAAAGAATGAAGTTTACAGAAGAGTATTTGGGGTTGGAAGGTGAAAAAACATGTGACCTGAGGGCAGAAAATTTAGATATCGTGAAAGGAACCTCAGAGTTCCTTCAGAGGAACTGAAGGAGCTCTATTCAGAGCCTCACAGCCATTTTTATCCGTTGGCTTACAGAGGCCAAGTTATTGACCTAAATATGTTTCTTTGGAATGTTTTTTGTTCTGACTATAATATAAGTCCTGCTATAAGGACACTGCGATTATAATCAGTCATGAATGGAGCAATACTACAGACTGTGAATAGGCGGGGCCTCCTAGGATAGCGTTAGTATCAGAGGTGACTGCTGGGACTCCAGGCAAGAATCAGGAACATCTAGCCATTTTACATTTTACCCGACACTTGAAGAAGGAGATGTCCTTTTTAATCTAGGCTGAATTGGTATTTTCTTGGTAAATCCAAGATCTGGTTGTAGCTATGCTATTCTTTTTTTTTTTTTTTTTTTTTTTTTTTTTTACATTTTATTATAGTTCGGTTTGGCAGCAGTAAAATTGACACAGATCTGATCAATCGAATAGAAAGAGCTATTGGGCAAAAACCTCACCGCTTTCTACGTAGAGGAATCTTTTTTTCTCACAGGTGAGTTTTTTCTTGGTTTAATATTCAAAAAGGTCCAATTAGGTAGACTTTCTCTGAGCATTATTGGGAGAAACCTGTGATCAGCAAAAGACCATGTCCTTCTACACCAAGGTAAACCAACTGTGTCATTTGAAATTAGCAACTACTGCAGGTTTACCCTGGCAACATTTGAAACCCTTGGCTGTATCAGTTTCTGATACATCCTCACTAATCCCAAATTGAAAAATAAATGTGCAGGGACTCTTTGCTTTGTGCAGGTTACATTTTTGACGTTAGCAGCCAGACGGAGGAATTGGCCTAGCAAAGAACCCCAGGGCTTATGTAGTGTCACTGCTGATTTCAGCAAGGGCCCACATGGCCTGTGGATGTATGCATATGTATTGTTACATAAAAAAAGGCTCGGGGA
Source organism: Morus bassanus (assembly GCA_031468815.1). Taxonomy (NCBI): domain Eukaryota; kingdom Metazoa; phylum Chordata; class Aves; order Suliformes; family Sulidae; genus Morus; species Morus bassanus. The sequence continues at coordinate 14,301,400 of CM062572.1, forward strand.
ATAATCTTAAGCACCAGCCTGCCAGTCAGCTACACTGTGTAATTGTTAGTATACATGGGCTTTTGACCCATGGCAGCTACTACTTTTCCAATAAGTACCTGAGCATGATTCAGGGCATAATTTAATTTTTCTTTGAGGTTTTTTTTCATGGAGACTGAAGGAGACAAGACTTTTCTTAAATTAAATGAACAAACAAACAAAACCTTTTTATTTCTAGGACCCTTAATGTACTCTATTTTATTTATAAATAAGTTTGGCTTTAAAAGCACTCAAATTTTGAATAGAAGGTTTTTGCTGTAGATGTTTCTTCCTAAAGAGTCGCATCATGTTTTCTCTGTTTTTTCTTTAGAGATATGGACCAAATCCTCGATGCTTATGAAAATAAGAAGTCCTTTTACCTTTATACAGGTAGAGGGCCATCCTCTCAGGCAATGCATGTTGGTCATCTTATTCCATTTATATTCACAAAGTAAGTTATTTCTACCATTTGTGTTAATCAAAACATTTTTTCTGAAGAAATTTTGAATGCTGTTTATGTAACTACCAAAATGATACATTGCAAGTAGTTCTCTTTATTTGAGGTGAATATTAATGAACTTAAACGATGTTATCTTACCTTTTCATTAAAATGATCATAATCCCTGCATCACCATAGAGCCCTCTTCCTTGCACCCTCAGCCCTGTGGCACTCTTTAGAATTTTTGTTCCTCTTAAAAATGAGTTGGTGATAAGACTCAGTAACATTACTGTATAATGCAGTGCCTGCAGCAGCAGGACAGAGAAATTGGAAAAAGTGTCTTTGAATTCTGTTTCCATTGTAAATGGTGACTGCTATCACATGTACAAGAAACAATAAGTATCTTTTTTTCCAGGTAAGTTGTCATCATAATCTGTATAAAATGTTTAATTCTGTTCACATAAATATAACCGCATATGCATACAAAGAAAAGAGAAGCAGACCTTTTGTTTAAATGTATAAAAATATTTTAGCTGCGTGACTTATGTCTTCATTTTAACTTACTTTGAGATAAAATCTTTCTGCTTTTATTAGGTGGCTGCAAGAAGTATTTGATGTTCCCTTAGTTATACAGTTAACTGATGATGAGAAATACCTTTGGAAGGACCTGACAACAGAGAAGGCATATGAGTATGCTAGAGAAAATGCAAAAGACATCATTGCATGTGGTTTTGACATCAATAAAACCTTTATATTTTCTGATTTAGACTACCTGGGGTAAGTATAAATTTCTTTAGGGCGTTGTAGTGGAAAAAAAAAGTGTCTGTATTTTCTCTCCAACTTTGACAGCCAGCAATGTTTTAATAAATGTATCTAAATTTGAAAGCTTCAAGACAAGTTTTACAACACTTAGAATAGAAATGTATTAATTTTTCTGCAGTCTAACATTTTATATATACTATTGTCATTCTTCTGTACAACATATGAACAAATACTTGTGTATGTAATGCTTAAATTTAAATAATGAAAAATACATTAAACCAGCTAAATTGTAAAAATACCTAAACCACCAAGAAACCTCCAGATCAATTTGTTTAAGATGGTATCAAAATCTTTGAGGTGTGTTTACACTTTATCTGCATTAACAAAAGGCATTTCAGCAACTTGTTGTGATCAATTAATTTAATAATACAGCATGGAGGATTATTATTTGAACTTTGAGTAAAGTTTAAAGAAGATTAAGAAAAAGAAACTGCCATTGGATCTGCCTTCTCAGAAGGAACTTTTATGGCAGAGTTCAGAACTGAAGTTATGGGCTTTGTTCTTCCACGTGGGGTGGTGAGCTTCCTTAAAGACTTGGATGAGAGAACATATGTGTTAGAGACGAACTAGCCCCCCGACCGTGGAGCCTACAAAGCAATTTTTCCTCCTTTCCCTGCCTTCCCTGACTTAGAAAAGTTACATTAACACAGATCTGCCCTGTGGCTGAATGAGGGCAGAACAGAACTGCTGTTTCTTTTGCTTCAGCTCTTCAGCAGAAATAAAAAAGGAAGAAGCTGCTGAGCTATTTTTGATTTGGAAATGCTGCTGCTGTATTTGGTGACAGAGAAAGTGCAGCCAGGGAACTTAGCCTGCAGAAAATGAGAATTTGGAGGATTTGAGCTACTATTACTTTGGTGAACCGCAGTGTCTTGTATGGGACACACAGTGGGGATACCAAGCAACACAGAAGACATGATCCATTCAGTTTGCCTGAGTTCACAGAGAAGCATAAGGATAAGTAAACTTCAGGCTGGGTGAGGCATTTGGGCACCATTTCCAAAGCAAAATATTTCTGGGTTTAGACAGTTAGTTGTGACAAAAAATGTTTCCAGTAAATGTTGGGGGAGGGATAAAATTCTTGTTTGTAAATAATTCTCTAATTATCATCTCAATGGGCCACAAAAAGTCTGAAACGGTGAGATTTAATCCTGCAGGTTTTTTGACATTCTCAGCTTTTGGAGTGAAAGTTTCTACTTACGCTTTTCTGCTCTTCTCATTTTATTTTTCCACTTTCTTTCTCACAGGGCAAGTACTGGATTCTACAAAAACATTGTCAAAGTTCAGAAGCATGTTACATTTAACCAAGTGAAAGGAATCTTTGGCTTTACAGACAGTGATTGCATTGGTAGGAAATAACATGAGTTACTAGAAGTGATGCTTGCTTTCACTCTCTGTGGCAGTATTTAAGTAATAATTTGAAGAGATTAGTGTCTGCCATTTATGAAACAGATTAAAAAAACAAGAAGATCCATGTTTATAGACTGATTCGAAGAGGGTGTTATTGTGGTTCCTTCAATACAGAAGACACTTTACAGTGAAATCTCTAGCACGTTATCTACCTTTTTGGCCTTAGTAACAGCAAAGTACAAAACACCAGTGTTGAAGTGCCCAGGATGAAGAACTATTCTTTTTTTTTTTCTCTTTTTTTTTATAGTGATTGCAGCTATAGTCAATTATGCCTTATAGAAATTTCAATGTCAAATTTATATAAAAGCTTTTCTCTTCAGAAAAAGTTATATTAATACACACATATATATATATGAAAAAAGTTAAGGAGCACTCAAAAGCCAAATTATCAAGGTGCTGTGTAACTGTCTTCCATTTACCTCACTGCAATTGCAGGTTTCTATCCCATTGGCCAAAAAAAGATTCTGTGTCAAAGATGACATTAAAATCTTGGTGTTCCTGCGCGCTAACATCATTCTTTGACCAGTAATTGGGCCAGTGACAGCTTTTCAGCCTTCCCTGTAACCAAGGAACAGATTCCTACTTGTTTTAACAGTGGTGCAATAAAAGTTGGTGTTGTGATAACATGTTTGGAAAAATTTGCTATTTGCTTTCTGTTCTTGAAAGGATTTGGATCAGGGAAGCAGGGTGGTCAACCTGTGATTAAGCACTGTATAAAAAAGAAAACTAGACACATCTGAGATGCTTCACGAGTACAGCATGCATATAGCAATGACTCTAAGATCTTAGAGGGGAACTTGCCTCATAAGTAGCTCTATAGTCATTCTCTCACAGAGAGAAAAAGACCAAGCAGCCTAAAGTGATGATATAGTCAATCGTATTTCTAGGAAGAGGGTAGGTAGTTCAATGATGAAGAGAGTGTGTGCTGATGAACCTTTTCTGAAACCTTTGTGATCACAGCCTGCCTTTTTTCATTAGTTTCTATGTTGGTTGAAGGTTTGTTGACATCATAGAAGGTGAAGATGAAAAAGTTTCCTCAGATAAGGCAATGCTGCTTGATAAAGAGAGATGTTGGTCTTCAGCTGAGTATCTGAATGATTCACTTGTGCATTTTATATATTTCAAAAAGTTCTCTCTATTTATCATTTCTTATATTGTCTTCTCAGCTTTTCCAAACATGTTGTTTTCTAGGAAAGATCAGCTTTCCTGCTATTCAAGCTGCTCCATCCTTCAGTTCATCATTTCCACAGATCTTCAATGGCAAGGAGAACATTCAGTGTCTTATCCCATGTGCTATTGATCAGGTAAGAAAATCATATTACTTAATTTGTTTTTCATGGATTTGTTTTTGTAATTTACCATTCAAGCTTCATTGTGGTATATCAAAACATCTGTAAAACATTCCTGCAAGCACCTTTCTGGGGCAGAAGCTGGAAGATATAACAGGATGTTGTGCTGTGTCCTGACAAAGATGAAGGCTTAACCCAACAATCCTTATTCATGTGTTACTCATTCTTGCCGGTCTTGGATTTGTCTTGATCTCAACCCAGTTCACAGTGAAATGACATCTATGAAAGCAAAGACAGTAAAATCTATGCAAAAGTATACTGACATGGGGGTAGGAAGAAACTTTTGGCCATCTCCATGGTAACTAGGACAAGACGTAATGAGCTTAACTTGCAGCACAAGAGATTTACGTTGAACCATAGGGAAAAACCTTCTACCAGTAAGGATAAAGAAGCATTGAAATAGTTGAGAGAAAGGCTGCAGAACATTAACAATTCAGATCTATATAGAAAGGTTGGAGAAACATTGGCTACAAATGACAGTGGTAGCGTCGTTCCTTTAAACAAGTACTGTTTCTAGGAATCAAATTCTGCACTGTCTGAATCTTTAGCTATTTTAGTCACAGGGACAGTCACTGGAAGATGATGTAATTACATTCATCAGCCACAATATTAAGTAGTAATAGTATTGCAGTTGGTTTAAGTCAGATCACCAGCACAGCACTGCCAGCTTGATCACATATTTAGTTAAGGTTCTGTGCTGGTTGTTAAATGCTTTTGGAGGAAGCTTGCATCTTAGTCTGCATCTGTCTCCAGGCATACTAAGCATAGCTTTCACAACTATTCATGTAAATCTTTGTAAATATGACTATTAATTGAGGGAAATCAGAGTGTACAGCAAAACTATGGAAATGAAAAAAAGGGATTTTGTTTCTTTGTTCCTCTGGATGAACTGGATTAGAAGTAAGTTCTTGAATGTTTTGTGGCTGGTTGGTTGCTTTGTTTGTTGAGACCACTTGTTAAGGCATGAATGAGTCGGCACTAATCAGCTTTTAAATCACATTTTTCAGCTTTTTTCTGTGATTTTTTGATGGTTGTTCTAGGATCCTTATTTTAGAATGACCCGGGATGTAGCACCTAGAATTGGACAGCCTAAACCAGCCTTACTGCACTCAGTCTTCTTCCCAGCGCTGCAGGGAGCACAGACAAAAATGAGTGCTAGTGACCCGAACTCCTCCATCTTCCTCACTGATACACCAAAACAAATCAAGACAAAGGTAAGGACCTGCAAAACGTGAGCGCGCAAAGCTTTAAAACAAAAGGGAGTGGTGATCCTCATGGTCACAACGGCAGTTTTTTAATGTTTTCTTTGAACATATCTGAATCCTTTTTCCCATATATTTCATGGCAAAGCATCTTCAGGAATTGACCAAGTTAAGCAAATTTAGCTAGACTATCAAATATAATTTTTGCCTTGCCAACTAACCAGTCAACAACTTGTTGTCTAACAGTTCAAACATTAGCTAGAATAATGGACAAAATATCATGTTTGTTTATCTGACATCTGTAGAGCAGCAGTGTAAGAATAAGAGCTGTGAAGGCTCATGCTCTAAAAATAAATATTATGTTACCATAGTTTTGAAATCTGACAGTCCATGATGTAAGTCAAATAAACAGCTCTTTCTCTTGACTACCTCTCCATGCTGGGAGCACCAAGCGTGGCACAGTGTCGGTTACAACACAGGTCAGACTTCTCCTGCTGCTTTGGGATCTGCTGCTGCCATGCACACCTCCCTCCAATTCAAAAATAAATATTATGTTCAATTTCACCTAAGCTTTAGAAGGTGTTTTCTCCTATCTGAGTATATTCCTGGTGCCCCTTCTAGCTCGAAGGAAAATCCCTATTATCCAGTGTCAGGTGGTATAGTTTGGCAAACATTCACCTGTGTTGTGGTATTTAAAAAAATAAATAAAAATCAGTTTTTGGAAAAGGATTTATAGGCATGATAACCAGACATGAAATAACTATCTGTCAAAACAAGAAAAAAGAGGTACTTGTTGTTTCTGGTGGGTGGGCTCTTATGATTGACAAACCCATGTATAGGTCAGATTCTTCTGCAGCCATCTCGTAACTATTCATTATCTTATGTACAAATTGATTAAACAGTACTGTTTTGACAAATTGGAATTCTTCATGTGTTGGATTATAATTCCAGTTCATTTGCACAGTTATGCAGTTGCTTTTTAAAAAAGCCTATATTTTCAGAATAGAGGTTACTTGCCTAGTGGCAATGTTGCTAACATTCTTGGAAAGTAACTAGTAATCTGCAAAGAGATCCATGATGCCTTATGTCCAGTTAATAAGTCCTATTTTTGCTATCTTTAAACCATATGGAAAAGTAACAAAATAATTCTAGCTTCTTGGGATATAAAAGCTATAAAGAGAAAATTCTGAACATAATGTCAAGTATAGAGTAATGGAGGACAAACTGAGATTTATTTCCGCTTCTGAAGCCCATCAGAAACAAGTCTTTATGGAAGTAGAGCTTGAGTGAAAGATGAAATATTGTTATGGCTGATAATAAAATAGAGCAGGAAGGGTGACTTCTGGTGAAGGATAAAGGTTAAAAAGAGAGTGCCGCTGCTGCACAAAAAAAATTACTGCTTACAGCATTTTTCAGATCACTGGTACATTGCTAAGTAATGAGGTTCAAAACTTAGAGGTAATAGAAGATGAAAAATTACTGGATATTCAGAAAGGCTGAGAAGCTTCTGGGAAATCCAAGGAGGTGAATGGCAACTTTATTATAAACTATTCTTATTTCACCTATCAGCACTAAATTGCAGGTCAATTATTTGTTTGTCTTCCTAGAAACTGTTATTTAGATTTTAAGTCTGTACTAATTCAGGGAAATCAGTGCATCACTAGATAAATCATTGAAACCTTCAGTCAACAAGTAGATGCTAGAATATCTAGAAAATGAACTTGAGACTAGTATAGGGACCATTTTGGATAAAACAATAATGTGCCTTCACCTGCCATTTTTATTTAATCCCTCTCACCTTAGTAAGGAGACAAACTGTAGAGATGAGGGACATCAAAAAAATTGCATACAAAGACTTTCAAAACCTAGTAAGGAGAGTGGTGAGGGGAAGTGTAAAACAATATGTAAAAGCTTAGTTTTACAGATCCTGAGACAGCTATTCAGACTCTCCCTACAGGATAAGAATAGATGTAATGTGACAGATGACAGTTTATTTTTTTAAAATGTTGCACTGATGAATAGTTTTCTGTGTCATTCATTGCCACGAGACATCTGTAACATGGTGGTTAGAAAGATTCAAAAAAGCACTAGACAGTCATACAGATAGTAAGAATGTTCAGAAATTGTAAATATATAACAGTTCCTAGACACCAGAACTAAAAAAAACTCTACTTCACATGCGTGTGTGTCTCTTGGCTGGTTGATGATGACATCTGAAAAGGTACAAGAGCCAAGTGAAAGCTCAGCTTATGGTTGAGAAATACTTTTTTTCCTCTTCCTAGCAATTTTTTTTTTTTTTCAATTTTTAAGAAGATTAGCATCCTCTGAGAATTCTAGACATGTACATTTTTAAAATAGGCTAGTGGCTTCTGAATTTGCTGGGAATGTGATCAGCAGGTAGATCTACTCACCAGTGCAGTTCATCTGCCCACAGGAAGCTATGCTTAAAAGGAGGGAGGGAGAGTCAGCAAATATTCCGTTTTTAGACTGTACAATTGGGCATTTGTCTAATTTTAGCCATTCTAGCCAGAGTTTTGTAATCTTTAATTTGGCTTTCTCTCGTTTTCCTTTTCCCTGAAATGAGGAGGAGACTAGGTTCTCTCTAGGGTTTCTTCAGAATTTTCCATGCCTTCTTCATCTCTCTCAAAATTACTCTTGATGAAGTGAATATCTTATTTTTTCATACATGAAGTACACTTCCTGTAAGCACGAATTCTATGCAACAGAAAACAGCTTCAGCAAAATGGACTTAAAACTTTTTTTGACTGAATCTTGGATGATTATTTTTAATTTTTGCTTCATCTTCTGGTTATGCAGTCTGAGCAGTATGTGTATAGCCATTTTCCCCTGCTGGGTTCTAATCACCTCCTTTTCCCTCCCTGCCTCAGTCTTGAGGCTCTGCATTAACTTGCCCCACCCACCCTTCACCTAGTCCTTAATACAGAATTTGGAGGATTGTGATACACCTCTCTTTGCAATATAGTAATCCAGAATTTAGTAGAAACTATACCAGAATGTCCTTATGTTGTTTCAGATTAACAAGCATGCCTTCTCAGGAGGCAGAGATACTATTGAAGAGCACAGGAAGTATGGAGGTAACTGTGATGTTGACGTGTCTTTTATGTACCTGACTTTCTTCCTAGAAGATGATGACAGGCTTGAACAACTGAAGCAGGTAAGTAGCCAAGTTGAAGATAATATTATTCATTCCTTATTGTGAGAACAAAGCTGTAACTAAGTCCTCAACAAAGTTGTAACTAAGTCCTTGGATGAACCTTCTCCAGGAAGGAAATTGTGCTGTTATTCTTGCACTCTCCATCCCTTGCAAGTTTCAATATTAAGGCTTCTGTATTTCTTTGTTTGCAGTGTTCTTCTTTCTCACAATCCTTCTTTAAAAAAAAATTTTAAAAATTTAAGAATTCCCTAGTATTCTCATAAGGATCTCTGACACTATGTAGGACAATATCTCCCCCACCTTTCAAATGAGGCCACCTTAGAATTAGTGTTGTTTTAATTTTATAATACGTTCTGCCTTTTCCTTATGTGCAAGGTACCTAAATACTCTGCAGAACTACAAAAGCTCATGTCTAAAGCCTGCTGGTTTTTTGTTTTTTCTTACCACAAGAAATGTAACAGCTATGAGGAATTGATTCACTGATCCCAAGCAAAAACTGCTTCATATAAGTTGCATTTTCCTTAAGCCTGTCTGGCAGACTTCTGTCCCCAGGGGTGGTAGCAAGACATTTCACTTCCTTCAGCTCTATGAGCATCATCAATACTAGACAGTATGCATTCTCTGGAACACAGTATCCGCAGTTGATAGTGCCCAAGTTACATTGGTTTATCAGCTTTCTCCTGCTGGGAACAGCTGCAAGAAAGTCAAGACCTGAAGATTCTTCTCCAGCCCTCTACTCTTTCCCACAGAAGAGCAGGGTTGGATAGCTACTAATCCCCGTGCAGACTGTTGTAAATTCCTTACGGAAATAGAATCATAGAATGGTTTGGGTTGGAAGGACCATAAAGATCCTCTAGTTCCAACCCACCTGCCATGGCCAGGGACACCTTCCACTAGACCGGGTTGCTCAAGGCCCCATCCAGCCTGGCCTTGAACGCTTCCAGGGATGGGGCATCCACAACTTCCCTGGGAAACCCGCTCCAACATCTCACCACCTTCGGAGCAAAGAATTTCTTCCTTATATCTAATCTGCATCTACCCTCTTTCAGTTTAAAGCCATTACCCCTTGTCCTATCGCTACATGTGCATGTAAAAAGTCCCTTGCCAGCTTTCTTGTAGGCTCCCTTCAGGTACTGGAAGGCAGCTGTAAGGTCTCCCCGGAGCCTTCTCTTCTCCAGGCTGAACAACCCCAACTCTCTCAACCTGCCTTCATAAAAGAGGTGCTCCAGCCCCCTGATCATCTTCGTGGCCCTCCTCTGGACTTGCCTCAACAGGTCCATGTCCTTCTTACAATGGGGGCCCCAGAGCTGAACGCAGTACTCCAGGTGGGATCTCACCAGAGTGGAGTAGAGAGGGAGAATCACCTCCCTCACCCTGCTGGTCACGCTTCGTTTGATGCAGCCCAGGATACCGTTGGCTTTCTGGCGTGCAAACGCACATTGCCGGGTCATGTTGAGCTTCTCGTCAACCAACACTCCCAAGTCCTTCTCCTCAGGGCTGCTCTCAATCCATTCTCCGCCCAGCCTGTATTTGTGCTTGGGGTTGCCCCAACCCATGCGCAGGACCATGCGCTTGGCCTTGTTGAACTTCATGAGGTTCGCACGGACCCACCTCTCAAGCCTGTCAAGGTCCCTATGGATGGCATCCCTTCCCTCCAGCGTGTCGACCACACCACGCAGCTTGGTGTCGTTGGCAAACTTGCTGAGGGTGGCACTCAATCCCACTGTCCATGTTGCACTCTTTGAGTGCGACCATCCAGCCAATTCCTTATCCACCAAGTGGTCCATCCATCAAACCCATGTCTCTCCAATGTAGAGGCAAAGATGTCATGAGGGACAGTGTCCAATGCTTTGCACAAGTCCAGGTAGATGGCATCAGTTGCTCTTCCATTATCCACCAGGGCTGTAACCCTGTCATAGAAAGCCACCAGATTTGTCTGGCGCAATTTGCCCTTAGTGAAGCCATGTTGGCTGTCACCAATCACATCCAAATCTGGGGCACGTTTGACTTACTAAGCTGTTTTCCATTAGTCCCCAACCACTGCAACAGTATCAGCCTACCTCTGCTACAGAGCACAAAGCCTAGAGCACAGCTAGCAGCTTGCTGCAATGCTGCCTCAGAACCAGATCAGAAAACATGAAGTCACTGTTTGTAGCGACATTAGTGAATCTGTGTCAGTTGTGGTACCGGAGGAAGAAACTTTCAGAAGTGGATGCTCTGAGAAAGCAATATTGGTGTTTTTATAACAAAGAAAGAAAGAAACAAACAAACAAAAAAAACCACTCCCCAAAAGGCACCACTGAAATTACAATTCAGTACATTCTTGTTAACATATTTTACTGTTGCTGAGTGAGCATCAGCAACAGTTACACCTTGAATTGGTATTACAAATGGCTTGATGACAAAGGGAGGTAAGATTAGCATGCTTAGTGCCCTTTCATATCATAGTTAAACTGCCCCAGCCATGGTTTCTAACCAGGGCAGAACCAGCTAGCCTGTGCTTCTAGCTAAAGCATTTCATTATCAGAGCAACTGAATGAATTACGAACTGTGAATATGACTACTAGTGTGAACATAGATTCTGATTGTCTTTTCTGTAAAAAAGGATACTTTAGTCACATCTAAACTCTTACCCAAATGCAGTGAGAGGAAAATATGAGAATTTCTACCTTTTACTGCAAAAAACAGTTTTGGGTGACTGTTCATTTGAACTGGGATTCTGGGGAGAAAAATACGCAGTTTCTTGCAAATAATTACAGGATTTCCCACTTAAATTCTTGTGAATGTAGCTTATTCAGTCCATATAACTTGTCACATATGAAATTGCCGAGCTGTCTTAATCTTTTAAAAGGCAACAAACAATTTTGCAAGTTACATTTTCAGTGATTCTACATGATCTTCTAAGGCATGTGCTTATTTTTAAGACGTCCAAATCTGTATTTGCTCGGGCAAGGCATTTAAAGAACTACTTCTTACTGAGTCTTTTTCCATATAGCACCATATTTAGCAATCAACGCTTTCTTGACAGGCATACACAAGTGGGGAATTGCTCACAGGGGAGCTGAAGAAGGTTCTTATTGAAACATTGCAGCCCTTGATAGCAGCTCATCAAGAGAGACGGAAGCAGGTCACAGATGAAATGGTGAAGCAATTCATGACTCCACGGAAGCTAGCTTTTGAATTTTGAAGAAATGCGTATGTAACTTACCACTTGATAAACCAAAACGGAATAATTGTTGTCTTCTGTTGTATGTCATCACTCCCTATGTACAAAATACTGCTTTTAATGAGTTAATTACAAGGAATGTCAGGTACAGGAAAAGTTTAAAATAGGACTCGTATCTATTTAAAATCAGAATATACAAGACAATTGCCCAATCTTGCAGAAAAGCATGTCTATCAGCACAACACTGTATTTTATTATATTTCATGTTGAAAATACAAATAAAACTTCCATTTTGATGATAAAGCCTAACTTGTAAATTCGTTTAGATATGCTGGTAAGAGGTCATATCTCAAACCAGTAACTAGTAGCTCCATTTTCTTTTGTCCTGTGTACCTTGGTTTACTAGACTGCATGTCCTTTTGGGCTACTGGGAACATGCTGCACGCAAAAAGATAGTGAATGTTGCAAAGTAGATTACACAGTGACTTAGGCCTGGCTTCAATACAGAAAGAATGGAGTTCTGTGAGTTGAACATGGGACAAAGAATATCAGGCTGGTTTTGCCTTCATCTTCCTCTGACCTGGGGCAAGGCGCAGAAATCACACTGTACTTTTGTTTCTGCAGCTATTGAACTGGTCTGACTGCCTCTGGAGGGAAGAGATTATCACAAGGTTATATAAAGTTCCTTCATATTCTCAGGTAGAAGATAGTACAGAAATGCAAATTTTAGTTTCTAGTTATAAAAAATACCAAGTGTTAAATTGCGCTGTGATATTGAAGTTGCTGCTGGACACAGGGGTACTTCTAGCCTGTTCTGTTTTACTGCACCAAGTCATTTAAACTAGGGGTACTTATTTTAAGACGTATTCCAGAGAGAAAATATACTTTGTTAAAATACCTCATGTAATATTTAATTATCTCCTTTCTTAAAAAGAACTTCATTGTCTTTGCTATGATTTATGGAAGAAAAATACAAATTATTAGCTAATTTTTTTTAATATGTACAGTGCTGAATGCAAACTGTTAGATCTGTCTTGTATTTATATAGGATAGAAAGTTGCTAGCCCATATGTAGTCTCACCTACATCAAATAAAAATACCTTTGCTAGCACAGGTGGGTATTGATGTGTGGTATAAGGGAGGCACTTGAATGAGGCGTGAAGGATGTAAACTTTAACAGGTTCTGTACTGTGGGGCCTAGTGAACATGTATCGACTGTAGCATTCTTTAAAAAAAAAATTTAAAATAAAAAATGCACACTTTTAATTTGACTGTAAGCCTTTGAAGTCAGCTGATTACACTTGGACTGAGGGAGAAGTTTAAAGGTGAGACTTCTCACTGACTTCAGTAGATCCTGGATCAGCCTGTTAGTATATGAGAATGCGCTGGCCTGTTTGTGCTGCCTGGAGCTGGTGCTGCTGCCTTCCCACCGGTAGCGGTTCTGCAACACAGCGTACATGTCCTCTCCAGCAATGACCTTGCATTTCTGAGATGGAGACACCTGTGTGCCAAGTTGTGTATGAAGTGGCCCTATTAGCTTATGTTTGTGCAAGGAACCAAGGAAAGACGGAAATGCAAGGCAAGTTTGCATGCATGTCAGACTTGGGCTGAAAATAGCAATGCTTAGGTTTTGTCTCTTTCTTCACAGTTTACGTGAGCTGGCATTGCTAATCTTATGCCATTGACTTTAATGTATTAAAGTAAATGTTTACCAGCGACTGTCTCTCTGTAACCCACAGACATAGTACCTCAGTGCTAACAAGTGTTTAACAATCAGTAGAAAAGCTTTTTTTTTTTTTTTAAAGAAGTGGTGGAGCAATTCAGCAAAAAGAAAAATAGCTTCCTAAATCCAGTAGTAAATAAACTAATTCTTGGTTACTGTAAACTTTAATGATGACCTTCCTGTTCTTGCAGTCCACTCTTAGTCATCTTTAAGCTTTATATGAAGTATAAGACATAAGTTTACTTTTAAAAGGCTTTTACAAACTCATAATGCAAATTACTTCTTTAAAATATTATATGCAGATCTGTCCTTCAAGATTTATTTCATTTGTTCAGGAAAGGAAAATATGCTGTAGGAGAAACTGTAGTGTGTTCTATTCTAACTAATCATATGGATTAATTTTATAACACAGCAATTAAAATCTGTTTTGAAAGTTGTAGAAAGGAAAGTGATAGCAAAATTATTTCATATTTGTTTACTGAGCAAACACCTTACTCAAGTACTCTGTCAGATTCTTACAAATATGCTTTTGAGATGATACAGCTTCTCAGGGGAGTCTTGGCAAATTCCTAAATCTGTTGTAATTACAATTCATGTCCCACAGGTATTTAAAAGTCAGGACAAGGCAGTCTTTAAAAGCATGCGTGAAATGTCTAAGAATGTTATCAGGCAATGTTCATTACATTTTCCTCAATTTGTTCAAATTTTGTTCATCTCACTGTAATAAAAATGTAGATAAAAGTCTGTATCAAACTTTGATTTTATTCTTTTTTTTTTTTTTTTAATTTTTAAAAGGCTTAATTTACACTTTATTTTGACCTCTCTTCCTACCCTTTTAGGTGTTGAATTAGTCACCTGATGGAGCTGGTCCTTGTTTTGCTGTCCAATGCCTTTCAGGTATGAAATAGGGTGCCTTATAACCCACTCTATCCAGGCCTACCAGGTAGGCGTCAGATTGCTCCCAGAGCAAGCTAATGAGGGTCAGTTTTCCAAAGATTAACTGGTCGCAAGCAAGATTGGATGTTGAATTTCCCAGTGTACAGCAGCCAGCTCAGAAACAGGGGAAGGTCAATGTGACCCATTTACAATGACGCTCCGGTAGGTTTAGCGTAAAGACTGGTGCTTAAGTGGAAACATGATACTCCACAATTGCTGTTGTCTGAAGAGCACAGATTCTGAATAGCTTCACATGGCTCTTCCACAGTCACCAAGAGGCATGCTGAAACAGCATGCTGAAACCTACTTGGATATTCATAAACATTGTCAGAGAAAACAGGAATTATCGGCAACGTGAAAACATGAAGCAGAATGTGCCTTCTAAAGAAAATTTTCTTTTTTTTTTCAAGGCTACCAACTTTGTTACTGAAAGAAATCATCTATACAACAAGCTACAGTTCTTATAGCAACGTAAACCCAATATCAGCACAGCAAATGTGGTGTCTTCATTCTGTTAGCTGGCCTTTAGTTAGCTAATTTATCAGAATAAATAGTGCTGTGATTATCAGAATACCTGAAGGTCAAGGTAATATGAAGAAATCGGAATTTAAAGCAGTCAAGTTCTGAAATCCAGAAGCCAAACACTCAGCTTGGTGTGTATGTAGTGAAGCACATATGTACAATGTGTCATGTCATTAAACAAAAATTGGTTCATATTTATATGCCTGTGTTTACAGTACTTATACAGTTGATTCCTGTACCTGTTGATAGTTTGTATCGGTCTGAATTAGCTGTGAGTTCTTGCTCTAAGGCAGGTTGTCACTATACACCGTGTATATATTTTTTTCCATAATTTTTTTCCATCCTGTGAACAGGGTGGATTGCAAAGCAGTTACCTTCCTGAAATAAGCTGCCTGAAGTTAAAACTTACCTCTCGTGTAGCATTTGTTCAGGCCACATGAGAACTGCTTTTATATGGTGCTGAATACCCTGAGGCTTACAGTTCTCAGCCCCTCACACTGGCTTCCGCAGTTGTTCCCACTCACTTTTACAATTCATCTGTATTTCAGTTACACCCACAGGAGGAGACATTTTTAGTCATCTGAATGTATGAGCCTATTAGGAAAGCTGAGCTACTGTATTTTCAAACCTTGTGCTGACCATGGATGGTATCAACACTGCCTAACAAGAAATGGTTGTTTAGTCTGATTTGCAGGCATTATTTTACTGTCTCTGTTCAGAGGATGTAATGTCTAAGAACAAGGTCAGCTGAGAATAATACAGCATGATAGAGTTTGATTCCAGAAAACATCCAGGCAGAGCTGGGATAAATCACTACCCGGCTGGGACAGCACTCAGTCAAATGAGTCCCTTGCAGAAAAAGGTGAGGGCAATAGACTCTTAAGAACCATGTCGTAACGACTTTCTGACTAAAGGAAGTTTGGTGCTGATGCCCCAAGATGTAGCTGGAGATGGTAGGTTGCTGAGGCTAAAAGCACGTTGGGAGAGAATCCAGTTCAGCATTGGGTCTTCCATTTCACTCCCCTTTAAGCTGACATACTCTGCACCTGCCTGATCTTTTAACCCTTCTCTTGGATCAACTGCAAGAGCTGGATAGACTCCTGAGAGAAAAATTATGATGGTGGTTTCATATCGTGGCTGTGAACATGTTTAAAAAGCCAATTGAAGGCGTAGATTTCAGGACAGTTCTGTAGCTTTGTACCGGTCTCTCTCTGGAATGGAAGAGGTCCCCATTACCTACTAATCCCCGTGCAGACTGTTGTAAATTCCTTACGGAAATAGAATCATAGAATGGTTTGGGTTGGAAGGACCATAAAGATCCTCTAGTTCCAACCCACCTGCCATGGCCAGGGACACCTTCCACTAGACCGGGTTGCTCAAGGCCCCATCCAGCCTGGCCTTGAACGCTTCCAGGGATGGGGCATCCACAACTTCCCTGGGAAACCCGCTCCAACATCTCACCACCTTTGAGCAAAGAATTTCTTCCTTATATCTAATCTGCATCTACCCTCTTTCAGTTTAAAGCCATTACCCCTTGTCCTATCGCTACATGTGCATGTAAAAAGTCCCTTGCCAGCTTTCTTGTAGGCTCCCTTCAGGTACTGGAAGGAAGGCAGCTGTAAGGTCTCCCCGGAGCCTTCTCTTCTCCAGGCTGAACAACCCCAACTCTCTCAACCTGCCTTCATAAAAGAGGTGCTCCAGCCCCCTGATCATCTTCGTGGCCCTCCTCTGGACTTGCCTCAACAGGTCCATGTCCTTCTTACAATGGGGGCCCCAGAGCTGAACGCAGTACTCCAGGTGGGATCTCACCAGAGTGGAGTAGAGAGGGAGAATCACCTCCCTCACCCTGCTGGTCACGCTTCGTTTGATGCAGCCCAGGATACCGTTGGCTTTCTGGCGTGCAAACGCACATTGCCGGGTCATGTTGAGCTTCTCGTCAACCAACACTCCCAAGTCCTTCTCCTCAGGGCTGCTCTCAATCCATTCTCCGCCCAGCCTGTATTTGTGCTTGGGGTTGCCCCAACCCATGCGCAGGACCATGCGCTTGGCCTTGTTGAACTTCATGAGGTTTGCACGGACCCACCTCTCAAGCCTGTCAAGGTCCCTATGGATGGCATCCCTTCCCTCCAGCGTGTCGACCACACCACGCAGCTTGGTGTCGTTGGCAAACTTGCTGAGGGTGGCACTCAATCCCACTGTCCATGTTGCACTCTTTGAGTGCGACCATCCAGCCAATTCCTTATCCACCAAGTGGTCCATCCATCAAACCCATGTCTCTCCAATGTAGAGGCAAAGATGTCATGAGGGACAGTGTCCAATGCTTTGCACAAGTCCAGGTAGATGGCATCAGTTGCTCTTCCATTATCCACCAGGGCTGTAACCCTGTCATAGAAAGCCACCAGATTTGTCTGGCGCAATTTGCCCTTAGTGAAGCCATGTTGGCTGTCACCAATCACATCCAAATCTGGGGCACGTTTGACTTACTAAGCTGTTTTCCTTTAGTCCCCAACCACTGCAACAGTATCAGCCTACCTCTGCTACAGAGCACAAAGCCTAGAGCACAGCTAGCAGCTTGCTGCAATGCTGCCTCAGAACCAGATCAGAAAACATGAAGTCACTGTTTGTAGCGACATTAGTGAATCTGTGTCAGTTGTGGTAGCGGAGGAAGAAACTTTCAGAAGTGGATGCTCTGAGAAAGCAATATTGGTGTTTTTATAACAAAGAAACAAAAAAAAACAACAACAACAAAAAAAAAAAAACTCCCAAAAATACACAGGGAGAAAAATCACGTGGTTTATGGGAACACATTAGATTGGTTTCACTTTCAGTGAGGCC
This sequence comes from Morus bassanus, assembly GCA_031468815.1. NCBI lineage: Eukaryota > Metazoa > Chordata > Aves > Suliformes > Sulidae > Morus > Morus bassanus. The sequence continues at coordinate 14,318,994 of CM062572.1, forward strand.
ATGAGCACAATTATGTAAACAGACCACATCTGCCATTTCGTTTGATTTCAGGAGGACAGTTCTGGAGCTTTTTACTGGTCTCTCTCTGGAATGGAAGAGGTCCCCTTTGTTCTTTTCTAGTAGCACCTGAAATTTTTAAACTTGTCCTTTTAGTACAAAATCCTTTTTCATATGTCCATAGTAGCTGATGAGTCCTGTCTGCTGCAAAATTACTGTCAGTGTAGTCAAGGCCATGGTATCAACTGGTAAAAGTGACTGCGGACCAAAAGGGCATCAACTCTGAATACAAGAACTCCTTTAAAAATATAGTCATCTTCTTCCCACCCCAAAAAAACGCACTTTCAACAGAACCTGACAGGGGCTGGATCCAGTCTGCTCCAGATGGCATCATCCAGGGATTAAAATGGAGACAGAAAACATTTATGCTGTTCTTGACGTGGGATGAGCAAATTAAAGTATTTCTGGTTTTAGGGACTTTCCTTCTGAAGCAATAGTGTGGGTGTTGATTTTTTTTTTTTTAACTGACATGTTTATGAAACTTTGTATCTTTGTGAAAAAGAAATAGGTGTTAGGAAAGTCAGAAATTCTATCAAAATGTACCTTTGCCAAAAAAAAAAAAAAAAAGCAAAACAAAAAAAAAAAACATTTGGCTGCTCCTAAGACTGTAGTTTCATATGAGTTGAGTATGCACATTTTAAAAGTAGTAAATCTTAATTATATACCCTACAACTTTGCAATTCTCCTTTAACTTGCCTAAACCCCAGTGCACAGATTTTATGGCAGCCTTTCCTTTGGGAAGCAAAGAGGTTTTGCATCTGTTCCTACCCTCCTTCCAGGATGAGAACAGATAGCCTCCAAAGCTGTGCCGAGCTCCGGAGAGCTGTGGTGCCGTCTGCCCCCGGCGGGGAATGGATGCTGTGGGTTTCAGCTTTGCACAGGGAGAAAACCAGGTGGCTTATGGGAACCGTGCTTGGTTTCACTTTCAGTGAGGCCATTAGCAGGGTTATGTAAATAGACCATGTTTGCCATTTCATTAAACAATGGCAGGAAAAAGCAAGGAGATTCGTATTTCAGCTGCTACCAGAGGGATATAATTGTAGAGTACTTTGGGAAAATTACAGCTAGGAAGGAGAAGTTGCAGCCTGAAGCACAAATACTGAAGTTACTCATTGAATGCAGTATGGATATTACATGTGAAGCGCACACACTGGATGGTGTTAAATCTTCCACAAACTCCCCCCAGCTCTTGCCTTGGTTGTGAAGATCATTTTCTGTGCCAGTAGAAAACCAAATGAATCCTTTACCACAGTCTCTGATCAGACAAGCAGCTTTTTAGAACATAAATATTTGCAAATGTTTCAAGAGCCTAAGCAGTGGCTACAGTCTAAATCCACTAACGAGACAAAAGGGAGGTTGTATACAAGTCCAAGACTCCCTGATGAGTCTGTAATCCTATAAGAATAAAACAAAGCTGTCACTCATCCAGCTTTGTGCTGAAATGTCCGTGCTTCTTATGCTGTCCATCAAAAGAGACGGCATTCAGCAGTTGTTTGTGGACGTTGTGTTACAAAAAACCAAACCAAACAAAATACACTGCTGAACAGAGTGGCACAAGCTATTTTTTGTTTGTATAATGACCTGTAAATCTCAGTACAGCTTCATACGTTACAAACACCACCATGTTCACAGGAAAGGCACGAATGCAGTTCAAACCCAGTCCTTTGAAAAGCACTTTTGCACCCTCCTTTCGCACACTTTCTCTAGCACAGTGGATGAGGCCTTTGTACTTGTGCTGGTTCGATTCATCTGTCTGCATCCGTGATTTGATGACATCCATGGGAGTAGCTAATCCCCAGGCCAGGACACCAGCGAAACCACCAGAAAGCAGCACAACAAGGAAACCTGCAGGAGCGAATGGAGGAGCAGTTAACTCGAGCCTTGCACTGATACAGCTACAAGCATCTCAGATTTGTTAACTAACTGGGTTAGTTTTCACATGTTTCAGCCTTTATGTCATCCAGCTCTTGCAGTTATGTTTTCAGTGATCTCGCACAAACCGTGCAGCGTCTCGATTTCACAGCATACTCATTTTTGCATACACCATACTGGCTCATGCAGAGGCAGCATCTATTTTAACACCGCATGAACTAGATGTGATGCAGCCTGAGAGCTCTCACACCTTCTTCAGCTGGCTCTACTTATTTTTATAGTTCTCAGAAAGATGCTCTTTGCTGAATGTCACCTATTTGATCTTTTCTCAAACTGGGTAGTTGTTTTTTGGAGCCAAACCAACAACTGGGAAACTTAAGTGTCTTTACATTCTGCATCTGGACTTCATTTTCAAGCTCTGGACTGCCCCTGATCTGTGCTCCATGATGGCTCCTGGGAGGTTTGTCCATGTTTAATTTCTAGTTACATATCCTATTTCTGCATTAAGAGGATTTCATAGCTGCATAGTAGGCACCACAGCATGCCGTAAACACCCCTCCCGCAGGGAGAGGAGTAGCTGCTGTGGGACAAGGTCATGCCTGCAAAGCCCTCGCACGTGGGCTGCTGGTGCCCGTGCCAGGAGGGCGCAAATGGCCCCGTGACACCAGGAAGCAAACACACAGCAACCCCACACGAGGACCGGATCTGGGTGGGTTTTATAGGTATTGGGTGATGTTTGCTGAGAGCCTTATTTCCCTCTTAGCGTGCTACTAAATAAGCCATTTTTGCAGATAATACCAGATGTTTTCCGACACCTACCTGGTTTATTTTTCCCAGCTGGTGTAAGCCAGTCACACAGAGCGGAATAGGTAAGGAAATATATTGCAGAAGAGGAGCAATCCCTGCAGAGTAATGCAGAGCAGCCCTTGTAGAGACCCCCAAAACCTTCCTCCTTGGCGATCACCTTCAGACAGTGCAGAGATCCTCGGTACTTTGGCTTGGAAACAGGTTGGGGAGATGTGATGGAAGGGTGTAGGTTCCTCTGAGTCTGCATGCGAACTTTAGCCACTTCACTAGGGGTCATCAACACAACCTGTACCATTAGAGGATGGTATTTTAACCCTTCACATTTAAACAGCGTTTAGGTCCCCCTCCTGCAAATTCCTTGTCTCCCACCTTTTCAGACAATAACATTACCTGCAGCCAGCAACTTCCAGCCTCCCCCCCCCAGCAGCAGCAGAAAACATGTGCAAGCTGCGCTGTGCAGAGTGGAAGGCGAGGCAGAAATCAGCAGAGGATATTAAATACCTGTAACAACTTGTTAAACCAGATGGGCATGGAAAAGGGGATGTCCTCAGCTACTGGGTAGCATACATCAAGGCTCTTATACGTATCTGTATTTGGCACCAAGGCCATAAAGACTTTACAAAAATTAACCTGTGTTAAGCAGAGTCATTGCCTGCTAGGAAACACCTAGAAACCCAACCATCTGGACTGCTCTGTAAGAGCATCACCTGTGACCAGGCATGCATTTCTGCCCAGCACACCATCAGGACGCCTGGGTGAGCTCTGCTGTGTTCACAGCTCCTGCAGACGCTCACAGAAATCCATCTGCTTACAGGAAACTGCTCCTGAATTCAGCCTCACCTCCCTGTCCTGGGATCATGCACGTTTGCCAGACAGCATCATTTGTCAGGGATGCCCCACTGAGTTTTGAGTCCTGACAAGGCAATGCTGTGCACTGCCCATTTCTACAGCAATACTGAACAGCTCCACAAGCAGTCGCTCCCTGGACCCTTTCAACATCCATCCCGCATGCGAGCTAATTTTTCCAGGTGACAGGCTGCTCCTGCTGCCCGTCACCTCACAATCGCCAACCCTTCCTCAAAAGCTGTGGGTGACGAAATGCCTTTTTGTCCTTTTTCAACACCTCAATACACAAGGCAACCCTCAGCCACACTGGCCTGCAGCCAGCCAGCCCTCTCCCAACTCTAACGCAATCAAAACACCAGCCTGTGCTTTACACACTTAGTTACGCCTTTCTTACATAAACACACCATCAGAGCCACTTGGAAACTTTGCTGCCCAGGTTGTTTTTCTTCCTTTTTTCTGCATTTGCTGCCAAGGTCCGTGTCAGTCTTAATAGTGTGTTCCTAAGTGTTTTGGTGCTCTAAACCAAATCTGGCACAAGCTGCCTGGCAGGACTTGGCCGTACCATGGACCCAACCAGCGAGGGGGCAGCACGGGCAGATCGTGACCCCCCCTGCAAAAATAAACCTGCCGGGCTTGTTGCAGGCTCCCCTGTGGCCTCCCAGACAGAAGACCCTCACTGCTTGTCCAGCCTTCTCTGTCTGTGAACAAGACCTCTTGTTGTGCTTTCCCTTTCTGCTGTTTACCTACCCGGACAGCACCAGCAGCACCTCCAGCAAGGGAAACATCCAGCTTGGACGGCTTCGCATCTGCAGCCCCGTATCGCAGCTTGCAGATGGTGCAAAGGAAGTTTTTGTACGTGCCAAATGAAACAGAAGAAATCACTGATACTGTGAGGACTGATGCAGACACACCTTTGTAAAATCCCCAAACCTAGTTGGGAACAGAAGAAAAAGAACACTTTTAAGAGGGAATGGCATGGGGAAACACTGGCCATACACTGCTGAACCAAAACTTACTCCCATCTTACAGCTCATCGACAAAGCTAAATTTCATCTTGACCCTTCTCCCAACAAATGGTTGTAGGTAACTGCTGCCCATCCTCCCCAGACTGAGAGAGGCAGCTCTGCTTCTCTGAAACAAGGCATCCGTAACTGGTATCAGCAATTCTGATGAGAGGTACCTACATTTTCTGTCCTGTATGTTTCCTGAATGCAGTGCCAAATCCCATTGTAATGCCTCTGCGTCTGAATTCTCACCTAGGAATACAGGGGCAACTTTAAAATGCAGGCATCAGATTAAAAAAAAAAAATCAGCAAATGCCATAGCAGCAAACTAGTTAATTAGCCATAAAATAGCATCCCCAAACAATTTACTTTTTTTTAAGAGAAAAACAACGCAACCAAATAAAGTGAAATATGTAAGTGTAACAAAGATGAAAGCACTATCATGGGACTAATTTTCCAAAAAGGAGGGGAAAAAGCAAAAAGGCCTGTTTGTTTTCAGTCTGTAGTCAAGAAATAAAGCTCCAACCCGTACCTTCACTGTGTCCAGCGGATAACCCACTGCTGTGCTTAGACCACCTGAAACAGAGAGTGTATTGCAGATGGTTAACAGCGCACATTGCGACAGACTGTTTTCCCCCATCGTGGCAAGTCATTAGGGGAACAGCAGAAAAATGCAGCTTCAGAGCCCTGCTGTTCTTGGCACCAGACTTCTCTCGAGCTCCAGCAGCAATGTTTGAGCCAAGAATGACAGAGCAAAATGCGCAGATTTCTCTGCATGACCAAGTCACGCTCAGAGGAGGAATCCAAGCGTCAGGGGAAACTTATGAGGAGGAATAACACCACGGTGCAAGCTGGGATGGGGGGAAACACAGAAAGCACTGCTGCAAGGAAAGCTCTGTGCACACCACCAGCCCTGTGGGCTCTGAGCAGCCCTCTTTCAGAGGGACTCAGCAGGAAGGTTGAAGGGTTGACTTGTACAATATCAGACTGTTTCTGTTCCCCCTCTCAGCTTAGGCAGTACAGCATCTTTGGCCTGTGACCAAGCACCCTCACGTGAGGTGCAGAGCATTCCCACTCACATGAGGGGTCTCCGGAGCGATTTTGGCTCTCCATGCTTCACTTGGAAATACTAAGGAATAAAAGCAGCGGTCACAAGGACATGAATAAAAGAGGAGCGGTCCTCAGGCATTACAGGTTCTCAGCAATCTGCCCTCTTCCTTCCTGAAGGCAGGAGAGGTACTGTGCTGCCTTCTGCATGTCAGCGACTGGACATATCTTCGCTGCACTTTACAAAGCACATCTACAGCCCTGGATGGGGAGTTAGGGTCCACAGCACCATGCTGGACTAAGGTTCTGATGTGCATCTCCAACGTGCACTGAACAGCGCTGCAAAAGCAGAGCAAGGAGCAAAAGCAAAGGTTGCTTGGAGCCCCAGCAGGCTGGTGTGACACCAGGGCCAGAGGGCACATGCAGGCACAGCACAACCGGCGGCACTGCTCTGCGGTGAGACCACCCACCCTCCACTGCCTGGGGCTCAGCAGGATTAAGGGGCAGCAAGGGATTAGTGCCAGGCATGCACAAAGCCAGCGTACTCAGCAGCACACCCCGCATGCCAGCTGACTGCCACTCCCCACCCGCAGCAGTGATGGCATGCTCAGCGTGCTGGGGGGTTTGTCAATCCTCTGTTGACACCCAGGCTCATTTCAAGACCCTAAAATAGCAGCTGGAGTTGGAAACACATTAATCCTATGAGACAAAGTTACTGCCTTAATGGCAGATAAGGAGAGCAACAGCGCTCCAGCATGGACTTCTTTAGGTTGCAGTAACAAATAAATCACCCACCATCCCTGCCTTTACCTCCACTGCATTTCTCAGCTCTGATCTAAAGGCATCTGTTGGCAGATACAACAGATGATAAAGGGACTGACCAACTAACTTCCTCCCAGGACATCAACTGCCAAGTCATCTGAGAGGAAATCAGGCTGGGGGACGATGGAGCTGTAGCTGTACAAGTTATTCAGACAGAGATCAAGTTCATAAAAGTGCAGGGTGAGCCCTTCAGGGAGCCAGGCAGTCATAGATACAGTGCACGTCTGGTGGCTCACAGGTTGGAAACTGCCTCTCATTGAGTCCTTCTTTAAAAAAAAAAAAAGTTGTATACTTAAAGATGTATTAGTTGCTGTGGGCATTTCATCAGGCGTGTTCACCTGTGATTACACAGCTGCTTGGGAGCTCTGGAAAGCTCTACTACATTTGGGAATAAAGCAGCAGCTGCTGGAGTGAGTCACTGGGAGACAATCCTGAAGTGCATTACTCAGAAGAAAACAACCGACAGCATCTTGCCTGAAGAAAAATAAGATTTGTTCTGCAAAAATCTCTATCAAATCTGCCACCAGATAAATAGCAATGAAGATGAAAAACGGGCCAAGCCACCTTCTGTATTTCAAAACCAAAATGAGATCAAATTGTAAGAGAGATGGTGAGGGGGAATACACAGGCAGAGTAATACGGCTCGAAGGAGCAGTGCTTCTGGTCCGAGCATAGTGGCAACACACAAAGTCACCCGGGGCCACCTGTACTGTCCCAGATTCCCGGCCATTGGCCAGAGGCAGACTGCAAACACAGACCCCGCCAGCCAGGGATGAGCAGCACATTAGTCAATGTCAGCATGACTGTGCTGACCTCAGAGGTGAGGTCCCCTGGCCCAAGAACCCATCCCAGATGGGAGGATTTGGCATCGCATCGGTTTCAGACTTCCTGAACCTTAGAGGCAGCAGATGCAGGCTGACCAGGTGCTGGCAACACAAGGGCACCATTTGCCTCACACACCTAAGCCCTGGCTTGCCCCACCAGCTCAGGAAGGTAGGAGCCTTGGCTTATGCACATCAGGTACCAAGGCTTATTTGGGTCAGCATTAGACAAGAAGTGTCCTCCCTTCTGGAGAAATTGCCCTGTTCATGCATTAAGATGCAGAGACAGCACCAAAATATACAAAATAAAGCAGGTTTGCCACAAAACAGCCTGTTTCCCATTGCTTCTCAGTTCTAGGGCCCACCTTGGTGCCAGCAAGGACCAAATGTCTCCACTTGGGAGGAGACCATAAAGGTAAATTCTTCATTGTTCCCACCAAAGTGGAGATGTGAACACCCCAAATCTCCAAACTACCACAGTCTGCCATGAGCTGTGCTCCTTAAGAGTCAAAGCACTCCGAGCAGTTAAGTTTTCAGAGATGAGGAGCTCAGCCAAGTCCGTCAAAGGCTGAGGAAGAAAGGCTCTGCACAGTGTCATGCAATATAAATAGCCTGGGACAAAGATAGCATGACCCACACATGCGCTGTTTGCATAGCAGAATTGAACAAGGCCAGCAATGCATAGCATGCATATGGGAGAGGGATCCTGTGGGACTCCTGCTGCATAACACTGCACTAGCTGTGATGAAAATAAATGGCAAAACCAGGTGAATGATCTTTGTTGGGTTGTAGTGAACCATTTTTTATGCCTACTTTATCTGAGGTGTTCTTGGATATTGTGCACAGGTTGTGGCATCCCCTACAGACACACACAGAGTACAGGTACAAAACTGGATTACTCACAGTCTCTTCACGAGTCAGGCCACTTCAACCAGGCAATTCAAATAAGGAGGGATCCTGGCAGGGTGGCCACCGAAACAGCAATCAGCAGAGGGCAAGCACAGCCATACGGAACCCACTGGGCTGCAACAGCTCCAAGCTGTCGGCAAACGCCTGGCTGAGAGACCCAGGGAGAAGCAGGGATTGTGGTCCATGTGCTGGATGGGTAGACAGCAACTTCCAAAGACCTTTACTTTGTGAAGAGATAGGAACACAAGAAGTGCCCTGTATCCTAAACAAGCTGAACTCCATCCAGTAACGTGACCCTGGCAGTGGCCAGCAGGAGCTGCTTCAGCTGTAACGACAAGGAGACGGCATGTTCCATCCACAGATGGACTATTTTATCTACCCTTGGCTTGCATGTGACTGGTGTGTAACCTTGCAGCAAGATGTGGAGAAGCTTGGGCATGCTGCAGACCCTGCTGCTCTACCACCACTGGGTGAACCTCAGCTTCCCCTTCCCAAGTCTCAGGAAGGCTCTATCCTCTGCACTAGCCAGAAAGGGTGTATCTACCCAGACTGAGCTCCCAGGAAAACACACAGCCAGGTCTCTGGCTGCAGGGAGTGCCACCAGCTTGCACTGGAAACAGATGGTAGTAGAGGGAACAGCTGTGTAAGGTGTGATCAGGTGGACTATCTACTGGGCCTGGTGGCAGAGCTAAGAGAGGAAGTAGATAGGCTAAGGAGCATCTGGGAGTCTGAGCAAGAGAGAGACTGGTGGAACCACACTCAGGCCTCCCGGAAACCTGAACAGGGAAAGCCACTAGAAAAAGCCTGTGATCAAAGGGATCCAGTATCAACCCCCCACCAGGATGTAGGCAGGGTCTTAAAGGGAAGCAGCAAGTGGAAACAAGTCCACAATCGGGGCAGCAAGTGAACCCTTTCCTTGCCCACCATGCCTCCCCGGGTGCCTCTGCACAATAGATACGAGGCTCTAGATGTGGAGGACCAGTCAGTGGATGATGTGGGTATCAAGCCATCTACACCAGAGGAGTCACCAAGACCAGAAAGACCTACTCCCCCATGTTACTACCACCTCTGCAAGGAAGAAAAGACAGGTCATAGTTGTAGGAGACTCCTTTCTGAGGGGAACAGAGGGTCCAATATGCCAGTCTGACCCTCCTCATAGGGAAGTCTGCTGCCTTCCAGGAGTCCGGGTTAGAGGTATCACTAGGAAACTTCCTAGACTGGTACGGCCCTCAGACTACTACCCATTACTGCTCTTCCATGTGGGTGGTGATGAAATTGCAGCATGTAGCCCAAGGGTGATTAAAAGAGAATTCAGGGTCTTGGGACAGTTAGTGAGGGAATCTGGGGCACAGGCTATTTTTTCCTCCCTCCTTCCAGATGTGGGCAGTGACATTGGAAGGAACAGGCGGACCCAATCTATTAATACATGGCTCTGCAGCTGGTGTCACCATCTCATCTTTGGGGTTTTTGACAATGGGATGGCCTACACGGCACCGGGATTGCTGGTGTCAGTTTCCCCTGGGAAACCGTCCTCAGGGACAAGGGAACAGAGGAGAGCTGGCAGATCTTTAAGGATGTGTTCCATAGAGTGCAAGAGCTCTCAGTCCCCAGGTGTAAGAAATCAGGCAAGGAAGGGAAGAGACCAGCATGGCTGAGTTGAGACACACTGGTCAAACTAAAGAGCAAGAGGGAACTGCGCAGGCAGTGGAAGCAGGGACAGGTATCCTGGGAAGAGTATAGGGACGCTGCCTGTTGTGTAGGGATGGGGTCAGGAGGGCCAAGGCGCGGCTGGAGCTGAATTTGGCAAGGGAGGCACAGAATAACATGAAGGGCTTCTACAGGTATATCAACCAGAAAAGGAAGGTTAAAGAAAGCATACCACCCCCACCCCCCCCCCCCCGATGAACAAGAACTGTGACCTAGTATCAACAGACAAGAAGGCTGAGGTACTCAACAACTTTTTTGCCTCAGTCTTAACTGGTAACCTCTCTCCTCACCCCTCCCAAGTCGATGGACCACAAGATGGAGACCAGGGGGGTAAAGCCCCTCCCACTGTAAGGGATGATCAAGTTCGTGACCACCTAAGGAACCTGAACATACACAAGTCTATGGGACCTGATGAGATGCATCCCAGAGTCTTGAGGGAATTAGCTGAGGTAGCTGCCAAGCCGCTCTCCGTGATATTTGAAAAGTCATGGCAGTCAGGTGAAGTCCCTGGGGACTGGAAGAAAGGAAACATTGTGCCCATCTTTAAAAAGGGTAGAAAGGAGGACCCAGGGAACTACTGTTTAATATTTTCATCAATGACATAGACAGCAAGATCATGTGCACCCTCAGCAAGTTTGCAGATGACACCAAGCTGAGCGGTGCAGTTGGCACACCAGGACAGGATGTCATCCAAAGAAACCTGGACAAGATGGAGAGGAGGGCCTGTGAGAACCTCATGAGGTTCAACAAGGCCAAGTGCATGGTCCTGCACCTGGGTCGGGGCCACCCCCGACATCAATACAGGCTGGGGGATGAAGGGATTGAGAGCAGCCCTGAGGAGAAGGGCTTGGGGATACTGGTGGATGAAAAGCTGGACATGAGCCAACAATGTGCCCTCACAGCCCAGAAAGCCAACTGTGTCCTGGGCTGCATCAAAAGAAGCGTGACCAGCAGGTCAAGGGAGGTGATTCTGCCCCTCTACTCTGCTCTGGTGAGACCTCACCTGGAGTGCTGCGTCCTGCTCTGAAGCCCTCAGCACAAGAAGGACATGGACCTGTTGGAGCGGGTCCAGAGGAGGGCCACAAAAATGATCCAAGGGCTGGAGCACCTCTCCTATGAGGACAGGCTGAGAGAGCTGGGGTTGTTCAGTCTAGAGAAGAGAAGGCTGTGGGGAGACCGTATTGCAGCCTTTCAGTAGTTAAAGGGGGACTGTAGGAAAGATGGGGACAATCTCTTTAGCAAGGCCTGTTGTGACAGGACAAGGGGTAATGGTTTTAAACTAAAGGAGGGTAGATTTAGACTAGATATAAAGAAAAAATTTTTTACAATGACGGTGGTGAAACACTGGAACAGGTTGCCCAGAGAGGTAGTGGAAGTCCCATCCCTAGGAACATTCAAGGTCGGGGCTGGACGGGGTTGGACGGGGCTCTGAGCAACCTCATCTAGTTGAAGGTGTCCCTGCTCACTGCAGGGGGGTTGGACTAGATTACTTCTAAAGGTCCCTTCCAACCCAAAGCATTCTATGAATCTATGTTTCTATGAAATCTTTACGCCTAGCACAAGAGCCAAGTCATCTCCTAGTCATCAATAGCCCTAGTCATCAATAGCCCTAATCATCAATACTCTGCCATGGCCCAGGCTGCTGCTGTAGCAGGGCTAGAAAGCGTGCATGGAATCATAGGAAAATTCAAGTTGGAAGGAACCTCAGGAGGTCTCTAGTCCAACATCCTGTTCAGCTTTATTGGCCAGGAAGGACATCCTTACAGATGAGCTGCTTTCCACAACATCCAGACCCATTTGGTGGTTATTGAAAGTCTCCACAGTCACTAAGCAAGGTTCTCTCATGTTTTTTCCATCTGAAGTCACATCAGGTCACTGTTTCCTGGGCTGAAGATGCTGAGCTTGTCCCATGGCCACAGAAGCAATAGCTCAGAGGAGATACACAATATTTGCATGGGTGCCTGAGGCAGGCTGGATCATTACATGGGATTCAAAATGGCAGCAACTCTGCTGTTTTTCCGAGGTGCTTAAGCCATGCTTTCTCCAAAACACTCTGAAAACAGATCAAGGTCACAAGAATGTAATTTACTGAACAGAAACTCTGTTATTATCTGTGCTGTTTGTTATTATCTTGCATGTTTGATGCACTTCAGCTGGGTTTGCAGCCTCTTTGGGAATGCAAAAACTGCTTCAGCTTTAACAAATACAAGCTATGAAATAAGCTCAGCACCAAAAACATCCCACTTCTCACAGGAAAACTGTCCTACCCCTGGAAGCTGTCCCATGTTGGGGTAGGGACCACAGCCCTGAAGCCCTGCTCAGGCACTTCACACATGTCTATGTGTGAGTTCCTAGCAGGGAACAGCATGCCAGAAAACAGGCCTGTCTGCCAGTGTAAAGTTGTGTTATCTGTCTTAGAAAAGCCCTGAGCTGGACATAGATGACAAGGTGGAAAATCTTGCTCTCTGACACTCTGGGGTCAGTGAAGTGCATTAAAACAAGCAAAGAAATTGCTGATCCCAGCTGGAGCTCCCCAGCCTGCATCCTCCCAGGCTAAGCCTGGTTCTAGGGCACCCATGGGAGACACTTACTGCATGACTGGGCAGCACATGATGCTGGTGCCCAGACAGGGCAGCACCACACAAACCACAGCTTTATATGAGAGCAGAGGCAGAAAGCTGAGGAGAATGGCCACTTTGAAACTGTGTTTTCAACTCTCCACATTCCCTTGCAAAAGAACTTTATCCTTAAGAGGCTCAGCTCCAAATGTGCCAACAAAAGCAAAGGAGTCCAAGCAGCAAACGCAATTGTTGCTGCTCCACCATTAATGTGAAGTCTCAGAGGAGTTTTAGTGAATCCCTCTGGGATGGACATCCCGCTGCCAGCCCTAGCACAGGGCTCCCATCTCCACTGGGTGCTCTGAAGTCAGCAAGAAAAGAGGAGGAGAAAGGCAAGCTGTCGTGGAGTGGTTGGTTATATCCCACTCTCCCAGGAAGGATCCTTTCTGAGCAGGGTCCCACAGCAGCCCAGGAAGACCAACACCCCAAGCAACAGGCACCTCTGGGGCTGGATGCCGCTGAGAGGCCAAATCTCACCCCACTTGCACATTTTGGGTGACGAGCAATAAGGGGCTGCAGGGTAAAACTCATCATGGTCCTTCCCAGGAAATGCACATCTGCACCAGGACCACAGGCTGTTCCTGGTGAAGGAAGCTGCCAGATTTCAGCAGATCTCAAAGTGAGATCTGACATGCAGGCTTGGGCTGGGCATCTCAGCCATCTGGCAGGTTTACCTGGCCTTTCTGGCAGTGATGACCCCAAGGCTCTTTTCTTGGTATTTGATACTCTGCTAAATCTGACAAGATTTCAGAAAAGAAATGAGACCAGTGGCTACATTTTTGTGTTTAAAACAAAGTTGGGTTTGAGCAGTACATGTTCTAAAAATGTCTAGAATTAAATCACACTTTTATTGTTTTACTTTTTTTATGTACAGATAACCTACTTTCTCCCAGATCAAAGCCTGCTACATAGTGCGCCTGAACTGAAATTACCATCACAGCTGCAAATATGTCTTAACCTAAGATAATGCAAAGGTCGTTCATTCAGACCTTCTTCATTGTGAAAAGCCATGCCTCTACCCACCCCGTCTCACAAATTGTGTCCTCAGCCCTCCAGAGCCCCGACAACCTGCCAGACACCAGAACCCCCAGGTACCAGACATGTGAGGTTTTGCTGTCCAGGCAAGACTTGTCAGTTTGTATCTGCACACAACATATTCCACTTCGTCTCTTCCTATCAGAGTTTTGCCCTGTCCTGCTACAATTAGACTGGAGGAGATTGCAGGGCAATGACCTCATCCAACCAAATTGCAGCGCTGCCTCTCCAGTAGCTCTGTGAACCCGCTCTGATGACATTTTCCATTTAATAAAGAAGAACACACTATTAACAAGCAGCTGCCATCAAAAGACTCTCAGCTCTGCCATTGAGACTTGCCCGTTAGCTGAACAAGAAGAAAACACAGTGATCTGCTTCATCAACAATCACTACTTTATGTATTTACCTCCAATGGCCCCAGCAATGAAATCCATCCAGACTGAGTCTGCTGCCTTAATTACCCTGATTAAGCGTTAGGGAGGTAGAAGACAGGATACCGGTTCGGTCTTTCCAGAGCCCCGCAGGTCCTTCAGAGACAGTGTGATTTGCGATATGAATCACCTTCTGTTTCCTCTGGGGATTGTGAGCCTTGTGGATACTTGATGAATTTGTACGCTGGAGGCAGAGCCGGGAAGCCTGGAGCTGTTCCAGGAACACAGTGAATAAGTAATCCCGTGAAACCCTGCAAAGCTGCGCCAGAGCCACTCTTCTCAGTGCCTTTCTGCTTGGAAAATCACAAGGGGCGGTGCCTCACAGGGTAACGCTGGCTGTGAAGGAGCCATTCCCTGTTGTACTTATTAACCCCAGAAGACAGCCTTGCACACTTGTTTGCCAGCGGACACTCTTGCCCTGCACCATGGAGGAGTGGCATGGGTGGCTGTGTATGAGACACCTCCTCCCCCCATCCCAGCCCACCCTTCCTCCTTCTGATAGAGCAGACCCCCTTCCCATCAAGGAAAATTCCTTGTGCCCTTCCCAAGGAATTTTCCTTGGCTTTCCTAACCCACACAGCTGCCCCTAAACCTCTACCCAGATCCCCATGGATTATTACCTGCTCATTGTGTATACACGTGGTGAAGCCCAGAAATGAATCCAACCTTCCCTTTCAGACTGCAGGGTAGTTTTCCCAGCCCCTGGAGGAGCTCTGCTTCTTCACCCCTTGCTCGGCCTCCCAACCCCCTTTCCAATGTCAGCTCCTTGCTGAAGTCAGCAGCAGAGCAGGAATCACTATTGCTGCTGCCCATACTCCAGCGTTTTGCCCTGCAGGGGAGATGGGAGACTGAATTTGCTGGGAGACTGAATTTGCCAGGAGACTGAATTTGCCAGGAGACTGGCTCAGCACTTAATTTTTTCTTCCTCATTTGCACCCAGCACAGGGTGGTGATCTCACCAGGGGAAAGAGAAAAGCACAGGGAGAGAGACCGGCTGGTCAACAGGAACCAAAAGCTCAAGAAAATGCCATATTGCTTATTTTTGCACAACAGCCCCATACCAGAGGGCTGCGACATCTACACAGGAGAGGTTAAGTTTTGCCTGGAGTGAACCTGAAAACCAAAGTCCTGAATGCAGTGAAGGCCTTGCCAAGTCATGACCTGAATTGTACTCCTCTGGAAGAGGTTTCCCCGGTTCAGAGCCAAGGCACATTGGCAGCAAAGGGAAAAGAAAATTTCACGGCTGCTGCCCCCCTGGGTCAGCTTCACAGAGGAGCTGAGGACTTTAGTCCCCAGTGCTGTCTCCTGCACATTTCACAAGAACATATTTCTCACTGAAGTGCATATTTTGGATGGGCTGATGTGTCAGTGACATATAGCATGGCTCAGTGAGAGTGCTCAGAGTTTCTGGGAACTGAAGATTAAGGGATTTTTAGCAACTTGCTTCCCATAATTTCTCACAAGTCCTTCCCTGAACGCTTTCTGCACCAGAGAGCACAGTTTATTCCAGTGTAACATCATGCAAGGACAGCAAAAACTTAAAACCAGAAGTAAAATATTATCTAGAGAGATAGCAATGTAACTGCTAAAACACACTGGGTTATTCAGTAGCCCTTCCTTGTTACACCTGGTGACCATACAGGAGTTATTAACGGTTCATCAACAGCCTGTATGTGCCAAGTGCGGGGAAAGGTGCTGTTTCGACTTCTCCCACCAGCCATTCCTGGCTGCTGTCCTTGCAGGCCCCTCTCCAGCAGAGGGACTGTGTGTGGGACCTGCCGCATCAGTGACACATGGGGACAAGGACTCAGTCCCCTGTGGAGGGGCAGCCCAGGAGCCTACAGCCTCCTGGTTCCTGCAGGGACCGGGCAACCTGCTGAGCCACTCCGGCCCATGCTGCAGCAGTCACAGCCACCTTCAGGATCGCTGCTTAGACACCGCTGTTTAATATTGCTTTTCTGGGAGCTGCTTCCAGGCAAAGTGAAGAAATTAATTATATTCCCAACATGAAAGTGTCACCATGTCACCATCACATGGCTGGGGTTGTCATGTGAGGGGGGGATTTTTCTACACATTGCAGTGACTGGTGCAATATCAGCAAGAAAATAGAGACTGGATTGCATGTCACACTGGCTGACTAAAGTGTCAGGGCTAATAAATATTTCCCATCAAATGTCACAAGACCAAGCAAAATTTCTACCTTCTTTAGCTGAGCTGAACAGCTCAAAAGGAGTCTTCCTCATGAAGCCTCTTGTGATTGTAAAAAAACCAAAACAACCAACCCAAAAACTTTCCCTTTGCAACAGAAAATTAACCCTTTTTTATTATTTTAACCTTCATTCACACCAATGATTCTATCAAAATGTTAGTTTGCTTTATATAGCATAAAGCTGATTCCAGATGCAAGCATTCTGATAACCTTCTAATAATGGTTTCAGTTACTTCGATGAGGTATACCGGAAGAAGTCACACTTTCCACTTGACTGGAATTGCTCTGCAAACAAAGGCCATTCAGAAGGTGGCCATATGAAAGAAGAATATTTTGGGGCTTGAGACATTTCACCTTGTCCCATGAGGTGTCTCTGGGGCAGCTGACTCTGGAGGAATGCACACACACAGCTATTTAGGGGACATTTTGCTTGACAGGGGCTTAGCAGGGTAACGCAAGCCCCAAGCAAACACAGTTGACGCTACTGTAGTCTCCAGTCCTTTGCTCCCGGTGTCTGGCCAGGACCTAGAGGCAAACAACATCCACTATTGTGCTCATCAGCTATGTGTGACCCGCTCAGCCCGGCCGCCACGCGATGGTGGGGAGGGCAGAGCCTTCTCGAAGATGAGCTCTGCGCAAGGGTTGAAGTGTTTGTCCCTGAGCAAGTATGGAGGAAGGTGCAATGTGGCATAAAGGAAACCCTGTCTGAGAAATGAAACCTGTGTTACTGTGTTTGCTGTTACTTGCTGGCATGCCCCAAACAGTACAGACCAACTCCCCGCTGAAGAGAGCAATCCTTAAGGCAGCGATTCAGCCTCCCTTACCAGGAGTCCTCCTAGACACATAAAGTCCTTGAGGTCTCACTGTCCTTCACACCTTGCTGAAGGAGCTTCCTCCTTCATCCCCTCTTCCCCAGGTTTCAGGGTTATACCAGCTCTCAGATACCAGCCTCATTAGAAACACTTACCAGAATCCAGCCCCGCAATGCCATGGATCAACAGAGACAGCCCAAAAAATCCAGCCCAAAGAAATCTTGAATTACCAGAAAGATCCTCAACATCAAATATGACTCATTCCTGTCACCCTTTGACACAATGTCCAAGGACTGACAGAGATCACTGCTAGGCCAGCTTATAAAGAAACGCCATGGTCCACATCTATGTGGGGATGAGCAAAAGTGCCTGGTCTCAACCCAGGTGGTCTTCTCAAAGCATGCCCTGGGAAATGACACGTGAAATGCATGCTTTGAGACAGCACAAGGGATAGTACTCCACTAGAAATAACTCACAAGTTCTTTCCTCCAATAGCAACTGTTTAAGAGCAATTTGTTCAAAATAGGTGAATTTCACAGAAATGAGGAAGCAGTGTGTGGAAGGTGCTGTCAGATGAAAAGACAGATCTGACAATATGAAGCCATCTGCAGGAAATTACGAAACAAAGTGACAGAAAAGCGAGGAAGGCCTTAATTTTGCACAGTGTGTGATGGATGAAACACTCCATTTGCTTCACAGGAAGAGGCAGCTGTCTGCCCACCCAGGCAGAGAGAGCTGCTCCGTGGCTAAAGCAGCAGCAGGGTTGGAGGACTGATACAAGTGTGTGGAGCAAAAGGAAAGGTTGGAGAGGGAGACTTTAGGTAGGTAATCAATGTTAACTAACATCTTTTAGGTGAGACAAATAAGCAGGGGCATCCCTTTACCCCTCTCCTTCCATAGATCACTCCCAGGATATTACCAACTCCATCCATCCTGCAAAGCGAAAGAGAAGCCTGTCCTTTTTTGCCTCTGCAACCACCTGCTAGCTCTTCAAGCCAGATTTGCTGAGAAAACGTTCCTGCCTCCTTTCCTGCCATAACATGTTGTATTTTCTATTCCAACTCATGCTATGCGATATCACACTCACATGTATATCCCACTAATTCCCATCCAATTTATTTTGGAAAAATCCTTGACCGAGGAGAGTGTTCAAACAGTGTTACCCTGCTATGTCACTGGGCTGTTTGCACATTGCAGAACAGGAAAGAGTGACACCAGCAATGCTGATCTGGCAGAGCCTGATGCTTGACTTACGTGGTGGGTGGAAAGGGGGGTGGAACCTCCAGGCTGCAGCTGTGTTACGGATTTTCAAATCAAAGTGTCTCATTGTCTTTTATCTCAGGTACTAATGGAAAACCAATAATTCCAAGGACTCAAACATTCGCAGCAGGAATTTCACCGCAAACCAAACAAAACTGGTAAGGAAACCACTCTGAGCGTTGGCAACTGCACCGCTTTTAGCCAGGAATAAGTGATCAGTGATTTCACCTGTGGAAAGCTGATATAAGGTTGTAATGTTTTTACACACATTTCCAAGGGAAGGGGAAATGTTAGATTTCCAAGGGGATTGAAGATGATTGCAGTAATTTAAGAAATAACACAGATTTTCTGTGTGGCTTTCGGCAAGTCACTCATTCTCCTTATGCCTAATCTTATCAGCACAACCGGTGTGCTGTATGTCCACTGCCATGAAGTCACTGCAAGGATTCAGGCACTTCTCAGAGAACCATAAGTCTCTGTTCAGGAGTAAATCCTGGGAAAAGGTGGAAGTAAAGTAACAACTTTAGCACCCACCCTACATAAACAGCCATGTGGAAATATATATGTATATGTTACAAATGGCATTGCTCTCATGTTTCTTTTTAAGTGTTGTATAACTCTCACCCCAAAACCTTCATCTTTACAATAAGAAAGAAGAAATGTGACAGTGCACCACCTCAGTCAACTCCTGTAAAGGATTGCTGTGACAGAGGGAAGGGATGTCAGGACTGTTACTGACTTTCCGAATACATTTTGAGTCTCTTTCCAACCTCTTGCACATTTTCTGCATTTTAATAAACAGAAGATGTAGTCAGTGACCTGGAAGCAGGCTTGGAGAGCCAGGAGCAGAGGGAGGCACTCATCTTCCCCATCTCCTCTTCCCCACCAAGCAATAATGTACTCTTTATATGTCATGATGATATTAATGTACAACCCTCAACCCTTTCAGCAGGGGTAGTTCAGGCATTAGGCAGTAAAACATAGCTGCCACGGTAGGAACAGTGACAAGCCCCAAATCCATTGATGATGCTGTTGCAGTATCAGTGCTCTCTCCAGACTCTATGTCTCTGTATCTTTTTCTCCAATATTCTCAAACTGTGTCTCCCTCAGATCTCTGCTTCACTCCAGTGAAAAACGTATGAGATGCTGCATCTTTTTGACTAGGTGACAGTCTTTCTTCCCTTTGGAACTATCTGATTTTATGGGATTTAACAACCTCGAGCTACTTGGAAATTTGGAAGAAAACTCAGCTCTAGAACTATAAACCGTTATTATTTAGGACTTTTGATATCAGCTGCTAAAATCACATGGGAAAGATTGTTATAAAGACACTTAGCTGGCAAACCTGGCACCAATGAGTTCAGAAAAGAGAACTTTTTCGAAATACCAGCATTATTATGAGCTTATGTTAAGAGGGGATATATACAAAAGAATTTAAGATTTTTTTATCTTGCAGGAGTGGAAAACAAGTGAAATTACACTGAATTAATTAATGCATTCAAGCAAAAATGAAGCATACCCATTAAAAATTCCGCTACAAAGCAGGTTTAATTCCAGTGAAGATCCCCATATTGTTGGGGCCAAAGAGCTACTGATACCCATGCTAGCTTGATCAATACTAATTCAAGGATCTCTGCTGTAAACCTTTGTAAGCAGTGTACACAGTTCTAGAAGAAATATAGACCCATTTCATTAGCAAACATTCCATTCTGTGCCTCCAGTATTAACCTGACCTTTTCCATGGGTTCGAGCTGGAAAAAAATTTGAGGTCTAAGTCAGAAGTTACCGTAGCTTTTTCAGTAGCACTAACAAAGCATTAACAAAGAATACCCAGACACCAGTATTAACAGTACTGGTCTCTGAATATCATATGAAGTTCACAGCCTCACGTATCACTCTTGTCTTTTCCCTGGCGTTAGTTCAGGAGCCATTTGAGCGCCCACCTCACAGAGTACTTGGGAAGTTTCTGCAAAGGCACATTAGTCATTCTGCCAAGCTTGTTCTTTCAGTTTCTCAGAAATGGCTGCCTTTTCTGTATGACTAATGCAACAACAAGCATATGCCACATGACAGCTGGAAGCCTACATATGACCCAGCAGGAAGCTGCCTTGAAGACAGGCCAAGATATTAAAAATATTTTTTAACATAAACCTTAGCGGCATTGCCTCACAACATATACCCGCTTTTTTGGCTGTCTCTTCTCATTCATTACTGACTGGTGCATCACACTGTGTGTCTACACTGTTGAATAACTTAGCATTTAGATTCAGCTGGAGACCTGGTCTCCCAGTCATTGACTTTGCATGTGGATACAAACTGTGCCAGAGGATTTCAAGTACATGGTGTTGAAAGTATATTTCTATAGCTGTTGGCAGTGAAAAATCATTTGCCTCACAGAAACAATCCTGTAGGAACAGGGTAGCCTAAAAACAGACAGAAGGCAGGCAGAGGAGGTTCTCCTCCTAGCTCTGCCTCCTGTTCCCTTAGGACAAATCAGTTTTACCAGTTTCCTTATCTATGAAATGGGCATAATCGCACTTTTTTACTTCACAGAAATAGCCTGAGGCTTAGGTTATATAGTCTGTAAATCCAGAATGGAAAATGCTGTAAAGATGCCAACTACTGAGTTTTTATCTTCCTTTTCTGAATGATTTCCCAACAGGTTTTGCTCACTGTCACCAGTCACAAGTATATTTGTTGAGTGACTGAGTAATATGCAGAGGGAGAGATGGGTAAAGCTTCTTGGCTGATAGATAGTTGCTAATTCAGGTAACTGGACTCAGTGCCCACCCTCTTATCTCAGCGTGCCTCTTTGTGGTCCCTGGCATCTTAAAACTGTGCTGCCAAATAGCTTAGCAATCGGGTTCTGCTGGAGACCTGCTCTCCATATAGCCAACTCCATGTGCATGCAAAGTCTTCTGGTGCTCTCCAAAGAAAGTCACTCCACCTGCAGCAAACATAAGAGGACATAAACCTCATAATATTTCAGGTACTTTGGCCTCCACTCCTTCCCCAAATATACGTAGAAAAATAATTATCATGTCTTAGCCATTATAGTGCCAGCACAGGCCAGAGAATAAAGATGGGACCTATGAAGAAAGAAGAAAAGACTCAGTATGGGGGTGTGTTTGTGCAGGTCTGCCCTTGCCGGCCTACTTGCTGACTGCTTAAAAGAAACATGACAGGAAAGGAAAAGACCCAGCAGTTTAGTTAACAGAACTCAAAGTATATATGGTCTTTGAAATTAAAGGTAATGCCAAGGAAAGGACTTTGGACTAATGCCTGTAGACAGCCTTTTCCCACTTTTCAGTCTGTTCATTTCTCATCTGCTTCCAGGGAAGCACCCAGGGGGTTGGCTATGGATTTGTATTTCAAACAAAGCACAAGACAACTGACTATGAACAGGGATGGATTCTTCCTCGGAGTGATCATAAATGTTGTTGACTGTTTTAAGTGCAGGTTATGCTCTTCCTCTTGCCTTCCCCAACAAGCCAGTATATTTAAAACCAATAACCCAACTAAAACACTCCTCCGCATACACAGTTGTGGTTTAGCCCCAATCAGCAACCAAGCCCCACACAGCCGCTCACTCACTCCCCCCACAGGGGGATGCGGGAGAGAATCAGAAGAGTAAAAGTGAGGAAACTCCAGGGTTGAGATAAAGACGGTTTAACAGGTAAAGCAAAAGCCGTGCATGCAAGCAAAGAAAAATAAGGCATTCGTTCAGTACTTCCCATGGGCAGGCAGGTGTCCAGCCATCCCCAGGAAAGCAGGGCTCCATTACGCGTAGTGGTTACTTGGGAAGACAAACGCCATCAGTCCAATCATCCCCCCCTTCCTCCTTCTTCCCCCAGCTTTATATGCTGAGCATGATGTCATACAGTATGGAATATCCCTTGGGTCAGTTGGGGTCAGCTGTCCCAGCTGTGTCCCCTCACAGCTTCTTGTGCACCCAGCAGAGCATGGGGAGCTGAAAAAGTCCTTGACTAGTGTAAGCACTACTTAGCAACAACTAAAGCATCTCCACATTATCAACACTGTTTTCAGCACAAATCCAAAACACAGCCCCATACTAGCTACTACGAAGAAAATTAACTCTATCCCAGCCAAAACCAGGACAACAATATACATGGAGCAGAGGCTGAGACAAAAAACAGAAGGTGCATGTCCGAAGTTGGCCACTTCTGCTTAAAACGACAAGGGTCAGGATTTCCAGAAGATATGTGTGCCCAGTATTAAAAATATTTCCTCTTTACCAGGATAAAGCATGGAAAATTGGAGCTATGCCAAACTTCTCAGGGCACTTTACAATTTACAGCATACTAATCCACTCCCTTCCTGCAGCACCTCTCAGTCTCTGCCTCTCTCAAGCCCAGCACCTCAGATATTAGCTTAGACAGTTGTTTGCCTGCCATGATTTCCCTTGGAACAGAAGGGGTCTCACACCCTGGGATCATGATCAGGACATTTGGAGGGATCACAAAGCCCCTACCCATCACCAGACCTACAAGCAAAGCAGCTCTGTTTCAACAGCACTTGACTCTTATACAAATGTATCCGTTACATCTCATGCTTTGAAACACCAGTCTTATCAAGGGATTTTATCAGGCTGGGAAGTTTCAACATTTGATATACAGTACCTTTGAAGCCAGTGGGATAATAACGTCAGAGAATACCCTAAAGCCACCCAAGGTCATAAAGTTAATGGATAATAAAGGCATCTAGTACCCTATGAATAATGCCTTAGCTGCTCTGTCTTCAAAGACAGCTGCATCCTGAGGATCCGGAGTATCCTAATGACCTGACTCAATAACAGAGCATTGAGTGGGGCAATGAGTACAAGTGGGGCAGTCAATACAACAGTGTTTAGGAAAACAAAGAAAATGGGCTTGAATCCACACAAAGGTACTCAGTGAATTTACCTGGAGAAGCAACTTTTTCAGACGCTGGGTGTTTCCACAGAGAAGCTTAGTTTCTAACATTAACATTGTGTCCCAATATTTCTCTCATTTCACCATTTGGATTTATTTGTTGCTGCTTTATATGGTCAGCCATTCAGTGAAGCACTAGCTGATCTTCAGGCCTAGTTGTGCTGGATTGCAGTCTCTGGAAAATGCAAGGCTTTCCCTGTGAGCAGTTTGCTAGTATAAATGTAACATTCACACAGCTGCACGTATATGGTATAAATGCTGCCTAGGTTCACATCATAAACAAGGCACAGAGGAAAAACTGCTGCCCTGAAGAGTCTTTGAAGAGTGATTCAGGGAGCCCAAGTAGGTGCTAGGAAGGAGAAGCTCAAAATCCAGTCCCAGCTCAAACTAAAAAGAGACACTGATGCATTTTTCTGGGTGACATGATGAGTACCAAAGTTGTAATGATGCAGCTGTGCATTACCTTAGAAGATAAGGAAAGGGCTGAGGGCAGAAGTCTGTATGAGAGGAAATTCTCCTGCCAGGTAGTCCCAGTTCTGGCCAAAGGGGAGCCCCCCCTCCCCCATCCACCACTCTCCACGTTCTAATGCGACATGTCTACTGGGACATGGCCAATTGTTGATGCCAAATTCACAAGCAAACAGAAAGATTTTGAAACACCTGAGTCAACAATCTGTATTTTATTGCATGCCATTGCCACCAGAATTTCTACAAGTTTATCACAACTCCATATTTCTGTTCCTTTCCTACTTCACTCTGCTTTTGCCCTTTCTCTTCGTGTGTCATTTACCTACAGTGTTAATTCTGCCCTGCTGCTTCTTTACTCTCTTCCTTATTCTGTTCCCCCCCACTACTCTCCCAATTCCCTTTGCTGGGTTTCCATTCGGGCTCACCTTCTCCCAGATCTTCCCTGGGTGCCATCGAGGGCAGCAGGTGGCCGACAGTCACTTTTTACCACAAGAACAAAGGGGAACCTTCTCTCCTATCTCACCCCTCCAGCATCACCTACAAAGCCTCTTCCACCTGAACTGCCACCATTCAGACCTAAAAGACAGCGGGACAAAGAGAAGAGGGTCTTTGAAGGTTGACATTAAATTATAACATGAACCTTTTCTCTCAGACATGTGGCAGTGCTGCTGCTGTACGTGCTGGTAGGTCCTATATGCTTCCCAAGCTGCCATCAGCTGTTTCTTTTCTGCTTTGTCTATCTGATGAGCCCACATTTCACCATCCAGCAGGGAAGCTAAATGCTCCCAAAGAAGAAGAAAGCAGGGAAAGTACAGCCCCTCAGTCCAGCTCTCTAGGGGATGCATCCCAGCCAGTTGTAAGTTATGTTTGGATCCGCCTCAGCAGAATAAAAGGAAAGGCGGTCACAGCTGAGCTGAATCTATGGAGCCTGAAGGGCACAAGTGCTCCCAACAGATGTCTGAGTCACACTCTGAGCTGGAGGCATCACACATCAACAAAGCAGACGCAAGATCAGATGTAGCTTTTGAACTATCTAGAAAAACAGCCTGGATGAAGAGAAGAACCAGTAAATACGGGTTTCCTTGAGCATCAGGTTAGCTCTCCTCTCCAAAACTGTATCTGTACTGCACACATAAGGCCCTAGATCAATAGGCAAAATGTAATAGGCCTAAGTAATATTATCAAATTGTAAGAGCTATATGACTTCCTTCCCTTTATCACAAAGCTCCTATGGAAGCCACACACAAATATAAGCACCTGTATTGACTCACTGTCCGCTCCACATACAAGCTTAATAAACTCTGCTACGTTCATACAACATTGCCTCACGAGTGTAACTTGAACTGAAAACAAAACAAAACCCCAAGCAAGAAAAAATGAACAAAAGGGAAACTCCCCGGTGGGGCCAAAGCCATGCTCATTCCTTAGTGAACCAACCCTTGAGATCTCGGACTTTATACCAACGAGCCCTTGATGTTCTCTGTGCTAATTTATAAAGCACCCCTCCGCCCCCTTTGAAGTACATGGCTGCTGCGGTGGGGTTCAGTAGCATTGAATAAAACATTCAGTAGCATTGAATAAAGCTTAATAGGAGCAGTTTAAGCATGCAGAAACAAGACAGGCCTTTGCAGATTGCAGCAACCTAGGAGGGGCTGCAACCGTAAGATCAGAATTCAAGTGATCTTGACAAACTGGAAAAACAATCTGGAAAAAGCAATTTAGCATGGACAGCTAGGAATGACTATGTAGAAAGGAACTGTGCAAGTACAAGATAGGGAACATTGTAGCACACAGCTGATCTACTGAAAAGGGTCTGGGGCACATCATGTGTCACAGGCTGCCCATAAGTCAACGATGTCATGTTGTGTTATGTAATCGTGTGTTATGTAATCGTGTGTTACGTAATCGTGTGTTATGTCATATGTCATATGTCATATGTCATATGTCATATGTCATGTCATGTTATGTTATGTTATGTTATGTTATGTTATGTTATGTTATGTTATGTTATGTTATGTTATGTTATGTTATGTTATGTTATGTAAGGACTCTTGCCTATATCTGGTCTCATATTCAGAAATAAGAACAAGAGTGTTGTCTGCAAATACCCAAGGTAATCTCCCATTAGATACCCAGCCAAGGCCTCAGGGGTCAGTTCAAGGAATTCCAGGTCAACCGAAGAAAGGAGGGCGGGGGGAGGGGCGGATAAGAAGAATCAACAGCCAAAAGATAATAATCAATATAATTCAGAGAAAAAAAGACTAAGATTTGAAACTGTCTTCTGCAAAGAGAGAGGAAATTAATTGTTTTCCCTGTCTGTTGTGGGGGAACATTAAAATTACAAAACACTTCTGGTGGAGAAGGTAATTTCTCTGAGGCAGATTGCCTGGGAGATCAGAGGATTTGAATAACAGATTAAAACCACCTCGGCCAGGAATGTTTTAGACCAAGCTGATCTTTCCAAGGCTTGTGCTAGAGGGCAGATGCATATAACATTGGGACTTTCCCCTGCAGAGCTGTGTGCATCTTCGCAAATCCTCTTGCGCATGCCAGAGCAGACAAGATTCACAGAAAGTCAATTCCACCTCTACTTGGAGAAAATGTTTAAGGAAAAAGGACTGATCAGGGCTTCCTGTCTGACTTCAGGGACTGGCTGCAGCTGTACGGGTTCAGCAAGGTCTAAGGTCCCCGTTAGGATGTGGAACGGTGTGTAATACGGCAGGACTGGGCAGCTCCCAAAGCCGTTGGTGCTGCGGCAAAGGGCACGGTCAATCCGCCTACCTGCTCTCTTATACCAGCTGGTTCTCCCCAGGTGGGACAGGCATGTGCATCAGGGAATCCAAAGCTTCCTGGAGACACCTGCGTGCTTGATTTCGTTTGACAGTGTCTAGAGATGAGAAGGAACGCAACCGAGTGTTGGGTTGGAAGAAGATATAGGGAAGGTCAGGGATTCATTGAATGCTTTGCATTTCCATCTTATCAGTTTATTAATAGCCAAGAGCTGCTAAATATGGGACAGGTTCTCAGGATTTGTTCTGTAGTAGCTGTTTCAGACCTCCTTGGAAACATCTTTGTCTTTGTTCATTTGTTTGTGTGTTTTCTTTGCGCAGAAGGTAGAAGCTGGCTTCATTTTTAATATGCAAGGTTATATTGGTTTTGTATTGAGCTGCTACACCTAGAAAAGCACTGCCATACCATGGAAAGCAATGCAAAAAGAAAGAAAAAGAAAAAAAGGAAACTATAAAAATCCAGCTGCTTTGCAGGCCCTGAAGAGATCATGTTACTCTAAACAAAGCTCGAATAGGCTACTTATTGTTCTAGGCCACTGGTATTCCCTTTTCTCAGACATTGCCCGCAGAAATAACAAGCAGCTTAACCAGGGCTCCCTTTTGAAACCACCAAGAGCTTAAGTTTCCCATATAAAGGCTCTGGCATCAGGGCACCTTGAAGCAAGGGACTGTTAGTAGGAAAGTAGAGTTAATACAAAATGAGAAAAGCCTGTGGGGAGGGGAGAAGTCTCTTCTGCAGGGTGAAGCACAGCAGCAATGTGTAAGACTGAGATCCAGTGCCCTGCCAAGCCCCATGGCTACTGATTTGTGGCCTTTTGTTGATCAGAGGTAGGGTCTCACCCCCCCACTTGCAGCTGAGCCACAGGGGCAGCAGTTAGCACAGAGCCCACATCTGTTGGCACAGCCCTTTCTTCTCTGGGACAACACTGGCTGGGGGAATCTGGTTACAGAATCACAGAATGGTTTGGGCTGGAAATGGTTTTTGGCTTTACGGATCATCTAGTCTAAGCCCCCTGCCATGGGCAGGGACATCTTTCACTAGATCAGGTTGCTCAGAGCCCCGTCCAACCCGACCGTCATCACTTCCAGGGATGAGGCATCCACAACTTCTCTGGGCAACCTGTTCCAGTGTCTCACCACCCTCATCATAAAAAATTTCTTCCCTATATCTAATCTAAATCTACCCTCTTCTAGTTTAAATAGTTACTCCTTGTTCTATCACTACAGGCCCTGGTAAAAGGTCTCGCTCCATCTTCATAAGCCCCTTTTATATATTGAAAGGCCAAATAAAGTCTCCCCAAAGCCTTCTCTTCTCCAGGCTAAACAAGTCCAAATCCCTCATCCTTTCTTCATAGGAGAGATGTTCCAGGCATTTCACCCCTATTAAAAGGAGGCTCCCCCTCCAAAGTCCTCACGACATGAGCTCCGCAGGCTTTCCAACCACCAGCGCCCAGGGATGCCTCACCCAGAATGGCCCCGGACGGCCTCCCGGGACCACCCGAAACAACTCTGGGGTTACTGATGCTCCAGATGCAGGAGAGATGCTCAGCCCACCCCTCCGCGACCCTCCCCAGCCTCCAAAATTTCCTTCTGCCTTTACTTCTGGTTAATTCTCCAGACGTAGCCGCAAAACAGGGAGGAGTTTGGGGGGGCGGAGCCGTGGCAGGGGCACGGCTCCAGCCCCCCCTCCATCCCCGGTAAGTCCCGTCCCCGTCCCGCCCTTTGCCGGGAACCGCCCCGACGCGGCCGCCAGTGGCTGTGGGCGACGGGGGGGAGTTGTCCCGTTGCCCGCCCCTTCGGAGCCGCGGCCCGGCCCCTCTCCGGGGCGCGGGGGGCCGGGGGGGGCCGGGCGGTAGAAAGGGCGGGCGGCGAGGCGGGCGGCGGCAGTGCGCGGAGCGGCAGCGCGCAAGGGCCGGGCCCCGCCGGGGACGGACGGTGCCAGCATGGCTCTGGATTTCCTCGCGGGATGCGTGGGCGGTGAGGAGCGGGGGGGGGGGCTGCAAAAGGAGGAAAAAAAATAAATAAATTAAAAAACGGGGGGGAAGAAAAATGGAGGAAAGGAAAAGAGGGGGAAAAGGAAAATAAAAAGGGGGGAAGAGGAAAAAGAAAAGGGGGAAAGGAGGGGAAAGAAAAAGGGGGAGCGGAGAATAGAAAAGGGAGGGGGGAAAGGGGAAAAACAGAAAATAAAAATAAGGGGGGGAGGGGGGTGGAGGAGAGAGCTGGGCGCGGCGCTTTTATTTTGGGCGCGGGGAATTGCTTTGGGAAGGGGGCGGTGAGAGCGGCCGCCCCGCTGCAGGTGGGGGCCGAGCCCGGGCCGGGGGCGGCGCGGCGGGGGAAGGTCCCGGGGGGGTCCCGTGGCGGCGGGGGGTGCCGGGTCCCCCTCCCGGGGGCTGGCCCGGAGGGGCTGGAGGCGGCGGCGGGCGGCGAGGGAGCTCTCGGGGTTAGCGGAGGGGCAGCAGCGCGCTCGGGAACCCCTCCGACCTGAAAATATCTATAGCGGAGAGCATTAACGTGAAGAGGAAGAGACGTACGCCCGTCTTGCTCTTCCCTGTGCATCTGCTTACGGCCTTCCTTCTTCTATTTTTAGCAGTTGTTAAATTGCGTTCAGGAGATGTATTCTCACATCTTTTCAGTTATTTGCATTTGCTGTTCTCCTTGCCAACCTGGCAGAGATTTTTTTTTTTTTCTTTTTTCCCCAGCTTCTCTCTGACTTCATCCTAGTGCCCCCCTGCTTGCCAGGGATCCCGCATGGCCAGTTGTACCACTGGTCTTTTCAGGCTGAACACAGTGCAGATCACTATTTCTGTGGCTTGGATTATCTTGCTGCCGTGCTGGCCATGAACAACCTGGACTACTCGATCCTAGAGTGGGCTTTGTATTTCTGCCACACCCTCTCGGGGAGAGGGAAAGACACGCTCTTCGTGGAAATGTGAGAAGATGCACCGAAGCACTCGTAGTTCTTGCTGTCGGTGGTCATAGATGGATTGAACTTCCAGTTTTGGTCCCAGAAGTAGGGAGCTAGAGGATCTCTTGCTTCAGCCATACTTGTGTTTTTCAGTGCAAAATGCATGTAGTCAGATTAGTATAACTAATAGGCCTGCATGTAACTTCTAAAAAGTCCTTTGACACTGGAATAAAGCAAAGGTTTTTAGTAATGCATAGTCCTTCTGCAGGTGCTACCATCACATCTGGAAAGGCTGTGGGCAGAGAGCAGGAATTTTCTTCTGCCTTTAGAGAAGCTTCCAGGTTTTTTCTATGCCTCCAGAGTGGCACATCCTTGAAATATCTTGCTTCAGAGGAAACCTGCAATCTCTGCCCAATGGACATGCCTTGGGCTGAGGCCAGGAATCACTGCTGAACATCCCATATGATGTGGCACACTGTAGTTGCACAACTCAACCCCCGCCTGGGGCTTAGAAGCCCGAGGGGAACATAAAAGCACCTAGTACCGGCCTGAAGGACTGACTGTGGCTCTCTCACCTTCTGACTGGATGGGATGCTCTTTAGCTGGCCTGCCAGCAATGCTATGCACTTACACCTCAGGCTGGTGGTTGTGCTTGGCAACTGTAGTCCGAGACCCAGGAAGAAATCCATGAGTCATAACCATGGCATTTGTTTGGTTTCAGGTGCTGCCGGAGTGCTGGTGGGACACCCATTTGACACTGTTAAGGTGGGTCGATTATGAAATACCTTTGTCTCCAGGTAGAAAACTTGAAGATTTGCCAAGGAGAGGGGGAGGAAAAAAAAAAAAAAAAATCCCCAGACACTGTAGGAGCATAATCTGTGCTGGAAAGCTTGGAGTGAGCCTCCTCAACCACTGTTCATAGGTTTGCAGTCTCCAGGTCTTCAGAAGTGAAAAAATTCTTTGTATGTATGATTCAACCCAGTAACATGGCAAACGTTGGCCTAAGCTACAAGTTCATCAGTGCAGTAACATCATTGTATTTGAAAATATGATCTTACATTTAACTTAATTTTGTTCTAAGCTTGCTTCTCTGCAGCTGTTCATCACTAACTGCTACAACTGCCTCTCCCTGCACTTGTAACTCAAACCTACTTTGTTACTAGGTTGAAAATTTGTGTTTTGTTTCCCCCTCAAGCTCTGCTACTTACTCCTCAAGCATTAATTTGTTAGAATAGCCAAAGGGTGTAAGAGGATAAAAATCCACAGCATGAAGCTTGTCTGGGGCCTTTTTTCTCCCTTTAAGTATTGTTATATAGTTTATAACTTTCCAAGTTAAAATTGATTTTCTGATAGTCGCTTAGCTGTATGTATTATGCATACTAAGGGTAGCTAAGGCTTGTTCAAAGATAAGATTTGAAATCTCCTGGAGGGTCCTTCAGCCAGAACTCCCAGGGGTCCAAGCACTTTTTCCAGGATGGAATGACAATTTAAGTCACTTTTTGGCAGCCTTATCCAAAGTCTCACAGTGGAAGAACAGAAGAAGGGATGATAATATATTCCCTACTAAATTAATACACCAGATCACTAGACTGCACCAGCCAGCATGCCACCCACTAGAGCTATATTTGGAATACCTCTACCTTGCTGAATTTAGATATGCAAAGGGCTGATAGTGTTCCCGAGGTCATCACCATATTCTGTATTCTAGCATATGGTTAATTCAGTACAGGTTTTCCTAGCTAGTGGGTATTAGTCCTTGCCAGCCAAGTGCAAGCTGCTCAGACAGTAAGAACTGTATATATGTTGCTCAGAGTATGGGAAATTTGAATGTTAAGTAATTGGGTTGAATTCTAGTATATATTTTCAGGAATGGTATTATCCAGACTTGCATATTGTTTTATAGTGGTACAGGTCCAGCTGTCT
Organism: Morus bassanus; assembly: GCA_031468815.1. NCBI lineage: Eukaryota > Metazoa > Chordata > Aves > Suliformes > Sulidae > Morus > Morus bassanus. The sequence continues at coordinate 14,350,267 of CM062572.1, forward strand.
TTTTCTCTCACGCCCATCCTGCCAAGTTTTACATGCTTAACTTAAGGTGACAGGTCATTTCACTGAAGCCAGCAAAACTGCTAAAATTCTATACTCAACGTTAAGCATGTGTGGGGTTTTTGGGGTTTTTAAAGCAGAACAGCTTGTAGTGCATGAAATTAAACATTGAAGTGTCTGCAAAACTGGGGCTCCCATGCTAGTTCCAGCAGAGGAATTAATGCAAAATAGATGTGTTGAGGTTAGAAAAAGCATCTTGCTTTACCATAGAGCAAATAGTTTGTTTCTGGATGATGTGAAATGTTTAATGAAATCCAGTGTGGCAAACTATATTTCATACCCATTAGAAGGTATAAGCGTTTATCTTTCTTTGTTAGAGAAAATACTAATGTTTGTGTTATTAGCTGACATAGTCACCACTGTATATGAGAAAACTAACACTTTGGAAAAAAAAAGACATTGCATAACCTGTTGTATGTATGTGTGTTAAGAATTAACCCTTTTTGTAGTTCTGCAGTGTTTAAAGAGCTAGCTGATAGTCACCTTAGACTGTAAGTTTTTAATATAACTGAACAATGGGAAAGCTGCTTAGATAAGCCAGAATTTACTTTTGTCTTGGCTGTTAAGCTCGTTTTTGGCCAGTGATCATGTTTCACAAAGCGGGGAGGGGGATGGTGGGACACACAGGGAGAGGTTAAGCTGGTGAAGTCACCCTGCCAAACCCACAACTGAGCTGATCTCAGAACTGGCAAACTCCTTATCCCTGGTTTGTTGATGTAATGTATAAAATTGCTTTTTTGCTTTTAACTGCCTTTACTTTCTGAGCTAGGGGCTGTCTTCATTAACAGCAAAAGTGTTACTTTGTTGTAGATGACAGATAAGCCTCATCACGGGAGAGTTACCTAGTAAGTATAGCCCAGGTGAACACTTCTGTTTCTCTCAGTCTTAACTTATTCCCAAATGTATTAGTTCAAATAAAGATCTAAAAGACTTATGAAGCTTTTCCTTTTTAGTTTTAAACTGATGTGTCCCTCTTTTACAGCTATGGCATGGAGGGAGCGGGGTTTAAATATTTTTTTTTTTTTTTAATGTAAAGTCTTATTCTGAACCTTCTTTCTGGCATGCATCTCTGGCTATATACGCTACCACACACAGTGGCTCTAAAACTGAACCTCAGGCACACTGTTGTTGAGGTCTTATCCACTACATATCCTTGGAGGACATTTTCCTTGCTCAAACACTTCTAAATCACTTATTTTGCACATTATTAAATATTTGGACTGTTTTGGGGGTGTGGTAGTTTGCGGTTTTTTTTTGTTTAGTCTCCAGTAACTTCATGCAAGTCTTTAGTGATGTGAAATTACAGTGTGTTTACTATTTGACCTAAAACCCTAGTAACAGTGGTTTCAAATAAGAAGGAAGCAAGAATATTGTGCAATGAATAGAATAGAGGGTTAAACTTTGCACGATTCATCCTTCCTATAGTTGTACCTGCTAAATAAGAGCTTGCTGAATATGGCATTAATAGCCATAAGTAAAGTTTCATACACATCAGTGCCTGACCTGGCAGTTCACTACTGTGGGTACCCCTATGCGGTCATCACTGTGCTCAAGTGAGAGAACTGTTTTTCATTTCTAAACCTGGAGTGCCAGTACTTAACTTTCTAAATATTTTATCCTATAGCAAGGTTTAATTGGTCAATATTTCACAAATTACTTTGACAAAAATAGTGGGAGCTGTATGCCACTAGGAAATTCAACCTATATACAGAGTATGCCTAATTCTAAACTACTGAAGGCAAAGCATATAGAAAAGTCAAAGTAAGAAGGTTCCTAAGCTGCAATTCTCCCATGCCCATATGTGTGGAAGTCCCCTGACTTCACAGATGGGGTTTAAAATAATAGCAATAAACTGTAAATGTAATAAAACCTTCATTTTGTGCAATTCTGACAGCTTGTTAAGATTTATTACTTTGCTTGTGGGTCTGCTTCTTGAGCAGTTTTAACAATCTGCCTGCCCCCTGAACATCACGTTGAGTAACAAAGGATTTATTTTCTTTGAATCCCACCATAAGCCTACTTTTAACTCTAAAGTTTTAAAATTCTGTTCCATCTTGGAAGGCCTGAGGTGACCTCAGCCTCCCAGTACAGCTACTATACACTAAGGTGTATACTAAAAAGACACTGAGAAATAAAGTTTTGATTTATAAAACATAAAATGACATGTTGTAGGAATATAAAAATACTGAAACTAAATAATTTATTTTTTGCCTCAAAGAAAGCTAACCTGAACATAGAATTCTGACAAACCATGTCCCCAGATAGTTTTCTAGACCCACATCATCTTACAGGTCTTTCATTGTTGTAGTGGTGTTTATTATTACTTTAAAATCTTTTTATCGCTGTGTGCCTAAAGTCAGGAATCTTTCATACAGACCTGATAGTCTATTCTTTTCTGCAGAGTAAGAGTCTTGAGGTTTTTTTGCCCTGGAGTTGCAGCAGCAGCATTAAATGGTTGATAAGCATTTTTTCTGAGGAACATTGCAGCCCTCCATGCTGGAGATCAAAGACAGATTTCTAACTTTCCCAATCCAGTGAAACCAATTTACTGAGTTTATTGCAGTGTAGGGCTTTCCATGAACTAGGTAGCCTTAATGCTTTTTTGGTTTAAGTGTGCTGAGGGCAAATTAGCAGGAAAACACAGAATTGGACTTTCCCATTAAAGGTTAAAACACATTTGGGAAAAGGGCCTGTCTCCTAATGTCACCAGTTACAGTAACATTTATCTGTCCTGCAGAACATACCATTTCAGTTTTGGAAAAGTTAATTGATTACTAACATTAAAAGGTTTGAAACAGCCACACCCTCACAAATTGTTTGTGTTCAGCAGGTTAAAAAAACCAAACTAAAATTTAAAAGGGCAAGTGGCTTTTTATTCCTTTCTTTATGCAAAGTAAGACATCTTAAGAGTCACTTCCCAGCTACCCTCTGAAAAAAATCAGATCTCAGTGAAGGGTACCAAGTCTGGTAGCCAGAAACACTGTGGGTGTTGTTGTTGAAAGTTTCCATCCTTTTAAAATTATCCTTATTTCATACTTGACTTGTAAATACATTTTTATAAAATTCTATCAGGTTTGTACAGATTTTCCTTAGTATGAACGGAAGTATTCTTGGCAGCTAAAGAAAGTACTTATTGCAGCCAATACTGGAAAACTTCAGTCTGAAATTCTAGATAACAGTGTACCCTACTGTACTTCCACATACTGTTTTTCTAATAGTCACAAGAAGTTAATAATCCTCCTCCCTTCATGTTTTCACACCAAAAATTAATTTCAAACCACTTACAGAATATTTTTAAATTATTTTGTCACATAGGGCATTCCAGTCTCCAGGCTGTGCTCTTGCATATACATTGCTATAGCAAATCTCCATATATGTACAAGACACTAGTTTACCAATTAGGCTCTTCTTGACATACAAATCAGTATCTCATACAACTTTTTATAGGTTCGTCTACAAGTTCAAAATGTAGAGAAACCTCTCTACCGTGGGACCTTCCATTGCTTTCAGTCCATCATCAAGCAAGAATCTGTAAGTACAAAATTAATGCTTTGCATATTTTGTATCTTCATATATTTTGTATCAGAAGGGTGGGAAAGCTGTTAAAAAACCTCCTATAATTATTGAAGATCAAGAGATAAGCATACTCTGAACCTCACCTGACAATAGGGCAGATATTGTAGTCAGAAGTTTGCCAGAAACTTCATGAAGATCACTAAGTTGGAAGTTGGTATTTTGAAGTTAACTTTTTAAATAAGATAACGAGTTATTTGAATAGCTAATTTTCCAGGAATCCAGGCAATCTGAGCAATGAGTGAAAAAATTGGTGAGGTCTTCTTTCTGCTGAAGCTTTAAGACCATAACTAAAAGGTGGCTTTAGGCTTTTAGCGGCTTAAAAAATAAAGTATAAAAATTTACCAGAAAAATTTTCTCTGGATGGACTAAGATTATCTTCTGGATGTGTTCAACTATATATTTGTACTGCTAAAAATGTCTACATGTTTGTGTCCTAGGCAGCGATGAAATTATTATTACAGATGGTACTGATCTTCTGGCCACTGTGAGAAAGTTAGGGCACAAGGGAGAGCCAGAAAGGCCATGTTCTGCACAGTTTCAGGAGGTTATCAACACCTCTGTTAAAAAATGGGTTTTCCTTCCTTCTTCCATTAGGCTTTTGGACTCTATAAAGGTATTGGGTCACCAATGATGGGACTTACCTTCATTAACGCACTTGTGTTTGGCGTACAAGGAAACACACTTCGTGCTCTTGGAAAAGACACTCCTCTAAACCAGTTCCTTGCAGGGTCAGCGGCAGGGGCAATCCAGTGTATCATCTGCTGTCCCATGGAATTAGCAAAGACAAGAATGCAGCTTCAAGGAACAGGTGAATACAAACTAAAAATGAAGAACTACAAAAATTCTCTGGATTGTTTGATCAAAATCTATCGAAAGGAAGGGCTGAGGGGTATCAACAGGGGCATGGTCTCTACATTCATAAGAGAGACTCCAAGCTTTGGCTTTTACTTCCTGACCTATGACTGCATGACCAGGTATTTAGGCTGTGAAGCTGAAGACAGTTACGTTATTCCCAAACTGCTGTTTTCAGGGGGGATGTCAGGAATCGTGTCCTGGCTCTCCACCTATCCTGTGGATGTGATCAAATCCCGGCTTCAGGCTGACGGAGTTGGAGGTGTTACACAATACAACGGCATTCTGGACTGTGTCCGAAAGAGTTACCACGAAGAAGGCTGGAGGGTATTCACAAGAGGTCTTACTTCCACACTTCTCCGTGCTTTCCCTGTCAACGCAGCTACCTTTGCTACTGTCACTGTGTTCCTAATGTATATGAAGTCAGAAGACAACCTTCGTGAATGTGAACCAGGTCCAGTAATCCAGCAACCTTCCAGTTTGTGAACCTTATCTGTTTGTTCTCCTGATCCAAAGCCCGGCTGGTTGGGTGTTTTTAAACATAAACACTTGACCTGCACAAGTGGTGTAAATGTATCTGTTTAATGTATCTCTATAAAGAATTCCTAAATGTGTCAAATTAGGATTTCATCTCATTACTTGTATAAACAGCATATTGCCTTATTAAGGACTTCATATCTAGTAGTATCCAAGTAAGATGGGGACCTGCCTTTAGAAAGTACTGTACAGTTACTCTTGTGGCTCCAGAAGAGGATCTGGAGAACATCGTAGTACCAGAAATCAGGTTTTCTTCCACTCATGTTCTGAATGACTGAGTTAGGTTGAATGCAAAGGTGTTTTCAGAAAACATTTCTTTTTGTATGTAACAGGAGTAGGTATAGTCCTCTAAGGTGAAGTAGGGGGAAGAAATTGAATGTTGGAGGCATTTTGCAGGTAACCCTGAACTGTTTTAAGACATGGACTAGCAGTCAGCTAGCCATGTTTTTCTTTTCCTCTGCTTTTATATGTCATTGGTTTTAGCAGCAACTTTGTTCATACTGGTTTGGGGGGGGGGGAGAGGGAATGTTCCTAAGCTACTCCCATACCTTTCAGCTTTGAATAAATATCTTAAGCACAAAGTTAGCATCTGCAGTCATATGCACTTGTTCCTTTAAAGTTCAAGGCTTGTAAGGATTTAGGGAAACTCAAATCTGGTAAGACTGATGTTACTTGCCTTCACTTGTATTTTGCGTTTGGTGGGTGCACAGGTTGCCTTGACTAGATTCAGCCCAATTAGACTTTGCTCTCTGAAATTAATGCAACTTTGCACCGCTTCTCCCAACACGCACCATAGCAGCCAGTGACGTACAGAAGTCAAAGTCCTACCTGTGGTATTGCACAAAATGTTCATGGGTGCAATGTTAGCTTAGCAGCTTGAAGTACTGTAGAAATACGTACATGTTTAGAACTGGAGCTTTCACACCTTTCCAGAAAATAGGGGTGGAAGTGTCTGAAATGGTTGGTGTTCAATACGCTTGCATTATGAATTTAAACAATACTGATTTTTATGTATTTAGTTACAGTGCTACTGGAAAGAAGACTGAAAAGGGTTTTGGAGAATTTTCTTGTGGTTAATCTGCTGTGATTTTTTTTTTTTTAGCAGTCTATTCAAGAGGGATTGCATTAGTCAAAGAGCTATAGACAGTTATTTAAGATTTGAAATAAGAACTACACATATTTGGCACAAAGAGCCAGGAGGATGGAGTACATGTGTGTGAGGAATGTATCAAACTAGTTCAGTAAGTACAACTTGTTACACTTTTGGTTGGGACAAGTGCAATATGTGGTTAATTTATATGAATTTTCTGAAGAAACCTTATTTCATAGCATTTTCCTTCTAAAGAAACCTTATTTCATAGCATTTTGCACTGTAATAAAATATGCTGGAGAAACCTGTAAAACTGGTATGTCTTTTTATACCTTGGAGGTATGTTGGATGTTTTAGTGCCTACCTGCACTGAGATTCAAATTGAATGTTAAATCTGTCTACTAAGCTGCATATGCACAACTCACAGCACAGACCATTTACACCTTTGTACAGTAGTCTGTAATTATTGTATATAAAATGAGGGAATAAATTTTTTAAAAATTTTGACTTTGGTTCTTTAAAGTTTCTTATGTTTTACTCCGATGCTTCCTTGTGTTAAATCTGGCTTGCAAGAGGGCAGGGTTTCTGGCTTTTGTCTGAATTAACTTGTTCCCCATCTGCCTTCCATGCACCACCAGGAAGGACAGTGCCTTGCTCTGGCTTAGAGTGTATCAATCAGTTCGTTGAAGGAAAGAAGGGAAGTTGCCTGAGCTCGCTTTTTCAAACTGATCTTTTCACTGAGTACCTCACTTAAAGATATTATAGGTACACTAAAAGAACAATCATGCTTTTAGAGCCAGAGAGCTGGCGGCACGCTTGGACCCTTCATATTCTGCATTTATTTGGTTTAAGCAGTGCTGATCAGCACCAAGGCTGTACAATTGCAGAAGACAAGTTTAGGGTCCCTGCAGAGTCACATCAGAATCAAGTACCAGGTCTGCCAACAGCACTGTTCATACCTGAATCAGAGTAGCGCTTGGCTCCAAGATGCACAAGTCTAGCAAAAAAGCTTTGTATGTTGTAGTTTTTTGTTTTTAGACAGCACAACTAGTCCAAAGAGCATCAATATTCCAAATAAAAAGCCACGCAGGAGAAGCAGGACAATGTGTGTTATGACCTATGAAAAAAGACCTCCCATTGCTGACAAGAGGTTGTTCCAGGTACTGGCTCCACTAATTCATCTTAAAGGGTAGATATGTGACCAAAAGAAAGCCTGTCAAGCATCAGTTTGCTAGATCAGAAAAGGGAAAGGCCACCCCTTCAACTAACCGTGACCAGGGGCAGTTCCAGTCAAGTACCTTGTGTTCTCAGCAGGAGAAACAACATTGAACCATGGCACAGAAACAAAAACTTGGAATAAGCGAACAGTGTCTCTCTAAAAGATAGCATTATTATTATTATCATTAACACAGAAAGGGCTACACAATGTTTTACTTGCAGTATTTACTAAAACATTTTCTCCAGAAATTCATCCATCTGGAACTTAAGAGAAATAATCAGTAGCAGACACTGGAGGTTACTCAACAAGCCTAACAGGAGGGTAAAAGGCCAGCTTTCAACCTAGTCTGACATCACTTACTTGAAATCTGTGCAACTTCCAACTATTAAATCAAGCTAGACAATAGCCTCAGCCTTCTTAAACATGATTCAGTTCCTACCTGGTAGATTTCTGATATGCCAGCCAATTTAGCCAGGACAGACAGAACTGTATTCTGCCTCCCCAGATCCTCTTTCCCACAAGCATCATCAAGCATCCTGATACTGGGTAGGAGATGCTCTATTAATACCCCAACAACTGAAGGGAGTAAGAAAGCAAGTCACCTACTATCAAGTCCCCATGTTCTACTCTTTCTTATGACCCACCCTGCTGCTGGATAGGTCATACCAGCGTTACAGGTTGCAGCCACAAACACGCTCAATTAGAATCATAGAATCATTAAGGTTGGAAAAGACCTCTAGGATCATCAAGCCCAGCCATCAGCCCAACACTACCATGTCTCCTAAACCGTGTCCCGAAATGCCACGTCTACACATTTTTTGAACACCTCCAGGGATGCTGACTCCATCACCTCTCTGGGCAGTCTGTTCCAGCACCTGACCACTCTTTCAGTGAAGAAATTTTTCCTAATATCCAATCTAAACCTCCCCTGGTGCAGCTTGAGGCCATTTCCTCTCATCCTATCACGAGTAACTTGGGAGAAGAGACCAACACCCACCTCGCTACAACCTCCTTTCAGGTAGTTGTAGAGAGCGATAAGGTCTCCCCTCAGCCTCCTCTTCTCCAGACTAAACAACCCCAGTTCCCTCAGCCGCTCCTCATAAGACCTGCTCTCCAGACCCTTCACCAGCTTCGTTGCCCTTCTCTGGACACGCTCCAGCACCTCAATGTCCTTGTTGTACTGAGGGGCCCAAAACTGAACACAATATTCAAGGTGGACAGGAGGAAAAAAAGCACCCAGCTACAACCCTTCCAAGTTTTAAAGAAGTTTTACTATAATAACTACTGCGGTGAAATTCAGTTCATTTATCATGTCTACAACTGTAATATGACAGTATTCATATTTTTTTTTGGTCCTCTCTTGCCTTCCTCTGCATATAGCTTTTTTTACAGTTCACGTGAAAATGTAGCAAGACATTCAAGGGATGAAGACCTGTTCATTGCAGGTGTAGGACAGGTAGCATACTGGGCAAATTACTAAGACACAAGTGTAAAAAGTTGACCTTGCAGAGGAAAAGTGTGTTTGTTCTTTGAAATTAAATATATTTACGATTGTGCTGGAAAACAGGTGTTAACAGCTGTTGTTAGCCAGACTTTTGATCTGTGGACAGTTAAAGAACAACTTAAAGCCCAGAATTGTGCCAAACACCATTAGATTAGCAGAAGGTGCAATTAAATCCCCCTTCTGCCACAAAAACAGCCAGAGAAAATAGAAGCTTACCCAAGGCAACCTGCCATATCAAACATCACAGCCGCGGATACAGCTGAAGGATCTAAGGGACCATATGGCTCTGGGAGGCACAGCAACAGATTAGGAAATCAGAGAACTTCCTGGGCCAAACCTAGTGGAGATAGGCTTTGAAATCATGAGCAAACTGCTTCCTTCAATGTTCGGGAATTTATGTATGTTCATGGGCAGTGGGGGAGGAAAGCAGAGGAAAATAAACAATTTTCATCCTCCCAGTGCAACTATTTTGCAGTTTTTGTACTAGTGTTGTCCTCGCCAATTACAAAAATGGTTATCACTAACAGAAAAAAAAATTAGTGACATAATATGCACCATAATACATATGATAAACAGTAAAAGCTTGTCTACTCATAGTTTATTATCAGTTTTAACTGATTTGACCTAGAATGTGATTTTAAGCTATACAGTTTCACCCATAAATAAACTGAAAGCAACCAAGGCAAGGTCTGCAGTGGAAAAAAACACCCTACACATTGATATAATTGGAAGAAAGGCCAGTTCTAATGTCCACAAAAAACATTCTTCAGGTCTATAAACCTTTACATCTAACACAGTTAAACTGCTTCTTAGTATCATTCACTACTATTACTTACATTTTATTATGACTACTTTTTCCTACTGGAAGAAATCTTCCATGTTTTTTACTAACAGTAAAATAGAGTTGGACCATTTCAACCACATCCATGTGTCAATCGATAAAATACTAAAATCATAACGAACCTTGACCTCACAGTCTGCACTGTTTGCTAAATATATTAAAATAGGAAGAACTGTTGCTAGAGTAATTTGACTTGGCTAGACTAAAGTTGGTTTGAAAGAAAATTAGGATTCTTTTTCTGGGGCGTGATCTAGTTGTCTTAAGCAGAGATTTATCCTAGATCAGGTATACTCAAGTGTTGCAATCAACCAGGCCACACACCCTCTTCCTTGTGCACTGATGTATTTTCACTTAAGGAAGAATCTACAATAGGTTAATTTTCAAAACAGGCTAGTAATAAAGTTCAAGCTTCATAACTGCAATTAAAGGAGGTAAAAGTTAAAATAACTCTTACCCCTGACTTCCTCCAGGCAAATGCCTGCTTCCCTGCCAGTTCATAACTGAGAGACTACACTTTCATTTCACAGTCTGGAAAAAATTGAGATTAAATCCCCTATTCCTAACCTATGCAAGAGGAAAGAATGAAAAGAAAACCCAAACAAACATAACCATATAAAAAACCCACACAACAGGAAAACCTGAAGACCTGCCGTAGTATTATTCCTTGCAATCCATTTCCAAACCATGAACACTTGTATGTCCTTTCAAGCTAAGGGAGTCATTGGATTCATATAAATCCATTGGAGGTTCAGTCAAAGCACTGGTTAAGATTGAAGACCAAAGGATTCCATGTCCAAAGGCCACATATTCTGTTTTGCTGAGGAAAAAAGAAACGTGTTTAAAAATAGTCAAAACGTGAGCTGCGTGATGCCCCATGGGCAAGGCAGTCACAAACTCTGCAAGCCAAAATTGCAACTGGCAAACGTTAGTGAGGTCCTTGGCAAGCATTTTGCAGCTCTGAAGGACACCCAACTCTATGAGCCCTTAAATCATCCCACAAACGCTAACATGCTGGGGTTTTCTACAGATTTGTCATGCAATCGATTGCTGAGATAAGCTTTAGCTGAAGCACATTAGGACATACCCAGTCACCAAGCTTTTTCGTGTATGGATTTGCCCCCGTTTAACAGGGGGTCCATCTTATGCCTCAGTCTTTATCTGCTCTATGATTTATCTCAAAAATATATCTGTTATTCACAAAGAACATTCCTCTGAAATACACCTTTACCATGGGCCTGCTCCAGAGAGAGAACCAGTTTACTTGAGGTCTTTGCTTCCCTGAAGAGCAGCAATGCAGGACTCTGATCAATAAGTTTCCTGCAGTCTCTGCAATGGCCTTGCAAACGTTATGAGCAGCAACACACTGAAGGAAAATCAAATGGCGAGGCCCTGCCTGCCTCAGGTGAGCTTAGACTTTTTAGGAAGCCACTGATGGAGTGAAGCATTGGTGTTTTACCTGTATATCAGCTAACCAAAATAGCCACTTACAGTTGAAAGCACATTTATTAACACTGCATGTGATTAGATTTCCACATTTAAGGTATTTGATATTAATATTGGAGGTATGGATCCCCTAAAAATATACAATCCATGTTACACTCAACAGTTTTCATTTACAGTCTTTTTTTTCATTGCCTTGCTGGTGCTTTTTACGAATGCACAAGTACGCTCGGGACTCTCAGAAATCAGCATAGGGCTGTACTTATCTGCACTGGTGTGTGAGAAACTCGCTCTTTTGACACTGGCACGTTCCACATCTGGCAGGGTCTACACACAGGACACCCTACACACACTCGACCTCACAGGGGCACCCTGACACTTGCTGTTCTGTCTGCTGGTCACACTGTACAAACTGGTAATTCACTGCCATCTCCTGGCAAACTACTATTCAAGAGTATCTGTACAGACTGAAATAAAGCATTGGCATAGATGCTACCTAGTATCAGCCCGAGAGAAATGACACTTAAACCTACAAGAACACTTAATGTAAAAGTGGTGGCAAGGGAAGCATCCAAAAGTCCTGCAAGGATCCCAGAGACTCTGTCCCTTTCCCTCCCTCCCAAAATTGACCAACATTTCTACAGAACTTCAGGCTTGCTCATGAAGAGAGGTTCCACTTCACAGAAGAACCCGGTAAGAACACCAGCTCACAAGAGGAATATTATGTCCACACCTGAATACGCAACAGAAGGAATGGTATCCAACCAGCATCCAATCTTAAAGCTCTTCTGTTAGAAAAAAAATAGCAGAAGACTTCAAAACCTGAAACTGGAGTTGTTTAAACAAGTTGCTAAAAGTGATTTTTCTCTTTTGCCTACAGCAAAACGTGTTTTTTTGCTGCTTTAGAGGAAGCCAGGACTCAAAGAATTCACATGAACACTTCTACAGAATCTGATGTGCTTTCTCCAAAAGGAAATTCAATATTCTCCACACTACTTCCAGAAAAATGAAGGAACTGAAAAAAAAATTTCTAAGCAAAACTGCCTCAATAATATAGGATGATTGTGAGTACACATAAACTTGCTTAAGCTGGTTTAATTTAGGCAGAGAGAATGAAACCAAAAAAGGGACCACTAATTAAATTATACCTTATAAAATGAAGCCAGTAGCCATCCAGGTGGCATTTAAGCATTGCTGTAAAGCCATCTTCACACTATTAGCTTTCTGCAACTTGAAACTACGTCAATTCATATGATCAAAATGAATACTGAGTCTCTCCCATTCTTTTGCCCTGGGACTGCCAAATCAGACTGATATAAGAAATCTTTTCACTCTTCCCAAAGAAAGCGCTACTTTTTAACTACTCCATTTATATAGCTATGTAAATCTATACTAGATCCAAGTCCAAATTCTATTTTTATTCCTGCCTGCAAGATTTACACCCAACACTCAGTTTTGAAATCCACCACTAATTCTGAAGTTTCTTAAGAACTTCTGATTTCTCCATTGCTTTAAGCACTACAGGAATATTAGTGTAGTTACTAAGAAATCAAAGCTTAATGCTGACACAAACATTATTTTCTTTCCTCATCTTCTTAAGCCACTGTAACACAGACTTAAGAAAGGTGCCACACAGATGAAAAACTTATTATTCCAGTACCATCATTATAGAACAACTGGATCAAGCAACTGCAAGTAAGAGCTACCACTTCACTCAGACTTCCTAGGCTGATTTGTCTAGCAGCCCTGACAAAAATACCAATTTTTCTCCACTTCTTCAAAGCAGTAAGGAACCACTTTATCAAGTGGAAACACGTTTTATCACCACTGCCATTCCTCTTCACCTAGCACTCTGAAGGGATTAGCTTTCTTCAAACATTTTAAAAGCCTCAATAATTTTGCCAATTCTGCTAACTATTGCTTCTCATGCTTTTTACTTACTGCGGAACTGGCAGGGGGAAAGGATCTCTGTGTGCCTTTAAAACTATATCACTGCTGACAACCTATGTTAGAATGCATTTAGTATTTGGCTTTATTGACAATTTGTGACCACTGGGGGGGGGGGGGGGGGGGAGTGTCAAATTGCACCAGCTCAATTCAACAGTGAACCTCTTCAAAAAGAAGATAACTGAAGTCAAGTACAAGCGAGTACAGCTGAGATCCTGGTAGAGATGAAGGAGCTCTCAGTTCCATTTCGCTAAGAATTTATTCACTTAGTTATTTCAAATCTGTACCTGGGCTCCTCCTACACCCTTTTCAAGAAAAACAATCTCCAGAAGTAACAGGTATTTAAGTTCAGTTTGTCCTGTACTTAAAGCAGGACCTACTGCTACCAGCAGACCACAGACACACAGCTGGAAAAGTCTACAGTCAGTTCTACCGTTTAAAAAGTGGTCTGAGTCCAAAAGATGCACAGCTACAGAATTTGTCTCCTTCCATTTTGACAGCAAGAGAACCAGATAGAACAATGTGAAATATAAGATGAAACAAGCAGTAGAACATGCATGATGAGTAAGCACTTTTGCCAGCTTTAATACCTCTGGCTGAATTCCACCCACCCCTCAGACTCTCCTCCCCTTACCTGAACTTGCTCACAAATAGGTGGTATAATGCAGGAACTTGTCGACAGTAGGCTGGCAATGGTGGTTTCAAAGTCAACTCTGTTGCTATTCTCAGAGTCTGTAATTTCTTCACTGAAAATCCATAAGGAAAACTCTGGAATCAACTAAGCACGATGTTTTAAAGAACAAGATGTGCCAATTATACTTTAAAAGCTTAAATAACTTACAGAAGCTGCTCAATGCAAGTATTTATTTATACCCAATATGTAATTAACCAGTTACAAAGCAAGATCTTTCATGCTACCAAGTGTTGCTACTCACACTCAGGACTGTATTGAATGTTACTGATTTGAGGCCTAGATGAATATTTTAGAAATCTCTCTCTGTAATCAGCTGCAATATGACTAGGGGCAATACAAGTTTCAGTTCCCAGTTAATCCTCAAAACAATATTTAACATAAATAATTTAGTCTCAAACGTATGTTCAAGAATGAAGTACTAACACCATCAAGGAATCTCTTTACCTTGCAATTCAATAAAATGGGTACCACTTTGTGACATAGGAAAGCAAACTTCTGTGCAAGCCTAACACCATCATATATACTGATTAAGAAAAAAATGTAAGGTCAATTAGAACTAGACTGAACTGATTTTATTTCCTTCCAAAAAGAATAGACACTAATTTAACTGTATACAGAATTTAATTTAACTATAACTATACAAGTTTCAGTATATTGTCCTGTTCAAGAACTTATATATATAAAAAAAATACTGCCAAAATTCTAATGCATACTTTACAATTAAATGCCCCACCTTTCTTTCTACCCCTAATAACCTCAGACTAGAGCTCCAATGCTCAGATAAACTTATGTACGGACTAAAATTCCCTTGCCTGTAAGTGTAGTTTTGTTATTACCCATGTTTTTTCCACTACCACCAAAACTGGACTCAAAAGTAAGTTTTACGGTATTAGCAATGGAAAATTTGATTAACCTTGTGAGAACAGAATTCAGAAAAAGATCAACAACAGTTTTTGCTATATTAAAATGTCACATCCCTCTAAAAATAATACTTATGCATTTCTTTGCATATTCTTATGTTTATAAATCTGTCAGATTTTACTATAGTATCTGCAAATTTCTTACTCTGAACACTTGAAAAAAAATGAGTAGTAACCACTTTTAGTTAGACCATCAAAACTCCATCAAGTTCTTTGAGAACTGAGTTCCTCTTTCCAAGTTAAAGGTGTCCAACGAGGTTCCAAGAATTTTCATCATTATACTCAAACAAGTTAACCAAAAGAAAAAGACAATTCTCTTTTTTTCTGGTACGACCACTCGAGCCCTACCGTTCCCCCACTTCCTACTGTTATTGCATTTAAACCTCCAAGATTCCTTACCTTGACTAAACAAAGGTGCCCATTTAGTTATTTACTGTACTGTTTTACCTAGTTGCTGTCCAGGCACACTGAAAACTCCCCACTACACTGCCAAGTCGCCGTTCCAGTTAATGGAAGTCTAGGTCACTCAAAAACAGAATTACGGCCAGCAATTCTGTTTAGGTACACCACCTGACATGGCATTATGTAATTTCATCACAATGTAATTGATTGCAAAGTAAAGGAAACTCGAGTTTATTTAGCTTCCAATTTCTGGGAGGCCAAGAGGAACTGGACTGCTCTGGACAACAAAAGAAAATAGACTGTGCTTACAGATCATTTTCTGCCATACTCTTTCTTTAGGACCACTGTTTTATTGTTGCCCTTTCTATTACATGGGATGTACATATTATCAGGTGTTAATAAAAAGTCAGTGCCTGTACAATACATTCTACAACTGAGCACCACTTTCCGTAACTGAACAGGCAAAGAAATTACACTGAACATCAGCATCTGGCAGTATTTCTCCAAAAAAAGTGACTAAAATGGGTTTAAATTGATTAACACTATTAAATCACATCTAATATTTGATACTACATGATTTCATTACAGCTATACGATACAATTATACAAAATGTGTTAACATCAAAGAATACAACCAAAATTTAAGATAGCAAACAAAACCTATATAACTTTTTTCTTTACAGGAAAATACTTTTGAAGTATGCATGTAACTGCCCATTCTTTTAAAGAAAATCTACCGCAAGCAAGTTATCAACCTCCAGAAAAATCACACATAGCATTACTACGCATATCCCCAAAAAGTGTACAATATGCACACTTGGAAAATACAAAATTAAAAAAATTGTAAGCAACAGGTGAGCTTCATATTTATAAGAATGTGAAAAGAAGTCCAATTTTAGCACTGTTGTATAAAGAATTGTCTTTTTTGATGCAAGTTCATGAACTAACCCCTTCAGTTGGGGCCACACTTTACAAAACACCGTGTTCTTGAAACGGGATTACAGAGCAAGGTAGAGCATCTTAGCAATGTCACCTTAAAGTTTTTTTGTGGGGTTTTTTTTTTTTTTTTGCTTTTTATTTACTACTTATCAAAACACGTCCTTTAGGTTTGTAGGGTTCTTTTTTTAAAATTCTTTCCTAGAAACAATATACAAAGGGGAGGCATATTTATTTCCAATTCATACTCCTGTAAGATGCTTTGAGTTCAAGAACTTTCTCCTCCAACTCTCACTGGTTGTTTTTGGCCTTAGCGTGTGTTAAGATGTGAGATTTCAGGTTAGTTGATTGCGCAAACTTCTTATTGCAGCCGTCAAATGGGCAAACATAGGGCCTGTCGCCAGTATGAATTCGCACATGTGTGCGTAAATTGAAGTCCAGTGAAAAACGCTTTCCACATCCTTCAAATGTACACTGTCGAAAGGAAAAGACATACTCCATTAGCTAACAAAAGTAGCACTCCTTTCAATCATTCATTAGAACAGTATTCTTTAAGTCACCAGACTGCACAAACATGAAGCTAGATACTGAAGATTATTATAGGTGAAGCTGTGGGCATCACTTTTAAGCTGTATTTAAAAAATAAAATTAACACTTCAGGTTGTTTTACAACAGTAATATATTTATTTTCAAAGAGGGAAATAACTACCAGCTTGCAAGCAAATGCTTTCACTAAGAACACCTTCTCTGCATATGAAACACTATTTTACTCTGTGTACTAGAAAACAGAAAGAGTGTTTCACATCAGAATTTCCCTCTTTTGGTGATAATTCGCAAAAATTTGCACATTTTATCAGCTTTACTTTTAAGATGGGTTCAGAACACAAAAGGCAGCATGTTTAGCAGTAAACACTTATCACTTAAAACACAGCAACTCCAGCATACACATCTAAGTGAACGCCTGAGGACTGTAAATTAGGATTCTGAAATAATTCATTTTAAAAAAATATATCAACAAAAAATGCCTATCTTAAACGTGTACTGGAGAAACAGATATGCTCAAGACTATGAATACCTGTAAAGATTTATAAGGAGTATCATATGAAGTAGGCAGGGGACCTCTGGTGGCAGAAGCTCACGTGACTTGATATGAATGGAAAGAGATTCAGTGACTACCACAGTTTTGCTGAAAACTGATTAATACTGCTACTGAAAATAAGTATCATGAGTCAACTCAGCAAACAGCCCCAAGCCTCAGTTGTCCACAAGTGCTAGGTTGAAAAGATGATGAGGAGAAAGAGACATTTTCCTCATTCAGTAGTAACTGCAGACTTCCTTTTTGAAGTGGGTAACTTTACATGGTATCTTGGAAGGCATCTCCATGTACATACAATACGCTAATTTCTAACAAAAGCCGGTGGAATTAGTTAAATGACAGCCTAATTAAGCGCTAATTAAGGGGACTTCCAATTTTTAAGGTGGTCCTTCAGTGCCTCATCTGATTTTACAGAAAACCATAGTATCCTCAAAGTCATACAGAAGCTAGGTTACAGTTACAGTCTACACATGTTTACCAAATAAATTGTCATACTTATGCCTGATGGTTAACAATACCTGAAAGGGCTTCTCTCCGGTATGAACTAGCTGATGTCGCTTTAGTTTTGAGCTCTCCACAAAGGCCTTGCCACATTCTGCACATACGTGTACTCGAGGGCCATGAGTGTGCAGATGCTTCCTCATGGCAGAGTTGTCCCTGAACATCTTTGTGCAGCCCTTAAAAAGAACAATGAAACTCAATTAGTAGATAAGCTACTTCTGATAAAGGTTTTATCTGCTACAGTACAAGCATTTTAAATTCTTTTATATCCTGAATACTTTCTTAGAAGTTGGCCCAGAAAAGGAGA
This sequence comes from Morus bassanus, assembly GCA_031468815.1. NCBI lineage: Eukaryota > Metazoa > Chordata > Aves > Suliformes > Sulidae > Morus > Morus bassanus. The sequence goes on from CM062572.1 coordinate 14,368,186, forward strand.
CCCCTTACATTTACTTAAAAGCAGCAAAACCAAGAAAACTGATCACTTGAAAAGCTGGAAAAAAACCCCAACCCCGAACAAAAAACCCCCAAACCCTCTCCTCACTTAGTATTATAAACCACGTGCAGTCAAATGAAAAATAGGACAGTCTCATGGAGAAGATGCAGCTCTGATAGAAGCAAATGAATAAACCAACAAAAGCACTTACAATTTCAGGGGAAAAAAAACCCAAAAGACAGAATGATAGTTCGTGGGTACCTATAGTAGATACTTCAGTGTGCTATATTCTGACCATTACAGTACTATAATATACAATATAGTCTCTAATATACTGCAGACTACTCTCTAGTATCAATTTGTATGTGCACCACTCCATCTCCAAACATTCTGTCCTCTTCCTTTTCATTCCTGAGAAGAAATGGAGCAAGTGGGTTTCCAGCTTACAGAAACTACCTTGTCCACACTGGCAGCAGCAGACTGATCACTACCACCTTGAGATACAGAGAGACTGCCGCTGCTTCTACAGTTTAAACCTACGAAGTGACACTGGGCAACTGGATAAGGTAGGAGAATCTCCGAGTTAGTGTCAACTCAATCTAAAAGCAAAAGATACTCACATTATTAGCTCGGGTACAGCATCAGAAGTCTTAATCTGGGGTCCATGCCGCATCGACACAGAAATACTACTTTTGATTCCAGAGTACACTTAAGCCAGCAGCGACCTGGCACTGTCTTTACCCACTCTTTCTAGACCTTTTTTCACCTTTTAGTGACAATCAATAGACATCTATCATATGTTTTATAAATGTCTTCCTCAAGGTTCAAAATCCCTCATAAAATCCTATCAACAACTGTAAATTCTATCCGTACTCCAAGTGATGCTGTTTAAACTTATATAAAATTAGTCTACCAACACCACTGTGCTATGAGACATAAAATTCGACAACAGAACCTAAAGGAACAACCAATTGCTAATCTTAAATTCTGCAAGCCTCCTCTTTGGAAATTATTTTTTTTCCAAAACTAATAACCACGTTTAAATATGCCTTATTTCTTAAAAAAAAAAAAAAAAAAAAGGGGGGGGTGGGGTGGAATGCCACTCTCAAGAAGAGTTCTCTCTTCAGGCACTAGAATTTCTTTGGCTGATTTAAGAAGCATTGTGCTACCATTCATCGCACCTAACAGAACTGGGTGGGGCAAAGCAGCATCAAAATAAACATACCATCAACATTGTTTTCATTTATTTCAAAGCCCCTGCTTGCCTCTGAGAGGAGCAGTTACATCTCCTACGATGTTTTTCTTTTTCAAACTGAAGTCATAAATGCACAAAGCTTAGAAACATTAGAGAAAGAAAATGGAAGGACAGAATATTCTTTTTTTTCCCCTGTTTAGATGAAGTTGAGGCTATGAAAAAGTAAATCAAAGAAATGAAGGCAGCATTTCTCAGTACTGTAAGGAGTAACTGTTCTTGTATCTCCACATACTATACTATAATAAAACCATGACACTTGTAGAAAGTGAATAATTGGAAATTAATATAAGCACAAAGAGTAATCCAGCAAATTCCTTAGACTATGGCTGTCAAAGAAGCCTTCTGCTCATGCTCTCTAATGTGTACTATTAGCTATCTGCCCTGATCATTTGCTTAGGCCCACACTTATCTAGACCAGAAGTCAGCAAGATTGTATTTGTCTTTTTTCATTACAGACTAAGTCAGCTAACAGAAGCTCTACAAAAGCTGGATAATGCAGTAAAGCTAGATGCTACCAATCTAGGTGACTGGCAACATTTATTCAAGACAGAGGCTTCTCTGCTACCAGTGGATCAGAATTGTATCTCCAAGATGCCTCTCTCTCTCTTTCAAGACAATGCACCTTCCAGCTCTCTGGAATGTAATTCAAAGTTTTCCAATAATGCTGACTTCGGCATCTGCACCATAAATTGCTGATTCCTGATCTAGACTCCAAATCTTGTCATAGTTTCCAAGCAGAGGATATATAGATCTTAGGAACGTACTTTGAACAGCTTTCAGAACATTCTTTCAAGTATGTAATCTTGGGTGGCAGGAAATCACAACAGTAAAACCAGCATGTTAGGGACTGTGCATCATGGTTACCAGAAGATTAGGGATGCACTAACCTTAAGACAAGGAATGGGAATAATATATTATTCAGTGAAAAGTTTTTAAGGACGCCTCTAAAGAATGATAACTAAAATACAGTTAACTGAGTGTAATCTATTAACAGTAAGATATTTTAGTTACTCATTCTCAAGACAAAACATCAATACAAAATTCTGGTCTACAAGTTACTACCTACTCAGAAGCTGAGCACTTCACTTACTTTGTGAGGACAAGCTATCGTTCGTGGAGCATCATCTTCTTTAATTTTTCTTGGTTTCATTCTTAAAAGATAAGAAAAAACATTAGTAGAAAACATTAGTAGACAGCTCTTCTCCCATAACAGCCTATATAACACACACATTTATTTGATAGTATTGTGTGCATCAATAGTACTCAGTTTAATATTTTCAAAACCATCATAATATTATTAAAAGTATAATCAGGCAGTTGGAAAGTTCAGCTTTTCCAGAAGGACCTCTCAAATTCAGAATAAGACATTTAATACTACCATCCTAGTCCTTTGAATATGTGGAAAACAAGGGTTTTTTTCTGACTTGTACTAATTGTTATTAGGAGATTTTGTTTGAAAACTCTGGTTTTTATTGTGCCGTTACCCATGTGGCCTATTTATCTTCACTTTCTCTGCATCCCTGCATCAAGACACGAAGGACAGAGTAGCCTCAATCATTCTTCAATATTTTCACCACACAAGACTTGATAAGAAAACTCTACAGAAGCAGGGAAGGCAGGCAAGTTGTGGAATCTACACAGACAATGTAGACACCCGTTATAACCACAGAAACTGCAATTATTCTTACTTTAAGCTACTGCACACATGGATTCCACTCTTGGCACCTGACAAGCAATCACCTATTTACTCTTGGTCACTGATAGGGATTCATGAGTGCCATTCATCTCCATTGACTACATAAGGAGCCCAGCAAACTACTGCTTACATGTGTTAGGTCAGCAAGACTCCCTTGTAGACAACAGTGTTAGAACAGTCCTGCTGAAACAACCACCTGTCTGAACGTCAGAGAAGCGTTGGCTGTGTGGTGTGGACACTGTTCTGGGGAAGTGCACTGCCCTTTTACCTATCTTTATTTCGCAAACCTGGAGTGCTGTCTTCGAAAAAATCAAAGAGAAATGGCTTATCTCCACCTTACAGTGGAGGTAGGCAGGTATAAATAAATGCACCTCAGGCAGCTGGGGATTCATTTAGGTAAGTAATGAGATTTTGCGCATTCCGAAACCTTGCTATAGAAGGGAAGCTAGTCCGTTTATGTGAGTTCCTGAATGTCTTTTCCTGGTAATACAGTATCAGACAGTTCTGTATGATGAGGTTGCTACATATCACATCTGTAAGTTAAACAAAAGGTTTTCTGGTGTTCTCTCTAGTCTCCATCAGAAATGAGTGGCTTGAATTTAACAAAAGAATTAGAATTATCAGAATCACTAATCTTAACATTAAGAAGGAGAGGAGTCTGTTGCTATCCAAGACAGTTTTAATCCCCGTGAGTTCAGTTCCTGGAAACAGACATGGAAGAACAGGGTTGGGGGAAGAGATTTCTAAGTAGTGCATACATGGTTTGTTTTTTTTTTTTTTACATGCATTTTTAATAATTGTTCTGAGACTGGCTAAACAGCAACTTCTAAATGTACAAAACAATTCCCAAGAGCTGTAGGGAAAATAAGCTAAATTCTCTCCCATTAGACCACGTAAGCTTTTGTTTCTTTACAGGCAGAGTCCAGTCTTCTTTGATACTATAACATTTCTATGCATAGGGCTTAAATCTGCTGTTTCACCTGCCTCCTTCATGAGGACAGATGAGAGAGGAGAGGAATGGAAGGCCTTGTGAGGCTGAATTAAGGCAAGAGCAGTGAAAAACCTCCTTGAGAATTCCTGAACATTGGATCCAGGAAAATCTTACAACTGCCAATGGCTTTATATGTGATGGAGAAGTCTCCCATGGCTCTGTGAGCTACCATTCATCCCTCAGAAACAATCTGACTCCTCTCAGTATTGCAGATGTAGCACAGCTCAAGTGATCATGTACGGACTAAAGCACTTAGTTAGCCACTTCACAGACCCAACATTAAAACCCAAGGATTTAGAGGCTGCATTTGTTCTTTTCTTTAAGCGGACGTTTAGGAAACTCCTGCTAGCTCAGGATCTCCAGTCTACACCAAATACGTACAGTGCTAACTGAAGAACACTGCAGCCTCCTGCAGTGTTAAAAATACAGATGTGACAAACATATGGAAGCTGGAGAGTATCATATGCAACAATCCCCTCATTTACAGATACTGACAGCTCCCAGAAAATAGGTGTGAGGTATTTGTGTTGACAAAGTTCCTCTTGCCCCATCACCAGCAGCATACCTAAAAATTTCATCAAATTAAGGGGAGACACATCCTGAACACAGTAAACTATATCTGTTCCTGTAGACCAGCCTCTTTATTACCTTAATCTTCCTGTTAAGTTTCTTCTTCCAAGGTTACAGACCAACTTAGATGACCTTATTGATTAAATTTAACTTATATAATCCAACTGTAATACAGAAAGATTGTGCTGTATTTAGTTTACGCTGCCTCTTTGAGTAAAGTATTAAATACCTAAATCCAAACACGTGACTAGGATTAACTGACTGACTACACTCTCCAGTGAGGTTCTAGACTGGTAGCAGTACAAGTGCCGAGGGTATAGGAAAACACTCACACACAAAGGCTTTCTTACAGTAACTCTACAGAAAGCCAGAATGGACACACAGAAGAATGCTTTGACAACACAGGACATAGGAGAACATAGTGCCATGGTTTAATGCCATTAGAGAACAAAGACACCCAGGGGACAAAGCTGCTGCCAAAAACACCTCCTTTACTTCAAACTCCAGCACCTTGTTAACGTTGGCTGAGTCACTCCCCCAGCTCCAAAAAAACAAAGCAAAAAAACTCCTAGGCCCGAAATCCATGACATCATCAGAATTAGTAAAAACACTATTGTTCTGAACTCATAATTGACCACTTGTAAAGGGAGACACTAGACAGAAAAGGAATCACTAACAGGAGATGTAGTAAACAGCTTTAGTGGGCAGTGCCTCCATCTTTACACTCAGCATAAGATCCAATGGATCATCTTGTTAAATCCTATTCATAATACCAGAGGCAAGGCACAAGAGTTAAGTCAATCTTTGAGAAAGAAATGCTGTAATAGTGTCATCTGTAACAGGCTGCTGAAGTCGAATGAGAGGGATAATACCCGGCCAGTGTAGTCGGGAAGCTTGACGAACAAATTGCAGCAGAACTGGATGGTCAGACATGGGACAGACTGGAGCTTCAACATATACCTTACATTTTTCCAATCAGTGTCTGAGCAGACACGTAACATTCTGAATGTCCATTCTGGAATAAGCTGACTTTTTAATTTTCAAGCTTTGTTTCTGAAGTGAGCTGTATCAGCCCAGCAGTATACTTGAATGTAAAAACAGGTAGTCCCCACTGACCACAAAATTACGAAGTTTAGCTAATGAAGGGGTAGATTTTAAATAATTTCATTTCTCTTGGAAGTATGGGAAGTGGCAACTTAAGCTTAAATTATGGAACAAGACTGTGCATAAGCACAGGGTTCCATAGGCAACCAAGCTATTCAACAAAACAGAGGCAGACACTTCAACAGGAAAAGGTGGCTAACAGCGTCCAGATTATATCTCAGTGCCACAGGCAACAAGAAGCTGCTGGGCCCTTCATACACTTGGATTAAAGACATGAGGGTGCGTACACAGCTGCGACACATCGTTTTGTCAAAAATGTCATCTTGCTCACAAGGCTGTGGAATCCACATGGACAATCACTCAATGAAGAATTTAAAGACTTACATATTCAAATGTATTAGAAAAAAAGATTTTGGTCTTACTTTAAAATTAACTTTCTGCAAAAGGAGACCAGACTAGAACCTGGGTTGTTGATCTTAATTACACTGTTGCAGGTAGCTCTTGCTGGTGGTTAGACTTTTGGCTCCCACCCAGTAGAGCATCTCTACCAGCTCCGTCCAAGTTTTCTTAGCCTGAAACATTAATCAAAAACAGAACTCTAACACATACCACTATTTAAAACAGCTATATACACACACACATTAATACCTGGGTGGAACTTTTGAAATGGCTGCCTTTGCAGAAAGTCAATTTACATGCCAAGACCAGAATTTTCATTTCTGCAGTGAGTTTATATGGGCCGTGCCTAGTAGTAGCAACTGCAGACTAGCTAACTGCAAAAAACTAGCAAGTGTACCTTTGGATCAAGGCACTGGGACACTGTGATTAAAGGCTAAATCTGTTAACTTGTATTGGGTGCATGGAAGGAGGGAATGGGGGACAGCAGAAGCAGCAGGAACATGTGCAACCAAATAACTTCACAGAATGAGCTCCATAAAAGCACTCTCTTATCCATGCATAAAGAAGATCAAGTGAAATCACAGGCATTAAACCACTCAGTTCCTCAAAACAAAGCAAGCAACTCTGTCACTGTGCAATATCAGAAAGTAACAGCTACCTCCCTCAACTGCCCAGCTGAACTGAAAGAATTGTGTCTTGACAGAATCAACCCCCACCCCAAACCTCTGTCGATCTCCACAACCTATTGTCTTGGAGATAGATCCAATTTTAAAAGTCATCCACAGAAACAGAGTTAAGGCTAGGAATAAAGGAAATCCGTAAGTCAGAAACAATTAACAGTATAGAATTTTCCCCTTGTTCTGATAGCTCCCTTTTTGCTGCTGTTAAATTTCTGTGTTCTCACATCCTTACTTCTCCCTCTATACATAAATCTAACCTAAACAGTATTACTCTCTCTCAGGTAACTCCTTTGACACATCCTAGAGATCTCTGATGACTAGCAGTGATATTCACCTGTGCTGATGACCACACCCCTAAGAATATTTAGAAGAGGAGGAAATTATTCCCTATCAGTAGTGTCACTGCCACTTCTGATCTGTTCCCTCACTCTGCCATTTCTCTTGTACTCCCCTGCTGAGGCAGAAATAACATGAGCGTCACGGCCCTATGCTGCTGCAAGAATTCATTTGTGCTGAAGAACTGAAACTGGCTAGACTGGCTTCTGGATAAATAGACAAAAGGGGAGTGGCACAAGGTGTCCTAGGAATCTATCTACAACCAAAGAGCCCACAGCCAGTGTCTTAACATGCTTTGGTCACAGTTAGGTAGGAAAATGTCATAAAAAGTTCTTTCACTCCCAGGTTCTGGCAAAAATAATTACTAGTTTTGTTCCAGTTATGAAGAATCACACGTGTAAACAGAGAGTGACCTTTGCAGTGTGGTACAAGAGCGAGAGATTCCCCCCCCCCCCCCCCACTTTGGGTAAAGCAATTGTCAGTTTACTGCCCTTTAAGCTTCTCTGTAACAAGAACAAAACCAGTACAAAAGCATGTACCTTATATAAAGAGGCCTAAGTCATAAATCTAGGTGACCAGAATGCTTTGTCACTTTTAAGAAGGGGGTCCGATTTCCGATTTTAAACTCTAATGCAGTTTCCTCTCCTTTGTTTTCTATCCATTTTGGAAAGTGAACAGAAAGGAAGGGCAGTCCTTACAATGGCTCTCCTTCAGAAAAGGTACTCAGAAGAGCAGAAGATAAAGCCATGAAGAGTAAAGTTTTTACCACCAGGACCCATTACTGTGCCCTTTTCCAAACTATAGCATCTTCCCCTTTTATTTCTTAGTTTTACTGATGCCTATATTCTGTTGTCTTTAGCCAGTTCAGTCATGTACCTGTCTGGAGGGTAAGAGGGACGGAGAGGGGAATCAGGGATATCCTTTTTAGTGGCTTTGTTTGAGGGAACTTGCTATATGCACCAACTAGAAATATGTCTGCTACTTCCCCAAGCTTTTATTACCAAGCAGTTATGACTTCTTCACAGCTAACTACAGAATTTACTTGTAATGAATTTAGACTTGGATGAAACATTTTTTTTCACTTGAATGGATTTCCAGTGTCCCAGTCAAAGGTATCAAATGGTAACATGGTAATTTATTAGGTTGTATTTCTTTCTGAGCAGATCATTCACAACTAATGTTTCACATTCTGATATGATTGCCTAAGAGAAATCCACAATCTTTTTCTTTTTTATTGCATTTTTAAAGCATACTAGAGAAAATGCATGATTCCCACAACAGAATGAAATAATTTCTAGAAGACAATAAACTGCCCAACCAGGTATAATTTATGGTCATTCCTCTATGCATTACTGAACATGTCTTCAAGTTCTGATACAGCTTGTTTATTCACAGTGTTTTCAACAGTTTTAGAATGTATAAAGGCCTTTCCAGGAAAAACTATAAGAGTTCCAGTTAAAGGATCCAGATTCCTGCTACATGACTCGATGACAAATGCACTAAAAAAAGTGGCGAAAGACAACTGTATCACAAGAGACGGTATAACCGCTCGCTCTGCTAGTGCCACCTACCTGCTGAGCAGCAGTGGTGTCTGTTGCAGATGCTGAATTACTACATTTTTAAGGGCGGGGGGGGGGGGGGGGGAGTGGGTTGGTTTGGTTTTGTTCTTTAAGGGCTGCAGAGCTACAGAGGACTTCAAGCATCAAGTCCACCCCTGCCTTACCTCTCACTAACCAGACCACGAACAGAGCTCCAGAACCTTGCCTGAACTCTGTTACCACCAGAATTCAAGCTTTGCTCGTTTAAACTTAACCTCAGAACTTTGTTCCTAAGAATCAATGGAAGCATCTCAGCCAATTTATCCTTAATCAAAATAAGCTGCATTGTTACAGACAGTGAATCTAGCCTGGATTTGAGCAGCTAATTTCTACAAATGTATGAGATTCTTCCAACTACCTTAATGAAAACAGGAAGGTAGCCCAAAATAACTTGCTCTCAACTGCACAAAATACGCTTAGCATACAATTTTACTAGCCAGTTTATGCTTCCTTATATGTGGACTGTGCACGACTCTTTTTTCAAGTAATCAAAATACAAATTTCTTACTCAAAACCTTACTCAGAACACATGAAGCTACTTAATAAGTTTAAATGTAACAGTTTCAGCTTCATGTGCTGTTCAAAGTTTTCAGAATACCGCTACTGAGAATTTCAAAATTCTGAATTGTAAGGACACCAGCAATGCTTGAAACTTTCAGAGAATGTTACACTAAATAAACACATTCTTTTAGCAGGAACAACTGTATTCCTAGAACCTCCAAACCCAACTCCAGTGCATGTAAACCCACTTTTTTCTTCCATTTTGCCATGCAAGGTTTCTAGTCATACTGCACACAGCAACCTAAGACCAACAAGACAACTGATCAGTATCAAAATAGGTTTGTAGATATCAGGGCTTGAATTCATGCTATTAGCTAAAAGCAGTCCCTTCAACGTGCTTCACTGCACGAGGACCAAGACCTTAACAAGCAATATTCAAATTCTAATACACCCATATTCTTCAGCCTCAGCTATACACAATCATTTAAGATGTAACATACAACTAACACAGTTTTCTTTTTCATTTTCTTTTTTAAGGCACACAGTAGAAGTTTGACAGTCATGTATTCTGACCAAGAAATCAAAAAAACCTTTCTTAAAACAGAAGGTGCTTGAAGCTTTCACGTATCTCAATTAAGCTACCAGACAATTCATCATGGGTTTTGGGCAACTTGGGTATATTGTTAAAGGTGATGTCTCGCCACATTGCTTACTCTACCACCATATATTTGTCTTATGACTGAAGTGGATTACTTTTAATCTGCTGTACAGAAATATATTAACAGAAAAGAGACTGCACATATAGAACTCAATCTTTCCATTGTCTGCTACAAATTCTAGCTCTAGACCTTCCTAGAACATTCTACCACGCAAGAAAAAGTGGTAATTTTAAATTACTGCCAGCTGCCACTATTTTCTCAACAGAAAACTAACTAAAACCCAAAGATGCAGTACATTTTACAATATTAAGAAACATGCAGACAGATCTGATAGAAGCAATCTGGTCATTTCAAGAAGCCCAAATCCTGGCAACCATTTCAAGTATTCAAACCAATCTGGAGAAAAAAATTCAGTATTTGCATGGAGAATACCCTATGAGAAACTATTTAAACTTCCTAACAAAAGATAGCTATTCAGTACTTAAATGTTTAATAGAACCAAAGGTTTCAGTATGTTTTAAAATAACTGAAAATACCATTCTAAGCACATGATGAGCAAAAATGTGTAATATTTTAGAATCAGAATGCTAGGTACACTCAGAACATCACTTAAACATTTGCTTTCACAAAAAATTGTATTAACGTTTCAGCAGGTCTCAGGAAAACAATCATTTTGATCAATAATAGTAGAACAAGTAACAACAGTATCAACAGCTAGAATCACCAAACACTTTAGATAAAACCCTGTTTTCAGTTGTTCATGATGTGTTTTTATACCTTTCCAGATCAGAGAGCCTGAATCAGGGAGGAAACCCTGCAAAACTATCTTACTAGGAGCCTTCAAAATCCATAGTTCAATGGCTTTACTGAAAATAATTGTGGGACAAGGCTGTGCTGGCAATCCTCTGGTACAAACACACCGAAGAGTAACAGAACAAGCTTGTAAAAAGCAGCAAGATTGAAGAGGTGAAACAAGAGTAGATGCACACACTGGACACCAAGATCCACCTAACTAAGAAGCCAGACCAGAACTTGTCTGAACGGTCCCTGCCATCTAGCAACTAGATGAAAAACCCAGTGATTTAAAAACAAAAATCAAAAAACAAACAAAAAAAAACCACTAACAAACCACAAAAAAAACCCCCACCCTCCATGCCTACATACTCCTCCCTCTACGAGCTGACCCAGGAAGTAAGAGTAACAACATCTGACCATCCACCTGCTCTAAGTGTCAGAATTGTGCACCAGAGCTCTGAAGAATACCCCGCTGGTAACAAAATGAAAATGAGTGTAGCTTCATACATACATTTTGCTTTCAACATGGGAAAAACTGATTATAGCAGCTGCAGGAAGCTAACAAAGTGCACAAATATTTGGAGACACCAGCATTAACACTGCCCATGCACTGCGTGGAGGAATATGCCTTTGGTAACTACAAGCACACGCACACAAAGAAGGGGACCAAGCAAACGCTGCAAAGACAGCCCTAACGTCCCAGCTTGCAGGTGCCCAAGTGGACTCCTCTGGTGACCTCACGGTTGCCCTCTGGTGGCCACCGGCTGCCCTGAGCGCTCGGTACCAGAGCCAGGGGCTCTGCGGAGGGAGGGGCGAAGAGACACATGACACTTTCGGTACTCCACAGTCGAACAGAGCTTCGCCTCTATTTGAAAGTAAAAGTCACCTTGTAACCCAGGTCAATGTATTGATATGTAAACGAGTGACAATTCTGATTCACTAGAGGAAAATCCAAGCAGTATAGTTACCAATTGTGAAACTGCAACGATCGGTGGCACTCCAAAGTGCAAGACACGTGACTCGTTAAAAAGAAGTTTGAGACCTAGAGCTTAAGAAGCAGCAGGTGAAAAAGACCAGTAGGTGGATTTACAAACTAAATATTGTAGTCTAGCTTTCTTGTACTCAACAACCTGAACGCAGCATTTCACTTATCGGATCCTTTGGTGCTGAAGAATCTAAGACTGCTCACATGGAAGATACATTCTGTCATGTCAAAGACGCAGTCTATCGATGTATTTAGGTCCTGTCTTACCCAACAAGAACTAAAGACAAGAAGTCATTGAAGAAGTCAGTGCTGAATATAAAATCCATTTATTTTAACACCATATCAGCTACTCTGTTCTGAATTAAGTCCCTTGTTTCAGAAGATAATTAAATGGAACAATAAGCCATACTAAATCTACGATTTATTTTGCCTAACAGTTTCATAATTAAACCACTGAAAAGAAAACCATTTTAGTGTAAAGATCCTTTCTTCCTACTTACCTAGCAAATTCAGCCAGTTGTTTGGGGTCTGAGAGGTCAATGCCAGGTATTCCACCAGGAGGAAGTTTCTTCCCTGTCATGTACTCTGAGTAATCTGGAGGAGAATTCTCTCCAATGATCTGCTCTTCCACCACTGTTTCATGGTCAATATCTTTTTTATCATCTGAAATACACAAAATACTGAATTCAATACATACTAAAGATCAAAACAGCATATAAGTTATTAGGCTGCATCTCAATACAAATTCACTGTTGCTGCACACCTAAAATACACTACACTTCCAGATTTCCATGCTAATTGTAAAGAGCAAAGACATCCACGCTGTTACAGCATGAAGAACAGAAAGAACACAGTGGGTGAGGAAAAAAAGCAGAAGTCACATATCTATTTAAACACAAACGAGTAAGGAAATACGTAAAACAACCCTATGAATGTTGGCTGCATTTGAAAGATAGCGCACTTTTCCTGAAACAATGCCTAAATAGCTAATCCTCTTAACCTCTTCAAGACTAACCTCCACCATACCCATCTGGATCTCAACTGCAGTCAGTAACCAAGGAAGCCTATCAGAGGAGTGGCAGATACTTACCCTGAGAGGTTAGGACTACTGATCTTTACTTAGAGTCTTCAGACTTCCTTGACCTCCAACAGAAGTGTCATGGAGGGACAAGAAATTTAAAAATAACTGCTAGTGGGCTTCAGCACCTGCCCATAAAATTAAAGTTTTTCAACACTTGCAGACAGGTCTGAAAGAAAGCAAAAAACTCAGTGTCCCTCCCTCCCGAGAGGGGTTTCTTCCTTCAGTGGCAGAGGCCAGCCTAAGCTTTTTCACACTTTACTATGTAAACAGCAGACAGGGATCATTCAGAGCTTTGATCTGCAAGCCAGTTAAGACAGTGCTACTTCATCTGCTCTAGACCTCCTCTTACAGATTTGTGCTCAAGGACTGCAGTGAAATCAGGTGGAAGACCTGCTTGTTGCTGTCTACTCATATTCAGACCTCAGAATATGCCAAGACACAATGTTTTCTCTCTCCTCTTGCTATTTTATAACAGAAATCGGAGAGACACAAAGGCGACAGAGAATGGAAACATCCACCTATGTTCCTCACTGCAGTGCTCACACCAGCAGGAAGAAAGACACAGCACCAATCCTGTTTTCCACCCTCAAGTACACCTAGGACAACAGCTGTATACATGGTTGTAACTGCTCAGCTAAATGTTAATAAACTTGCCACTACAGTACTTCTACTCTGTGTATGGGGAGCAGATTCTGCAAATCACTTTATACACAAGAGGCTCTACAAAAATAACAGGAAGTTTTATTCTACAGGTCGTATTTAAGGAATGGAAATACAAGGTGTAGGACAGAAATAGTATTTCCCGAATTAAAAAAAAAAAGGAAGAAAGATAGGAAAACCTAAGGCAGAAAACAAATGAGGCAACAATTTCCTTTTTTTTCCTAAACAGAAACACAGGAAATAAATTACCAACTAATGAATAATGTTATGTTAGGAAAGACAGAATAAGACATATGCAAGTAAAAGAAATACACTAAAGGACAAATTTCTATTCAATTTGTAATGCCTGCTTTTAATGTTTGCCACTGAGCTATTTCTAGAAATGTTACTGCTAGTTTGCGGTTTAATCTGATCTACCAGATCAAATAGCAGTTCATGTATATGTTCCACAGTGAAAGAGGAAAATACACTCCAACAGTGCAAAGACAGAAACGTTAATAAGAAAATACTATCTGCAACATTAAACTGGAAATAAACTACAAATTTGACCATTTGGACAAGTTTTTATTCTAATCTAGTTTTCCACTCACCACACTACCTTTCAGTCTTTACCAGTGCTTTAAAGAAAGCAATTGAATTTACCTTAAGCCAGGATTATATGGTAAGTTTTACAGCACCTGCAGGAGTTACAAATTCAAGTCAATAAATCTCTAATTTGGCAAAAACTTGTTCTTCCAAACAGAAGCTTGAGAAAAGATATTTAGCAATGCCTACAGAGGCAGAAAAGACATTATGAAGCTCAGAAGAGCACAGAACTTCTAGAAAGCTAAAAGTGACGCCTTGTCCATGCTGCAGACTAGAATGAGCTGCCTTCAATGTAGCCATTTCAACAGCTACCCAGAACTTCCAGTTTGACTGTTTGATGACATTCATAACAGAAACAAGTTTTCATTTCCTGCCTCAGATCAGATGCATGAGTCAACAGGGAAATTTTGTATACATTCCTTAAGATCTCCCTTCCCTAGCATAAAGGCTCACTATTCCACAATGCTTTCTTGGTATTTGAGGGCCAAACTGAAAGAAAGTCAGCCTTCAGTGCCTTTACTTCCCAAAAGCCCACCAACAGAAATCAATTCCACAGCTATTCAGTTCCACGTGCTATTGGAGAAAAACATGGAAAACCATGAGCATATCACTTTGACAGAGCAGAAAATAAGAGAAAGTATCCCTTAATATATTAACAGTTATGTGAAAATAAAAAACAATCAAATTTTCCTACACAAAAAACCCCTGTATCTCCACAGCAGGACATACCCACAGTTCTAAAAACTAATTTAAACCAAAACAGACTAAACAACAGCATACAAAACGTTTACCTTGAGCTGTTATGTCAGGCTAACACCTTTCAAGACAGAAGACCTGGTTCACACCGAAAGTCACACACTTTTTCAAAAGTAGCAGCAGACTTCAGCAGCTTTTTAGGATCCAGACCATCCTATGGACATTATCAACTCATTGGGAAAAGAAAACAAAAGCTACACACAAAACCTCCGCACCACTTCTTTGGAAGAACTTTACCAACGTCCTCTATGCACATATTTGTCACAAGTTTATTTGTGATCCCCTACCAACCTGGACTAGGCAGCTCAAAGTTTGGAGACTGAAGTCCAAGCAAACTTTCACTCAGGCTAACAAGTTAACCAATATTCTCACTGCAAACAGGGCAAATTCACTGCTTGATGTCTTCTTTCTTCAAGCAAGTCCTTGTGCCCACTACATCCAAATTACTCCCCCCTTTTCCTCTCATGAAGCATCAGAGCATCAAACATACTGCATCCAAAGCAAAGCAAAACGCAGAGACACAACCCTGTAATTCTAGCGACGCCTCTGGAGAAGTACAGTACAAATAAGGCACAGTAACTCCATGCACAGTTTATGCCCATGCCAAGCTAATCTGGATGCCACCCATGCAAGCTAAATACAGACAGAGCCATGGAGCCAGTCAGGAAAAGGAAATTAACTGCTATATACTATCTGACCTGCTTTGTTTTGTCCCTTAAAACCACTTGAGAGTACAGCAGACTCAAATATAAGGCATTCTGCTTAAGCGTTTATTTAGCACTATTCCTATTGATCTAAGGCAGCGCTTTCTGTAAGGAACTTGGAACATTATTTTAGTCCTGTCTTCTGAAAGATACTGAAGATCTGAATGCATGTCAATTAGCTAATCACTGTATCTTCACAAAAACATGCACTACCGGTCACTGCAATAGCTATGCCCAATATTAATCTATCTTATAAAGCCGTAAAATACTGATTTGTTAGAAACACCACAGATACCCCCAACATCCTTCTACACCCAACTACATTAAGATAGATACTTAGTCTAAATTGGGTTGTTCTATGTACCTGTTTAGGACATACCCAAACAAATCTTCATGTTCAGCATACTTCCATCTGCACTTCTCTCACACCCTATACACATGCAATACACATCTTGAACTGGATTCACTTCTGACTTCAAAGCAAGTCAGTCAAACAAACTTTTTTTTTACTAAGATCAGCAGATGTTCAGCATTTTAGCCAGCCATATCTTTTGACTACCACTTAATACATATTTCTACTGGTGAAATAACCAGAAGTTTTTAAGAGTACCAAGTCCGAGTACCAAGCGAAGTAGAAGGAAGCCAGATTACTGAGACAAAACTAGTAAGCACAGATTCCATGTAATAGATCAATGACAAAACATGGTAGAATCTGTTTCCCAAGATAAATTGATTGTCTTTTGCTCTTATTACCATGCTTTCTGCATCTCTTGCAGTCCTTCTGTTGCACAGGAAATCCATCCACCTCAGAACCCCATTATTTTATGCATTTCTACAACAGTAGCTAGCTCCAGCTGACATCTCTGGAACTCCCCAGCTTTATAAGATGACCCCCTTAACTCTCAACCCAGTAAGTCCTGTCAGTACTTCTGCCTCAGATATTCTTGATTTTAGCCATTGTACTCGACTTCTAGATCCCTCATTCTCTCAGCCATCCTCCTCCTCCTCTATTACAGAGCAGGGACAACACATGGTTATTCAATCAGTTTTCCCCTGTGGAAAAGAAGGAGTGCAAAAGGGAACTCAGAAGGTGCACTTAGCAGCAAAGCAATGAGACCTAATCCTACAGCTTCCTCCCCAAGGTACCAAGTTAAAAGACATTCTGCTTACCAAATAAAAGGATGATCAACATTTAAGCTTAAATTTTCTTTTTATGATCACACAGTTAAACACATTTGTTTTTAGGAACAGCTGAAATGCAATTACATGATAAAGGATGTATTCAGCAACTGCACGGTACCAAGGCGTTGTGGTAACAGCTTGGTTATTGCTACCACATTGCAATCTCCTCAGGCAAATTAGTTCACTGGTCATGTTTGGAAGCAAAGAACCATAATTAGCTTGTTAAATAATACAGTTATTTAGCAGACGCTTTTGAATGTTAAATTCCATTTTGCACAGTATGCAATCTTTTAACCTAATCGGCTGCTAGGTTACTTTCCCTCTGATGAGCCTTGCACACAGACGGAGAGCAGGTTCTTCTTTTCCTGTGTCACCCATCTCTTATTTCACACCACTGAGACGTGAACTGACAAAAACACTGCATATATCAAGTCATCATCTGACTTCAAATTTGTGAGACACTGTGCCGAAGCACTACGACCTTCTGAATCATCAGTGTACAAGTGACATGGACCTCTCAGGGAAGGATCCAATAGCAAGTTTAGAGGATTCTAGTTTGAAGGTGGGCTAAGAAGCAACATAATTGAGACATATTAAGTGATGAACCATATTCATATATTTCACTTTTGAAACGGAAAAGGTATTTAAAACAGTTGCAGGAAAATATCTACCTTATCCTCTGAGGTTCACTGGCAAAAGTGTCAGGGCAGACTCAACGCTTCTGGATACCAAAAGCCTATACCATTGTCTTAATCAGAGTCAGAAACAGATTATCATCTTAATATTTTAAAGGAACCAGGCAATGACTTTTTGCCTCCATTATGAAAAACTTTCGTATAAAAAGCTCATTACCTATCCGTTACCGCAAAGAATTTTGGCCATCCTTGATACAGGCCCACACTGAACTAAATGATTAGTCTATCATTTCTACTACTCAAGACAACTGGTCAGACTGCAGATGATTGTTTTTCTCGCCCCTGCAATCTGATAAAAAAATAAAAGGGTTTTCATTTGACTTTAAGACATGAAAAGTTTTTTTAAGAGGTTTTGAAGAAACTTCTAGAAATCCAGCATGAACCCCCTGAGTTTCCAAATATGAGCCACAGCACAGGCTTCCTGGATTATCAAGAATCATTTCCAAACCATATGCATAACTTCTGCATCTTAGTCTTTCCCATCTAGGAATAGGATACTTGATCAGTTTAACACCTGTAGGCAATGTTCAGTTTGGTTGTGCTATCTCAGCCATAAGCTTGCAGACTACCTATGCTAACCATAACAGTTTAAACCAAGACCTATTTCAGGTTTGTGTACTGTGTACCCAACCTGGAGACAATCACTAAAGAGGATGGTTCAAGTTGAATCTAGCAAAGGCACAAATAAATTCCACTTCATAAAAACAAACTTTCCTAGTACAAATTGGGGTGTCTCACTTGGAGACCACCAATAACTATATACAATTTTCTAAATCCATGACAGGATATCCCAATGAAAATAATTAGGATAGATATTACACAGTATAGAGAAAACACACTACAGGAACACAAGTATGCACCATACATACCTCTTCAACCCTTTCAGAAAACAGAATGCCTTTGTTCAGTTCCTATTTTCACATGTGAAGAAAGACAAATAATTCCACTCTGAAGATCTGGAAAGCTATTATGAACTAGAACAAAGCATTCCTGTTTCAAACTAAACACTTTAATTAAAGTAATCATGGGTCACAAGTTTGATATCACCATAGATACCAAGGTGATAAGAGAAGTTATGGTAAGTCCAAACCGTTGCCAACAACAGCACTGCAACTTCTAAGTAACCACGTAACAAGTCAAGGATTGAGTAGTCCGCCTTAATCACATTGCTATGTATTTCACAGGTTATTTCTACACATTTCAAGAGGTGCTACCGGACATGTTATACTCATTTATGGATGAAGATTTATGACCGACTAAATTTGGTACCACCCGTGTACAAACTAATATAGCAGCACTAGAAAACAGTAACAAGCAATTAATTCACGTTGTCTTCCCACACTGTGGTGAGCAAAGTGCCCTTGTTCCCAACTCGAATACCCATGAACAGCAATATAGGGCTTATTGTTTTATCTTGATGCATGGGCTTATTTACTATTTGTCTTTTGATACACTTTTTGCTAAGCATTTAAACCAAACAGTCTATTACATCAGTGTGCAAGCAAGTCTTTAATTATGTCAAAATACAGAGGCAAAACTACTATCTTTGTTCAAAATAAACTATGCCTGATTCTGCAGGGAAACTCTAGTACAACTACCCTTTCGTAAGCCAGCAGGTTGTTCTGGGGTTTGGGTGTCTGTCCCCCTCGCCCTGCTTTGCTTCCTTTGGAATTTTTCTGACAACTGTTCCCCCTCTAAAATTTCAGAAAATGGACAATGAAGCCTCAGCATTTGACCTCTTCAGACTACTTGTATAACATTCAATAAGCTGTGTTAGAGGCATAGAAGCCTATCCAATAGGCTTGGTAAAACTTCACAGGACTCTTAACCAAGCAGGTTATCACCAAAGGCTTTTTGAAGCTGGGGCCGTGTGTGTGTGTGTGTGTGTGTGTGTGGATGTGTGCAGGCATGCACGCAGGGAGGGGAGGGCAAACTTCAATACTTTTCTTTTGCTGTATATTTTGTGATTTTGCTTTTGGGGGACTTTTCTGACATTAGAAGTCAAGTCAGAATAGGTATTCTGCATCCTTCTGCATCATGGATATAACTGGGTTGAATGTAGCAATGCAATTCAATCTCCAGTAAATTACAAGCACATATCATTCCCGCTGAGCTTGCATGGTCATGCTCATAAAGAACAAAACCACTGAAATCAATAGGGCTACCCTGATGTAAAAGTTGTGTATGCGGTAAAAGAATCAAGTGCATTGATTATACTCATGCTTCACTTCAGTCAAGTAATAATCAGCATGCAGAAGCTCTAAGAAAGCATCCTATCAGGCACTCTGAATTTCAGAGTGCAAATGCATGCTAGAAATTGCCAATTGATCTCAGTGAGGTCCTGTCTCCTGCCAGCTCATGAGTCATACATCCACTTGCATTCAGCATTAGGTAGCTTCCACAAACCAGAAGACTATCTTAGTTTCCATTATCTTTTTTCTTTCTTGGATGGTCAATTCTAAGAAAAAAAAAAAAAAACAACCCAGGAAGTAGATTTAATTCATTTTTCATACAATGATACACAGAAGCATATAGAACCCCATTCTACTAAACAGTGTTTGGGAAACTCTTAAATGAGAGTTCTTTGTTCATCCAGGAGCAGGGAACTTTGATCAGACTCAGTGGGCTGTCAACTGACTATATACCAGAAGTATCGTATACTCTGTCAAACTTGCTAACTAATCACCTATATTTAAAAAGGGAGTAAAAATCAGAACCACCATTCTTTCCATCTCTTCAGAGAAGAGAATTCAACCATTCAATACACTTTTCCTTCAACACGCCCCTTTCTAACAACTACTGGTCATTCACAAACATCACAGAGAGCAAACATTTAGACTACATCAGAAGCTTAAAGAGTATCTTTATCTTGCCAGACTCTTTAAAAATTCAAAAGAGCACAAGAATTATGATATGCAAGATAGATTACCAGCCTACCAGAGACCACACCAATTTAAATATTACATGAACTGAACTGATACTATTTGACTGCTTGTTTTCACACTTACGTAACTTTAGCACAGAACTTTGACTACAGAACCTACCTTCCACCAATACATTTTTTGTAAAAAAAAAAAAAAAAAAAAAAATTAAACAAAAGCTCCGACGTGCCACAAGTAATGCTTTTCTGCTGACTAAAAAGACTCCCCCCTCATCCCTCCAACCCCCGTATTTTAAAGGAAAAGAAATCGTGGCAGATAAAATATGTGGGAAGGGCAGGCGCGTGTCAGGTTTATTCCAAGTCCTGCAGATATTAAACACCTTCACAACATTTTATTCCCTTTAAAAGACAGTCCCACAAAAAAACCGCGGGTCCTCAAAAAACATCTGCGATCTCACGCAACACGGACTCCCTGCGCCTATTTAAAAAGCCTATTTAAAGCGTGAGACCCAGCCGAGGAAAAGCCGGTCGGTCTCCGAGCGGCAGCCAGGAACCGCTCCGTCCCTCCCCGCGGCTCCCGGACCCCGGCTCCCGACAAGGGGATTTCAGAAGGGCCGGTCGCCTGCGGCCGCCCGCTCCGGAGCCGCCGAGGGACGCGGGCGGCCCCCGCGGGGGCGAAGCGGTGCTTCCCCCCGGCCGGCACCGGGCGGGGAGGCCCCACCCACGCCCCGCCTGGCTACCGCAGCGGCCCGGCGGGCCGGTGCCGCCGGCCCCGGGCCCACCCCCGCCGGGCCAGCCGTAAAACGGTACTTGGGGGAGATGGCCGGCCCCGGGCCGGGGGAGCCGGCGGGGCGGGCGGCGCTGGGCGGGCGGTTCTGCCCCCCCCCCCCCCCCATACACATAACGGTCACGGCCCGGAGCACACGCCTCATCCGGGGCCGCCGCCCGCGGTCGGCATTAAAATGCGGCCCAATGGGGCGGCGGGTGCGCGGCGGCGGCGCGGGGCGGGAGGGAGCGGCGCGGCGCGGCGGGGCGGGCGGGGAGCCGGCGCGGCAGCGGCGGCCGGGGAGGGGAGGGGAGGGGAGGCGGGCCGCGCCGGGAGACGGGGAAGAAGGAGGACAGGGGGCGGCGGCCGGTGGAGGGGAGGGCGAGGGGCAGGCGCGGAGCGAGCGGCGGGGAGCGGCGGCGGCGGCGGGGCGGGGGGAGAAGCGAGGAGGCTGGGTTCGCCCCGCACCCTCTGCCCGCCCGCACACCCCGCCTCCCCCTGCTGCAGAAACTACGCCATTGCGGCCTAGTCCTGGAGCCAGCGGCGCGCTGCCTCCCTCCCTCTCGCACCCCCCTCAGCCGCCGCCATCTTGGCGGCCGCCGCCATCTTTCCTTCCCCCCGCCGGAGCCGGGCAGGAGCAGCGGCGGCAGCAGCGCAGACCCCGCCATCTTTTCGGGGGAGCCGCCATACTTGCCCTGGCGATGAACATGGCGGCGCCCATCACACACATCAAAACATGGCCTCCCTTCAAAACAAAACTGTCCGAGCCCTGCCGGGCAGCCGCCGGCGGGGCCCGCGGCCCGGGGAGGGAGGGGTCCGGCGCGCACTTACCCGAGGCCCACATGGTGACCGAGAACTCCCCCTCCAGGGTCTTGATCTGCACCTGCTTCTGCTCCCATTTCCTGCCGCCGCCGCCCTCGGCCCCGCCGCCGCCTCCCCCGCTCAGGTAACTCTTCTTGCTGCTCTTCTTGCCGCTGCCGCCCTTCTTAACGCGGCCCCCTCCGCCGGCCGAGGAGGAGCCGCCGCCTCCGCTCTTGCTGCCGGCGGCGGCCACGGTGACCAGGGTCTGCTCGATGTACTCGTCCTCCCCGGCGGGGGCCGGCACCGGGATGAGGATCTGGTCCTCGAAGCCGTCGTCGGCCCGCAGTCCGTCCGAGTCGTCTCCCCCGACCACCTCCTCGCGGGTCTGCACCAGGATCACCTCCTGGTGGTGGTGGTGCAGGTGGAGCTGTCCCCCGCCGCCGCCGGCCGCGCCGCCGCCCGCCCCGCTCGGGTCCCCGTCCGAGACCAGCGGCTGCAGCGCGATCATGGGCTGGTGGTGGTGGTAGTGATGGGGCGGGTGGTGCGGGCCGCACTCCTCGCAGCACTCGTCCTCGTCCTCCTCTTCCTCGTCCTCCTCGCCGCCCACCACGGTGGTCTCGATGGTCTCCACCGGGATGGTCTCCACCTCGATCTCGTGCAGCTCCACGATCTCGGCCGGCATCTCCGAGCCGTCCGTGGCGATGTAGAGGGTGTCTCCCGAGGCCATGGCGGGGCGAGGCGCGGGGAGGGCTCCGCGGGCGGCGAGGGGGCTCCGGTCCGCTCCCCTCGGCGGATGGTGGGGCTCGGGCTCCTCTCGCTTCCCCTCCTTCTCCTCCTCCTCCCCCTTCCACACAAACACCAGCTCCTCGCAGCCAGCGAGAGGGAGGCAGCCAGCCAGCCGCCAAATCCCGGCTACGCGCCCTCGCGAGACTTCCGCTGCTGCCGCCGAGACGAACCCCAGCCCCGGGAGGCCGCTGCCGCCGGGGCCCGCCCCCCCGCCGCCAGGCGGCCAATCGCGCCGCCCGCCGCGCCCACGCCTCACCCAGGCGAGCGAAGCGGCCTACGGGGGCGCGCCGTGCCGCAGCGGCCCGCCCCCGGCTAGTGCCGACGGCCTATCAGAGAGCGCAGCGAATGCCGAGCGCACCTCCCGGCGCCGAGCAGCCAACCGGCACGCGACGCCGCTGCCCGCCCCGCCCTTCTCGCCCCGCCCCGCGCGGAAGCACCGCCCCGGCCCCGCCGCCCGTCGGGGCCCAGGGCCAACGGCCGCGGCGGCCGCTCTTCTCCTCCGCCGGGGCGGCCGAGCGCGCTCCCCGAGCGCCGGCAGGGGGCGCGCCACCACCCGGGCCGTTACCGGCCGGCGCGCGGGGGTGGCCTCCCGGCGCGGCGGGGCCCCCGCGTGGGGCGGCTGGGCCGGGGCCGGGGGGGGCTCCGCGCCTAAAGCGCCGGCCGGGAGCAGCGGCCGCGTCCCGGGCGTTTCCCCGCCGGCCGGCCGAGCTCGCGCCGAGGGCTGCCGGGGGGGTCCCGCTGCGGGGCGCCGGGCCCGGGCTGCGCGGTCCCCGGAGAAGCCGAGGGCGGCTGTCGGCAGGAACGGCTGGGTCGGGCTTTACAACAGAACTGCTGCCGGCACGGAGGGGTTTTCCTCTCTCCTCCTTTTATTTTTTTCCCCTCGGGGGGTGGGGTGCGGGTGTCAGCCCCGCGCATGGCACGGTGCTTTCCCGCAGACCTGCAGCCGAGGTCGCGCGCGGGCGAGCTGTTGGCGGCGGGGGCGCTGGCACCCCTCCCTGCGCTGCCTCCGGCGGGCACACGGCCTGAAGTCGCAGCCCGTGGCCCACATCGGTAGCCAAGTTCATGAACTCGGTTACCCAGAAGCAGAGTTTAAAATAAGCGATACATTGTAATTCAATCACTGCGCGAAATTCCCGTACGTGAAGTGATCCCCTCATTTAAAATATAATTATCAAGTGTGGTTATTGGCCTTAATTATTAACACACCTCTCCATCCCCGAACTCCATTGCTCACCAAAACCCCTCAAACGACAGCAAAACAGTATGTCTTTGCAAATGCAGCAGCTTTGTGCTCCAGTTGCGCTCCGCTTACTTCCCCTTCTGCCAACTGCCACGGGACGCCCCTTCCTTACCCCTGCCAAGGAACTTCCCCGCGTGGAGAGAGGCTGGGGGAAAAACACCACTCGTTAGTATTTTGCACTCATTTGATTATTAGCTTTGGAAGGGGTCGGGCCTGTGTGTGTATAAATCAGGAGCGGTACTTGCAAAGAAACAGCTGTCTGTCTTGATAAGAACAAGCAGATGTGAAAGTGTTCACAAGAAGGAGATCCAGAGCCACGGACTGGGTCTCCTAAGATCTTGTTGTAAAATGTTCTCAAAAGGTAGTGATGAAAAGTCCTTCAAAAGGACTGTCTATTCAGTCAAAGATTAATGGACTGGTAGCTCTGCAGGAATTTAAATCTGAAAAAAAGAGAAGTGTTTGTTTCATACGAAATAAATTAAACACTGCTGAACATGAGGATTTTAAAACAAGTTAAAGCCTCATAGGCCTTCTGTACTCATGACAAGATCGTTTCCTGTTCCTCATTCCTTCTTTCTGCTGCTCTTAACACCACCTTTCCTTCCCTTTATATGTTAAGCTACTATTAACTACAAGTACAGATTTGCCTCTTAAGTATTTCCGAGGCTGCTACAAGTATACATTCCATTTATATCTTCACTTCTCACTACACCACTGCTTTCCTTGCTCATATCCCAAATTGCCATGATATAAAGACTGATACAAGATTCCTGCTAAGAAATACTTTCTTCTTCTACCTCAGCATGAAGTGTTCTCAAAGTTAGTCTAGTCCAAGTCTCAAGACAGCAATACTGAGCTCTGGGCTAATGATGAGATTAGGAAATACTTTCATATTAAGTATTAGAAATAGCAACAAATTCACTTAACTTGTGGAGATCTGGGAATTCCTTCTCTCCAATCATTCTCAGCGCTCCCATTTTAACAAACTGCGAGATGTGGCTTATTGTTGCAAAATTCTCATAAACTGAAAGGCTATTTTTAGATCCTGTAGAGAGATTTCCAGACCGTTCCATATCAATTCTGCCCCTCTGTCTATAGTTGGAAGGGCAAATGTAACAGTGTGGGAAAAATAGTGCCTGTAACTTTTAAAAATAGGAATATTTCAAAATTGGGATGAAGTCTCCCTTGTCCCCCAGGAAAAGTTAAATGTAATAAAAAATGGTGAGTCATTATTGAATTAAATTTTTTTTTTTTTGGTAGGAAAAATGCACAATTCACTTATACTTTTTATTCTAAGCTTGCATAGGCAAAATATTAATGTCACCTACATATTAGACATGCACTCAGTCCTGCTCTTGAATTCCCACCAGAGCTGATATTGACTTCAGGGCAAGTGGGATTGGGCCCTGAACTCATTATGTTGGGTCAAGGTTCTTTTAGTGTTAGTGCAAATGAGCTTCGTCAAATATAGGAAGTCATAAGTCTCTCTGGTTTACCAATATAATTTTTTTGGTCCATGTCAATAATAGTTCAATAATTTTGTACAAGCCCATTTCATTTTTGTGTTTTTACTACGAACAAGTATATAATTTTGGACAGAAAAAGCACTTTTAAGTTTGTAAGCATCAGAACCACCTTATTTTGAATATTGCAAGTGTTTTCTGCTTTTTCCCAAACTTTGGCTTAAAGCCAATGCTTTAATGTTTTGCTGCAACATTCACATTTCATTATTTTTCAGTGAGAATTGTCACATGATACAAATATTCTTCATCAGCTCTGTGTTTTATCCATTATACAGTTCTCTTCATCCTGAGTGAGATGATTTGCTTAACTAGCATGTGATTATATTTCAGTAACTGCAAGGATTAGACACGCATCATTTTTCCAAATGCTTGATGAGAGAAAAATACAGCGACAGTCAAAAACAAACATGTGAAAGCTGCCCAGTGAAAAGGTGTTTAAAAGAAAACCTTGTCCTCTGTCCAAATAGCAGCAGAAATTACTCCCTCGATAATCTTTTTCTGCCCTATGCACCCCATTTTGCTCCCCAGAACTCCAGCTTGTTTCCTAGCCACATTTAAAAAGTGAAGGGAAAAAAATCCCTTAATTTAAAAAATTCCATTGAAAATAAAAGTTATTTTTAAGCATACATAACAAATAAGTTTTAAAGAATATTTATTCTTTACAAGCTCTACAAGCTCTAAATGCCTCAGATGTGTTGGTTTTTTATGGTTCCTGCTTTAAAATCTGCTGAAGTAAATCATAGTCCACCATCAGTCTGCAGAAACCAGGTTTTAACTTTTCACACGCACACACCCACCAGCATTGTTTCTTCTCCACTCTCCTTTCTTGGCACTGCAGAATTCCCGGTAAGAGTTTCAGGTCCTGAGCATATCTAACTGAAAGTGCAAAACTGTGTGACCTTTCTCTTGACAAACCCAGCTTCTATGTCCTCATAGCCTTTCTTTCTTTCTTTTGGATTTAACTGGCGCAGGCATCTGCCTTTCTTCAGCAGCTAGGCGGACAGGGGAAGCCTCAGGATTCAATGAGGTGACAGCTGCAAAGCCAGGACAAAAGAGTATAGTAGCTCTGTACAGTCGACATTTGGAGAAGATAGACAGCTATGTGTTAATGAGAGCTGACCTCTTTTATTTTTGGTACAGAGTCCCATAAAAAAAATAAGGCCATCCACATATACCTGAGCTACCAGTAACACGCACTGCCAGGGAGGGAAGGGAGCGGGGGAGGCGAGAGATGCATTCTGCTCTGTAGGAGATACCTTACTCCTCTGAACCTCCCTCAGCTTTTAGGTTTTACATGTACTTGGCATCAAGTGTTACAGAAGATTGTATATGCTGGGTTCTTGTTTTAGGGCGAAGAGTTACATCAGTGTAGAGTTCTGAAGGCAGGTTACAACAACTGGTTTGTATGCACAGGTGACATACATGAATAATTCGAAAAATTATGTTTTGTCTCAATTTACCCCAAAGGATACTAAACTTGGGCTTTAAACAAGAGTAGTTGATCTTTTCAGTTTCACAGGATCACAGAAGAGCTGAGGCTGCAAGGGATCTCTAGAGATTGTCTAGTCCAAACTGCTGCTCAAAACTGGGGTCAAACAGAGCAGGTTGCTCAGGGCCCTGTTCACTCAGGCTTTGAATATCTCCAAGGATGACGACTCCACAGCCTCTCTGGGCAACCGGTCTCCATGTTTGACCACCCTCACAGTAAAGAATTTCCTTCTTGATGTTTAAGTAAAATTTCATGTATTGCAGTTTGTGCCTGATGCCTCATGTCCTTTCACTGGGCACCACTAGAAGAGTCTGGCTTCACATCCTCTTTTTTTTTTTTATTTGTAATTTTATTTTGCAATTCCTGGGATGCTCAGTGTCCTGATTAGACTGAAAGCATTTGTTAAATGCAGACTACCTGCAGTGAAATCAGCAGTGCTGCTCATAGTACAAGAAGATATAGGATGCTTGAAGCATTGCAGCACCCTGGCTTGGGAGAACTCTTACAATTCATCTCTCAGATACGCTCAATATAGCATCAGCAGATGATGGTCAGCACTCAACATCATTAGCCACTTAATCGATATTATGCTTTTTCCTCTCATGTGTTTTTTGTTCTCTTGTGGTGAACTAGTAGTTCACAGCTTCCAGAAACCATAGTTGTCACTGCTGTGCTAATCCAACTTTGTGTATAATACCCAGTTGCATGATATTTGTATAAAGAGCTGTTTCTTATTTCATACTACAGAACTAATTGTTCTGGCCCTTACCTCAGCTGCATCAAGCCATAACTAGGTAACTGTTCTTTTAAACAAGAATTACTTGATAAATACAGAAGTTTGTTATATTTTAAGAAAAGAAAGGTCACACAAAATAAATTAATCTTTCCCAAAGTAAGAAAGAATGAACAAAAAGATCAATGCTTCTTTTCTAAATCTTGGGTTTTTTCTTTTAGTCCTATTCCTGCCCACTTCAGCTTACATTAAAGTGTGAAAGAGGAAGAAATCTGAAGTGTGAAACTTGTGAAACAAGTGAGCTTTTCACAGATATCACCTACAGCCTTCTCTCTTGCCTCTAGTGGGGTCAACAACCCCTTTTCCCAATTTGTTTCACCCAACCCTTCAAATTCACTGACTTAGACACTTCTGATATCCTATTATTTTTCTCCTCATTCTCACACAAACTATTTGTCTAATGTTTGAGATTAGCCCTCCCACTGTAAATCAACACCAATCGCTAAACTGATAATACTTACATATCCAGTTAAATATGTGATATGAATAGCTGTTAAGATATTTTTGCTCTTGTGTAAAGAAGACCAGATATAGAGTCACTTAGTGGAGGAAAAGCAAATCAGCAGTTGATAATACAGGGTTCTCTTGTTAAAACCTATTAAAGACTTACCTAAGAATAATTAATAAGTCCTGCCAATTCAAGATATCAGGTTTTCCTGTTATCTTAATCTAGAATGGCTTATTAATCAATTAAAACACAAGAGGTCTTGAAGAAAAAAAAACCTCATGAAGAAATCTAAACCAGGATTTAAAATGCCATTAAAGTAATTCACTAAGAAAAATGCTAATTAGCTGTGCCATCCTTTTCCCAGACCCTTGTCCTAGCTCTTTGCAGATCTACAGGAAATGTGGTTTTAACTTTACCTTTATAGTACTTCAAAATTGAGCCTCATCATCTCCTCACCTCTAATGTAGCTACTGCCATGCCTGGCCTTTATGGCCACCTAGCTTCTGCTACAAATGTCGTTGTCCTCTCTCCTTAGATTGCTAATTAAACATGAGGGAAATCCCTAATCCCAATTTGTGTGTGGACTCCTACAAAACACATTTAAAGGCTCGTTACGACTATAAGGTTCTGCTTGCTGACCATGACTAGGAGCAAGTAATGAACTCTGTGTGAACCTCTTTTCTCTCTTTCTTTTTCTGGTACTTTTAATAATTATTGTTTTCTCTGCTGTACTGCATCCTACTTCAGGTTCCCCTCTCAAAAAAAAACGAAGCAGCTAACAAAGCTACATCAACTAATTTTCTCAGATTTATAGCGGCCCCCTCCATTTGTCATCCACTTGTGTCTTTGAGACTAAGCACAGTGGGGAAGGATTGTCCATCATCTGTTGTCTTGCAGAGGGAGGGAGATGGGGTTTGCACTGCCACCATTCCAAACTAATTTCTAAGTTATGATCACTAATCACCCCAGTCTCATTAAACAGGTCTTGTTGTAAGGACAAGATCATATAATTTGCTTTTCTTACTGTATGAAAGGATACATGAATCGACGGGCCCAATCCTTGCTCCAGAAACGTTTAACCCTTTAATTGTGCGTGGAAAACACAAATAATTATTATTGAGTTGTAAAGCTGATGATCAGAAATGAAAGTTTTCTTCTCCATTCCTGAAATTCAGCATTTCATGGCTGAGGATATGAAACTACCCTTCCAAAAATCCTCAGCCTTTAAAATGCAGTCATATTAGACCTATCAACATAGGATATCTGTGGACATCTGAATAGGCCGTATCTTGCAAATTATAGACAACACAAGAAGCAGAAACTTCTGGGAAATAATACATATTAGTTGAGCCAGCATGATGTGATTTCACACCTGCCAGCACAGGCAATATGTGTGAATGCGTGTCCTAACTGCTTATACTGCACCCTGGGATCAGGAAGCAAATCTGCAGCTCCTATTCATGCCTATTGTCTTACAAATAGCAGGGCTTCTTAGCCCTCCTCCTGCATGTGCATTTGCTTGGGTTACAGACGCCAGACCTGATGCCAGAAAGTGCTGAGCTCTCAGCTTCCATTAAAGTCACCAGGTATTGATAGATCCCAGCAGCACTGAGAAAGAAGTACTCCTAGAGTTAATATTACATTTTAAAAGAAGAAAATAATCCCAGATGGAAATGAACAGGGCTAATTAATTAAAAATAAATAAGATGTATAAATTGCTGCACTCTCAATGAAAGTCCAAAGGCAGCTATTTGTTTCTTAAACCAACTGAGCTGGGTTTCTACAAGGCAATAGAAATTGTGACTCGATTTTCTCTGACAGTTTGCTAAAATACGAGTATAAAAACACATACTTCGTAGGCATAAGCAAAGCTGATCAATACTTTGTCTAGTGTGCTTATATCAGAAGGATTTGTAACTCAAACTCATCAGAGGAAAGATTGTAATTTTACTTAGTGTTTTTATAGTCAAATCCTAGTCCATTTTGGAGGGAACTGTGTATGTTGCTACAATATAAATACTGACTAAAAATATTTCTCCAAAGCGAAAACAGAGACTGTATGACATAATATTTGGAATTTAGCATGGTTTGCTACCAAAGTTGTACTCTGACTGTTCCCTGCAGAGGGAATTCTTCCAATATGCACATGCACACATATGTACACACATACACACAGCTATCCATTTTCAAGTGTTTTTTTTTTCCTCTACTCAAAGCCCAGTCTCTGACTTCAAGGGGCTGAACAAAGTACCCCTCTTAACCCCGTGTCACTCCTATTGTCAGAAGTGAGCTCAGCAGCACTGAAATAAATCAGGTTTTAAGTGTATCAGGTTGAAACCTGAGTATCAGGAAATACTCTTGAAAAAGCAGATCTGCTAGGGTCAGCTGTGGTCTGGAAAGCACTGCCATACCAGTGATGTACAGTAGTATAGGGTTTTAGACAAGAGATCCATCAATGCTTAGAGGGGGAGGAGAGAAATCACAATTTAATCTGATGGCTTTCTTCACAGAATGCTCTTTGTCAAAAGGGAACCCCTTAGGTTCTCATATTTGGATAAGCAATTACATATGTTGCTATTTTTCGCATATAACATTTTTGCTGTGGAAGGGAAGTCTAGTTAATACACTCCATTCAGGTATTTGTACCCAGATGCCAGTAACACTGTTCCTGAAATGCCAAGATTGCAGGGAGGGTAGCATGAACTATTCATGGGATATGTATGGTTATGGGATAAGTTATGGTGCATAACAGCAAATAGGACTGTCACAGCTTAACCCCAGCCGGCAAGCAAGCCCCAGACAGCCGCTCACTCACTCCCCCCGCAGGGGGATGCGGGAGAGAATCAGAAGAGTAAAAGTGAGGAAACTCCAGGGTTGAGATAGAGACAGTTTAACGGGTAAAGCAAAAGCCGTGCACGCAAGCAAAGCAAAACAAGGACTTCATTCACTACTTCCCACAGGCAGGCAGGTGTTCAGCCATCTCCAGGAAAGCAGGGCTCCATCACGCGTAACCGTTACTTGAGATGACAAACGCCGTCACTCCGAACGTCCCCCCTTCCTTCTTCTTCCCCCAGCTTTATCTGCTGAGCATGACGTGATATGGTGTAGAATATCCCTTGGGTCAGTTGGGGTCAGCTGTCCCAGCTGTGTCCCCTCCCAACTCCTTGTGCCCCCCCAGCCACTCGCTGGTGGGGTGGGGTGAGAGGCAGGAAAGGCCTTGGCTCTGTGCAAGCACTGCTCAGCAATAACTGAAACATCCCTGTATTCTCAACACTGTTTCCAGCATAAGTCCAGAACACAGCCCCTTACTAGCTACTATGAAGAAAATTAACTCTCTTCTAGCCAAAACCAGCACATTCTATCTTGATAGAAAACAATTGCAAATCCTCTGAACAGTATAAACCACTGCGTGGAATAAATTACTTTCCAGAAAGATTGTGATTCTTTGAAAAAGCTAAGGAGCAGAAGAGTGAAAATGTAACATGAGAATAAATATTGATTTAGAAGAGGAAATTGTTTCCATTTTAATTCTGCAGAAGCAGTCTAAATACACTCTGTACTTGATCATAGTGGTGTCATTAATGACAGTAGGCCTGCGTTTGTCACGCTTCTAGCTAATGATCAGATCAAAACATTCCAAAATTCCTTAAGCACGTATTTCTAAAGGAGGCGAGAACACGTGAGTGCTACCAAATCAAGTCCGTCTCTCCGGTGAAGCTGGCCTTTCTTAAGCCATAGTCTTCCTTTTTGTTGATTTCTGTTATATTCGTAGGACATTTAGACTTGCTGGAATAAAAGCCAGTGCACAGCTATCCGAGGCGACAGGGGCTCAGCGTGGCGAGCCGCGGCCCTAAGGCCGTTCCTAGGGAAGGGGCGGGGGGGCGGTTACCCCACGGGGAGCCGCCAACGCTCTCGCAAGGTTTGCCTGCGAGGACGCCGCCGCCCCAGCACCGCGGCGTGGTCGCGGAGCGCAGTCCCGCCCGCGGCGCGCGTGACAAACCCTCCCCGGCCGGGCGGGAGGGGCGGGAGGGGCGGGGGGCAGCCCGCTCCCCCCGCGGCGGGGCGGGGCGGGGCGGGGCGGGGCGGGGCGGGGCGGGGCCGGCAGGGGGCGCCCTGCGCTCGCAGCCGCGCCGGGAGCGCGGCGGGGCGGGGCGGGGCGGGGCGGGGCGGGGCGGGGCCGGCAGGGGGCGCCCTGCGCTCGCAGCCGCGCCGGGAGCGGGGCGGGGCGGGGCGGGGCGGGGCGGGGCGGGGCGGTACAAGGAGGAGGGCTGTCCCGGAGCGGGCGGCGCCGTCGTGCCGGCGCGGCGCCCTTCAGCCGCGTGCCGTGGGTACCCAAACCCCGCGGCGTGCCGGTGCCGGTGCCGGTGCCTCCCGGCGCCTCCCGGCCCAGGACGGGGGCCGCTCGCCCCGCTGCTCGCCACGCCACGCTCTGCCGTCCCGGCGCGGCCGGCTGTGGGAGGGGAGGACCTGCACCGGAGCGCAGAGCTGGGCTGCGGCGAAAGCTGGCAGCGAGTGAGGCGGGATAAAGTCGGGCAGAAGTGAGCTGATCTCATAGGGAGCTCTTTATTTCTTTGAACCTCGCTTTTCACGTTGGGAGCTCCCAAGCAGAGACACCATGAAGCAGCCGAGGTGCAGCAGGATTTGCTGAGTGCTGGGCAAACGCGGCCGCCGTGCTAGCCGACACGAAAGCACCATGTTGCATAAAGGGTCGGTTAAATGTAATACGACCGAATGTATCTCACAACTTCCCGCTGGCAAAAGGAAAATGTCTTTCCCCTCCTAAGATTCTGTTGCGCCAGCTCCCCAGCACCTTTGCTTGGTCAATTCAACTCACCGCTCCGGCACAGAGTTAACCCAGTGGAACAAGAAAGCCAGAACGAACCAGGGCAGGGTCAGCACAGATAAGAGGGGAACACTGAAGGTAGGGCTTATCAGCAGCTTATTTCCCTGGGCTAGTTCCAGTGGGTGTGTGTGTTGATGACATGGCTCGTCTGCAGATTCTGCTGCCTGTGACTTTGTTCAATAAAGTCCACCACATTGTAAACCTCGTTGCTTGTTACATCAAGTCGGAGTGTGACACCCAACTCAAAATGACTGCAAAATGTTTTCAAAACAAGCGAATATACAGCTATGTTTTCTTCAGGTAATCAAAATAACTATGAAGGAAGGTGCAGTTTATACAGGCAGAGAAGAAACTAGCTAACTCAGGAACTGAAAACACAAGTCTGTCGTGGGACATGGAGCTCTTTATTCAGAGGAGAAAACACCTTATTTAGCGAGAAAATTGCCAAACAACTTTATTTTACTCCCAGAACATCGACTTTAACAAAGATTAGTCTCTGGAAACCAGAAGAAGAGGAGTTAAGGCCTGTACACCAGGGCAGAATTAAGATACCTCAAACACCAAGCCTGCTCTTCAGGCTGGCAATAGCCACTGGGAAACGTGTGCAGGTGTTCCTGCTGCATTTACTGTGTCACCTGTTCTTTTAATAAGTGGTGGTTGGAAGTAGCTGGGCTGCGCAGCAGAAATGCGCTCGTGCTGGGAAGACACCTGGTGGAAGGGCACCTTTGGGTGTGAGTCTGCCTGGCTGTGTGGAAGAGAGGACCAGTATGTCTTGTTTCAGAGCTGCATGTTGGAGGTCATGTCCTCAGTGGAGCAAAGGATTTTTGTCTTTTTTTTTTTTACCCTGGAAATTGCTAGCTGGGATGCTATAGGTGAGTGTGATGTGTACTTAAAACTATGTAAATGAGATATTTGATGGTACCCTGCACCGAGTCAGCAACCGTGCTCCTCCTGTTGAGTGTGTTAGGAATTCTTCTTAGCTAGGTTTCTTGAGAGTTAGAAATCCTGAACAAGTATAGGAAATTGCTGAAGAAAGGAAGGCTACAGCCTGGACAACCTCACCCTATGAAGCGTGTTTGAATTGCCATAAAGTGTAGTGAGTACATGAATCTGTAGAGTTCACAGTCATTATAATATTCATTTAAAAGGCTATTACTGCCGAGTGACATTAAAATCTCCCCCTCCTTTTCCTTTGTGAATGATTGTAAGCCTGTTTGCATTTTACTAGAGTGCTATAAAACTAAGGCTGCCAAATGGTCAAGGTTGGATAATACTTCTGCCAATTCTAGAAGACAGTCTAAAGCTGGCGTTTCTTGTTTGTCTGGCATCCACAATTGCTCTTAAATTAGTATAATTTGTTTGGTTTATTATAGAAATATAAAGCATGAAATTCTATCCTCAAAGAGAGATGCCAACTCACTGGAGACAGAAAAGCTTTTTGTTCTTCTCATGTGGTAGGGTTGAGCCTATAGTACTAACCTCCATGAAGACAATGCCATTGCCTGTAAAGGAGATACTTAACTTTCCGTGCGTAATTTACCATATGCAATAGCACTAGCCTTTTGGAGAAACCTTTGGGGATGAAGTCATACTTGTCTTTGCAACTGCATGGACTGGCCCCACTAATTTGCTTTTTTAGACACCTTGAGCGCTCCTGAGCAGGAAGTGACAGAAGGGTGTCATCACATTCATGTCATCTTTGGCCTCTCCGCCGATACTGTCAACAAGTCGAAACGTTTGAGCCAATTAAAGGTTTAGGCTGAGATACTGATGCATCTGCTCTCTGAACAATTCACTCCTTATAGAAACATACTTGGATTAACAGTCCATTAACTGGGTTGGGCCCTGCAACTCTATGGGAGAACCCCAACCTCCTGCTGGAGCAATGGTGAAGAAACCATTGTACTTGTAGAGAGCTGACCTGTAAGAGCAAAGTGGTTAAACTTCTGCTCCTGCTTTGGGCAAAGTTGCTTACCTTTGCACCATAGTCCTACTCAACATGCTTTGGATGTTTAAGCATTCAAAGGTTTAAATTTAGACCACTTCAGGGGAAAAAAATATGAATCAAAAAAGTCCCCTAAAACTTTCTAGCCATCAAGTGACAGGGTTTTTGGTTTGTGGGTTGCTTTGTTGTTGTTTCTTTTTTTTTTAACCCCTATCATTTCATGCAATTGTGCTACCAAGCAGTCTTAAATAGTTAAACTAGACTAAAGTAAGAGGTGGTAGTATTGCCAATGTTAGCAGGCAAAAATTAGTGCTGAAAAATATTTACATTTCACATTTGCAAGGCTGCTTTTTTGCCCCTTTTAACTTCCCACTGCGATAGGCGTTTTTAAGGATGAATGAGTATGGAGGGGGCTAGAGAGATTTGTATTGAAACAGAATGAAACAAAATCGCCTTCCAAGCGTGGAGCTGATCCAAATGGGATGTTGGCAGTGGAAGGAGTAATGATAGGGATAGTGAACCCTGAAGACGGCCAGCTGGTCAGGTATGGGCTTGCAAAAGAGCGTAGTGGGAACAAGAGCAGCACCTTAATTTTGAGTTGTGTGTGTGGAGAAACGTCACTGTGTAACAAGTGTAACTCCTCTCCCTGTGAATCAGAGAGGCTAGAGAGGTTAGCAAGGTTACCTTAGCTTTAAGGTTAGCAAGTCCTTTGCCTGGCTTCATTACCAAGGAAGCAGTGTGATTTCCTGCTACTTCAGCGGAGGCGGTACCGGACCCGGGAAATGGGCCGCAGACTCTCAGGAGTGAAGCGTGACCCAGCCAAGGGCTGGATGCTGCTGGGACAGCTCACACAGGATTTGTCAGAGCGCCAAGGAAATGTGTGTCAGGCGTTGGTCATCTTCTTGCCATCCCAGGTCTTCCACCCCTGGGAGGAGCTCACATGACCGGGCTTTGCCCTAAGTCACATTCTGCTTAGGGCTCTGGCGCTGGATTTATGGGATTTGGACTACCCTTGCTTTCCAGAATCCTCGTCTGGAAGTGCCCGGGGACCGGCCTGCAGCGCTGGTGATCCCCCTGCGCTCTGAGGCTGTCCCGGGGGG
Organism: Morus bassanus; assembly: GCA_031468815.1. Classification (NCBI taxonomy): domain Eukaryota; kingdom Metazoa; phylum Chordata; class Aves; order Suliformes; family Sulidae; genus Morus; species Morus bassanus. Next base: position 14,404,030 of record CM062572.1, read on the forward strand.
GATGGCCGCAGTGGCTGTGCTGCACCCCGGTGGGCCCCACAGCGGAGGCAGCTGCCCGCTGGGGATCCTGCTGCCCTGCAAAGCACCGCCCACCCCGCACACCTCGCCCGGCTGCCTTCGAGGCCCCTACAGCAAGGCGAGCCCCCGTCGCTCGCCTCCTGCCCCCAGAGCCAGCCCTGCGGCACCCTCTCTCCCCCGGGCCCCTCCTCGCACACCCCAGAGGGGCTCCGCAGCTCCCCCAGCTCCCCCCCGACCCGAGCGGAGCCGCGCAGCGCCCAGCCGGGTCCCCCCGCCGCCGCCCGGTCGGGGCGCAGCCCGGTGCCCGCCGGAGGCGAGAGGCGGCCGGCGGGGCGGAGGCAGGAGGCGGGCGGAGCCGCCCCTCCGCCGGGCGCCGAGCTATAAGGGCAGCGCGGAGCGGCGCGGGAAGCGGCGGGCGCTATGGGTAACCGCGTCACCCGCGAGGACTTCGAGTGGGTCTACACGGAGCAGCCCCACACGCAGCGCAGGAAGGAGATCCTGGGTACGTCGAGGGGCTGGGGAGCGGCCGCCGGCGGGGCAGGCAGCCGGGCTGCGGTGCACCCCCGGAGCGGGCCGGGGGGAAGGTCCGCGCCGGGTCCGGCGCTGCGAGCGGCTCGGGGCACCGGCCGGGCTGCGGGGAGCGGGGGCTGCAGCCCGGGGGGCTGGGGGGGGGGGGGGGAGTTTTCCGGGGGGTGCTGCTCTCCCAAACGCTCCCGGCGCCGCCTCGCCTTCTGGAGGCAGCGGAGAGGCACGGCGGGGGCGCCGGCGGCTGGAGGGAGTGCTGCCGCACCACCGAGCCGGGCTCCGCGGGCGGCAGAGCTGCCGCTGGCCGGGTGACACTGCGGGGCGACCGGCCGCACCCGCGGCCAGGGCTTGCGGCCAGCGTCCCCACGGCCGCAGCTCGCCCCGCGCCGGCGGCGTCCCGCGGGGGGCGGCTGGGGGCCCTTCCGCAGGCAAGCTTTCCCCGTGGCTTGGTAGTGCATTAAAATAAATGAGGATGTGGGGGAGTGTTTGCTAGAGAACAACAGAAAGTCCCCGCTGCTTGTCAGGGATAAGGTACGCTCCTGTATTTTCACGTCGTACAGGCAGCGTGTAACTGCGTACATGGGTATGTTGGGCTGGGAGGGTTTTGCTTTTGGTTTGGGGGTGTGGGCTTTTCTGAAGATCGTTTCTGAGAAGAAGTAATAATTCAGAATTGTTACAGAATTTTGTTGCATATTTCCTGAACAAAACATACTTTCAACATTTTATTAATAAAGAAGATTTTGAATTTTTTTTTGCTGTTTTTGTTTGGGTTGTTTGGTTGGGGTTTTTTTCTCCCCTAATGAGTAAGGTAAAGTTTTTAAAGATCTTTTATAAAGGAAGGCACTGGAGCTTGTGGCTGAGGTGCTGCACAGGGTCTACGATAATTGGGTGTAATTTCTGAACTCCTCCACAATCTAATAGATTAATCCGGGATTAATTTAAATTACAAAAACATTTCTGGTATAGTTGTGGTGGTGAAATATCCTGGTTCAGGTCTGAATTATATCCAGGAAAATAATAATTATTTTACTGTGTAATCATGATCCAGAGTCAAATGATGTCACTGTATAAAATGATGCTTCTTGGTGTCACGCTACTCATCCTTTCAGTCAAGGGGACTATGTTTTGGTGAACTACAGGTAGAAGTGTGTATGGTCAGTCTCTTCCCTTATTAATCTCTGGCTTTCCTGATTTGCTCTAGGGTGGGGACTGCAAACCATGATGAATTTGTACTGTAAGGAGGTACTGGTGTGGTTGGACTGCCTTACCCTTGCTGCAGCAAACTCTTTTTAGGACCTTTCAACTGCTTACTTGCAGAGGTTTTCCCCCCACTCTCTTTGGGTTCAGAATGAGCAATTGGAATCAAGGTCCATCTTCTTCCTCACAGATGCCCTGGCTCCAGGTGTGGGAGCAGAAGGAAGGGCAGAGAAGGGGGAAAGAGACATGGAAGATGTGGGCAAAACAATCTGTGTCTGACAAGGCAGAGTGGATCATGATACTAATGTCATGAATACCAAAATGTTACCAAAAGTTATTGAAACTATCATGATATCCCATATGATATTGGTATAATGATCATCACTGTATTATTCAAAGCCTGAGGGTCAGTAAACCCCTGGTATCTAGAGTATGTACCTACCAAGGTGTCTGGTGTCTATTGAGCTGGAGTGCACTGTAAGAATCTTACATACATATGAACAAATACCTATAAATATCCATGTATTTTACATTTTTGTATATAGCACTGCCTCGGGGACAGCATTCCATGCTGGTAAAGGAAGTATTTTTCTCCCAATAGGTTAATGATTTAGTTGCTAAGCACTGAAACTTGATTGTTTTCTGTTTAGGCTGCAGCTTTTTGAAATGTTGATCTCTCTCAGGCATGGCTACTTGGATTTAAATGCAAATTGAAATCATCCATTCGGAAAAAAATATGGGCAAACTGACAAACACATAAGGCAGTTTCTTTCTACACAAGTGGTGTTTCCTTGAGCTGTTGCCCCAATATGTTTCTACAGAGCAACTGAGAGATAATAATGGTCCGTCACAAAGTTGTATGTCCTGGTTTGAGAGGTAGTAGCCTAGGTGTCTGTAAGACTTTTGTAGTCGGTGACAATATGTCTGAATGATAACTCTGTGAGTCCAAGCCCCCTGCCATGAGCAGGGATATCTTTCACTGGATCAGGTTGCTCAAAGTCCCATCCAACCTGACCTTGAACACTTCCAGGGATGGGGCATCCACAGCTTCTCTGGGCAGCCTGCTCCAGCTGAGCAGCAAAGCTAGGAGCTGTGTATATCAACTGGGCTGGCTGGAAGCTAGCTTATGGCGGGACACTGTTGCACTAGATGAACCTACTAGGGATGTGATTCCTAATGGCTATAATTACATCAGTAAATAGATCAACATTTTGCACAAGAGAGAGGTAATACTTTTTCTCTTATCTCTTTGTGGTACCTTAGTCTTAGACTCTAGGTATTAAAATGTGGCTTGTGCTTGGTACTGTCTAGGTGCCAGCTGCTTCTCAGTTACAGTGGAGATCTCTTGCCAAGCTGGCACTTTGACCCTGATCAACATTATTCATGTTCCTGTACACGTTATTCATGCTTTTCAGTTTATGAAATTGAATTGTTTCATTGCTGTTCTCTCACCCTCTTTTTTCTTTTATGTTTATGAAAAGACTGTTACACAAATCTCAGTCCTGACACAAGAGAGTAACACTGCAGTGAGCTGTGTTAGCGAAAGACCTGGCTAAAAACTAACCTGACAGAAGAAAGCTTTTTCATCTGGATCTGCTTAGCCTTGCTGTATAGTTATACAAATGCTATTAGAAGGAGACAGAATGTAGGGTATAACATAGAGGGGATATTCACTTCTAGTAGAAGTAGGATTTCTACTTTAGTGGCAGTAAGGGTCTGTTGGATTGAAACACTTGGAGGACTATGGTCTTGCACAGTGGGAAGTGTTGGTGTTTTTTCGGTCTTGAGAGAAGATGAAAAAAAATCATTGCTCAGATGCTGGTAACACCATAAGCACACCGTGAATGGTCATTTCACCTGCAAACACGTTTCCAAATGGAAGCAACGAGCAGCATGTTGGGCATGGAAAGAGTGGGATCTTATTTGTGCTGTGGGTTGGATCTAACTTTATAAAATTATTGTAGGTTGGTCAGAAAATGTCTTGCCTCACAGGATCCTTAGGGCAGCACTTGTTTGCTGCTGAGGATGAAGGCTGAATCAGTGTTGCTCAGGGTAGGCTAGGAGCATCTGAATATGATATGACATTCAAGAATAATTAAAAATTATATAATTGGTTCTTTGGCAAGTTATTTTGGAGTGGAGATGGTGCAAGTGTTTTATATGTGCTTTATCCTTAGAAAGGCTGAGATGTTAGCCTATGAGGCGGGCAGGGAAGTAGAACAAAATAAAAAAGCCAAAATCAATTTTATTTTAGCATTTAGCCAATTTGAGTATAATAGCTTCCAGCTCTGCTCACTTATTTAGAGATTAGTTTGCTATTTCTTCCAGCTGACTCTTCTGTTGCCTATTTAAACCTCACATTTATGAAAATTCTGATACATTGTACCTACTGAAATGTGCAAGATGCTTATCTCCTTAGCTTAAATCAAAGCTCTGAACTACATATGCTTCTGGCGAAGAAACTATGAGTTTGTTTCCCCTTTATGCTGCAGTACGTGGGCACAGTGCTGCCACTGACGTGCATGTTCTCTGATGAGCGCATTCAGAATAGCTGTTATCTCAGTGCTCGTGCCAATTCCCTGTGGTCATCATCTATAAAATAAAGCACATAAGCAGAAAGTCACTGGTTTAGGCACTTGCGGTCTTTTGCTGAAAATGTATTTAAGTGCAACTTAAGGCTTCAGCTTACTCCATGTCAGAGGTTTTTGTTTCAGAGGGAGCTGGAAGCCCTCTTTTTAGCATTCCTACATCCTTTTGCTCTGAACCAGCTAATAAATAAGCGTAAACAAACAGGTCATAGCTGCTGTCATAGTGATGTGCTGACACCATCTACCTCTGTCGACACCGGCCATGTGGCACCACTGCGGTACTTTGCCTCTGGTGGGCACTTCTGGGTGACACAACTCCCTTGGACCAGCTAGAACAAAGCAATTTAGGAGCTTGTGTGTGGCAAATACAAGATTAAGACCCTTGTCCTTGCACAGTGGATATACAAAACTTCAGTGTAATTAGTTGGGCCAAAAAGGTTTCTTACTAGTTTGCATACTGGAGGGGGCAGGAGACTGCAAAGCCAGAAGCTTTTGGCATGCACATCGTCCTCTGTGTGCATCCTACCTGTGTCCTGGCTCATGTGTGGTTTGAGTTAATCATAGAATAGTTTGGGTTGGAAGGGACCTTTAAAGGTCATCTAGTCCAACCCCCCTGCAGTGAGCAGGGACATCTTCGACTAGATCAGGTTGCTCAGAGCCCCGTCCAGCCTGACCTTGAATGTTTCCAGGGGTGGGGCATCTACCACCTCTCTGGGCAACCTGTTCTGTGTTTCACCACTGTCCTTGTAAAAAATTTCTTCCTTATCTAGTCTAAATCTACCCTCCTTCAGTTTAAAACCCTTACCCCTTGTCCTATTGCAACAGGTCTTACTTAAAAGTCTGTCCCTATCTTTCTTATAAGCCCCCTTTAAGTACTGAAAGGCCACAACAAGGTCTCCCCGGAGCCTTCTTTTCTCCAGGCTGAACAACCCCAACTCTCAGCCTTTCTTCATAAGAGTGGTGTTCAATCCCTCTGATCATTTTTGTGGCCCTCCTCTGAACCCACTCCAACAGATCCATGTCTTTCCAACAGGACTCAAATGTGCTGTGCTGTTTATCAGCACGTTCATGAGGTGAGCTGCTAAAAAGCAAAACACTATCATGTCAGCAAACTGACTTCTTTTGTTTGTTTAAATTTTTAGTACAAATACCAGCTCCAGCATAGGGCATGGGGTAGTAAAGCTAACATCGCGTCCCTGGTGTCTCTTATTTGTTCTGGCAGGGACTCAGTTGATAGAACACAGTCCAGGACAGCAGCATGGCAGAGATTTTTTTTTTTCCTCCTTTTCTTTAACAGGCCTTCTGAAAGTCTTGTACTGAGTAATATCTCCACTGTGGCTATACCTGTATGCTGCACTTGTGGTCAAAATAAAGGAAGATGAAGAAATTGCATTTCTTCTCTTGTTACTACTAGCTTCTCATGGATGTGGGCAGGGCTGCTGCTCCTTTAACATCCTCCACCACCTCTGTGTTTGTGGACAGCTCCGACTTGCCCACAACCAAATCCCATGTATGCCAAAATGTGCAAGTGCTAAGTATTTGGTGTCACATCAACGAGGCATTGTCTGCTGCCATCACTGAGATCTAACTGGGTCTATCCTGAGTCATCTCAGGAGCATTGTCAGCGGGAATAGAGGATGAGCAAGGGTTCAGAACAAGATATTTGCTCTCCCCTGAGGAGGAGGAACACTAGGACCTAGTGACGGACAGCTTCTCCAGGAACAATTACTCCAGCACTAACTGAACATCACTGTAGGGCTATGGTGAGTGCTCCTGGATCTCCAGAGAGGAGCATCAAGGAAAAAAAAGTGTAGTCAGAGTAATTTGTCAGTAGTGTTTCAGAGTGAGGCATGCCTCTGGAAAGGTGGCTGATGCTTACACACAACACTGGAGTGAACCCTGCAAACTGTTAATTCAGTAAATGAGTTGTTTTGGAATTGTGAATGCTTCTGAAAATATACTTGCAGCATTTGTTCTCTCTCGGCTGCTGTTCTTTCATCCACACTGTTGTACAAGTGGGAAATGCTGTCTTTCATTGTCGTGGTGCAGATTTCAGCTGCTCTGAGGTTACGCTATGGAGACCGTGGAGCTGTTTGGGCAGAATTATTAACTACATCTAACCACTGAAGTGGGTACTACTACTACTGAAGTGCTCGCACTGCTTTTGCAGTGTGCTGGGACAGAAAAGTCATGCTTCTGCACTGCTGTACATCTACACCAGTATCCCACCCTCTGAAACAACAGTACAATGGACAAGCTGGAAGCAGCACGTGTGGATAAGCATTCTGCCAGGCTGAGCTAACAGACTTTCCCAGTGAGCTGGAGGCTTGAGAATGTGCTGTGCGGAGATCAGAGTAGCTGGAGCGGTCCTGGTCCTATTGTACTCTAAAGGGCAAATCCTGGTCCCATGCGGTCACATAACTTTCTGGGTTTTTTTTGGTGTCATGTCCCCCCCCACCCCATACTTTATCTAGAATGGTTGAATGTTGGATTTTTTTTCTCCTGTTCCTGTGCCCTTTCCATGCCATGATTGTGGATAATGAAGAGCTCACTATAGATTACATCTTAGAGCCATCATTGTGTATAAGCCCTGACCCAGTGCTTGTTGGGAGGCAGTGGACTCTGGCCATATAGAAGCTGATCATTTTTGTAATGGAAAAGTGCTCAGCAAGATCAAAACGGGAGTGATTCAGGAATGAGCAGCATGATGAAAATATCTGCTTAGATGCCTCTTAGTGTGAAACTCTAGCAGTCTCAAGAGTGGAGAGTAGGTGTCTGTTTACTTCTCCAAGTGCAGTGCGTAGAAAACGAAGGTGGTCTTTATTGTATAGCTGCCACAGGTCTCATAGTCCTTTATGGCTCCTGGTTAAGCACTGCACAATAACTCTGCGTCTGATTCTCTGTTGCCTTTGGGATGTGCAAATGGCTGACAGCTGGTTTGCACAGCCCAGCTGACTGCCTACAGACACTTGTCACAGCAGCCTTACAGGGTTGTCCGGGTGCTCTATCTTGCCTTACTAGGATTCCTTCAGCTAACTTTAAGGCATGAAGACGATGATGAACAAAATGAGATAAATATTTATGGTGTCACATTTTTGTGTCAGCATGTTATATATAAACTGCAGTCACCAGGATCACTTAATCTGAGATTAAACGTGTCTCAATAAAGGGTGCTTGGCCTCAAGTTTTGAAAGGGTCAGCATTCAGCATTTTGCATGTGCAGTGCTCCTGAACTGAAAGGTCTCTGTCAGGCTGCACCACCAGCAGGGCTTTTAGCCTACAGTGGGCCTAGCAGCCCCACCTGTCAGCCTTCCCAAGGTTTCTCCATGCCATGGAAATGGGAAGGGTTTATCAGTATTAATGATAAACAGACACAGTATTGTGGTTTAACTAGTATGCAAAAACTTACTGCTGGAGAGGAGTTAATCATGTGTTGAATTTAATATTAAACCCTAGCAAGTTACTTAATAGCTGTCACCTGCGATAAATGCAACCTATCTGCATTGTTGCTTGCAGACGCTGTTGCTGCTGGTTGGCAGTTACTATTCTGAAATCTCTTAAATGTAATCTGCAATCCTTGTTAGCTGCAACAAAAAGAAATAGATCCAAAGCAACAGTATAAATAGGTTCTCAAACTACAATATAAAGCATTGCTTAGTCATTTTCCCATGCCATTAAAACTTTTTTTGGTCTAAGTTGCCTGAATTTGACCAGGCTGAGGAACAGATTTGGTTGTTTTACATTTCTTCTGGTGACTGCAGTAACTTATCTCTACCAACTGTATGACTGAAAATTTGAGGTGGCTTGATTTATTAAAGGATTTTCTGAGATTTGGACAGATGCTGCTTATCAGGACATTAAGCTATGTAAAATTATATCTGTATCACATATTCTGACCAGGTCATTATATCAAGTTATTCTTTAAAGTGGATATCACAGCAGTTTGTGTAAAATTTTGGTACCTGTCTGGGGACCAGAGAACCATTTTCTAGCATGTTAGCATTTCTAACATGAAAACTAATTAAAAAAAACCTGCAAAAACAAGGACAAAAACAAAACAGAAAAACCAAACCACCTGGGCTTTCCAGAGATTTTTATCAAAAAGTTTGGCTGACTTTAGAAAGATGTGAACTTCTACTAGAGCTTTCCCACCATTTAGAAAATCTCTCCCCTGCCTGAATACTCCTCATGGTGATTTTGCTGCCTTGCCTTCACAAGGGTAAGAATTGAGAATGTCCTTTTTCTCAACATCTTCCACAAAACCTGTCAAATCTTTATTGTCTCTCAACTCTAAGCTGGGATGAAGTTGGCCAACAGGCTCAAAAGTTGTTTGAATGGTTGAAGATCATGATCACACCAACCTGCTTCCTTAACTAGTGCTTCATCTCTCTGAACTTCTCCAAACTTTTCAGGGTTCACTTCTACAAAAAACTTTTCTGCATCCTGCACTCAGTACCTGCCACTGCTTGCAAGGTCACATGAAGTTATGTGTATTGTCTCTCATGTTTGTTTATAGTATATACAGCTGCATAGATGAAAATCATTATAATCTGCTTTTATTGCATTGGTATAATACAGTGACAGTCAGATGATATTTACTTTTCTATTCATAAAATGGCCCTATCAAACCTACAGGGGCACACTGTAACCTCAGGGTTCAGAATGAGTGACTTGTCCTACAATCTTATCTGTGTAAGCTGTAATTATTGAGAAATGCAGAGTATGAATAAAAGGAGGGAGGCCAGTGGGTGGGTAAAAGCCATAAAACAGTGGAAAAATTCATGTGCAAGTTAATACTGGAGGTAAGAAGTGTGTGTGTTTGTAAAGACGAGACCTGAAGCAATGAACAGCACCTAGAAGATAAGCTGTCCTCTGTATTTTCTCTTTCTTAAAAGGACAAATTAATGGCCAGTAGAACTAAAGATCAGTAAGCTGGTCCTGTCCTGGCACAGTTCAGGCCTGGGAAGCCTAGCCCATGTCTCTCTGATGCTGTACTGCAGCATTTGTGAGGCCGCGTGAAGCTGTTGTGTGATTATTTATGTGACTTTCATGCCTGCTTCTGGTATGTGACTTGGGAACAGAGAAAAATTTTCTGTCTTACAAATTCCTGATATTACTGACTTTCTTGTGATGTTACCATATGCAAGGAGTTGTATGTGTTGTAAGCACTGATGAACACTCAAAGACTTAGGAATTTTTTTTAATGATACATTTGTCATCTAACCACAGAGCAAAACCTGGCGAGCCTGTTGCTCAGCCCTCTCCCCCTGCTAGTATGTCTGAAGCAACAGTATGAAAAAGGCTACAAAGACGGCAGTTGTATCCCTTTTGTGTAAAATAGCAACTGGATTGGGCAAAATAAAAAGGGAAATGAAAAACTTGACAGAAGGTGCTTCTTAGAGCTTAAATCTGGTGGGTTTTGGCATACTAATACTCATCCTTGTGAAGGCACATGATGCCACATATTGACCATCAGGGTAAATTTTATTTTTTTGTATGTGTGTTTGTGTATGTATATATATGTGTGTGTGTGTATATCAATATCAATCGCAATTAGACATGATGCTGGCACTGAGAATGGAGCCCATACATTAGTAAAGCTTTCACTGTAGTGGAAACCCTGCTCTGGAATTGCTGCTTTATAAAACTAGGGCCTCAAACATATGGTAATAAAAATAGAGTGCCAGTGGTAATTACATTTACCTAACTGTGATCTAATGAGGTTTTCTCTGCATTTTTCCCTTTAGCAAAGTATCCAGAGATCAAGACTCTGATGGGGCCGGATCCACATTTGAAGTGGATTGTATCTGGAATGGTTTTCATGCAGTTTCTAGCATGCTACCTGGTGAAAGACTTACCTTGGAAATGGATTTTCTTCTGGGCTTATGCTTTTGGGGGTTGCATCAACCATTCGCTGACCCTAGCCATCCATGATATTTCACACAATGTCGCCTTTGGGAACAAGCAGGCCAAGTGGAACCGATGGTTTGCAGTCTTTGCCAACTTGCCGATTGGCATCCCTTATTCTGCCTCCTTCAAGAAATACCACATTGACCATCATCGGTACCTTGGTGGGGACAGCCTGGATGTGGACATTCCCACAGACTTTGAAGGCTGGTTCTTCTGTACGCCACTTCGGAAACTGCTTTGGCTTTTCCTCCAACCTCTGTTCTACAGTCTGAGACCACTGTATGTGAACCCCAAAGCAATTACACGAATGGAAATTTTTAACGCTCTTGTCCAGTTTTCTATAGACCTTATGATATACTACCTTTGGGGGCTCAAACCTATTATTTATTTAATAGCAGGTACAATTCTTTGCATGGGTTTACATCCCATTTCTGGGCACTTCATAGCAGAACACTACATGTTCTTGAAAGGGTATGAGACATACTCTTATTATGGACCTCTGAACTGGCTCACTTTTAATGTAGGCTACCACATGGAGCATCATGACTTTCCCAGCATTCCTGGATGCCGATTGCCAATGGTAAGTACGGCATGAGCACAAGTGAATTGGACAGGTGCTAAACTGTCTCAAAGAAATCACTCCAAATCATAGCAATGGGTCAACTTTAAAAAAGAAAAAGTAGGGAAAAAAGAAAGCTTTTGGATTTGTTGCTAATTCTTTCATTTTAAGCAGGAGATTGAGAGAAATGGCTGCCAACTGCTGTAATATTTAGTTTATTTGATGGAAACAAGAATATCTGAGCCTCAGAGGGCTTGAGGAATACTTTTTGCATGACAAAATCCTCCAACAGTGCTCTGAATTTCTCCATTTCCTTCCCTCAGCCACCAGGTTTCGTATCTTTGGAATTTTAAAGGCCTTTCTAAAGTGAGGCAGGTGGCAATTACTACTTCATATTTGTCTCATGATCAATCTGCTAACTATATTGCTTGATTAACATCAAATAAAAGTATTTCTATTTTTTGAGATGGCATAAGTATTGGGGCGTGTTCCAGCCTGACACAAATTGCACTAGAAAATAAAGCTCCACTCTGCATGACTTGTTTTAGTTCTGCTGCCCCACCCACAGAAACTGAGGATGCCTGATCTGTCATTGGGCAAGTGCTGTGGCTTTCCGCTTTTGAAAGTCAAGCCCCTTTTTGTTTACATTTTATCAGTTGTGGGAATCAAATTTGCAAAGCCCAGGTGTCTAGGAATGGTTTTCAGTCTCCCTCCAGGTATATCACTGCTCTTCTGGGTTTTAATACAAGGGTTCCTCAGCAGGTGCTCACAGTGTTAGAGGTACGTGACTTCGAAGTATCACTCCTACATACAAATCCTCTGGCATAGTAGGAAGGAAATATCTTCTGTCTATGGTCTGATGCAAAGTCGGGGGCTACTACTGCAACATCCTTATGAGGTGGAGGTAGAGCTGAGGAGGCTGAGGTTCAGGAGCTGTGACCTCCCCACTACTGAATAACAGGTACAACTCTCATCGTGGCATATCCAGGCAAACCCTGCTTTATGGGTTAATGTTCTTCATCACAGGAACACTGTCTGAGAAGAGATTCAAAACAAGGAGATTTTCTTGTGGTGTAGAAGAGTGTGGGGAGCCTCTCTATAGCTTGGAGTTCTGTTTTACCACACTCCTTTACTGCTGGAGGTCTGTCCTGGAGAAGTGGGCCATTCCTGCTGGGGTTCAGAGCAGCTGGTAAAGCAGCCCACGCTCACGTGTGAAGTTCTCCTGTCAGGTACTCCCATTGCTGATACACCTGATAGCTCAGCTGGGAAGCGTATGAGCTTAGCTTTAGCTTCAAATGTTCAAACTTGTAAGATAGGCTTAGATACTTAGATTACTGAAATGGAAATAGAAGAAGAGAAGGAGGTTAGGTTTGTATCTTACACAAGGGAGGTGAGTGACTATTTGAACTTGCTGGGACTGTTGCTCCAGACCTGATTGAGACCTGAAAAGCTCTTCCCCACCCACATCACAAATAGTTCAGCCTAATTCCTTGAGGCAGTGCAGCAGCTGGAAGTGTCTGCCTTCCTCTGTAAAGAGGATAGAGTTATTTGTTGAATTTCATGGGCTTGTGTTCAAGTGTTTCTAGCTCTTGGGCAACTGAGACTTGCCCTGCTGGTGGAGGAGGTATCAGGCTTGTCAATCGTTGTTGCCTGGCAGAACTATGTAGAAAACTTTGAGTTGTCAAAATGAGTGATCAATTGCAAGTGAATATCTATTATGAAGTGAAGATCCTCTGGTAAAACAGTTACTGTAGAAAATCTTTTGTCCATTAAAACAAGTTGGTTATTCTTTTCTGCAAATTGAGAAGAAAAATTCTCTGCCTCTCTGGTGGAAGGCAATAAGAGGACAGATCCTCTCTGGATAGCTTTAATGTTTGAACTTCATAACAGGTAGGGCTAGAAACCTCCCCTTGCTCTCCTCTGCTTAACCTCGCAGCAAATTCTTCACTCAGCAAAGGTCTAGCTTTTTTCAGATCTAGTCACTTAGGCACTTGAACTTCTAATAGTTGAATTGTGTAATATGGATGACCTCTCAGTATAGCTATTTTTATTTTTAATTTTTGGCAAGTAGTGGAATAAAGATCTTTAATTGGTCCTGAATGATTGAGAGCAGGGGAAAAATAGGATCAGAGAATAACTGGATCTTAATCTTGGAAAGTAACTGGCTCTTCCGCTTGCTTATCAGAAAAGTAAATTCAGCTTTGTCCTTTGTTACAGGTGTCTCTTTCAGAATGTTCTGAGTAATGTGTTTGCCACTGGAAAGACCTTTATCCTAGGAGTGACAGATTTGAAAGAGGTGGAATTAGCCTGTGCTGTAAGCTTATAGATATTAAAGATGAGTGACATGACTGTGCAGTAAAAACTTGTCCCACTAGTATAATGAGAGATTATGCAAGACACCATGAAATTTAACATTGTAATGAAGGACCTGCTCTAAAAAAAAACCCTATAGACTTATGACTAGATTAGTCTTTGCATGAAGCCTTATAACAATAAAATATTGCATTCTTTACCAAATTAATATAAAGATCCATTCTTCATTGTCTGAAGGATTGAATATACTTATGGAGAGAGGGGGACAAGAGAAGGGGGAGGAACTCAGTACTCTCCCCACAACCTGCAATAAAGACAGCAGTGTTACCAGCGGCAAACTTGTTACTCATTAAGCTTGTGGGAAAAGGAAAAGACATCATATGAAACCAGATTTATTAGACAGACAAGACTGGAAAACATGGTAGATCTGTTGGTTTTGAATTGCAGATTTCATTAACCCTGTGATGGCCAGGAGTGCTAGCTTGAGTGCTCCCCTCCCCAGTCAAGGACTATGGAGGGAACTTCTGTAATATGGCTTCTAGCATTCTAAACATCATTTTTCACCATCTTGTCATAATGCTTTCTAGCTTCTGTATAGCCCCAGGACAAAGGGTCTATAACAGCCGTGGTGAAATATTAGGTTGCATTTAACTTTTGCGCCTATCTGATACCATGGAGTTGGACTGGGGTCCTGTTGCTGTACTCTACAAGCACAAAACCAGAAGCAAAGTTTGTCTAAAAGATGTGATTTCTTACCTACCACCTTGATCTACTTGAAGAAAAGCCTCAATATTCCAGGTGCCAAGTGCCTAATAAGCTTCTTGCAGACTTTGCAAGTTGTTCTCTTGTTGTCCTTCCATGATAACTTCCATTCACAAACTAGCGATGAGTTAAGTCTTACAGCTGAGATCTGTAAGGAGGAAGGGAGGGAGGAACTGAAGCAAACGGACCATCTCCAATGCAATATGGAGAACTTGAGAGGGAAGTCAGGGCCGGGATCTAGGAATACTTTGTCATAGATCATCTCAAAGAGGATGGCACTGTGATCTGGCTGCAAAACTTGCTATCTGGAAACTGCCATCCACAGGTTTTGTACTACACCCAGAATGCAACATGGAAGATTACTCTTCTAGCCTAAAATATAATTAATAGATGTAGTTTAATGCAGGGAATCTGCATTAAGAACCAACTATTTTCACGCCCCTACTCCCCAAATTTTCTGGTAGGTAAGGGGGAGATAATTTTGTTTCACACATGGAGATGCCGAAACAAATTACAATAGATGAGGTGTTTTTGTCAGGAAACTTTTTTGTGTTGAACCATTGTAAAAAAGAAACTACTTTTAAAATTCTTTCCTGCCATGTGATAGCAAAATGGGAACATGCACCTATTACAAACTCCCTTGTCGTTTTCGTACGAAAACTCTTCAGAAGTTGTCCCTCTAACTGCATTCATTAAACTTTCCCTCTTCCCCATTCCTTTGTCAAAAACACTTTATTGCAGTTTACCTTCTCCTCTCCATTGTTTCTGTACATCTCATACAGTTGTCCTGCCCAGAGTACAGGGACCTTGCCAATGGTGCAAGTGCTGCCTGCCTTCCTGCACAAGGTGCTGCTGTGCACAAAGCCAAGCAGGAGCAAAGAACTATTTCGTGTAGGTGTGATTCACTGTCCCACAGCTGATGTAGGGTAACACACTCCAGTGCAAGCCCCTGCTTATCTCTTGTGGCTTCCATACTGGGCTTCTCATTCAGAATGAGCTGCCACCATACTCTGAAGGAAGGTGCTAAACGAATATGCTCGGTGAGCAAGCAACTCCTCCACACCTGATGCTGGCAAGCAGCTTGCCAGCCATGACTGGGCTGCCTGCTTCCAGAATGGGGTGTGTATGATCTTCAAAATTCACTGCTGGGTATTTTGATTAATCATCTTAATTATCCAATAATACTTTTATTCTAGGTGCCTGTTTTAAATACAACTGCAGAATATGTGTATGGAACATATTTAAGTGGAAGTTTTCAGATGTGCATGTTGTGTCCATCTGAGAGCTCTTCAGCACTATGCCCAGACTATACTGCTGCTCATGTTTGCTGAAAGCGTGGAAGCTATTGGGTTGAACATAGTCAGGCTGTTTATTGGCCTCTTCTCTGAGCCATTTTTTTTCTACTTTGTCACGGGGGTCATTTTTAGTTAGCCTTTGGTGCCAGAGGGCACAGCCACTGCCTGAGATATTGTTCCTAGGAGCTGAATCGGTTTCTGTGAATCTCCAGCCCTCCACTTCTATGTGCAAGAGGCAATACAGAAAGACTTTCTGAAGCCCTTGTAGTGGTCTGGGTCTAATGTGATCAAGAGCTCTGCAGAATAATGTAATTAGCTGAGAAAACATGTCTGGTTCAGACCGTTGTTTCTGTGGGCAAGAAATATATGGGTGTTCTGGAGAAGAAAGGAATGGTAGACTTGCCATATGAACTTGGCTAGTATAGATGACAGCTGAATTACTGTTGCAAGCCAAAATGCAGGCAGAACTTCTTAAATGGAGGTGGGAGGGAAGGTCTGTAAGCAGCAGTGTGCTAGGGAACGGGCACGTCAGAGCTGTAGTGAAGCTTTTGGGGCTGGGTATCTGAGATCCCCTTTGTGTTTGCATAAGGCCTCATTAGTGGCTTTCATTCAAGGGAGTCAATGGAGCTTACTGTCTAAATAGTCCTTCCTCTCATCCTCTGGCTTTTTCAGTTACCCAGCTGGGAAAAGGGAGAATACAAAACCCAGTTTAAATGACTTCTTACTGTCATTACAGAAGGAGCGCAGGGAACTAAATCTGCATCTTCAGACATCTTACCTGGTGCCTGGAAATTGCCCTTCTTCCAGTCATTAACAAATACCTCTAAGCAGAAGTGCTGATATTGTCTGAATCCATTGAAAATGCACCACATTTGAAGTACAGACCAACACTTTAAGGCAGGATATAGGGCATTATTAGGAAGTCAGATGTATACAGTGAAAGGCAGAATACAATCAGGCCTGAACTGAATCTTCCATCTCCAACACAGCACTACCATGCCATGAGCACAAGGAGTGCATAGGGGCTGAGGTACAGAGGTAAAAGATCTTAACAAAACCTGTGCGTTACCCAGCCTACCTCACAGGGGAGTGTCTGCTAGGAAGCTGTATTAACGAGCTATCTAGCAGTGAGCTGTACTGGCTTATAATTTAACTTTTGCTGGGATTCTTACCTTTTCACAAACAGTCCGAATGCTGTGTTAAGATTCCACCATTACACCTTGGATGCTGATGAGACCCTCCTCCTGGATGACAATTTCTGTGTAACCCTTTTGCTCTTCACTGGAAGTCTGTACTGTGCTCAGCATAGCTGGCTTTAAAATTCTGCAGGGTTTTTAAAGAGAGAAGTCATGCTGACCATCAAGACAAACTACTCTAGAATATAGCTTTGTTTGTTTAGGAGGTGGAGCTGTAATAAAACCATGCCCAAGCAGTTTATGTGCAAGTATATAGTAGCTAACTGACTCTGCTGCTTCGTAAGTGTGTTCAAGAAGCAGAGCATCTAGCTGGAGCAGGGACTACTGATAACTTGGGAATCCTCATAGTCCCCCGAACCTGCAAGGTTTGAAACCTCTTTGTCCTCTGATTCTGGCCTTACTCCCACTAAAAGCGCCATCTCCCGTGATGCACAATGCTTCTCTGATGGTAACAGTCTCAAGACTTGGGGATTTGTAACAGGGATGAAATTTTATTAGACTCGTGATCTAATAATGAATCTTGCAGCATTTTAAACACCAGACTGAGGAGAATGGACCGCCCCTGCAATTTCCTCTGCCTGCTGGAGGAACCCGTCTCTCAGATTTGCATCACGGTAGCAGACTGGAGGAAAGAAAATGAAGTGTAGGCAAGGCTGAGTCTGGCATTTTCTCAATTGTTATTTCTCTCCTACTCAGAACCCTCAGCAGACAAGTATTATGAGTGGTGAACAGGGCTTTAAATACAGTGTGTTGGAGTCTTGGCAATTTATAAAGTGGATTACTCATCTCATTCTGGAGATCCCACTACCTCCTAAATGAGAGAAAATAATTCTGACTGAAGGCAGTGATCCACCGTCTTTCAAATTCTGACATTGTGAGGCAAAACTTACATCAGAAATCTGCTAGAAGTATCTAAATGCATTTAAGTACATCTCATTTGGCTGAACTTCAGAAGCTTACAAGCAATAACAAGTAACTTCAGGTTATGGCTGTGCTATCAGATCTGAATGTGAAGACTGAAACACACCTGACACTGTGCAGCTAAACAGCTTGTTCTCTCTCTTCTTCTTCCAGGTGAAGAAGATTGCAGCAGAATATTACGATAACCTCCCACATCACCAGTCCTGGATTCGAGTTCTGTGGGACTTTGTCTTTGATGACAATATTGGTCCTTATTCAAGAGTTAAGAGACTATGCAAGCTGGCAAAAGAAAGCTAACGGACTAGATCTGCCTGCTGCATTGGTGTTCTGTTTGTTCATTTGAATGACTTGTGTTTTCTGCAGAAGTAGAAGGATGTTTGTGTGTGCTGAATTAGCATTGGTGTGTGCTCCTTAGACCAAGAGGATGAGTGTGAAAATGAAGGAATTGCATGATTTTAGACTACTGATCCTTTTTAATAAAGGATATTTGTGTATGTAACTCTGAGAAGCTGAATTAGAGTGAGCTATGATGATGTGAACCTTTGATCTAGGCATAGAATTAACTTTCTGGGCCACGTATGCCTAAGTCTGAGTTTTGGCCTGGTCTGCAACAGAGAATGCTTGGTGTGTGTATGTGTGAGTATGTATGTGTGTAGTTTAGGACTGGTTTCTCTTCGTGCCAGATTAGATGTAGATGCTCTGCGTGCACAGGACTGTGGAAGCAGGGAGGACTGGCACGCAGTAGTAAATGATACTTTCTGGAGAACACAAGGGTGCCTTTAGCTCAATATCTTGTCTAATATAACATCTTCTGATAATTGCTGGTAGCAGAGATTTTGTATATGCAATGGAATATGTTTATATTTTTGTATATTTGTATCATTATTTTAGTAGCTGCTGTGTGACCTTTCCAGGGCTTTGTCTAAACTTTTTCTGAATGCAATTCTGTTTTTAGGATCTAATACTCAGTGTAGCTAACTGGCACAGCTGAACTGTGGTGTGGAGGAACCCTTCCTTTAGTCTTCCACTCGCTGCCTGATCAGCAGCATGGATGTGCCGCTGGAGGAACTGGGTGGTCCTTTCTTACTCACCTTTTTAACAGTATTAATAATTTAATGTTTCTCATCCTTTTCCCCACTATAAGTCCTGGGAATGAAAAGGTTCTAGTTTTAATTGCTGCTTGCCAAGGTTGTTAATATTGGTTATGACCTTTCTTGGTCCTCTCTGTATTATACCCCTTTCTGTTCATAGGAGTTAGAAGTATGTGTCAGTGAAGACTGGGGGACATTATGGTGATATTTGTTCCTAACTTCTTTCAGAATAATTGTAACCTTTTTCCTCTGTAATTCAAGGGGCACTGACTTGACATTTGGGAAGCACGTGATACTCCAGCTATATAAAAGTTGCCACTGATGGTATTAAGGGGATATACCTGGAACATGGAGCTGGAGTTGTTTCTCTCCCTACGTGTCTTACTTTGTGCTGTTGACATTAACCTTCATCTGTCATTTCTGCCCACTGGAATAGTTAAATCTTCCTGCCTGTTCTCTTCAACTATAAACTTCTGGCTATTCTCAATAATTCTGTATCATCAAAAACTGTAATCACAATACCTTCCTCCAAGCAGAATAAATATCTTGGGAGTAAGAGGTTCAGATGCCATCTAATAACTTCCCTCCACCCTGGAAAGCTGACAACTTATTTCTGTCCTTACTAAGTGGTTAAAAGAGACCTATAAAGGTTCTTTTATACCCTAACCCTGTAACAGTTTGAATTTTTTGTTTTCTTCTGGAAATCCATGTCTGTAACAAAGAGGAGGATTATTCTGCATTCTTGCTAGTCCCTCAAAGTATGCTGCTAGACCTGGGAAGCCTGATTTCCTCAATAAACCCTGTTTCATTCCTTCCACCTACAACACTGGATCCAGTGAGTCAGTCTGTCTGTTTGCTAGCCTGGCACACCAGGCAGCTGACCTAGCCTGCAGCAATTTGGGTTCCTCATCCTCCATTTCCCTTTCCTTCATTTTCCTCAATGTCTAATTCTGGCAGTTGGGTAAATACCCAGGTTTGCTCAGCAGTGTAAGATCCTGTGATGCAGGGGCTGAATACCAGTTCATTCACAGATATTGTTTTGGTCTGGTTCTTTTTCTGGAAAAGAAGAGGAAGAATGGGACAACTTCTGACACTTCAGACTTCACTTGTTCTTCAGGTGCTCTTTCTCCCAAAGGAGATAGCTTTGCTGTGGGAACCTCCATTGACTTTGTGTTGGTGCTCATGTCAGGAGCTTCACTTTTTCATCAGTTTGCTTTAGTGTTGCTGGCACTCCATGATGACATATTCAACTTCCTATGTCCTTAGCAAGCTTGACCAACTTAGCAAGTTAATATAAAAACCATAATAAAGATTATGCTATCTTCCTTGATGTGACTGTTGTCCTTCTCTATGGAGAGTGACCTTTCTATAGTTCCCTTACTCAGCTGTTCCATGACACAGTCGCCTACGTGGTGTATAGGTTACCAGCCTAGCTTGACACAGAGGCTATGGTGTAAACAGAGGGTAACCAAAATTGGCAACTGCTTCCCATCCTGCCTCCCATCAGCATTTCTGCCACGGTCCCACCTTGCTTTGCCTGGGCAGCCCCGCAGCCCTTCTGCTCTGCACTCTCCATCCTAGCAGGAATTTGAAGTAGCTGGAAGCCTGGTGCCTGCAGATGTGCGGTGCAAGCTGAGTTCCAATGTGTGTGGGTGCTGCTGGAGAATGTTGTGATCCTGTCCTCTCCATGGGCACTTGTCCTTGCCACTACCAGTAAAGCTGGCAAAGGGTGATGTTTTTTTTTTTCTTTTTGTAACCACAGGGCAAATGGGTCTGGGTTAAAAGAACACTGGGGCTATGTATAGTTTTATTCTCTTTGCTTGAAAATTAATCCAGATCCCTTTCATTGTGTGGCCACACTAATGCTCTGGCAAGAGGAGATAGGAGGGACAAATAGCTGTATGACAGGTTGGAGTGGAGGTTATTGCCCCTTTTGATTTCTGCTGGTTAAAATGCCTGTGACCTGCCCTCTTGCAGCAGTACCCTCAACAAGACCAGCATGAAGGGACATCCTTCCCTACAGAGGCAACAGGCAAACTGAATTAGTGTCTGGGAGGGGTAAATGTTCTGGCAGTGCCACTACTGCAAATAAGCTGCCCTGGGCATCCTTGTTGCTGGAGTCATAGGCTGGGAACCAGCAAAGCACCAGTGATGCCAGGACTGCTTCCCTGCCCCTATCAGCCAAGCTTCCCCTTCCACCCCCACGCATCTTGCTCCCACAGCTATTAAGTGGCCTTGTGCAAACTTCAGCTTATTAATTAATAAGGTCTTAATTAAATGAGGCCTGCAAAGGTAGAAGAACAAAGTAAGAAAAACTTATTTTTAGCAGGTGGCTGATGTTAACAGAGGGGCACACCATATCCAGGCTGTACACTTGGCCTGAATTACAACGCAGTTATTACTGACCTTAGGCATAATGCCACATTCCAAGGCAAAACACGAACCGTGCCAGGCCTCAACTTCCTGAAACTTAATTAAGATTACGGGAGACTTTCACAGAATGGTTGTGATCATCTGAGAGGCAGCAATTTTGAAAAGTACTTGCCATTGTCAGGTAGGCCATTACATGGGTTTATAATTAAGAAACACATGAGCTTCTGTATGAGATTTATGCAACAGAGCATTATAATCTTTGCTGTTACTGCTGCTTGTCTGTGTTCTTCCTACTGGTCCTGGGGTTGTCGTATTGTGTTGCACATCAATGTCTGCCTGCTTTAATTCCCATGTGGAAATCTTACACTGTCTAACCTGTCTCTTGCATTTTGCTGGCATTAAACAGCTAACTGACAGGCTCAGTCTGGACCTTGCCATTGCATTGAACTCAAATGTCTCCATTTTTTCCCATATTTAATCTACAGTATAACCACACTGAAAAACAGACTGTTTTCTAAAAGGCAGATGGGGTTGCTTTGAAAAGTGCTGAAGGACAACCCCATGCTCTCCAAGCCAAAGCAGATAACATTTTAGGACTAACTGCAAAGCAAGCCCACCCCACCTCCTCTCCTGGGTTTCCTGTTGCCAGCAGGCAGTCCTTCCCGCCTGCTGCCGTGCTTCGTGAGGCCTGGGGGATGCAAGCAAGGGGACAGCCACAGCCTCTCCTGGGCTGCTGCACTAGGCTCTGCTCCCCAAACCATTCCCAGGAAGGCCTGAAGCAAAGCAGGGGTGCTTAGAAAATATTTGAAAGATTTCAATAGCTGAACTCCAATCTCTTACCTTTTGCACAAAGTTATCAAGAAGGTGGTATCAAGACTACTGCCATGTAAAGCTCGCACGAAACTAAGTTAAGCAGAAATTCCTAAGATCGTGCTGGTGGAAAGAATGGCTCGAAAGAAAAAAATTGTATGACCTGAAAGATATAACCGGGTGTGCGCTGTTAAGTGTTCAGCATCCTGTACTCATAACTTTGATTTCACTTTCTGTGAAATAAAGCTCAAGACCTGCATAACATTAAAAAATAAAATATGTGAGATATTAACAAATGACTCCCCTTAAGCCTCTAGTTCAGCAGTGCTGTGCCAGTGATTTCAGCTTGCATCTTCCTAATGCCTTTGGTAGCCTTGTTCTGCATAAATACCTCCCTTTTATTTACTGGAAGCCCTTACAAGTGCAGGTGATGGGACCTGGTTTTTGGTTTTTTTCAGTGATGGCAGGAGATGCAGTGGGACAGTTAGTGGTGGCCTAAGAAGAGCCGTAAGCCACTGTCCTTCACTGACTTTGGTAGAAAGTTGCTGAGGTTGCTGCAGCCTGACTGCAGGAGGTGGTGCCCAGCTGGCGATGCGAGGAGGTCCGGGCAGGTGAGAGCCACATCTGCCTGAAAAAGAAGGCAGGGCTGTTGCCGTTGCACCAGCCATAACACGCTCATACTCTCTCCTCATGCTCTGCGGCGCTGCCCGGGCAGAGCTGCCACCCCACAGTGAGTCTCAGTCACCTTCCTTTCGTCGTCAACCCAAGTGACATAAAAGTGGGAGCTCGAGGGATGAATGAAACAAAGAAAGGCAGGGCCATGTGGACAATAAACAGTTTATTACCAATATGAACACAGATACTGTGATGCACTGACGTACCATTTTTTTAATATTGTGATAACTCTGAGACAAAGAACTTGTTGGCTGACAACTAACATGTCTCTGTTTCTTCTGGTGATGCCACAATACATTTCTGTTGGCAAAGGATCTTCATTTACATTGCAGACTACTAGTAAAATGACTTTGAAGTCATCTATCAAAAGCAAATGGTTCACGTGTGTTCTTATCTACTACTAAAAAGAAAGGTAATACATTTAAATAAGCAAATACAAAATACAAAAAAGGCTGACAAATCCAATGTGCAGTGTCAGATGAAATCTAAAAAATCCAGAAATTTAAAATTTAATATTCTTTAGATTAAGACTTTTAAAATGAAGCAAATCCAAGGCAGCAGCAAGCTTCAAAGTGTGCTGAGTCTGCTAATAAAAAGAGTATAACAACAAAGACAGTGCCGGTGTCCTCTCTCATCATCTTCCATGACCTTGGTACACTTAGAAATGATCCGATCTTCC
Source organism: Morus bassanus (assembly GCA_031468815.1). Lineage (NCBI taxonomy): Eukaryota > Metazoa > Chordata > Aves > Suliformes > Sulidae > Morus > Morus bassanus. The sequence continues at coordinate 14,426,942 of CM062572.1, forward strand.
TAGCATTCTTAGTACCGTCCAAATGCTTTGCAATCATTATGTTGTACTGATTCTACTCAACTCCTGCCGTATGGCTAGAAAACCAAACCAAAAAGTTAATGCATAATGTTATACCCAGTGTGATGGAAAATGCTAACTATAGAGGTTGCAGAAAGTACACGCTGGTAAAAGGATGAGTGGAGGGTAAAAGGATGAGTAAGGGTAAGCAGTCAGCTGTTTGCCTGCAAACTGCAGTACTGGCTTAAGAAGTCGCATCTGTGGTTTATGTAAATGTCTTATTTTGCACTGGAATGAACTGGGGAGGCTCTGAGGGCCAAGCTGCTGCGACAGTAGCGTACGGGTGAGGGTGTCCTCAACTGCAAACTGCCCCAAGGTTTTGTAAGCACACAGGTCTAGGGCAAGGGGACAGGGAATGGATTTTAGCTGTTTTACAGTCTCTTTTTCCCCTTCTATGTAACTCTAAGATGGGGAGTGCAGGGTGTGGGCATGCATCTTCATATGCCCTAATGCAGGCTTCAAATAGGTATTTTGCTGTGCATTTCAATAATGGCCCTGAAAAATACATTTATTCATATATTGCAGAGCAATTTATAAAAAAGTACTGAAACATTTAGTACAGCTGTTGTACTTTTCAATGAATGATAAAAATACATGGCTATTTAGAAAGCTGTAATTGAGTGAAGGTCTGAAATAGCTCTTCAAACATAGGAAGCCTACAGAAGATGCTCGGGAAGGGTTTTCAGTTTGGTACCTTTGTCCCCTCCTAATCCTGGACCTGTGTGGCTGGCTAGGTACAAGTGATTTCACGCTTCCTGATTGTGATAAATTGACATGCCACGGGCTACAGGCAGGCCCTTTCTCACCCTCCCACCTGTGAGAAACACCGGCCAGTGAACTTCTCACAGGTTGACGGTGAAAGTGCTTGTCAACAGCATAAAAATAAAGGATGTAAACACAATGTCACGATCAGAGCTCAGATAATGTAGATGCTTGGTCTTCAAATGTGTATATAAATCAAAGCTGCTCAGAGAAGTCTGAAAACACCAGGGAACTCTCTGCAGTTCCTATCATCTTATCTATGGGAAATTAGTCATAAAGATGAGAAAAATAATAATTTTTCTCTTTCTTACCATCAATTATCTCCTCTTTCACTTTGTGTAACTCTCTTACAACTTCCTCCAATATTTCCTGATGAGACAAAACACAAGTCAGCTGCTCAGAATTTCCTTCTAACGGGTGGAAGAAAATGCAAGTTTAACACGGTTGTGCTTGTCCCCCGCCTCCACTGATGATCAGAGCCTAGCACTACTAACAGCTACGTCTGCACTCCCAGGCCAAGGATGCAGAAGGTGCTGGCATATTTATTTGCATGTTTCTGTACAGACATCTTGATCAAATAGCAGTGAGATTGTGCTCTCTTGCTGCTCACCAGCTAGCCCTTCTCTAAGCACCTAGTTATAGAGGAAATCAGAAGACTGAACAGCTGTTTTGCTTGTACAGCGCATGCATGGGGGAAAATGGGTAGCTCGTCAAATCTCTTAAGTGCAAAAGACCTTTTCACTCACCTGTTTCATTCGATCAAAATCTAAGGCATCCATAGCCACATCATTACTGCTGCTCACTGGCTTCATCCTTGAGAAATAGAAGAGGAGGACAAAACAGCCAGTCAGTTCCTTGCAATGCACGCTAAACTACACCCACCTGATGGTGTGGATGACATCCACCCCAGAGCAGGAGCACCCACGTTCGAGCACTGGACTGGAGGCTCCCTCTTGTGCCACTCAGGAGAGCTCGGCAGCTGGAGAGCAGCACTGCTCCCGTTAGCACAGCCTGACCCTCAGAGATGCTGCTTTCTCCTATTGCAGACATATTGGAGGGAGCGCAAAGACTGCACTGAAACTTAATTTACTCTTTTTTTTTTTGGTGTTGGGAGTCTTAATGATTTCAGACTAGAAAATGCTGAGATGTCTTCAGGGAATAAAGCCTGTTTAACAATGCATGTTATTACAGCATTTGCAATTTGCAAGCTAGATGTCTGGTTTTCTCTCACAGTCTGTTTTCTGTACAGCAACCCTGTCTTGGCCACCTAGACTTTAATTGGGTGCTAAAGTAATAGTAGAATACAGGTTAGGAAAACATTATAGGGAAAATAATAGCCCAGCAATCGCTTCCTTGGAAGGCCTGACTGAGTCAAGTGAACCTTGTTGATAGCACTGTATAGTACAGGCACTTTTTCTTGACCCAGAAACAAAACCAATCTGCCCTTGATGGCTAGTACACTTGAGTGTTATCAGCCTTGCAGGATGGTATTAGTCAGTGGACTCAACTTTGATGACAGCTGATAAATTAAGGAAGCAGAAGCTGCTTGACTTTGTCTTGTAATCAGTAACTCTAAAACATTTCAAAAATTAACCATGCTATATAATTCATAGAAAAGGCTTCATTCAAATAACTTTGCCATCACCTTTGGGCCCAAGCTGGGGGCTGGCAGAGATTCTGCCACTCCTGAGGGTATGCTTAGTCTTGCAACCCTTTCTTGGGAAAATCTTAACATGTCTCCTACCATCTGACAGCTAAGCTGGGAGTTAAGACAGATACAAATGCCATCAAACTGAACAGGAACAGAAACAGATCACCACTGAGAGCTTTTGAAACCTTCCCTGCTTCCCCCACAGAAGTCATTCAAGCAAGCAAAGACTGAGCACTACTCAAGGTTTAAACTAGGAAAGGATTTTTTCTGACTCAACTCCTCCTCCTCCCAGGATAGAATGGCATTATAGAAGACAGCTGGCGAAAATTTGATGGCTGCTTTAAATAGCCCACGTTTCATTCCCATTTGCAAGAAGGAATGGCCTTTCTATATCTATTGGAAACTCTCACATATTTCCTAGAACCAATGTGTCCCATTGGTTTTAGGAGACTTGGGGAGACTATATTTTGTTCTAGCAACACTGGTGCATCCCTCTCAATGGTTGGGCAGGGCACGTTCCAGCCTCTTTAACACAGCAGCAAGTACATGCAGATAGTTGCCATTGGCAACTTTCTCTCTGCAGACTATCAGCACTGTCGTATATGTAACAGTGTAATAAGGGTCATCTCTTTGCAGTAAATGCTAAACGTATGTAAGTTTGGGTTCTACCTCTTTATTCAGCTTATCCATCCATCTCAGTGTCCAGTACTACAGTAACACTGGGCAGTCCTGGACCACCACTGGAAGGAAGTCTCCCTTTAGTTGTCCAACATCAAACTTTACCTGAATCTCTGTGGGTAAGAACTTGGGTGGTGATACTGCAACTTGGCTGTTCTGACCGACAGGACTTCTGGAGTCCTACGTTAGGCTTCTTGGCTTTTGACACCTGCCAGCTTTTGTACGCCATATTTCTGAATGCCCTGTCTGTGGCTGGGCCTTTTTACAGCTCGATGTTATTAACTTATTGCACCAAGCTTTGCTCTCCTTTCTCATGCACCCACTGCAGTTGCACGGATGGAAGAATAACTTCCCTTCTCCCAGTTGCAGGCTCTTCAGATCATTTCTGCCTTTGCTTTTGAGTATCTGCAGAGGTTGGACAATGAAAACTTCTCCTATCGGCAGGGTCATCCTGAACCAGCTGTCAAAAGATGCTCCAAAACCTGCCTTCCACATGGCACAGCACACTGCGAAGCCGGTGCCGCTGATTCACAAGCACAGATGCTTTAAGCACTTGCTTAAGTGTGATAAACCTCTGTGATGCCTGTGCCCACCTGAGCAGGGGGCTGTTTCCATGGAACAAGCCTTTGACAGGACACACTCTACCTTCACATTTTGTGCAGCAACAGACAAAGCAGATTGTAAGAGAATGAGTGATAGATGTGACAGAAGATGAACATTAGTGCTGAATGATGTGATTAGCCACAGGAGAAGCCAAGACGGTTAAGAAGCCAGGCTGTTAGCCAGTACCTAGAAGACACGTGGGATTGTGTGGGGCTCTTAGCTTCACAGCTCTTCACCACTGATGGATTTCTATAGCAATGGAATGAAACGAGACATGAGTTGTGCACGTGCCACAGGGACAGCATGACCATCCCTACTGCTAGCCAGCTGCAGGGACAGCCCGTGCAGCTCACCTAGAAAGTAATGAAGATACAGGCTTTTCAACAGAATTGCTCCTTTCCCATGGCTTCTTCCCAGAGTCTGGAAAACAAAAATGAAAAGTTACTCTTTATTATTTTTTCTCTAATGATAAAAAAATCCTGAAGTTGATTGTCTTATACAGCTGCTTTCATTCAGTGAGGATGAGTGACTTAGAAAGATCCAGGAAAGCGGGATTGCTGAATGACTGCAGTTGGCTACATTATAGAGAAAGCATTGGCAAAAATCTGCTTAGTGATCCCTTTAATTAGGGACCGGATAGTTAAATGATACGAAAAAGACATGGAACTGGAAGAGTAGGAGGAAAAGCATAAACCACTTCTATTAAGAGATACAGGTTAATTGCTGCAAGACTTATTTTATTCAGTCCAATACTTATTTGTATTTTAAGTTAAAAAGTCTTAGGTTTTTGTCTGCATAGTTGGCAGAAAATGTGGGTGTATCTAAAAAAAGACAGTGAGACCCCCAATATGCAAACCTCCATAGAGAATTTATTTAATGTTGTCTACATTTCTAACTTGCAGAACATTCCCAAAAGCTGCAATACATAACCCTTGTTACTGAAAACGCTATCGTCCCAATCGCCTCCTATGCAAATAGTCTAAACTAAAATGAACTGTTTCAGAGATTTGAATAACACACAACTTTATACCCAAGTGTTTGCTCCTCTGTGAGGTCCTAAAAAGCTCTTTAAAGGAATTATGGGCACTCCCAGGAAATCTCTAGATCTTGTTCCTCATTTACATGCACCTTTCTCCTGGCTTCTTCCCTTTCCCTTGCATGACATGCAAATCATGGCTTTGTTCCAAAAGGAAGCTGGAATGGTTAAATACTCATTCCCTTGGGAGAGATTTCTTTTAGCATGTATGAAAGCCAAGGCTGACGCAAGGATGAATCTGGCTGGCTCGCAGCTTATCTACTCCGATACAGTTATTTCAACTCATCACAGGAGAAACATATTTTGGGGGCTCCTTAATTTCACCTAGTAACTCTCAGGATCAGGCTTATTGCAACAAGCTACTGGGTTAAGGAAGGGTAACAGTTTGAGACCCAAACCCCAACTGTATAATCCAGGACAGCTACACTACCAAAAGTAAAATAATACAGCTTTTTTCTCTTAGAAGATTCAGGTGCACAATATTGAAGACACAGATCCTCAGCTACATGTCTGGACCCCTTTAACTACATTGGCTATACTGTCATTTTCTTGTCTGTGAAGCATATAAAATCACTGTTTCTTGCAGAGTACAGTTTTTAAAACAATAGGTATTTGGGAATTTTTCTGTTAGTTACTGTTGCTGCACTCAGAAGTAGGATGGTGAACCCAGAGTCTAGAGGTAGTGGAGAGGACTAGATTAAGAAGACAACTAAACCACTAGTAGTTCGATTTAATACCTGATGAGTTTTGCTGTTGCTGGGTGGGACCTCGTGTACTGGGTGAAGGAGAGGTGCTAGCATCATCCTACAAAGAGAAAAACAGGACATTATTCTGGAGAGGAAGCGCAGAGTCCTCTTCTACTCTGCAGACCAGCTGCAGCACAGGTGGTACAAAAGCAAGTTTCCTCCAAGCATGTCCAACAGGCACTGCTGCCAAGGTACGGCTCAAGTCCATTTAAACATTAACCTTTCTCTCCCTTTAGCATGATAAAATACATCCTTTTTATTTTTTGCTAACATGGACACCTTTTCATGATTCCACTGAATCACTCTCATCCCTGTATACCTAACCAGGCTGAATTACCACACTGAAGTGCTGGCTGCTGTGGTCTAAATACAAACCATCCATTTCCCAAATTTAGAAACCCCCTGTGGTATGGAAACTGAGCCACCTGAAGGAACAGTAGGTCAGATCCCAGTCTTTTAGCCCAGCCCAGCCACTGGTATCACTGAGGGTAGTCCAGGTACTAACAGAATGTAACTAAATCAATCAATACTCCTCCTAAATAGAAGATTAAACACTACATCACTGATTTTCTTCTGGAATTTGTGTGTGACAAATCATAAAACATTCACCCATATATTTGACATGGCAGTATTATTTAGCAGCCCTCAAAACACACTCAGGCAAAGCATTAACTGTGCATTGTAGAATGGAATTTCACCCAGTTTGACAGAAGATAACCTCTACCACAAAGTGTATTCAAGACACACATTAAACAGATGTTCTCTAAAACACCTTTCTAAACAGTTCGGTGTTATTGAAAAGTTTGATTTGGGATATAACCTAATGCAGAGCTTCAAGGAGAGAGAACAAGGGGCCGAAAGACAGGAGAGGCTGAATAGTTAGAAGCTAAACGTTGCCTTTCATCTCTGAGTGTATGGTTCAAAACCAGTTTTGGGGCAAGATTAAGAGCAACGGTTGCACAGAAGCATCAAGGGTTCAATAGGCAAATTCCATGCTTGAAGCATCCCTCGAGGAACATTCAAAAAATAGCTACTTTTCTCCTTAAACAGTGCAAGTGCTTATTCCTGCTCTTGCTACAAACCTTTCAGACTGGGGTGAGACCTGCATTTTCTGAATGGCTGTTACCTTGTCTTTGGAGGGAATACCTGTATCTGTATAGGTGATATGAGGCACACGATGCTTTATGAACTTGCAGCCATGGCAGAGAGCCTTCACAAGGGTACAGGTTAGCAACAGGAATGCTGTATGAGCAGCAGCCCGGAAAAGCACCACATGGGAAGGGACACAGCATAAATCCTGGCCTCTTTTGAAACTGGAATGATCTCCCATGCTTTCCAGTTCAGCAGGTAAAAAAAAGTGTTTTAATCTACATGTTGAACTCAAAATTGCTGCATCAAGTTCAGTGTAAAGACTGAGTCAAATCAAAACTCATGTTTAATTGCTTTTGTAGACAACATACACACAGAACAGTTAAAATAGAAATTAATCAAAGTTCCCTAAAGTTGTCCAAATTCTATCTGATTTTAGTGTAAGTATCATGAACACACATTTTAACTTTTGAATGGTCTACTGGTTTCCCCTTCTCGCCCTGCAAGACATGTTTTATGTGCACTCTGAGGTCCAAAGTGAGCTGATCCTTGCATGGAGGATGGCAATCCAAAGTTAGACCACATGGCTGATGGTCCACTTCAGCTTAGCTGAAGCTGCAAATTTAAAATAAGAAACATGGACTTGATCTCAAGTTGACTTGCCAGAAGGTTCAATGCATCTTCTTAAGGGGCAAGAATCTACTGCAACCTACAACACTCGTATCAGACTGCAAGAAAGCGCCTATTAACCTGGTTTGGACAATACCTCACCTACGAATAAGGAGGCAATTCTTGTTTATAGGGTGCTGCTCCCAGGAAAGGTGGAAGCAGTTACATCTTGCTTTTGACTGACTGTGCAAATCTATTGCTGGATCAGCACTGCTTGTCATTGCCTGCCACACACAGTGAATGAGCACAGGACTTTGGATTACAAGGCACAACAGTGAGGAGTCTTTCACTTACGTTTTGGCTTTCCTCTTCCTTTTTGTCAGCTGGCTTGTCTGACTGCGATGCTGCTTTCCTCCTTTGCAAAGGAACATGAGATAGGACACACAGTCAACTCTCTAGAAACACACCATCCATGTGGGGAGGCTGATTCAGGCTCTGGTGGGAGTTATTATTTACTTAGTTCATCCTAGGGAAGCGACAAAGGCTGGATGTGTTCAGTTGTGTAGGATTGGGGTGGAGGTGAAGAATCCAGACCTCAGTGATATGACTCAGAGAGAGGGGCAATATTATGAGGCAGTGTTTAACAGAGGAACACAGAGTGCAGAGCATAAGGAAATGTGTCAAAGCGGAGAAAGGAAGCACAGCTTCCCGGTTATGAAACTGGGTGAAAAAGGGATGGCTTCTCTGTAGGTCTCAGGAAGTGGTGGCTGCTGTGTCCTACACAGGAGGAAAAACCCAAACCCCCACAGGGGTTTCTGAGGTCCAATCCAACCCTCCACAGGTGGATCAGGTGGGTATTGCAGTGATGACACTATGTTCTCAGCCAGCTCCAATATCATTTTGCCACTTGTCTTATATCCCTCCATCCCTGTTCCCACCCAGAGAAAGGGCTGTGGCAGCGATCCCATGTGATGGGAAGTCAGAAAACCCAGGTCCATCCTTACTGGGAAAGATCGGGCACCATTTCTGCTTAGCCAAGACCCCTGCTCCCTCCAGGGTAGGAAAGCTCTGGCTGGAGACCAGGAGTCAGGAAACGAGTGCACCAGCCTAGGTTTTCAAGTGCCATTTGTGAGTGATGGGAGATTATTGCTGTCTCAAATCCAATTCAAAGGCAGCAGAGCTCCTGAAGCCTGTAGTCCCAGAACTGGCAGTGTTGGTGGTACCCACAGAAGTTGAGTGAGGACCTGAGACCCTCACTCTGTCCTGCTTCCCAAGAAGAGGCAAAACTTTCCAAGAAGCAAGTGGCAGAGAGCTGCAATCCATCCACTGGAGCAATTGGACATGAGAGTAAACAAAGATGTTGGGTGTTTACCTTTGAAGAATGCATGGTAAAACTTCTTGAGCGCTAGCCACACTGGCTGAAGGAAACTAAATTCTTATTTTCAAGCCCTATTTAGGGTCTAGACAGTACTGAAGTGTGCCAGGTACTGATTGTCTAGACATCCAATTTCCCATTTTAGACAATTAGGGGAACTGCAGGTCTATTTTCCACATGGATTTTGGTTGTGATGATCCTTATCCACCTGTGAACGCTACCCTTAGCAGATGTTTTTTAAAACACCAATATGATAGGTTTTTCATTTAGTCTTGCTTCCAAAGTGGACAAAATTTATCTCACAGAAAAAAAAAAAGAATCCCAAGTGACACTTAGAAAGGCTTCTGAGTTTCAAAACACTGCCACAAATTTGACAAAGGATTTTTTTTTTCCTGTCACTGGCAAAAGAAAAGCCTCACTGGATTCACAAATTGGAGGATTTGATGTAAATTTGACAAAAAAAGAGAGAGGTAAAACGCATGTGTTTGTAGGACACAGTGCTCTGTGGGAATTATTTCCAGATATTCAACTGCATTAATAGTTTTATTAGACCAGTAGTAATTTTTATAGTCTTTCTCTAATATTTGCTTCATACTTCTGAGGAAAAAGGGTTATAATGATTACAAACCTGAGCAAGGGAAATATTTGCCAGTGTGAGAGGCCAGTGTTAGATTTATGTCCTGCAACAAACTTAACTGAGGTAGAAATGATAGCGATTTGTGAGATAGTTCATTATTCTGCTTGCACTTCAGTTCTGAAGCAAAGGGTTGCTCTCATGGGAGCCACTAAATCTAGAGAGCTGTATTTTATATCACCTGAGCTCTCAGAAGCGTTTTCCTCCACACTTACCCAGCATTATACACTTCCCTGTTTCTGAGCATGTGGTTTTCTGCTCAGAAAAGGGCCCCTGAGATCCCCTGCTCATCACTTAGTGATTTCTGTATTGAACACGCTTACTTTAAGAAACATCTTTTTTTCCTCCTGGCTGCCAGTTCCGTAAGAGCAACCTGAAACACAGTGCCAGGCTCTTCCTTTCTCTTTGTCATCCCACATAAAAAGGGTTTTGCAGCCAAAAGAAGTCCTCTCAGTATCAGTTTAACGGCATGCGCTGATTGCACACTTGACTGACACTTGTGTATTTCCAATGAATTCCATGGATTTGTGAAGCAAAATTTAGGAGACAATTCTGTTGCTGTCAACCCCCTGGGAAAGGATTTGCAACTCAGTTAAATTCAGAGTAGAGGCAGTGCAGTGCTCATGGCAGTACAGGCGCTTTTGTTAAGATAGGAAGGGGATTCGGCCCTGAATACTTGATGACACCAAATCCCACTGCTGAAAGACATACTGGTGTACTTTTTAGACCAGAACCACAGAAATTTGTAGGATTTTTATATCCAAGCATATGAGATGTCCATTTAGCTTGCTTGCTTGAACAGAGCTAGTTACCCCAGCATCTAGTCACTGAACCTTACTTTGCTTAGAAACATCTTCCAGTTCAGCAAGGTCAGTCTGATATGTAGCAGCACAAAGCAGATCAGAAAGTGAACCAGTAAATAACTATTAAAAGCTGTTAAGCTATTTTAATTATGAAAAGAGAGAAAATGATCTATTTGGTATTTTACACTGCTGGTAACTTTTTATAGTGTTGTGTATTTATTTGATGCTTTCCAAAGGATTACATCCACAGTCCATATTCAGAGTTCCTTCTGAAATGATCAGGACATGGAGGAACATTGCAATCAGATCCTCTGAACTGGGAACTGTTTTTATACCTGACAACATTATTTAAAAACTCCATCTCTGCGCACTATACAACTGTACCTACTCTTCCTTATTTTACTTATCCTTTTCTTTCACTATTCATAAGTTAAAAAAAATAGAGCTAAAAATAAAACACCTAACACTAGGAACTTGGGAGTCTGACAGAATATTACTGATGGAATCAGGGGGAAAAGAGAAAGAAAAGATAATTGGAGTAATTGAGTGCCTTTTAACAGCTGGTAACTTGATACATCACAACTTGCTTTAGTGCAGAATAACTTGGCTAGCCTGTCTGAAACACACTGAGAACTGATAATAATTTACCTGCCAAGATGTTGTCCTTTTATTGCACTCTATTTATATTTTTGGGCCCAACATCCTGAATGTGCTGCATAAAGAATGATTTGCCTAAGCTCCTTTCATAGTTTACTCTCTCTGAAAACAGCACCTTTGAAATAGGTCTGGTAAAATGGCAAAACCACAGTGGATATATTTATCACCATCTTTGAAGGTTACCACACTGCAAGATTTGCTACAGCAGCTACACTCGGCAAGGCATCATTGCTGCAACATCTATATTTCATATTAAAGGCCAGACAATGATGGTGACTAACATCTATGCAGAACCTGTCAAATTGCCAAGAAGCAGCAAAGTGACCCATTGTTAACCAAAAATGACAGCACCTTGTTCACAATTTGCTGCAGAGCTCATGCTAGTGCTTATGTGAAGTTGAAGTACACACCTTTTTGCCAGTAATTTATTCATTTCTTCCATTAGTCCTCCTCCACCTCCTCCGCTACTTGTTCGATTGGCATCGCTCTTAGAGACCCCACTGGGGCTGGACCCTCCTGAACCATCTTCTGGCTTAAGACAGAAATCAACATTGGAATTAATGAAAAGTTTCATTTACAACCACACCCTTAATGATTAAATTTCCTAATTATTAGGAACAGCGATCACAATCACAGCCCAAAACCAGAGATAGGATGTGTTCTGCTTTGGGAAGACCCACGTGGACCTTACTAAAACCAGGACAGTCTGGGTGAGGCAACTATATGGGCAAATTATGAAAAAACCACAGCACTGTTTGTTCATGGTTATGTTTATGCATGGTTATGTAACCTTTACCTACGTGGACACCTATTGACGTGAGGCCTCAACAGCCTACACTGGTTTTGTAAGCATGGTGCAGTTTTAACCCCTTATAATGACTGAAAACACTAACAGATAGTGCAATGGTGGACTTTGCAGAAGTAATGAAATCCTGGCAACACGAGACCTTGCAGCCATTTGCAATTAATATTTTCTGAAGAGCAGAAATTCTACCAAACATTTCCTGTTCAGCTTTATTTGCACTACAAACTCACATTTAAAAGTTCACCTAATGGTCAGCTGAAGCATGTTTCAACATGTTTCACGCTGGATTTGCAGACCATTACACCAAGCTGCGCCAGGCTTTCCCGCAGCGCAGAAGAGCCCATCGGGAAGTCCCGGTGCCACCTCCTTACCCGTTGAACTCTCCTTAGTTTGGCACCAGCCAGAGCCGCTGCGAGCCCTGACACTGACCCATCTTCAGTGCCAGCCCCTTGGCCGGTGCCTGCCGGCAGCGGAGGCGGCGGCGGGGGCGCAGCTCCCATGGGTGGCGGAGGGACTGGGGGGGGGGGTGGAGGTGGGGGCCCCCCGGACGAAGCAGGGATCACAGCAGTGCCACTGGGATGACCAGGTGGAAGTGCTGGGCCTGAAATGCAGAGGATACGAATTAGATGTGAAGCACGGCCTCCTCCAGCTCGTACAGAAGGCCACGCTCCCACTCCCAAGGCCATGACCTGACTGCATGACGAGTGAGCAATGCAAGGAAGCACCAAGCAGAAGAATGGGAAATGGTGGTTGCATGAATGGTCAATCAGCTACAGCTGTGTCCTCCTGCGAGACCCTGTCACTGATAAACTAGCCTTCTCCCTCCTCTTCTCCCTGGCTGGGCTAGTGTTTTATCCTGGGCCAAAATAAAAACACAGACAACGCTTCCCAATTCATAAGTGGCACCTTCTTCTGCTCCTCTCATAGCTTTCCACATGGAGATAATAAACTACATCAGCCAACTCCGTGGACTTCCGTTAACACCAGCTTTTCACCTCATGGGCTACAGCGACACGTCCTCCTTTCTGCTGAACAGAGGGCGTGTGATCTCAGCTGCTCTTGCAGAACAACGTGGGGAGAGTCCAGCTCCAAGCACCCTGAGGTTCAGCAAAGCTCCTCAAAGCAGCAGCCTGTCGAAGGGGCTGATGGTGAGTAACTCTGTTGCAGTGTTTTGCCTGTCTGTAACAGGTCAGTTGAACAAATTGAGCCCCCCGAGGGCATTTCCGCATGTTACGCTCTCTCAGAACAGGCTGCTCCTGATATATAATCACAGGTTCCGCTGTTCACCAAGTGTTATTTTGAAAGATGTGAGTTTTGACTGAGGAACATTTGGAAACTGTACTTAACATTAGCAACCTGATTTTCTTCTTATCTAGGTTTTCTTACAATACTGTCTTATTTCTGTGGTTACTTCTGCCATTATTTCACACTCCCGATTCCATTCTTGAAATGAACCACAGCTGCTATTAGAAATACTTTAAATGTTTCAAGCTCTCTCCGGTTCATGAACATAATAGCTAGTAATTCATTGTGGGTACAGTCAATTGTAATTGCAAAACTACGCCCACCTAACTAGAGGCCAGCCTGAGGCAAAAATTGAACTGAGTCAAAATAATGGACTGATGTGAGTTTAAAATAACTCCATTGAACTAAGTGGATTTCAAGGACTTCTATTAGCTGAAGGACTGAGCCTCCAGTGCTTGCTGTAATATTTTTAGCAGAAAGTGAAAGGAAATGTCTCAGTTTTCTTTCTTTTCTAGGCACATCATTTAAGCATTATATGTGGTTATAAACAGGAATGGATCCAAGCCACAAAAAGTATGATCTGAATTGCAAATAGGCATTACTCGTAACTGTTCTAACTCCGCAGGCTTTAGATGAGCGCTAGAAATCAAGACCATATGCAAAGTGGCAGACCCAAGCTCTTGATCTGCCTGCAATCAAAAAGGTTTGCTGGAAAAGTTACAGTGACAAGCCCTCAACTCTAAGTGCAGTTTGTATCAGGAAGAGAGTTTCTAGAATGAAATAAATTACACAAGCACAGGGGATTCTGGGTAACTATAACAAAATCCATGTTATATGTTTTGCTGGTAACAGAAATACCACTTAAGAAAAAGAATAAAAAACACAGCCTCTACCAATATTGCTACGCAGACAAGTCTACCACAGACCTGGCCTCCAGCTTCAGAAGATCCCATCTGCTACGTTTGGACCAGCTGAATATAGGTTTTGTAAAAAGCTCGCTGCCAAATGCAGTTTGACTCTGCTGAATGATAAAAAATCTCCTTCTGGACTAATACAGTAAGAATATGCATTGCAACAACCCAGTTACAGGGCCCTGGCACTGTAATTCTTGCGTTTGCCTTGCTTTTTGCTCAGAAGGTCCCTGGACCAGTCCTGAGTGATTTCGATACATTTCCACCTTGGTTTCAGAAATCACGTACAGCAGGAGTAGCCTCTCAGCCCTTTTTCTAGCAGTCATGGGCAGTGCCAATGGGGCTTTTTAAACAGCTGAAAGCTAAGGCTTTATACAGGTCGCAACTCATTCAAAATCAGTACTTACTCAAGTGGGCAATGGCTGATGAAGTCATGTAAGGAGGGGTCCTCCTGGGCATAGTCACCTCAGACACAGCAGCATAAGGGGGAGGCAATGGAAGACAGTGTGACATGGGCTGATACCACTGCTGTGGAGGATGAGATGATGGATGGGAGGATGGAGAGGGAGCCTGGCCAAAGGAACCAGGGGGGCTGGCAATGGTGGGCAGCGGGGAGGAGGGTGCAGCTCCTAGGCGTGGAAAGAAGGACCCATCCACGCTTTTCACCTGGGTCCCAGAGGGGCCTAAAGCAATTTGTTCTTCAGGATGGCCATTCAGAGGTACATTTGCTGAGGTCTCCTGGCCTGTTTTATCTGTGGGTCCCCTGACCCTGTCAGGCGGGACCGGAATCATGGGCAGGATGGTGGGACCACGCAGCTGCAGGACATCACCCCTCTGCAGAGGTGGTGCATTTGTGGTGAGGGAAGCAGAAGACTGAGGAGAGCAGGAAAGAGAAGAGCACCTGAGAGGCTGGTGAGAGGCAAAGTAGGAAGGATGGGGAGGTGGTGGAGACAGCGAGGTTCGCCTGATGCCCGGCGTTATGGTCCTGCGGTTTGGGCAGGCTGGAGGGGAGGAACCTGGGGCTGTTGGCAGCTCAGAGGCTGAGTGTCTGTGCAGGAGCTGCGGGGGCTCTCTGGCTCTCCGTGGGGATCTGAAAGAGGAGTGACTGGCGGGCTCAGGGACAGTGGGTGCCAAAGAGACAGTACTGGCATGAAGTGGTGGCAGGGGCACAGGACCAGTGGCAGGAGCTCTGCAGTTACTGGGAGGAGGAGACTGGGGCTGAGAGGGCGGAGAGTACACGCTTATCTGAAGGGTGGAAACTAAAAGAACAGAAAAGACAAATGAAAAGAATAAGATGGGCACGTGGCAAGGAACAAAACCAAGGCAAAGCGGAATGGAGAAAAAGGAACCGCAAAGTACATGCAAACAGAAACTCAAACAAAGCAGAGAGGAGATGGTGCAGGCACCAGCTTGGGGGTCTCAAACCCCTGGCAGAACTGGAGGGCTGTGTGGAGCAGGACCCTGGCAGCACAGGATAGGCTGTGTGCTCTCCCCAGGGCCATGCTGGACCCTGGCAGCACGGGTAGGGCTGTGTGCTTGTGTGCCAGTGATGCTCCTCCAAGTCCTGTGTGAATCGGAGACAGCATCACAAGCATCTCCCTTGCACCAGGGGCAGCTGCAAGGCACATGCTGAATGCAGCGGTAGCCACCTCGTAGCCAGGGAGGGGACAGCCAGAAGCCCCCGGGAGCCACGTAACGCTCCTTACAGATGCAGAGGCAGGATTTTGGCTATGTTCCCTATGCAGAATAGCACACAGTAACCTCTCCCGAAACAGAATCCAACAACTTCTGTCGCTGACTAAGGTATGAGTGTATGTCTGAGCTGGTTTCAAGTCAAAAACTAAAAAGTTGTAACAGCTGAGGAAAAACATTTCACTTATGTGGCCAGATTAACTGAAAAAACTTCCCCAAAACAAAAGCCCAAACACAAGATGGCCATCTTGGCTTGCTTGCTCTGCCTTCTTTCAGAGAGGCAGAGCCATACTTTGTAGTTACAAGCTATTCCTGTCATCTCTTCTCTCAGCTTAGTGCAACTTAATATGCTATAGAAGATTTTCGTAAGCTCATTAAATATATATATTTTTTCCATTAAGCTCACAGAAGACTCCTCATTTCATGACCACAAAATGCCCAACAATGAGCATCTAGAGCTATATTTTCCTCTGCACTGTAGTTTGCTTTGTGCTGCAGAGCAATGGGGAGCACCTGACCTGGCACATCCAGCACATCCACCCCTTCCTGCTGACATCCCCTGGAAACATGGAGTCATTCTTGCAGCAGCTGTGCTACCTGCTCTCCTTGTGGGTGTGGAAGAAGCGTGGCCAGGCCCCCCTGGTACGCCTAAAATCTCCCTCAGCTGTACAAGTTTTGCCAAGTGCAAGACCTGCCTAGCTCCACCTGCATGCCCCAGACCTGAACCTCTGAAAAACAACACAATCATGCCTGAACGCATGTAAGTCCCTAGCTGAAAATGCTTTAAAATCTAATCATAACTACAACCACTTTTAGCAGTCTAGCTGTTGTATAGCACCATGCGAAACCTGACTACAGCTAGAGGAGACAACCAGTGAGAGACTATATCTGCTTGGTCTGATACGTGCCTGTGGTAGAGGTTCTTCTTTCCAGAGATTCCTGGCGCTGTTGCTGTTGCTCCATCACTTGTCTAAAACAGCAATGAAAAAACCCTCAGTCATTATATATTCTTTACAATTTTGAGTAAAAGCTTTATACACTGAGAAGCACTCAAGCTATATGTCTCGGGTGGTATGAGCCAGTCCCTCACAGAAATGCTGTTCCTGGGAGATGGAAGTGGGTTTGATTTTACTTGCCCTGGCCGCAGCAGTGCCTTTGCACGCGTTGGGGAAGTGTAACCAGGACATTGCCCTGCACCTGTCAGACACTGCAGGGGCTGGTTGATCCATTTAAGATAACTCCTCAACGGGCTCTGCAGGAGGCATAGTCAGCACCCCAGATCCAGGAGAGCACAGCAACCACACATGTTAACCTCAAGTGCATGAGCATTGCAGAGGAAGAGTAAGGGGCGTCTTGCATAAAATGACACAGCCCTGAGTCTTTTATGGATCGGGAGCCCAAAGGACTTGTAGTTAAAATTAAAATATAAGGAAGCTTGATCTGCATTTAGGTGCTGGCTGTACAAAACCTGTTTTGTCCAGCTGCACAACCTAGCTGACAGCCTGCCACCTGATGCCCAGCGCAGCCCCCCCTGTGCTGGCCAGCGTGGCCACGGGGACCACGACCGCCGCGTTTCCTCCACAAATGCAGATCACAATATCACACTGCTTCTTTTTTGGCACCTTTTCCCCCAGGAGCTGCTAGCTCTCGTGCTACCCAGGCCTGGTGCCCCATAGGGAAATGCACTGCCGTGCCTTTTCCCAGGGCCTGCTTTCCAGAGATGTGCAGTTCCCAGGGTCTATCAGCAGAGGTCTACTCTCGCACGCTGTAACACTTCTGCAGAAAGCTGTCATTCTGACCCCTGCCACAAACTCTCCCTGGCATCTCTTGTTAAAAAGATTGAGAGCTAAAAACTAGACTATTTGCCAAGCTTTTTACCATGCGCATGGATATGGACTAAAGATTTCAACAATACTAAAACACAACTCTGAAATTACCTTACTGGAGCACTTAGCAATAAGGTTTATTATTATTTTCTTCCATGATTTCTAGGCCAAGTTTGCCCTGAATTTCTTCCAGATATGTTTGGGCCAGTCTTAATTGCTTAGAGATTTCTTTTTTCTGTAACAACTTTACTTCGTGGTCTGTATAGTGAGGCAAGCTTAACTCTAGGCAACGCTTCTATTTTGACTCCTCATGTAATATTTTAGAGAGATCTCCCTGTTACATTTTTACTTGTACTTTCCTGAGTCCGTTATTTTAAATAATTCTATTTTCTTACAGACAAATAAAAGCTTTTTTAGAAAAAAATCCAGAAAAATAAAGTTTCGTTATGTAAGGAAAAAAGAATGTCTTGGTTTGCAAAACATATTTCCTATATTTCAATTCTCATTCAATAGATGGGACAGGAAAATCCACAATTATAATTATTCGTTGTGGAGGGATCAAGCCTAAACTGCTTTTATGTTCAGGACATGCAATCCATTGAATACTGGCAATTTCTGGAAAACCATTATAGCAGCTGAGAAAATTATTGTATGTGCAAAGAGGAAACAGTTTTAAGGAACAGGCCTAGTTGGCTGATTCAACTGGTTTCATTTAAGCTATGACACTTTAAACCAAATAAATAGAAATCTTTATTTCAATACATACCCTGTCTCTTACTTGATAGTTGTGGGCTGAACACATATGCAACATCAGCTGCACTGCTGAAATTTCAGTTGTAAACACGTGTACTAAGAATTTCCTACGCATACCGTCCCCTACCTTAGCTTGGCATTTCTTAGCAAAATTTGATGATGAAGAACAACTTGACATACACATTTTCCTTGTTATACCTGGGAGAAATTCTAGGTTTATCTGGAGGACAGACTTGGAAAACTCCAGCCTGACAGACCAGGAAAGAAATACAAGTAAAATGTCTCCAGGTTGCTAGAGCTGCTGCAGAGCAGATACAGGTGCGGGGTGCTCCCCAAAACAAGGGTCAGTTACCGCCATTTGGAGTCATCGGAGTTCATGCCAGCCCTGTCTGCCCTTGGGCAGAAGCTGTTTATACATGCCAAATACACCCTCCCACACGCACTAAAAGGAGAAGTTCTTACACTCTTAGGAAGTCAAATTTATTCCAGTGGAACTAAATAAAGCCTGAGATTGGCACAAGGCTGCTGCTTAAGGAGTATGCAAGGAGTAAAGTACAAGATGGGACAAATTACACTCTGACTTAAAAATATATTCTTTTAACATTTGTGTAAAGGTCTCAAAAACCTTTTAAAAAGACAAATTTGCAGGGTAGTTACCATAAGTTAATTCCCTTGCCTGCTTATAAGATGTTCAAAAAAAGCTAGGCCTAAAATCAGGTCTGCTCTATTCTTAAAGAATGCATCAGCGTAATTAAAGCTGAAAATCCTCTAGTGCAGATGCAGTAATATCTAAGTGCATCTACTGGCATAGCTTATTCCAGTGCAGTGGAGCAAAAAAAGCTTTCCCAGAACCATGTGCCCTGTAGCAGTCTAATACCTACCCAAAAGGCTTTTACTGTCTCTAAACGAAAAACAATAAATAATTTTTTTTGTTTTGATGCAGTTAAGCTGCTCACACTTTAAATGTACAGACTAGACACCTAAATTTGAGGACTGTGTTACATATGGTCTGAAGAATCAGTGGTTTCCGCTGGCTAAATGAAGAGCTGGATCAGGTCTTTCAGCCAGGCGGCAGCGTCAAGCAGCATCCTCCCTGCCTCTGACCTTTATGATAGCTGTTATCCCAAAGTAAATCTTACAAATCTCAAGTGAAATATCATTAACCGCTGACCCATTTAATAGTCATATGTAAATCCCTGCTAAATCGCAGGCCATTCAGAGTTATTCATAAAGGCACAGGAAACCAGTTTCCCTACACTTACCTTACAGTTTCTGGAGGGGTAAAGAGAATCCTAAGTGTAAGGGCCTTGTCTTGACTGACCTATACAAGGTTTTGTGCAGGGACTAGTCAGAATGGTAGCCCTGGAGAATGAATGCAAAGGATGCATTGCAACACTTCATCTCTGCTGCTCCAGGAGTGTGTGATATTAAGCTACACTACTCATAGGACCAGGGCAGTTCCTGGAACCTGCAAGGGGGTACCTTGCGTGCTTACAGGTTGCACTTACAAATGAAGGCAGAGCCCACTGAGCCTCTGTCACGTCAGCCCAACATCGACATCTTTGGTGCTGAACTGCCCCTGCAGGTTTGGTTCCACTAAAATCCTTACAAAGCTATTTATTATCTGATCCAAACATTGGGCCAAGTCCTCTGGAGGGCTAACTGCACTTGCTGATCCTCCTCTCTTTACAGAAGCAAATGCAGACAACTCATTTAAGCAATGCCAGGCACCAAACCTGGAGCAGCGACAGGTCCTGTTGATTTCTGTACTCCAATGCACTCCTGATGAAGTGAGGCTCACCAGCTTATACGTGTTAAGGCAGAATATTCTGTGGTGTTTCTCATACAGTAGGAGAAACACACTTGCAGTGAGCAGGAATATGGGGAACAAAGGTGCTTTTTTTGTGTGCACAAGCCTATACTTCAACAGGGAAGCACAAGCCTGGCTAAGCAGTGCTGCTGGTATGCAGACGTGTCTGGTGCCTGGCAGACAGATCACAGCTCTGACAGCATGGACTACTGGTCAGATGAGAAAACTTTGTCCAGAATGGGACAGGTATGTCTTATACTTAGCGAAGGAAGCTGAAGATACTGCTGCTACAGGGATTTCTACTGCTGCTAGAGGAATCTTAGCTGAATCAGCAAAACTGAAATGAGATGGGCCTCATAATTTGATTATGGAGACAGGCACATAAGGACGGACACTCCTGCCTACCCTCCCTTTGATGTCAAGGAGACCACTCCTAGCAGCTAGAGAAAAGGCCATGTGTAATAATGGCACTAAGGCTAGACATACGTGTAAAGGAGAAGGGTATGACTTTACACTTTCATTTATTATGGTGGTTTAGAGCAAAACATTCATAAAAGGAACAGCATATGATATAGGAAGTAGCCATACACAAAATGGGCCTAAGCTATTAATGAGAGCGTATATGGCCTGTCAGATGTTCCCTGGGCAATATGACTGTCAACTGCTAGCAGGTGATCCAGGACAGGGTAAGGTTAGGCTTTGTTAATGTGCTTGAGAAACACACATTCTACAAAATGCTTTTAAACATGTTTTGTCTTCAACTCTGAACATTAGCATGCCTCATGCTTGCCTTTGAGCAAAGAGTTTACCTAAGGCTTCAGTTCACCCTTTAAAAATTCATTACAGAATCATCAGAAATAATTACAGAAAACTCAGAATCAGTTTAAAACAGGTACAAGTAAAAAGAACAGTGCTTTTTGGTGAGCGAGGACTGCACGTTTCTCCAAGTTACAAACTAGAACTCTACCATAACTGATTAACTCCACTTACCTTCTCTGTGCTTCCATCTCATCTGGAGATGGCCCATTCTGGACCTGGCGCTGGACAGCTGGACCTACAGAAAAAAGAAGAGAATGCTGTTAGGAAAGCAAATGTAGCTGACATTTTCAAAAAACAGTGCCACTCAGCTTAATTGCTTCTCCATCTTACTATGAGAGAAAATAGTTTGGGACATGGTTTAGGAGGCATGGTAGTGTTGGGTTGACAGTTGGACTTGATGATCCTAGAGGTCTTTTCCAACCTTAATGATTCTATGATTCTATGAAAATCCTCAAGCATTATTGTCCTGTCTTTGCTTTATTTTTTTTAATTTATTTTTTCCTATTAGACAAATCATTGCCTCCTGTAAATTACTAGTCCCACTGAGAGAATCCAATGGCTAGATGTCTGAGCAGATCTGTCCAGTAACTCAGCATTGTGGTAGCTGTAGACTACATTCTCATCCCTTGGCAAGGGTGAAGACCCACAGCATTGCAAAAGTTGTCCTATGGAAAGACAGTCCATTGCACGGGGATGCATTTCTAGCTGCTACAGGGTTCACATCTAACCTCCCTGGATTATTCTGTGCTTGCACAGTAACTCAACCCCAGTGCTGAGTTTGTGAGTGTACATGCTAGCTATTGCTGCTCTGATGCTGGGTTGGCATCAAGAAGCTACCTGAAGGAAGGCGCAAGGAGATGCAAGATTAAACAAGTCTTTTACAAAGGTGGCTTTTCTTTTTACAATGCTGTCAGTCTTCTGCTTCTGCAGGATCCACACCAAGCTGAGCTTTCACCAACAAAACTCAACTATGCGTGTTACCACTTAAGTCACGTCTCCTCTTGACTCTGATCATTTAATCTCTGTTCTTGGACATTTAATCAAGCACACTGACACTTATATTCCATTTTCAGAAAGAAATAATTATTCTGAAAATAAAAATAGTTGTTGGTAACAAAAGCTACAGTGATCTTGCATTTGGTGGAAGGAGGATTGTTCCATTGAGTTGATGAGGTGGGTTTCAACTGGGACTAAACAGATAAGAGTTCTGTTAAATACAACAGCAATTTTCCTGATAAACAGCACCAAGAAATACATCAGTAATATGCAGGGAATTATTATGTCTACCTTATTTTTTTCATTTTCAAGTGTAAAATTTCATCCTTCTACAAGTTATCCAACAAGAGCAAATCAGAATTAAACACTTACAAACCCAAATATGTCACTCACAAATCATTAAGGATATTTCTCTCAATTTTCTTCATATGTTTCTGCCAGGCAGAATGTCATCTGAAAACGAATTTAGAAAGTACGACTGCATGAGAACAGGAAAGATGGCAGAAATGCATCACAGTCAGAAATTCCAGAGCGTTGACTGATCCTGATGAAATTGTGCATATTCTTGAAATGTGTTTAAGGACTAACAGTTGCAGAAAGGGAACACAGCAGTTTCTGAAAATCGAGCCCATGTATTCCAGTTTTGGGTATCTCAAAATTGGAGTTGGTGACAACCAGTGAGTCAGAAGCTCTGACATTTAAAAATATCTTTGGATTGGGTATGAAGTTCACTTCTTTAATGTCTCACAACTGATAACTTAATACTGTTTATCACAGGCCTTTGGCAAATTATTTAGACAGAAATGCCACATTTTGTGAAGATGACATGGAACAATGAATAGGGGGATGGTTTTTTTGGAAGCAAGACTCAGGAAAAAACTTAGCAGGTATTTGGGAAGCACAGAGCAGGAGGCTCACATGTAAGGAGTTTAAGGTGTAGCTTGTCCTCTCTCCTATGTAAAACAAGTAGTGGAGTAGGAGTTGGTAAGATAATGCTGCCTCAGAAAAAGCCTAGACCAGCTGCAGGAGTCAATCACAGCCCATGGGAACAGGGATACCTGTTTTGTGTTCCTGCAGAGGCTTGTATTGATTGGAAGTGGTTGGAAAAGAGTTTAAGGAAAGTTGTATGTGAAGTTGTCCTGGGATAACAGGATGTTCAGGGCAGTTACACTTTTTGCTGCCAGTGGGGTTACAGCTCTTCTTGTCACCAGTGGGGAAACACACCGGTTCTGTTTGGCACTGGTTGCTGTTTTGCTTGAGTTACTCATGACCATAAGAAATAATTCCTTCTGGCATCCTGCTTGTGATCTTATTCAAACCAATCATTTTTCTATAGTAATATGAAACCTTAATTTGCAAACCCTAAAGAAAAAGATTAGATGCACCCTGTTTTGGCAAACAAGGTTTTGCTTGAGGATGGCCACTACACTTAAAAGTCCAACCCAAGGTTTCATGTCTGTTCATTGCCAGAAACATAAATTCTGCTAGGTTTCTGCCCCCTCCCAGTCCAGACTTCTCGTCAGACCCAGGCACACCACCATCTGATGTGAAGTCTGTGAACAACTTAAATCTCCGTAATGGTGGAGCTTCTTGTTTCTCTTGTCCTTGAGCTTGCTTTTAGCATGCTCAGCCAAAGGTCATACAGATACTGCAGGCAGGGATTATTTTTATGCTTGTTTCTGAATGTGTATGCTCTGCAATGCACATACAGCAGACACCGGTTTGACTGAGGGTTTTTTAAATTCAAGTGGATTTCTAGGTTTAACTCCTCTCCACATATTTAGATATTTCTCAGACCTGAGCAGACATTAGCAGTAAGTGATGGCATCATCCTCATTTAAACATGCTTCTCGAGTTGGCCTGTGAGCTGCCTCCGACCCTGCCAGCCTTTGGGAACAGCCTCACAGAGAAGAGCACGTCTCAGCACAATAACCAGCAGAGATGGTTTTGCTACTGACCCGTTTGCAGCTTCACATCTGTTGTGATCTACATTTTTAGCAACTAATTAATGCAGGAGACAGGCTGTGAATGTCTGTGTTTCCTTGCTTTGTAATAATTAACTGCGTTTTTATATAAGCATCTTGTGATTCAGCTCAAGGCAGATTTTGGGAGTACATGGATGTTTTCCATGTTTGCTTCTTCTCCTCCCACTCAGCTGCCCCAGCACCCGCTCTGCCCTTCCCCAGCTGTCCCTAAAGACAGCGATGGGGAACTCCAGGCATAAGGCACTACTGTGCGGTGGGTATGATGGTTTCCATATGCCAGTGGCTGCTCCTGCACCACTGCACCCTGCTACTGCTCGGAGATGTCCGCGCCCTGACCCATGGCCAGCCACAAAATAAGACCAAAGCTGTCACTGAGGGAAAAACCCACGCTCCAGCTTCCATTCTGGCATAGCTGTGGTGGGAAGGCACAAGCGTGCAGAACAATGTCATCATTTCTCTCCTGCTGGGGCAGCCCCGAGCAGCATTTCTTTTTCCTCTTCTACTTATGCTACAACTGCAAGCACCACTGACTGCAGGCACTCAAGAAAGTGGCAAAACTAGGCCCATTTCCCTGAACAACCAGGATTTTGTGCTTCTTCAATACAGAAGGTCCAATCTAACCCGCTTACAGATCTTTTCTTCGTTATACACACTGGAAGCAGCTCACAGGTGGGGTTTCTGCAACCCTTATAGCCTCCATAGTGCTTATGGACCAGCATGATGGATATGGTGGGCTAAGGAAAGGGTCCAGAGTCAGAGCTGAATAAGAAATATATCTGGGCTTTAAATTCATGAGACTGAAAATTTTTGTTCTGCATATGAACAGAACATGATGATTTTGTGTGAAAAAAACCACAGCAGACTATGGGAGGAAAAGAGGCAAGAGACAGACAGACAGCTCTCCCTCATTGCTTGATGATTTTAGCACGTACTTGGATTGCAGGAGACTTGGGTTCAGGCACCTGGTCTGATCCGTCGTCATTTACATCCTGGGAATGTGACATAAACACTTGCTTATCCTGACCAGAAAAGAAGAAATCATTCCAGATTACAAGTTCCTGAAAGCTTTTCTTTCCCACAGAAATATCTTTCAAATAAATTGGCATTTTCTGACAGAAAAAAATATCAGTTGTCAAAAGCATTTCCAACCAATGCTAATCCCAGCGTCCCTGTTCAAGTACAGCCAGGGCCACCGTTCTCCGTGTCAGGGCACTGGGGAAGCAGTCCTCGCCAGGCTGCTGCCAGCTCCTGGGGCCAACCTGCAAACCCATGCCAGCTCTCGGCTGGACGGTGCATTTTGCTGTCTTCACCGTAACCTCTCCCTTTCACCCCCGCACAGCTGGGGGGCTCCCTGCTCCTGGCTGAGCTGCTGCCTGATCCCCCCCAAGCGCTCCACAGGCAGACCAGCCCTGCGATGTGGGTGTGAAATCAAGCGGGCTCCGGCCCCGCTCCGGCCAGAGTGGGGAAGTTTTCTGTGTCTCCTTACACCACCACTTCCCCACGTTCACAGCCTGGCTGTAATTTTAGCTCTCTTGCTGCTGTTGGGCAATCATGCTGCTGCTGCCGAGACTCTGTCAGCACTTTAAATACCTGCCTCTGCCCTGAGCACCTCAACCTGCTCTCGGCCCCTTCGGTCTGTCCTGGTGGGGACTGCATGTGCCGGAGATGTGCCGGCATGGCCACACGCCACGAGGCAGCGCCCACCAAGGGAGCTGGCGCAGGAACTGGGCGCAACATCTCGGCTGCGCTTGTGGCACTGTGCTCAAACGCATTAGTAGACAATTATCCTGGACAAAGCACCGATCTAATTAGCCTAGATAAAGCACGTAGATAAAGCAGGGTGCCTACACTGTTTCTGGGGCCCAAGCTGGTACAATCAGAGACCTAAATTTCCACGGTGAGTTAAAGGACTGGCAAGAGGGATCACCCTGCCTGCTGTGCCCAGCACTGCAGCTGGGCAGAGCCACGGGCCCCTCACGTGTGCTGCCACGCTGCCACGGCGTTTCCACGCCAGGGATTTGGGACTCCGCACATCCTGCCTCGTTTAATGTGCAACAGCTCACGCTTCAGGCATGCTGCGGGGAGCGTCTGTCTGACAGGGATGCAGGGGCTGAGACAAAGCACGGACAGATGGACGAATGGGGCAGTGCTGTCTGTGGGTCACTAGTGGCCCAGTTTTAAATATTTTAATGCCATTAGGGTTTTGTTGCGCTGTTAACCATGCGACAGAGCGCCTACAGCTCTTCACAGGATCCTGCTGGATCATTTGAATCACGGTAAGCAAAACCACCCTGGCACAGAGAGGGAGCACGCCCACCAAAGGGAGGGTTTGGGTACAGTGCCACAAAGCCTGCTTTAGGGCAGTGTTTGCCTCATTCCTGTTAAACATTAACTTGAAATAGAAGGAGTTTCAGAGAGTGTTATTCACAGGCTGGGTGCCTCCACAGCATTACAGCATTAAATACCTTCTATAACATCATTTACACATAGACCAAACTTTTCCTCTGAGAACTGTAAAGAACTTCATCAGCCTTAATTAAGCTTCACCAATGCTGTGAGGCAGAAGTTAAGTGACTCGATTACACCCAGACCATGTCTGCACAAGTAAAATTTGTTTGCATCAATTTACCTACAGGTGAGATTTGCTACTAATGCAGTTAAACCTATGCAAATGGTCACCTAAGGCACTCTTATTCTGATGCAGACCAAATTAGTTTTGGTTTGACCTAAGGCAAGAAGAGTGCAGTGGAATGAGCATTTCCAGCTCTGTGCCAGAAAACTTCTCTACCTCCCTCCTTTGTCCCTTGGTGACCGACAGTGTTGCAAGTCTGTGGCAGTGCAAAGTAAGACACATCCTCTTAAAACCATCCCCAGCAATATTTTACATAACCTCATTTTACCTTATACTACACTGGACAAGGAACAGTGTGTATCCAGGTACCAACTCTCAGCTGAATTGTAGGAACTCCCAGCTCAGAAGCTCTTAAAAGTGCCATTCTCAACATCGCAGTTGCTTTACTTTTATCTTTTACCTGTAAGATTACTTTAACCTAACGTAAAACAGGCCCTCCTTAAACTGAAATAAGGCTGTGAGCACAGGGGGGCTGTATGAAGTCTGTTCATTTAAACTAAAAACTGATTTAACATTCATTGCTGAAACTTCCTGATGTAGGTAAGATTTAAGGACAGTGACAGAGCTGGAAAAACAAGCCTGGTATTTAACATGGGAGTGCCCTACCCTATCATTAGTACAGATCTGCAAGTACACATGTACAGGTGTGTGCACTGTGGACAGTTCTTTTTTTTTTTTTTTTTTTTTTTTTTTTAGGAAAACCAACAAACTGCAGGGGTGCCTACATGCACAACCACACAGCTGTGCACGTGACTCAGCAGGATGTAAGACGTGAGATCCAGAGAGGAGTTACCAAATAGAAAGGCCATGCAAAGATCCAGTGCTGCAAGATGATAAGAAAGAAATCATCTTCAATTCACCAGAACTGCTACTGAACACATAAGCATGAAACCAGTGTGCCTTTAACTCAACTGTTAAAGCTGTTAATTCAGTTATTTTGCATAAAATATGATGGCAATTGTTTGATCCTGGCTATTTATCCATCATGCCACT
Source organism: Morus bassanus (assembly GCA_031468815.1). NCBI lineage: Eukaryota > Metazoa > Chordata > Aves > Suliformes > Sulidae > Morus > Morus bassanus. The sequence goes on from CM062572.1 coordinate 14,454,109, forward strand.
GGCACAGCATTTGATAATTTTTCATGCTGGTGTCTTGGTTGAGCTGGAGGAGAAAAATTTTTTTCATTCTGATTGCAATAAAGATGAGTTGGTGCTAAGGCAGCTCCTGCAGTAAGCAACTGCACTCTGACAGCAGGGATCATATTTAATATGTAAAGGATGTGGCTCAGGTGTATTTATCTTGGCGTCAGTGCCTCAGCTCAGGAGCACAGCTTGGGTTACATCGCACATAAAAGATAGCACAACCAGCTTTAAAAGAAAATTAAAAATACACATAGGTGACTGTGCAAACAGGAAGCCTTCCACAATCAGGTGGCCCCAGGACTATCGGAGTCAGCATCTCCCCCAGAACACAGCCTGGGACTGCATCCCCATGGTTAGGGCATGCCACAGGGGTGGGACATCCATGTATCTGGTCTAGGACTCCCTGTATTTTATCTGGTGACTGATTAACGTAAAATATAAGAATTGCATGAGAACTGGGAATTATTTTGCTCTCAGCAGTTCAGCTCTAACAGGAAGAAAAAAGACCACACACTGATCAAGAATAGCATGAGCTCGTTGGGATGCGGGGAGGTGGGAAATGAAAGCTCTAGTTCCCCCTGGCCAGGGGAGGTGGCTGAACCTTGGTCCCCCACTTCCCAGGGAAGTGCTTCAAGCACCAGACTTTCAGGATGGCAGTGAAGCGGAAGGCAATGCCTACACAGCTAACTGGATCAGGCCCCAGTGCCGCGGAGCTCGGTGAAGGTGTTGGGACAGGACCAGACCCTGTGCAGCATCGGCTTTCCAACACACAGAGAGTACGGCCAGCAAGACGAGCACAGAAAACCTCTGCACAGGTCAGGGAAAGGTGGAACAGAAGCATCCTGGGGGGATTTTGTTTGCTATGCTGAGCTCTGAGCAAGAAACAACTAATTCAGCAGCCGCTCGATTATGTGCTGATGAAATAGAGGCAGGTAAGGCAGCCACCTACCATGCAGCTGCAAGCAGGGGACCATCAGTATCTTCCTCCTTTGCAGGGGCTGGTGCAGGGGCTCTGCTGCATTTAGAGAAACAGCCTTGTTTCCGCAGGCAGTTTCATGATAAGTAAGCATCCTACTTAGTTGATGACCGATTGCTTTTGTTATAGGAACTGCCTCTGGCTCTGAGAAAAATCATATGTTCACAGAAAGCTATGGGAATAGTTGGGGTTTTGTTGAGGAAAAAAAAAGGTGTTGCTGAATTTCCAAGGGTATGATTCCAATGTTGCTGGCTTTATAAACATGTACAAGGAAGGTGATGGGACAAGATGTCAATCAGTGCCATAAGTGAAAAAGTAACCTATAAAATTCAGGAACAAAAGACTAGCTAAAAAAAAGTATTAAATAAACCCCACAATTATTAGTATTAAACAAACAAGCCCACAAGCACTTCAATTCTTTTTTTTTCCCCCTCCTTTTTTGATTCCTTTTAGAATGTGCATCAAGCCTATTTTCCTGCACATGTAGGTTTGGAACTTTTCAATAAAGGTTAAGATTAGCTCATAGTCTCGTGCCTCTAGGCAGTAATGGAACTTTAAGAAAAACACTAAATATCATCATACTCTTGTTAAAGTCCAGAGCATTAGCCATACTGAGAAGCTGTTACCCCCCTGCCACTGCATGGGGGTCTGGTTAACGCCACAGCCCAGGCAGCAGATGCTCCAAAGAAGCCAAGGGTGTAAATCAATACACACCATCTAAACATACGGCTTATATTACAAAGATATTTTCCTGAATTCGGATTTAGAGATGACATGAATTGTTTCGCTCTGGTGACAGTTTGCCAGGCTCTGTCCCAACAGAGAAGGGAGCACTGGCAACGCTGGCCTCGTGCTCTGCAGTAAGAGCATTGCTGAGCTCAGAAAGCACTTTCCCACTGACTTCAAGGGCAATGTCTCAAGCCCCATGCATCCATCTCGTGAAATATGAACTGAATATCTTCCTTTAGCTAAGTGTGACCATGTGTGTATTTCCACATGAGTACATGCATATACCTGTTTATTCTCACTTCATACTTAAAATACCTTACATGAAATAAAAAGCAGGAATTCAAACCTTTTTTGGGACAAATTGTATCTTTGAAAATCTCTGAAGCCACAGGGAAAATGAACCCATCCTCTGGCATGTACAGGAGTCCAATCAGCTGATATTTACACACCTGGCTTGTCAAACATCTCTAGTTTTGTTTAACAATAAGACTTATGACACGTTAAATCAGAAAAATATATATGCTTAGCGTAGCCTGGTGCAGCACCCAAGGCACCTAGAGCACCACCGTCTATTCTTGACCCAGCTCCACATATAATGTTGCAAGGCAAGTTTCTCAGTTTTTAAGTGTCTCCTTCCTCTTTCACTCTCCGGTGAGACAGTAAACTCTGCAGGGCAGTCTTCTCCACAACATGGAGAACAACAGGGCCCCATATGTGCATCAAAGCAACATGTACACATAGAAAACACCACATTATAAACACACAGTTTGCATCTAGTTAATGGTTAAGATCCAGACAAGATCCATTTTAACACAATTTAAACCCCAACACTGCTGTAAGACAACTAGGATGGACACCTGTACCTGGACAGAGTGCTGGAAGGCAGAGAACTTTTCAATGAAACACAACTAAATGGAGGGATTTATGAAAAAACACGAAAAAACAACATTAGCAGTGGATAGTCCTCCTTGACAATAATAACAAAATATAATAACACAACTCTAATAAATTCAATGGATAAACAAAAAAATTCAAATACAACACCTGATCCCATTCACACTAACACCAAAAGCCAAGCTCTGCTTAAGGAAAGCAAAAGTCCACTACCCAGGAAGGGCCATAGTAAGTCCACCCATCGTCCTCAGCCTCATGGCCCAACCCTCCACAACCCTGCAAACCCCCATTTCCAGAAAAGCTAACAGGAATTGACAGTCACAGGCAGGTCATTATTGGGAAAAAAAATAGGTAAATATCCAGATAACTATAGTGGGTATAGAATGCTGCCCTTGTTCCTATCTATTTTTTTAAACCAACACCTATTCTGTGAATACAGATGTTGTTCATTAGCAAGTAGAGACAGAGGCAATCCAACACGTTGACTCAGAAGTCATCGTCCCATATTCTCACTGTAATGACTTCTACTGATTTAACAGCCCTGAATAATGCCGGTGTCATCTGAACCTAAGGGGTCATTTCTTTCAAATATTATCTCAGCATCCTACTGCCCGCCTGATGGAATTAAAAGCAAGCAAAAGAAAAATGATCCATCGATAAGCTACAACTGCAAGCTATTTCCCAGCACAATTGGATGGTGGCACAGAACATTTCCATGCAAAAATGCCCTGGCACAAGCATCCCCCTTTCCTGGGGCAGCTCCTGCTGGAGCACGGCATGCAAGGGATGGGGCATGCAAGGCAGCGGGGAGGTTTCCATCACCTACAAGACATTCGGCACAGGATGACGCAGTCACAATGGCAGAGGCAGAAGCAGTGCCAAATCCATTCCCTGCTGACCATAGTATGGCAGCAGCCTCCTCAGCACATTCCTCTCCGCACCTTCCTCATGCCCAGCACTTACCAACCTCCCCACTGCAGACCAGGTTTCACCAGGTGTAATCTATACACTGCTGCAGCAGCAAAGTGGGCCCGGCTGCTTAAATATTTAATTAGACCCTTTTCCTTGCCTATGACTATGCTTCAGCGTGCCTGAAGCCAGAATTTATTGTCTGGACTTTCACATAATACTGTGAAAGTCAGAAAGAAATTGCATCCTCTGCCCCCTGCCCCAGTCAGACCACCATACGTTCACCTATATGCAAGTAATTACAACAAATGCAAAGTGTGAATAAGCAGAAAGTTAGCTTGTACCGGGGAGAAAATGACTGCAAATGAACGTGCAGGATCAAGTTCACTGGTGGTGTAGCTGCTGAAGTCAAAGGGGCTGCACTGGTGATGAATATTGAGCGGTAGTTTTAAAATATAAGTGTGAACACACTGGATTCAGAAATAAATATGTATGGCTTAAAATCCCCATCTCCTGTCTCTCAGTTCTTTTCATCATCCCATCATTCCTGATCTCCTCTGATCCCAACACTTCTCTCTCTTTCTACTTTGTCTGCTAATCGCTTTCCTCTTCCATATTTAAATACGGCAGGTCTCGCAGAGGCAATCCAGTTGAAGTTAATGGACAGTTTGTATGAGGAGGCTAAGCAGAATATTCATTCTCTGTCATCTTTGCCTTATCACCATACTTTGATCCATTTCTTTCCCTTCTCCTTGCCTTTCCATTATTCTGTCTACTGGGGAATTCACACAGCCCAGTCGTGTACTCCTCAAGCCAATTCATAGCTGGTTTAGGGGATGTATCTCCACAGCTTCAGTAACACTACTCTGATTTAGACCGATTAATGTTTTGACCCACTGAACTTAGCAGGTAAGTCTTTTATCTAATATCTAATTTCTAGAATATGCTGAATAAAAACTATAAGGCTCTTTGTATGGTTAGAGCAGGTGAAACCCCAGGTGGAGATGGGTTCATAACTACCTTGCAATATATTAGAACCACTCCTATCCTTCTCAAACAATACATATTCAGCATAACTGAGTAGTTTTTCTCTCTCTCTCTGTACCTGCTTCCTACAACATTAAAACAAACTCAGAGCGTTTGAGTGATACGTAGATATTCTAATAGCAAAGCTGCTTATCATATGTTTTCTAATGCTTGTTGCTATGAATTATTTATGTCCCATTTTAAGTCTGCAATATCGATACCCCTCAGGTATGCTCCACCATCAGATGCAGCAAAACAAGTATTAACTAATTAGTATTTGAGGCAGCAAAAACTCTGTTAATAGCAAACTATCTTTTTCACTATGGCACCCAGATGGTCGAAATTCTGCCTGCATATGCTCATTGTTTTCTGCTTGCTGGCTTATAAAGCCATTAGAGGCACATCAGCAAACAGGAATATTACACTCAAACCCGAGTGTGAATTCAGGTTTCCATAGCCATATATGCCAACGGACTTATGTAATTACTTGCTGAAGGTTTAAAAAAATCCCCAAATAAATTTAGACTAATAAAATTGGCACTAAAATAATAAAATTTTACACTTTTATCATCAGGACTCCAGTTTTTCTAGAGAAAAAGGTATGTTCAAACCATTGCATTCTCAGTTTTGAGGGCACTCCAAGTCCTTTTTGTTCTCCTTTGCTTTCCTCCTATATCTCACAATGAAAGGAAGCATCTGGCTGGTGTAAAATATCAGCTCTGACCTCTCAAGCACTGACTTATCCTGCACCACTGTTGGAACCACCTGCTCTTTCAAAAGAAAACAGTACTACACAAATGCAGGCAACTAAAAACAATATACCAAACTAATGAGGAAATCTGTCAACATAGAGGTGTAGAACTTCATTCTTCATAAGAATGCATCTAACTTTTTTAATGACTTATTTGGCCAAGAGTATTTGCTACCCCATATTTTCTTTATTATTGTCTTTCTCTCTTACACACTAAGATTTTGGTAGCTAAGGGGTTAAACATGCTCATGGCTAATAAAAAGCTGAAAATATCCAGCAAGGCCAAACAGCATCTCAGCGAATCTCAGACTGATCTAACAGAGATTAACAAACTCCTGCAGATCCTTCTGCAGACTTACCACCTGCACAGAAAACAGCCCACCAACAAAGTCTGCCATGCAACCAGGAAAACGAGTGAGTGGGTATGCCTACTTCTCCCTCTGCCTAACCCTAAAATTAATGTAATACTTTTAAATAGCTCATTCAAACACAAAGTGGGGCAGTAGAGCCAGTGCCACCATATGACTGAGTAAATAAGTGGCATAGCATGGCTTTAGGTGATCTGCAAGGAGAGCACATATGGACTGCGAACAGGCACTCCACCATCACTTCTGACTCTGAAATGAAGACTGGGATCCACAATCACATCAGCAAGAAAGTGGCCCCTTGGAAGTGTGAAACGGCAGCATGGCCCACAAGAAATATAATTAAAGAACCTGAGAAAGCAGATGCCCCAGAGACTATGACTTGAGCCACCGCCTCTGCTTCTTACTTTGGGCAAATAAAATTACGACTTGCTGGACACTATCAGTGTTAGTCTAAGTTTGGAAAAAAAAAATGAGGTGTGGACAAAAATATTGTGACCAAATGTTTTTATAACATCTGTATTGGGATTCCTAAGCTGTGGTACATGTGCCCCCAGCTGTATGCAAGTCACTTAGAAGTGATATTCTGATGTGCAGTATGTTGTACTGGGCATAAAACCCCTCAGAAACCTCATGATTTCTTACTATCATTATTTGTCTCTTGCCTTCACAATGGTTACAGGCCAGCTTACCTGTGGCAGGACAGATGACTCCTGAATGAGCAACACTTGCAGATGCTACGCACCTAAAGAGATTTTAAGTAATAATTCAATTGACCATCTCTTACTCCTGTATAAAAAGCAATCTTGACCTTATTTTGAGCATGAACCAATACCAGCTGGCTAGAAGGCAAACACTCCCTCAACTAACTGCTCCTGTAATCCTTGCCACAAGAAATCAGTTGTGCAAATTGCATTTTGGCAAATATAAATCACCACTGAGTCTACAACAAAGGCTGACAAATCACTCTTGATGCCCAGCGCTTACCTGGTGCAGCAGTCCTCTGAAAGGAGACGCTAGAAAAATGCTTCTTTTTTAGACAGAAGTTGGAAAATTGTAATTCCACAATCCACAACAGTAAAAATAAAGGACAGTTCTGAACCTGCAAGTGGTAGCAGGCATGCAGGTGGCTCTCCTACATGAAGCCTTTTGCAGGAAGACTGTAATTATCTGTCTGAGCACCTACTGATTATATCTAGAGACTGTGCGCATAGGAGCCAATATGCTGCTGATACAACTTGTGTCATTTTAATTTCTGTACATTTTGCCCGTACTTGAAAAGGTTGCTTTCCTCTTTTATTTATTTACCTATTATCCATGCTTGGGGAGGCACTTCCCAGCGCATTAGACATCTAAGAACCTAGAGGCCATGCCAAAACTGAAATAACACTATGAAGTGAACTGAGTGCTTGGTTTCATGATCTTAGTAGTGTCTTTATCCACTGGCACTCTGAGAAGGGCTGTACTCTAAAGACTCTGGAAAACACTCAAGAAGGAGACCTGTGAACTTTTAAGTTCCTCAGCTGGGCAAAATATACTAAAAAAGCCATTGTCATGCCATTGCCCAGATCATTGTAGTCCTGAAGACGGAAACTGTTTTTTTAAATTGAGGATCAGTGTCAGATGTTTTGTCCTACCTGTAGAAGCTGCTTATACTGAACCAGCTCTAATTGTTGATATTGCCTTCCTCGGCTCTCAACCTCCATTTCCATCATAACTTGCAAAGGACTCCTGGGCACTGTGCTGAGGAGAGCTGAAGTGTTTCCCACTAGTATACGATGCTTGTGGGATGGCTGTTAGTCTACAGACACTGCACTCATGTACCCTAGCAATTCGGTTGGAGTAAGATTGTTTGGAGCAGATTTAAGATATGGAAGAAAGTACCCCACTTCTCATCTCCATATTTTGTTTCTCTGGAGCTGCTCCCTGCATGGAGACCTTGGCTAAGCCCACACTGAGCTGGGACTCCCATGTGAAGTTGATGGATTCTCTCCCAAATTTCAGTGTCTGCAATACTGGTACAAGGGAGTGAGACCAACCAAGGAATACAGCATGTAATCTTCAATTCTTACGTGGACAGCCCAAGTTGTGCCTGAACCAAGACGTGCCCACAAGAGTGAGAAGACCCACCTGGCACAGCATCTATTTCAGAACTAGACCCTAATATATATTTCCAGTTACAAACAATTTTGAATAGGATGCAAGACTGAAAGTTTCTGCCAAGAAATAGAGAGCAAGAAGCATTCCAGGCAGATGCGAGTCTCACAGGCTGAGCCCAGAAAACCCCAGTCAACTCAAGTAAAGATTACAGCTACCAGAAATTTATCTGCATTGGAGCAGCTCTACTGATGCCATTCTCTATGATTAAATCATGTCAGTGTTTGTGGTTCTAAATTAAACTATTTTTAAAAGACATGCTCGCACTTCACATATCTTTTCTTTGCAGGGTACTGCTAGGGGCAAAATAGCTGTACAGGAAAGATGAAGGCTGGTAAGTCATTTCTGATGACAGTTGCCCCACTTGCAAGTTATTTAAGCTGCTGCCTGTCAGTAGTCCGTAGTATGGTAACAATTAAATAGTCACTAGTAACATACCTCAGGTCATGACCAGGGCTCAATTTTAATTAATTTAAACTTGCAAATGGATTATGATTCACTTGAAAACGTTAAGAAAGTGCATTCTGTTCCTGGAGAGTAAGAACAGGCATTTCAGGGGAGACTGTGACGTACATTTAATATGATGCAAAAAGCCTGAGAACCAAGAAAAAGCCCCAAACTCATGTAAAGAGGCTAGCAAGCACAATTAAAAAATATTTCAGCTTTGCAAACTTCTGGTTGTGTCACCAGTCTCTTAAAACCTCCTCAGTTATCAGTGCCAATCTGAAACAAGGATGAATCCTCCCTGGGAGTGTGCCTCTCCACTGATTACAGCAGGAGTCTGGGTGAGATTCCACACTAGACTTTCAGCCCTGTAAATATAGCTGAGATGAGTCTAATCCTAAGAGACTAAGCCACAAGCGCTACCAAAATACACATAGATTCAGGGAGGGTTTAGAAAATGGAATGTCACTCTGTATCTTGGCTCACCATTCTGCTTACCACTGGTGACTCACTGTTGGGTGATGCCAGTGCGAGCCTTGTGGGGAGCATGGCATGCAAATGGTCCTCGTAGTGAGTAATAAATACCTGTTTGGCTCTGTCTTACCGTCCACAATGGGACCTCTCCTGCTAAATGAAACAGGCTTCCCTCCTTCCTGTTCATCCCCCAGAATGAGGAGTGGAGGTTTAAAAATCACTGAGCTTGGGTGACCAACTTTCTGTCCTATTATCTGGCTTTCCTGATTTAAAGGAGGCTGGCAAGGTAAGTGGTTGTGGGACAACTGTGACACAGTGCACGTATCTTCCCTCCCAGCACAGGGAAAAAGGACTTCCCAGAATGAGAGTTAAAAATAGCTGGTTTGCCTTAAAGGGTGTATTCACTCTGAAACACAGAAAACAAGTCTTAGCTGCCACCTCTAATATGACAGGCATCTTTAGCAGCCTGCTCTCTGTCAAAATACCTACTGCCCTGCTCTTTCTTCATCTCCTTAAATTTTTACCCTTTCAGATTGTAGATGCTTTTTACCATATTATGAGAAGCTTGAGGGGGAGAGAAGGCAGATATGGCCTTCTAAATTACATTAAAACCAGCCTATTCACACCAAAAATGCTCTTCAAGGTTATTTCTTGAAATCTATTGCAGCCCTGCCTTTCTTCTCACATTTTTTACACCAGCATCGTGCAGCTCCCCAGCATCCTCTTTGAGTCCCGCTCAGTGCCTGCCCACCCAGGTGGAGGGCAGGCTGGCCACATCCCGCCCAGCGCTGAGATGACCTGACAGTCTGGTTTGGAAACCACGTATCAGCATCAACAAGGCAGGTGCCTGGGCTCGGTGCTCTCAGAGGCAAGGTGCATCCTTTCAGACACAGTATTTTATCAGTGATGGTAATGAGCCAGTTGGGAAAACTTAAGTGGGGAAGTGGTAGATTCTCTATCACATGCAGTTATTAAATCAAGACCGTAGCTTTCTAAAGTATGCTTTCCTAGCACAAACTGGGCATTACGTACTTGGTAAAGAATCTGCGGCCAGGACACCGTAGGTTTGAATACAGAGCTTGGAGTAGATGGCTTTAATGATCTCTTCCGACTAAAAATCTAGGAATCTAGCAATCTAGCATCATCAGTTATAACTTCCTTTACACCAAGGATCTGCTTGACTCTTCTGGGAATCCATTAGGGCTTAAAAGCCTGCCAAGCTAAGAAAATTACCGTGATACTTCCATCTGCTTTCCCCAGAATTTTACATTAATCCTTCCCCTGGCCCCGAGCAAGCCTTGCCACTTTTCTTCTGAGCAGCTTGAGCAAGGAGCATGGTTGGGCTGCTCCTCTCTACGGCTCCTTATGGGCTCCCATCTCCGCATGTGTGCCCTCTCAGGTATTGCCAAGCCACTGAAGGAACTGGGAAGCCTTCCTTGCCATTCCCTGACATGGGTATAAGCATTGCTTTGCAAGTCTGGAAGCCGGCACCACAATTCACATTGAAGAAGCAGCTGACATGACCAAGCAGAGTTGACCAGGCCTGCAAACAGCTTGCAGATTTAAGTGATAGCCTAAATAAGAACCACTCTGAATTCCATTCATAATAAAGCCAAAAAACTAGCAATATCCCACACTTCTCTTGCATGCAGAAGTGCCAAGCAGGAGACAGCACTTGTTATCCTGCTGCCAAGGATGGGACCTAGTTGAACACCTCCTCCCCACCTCCAGCACAAACCCACCTGAGCAGCCGAGAAATGTGAGCAATTCTGCATTGTGCTGATGAAGTTCTTAATCTACATGTCACCCAAGCTGAACTGCAAAACACGGCTGCCTGCCCTAGTTATCAAATGACCTGAAATTCAGCACGATCATCTGCCGTAACAGCTGGTTCATTGACGAAGAGAGAGAAACTCCTGCCTGGCTGCTGAACCAGAGCCAGCACCGGGAGCCTGGGGACCCAGCAAGCACGCCCTCCAATGCTGAGATGCTGCTCCCATCCCCCTGCACGGCACGGCCTCGAAATGTCTTGTATTCTTTGAATTCTGCATGTTGATTCCTTCCTCTACGTATTTATTTTTCATCTGTATCATTAAAAAGAGATTTCAGAGACCTGGCACTTCAAAGGGGAGAAATATAATGAAACATCCTTCCCTAGGAATTAAAGTGAAGGTGAGGTTGGATCTTGTCAGTTTTCTTTCTTTCTACCTAGGGCGCTACATAAGTAATAAACAGCACTAACAAATTTACTTCTTTTTACAGTAGCAACCTATATAGGAACACAGTATGAAACATTAAAATGATTGTATGAGTAAGAGTTAAGTACCCAACACAGGCAAAGTTAGGGAGCTAAATAACTTTGACAGATGTTACAAATTCTTTTTTAGGATTGACTCATGTTCAAACAGGCTGACACTTTTTGGGGCTGCTTTGATGTACACCAGATTATATTTTTTTGTTCCATTGACAAAAAAATCTAAACACATATTAGTAAAATTTTACAGTACTATTACTGCAAAAGGTAATATTAGTGACATTTATTACTCATCAATAATGAAATAATGAAATAAGCAGAATTAAGTGTTTGGACTGTATCTTAAGATAGTTGCTTTTGTGCTTCTTCCCCAAGTAGGAATGAAGAGTGAAAGCTGAACATAATATTTTACTGAAGACCAGCCCAAGGCTGAAGATCAGCTGGAACTCAGTGCTACTCCTTTGAACCCAATGGACATAATTTCCTGCTAAACTGGATCTAGACTACATGTTTTCTGTGATGATCTGTCCTCTTGGGTAAATAGCATTTTCACATTCCCTAGCTGAAATGAGAAATGAGGACTGCACATGTTCTTAATGGGATGTGTCTCAGTCCTGGAAAGTCCAATAGCTTCACATTGCTAATGTTGTGCCTAAGCAGCATTCGTCCTTTGATTTTCACATATGTAGCTGGTTGTAGCTGTTGCTACAGCATCCATATGTGCATAAGCAAGACCAAAGTTTGGGCTGAATGTATGCCTTATTCTCTGTGCTTACTTCAAGGTAGGCTTCAGAATTGTTTCTTTAGCAGAGAGAACATACTGTAAGTGAGAATATAACCATGAATATTTGATTAGGGACATGCAAAACAAATCTGAAATCGTATGGTACCAAGACTTAAGCTAAAGTATGCATGAACAAGCAATGTAACTAATATTAAATGTGTGCTTGTATTTTTCTTGTTCTGCAGTCTTGCCTACACATCAACGTGAATTAAACAAATTGAAAACCCACATTGAGCAGCATCAGATCTAATTGTAGTGCAAAATGTTTCCCTAATGAATTTCAGTTTTCATATTTTCTCCTACAAATAGTGTTATCATGCTACTGAATAAAAGCAGATTATTAATATATATGGGTAATTTACATTAAGCCAGTTATTTTGGCTAATTTATGAGAAAAGGCTGTGAAAATAAACATTATTATCTATATTAATAAATCTTTTACTTGTGGGCTACTGTCAGTGATGTCTTGGTTTTATTTTTAGATGCTGTTTGCTAGATGCTGACAAACATATGCATGGAGTTATTCCCTGTCCTGGAGAGATCATAATCTAGGCCAGTAAGTCTTGGTCTTCTAATAATGGGATTCCTATTTGTGAGGCAGGGACACCCTCCAGCCGTACTCCCATAAGCCAAGATCTCCCATCAGCCAGATGGTGAGCAGCGCTGCCAAGCCCCGAGTCTTGTGATATCCTGAGCCTTGATCTGCGAGACAGACACATACACATAATATGGTGAAACCCAAAGAGGAGTCTTCCCACTGTGGGTGACTGTGCTGCTTTTGCAACCATAGGAAAATTCCTGTCTCTATCAATATCCTTGTTTTCATATCTTGGAAGAAGGCAATGGTGAAGACATCTTGTTTTACACTCATGTGCTTGCCTGATTTGGGACAATATACTTGAAGTGGTAGGTGAAGACCCAATTCTGCAAAGTGCTGAGCTCTGCATAAGAGGAGCCAGCACCCCATCGCTCCTGGCATTACAAGGAGTCAAGAGCACATTCCTGAGATGTGCTGAAGTTAGCACCTTACTATATCAATCCATCCACAACTCCTTCATCTTAATCCTATCCTGAACTGTTTTAATATCTAGAGGATGTGGCACAAAAGCCTTTTTTTAAGCTCCTCTTTCATTCATTAGCTGTGCTGGAGCAGAAGCAGGAATTGGACAATTTAAAGTGTCGTGAAGGTTTATATTACTTTTGCACCCTCTTGGGGCATTTGTTAGATCCTTCTTTCCGTGGCTGAAGTCAGATCAGTTTAATTTTGTCTTACAATCTTTTAAAAAGAGGTGCTTTTTTGGCTAGTAATAATAATACAATTAGGTTTATCATAAAGCTTTCTGCAAGAAAATCTTATTCAGGCTCTATAACATGCAATCTTAAAGTGTTGCTCTGTAAACTACAGATAGTCTACTTGGGAAATGCCAGATGAGGTATTTGGCTTTCAGCTCTATCGCAATGGACAGCTGATTAAATGCTTTGCTAATAATAGTATCCTATGTTTGAGGAGATAAGCTTAATTACTTGTTGAATTTCAGTGGAGTTTTGCAGACATGTCTGCATATTCCTGATAGCTGAACCAACTTTTGTTTAACAATACAATTTGCTCTCATTTCTATTTCTCTAGTTTAGATGTATGATTAATGAACATAAAATGTCACTGATGGAAAGAGATAAAGGAATCTGGCATTTCTCAGCTAAACTCTGTTAGTACATAAAAATAACCATCAAGTCAATACAATAACAGCAGACACTAATCACACAAAACCCTCAAGGGAAGTCAATGGAAATCCTTCTGCTGACTTAAGGAGAAAAAACAGACAACACCTAGGATTGTTGTCATTAAAATACTAAGTTTGCAATTTGCATGTAATCTGTGGTCCCTGAAATACTGTGAAGTTCATTACTTTCAACAAATAATTATCAACACTTTGACAGTGACCAGGGAAACTAAAAGGCTCTTCGCTTCCCAGGTTCTCTGGGAGATACGCAGAGTTTTCCCAGTGTCACAGCTGTTCTTAGATCAAGATAACAGAGTTTCTATCCTTCACACTCCATACTCTCAGAAAGCACAGCTGTGATTTGGAGCTATAGTACACAGCCTAAATAAAAGAAATATTTCTCATTCCTGAAGCAATAATGCTATTTGTTTCATCTCTTTCTTAGGGCATGCCTACCCAACGTGGCAGGGCCATGCCAAGGTGGCACAGCAGCCCGAGTGAGCTAGCTAGGTGCAGGATAAGGACACTACCCCACCGGACATGCTTTGACTTCAATGCTGACTTCTGCACTGAGCCAGGGAGATGCTGACTCCCTCCATGTTTTAAAAGACAAAGCATAATGTAGAGACATGTGTGTTTTCCTACTTTCACCCTGAGAAGACATTTTAAATGCTGTTCTGGAAGAAGGACAGCTGAGATGAAAGGCAGTATAAGTCCTCTGTATCTAACTGGCCTTGAGTCAGTTCAGCACTGGTAGTGTAGGTCCAGCTCCAGACCCCTAATACAAGAGAACCATTGACATAGTGCCGTGATCCAGTGGAGGGTGACAAAGATGGCTGGGGACTGCAAGTGGCACATGAGGAGGGGCTGGGGGAGTCATCTGGTTTGGCTCAGAGAAGGGAAGGCTGAGGAGCAATCTCACTGCTGGTGCCAATGCCCAGCTGGTTCATCATGGGAAAGGCACAGCCCTGGAACAAGGGCCCTGCCATGTGGAGAAGTCTCCATCCTTGGCGATGCTCAAAACTCACTGGGACAAGGCCCTGAGCAACCTGACCGAATTTTGAATTTAGCCTTGCTTTAAGCAGGTGGCAGGACTAGATGATCTCCAGAGGTCCCTAAATAACTCTGTCTGACAATACCGGGGAAATGAAGGAAGCAAATATCACTAGTCTCCACAGCATCTGGAGAGCAAATAAAGGAACTTCATCTGACCATGGTTTTTATTGCAAAATGGGCTTTCTGCTGATGCCCTGGGGTCCACTAAGCAGCTTCTAGATCTTAATTAAGGTAGTTACTTCAAAGATAATTCAGCATTTAATACCTAAGTATACTTAATATTCTCCTAAATGCTTTCCTAAATTTCAGCTCTGCTATTACAGATGACCTTGTATGAAACAAGGGACAAAAAAGTAGATGGATGCTGATTTAGTATTAAAATTCCCAGCAGCACCAAAGCCCTAAAAGACACCATGCTGTTCTGTACGCTACAGCAAAGCAGTCCAAGCCAAAAGATTTATGTTCATTTAATAATAAATAATTTCATGATACTGTGAGAGCTCAGAATCTTTGACCTGGAACACTCTTTGCAGAATTCAAAATTCCCAAACGAGGTTAAGTGAGCTAAATGATGACAACTCCTCCAGTGCTACTCTACTATTCATGTGTCAAGGAAGAGTTCTAGGTTATGATTGCTCTTGAAATTAAAAGGGGGTTCTGGTACAGCCCGTGCTGCAAAACTACACATATTTGGAAAGGAAAAGAAAATGCAGAGCTAAAATGGCCAGTGGTAAGAAAAGGAAAAGACATGCTGAAAAACCAAAACAGCTAGTGGTTTAATGAAATGTGACTTTGAGCTGCATAAATAAACATGGCTACAGCTGCTTGCAGAACTTAGGAAAACGCCCTGAGCACATGAAATGCGGCAGTTACCATGACAATTTACATACAGTCATACATCAGACAAATCTGGTAGCTCTTTTCCAGTTTAAATTCCCAACTAAAAATATAGGATCAGGCACAAATGAGTAAATCCCTTGTCTGCATTGGTGAGAGATTATTCATGTGAGTACTTCCATGTGGGTCAGCTCATGACCTGTGGTGAGTGACCACCCTCCACATGTGCAGGGTTGCTCTATACCTCCACTCTGCCTATTATAAAAAAAGAGTGTGTGTGTGGGGAGTACTGCATAGCACAAACTCCCTTCTAAAAGGGATGTGACTGAATACAACACAGGGCTGCTCTTTCTACGCCTGCCACCTGCTTGCATGGCATCCCATTCCATGGTAACGTACAGCAGCTCCTGTAAACCCTTGCACCACATGCTATCTCCAGGACCCAGCACTGCTCGCTGCACCTGTGACCTGGCATTGGAAAATCATCTGTTAGTGCTTTGTGCCTGCCTGGATGCCCAGCATGCCCAGCCTTGCCTAAGCACTGCCTTGTCTGGGGCCCAGATGTGACCAGCTGCCAGCATCCCCGCACAAACACTCCTGTACTGGCTCTGGCTGCGATGGAGTTAATTTTCTTCATAGCAGCCTGTAGGGTGCTGTGTTTTGGATTTGTGTCTAAAACAGTTATGGTAACACACCAATGTGTGTTATGCTCCTCTCTGATTTCCAAAATTAGGGAAATGGGGGACAGGGTAAGGGAACCTGGGGAGCAGCTGCAAGGCTGAAATGGCAGAGGGACCTTCCTGTCCTTTGCTTCTCCCCCTGCATGTCCTTGCCAGCTGACTATGGGCAACATTGCTGACTGTTTGAAGATGCACTGAGGACCAGGCAAGCCCCTGCCAGCTCACAGAGGGGACGCAGCTCCAGGGCCAAGAATGGTGACTGCTAAGGGAGCAGGCATCCACCACTGTGACTGGCAGGTAATGCTGCACTGATTTGGGTTGCCCGGGAGCCTGCCTGGATGTGCAGTTGGCAGTGCCAGAGCAGCCCTGCAACAGCTTCAGAGAGAGTGCATGCGAAAGACACTGACCCAGGGACAGCATAAGAAGAAAGAGTCAATACATCTGGACATACTCTGAAAGGAAGAAAAGGCAAAAAAAAGATGTTATTCTCAGGTCTATGCCCAGAGGGAAAGTAAGGGGCAAAACGGTGCATGGGCCAGGGCTCTCAGCCCTGAGAGAGAGACAACAGGATGGGTGAGGGATTGCACCGGAGAGACTGCCTGGGTACTGCAGATGGGAACTGCGGCTGCACTCAGGAAGAGGGATCTCAAAATGGCTCTCTCTCAAGGGCATCCTTCCTTGCAGTCTGCCTTCCTGACAGAAAAACACACTGTGTGCAGCTGTCACAGTGGTGTATGTGGTCTTGGAGAATAAACAAAGGTACATTTGACTGAAGATGGGAACGCCAAGAAATTACGAATGACAAGGAAATGCAGAATCAAAAGTTCCCCTGATGATAAAGGTCTCTCTGCCAGAGACCACACTCTCCTCAGTAACACCGCACAACTGCTGAGGCTATAATTTCACTCTAAACGAAACACTTTTATAAAATACTTCTTACCTGTGATAACGCAACCGTGCCCTGAACAGCACAGCTTGTGGCAAGAGCGCGCTGTATGGACTTGCTGGAGATGAGGTCTCCTGGCCCATCTCCTTCCTGCCGCAGGGCTTTAGGAAACTTGGGAAAGAAGCTGGCAGCACAGCGAGTCCTCTCAAACCTCCCGATGCCAACACTTTGCTCTTCTGCACTGCAATACTACAACACCACTTGGATCCTACCACAACAAGTAGGCAAGCATGTGCTTAAACATAAATCTCTGAGCAGTTGCATGGGATGACTACAGTGGTTACTGCTAAGCACACACAGCCGCAATCCCGAACCTGGGCTGGAGTGAATAAATAGAAGTGATGTATTTTAACAGCAGACCTGGAAGCACCGTTATATCATGTTTCCACTTTAAGAGTTGAAAATAATTAGTTTTCAGAATATGGGTGTCTGAAAGACTTTATGTTGCTTCTGTGCCAAAGCACAAGGTGCTTTGTCAGACTTTCTGCACCTGCCACCTCTTACTGTCCTAAAAAAGGAGCAACTGAAGGACAGGAAAATAGTTTTTTTTATTCCTCGGTCTCTGTTCAGCCCAGAAGGGATCTTTCAATATCATTTAGAAAATGAAATTATACTCTTTCCCTTCCCACATTGGGAATTTTAATTCAAATAATCTTGGCAGAATAATAAATCTATTTAAATGTTTTATTTTTTTCCAAAACATCTAGTGCTTTTAGGATGATTGAACTGAAAGCCTGGAAACCAAAGCCTGTCCTTTTCTCATTGAATAGGTTTTATTTGGAGAGGCTGCATACATTTCTGCTTCCTGACTAGCTGATGTGTTTTAATAATATTTTCCATAAAAATAAATAAATAAAGAAACATCCATAACAATGAGAAATCAGGACAATCCACAAGGCAGGCAGACTTTGGCTCCTCTTCTGAGACCACCAGAGACAGCTTTTGGGCTATACACTCTGGACCAGAGAGAACCAGACAGAGTGCCAGTACTTGTAGGCTCTCAGAAAGGCAGACGGGGTTTGCTTTTGAAGGACACTGAGCGTTTTTAACTCCCAGAGACAGCACAAAGAGCTGAGCTGCTCAGAATTTCTCAAATAGCTGCACAGCAGTCACTTGCTCACTCCTGGACTGGACTTTTGCCTTGACTGAAATTTGAACAAGGGAACAAAGGAAATAAAAACCAAGAAAAGTGCCCCATCCTTGCACTAGTCTGCTCAGCAGCTAGTCACTCCATCCCGTAAGACATTACACACACGTAACCAATACACTGCACACACAACTGAGCTTGCTTTAAATGGCATCACAGAGCAAAGACATCCTTTCTCAGTTCTCAAGAAAGCATGAGGAGAGAAAACACTGCCAGATACCACAGCAGGCCTGCTGCCTGCTTGCTACAAAAATATCAGAAGATTCTAATAAAACAGTTATTAAACCCAGCTTGTCCTGTTAAACTTGCAGTATGCACTTATTCTAAGCTGGCACAACAAACCGTTGTGCAATTCTCATTGCTGAAATATGCCAGCCCTTGCATTTGGATCTTCTCAGAAAAAAAAAAAAAAAAAGCAAAAATACCACACTTCACAGCTGGAAAATAATAATAAAAAAAGGTATAACTACATATCTGCCTTCTGTTACACTGAAATTCATTTTATAATGGCTCTGTGAATCTCTTCACAAAGTTCAGCTGCAAGAGAAAGTTGGAGGTGACCAGAGAGGTCAGCTGAGTTAGCAAGTAAAGCCTCTCATGTGAGCAGCATTGAAACAGGCCATTCAGAAAAACACATGCACACTATGATCACTTCATGTATTACCCTCACTCTTCCATGGGAAAAGATAGCGTTTTATAAACTTCTTAGTCTCAACAGATTTGGCTTCCACGAAACGTGTAAATCAGAAGTGACTGAAGTCACAATCAGAAGTGACGAAGGCAGTGTGTTGTAAAAATGCCATGTAAGAGAATCAGACCTGCAGGATTTACGTTATACAGCAACTGAGGTTGACTCACGAAAAAATTGCCATTTTATTTCTGGCTATAGTGCAACAGCTCAGAATTAATATTAGTTAAATTCTTCTGGATGTACAAATATTTTATCCCCTCTTGCCATCCTTCCAAGGGGACGTACTCGTATCTGCTTTACCCATGTAGTGATCTAATTGATAGTAAACATTGCTATCTTTTAAATAACAATAGTTTAAAGATATAAACAGTGGAAGGGTACATCCAGCTATTTTTTATTTTGAAGAAGTGATACTGAAAAACCCAGACCAGCTGTCCAAGGCAGGGCAGGGGCAGCACTGAGTGCCTTGTGAGCACCATTATTCACAGGTGGTTTTACTTCCAGTGAGTGCTGGGGCTGATGACAGCCCAATTCGCCCCTTCCAGACGATCCTGCTGAGCCAGCCAGACTGGTATTTCAAAATAAAAACTTCCCAAGTGGCAACATGAACAGAGAGACTGACCAACCCTGTGGACTGACTTATGCAATCAGGCGTAGTGTCCAAATGAGATGCTGGGAAAAGCTGCCACCTAAACACGGACCCAGTGAAAGCCAGTGTGAGCAGGAGCACCCTGTGGGATGAGGAACTCCCAGGGAAGGAGTGGGACATGATGTCAAATCCATCATAAAACTTCAGGACTCCTGAGGCTGGTTTGCGCCTCTGCTTACAGAAGCAGTAACAGGAAAAATGAACACAAGCCCCCCTAGACCACAAACACCCAGGATCAGGCAAAGTGTGACGAGCCTGCACCAGGAGATGGCTTTACCCCTCGCCCACAGCCCACCTCACCCGGCTGCCTGGCACAGTGGCATGAATCGTGCCTGTCCGCAATCAAAGATTTGCTGGGCAAAACTTGAAATACTAACACAATGGATTATGCTTCTCAGTTTCAAAGTTAAACACTACTTTGCAAGGGGTAATACCTCTTGGAAGTTAAGAAAGTGCCCATCGCAGGCGGTGAGTGAGCATACAGGTATGGCATGGCAGCACCGGAGTACCACAGCAGTACCACACCAGAAACAGAAAACAGAATCAGAAAATAGAGGTTCTAGAAAATATAAAATAGAGGTTCGCACTTGGGTCACTTGGGTCAGATGTCCTCTGCAGCAATACTTACTTAGCTGGTGAGATGTGAAGGGCTTATTCATTCTTAACCTATTTTAGCAAAGCAATTCTGAGGTCCAAGCGTGAAGATATTTCTGAACGGCAGGCTGGGCTGCCAGGTTTCACTCCTTAGCAACCGATGCTGGCTGGGGATGTATTTACTTTTTACTATTTAGGCCAAAGTAATAAAATGTTCACATCACAAACAGAGAGGAAATTGTAACATGTAGTATTAAACAATTGTAATAAAGCCCTTTTAAACCCAGGGACGTTGGGGGCACCAAATATTCATGTCTTCTGTAATAACATGATCTATTTTTAGAACATATTATTAGAGACAAGGAGTACTTTGCATTTAATAATTAGTTTGAAATTTTCACCATATTCCAATACATAAATACAAAGATATCTGCTGAACAGTTTTTGTCAAAACTTGTTTGCTTTTGTAGATCGTCCCCCAAAAGCAATTTTAAAAATAAATTCTCTTTTGCAACCTTGGAATGAACAATTCTATAAAATCTTTTTTTTTTTTTTATATAATGCCAGATACGTGCTGTGCTGCAGTGGAAGAGAATAATTATAATGAGGTTTCTGCTCTATATGTTTGGGTTTACCAGCTCAGCATTAATTTTTCTCAATATTTGGTGAAGGCTCCCTTGCTACACTCCTCTCACAAGCAGTCATGGTAGCAGCACACCTCCTCCCAGGGTAATATGTATAGCAGGGAGAGGAGACCAGGCAAGACCAATTGAGTAGAAGAACTGAGCCATGGGATAGCTTTAAGACAGTTGTTCTATTTTTTAAACAATAATCTTAGCTGAGAAGAAAAATTGCCAAAGCAGCCATGAATAACACCTCAAGGAAGTTTTGGAGAACAGACTCACAATATTACAAAAAAGTGATACATTGACACTTTAAATCTGGATCTTGTGAAGTAGCAGGGTCACAACAATCCCTTACTATCAACAGTCAGAACCGAGGAAGCCCTGACCGTGTTTATAAACCCTACAGTCACTCCCATTTGGGGATGCAAGTGCATTTTATTTCCTTTTCTAACTAGCACACTATATTGGTGAGAACTAACCTCTCACTGAAATACCATGAAGCCTATCTCATACCATCAGCACACTCCATTACCATCCAGCTGAACATTACTTTCACATTTTAATAATTCTCTTCAATGTGAAGTCCAACAGCTGAAAATCCAGTTCCTTCACAGAAATTTTCTTTCCTTACCAAAATATTGCACAAGACAGCGGTTTCCTCAAAACACTTCCTCAGGAAACCCTCCTGCAGGAGATGGGGCGGGGGGCACAAAGCAGGAAAGGGACCAGCACGGGCAGGCATGGAAGAGCAGGGGGGCTCCCCTGATCCCTCCTGCAGGGACTGGGCACGGGATGGGGATGGAGGGTGGCTGAGAGCAAGAGCCGGGCCCTGGGACTGAGGAAACGAGCCCATGGGCTCAGATTGATGAAGCAGGATGGGGAGATGGCTCCATCCTATGTGTGAAGGAGAAGTCTGATGCCTACAAAGCAGTACTTGCACCTGGCACTTTGCAGCTCAGTGCACTCATTACTGGAACAGGTTGCCCAAAGTAGTTCCATTATCGGAAGTGTTCAAGGTCAGGTTGGATGGGGCTTTGAGCAACCTGAGCCAGTGAAAGATCATAGAATCATAGAATCATTTAGGTTGGAAAAGACCCTTAAGATCATCGAGCCCAACTGCCAACCCAACACTGCCAAGTCCACCACTAAACCATGTCCCTAAGTGCCACATCTACACATCTTCTAAAAACCTTGAGGGATGGTGACTCAACCACTTCCCTGGGCAGCCCGCTCCAGTGCTTGATGTCCCTGCCCAGGGCAGGGGGGTTGGACTAAATGATCTTCAAAAGTTCCTTCCCACCCAAACCATTCTGATTTTATGATTAAAATTGGTGTATGTTGGTATATTGGGTTGATGTACTGCAGATTTTCAGGAACAAATTCACCATTTTGCACGCTCTTGGTGTGGGTGATCACCTTGCAGAGGGCTGGTGTGCTGGTTTTGGCTGGGATAGAGTTAATATTCTTCACAGTAGCTAGTATGGGGCTATGTTTTGGATTTGTGCTGGAACCACTGTTGATAATTCCGGGGTGTTTTCATTATTGCTGAGCAGTGCTTACACGGAGTCAAGGCCTTTCCTGCTCCTCACCCCACCCCACCAGTGAGTGGCTGGGGGGGCACAAGGAATTGGGAGGGGACACAGCTGGGACAGCTGACCCCAACTGACCCAAGGGATATTCCATACCATATGATGTCATGCTCAGCAATAAAACTAGGGGGTAGGTTGGGGCAGGGGAGCTGCTGCTCGGGGACTGGCTGGGCATTGGTCAGCTGGTGGTGAGCAATTGTTTTCATTTGCATCACTTGTCTTCGGTTTTATTTCTCTCTGTTATTTTCCTTTTCCTTAAAATATAATTATTGTTATTATTATTATTATATTTTATTTCAATTGTTAAACTGTTCTTATCTTAATCCATGAGCTTTCTCACTTTTACCCTTCCAATTCTATTCTCCCCATCCTGCTGGAGGCAGAGTGAGTGAGCAGCTGTGTGTTGCTTAGTTGCTGGCTGGGGTTAAACCACAACAGCTGGGCAGTGGCAAGAACTTGCTCCGACTGTCCAGGTCCACCCTGCCATTGCGAGGTGCCGGGGGGACAGCCACACTAGCTCACTTCACCCCAGACCTGCTCTGCCCAGAGTTGGGATGACTGGTCTCATGGCTCGCCATCCCTCATCAAGTCTCATAAGCCGCCGTTGCGAGAGAGACGGCTCTGCCAAGGCAATGCCACACAGTTTGCATGCCATAATTGGGGTGGTGGGGGATGGCACAGGAATCTGGATCCAGACCAACTGCTGCCTGAGTCATAGGAGATGAAGCACCACTCCCCGAGAGGACCAGTAACATTAAGGATATGCATCCCTGCTTTGTCTTAGCAATTGTAAACTTTATTCCCTTATTGAGTTAGAATGACCTTTAATTTCTCTGAAATAAAAATCCGTGTGAATATGGTGTATTATTCACATACACAATGTGATATCTATTTTTATATCCGATCCAAATACAAAGGGATATTGATGTATGGGAGTGGGCACCTTCATCTGATAATATAAGATTTCACTGCAATTCAACATAGAAATCCATCAGAAAAGCTCCTAACTCTCATAACTGCTATCTGTGTTTAATTCACACAGGGAATGGCATAGGACCTTAATCTGACATGCAAATGAATATAAATCCTTAAATAATACTCTCTCTACATAGTCATCATTGTAAATGTGCCCTCATCTTTACTACCCCAAGATAAAGATCTATTCTGACAAGACAAAGCCCTGCCAATAACTTCTGAAAGGCAGTTAATGAAAGACTTTCATGAAAGACAGTGTCATGACAAAGGGCTTCTTTCCTTAGCCTCTGCAAGGCACTTCAAGCCCACAAGGTGCAGCTGTTATCCCTCTTTCAGAGAGTTTCATACCAAGGACTCTTGGCTATTAGATTGTTTGGCTGTATGACTATGATTTTGGGGATTTAATTCTTTTCCCAAGTACTATGAGCTGTGTATGCTGAGCCCTATAAAAATGCACCATCCAATTCCCAGTGTTTCCTGAAGCATCTCCTTTTAGGGGAACCATATATGCTGTGAAAAAATACCACCCCAAATCAGTAGTTTCATTATTTTTATGCTGTGCACGAAGAAGCCAGCTCAGACGCTATGCTTCACCCTATCAAGAGATCGAATTTTTGGTTTGCCCTTTTTTTAAAAAAAGTCATTGATAAGATGACCAGAACACTTAAGTAAAAGCACTGGAAGACCATTCTACCACTGACAGGGAGAAAAAAAGATTGATTTAAATTTACTTCGGCCAACCACCTCTGTTGACAAACCCATCGCAGAGGGCAAACCTTGAACAATTTGTTCATGGTGGCAGAAGTCCCAGAGACTACAGTTCATCCTTAAGCGCTCCCATATTAATAGGAACTTGCATGAGGGGAAAAATACACTCCAGCTGAAAAAAACTAAAGAAACTAAGATTTCACTGTAACTTCTGTATGCACTGAGCTCAGTGAGAAGACTGAAGTGTGGTGAGGAAAGCCCAGGAAAAAACATTTCAAAATCTCTAACTAGAGATCTAAACTGGAAAAAACAAACCTACCTAATTTTAAAGCACATATGAACAGAAAACAGAGGCATCATCATCCCTTTCACAGTGCTGCAAAACAAGGAAAATGAAACCCATAAATGAGCTGATTAGCACAACCGCTTATAAGGAACATAGGGGAAAACAACACAAGCAGCCCCAGAAATAATGCCTAAAAATGATGTGTTTGCCTCCTTACTGCATCCAGAAATAGGGAGGCCAGAAGCAGGGACAGCCCTGGGCAGTCACATGCGGGCATGGCCGTGAGGCAAGGGCTGGGACTATGGCTTACAGGGCTTTCTACTATTAACATCCACATTCCTCCTGATTTTACATATACATTTTCTTAATTTTATATTACCAAACATTGCAAGTTTCTCCTCAAAACCACGAATGAAAAAAAAGACACTTTCAGAATCATTTTATATGATTAAAAAAACCAAAGCATCCTACTGTATCTGTTTCTCATGTAATATGAAAAAATATTGGTTTAATTTATGTGGTGTGAAAGCTGACAATATGTTTTGCAGTTTTGTTTAAAAAGCTACTGTTCTCATGTTAGCCATAAACAAATCTTAATGCTAAAAATAACCCATAATAGAAATAATGTGAAATCCAGTAATTCAAGATACTGCTGACCAGGAATCATCACTGCATTACTGTTTCTAGTGCAGCAGTGCAAAAAGAATTTGAAGGTAAAATTTGGGGTTTAATTTAAAAATTTAATTTAAAACCAGTTTGTGAATTTGCACAGAAATTTATGGGGGTTTTTATTCTGAATAAAAGATATTCCATGTCTCTTAAAAAAGTCATGCTTCATTTCAGGTTTTCAAACAAAACAGTTCTTTTTAGTTTTTTTTTTTAATTTACCTTGAATTTGAGCATTACAATGGAAACACAAATGAATGTTTAGTTTGAATTTATCTTTATTTTGAATCGGAAAGCTGGGATTTTGTTATTGCCTTCAAGATAACCAAATATGGTATTTTACATTATGTGCATTTGAAAAGTGAAACAAAAGGTAATCTCAGAATGAAAAAAACATACTTTATCTTCTCAGGAAGGTCAAAAGTTCCACTTTGATTTTAGTAAAATAAAAAGTACAATCAGATGTAATGTGTTTCTGGGGGAAAGTCTGTTAAAAGAACCTTGAAAACCCTTGAAAACGTTTTTCCTAGTCTTGATGAAATGGTGACTTAAGTACCTTGTGCCTGGTATAGACCTCTCAGTGAGTTCCCCAGGCTTGGTGTGCCTCAATTTGTTGCTGTATCTGTAATTTAACTTCAAAGGTTGAAGAGAAACTAGAACAAATATAATCCATGGCAGTGCAATGCATGAGAAAGCCTGCCTATAAAACAGACTTCGGAGCAGCACTTGCATACTCAGCCCCCGCTGATGAGCCCAACAAGCCAACATTGACCTTTACAGCATGACCAAGGACACAACGCTGCACTCTTGAGGTTTTTGCAATGGTTTCTGAATGTATCACCATAAAAATAGTCTCGTTGTGTACTAAGGCTTGCTGACCAAACCCCCTGCCCCCAACTTTAACATCTCAGTTCAGTGGCCATCTGCCTACAACTTTCTGCACCATTTGCAGCGTCAGGGAAAACATTATTTAAAAATATGGTGGTGTTGAAAGATCTAACTGCAAAATAATGTAATCTAAGACAAGCAATATATAGAGCATGACTCTAGTTGGGCAATTTCTGGACATGCCAGTCAACTCTGACACGCAAAGAGAAGGCAGTTGGAGGGTGCACTCTCAGGCTGATGAGGTAACAAAAAGCCACCCAGGGGCAATCTCATACGTAAGAAAATCATTGCAACAACAGTAAAAAAAAACTGCAGTTACTCTGGGCTTACAGGAATGTTACATCAGATAGGAAAAAATAAAAGGAATGCCAGCTCACCTAAAGAGCAATATATCTATGTTTATTGTTCAAGCTTTAGCCCTGAAGTCTAAATATTAAATTTAGAGTGATCAGAAAGGTCAGAGAGATGAGGAATGAAATAATCAACAGAAAGCATGAGGCATGCTTCCCTTTGGATCCTCACCTTTGTTACACTTTTCAAACGCTTCTTTCTTTCACAAACTTTTCACAAAAAAGGGGCAAATTCCTCATTTATCTCAAAGAATCAGGAGTTTTGCTGCTGACTCTACAGGGACCAAGGTTTCCCCCAGTGCCTCCTGCCTCCACTGCAGATCCAGAAACCTATTCACACACTTTGGCAACGCATCTCTAGAGTGCTGCAGGAGCAGCTCGCATGCTGCCGCTGCCCTTTGGCTCCCCACATCTATCCACCCCTCCAACCCCGCTCAAGGGTGCCCTTCCTGCCATGTTGTACGTGCTAACTCTTGCCAGCCTTTGCATTAGATGTGCCACCCTTGTTAGTCATCAACAACACTTAAGAGATTTGGCAGGCTCCAGAGGACACCGAAAGGCTCATTTCTTTTTTGTCTGAGTTCAGTTAGTCTTGCGGTTGTACTGATTCAAAGTGTTTTCTTTTGCATTTAGCAAGGATCCCATAAGATTTGCTGGCAAAGCATCCTGAGAAGTGAAGTTGAAATGTATGTATTTGTAAATGATGCAGGGCAACCTAAGCACCCACATCTGAATGTTCAGAGTAATTTCTATTGTGGATGCCAATAGCGGTTGCCTATGGTATGCTCAAAAAAGAAAAACCAAATATCCCGTGAACTAAAATGCCTTAGAACTGAGCATCCATTGAATTTCAGGACAATCCATATTCAAATGGTTTTCTGACAATATCCAACCTTCTGAATGTCCTCCTGCTCTTGTCCACAAAGCACCAGACTGGCACACAGGTACCTGCAGTCCTGCTCCTCACTCCGCCATGCTGCAGGAAATGCACCATTTCTTCACAAGAATAAGAAATTCACATTTAGCAAGTTCAAGCAGTCAAAAGAGGTGTTAATCTCCATGACATGACTACGTGTTTATTTTTAAAGGTGTGAAAAAGCCGAGATACTCCTCAGTCAATACTGAATAATGTTCTTCCTCCTAGCAAACAGCCAGGTAGCATCATTAGAAATACATACGAACAACACCAACTTACATGTATCACCTGCTGCAAAGACACTGTCACACTGTACATCGACTTTTGTGTTGCAAAGGCTACACTGACAGCACCAAGAGAAGCCACACAGCCAGCTACATGTGTGTTTAAGTCTGCTCCTTCCCAGAATGATAGCTCTGGGCATTGTATACCCTGGGAAGTTTACTACCAGGTTCCACCTCTTGTAAGTTTTAGCTCAGTATTGAGAGTCTGAACTTACCATCTGAAATCTAGACCACAGAAGACAAAAGTTTGAGCAAACCTGGAGCAAGATCTTTGCCTGCATTGGCCAGGAACAAGGGATTTGGAAATGTTAGCTTACCAGAGCTAGCTGTGGGGATCTGGGCACTTCTGAAAATACCAACAATACTCTCTAATGTCTATATGGCTGTCTCCCTCCCATGTCACCCATTCCTATCTTTCTCACTCTTTCAGGAGAAACAAGATTTGAATGTCAGATGAAGAGGTTCTAGTGTTCTCCCAGTTCTCCCAGTGTATGTCTTGAGCTGCCAGACCTTCAGATGGTAAGTTTCTCAGCGTGGTCAATGCACATATTGTCAGCCCAAATACTAATACAACAACAGATTTATCCCTAACAACATTTTTATTCACAATAATACATTGCATTCCTTGCAGAAAACCATTTACAATATTTACACTAATTTGCTTAGACAACATTATACAAGAGAAGTCTTGCAGATCACAGATCATAGCTCATCGTCACATACTACAAATAACTAATTCTAAAATCTCTGCTTTACAAAACACATTGGGATCGTCTCTCTTGCATTGTCTCCTGGGCAGTACTTTAGAAGCCCACAGCCTTCATGTGCAATGTAGTTTTACAGCTGCGCCTTCTGTTTAACTCTTGCAGTTGACAGTGGGGGCATGTTTTTGGAAAGCACCTCTAAGCCAGCTGCCTCCCAGCTTCCCCGGAGGAGCATTCTGCCAATTTGCAGAACACCACCAGAAACTGAGAAGAATTAAATTTGTAATTCCCTTGGCTCCTTCTCATGTCCTCTGAGTCTTGCATAAGATCAGAATAAAAAGGACTTCCATACATTGAATTATGCATGGTCTTAGAGTAAAATAAAGTCATGTCTCTACTGTAAAAGAGTGATAGCTCCACTGATTATGTATTAAAATATAATCCTCTATGATTCTGTTGCCTGGATGGTTGTGGTACTTAAGACCTCTGTAATCATTGGCCTCAAATTCACAACCTTCCTACACAGAGTTGAAGCAGAACTTACCTTTTCCATAATCTGGGTACCTGTTTTTGCAAAGTACAAAATTTGGTTAATTATATTGCTGGGATAGGATGCCGTTAGTACAGAAACAGTTCCTTCATGAATGCCTCTGTCAGTGCATATTCCTCTCTCTTACTGGACCCTCAGATCAGGAGCAGTGGTGGATCAGGGCGCTCAGTGCTTACCAGCAGACCAGGGGGAATTGCCTTTGGAGCTTGTCATTGCTTAAGCTAAGAGAAGATATTAGTACATATTCTTGTCTGTAGAAATGCTGATGCTTTTCTGCTGTCTCCATAAATGAGGAAAGGAGACAGCCATAAGAAAGGAGGACTTAGAAAGGATTCAGGAGGGACACCCTGGAGATGGGAGAGAAAAGCACTGAGTAGCACAGCAAGAGGCTGAGCCTGCAGCTACAGTAACCTGAGCACACCAAACTGAGGTCTCCCTCAGAAGGTATCAGTCCTACTGACTAGGAAAGACCGGCTCTCTGGCCCATGAATAAGGACTAGTTTCTAGCCAACATCTTCTAGTGTGGCAGTCAGAGGTGCTTTCTCAGAGGATTCAGAAGCATTTGGTTAAAGCGCACAGATACTCGTAGCAGATACACGTAGGGTGTTCACTGCTTCAAAGACGAGTGAAGAAATGAAGCACTGTTTTGCAGACACACAGAGGAGGATGCTTCTTCACAAGTCTAAGCCAGGGTAAAACTTGTGCCAGCAAAGGCAATGCTGCTGGAAGGCCATCATCCACCATACAACCCTTGGATCCCACCAACCAGAACTGAGAGCTAAGGAACCAGTCCTGAATTCCTTGGGCATTAAACGGTCACCTCAAGAGAGATTCTGGGGAGATTAAGAATAGCACAAGATGGGTGTCTTATGTAGGTCAATATTGGAAACTATTTAAGCACCTGATTCTCTCCCTTAGCATAGAGGATAGGCTTGCATCAAAATAGAGCAAAACCAGTACACTAAGTAACTACTGTTATTTTCCTTCCATTTAGCGAATGAAATAGTCTTACATTTCTCCCTTACATTGCTGTGCCTACAGTATCTACCTCTAATACCGTGCTATATTGCACAGACGAAGATGTACACATGGTTTTTCAGGCACTGCACTAACCACCAGAGGGAGTCCCTGGAAACCAGCCGTGGAGGAAACAGAATTAAAATTGATGTTTTCTATAGAGCACTCCGGAATACTAATCAAGACCACCAGATAAAGTAATCCATGTGAATCTGATTGACGGTGATTGCTTTGCAGGGTTTTGCTTTTTTATCAGTAGAATTGAAGCAGATTTTTAAATGCACCTTCAAGACCCGAATCACACTGCCTTCTCCTCAGCTGTGAAGCTGAGCACGTACAAGTGCAAAGGTTAGGTGCTTCGTGAACTAAAATCACCTATTAGCAGATTACTTCCTTCCTGAACTGCAGGATGACCCAAGACTGTTCTGTTTTATTGCAGTTGCTGTTCACTCCCTGCTGTGTCGCAGGGACTGTGCAGCTCGTCGAGCCACCAGCCGGCAGCCCAGGACTACATCCGTGCTCATCACCTCTAGGTCAGCCGTCCTCACTCTGTGGAGTGGAAAGGAACTATACAATTATTGTACACTAGATGCCTAGCATTTACATGGCTCAGGTTCAGTTAAATGAATCCCATTTTCAGCTGTATTGCTTCGTTAGGATTAACTGGAGAAATTACAACAGTTACTTCCATAAGGGTCTGAGATTCTGCTTCCAGAATGCCACACAACCTAGAGCTTTTGGGTCTCTGACTTGATGAAAAATAAGATGCTGGATGACCTCACCGAGTAATCTAAGAAGGCAATTAATAGACTTTGTGTGAGCTCCCCAGGGATTACCAGCCAGCAGCAGAAGCTGCTCTACATGCTTTGCTGGCAGCAGCATATGGCGATTCACTCGGTGGTTGGAATTAAGCAGTAGACTTTCCCCTCAGCTGAGCCTGCTGTCGGAGAGGGCTGCAGAGTTGTGCCCTACCTCCTCAGCTGCATCACTGACTGTCCCCGCTCAGTTCTTTGGTCCTAAACACTGTGTGTTTTGACCGGCAACATGTTTTATTGAAAGTCAACTATGGCACATAATGAAAGCAGAGTTTAAAAACAAAATTCAAACCACTTAATTTTATTTTGACTACATGTGAAAAATCCTCTCAGCCCAGCAACTTATTCCTGACCTCTATCTATATATGTGCAAATTTCTTCCTGAGTTCAATTCTGGTATAAAATCCAAAAATTTGCATGTAAAAAGACCACCTGTTTGCAGAGCTCAGACAGTCAGAGAAGTGATAATCTGATGTGCATTGCTCACGTGAATACACATATATGGACGCACACAACACAGGTATTCTTGCGAGTTCTCACTAACTGTCCCAGGGAAATCCATGGAGCATCACTAAAAATAGGGCTTATGCGTATTAGTTTCCAGGTCCCTAATTTATTATTATTAAACTAGAGGTTTAATTATTATTGTAGTTACTAATGAATTGTAGCATAATTAGAAATAATTACTCTATTAATTAGAAAGTTTGGGAGAGAACCATAGCAAAATTGTCATAAACCAGAGAAGCGTTCTTAGCAGCAATCCTTTACAGTCAGTGAAGAAAAAGAGACAAAAAACAGGCTGAATTTTGCCTAGAGGTGCCTGGTAGAGACACCTAAAGTATGTAGCCAAATGTCCCAGGAGCATCTGTTACTGTTCCTTGACCACAAAGACAGCCCAGCTCAGATACAAAACCCTGTACTACAGATGCCTGTATTTCTACTCCACTTAACAGGAGGATCATGGTCACACAATTATTACTTGTTTGGAGTGGAATCACAACTAGGGGAATGTAAGAATTATTGTGTAGAGACAAGCTATTGTAAGACCTGATTCTTAGCCGGGAACCCAGAAAGTCTACTAAATAAAAAAAGGACCAAGTTTCTTGACAGCCCAGCAACTAATAAACCCAAACATACCTTAATCCCTACACATTTGTGTATCTCAAGTTAATCAGATATAAATTAGCTAGTACCAAACAATTAGCATAGGGTAGCCATGAATAGTATAAAATATGTAAGGGGTGGGGGGGATAACACTAGAATTGGACAACATCATCATTATCAGAAGGTGCCATTTCTGCAAGATGATTCAAAATTAATACAATACATGTTCCTGTGTTAAGCATAGTCAGATACTTATGAATGTTGTAGAAAGCTGGAGGGGTCGCTTTCCATACAATCTCTTGGAAGTTTCTATATTTTACTTTTCCAAAAATAGATAGTATTTGAAGGAGCATTGTCTTAAAAATCAGTCTGGGTTTGGTGATTCAGGTTAGGAATGCCTAGTGGTAGTTATCACTCTTTGCAAATCTGGACCTGTGTTAACTACCATCGCAGCACACTGCCTCATCATTTTTTTCTTTTAAGACTTAGGGCATCCCTTACAGTATTTAAAATTATTTATTTTCAGTATTCTTTCTCCTCCTTTCCTCTAGTGACAGAAATTTCACAGAATGTTCTTTTCAACCTATACTACATTATATATTATGAACTATACCAATATTTGGCTTTAAAAATAGTGTGAATCAGTCTGAAGAGTGGAGTGGGATGTCAGTGTATGTACATAGGTAGACAGAGCATCATTCTGCATGGAATTACAGCACCTCTAACTCATGCAGGGTCTGAAAAGGAAGACAAACTGCCTTAAAAAAGCAATTCTTGTTCCGACACAAATGAAGTCATGTTATTTCAGAGACTACCCCAGGACACCAAATATCGAAACACTCTAAGAATGACAGAAAATGAACTGAAAGATGTTTGCTAAAAAAGTCAAATCTCTTCCAAGCAGCAATTTCTCTTTCACTGAAAGAAATCAGATGTTCAATCAATAAATAAATGTGCCATAGTCTATTACTGTTGAGCAAAGCAAAATGCACTGAGACCTGACATTGGAAAAGGTTAAGAGAAAAATACTGTTCTCATCACAAAAAGTCATTTGCTCCTCATATGCTTCAGATTTTTGAAGAGCTGTGGCCTTCAAGCACAGACTAGGTGCTTACGAAGGAGGTAGGAAGCCAGACTGGGGTGTAAAACTACCCCTTTGCTCATTGCCTGCGCAGAGCTGGCAGGGGCAGAGTCAGGGCAGAGCCCACCACTGCCCACCTGTGGAGCTGTACCCAGAGGGTGCTAGCAACACACTGCTGGTGTAGGCTGGTGGCAGGTACTCCTTCTCCTGCCACATCCCAGGGGAGAGGAGAAGAGGAGAGGAAGCAGAGGAGGGAGAGTGACATAGAGCTGCTTCTGAGTCACGGCATCTCCTGGGCAAGGCAGCTTTCGCACTTCTGTGGCTTGAGGCTGAGATCCAGTCACAGCCGTGGCTTGACACAGAACATGGTGTATATATAGTCCAAACTAAACCCTCCAAAAAGGAGCCTTTACCAGATGAAGAGGTATATTCAGCAACGAAACACCCTACAAACAATCTCCAAATGAATAATGGCCAAAATCTGGCCTACACTGCTTGCACATAAATTACTGGACTACTTAAATTCTGATAATTAGTTTTTTCCTAAGCTATATTTTTCTACCACTTATTGTAGTCTAGTGAAAAAGCCACATTGCATCTCCTACCACTGAGCTCCGGGAACTTTGCCAGTTTGCACCAGTTTCAGAATAACAAGGATTTGAGGGCAATGGTGCTAAGGAATCTCACTAGCAGAAGTCTTTGCTCTCAATGAGTGCAAGTCTCTCTTAAATCTCTCAACAATTTTCTCCCCACAGTTTCCTTCCTGAAGTGGTTTTCATTTAGTGCAGAAGAATTCAGCACAGCAAAAAACATCAGTGAGAGACTCAAGAGCCGTTAGATTTGTTATGCTCTTCAAAGAACAGAGGCACCTTTTGTTGTTCTAGACGTGCGACAGTGGCTCCGGCGCTGCCACAGCTCTAAGCAGAGATATAATAGAGTCCTGCAGAAAAGTGGCTAAGATGCATACAAGCAACATGCCATGGGTTTTTATTAGCATAACACTGGGAAAGCACTTCTCTGCTGTGGAAAAATGTCTGCCATGGATCCCTACCATCTGGGGTATTGAAAAACTGAATCAAAAAAATGATGCCTACTTCTATAGAGTAGAATAATTAAATAACGGTTTGATACTTCCTGACAGATGAATAATAGCAATGATATTTACAGTTCTAACACTGAAAGGAGTCTGTAATCCCAGTTTATCTATTCACGAGTGAAGAAATTCACCTCCTGTGCTCCACTCAGCTGGAGCCAAGCTAATACAGAAGATTAACCAGTTTTACTCACTGCTTCTTCTGGCTGGGCCACCTTCTTCCAGTTCTGGTTTTAAACACAATTCTCTTAATGTGAACTCAACTTACAAAGTGTATCCAGGTTCTTAGAAATGTCGTATGTCCTTCTCAGGAAACCCAGGTTAACCTGAGAACAGGGCACTTCAGCAGTTTTGCAGGCAGGGGAAGCTTGCACAGAAAGTGCCCATAATCCAGGAGGAGAAGTGTTGATTATTTTGGAAACATGGACATTGGGCTTGTATGAGGACTCTTATCCCCATAAGCACAGTAAGGAAGAGTCTTGGGAGCAAGACACAATGAATGCTACTATGGCCTGAGCTGATGTTTTTCAGCTGTGGTAGCAAGGGACTCCTGCCCTCAAAGGGTCGGGCCAACATGGGAACCACCAAACATGCGGTAAGGCACTGGTTGCTCAAGAAAATTCACATCTTGTTTGCTATGTAACAGTTCATCTCTGTCCATTTTGCAAAGGAAGGAATTTATTCCGATAGTAAGCAATATATTAAAAGTTTATTTACAAGTCCAGTGGATTTTTCTGGAACAGTTCCAGTGATAAAGCAATGCAGCAGATGAAAGGAAAAAGCTCATCGTCTTCCTCGAATTTTCCCTCCCTCTTCACTGACTTACAAAGCACAGCAAGTTAGATCAGAAACTGCCCTATCTGCAGGGCATTTCTGAGCGACTGAAGTTTATATTGAAACTGCAGTAGGCAAAGAGCTGGAAAAACTGTGAAATTTATTTCTCTAAACCTTTCTCTGATGCTTTTGGAAGATGTCACTCAGGAAAGATTTATTCCCCTGGAAAAGCTTTGTTTTTTAAAGAAGCAAAAGCTTTTTGTATTTTTAACGTGCACCCAATTAACCACTGCCTGCGGCTTGCTATTTTGGCTAGCACTAGGTGTCTGACCACATGGATTCATATTTACACTAGTAAGTTTAAAAGTTTGTTATTTACAAGTTCTCCATGCCTACATTATAAACGTATGCCTTCAACTTCTGGGATGATTTGGTTAAAAGACCTGCAGCAGAATGGCATGCTTACAGTCCTGCAATGCCTACACAATATGAGGTTACACGAGTCTTTAAATGTTATTAGCACACTAAAAAGTACAATGTGCACAGAATATACCATCTTAGTGGTTTATAATCTGCACCAATACTCCTGATAGCGTGGGAAACGAGTCCGCAGCGCAGTATGCAAAGTGCCTCATATGGGGCACGGATCTCTTTACACCAGCACAGTTTTGGAACCAGCTGGCTGCAAGTGGTCATTGTGTTCTGTGGTGGGTCCCCTCCATTATTGATGAGTTATTTTATGTATTATGCAGTACTGTAATGAAGATGCAGTGTTTTGTCTTCCCACACTGTGTCCTCTGTGGTGATGGGAAGCCTTGGGGCAATATTATCAAGTCAAACAGTCACTGCATTGTAGAAGATGAATGCAGCTGACTGACTTTCCCAGCAGTTACACTTTAGTGCTACTGAAATATCAAGAGATGCAGGACTAGTTGGAAAAATTCTAATGAAAAAATGAACTGAATATAACATTACAAGATTTTATTAAAAAAAAAAACAACTCTGTAGACTTTCATTTGAAATCCAGTGCATCATAATCTTCATGCACATGCTGCACTGACAGAAACCTTGCGAATACTTAGGGCATCTAACTAGGATAGCGAATGTATGCTATATACTGCCAGTTTATCTGCTGTTTCATGAATCAATGCTTTATTCTTCTACTTCTCCCCTTATTTTGGAGGGCTCACAGTGCTTTCCAAGGAACC
This sequence comes from Morus bassanus, assembly GCA_031468815.1. Taxonomy (NCBI): domain Eukaryota; kingdom Metazoa; phylum Chordata; class Aves; order Suliformes; family Sulidae; genus Morus; species Morus bassanus. The sequence continues at coordinate 14,489,851 of CM062572.1, forward strand.
TTCTCCCAGCAATACGGAAATGCGGTAAGAGCAGAATGACTGAAGGAATAGAAAAAGATCTCAAACTGAAGAACTTCATCAAATCCAACTTACAGGAAAAGGGACTGGAGAAATACATGTCAAATAATCCACAGTGGTGAAAAAGAAAAGACAGCAGATCTGCTAATCAGAAGAAAAGGAGTGAGGAGCAATCTTTCTGACTCCCTGCAAGAGTTAAAGCTGGGTCTGTGAAGTTCCGTGTTGGAAGGCACGGGGCTGAACTCTGCACCCTCTATGACCCACACATCTGTATTGTGTGGTCTGTAAGCCACTTATACTCAGAACAAGAAAATGGCTTTCTTACAAGGAAAAAAAAAAAAAAATCACTATTCATTTTCTTCAAACCTCTCCCCTACTATTTAATGCTTTCCTCCAACTTCTCCCTTCTTAGTCAGATAAGGCAGCTGACCTCTTTAACTATGACTAACTCTTCAACCTAGCCTTCTGTATAAGGCTTTCCAGCACATGGTGTTTATGTTTAGAAATAGAAATTATTTTCTTGCATTGTAAGTCAACAATAACTAGCCAAGTCCCCATGGCAAAGACATCAAAAGAAAACCAAAAGTCCATAACACGTTATATTCACTGCATCGTAGGCAGCATTTACCAGTAGGCTGCATGTATCAGACTCTCATTTCTTCTCCAAGAGATACCAAGCCTTTAAACCATGGAAGCCCAAGATGCCCTCAGAGCTGGTCACACCAAGCCACAAAGCCAAGCCACTGCCTCCTTCTGCAGAATGTTCTGATGGAAACATGCAGGTGCTGCCAGGGTCCAGCCAGGAAGCAAGGACAGTGTCTGAAGCGAGCAAATAAGGAGGGAAAGACATGAAGCCATTCCTTTGCCCATCTCTAGCAATTTGGTGAGCAAGAAAGGAGAGAAGATAGCCTCACTCCCTCTCTCAGGGAAGTGTAACCACTCACTGGGAGAAGTGCTGAGTATGCAGGCTCCATTAAGGCCTGCAGAAGGAATTACCTTCAGCACGGGCACCACCAGCTTCCCTAGAAAATTATGTCAGGGAAGATCTTGCCCACTTTAGCTTACTGATATCCTCACCTTATGTCCTGCTCCAGTAACCGTGCTGTGTTGCCACTGGTCATTGTATTTGTTAAATCTAAGAGGATGTAAGCCCTGAAGAACATGAACCTTGTCTGCCTACCAGACATCAAACAGCATGCGGGCAGGATCTGTGCAAAATGCTTTTCCCGCAGTGTCCAGCCTGGGCAAGAAGGGGTGATGTTCTGTCCCCAGTGAAACCTGGCTGCGGGTGACGAGGTAGGCTAGTGACACTCCTTGCATCAGGTAACTCGTGCCAGTAAAAGGCCTGGCTTTACAAAGTGGACTCCCATGGAAAAAAATAAATTTAATGGGAAGTCATTTGTCATATAGATAGTCTTACTAAATGACACCATTAAAGAACCGTAAGCAAGAGATTGGTAATGAGCAAGTCAATGTTATCATTTACTCTCATTTTGCAGGCTGGCTCAGGACCAGCTCTTCATTTTTTATTGTAAAGGAGAACAGATTAAAGAGACGTATAAGGAAATCAAAGTAATTAGGCATATAAACAAGCTGGCAGGTAAACAATTGTGATTCAGTGAGGCAAATGTCAACCTCTAAAGGAAGGATGGTACACATTTGTATTATTATTTTCTTTTTAGTCTTATTTTATCTCATTTTAGATTACTCCCAACATGATCATTAGCATCCTTACAAAGCAGAAGACTGAGCTGAGGATGTGTCCCGCTCCTGCACTGCAAGGCTTGCTTTACCCCACCCTGAGGAGATGCACTGGGAGAGGCTCCCAACGTAGCACTGAGAATTTGGCCACGTGGAAGATGGCCAGCCCTCCCCATGGGTAAGAGTATGAGGTCATCCCCTGCAGAAATACGACTAGACAGCAAGTTTAGACTACGGCTTTCTCCCAACTTTCCCAAACTTTGGGATGTCAGACCCCTGGGAGGAATCCCTCCTCAGGGATGATCTTGACACATAACGCATGTTAACCCAGGTTCATGAGTCAGCAGCTGGATTTAGGATCTGATTCAGCCCATTTAACCTTAGGCATTTAACAAAGCACTTGGTTTAGTTTTCACTAGTGCCCCATGTAATCAGCGCAGAGCTATCGGCACCTCTGTGGTGAATGATCTCGGGTCTCACAGTCTCTCTTGTGAGGTAGTGGGACAGTACAGTAATTCTGAACACTAGTTCATAACTGTATATTCATTTGAAGTGATTCATTCATTTTAAAGTCAGCACTGCCTAAAAATTATTTCCAACTCCCCAAAATACAGACTGCTATAATTTTTTTTAAACTACTTCAGCTTAATGCACCATTCAGAAACCCACACCTTTGCTTTGTGACTAAGACTAGTTATTTTCCCAAATGTTACAGCACCCTGACTCCACATCTGCTGAAGATATGACGCAGTCTCAGATTTTCTGCTGTAGTCTACCATGATTAATTTTAGCCTATGGAAGCAGGCAGTAGAATGAAGGGAGAAACAGTCATGGAAGCCAGAATCTGTATCCAGCTATGGGAAGATTAGCCGTACCTAAACACAATAGTGTCTCAGCAGGGAATATATGAAACAAGTAAACGTCAGAAATAGCACATCCCAAGTAATGCACGTAGCATATCCCAAACTGTGGAGCTAGCAGATAGAGTATTCTGTACTAAGGATGAATGTGCCAGAGGGAACCTCTGTTTAACTCTCTGTTTTTGGTTGAGGATTTTATTAGCGTGTGAGCAGTTCTGTGCATACAAATGCACTCCTTAAAGCTGTCATCCATCTGCATAAGCACATGGGCAACTTTAATACATGGATGCATAGATATAATAAATACATTTTTTTCCTAATGATTTTTCCATATGAAAAATCAAACACTAATGCAGCATGCAGGCAGCAGAATGGACGGAGTATGCAGGCAGTGGCTGTGCCTGAAAAGATATATGGATATGCGTTTTTGTGTGAATTCCTATCTGCATTAATTCAAGCCCACAAAAGCTTATGTGCTATATGAGCCTAGAAGAGCAGATCTGAAAACACATTTTGTACCTTATAGCCATTATGTACTTCTGCTGTCAAATCACATACTGAGATCATTGCAATAACTGGGAAACCTATGATGATACAAAAGTCCTCAGTATAATCTATTATCAATTTGTAGCTAATATAATTTTAAAGAGAAATATTTGTAGAAATAAATTTTGTAAATAAAAAATTAATTTTGATAAAAATTAATATTTTGGGAATTTGTTTCATAGAATCAGAGGGTTTTTTTTAAAGACACAAATGCTGAAATTCCCTTTAAACCAAATTTCAGGTTTTGACAAGCTCAGCTGTAAAGAATGGGACAATTGGCAATCCTTGAAACTTTTAACACTTTATGTATGAGAGAAAATGGGTTGTTGAAGACTGAATGGTTACCAGATTGGTTTTTTTTTCTAGAAAAGAAAGTAGCAAATTTTTTCATCTGTGACTCAATTCATGCCTGTCTATGTGCCAACTACAAACTTTAAATGCAAGCTCTTCAGCATGGGCTGGATCTTATGTCTGTAAAGCATGTAACACACTTTGGTGTGCTAAGTAAATGAATAAAAGAATACCCCCAAAAATGCAAATTACTATTTGCTGTATATTCATAAACTTCTCAGAAAGCTAATAGGCTTTTCAAGCACTCAAAAATACCTGTTGTTCTTTGCTAGGAGTAGCAAACATAATTAAAGTATACATTTTAAGATAGTTTCTTTCATTTTAGCCTAAGAGCAATAAATGTTCATCTTGAGACTCATGTTTCCATAAAGCACCTCCCTGGAACAACCTCAAAACCCTGCAAAAACCCTACTCCCTTTGACAGGAAGAGACAGATGGAACACACACACCCCCCACCCCACCCCCCTTAAGGGCTTTCAGAAGAAAGTCAGACTCACCATAGGACTCACCATAGACATTAAACCAATCACTACATCAAGACTATAGTCAAAGTATCCAAATTTTGGAGTCCCATTTGGTGGTCTAAAAGGGTTGAGCACACATGAGCAGCCAAAGAGCTCTGTACTCTTCAGACTTGCATGAATTTAGGATTGGTGAGTGTTGGCCAGATTTCCTGCTGAAGTCTCCTGCTGTGGCACAACTAGAGCTGAAAAAGTTCAAGCTGAAGAAGGCAGAATTCAGTCTTCAGTACTTCGAAATATAGCTCAGAATTTAAGACATTTCTTGATTTTTGATGACTTTTGCATTTGTCAGCTTAATAGGATGAATGGAAATAGCAAAAGAAAAAATATGATCTTTTATATAACAAATACACCTTTCAGTAAGACACATTTGTGTATTGAAGGTTGTCAGGAGACAATCTCTCTCTGGAGACCTGCTGCCCATCACCAGTGAACATTGCAGTGAAACCTGGATGGCAGCAAGGGATGTAAACTTTGACTCACTGTGTTTTCAAAAGGAAAATAGGGCTGTGGTGTGCATTTTGCAGGAAAAAACCCACCACACAAGGATTGCTTTCTGTTCCCAGCCCAGGAGCTGCAGAGAGGTCACAGGTGTGTAACTGAGGGCAGTACTTCACCCAGATACTGCAGACCAGAAACTAGTTTCCACTGAGAAGCCAGGAATTTATTTTGGGCCCTTGTCAAGCTACTCCAATGACAATTTCACAGAACAGTAAACTTCACCACAAACTTCAACTGCAGTCAATATAGTACTTAGGAACACATCAGTCAATGTCCAGAGTATAAGCTTTTGCATTTTACCTTATGAAATAACTGAGACACCACACAATCCTCTTTTTGAAAGCCAGCCCACAAGAACCAACAGCTGTAGCTGACACCCAACACACTGGAAATACCAGCTCTGAGTTCTACCTTATAAAATGTTGCTAGTTTCACTCTAGCTTCTGTTTATTTAAAGTTATATTCTGCCATCTTACATGTAACACAATGCAAACGCAGATCCACATAAATCAGTGGGGCTACCTGCCTATTGAGGCATTCCCAAATAGCCATTGATTTCCTATTGTGAGTTAAGGCACCATGGTAAATTACAAGGAAGGTGAATAAAACCTGAAAACATGTACAATTCATACCTCAGCAAATGCTGATCTAAAGGCTGTCCACCAGAGACCAACTTTTTTTATTATAACATGTTTTATAATGGCATACTACTCAATAAAACTGCACTAGGTGATGGATAAAAAGCATTGTAAAAAGTCACAGATTAATAAAGAGCATAGTGGCTGCTAATTTACCTCCATCTTGTGAGTTCATGATATTCAGAGCAAACAGCATTGCATTGGAGAACGTGGTAGCCTCTTCTTTGCTCGCAAAATTCAAGCCATAGACCTGCCGTGCATCGCGCCATTGATGAAAGGTAGGTGTTGCTTGATTGTACTTCAGTCCTTTCACAATTGAGTAATTAATCACTACCTGTGATTTGAAAGAGAGAGGTGAAGATTAAAAATAGTTCTGTTTTCAGTGGGGAAAAAACCCCAACCCTTTGGTAAAGGCTAATTTTATTGGTAGAGGCAATTCATATAGCAGCTCCAACATGGCTGTACAGTAAGGCAGTATGTGTTTCAATGACAGAACACCCACATCTGGGGTGAGATTTACAACAGTTCAATTGAGCCTCAGGGACTTGCAAGCTAGTTTTGCAAAATCTGTTACCTGCTCATGTTTTCTACAGCACCTCTGCACAATACAGCTGTGCAGATACTGCAGACAGACGTCAGGAGTCAGGGCCAGCAGCTGTTGCTGTCTTTTCGGGATGATCATGCACAATTGTCAGAAGAAGAACCAGACAGAACTCTTGGCACTAACCCTGCCCTACAGCACATTAATGTTTGACTCATTGCACCAGCTCTGCTTTTCTCCTCCCATGCATCTGATTGCCACCACCTTCTTATGTTGAGAGAGTTTTTTTCTCTAGAATCAGACAGGCAATGACAAAACCAGACAACCAAATATTTCCTCTCCCACCTCCTCCCTTGCTGTATGTGCTAAAATTTCCGGGTAGGGGGTGACTGCAGAAGAAGGGTGGTTCTGTATGTTTTGATTTAATCTGCTAAATACAATGCCCTGCTTATCCTTGGGCAGGGGCATGTGGGACACACAGCTACACAATACACCTGGGATCTGATCAGAAACTTCCAATGCTAAAAGTGTAAGCTGCTCTACCTGAAGGTGGAGAGGCAGGAGTGTCCGCTGCACCACTAATAGGCCAGAAGGACCCGTGGCAGAGACAGCACCCCTGAGATACCCATCTGCGACTGACAACGGCACTCTGTTGTGACACAAATTTAAGAAACAAAATGCCAAGAGAAGGGATCATAATTATTCTCATAAATGGGCACAGTGCAGTTGAAAACAGAAAAGGAGTAGGAAATGGAGGTTCCATCTTCATCAGCCTACACAGGCTGGGGGCAGAAGGGAACCAGGGACAGAGAAACTTAAAATTATGAGCAAGGAAAGTCTGAAGTTCATTATTCAAATATAGCAAATCTGGTTTTGAATATTTGAGATTGTTTCTACAAATGGAGTTATTTTGGCTGGAGTTTTATCAAGAGCCAGGACAATTCCACAATTTCTGGTCCTCGTTGAAAGCCAATCAATGGAAATCCTCCATCAAACTAGTTTGTATGGCTCATCTGTAAATTAGGTGGGCTGGACACTGGATAAAGGAGTAGGAGGAGGGACCTTGGTGCACACTGTCCAGGAGCTCACTCTTAGCGTGAGTCTTACCATCTTGGACTTGGTAAGATGAGAGCAACAACTGAAGACAACGAAACAGACAGCCAGTAACAAATAAATGCTGTACACAGTATTTATTGTTACAGGTGGATCCCACACACCAGAAAACCTACCAACACATCTTTTTTGCAGTCTGATTGACCAGTACTTTGGAAAGTTTTGTTAGTACTATTATTGCATCTAAAAAACTCAAACATATTTAATTCGATTAACAATATTTTTGCTAGATGACTGACAATTCTTTTCAATTATAAAAGCAGAGTTTTAAAACTAATTTCAAAGATGAATGACTCCTAGCTCTGAGTTTTGACTTTTCAGTGGATTGCCAATTTAAATTGGCAGAAAAACATTAGACAAGCACCTAATACATAAGGAAAAAATTGGTTTTCATACATTCCTATTTTTGAAGGATGACACTGTCTCATTTATATAGATAATTAACAGATGTCTGATAACTATATTATATTAATATATTAAAAATTATGGAAACCATCAGAGAAGCCACTACACCAGTAGATAATTACAGATATACTCTAATTTCTATAATGCATTTACTTACCTGAGCCAGCATTGAACAGTGACATAGCAGATAGTCTTTGAACACTTGGTCTAGCTTTAGGCATAAATTACCCCAACAGTTATTGAACATCAGGCATCTGGTCCAACTGTTGCTCTCAAACCACTATCATTATTAAGTTTCCATGTAGATGCACTGGGCAGCAATCAGATCTACACTGCTTTCTTTGCCACATTTCATAGAGAGATTCCTGACCTGTGATCCAAAGGGAGATGCAGGGCAGCATACATTTGGTACACAGGCCCCAAGAGTTGGTCCCCTGAAAATGGGAAGCGCATCGCCAGCATACTGCACGGGAAACCACCCACACCAACCATAATGACGTGGAAACCATGTTGCTCTGGTCAGAGCAAAGCCATGAACTCACTCTTATAGCTGACAGCTTAGGTAGCCCTTTTCTCTTGCAAAATGGTGACATCACCCCCATTCTACCACTGAGCATTGGGAGAACCTGTACCGATGTTGCTCACACTCGGAGTCTCTGGAGCATCAAGTAGACTCATGTCTGGGTTACTAACCCGACAGTTTTAAGATGTACCAATTTTTAAGTCTTCCAACCACTTCTGAGTAGCTTAACCAAGAGAAGGCACAGCCAGTATCTTCGATTAAATGTTTAGAAAGGCTGTGAGCTTCCACCAGGCTTTGCCAAGCGAGTATTTCTCACCTACTAAAAGAATCTTCTGTTTCAAAGGACAGCGCTAGTAAAGTCCAAAGAGCACCAGAGGGTGTAGTACAGCTGTATAATGAAAGACATAAATTGTAAAAACCTATGCCAAAAATCTTTTAATTGAAGTCAGGTTAACTGTTCAAAATTTGCTTTCCCAGAACATCAACCAAGGAACTCAGAGAATCTGGTCTGTTCTGAAGGTTTGATTCCTTCAGTCAAATAAAGACAGAATTTGAATGTTGACCTTCAGTAATCATCAGGATGCCTACACATGTAATACCTTGCCTTCAAACTCAAAACAGAGAGTTTAAAACTGGAAAATGACACATAAAATAGTCAGAGTTTCATTTTGTCTCCTTTGGCTAATTTTCTAGAAAACAGAAAAAAGAGGAGGGGTTCTCCTGCTGTTGTTAAAAATGAGTGCACAAAGGCATCTTGTACAGATGGTGTGGAGACTCTGCAAGGCACATGATGATAAGTAAGTGCTTCAGAGCAGTAATTAAAGCAAAGAAGGTCTCCCTGTTTGGAGCACAGCAGGTTTTTTACAGGTGTTTCTAAGGGATCTTTACTCTAAAGCTTCATATGTCGGTAAGATAGCATCTGCCATGCTGAACAGACCAACAGTTCATCTTTTCATCTTCAGTTGTAGCCTATAATAGGTGAATTGGAGAAACTCACTGGAAATTTTGCAGAAAGAAGTAATGGATTTGTCCATAACAAAGAATTCTTCCTATAACTCTTCACCCAGAGTTTATCTTAAAAGCTGAAACATGACATTTAATGTGCCTATTTTTTTCTTTTCCAACCCCTTTTACTATTTTCTATCCTGAAACAAAGTAGTCTTGTTACGATATAAATGTCTGTGTTGTTTTGAATCCTGTTACATTCTGGATTTCAATGATCTCATATGGCAAGGACTTTCACAGACCAATTGTGCATAGTATTAATATGCTGACACCTTTAATTGTTCCCATCACTATAAAGTTAAAAAATTATTTGCTTCTCTTCTAGCTGGTACTCTCCTCACCTTTTCATCACAGTTTCATGTGTAGATTCTCTGGGGCAGGCAGGGAATTTTGGGATCTATGAAAAAAGTTCAAAACCAAGAAGCCCTTCCCTTTGACTGCAGTCTGTAGGCTGCTGAGGCTATAAATTGTCAGCAGCAATGATGGTGGTGTTTGACAGGATTCACAGGAATGGGGCTAGAAGGGATCGAGGGGGCCTCAGGACCACATCTGAGGTATAACCACAACCGAGATCACAGGAAGAGCTCCCACACAAGTCTCACCACCCATACTCTTACTTATTGAACCAGAAAAGACATTTGCTTGTTTCTCCAGAGTATGAAGTGGTTCAAAAGTTTGTTATCAGCTTGGGGTCTGCCATGCTGCCAGCGCGCAGACTCCCTTCATAGGGAGCAGTCGTATGATTGCTAAAACAGGGAGGATACGGTGTAGTAGCTAAAAACTGCTACAGTTGAGGCCAGATTCTTTATTTCTGTAAGCAGGCCCAAACCTGACCAACTTCTAATAAGTTACAGTGGTGATTAATTGGTTCTTTATTTTTCAAAAAATGTGGTTTATTTTATAACTCAAGAATGCTGTCCCCATTTCAGTTTTGGCTTAGGCTCAAATGTAAAACGTCCCACCTTCCCCAAGGCCCTGTTTTTACATTCACTTCTTAGCCACATCAATACACCAAACCCTCAGGAGATATGACTGACTTCTGACTTGCAGCCTCCTCCCCGCCTATTTGTTCAACACATGCCTTTCAGTGATGAGATCATGCTGAGCTGAAATCACTTGATGCAAAATCAGCATTTTAAACCCTCAGTTGATCAGGACTCTGCACTGGGGAGCTACTGCTTGCCAGTTAAGCCATAAAGATGGACCACTTTTTATGTTTTTAGCTTTGCAAACTTCTTGCATGGTGACTGAAGCTAACACACTCCACCTTTACAACAGGCTAGGTTACAACAACAGCTGACAAGTCACAACACGGGTAAACCATTTGCTTGCAACTGTTGGGCTACAAGAAAATGAAGGCTGCAAGGAAACATCAAAGCTCATGATATCAAGCGATTGTAATACTGATCTGGCCTTAGCTTCAAACCAGTTCTGGCCTCTGTGGCTAATTCAAAGCTTCAAAAGTCTACTTCTGGTTTTCTGAAGGTTACTTTCATGCCAGCATGAATCTATGCAAATGCATATGTCTGTGCAGACCAGAAAGGGGAATTAATGCACTGCTGGTCTGTAACTTAGCACTGCTGCTGCATGCAAGCATGTGATGAACACATCACCCAGACATGTAAGGACAAAAAGAGGTCGAGTGACCACTTCCCGGTGGTGAGAATGATGCTCAAGATCTGCCACTCTAAAAACCATATTTCTTTGCAGTGAACTTTTTAGACGCCATCAGCTAGAGAAGAAGATAAACACAGATAAGGTAAGCAGAGTAAGAAGACAGCATCATAAACTCTAACACACGCACCAAAAAAGGGCTAGAAAACAGAAAGGCAGCTAGACAAAGAGAACAAAAGGAGCCTAAAGAAGAAGATACATGAAGAAAAAAAGAGGATGAAAATTAAATAGAGATTATTAGAGATGTAATATAAAACAACAAATATTAAAAGGGAAACATTAAAGGCAGGCAAGGGTGAAGTCACGAAGATTACTCTAGTCTGCGCTTTGCCAAACAGTATGTAATAAAACTTAAAATTGTTCCTCCATGGTATTGTTGTGCTACATATTTTAAACTAGTTTCTCAACTCTTGGAAATCCTGTAGCTTCATTAGCTTCATTATATGCCAAATCACATATTAGCTCAAGATTGGTCCTTTTCAGAAAAATATGGCTTTCCTGGCAAAGCAACAGCTTTTACTAAAACCTCATTTTCAGTGTGATTTAGCACAATCTGAGAGCAAGCATGAAATGGCTTGTACAGAGAATTATTTTAACGGAAATTCATTTCTGTTCTCGTTAAATGCAAATACTTAGCAAGCCTAGCAAGCTTATGATTTCATCTGAGACTCATATAAAATATATTAAATTCTGAATCTTGAGACTTTCAGAACGTTCCTTTTAATACTACTATGCTTTGCTGTCTTGAATTTACTTTACTCATTGTACTGGATTTTTGTAATCATATTTAAAGTGAATACTTTCTTTTAGACAGTTTTAAGTGATTAAGGTAACCTGTAATTTTTTGTTTGTTTGAGGGAGGATTTTTAGTCTTTATACTCTAGAAAAATACATTCTTCTATCTGTTTCCTTCTGAATTTAGATGATTTTTAGATGGCATACTCTTCAAGCGTAGGAACATTTGCAAGCAAATAGAATTTTACAGTTAATGCAAAACATGTTTAAAGTACAGATAAAGATTTGACTTTTTAATATATACTGCTCTTTAAATTGTATACTCCAGTTAAGACACACCTCTGGTACATAGTCTTCCTTACATATATATTTGTAGACTTTATGACTTTTGCTTGTTTTACACCAGCTATTCATACCCATCTTAGATTCTAGTCACATGAAAATTATTTACATTCACCTGCTGGCTACGTAAAATAAAGCACTAGCATGGCCTGTTACAAAGTAGCACTGGCTTTCACAACTAAGAAGCCACTGTATTTCATTCATTTTCGAAAATATTTTCTATTTTTGAAATGGAACTACATTAATGATAGCCTTTCTTCTATTGAAAAGGATAAAAGCAGTGGCAAAAGATAAGGTAGATGTTTCAAAAGTGCACTGCAAGGAGCTGAAAACTGATGTGCTAAAACCCCCACCTACTTCTATTCTGCTTTTCCTCTTTCAAAATTATGTATATGGACAGTGTAGAAAAGTCATTAACACTTCTAGTAAGCAACTTGACTACCTTTTCCAGTTGGCCCCAGCATCATTACGGCTGGCCGCTGAGGGACATCATCTGCATTTCCAGGAGCAGATCGGTCAATTTAACACTTGTGGCAGCTGAGAAGTGGTGGTGCCCTGGCCCCTGCTCTACAGTTTGGCTTGGCTAGGCTTGGCTTGGCTTGCCCTGCCCCTGCCCTTCTCATGCTGGTGGCAGTGCTCGTCACACCTTCCCAGGAGGCAACGCAGCTCTCTGAACCAACAGAAAATCAACCACCCACTTTCTTCTGATGGTTCTGCCAGGTTGAGGTCTTGAGGTGAGTGTGGGAGGTGGGCAGCCCAGGCAAGCTGGGCTGCCGCTGCTGTACCAGCTTCACGTCAACACACAGAGGGAGTCCCTGACTCTGAAATGTCTACTCTAAAATGCAAATGGCATGACAGTATAGCACCACTACTCCCCCCCAAGTACATTTTTGTAATTTAGGGTCTAAACATGACATTTGGTTATGGATGGCACACACTGCCCAGCACACCCACAAGCCAGGCTGCCGTAATCTGGTGGCCGAGCAGGGTCTGATCCCAGTTCTGATTATCTAAATCCCATATAACTCCTTTAATACGCAAGGAGGTCCTGCGGACTTAGGCTGCCATAAATCAGATCACAGTGTGCACCTAGGATTTTAAAATGCATTATGAGGAACTAATTACTTATCACAGCAAAGTAACAATTGCACAGAACGATAATTTATTTTTGGGTTTTATACATAGTACTAAAAACAAGCAAAAAGTAAGTTAGGGGAAGCTGAGAGTAAAACCTGCAGAATGAAACAAGACTCATTTCACAAGCAAAAATGGAGGGGGAAAAAGTAACGTTAAAATCTCTCCGGCATTTACCAGAAGTTTGGTTCGCAAATAAGCAGTAATAAATTATGATACATTCCCTGCACAAAAAAATTATACAAAATTTGAATGACTGGAGTAAACAGACTCGTAGGCACCTTGCAGGGAGCAGGAAATGTTGCTAGACTGCATTGAGTATAGAACTGATGGTATCAAATGTGATCAAAGGTTAATTTACAGGAAACTCGATACAGTTACTCACTTGTTGATCTTGCAGTTTAACTCCAACTACCCTGAAGGTGTTAGTGGCTGTGTTGTGGTATATGTTGATTCTGCTGAATCCCTGCTGTCCAGGTTTGATTGGCACCCATTTCTTACTGGTATCGTCATAGACCATAACTGAAGCCCGGGCTTGGCAAATACTCTGTTCACTGGAGAGCAAAAACAACAAAATCAGGAAAAAACCAGTGAATTTGCTGTGTACTATTGAAAACATCTAAAAGAAAAGAAACCAACAGGAATTATCAGAACTACTTACAACACATGTTTTATAAGAGATCTGTTAATCCTTTGAATGCAATCTTCCTGTTAAATTAAAGCTGGCATGTATGTGTTCATAGACTTAAAAAAACTCCAATATTCTGCTGTTTTGAACTGATAATCTATTTTATATAAAAATATTAGGCCCTGAGGAATAACTTGTATCACACAAACATTATGAAAACTGTCCAACAGTATGAATGCTCCATATATTTTAGGTACCTATTGGCAAGTGAAGCCTTTCACATTTGCATGAAAACTTACCAATATTTTATAGCTTACTGACAAAACAAACGTGACATCCACAGCTGAGTTACACATTTAAAACTGGAAGCAAGCAGACCTTGAACCAAAAGCCATGTTAGGTAAACTGAAGAAATCAATTACGTTAATCCAGCTGACGCCTAATAGTCAGACCTGCTGACGCACTTAGAATTCCCAGAATACACGGTGCAAAACAGAGAGGAACTCTTTTCTCCTTCATCCTAGTAGCAAAGAAAGCAGGAAAGGGGAATCCACAAATGTCTTCATTCCAGTGTTAAAGTACATAGCCATCATTTTATATAGCATCTATAACTATTTTTCTTCTGTAGATTCACAGAAATTCATCAGTTCTTTACCTTGCTTGCATAGTCATGAGTAATATATGTATACTAGATTCGTGCTAAAACACACCCTTTGTGTGCAAGAAATGCCACTGGCAAATACTGTTGAGGTGACATGTCAATACAGATCAGGATTTCAATTCCCGCTCTCCTGACTTCCCAGCCACTTTTCTTATACCAGAAGAAATATGAGTTCCTTATAGAAGAAAAAAATGAATCCTTCAAATTTTGGAGATTTGAGATCTTCAAATGTAACAGGGATTTTCAACAAGCAAATAGTGCATCTTAGGCCTAAATAAAACTCTTAGGATTTACACCCTGCAAAAATCTTGATCATGACTGGCTTATTAACTTTAGACCTATATATATTTATATACCTCCCTTCCTTAGCCCAAGCCTTACTAAATAATTTTCAGCAATGTAGTATCAAGTGGTAATCTGCTTTGCACACAAATCCTTTTTTTCCCCCTCTTGCATATATGTCTTTGTTTTCATTTTTCCTCAGTAATGCCTCACTTGTACACAAATACACAAGAAGCTCCTGGGTGGTGGTAAACCATATTGCTGCCCTGCCGCCGTGCCAAATTACACCACTTGTAAATTATACCAACTGCTGCAAACCCAAACCCACCTGACCCCATCACTGTCATCATTTTAATGAAAGCGAGCATGTTACCATAAGTATTAAGAGGATCTGGGTAGATTGCAGCAGCAATTTTCAATCTTTTCTGATTTGCGGGTCTCAAAAAGATTTCCAAGGCAGATGCATGCCCCATTGTACACTAAAGCCTACTGACTCCGGCTTGTTTCATCAGTCACTTTGCATAGCCTCCAGGTAGCCCACAGACCTCCTTCAGGCTGTAGATAAGAGCCTGAAAACGCTTCATGATGTTTACAGAGGGAGCAACAATGCTGGCAGACATCTCCATAAAGAACAAGGTAATAAAATTCAGAATAAATTGTATTTTTATTACGTAGCATGGAAACAGCTAGATTCTGTTACTAGAACAATATATTCAGATCAGAAAGACTAAACATTATTTTATTTAAATTCTTCAGAATTTATGAAATCAAGTTCACCCACCAGTTGCTGTTGCTTTGTTATGCGAGATACCTGGAGAATAGCTGCGCCTTTGCTGATGTACTTACCCAGCAAATACCTCTCCATCTCTTTTATTAAGGTAAGCTAATGTCTTGTGGCAGCTTCTCCATATCTTACACTAGCAGCTGAGGGATTTGAGCTTGCTCCAGCCTGTCTAATCCTCCAACTGGTGCAAGAGCTGCAGACTGGCAGCAGCGGTGGCATTGCCCGCATCCTCCAGACCTGCCCAGGGATGCTCACTCTGCCTTGGATTCACAGATGGGGAAAATGGGAGAGAAATGCACCAGCAGAAGGCAAGTACTGGATTAGCTTTGCCATGTGAAAGTGGAATGGCTAAAAATAATCTCTGGTGCGGTCCTGTGGCTGGATAGTGCCCACCTGCCTGTGCTACCAGGTGCCTCATGCCACCTCCATCTCCAGAAGTGGGGGGAGCATCAGCTGTCCAGGGCCACAGCAACCCCCTGCCCAGCGAGCCAGCAGGCCCCCTGAAAACATAGTCCCCGGGACAGTCACACTCAGCCAGCATGACACCGGGTCCTTCTCCTGAGACCTTGCCAGTTGCTACAAGCCTTGCTGTACTAAAGTAAGCAAGAGCATGCCACTGGTTTCATCAGAGCAAGTCTGGGACCCAATGTTGTCTCCATTTCAAATGAATTGCGGAACCCACAACTGCCATGGGCTCCTTAATTAGTCAAAATTAATTAAATTATCCTTCCTTACAACAAAGAGAATGCACCTAACCTTACAGACATGAGGGCCTTACTGTGGCATTATTCGTAATGCCATATCCAGATTTCAGTCAATACAGCAACCTCGCCTTCAGACTTTGCTGCCATTGAAAACTGCAGCAAAGAGCCCTCTACAGCCTCATGATTGAAATACAGATATAGGCCCCAGGAGCAATATTTAATGCATGACAACCAATTGTTACTGTAACATAAAGCAACACATCAAGCTCAATCCCTGCTCTCCCTGCAGTCAATGGAAGTTTTTCATCATTCATTTAAATGGAAACAGGATTAAGCCTGTTATCTGGCCTCCAGTGAAATAACAGAAAGGAACATAAAACAAGTACAGCAGAAGGGGAATCCTTTTCTGCAAAGCACTTCATCAATCTTTCAAAACCTAAAATGCCCCCGGGGACCCATTGCTAGCTTGCTGTCTCACCCTAGATGGAGGTGTAACTCTTTATGCCTGAAGACTCTGTACTAGTCCTACCCACAAAAAGCACAACTCTCCCACTGCCGCTTTAAGGGGCTTCCCTGAAAACAGTCCAGAAGAAGTTCCTTTTATAAAGGTCAATGAGAACCTCTCTATTACCCTCTGTGGAGTCCATTACTTTAAACGTAAATCAAGCAACATTGGTTTCATGAAGCTCCAGCAAAATTTTCTGTTATTTTTGGGACCATACACCATTGATACTTATGTCAACTACACATAACAGGTAATAAATATGGGGTTTACTCACACTATTGTGCAGTCTCATTCCCCCTCCACAAGAAGAGTCTGGCAGATATCAGTATTTACACACAAAGTCATGAGTGTAGCTTCTAGAACTTGCCGTATCTTGCTAGGAATACACAAAACTTACATAAAAATGGGTATGTGTTGGAGAAGAGTCATCAAGTTTCACATACCTTTCCAAATATTACTAATTCCCCTATTGATTTTTTATGTTATGTTAACATGCAAGTCATCAGACTCATCCACCTGGGTTTCCACCATAGGCAATTACTTGCAAAAAAGACAAAAACTGTATCGTGGAGGGGTATTAATTACAACATTGTTCACGTTTGTGCATAACATCTACTCCAATGTGCTGCAGTATGCTCTAGGGCAGATTTGAGACATCTTATTTACATGTGGAGGGGAAGTGGTTCTTCCTGGGGACCCCTTTACACCCAAATCCTAATATCCACCTCTATCTACTCTGAAAACATTTTCCCCTCAGTGCTTTACATCTGTGGGACAGCAAATCTCTGCACCAGGACCACTTGTTTGCCTGACGTTAAAGCAAATCTGCTTAACTTCATATCTGATAGAAGCAGACTGCACTGGGAAATCCTTCGTTCACAGCTGGTATCTAAAATCCAGCATTCACTGTTGAGATTTCTAGAATATTGTTTCAATATTACAAAACTATAGATTAAAAATATATATATATGTTTGCAAGCAATACTGTTTGCTTCATTTTGTGTAACCCATTTTGACCCACTGTCTTCCACCTCTTTGTTTAGGATTTGTCTTCACAAATTAGCAGATTAGCTAATTTGGAGTTAACCCTTCTTGAAAGGGTCAACTTTGACCCTTCTTGCCCAGTCCCAGTGAGAGTGGGCAACCAAGTACAGTGCCTGGGCTGCATGGCATTCTAGGGCGGGCCTCACAGATTTGCTGTAACCTCCTTGATTTGCTAGCTATGGTGTCAGCAGCACTTCCAGCCCCAAATGGGTCACATCAAGCTTAAAGGTACCAGTTAAGGTACAGAGACTACTGCATCTGGGGAGAGCAGTTGAGGGGTAACAGTGAGGCTGCACTTTGAGACAGTGCTGCAATGAAGGTGGCTTCATCTAGAAATGTCTGTCCTCTTCCACCTATACAGAACCTGAAAAATGCATTCCTTTCTTCCTGGCCTTTAGTAAATTTATGATTACCAAAGTCTCATGGCCATAAAAGAGGAGGCCAAAGGAGTATGGAAAAGATAACACAGGGAGTCTTAGGGAAAGTATATGCATGTTTTGTGAATTATCACGAGACCTAATGGGACTGCTTGACATTATGTGGCTGACTGCAAGTAATTAAAAAGGAGCAGGAAACATGGGGGGAAATGAAATGACAGAAATGACTGTGGAGATTGGGAGTCGGGGAGCCACGGGTTGGGGAAAAGTCCTCCTGCTTCACTCTGCCTAGTGTAGTGTGTTATCCAAATATACAAGCAAAGAGCTCAGGATGGAACCACAAAAGACCTGGAAGAGAGAATCAACAGAAAAAAGGGAGTAAATCATAATGTTTGGAGGCAAGCCTTTGGCAGAGAGGCCTGAAGGGTCTCCAAGGCTTTTCTCTCTTGTCCCAGACTGAGAAAAAGATGAGAGGCCAAGCTGCACTGCTCCTTCATTGACCTGTTTTCTCTACTTACAAGGTATCTTCTTATGAATAAAACTTTTGCAGAGTGTGGTACTGAGATGCTGAGCCCACCTCTAAACAGTGACCCTGGGCAGAAACTACCATGGCACAGGGTTATCCCAGCCCTACCCTGGACCCCCGGTTCAGCACCAGCCCACCCAGAGGGCAACGAGAGAGGTTTAAAATACTTTCTTCTAGAGCCACAGCAATGTCATACAGCTTTTGGAAGGTCACCGACTCATGCTCACAGAAGGTGTAACAAATGACAGCAACTAACCCACTTCAGGGCCAAACACCTAATTCTGCGGGCTCTACTCCAGCATGCCAGCTGGATCAGGAGACTTCCACTATCCCTTATATTTACGGACACAACTGTCTCCTTGGGGCAGAAATTTACTTAGCATAAACTGTGAAAGCTCCCCTGACAGAATCAAGCTATCATGCTTTGAACCTATTACAGATCTATCTTGTTTCAAGCTGCTTATGGTCTCGCCTTTAAATGAGCTGTCTTCCGCTATTCTTAGGAAATGCAAACAGCTACTTTCACAAACATTTACCTTATTTTTAATTTCTGTTTCCCATCCATTTCCCCCCATGCACTGTAAATGATTAATAATTAAAAATTATTTTGGACTGACCTAACCATCCTTATTGGTGTCAGAAATTGTTAATACTACTTTGCCTGAGGCTTGTCCTACCTGGGAACAAACCCTCAGCACACAGAACGTGCAAGATAACTCACAAGCCATTTAATACATCTCGCTCTACTTGTCCACTGAGTCTGCCTACAGAAAGTCACAGTTGTGTGGTGAAACCTGACATGCAAGAAATAGATGCTGATGCTGATTTAAGAAGCTGACAGCATTCTCTCAATGTCAACTTAAACAGCCAACATAAATACAAAATCCTGTATATGGGGATGTGTGGTCTGTGTGGTACATATCTGTGTTAACCTCAACATTAGTAATCTACAAGTCATGTTCCTGCAGCATTTAAAGTGTACTGCAAACTCTAATGGACTAATCTGCTAAACATTTTAATTGGTTCCACTACAACAAATATAATAATGACTGGGATGCAGGGAAAGTGTTTCAGTAGTAACCTTTATAGAAGCAGGTGGACATTTCTCTCAGACAACTGGATTTACAGAATAAAAAACCTGGGAAACCCTCTGAACACAAGTCAGTCAGGTCATCTGGGCTCATATAGACCATGTCTGAGATCCAAGCTCATTACAGATAAAACTTGCTGTAGTGCAGTGGTTCTCCAGCCTTCCCACCAGAGATTCACCACCAGCTTTGCTCATGACCCCATTTCTCATTGGGAGCCTCATTTCTCCAACACATCAGTCATGCTTGTGACTCCTTCTGGGACCTCCTTTTTCAAAGCCTACTTCCCTCTGCCACCAAACTCACAGGACAGTCGGTGTCACCATCGTTCATCCTACCTCTGTCCCAGAGCACTGAAGAACTTATTTCCTCAGCAGCGCAGCAAAACCTCATAGTGAAAGAACAGCATTTAGCCACTTGATCACACTAGAGGACAGTGGAAACCCACAGGGACTTTACATTCAGATAGGAACTTTTAATCCTCAGTGACATGCAGATGCCTGAATGTTTTCTAGCAGACATTTAGAGAAACAGCAGTCACAGTTTCATATATAATATGGAGGTGTCACAATTACTATCTCCATTTGCTTTTCTGAGCCTCATTTCCTGGGACCCCTTGAAAAACCATCCCATGGACCCAGTGGTCAGAAGTCCTCAATCTGCACTCCAGGTTGCCTGTGTGTGCAGAGAGACCTTCATGACAGTGTTGCCCTCGCCTCAGTCAGACTGAAATTAAACCCAGTTCCCAAGGTAGCTGCTATTTTTTGGTCTCCTGCTCAGCTCGCGTTTACACATGGAAGTTCTGCCTTTGGTGCTGGGCTTTGGCTGTATCACCAGCAGGAGATGAGCCTTTTCCACTGAGCATCTGCTGCAGGTGCCTGGCCATCACCTTTCTCCACTGTTAAACTCTGCGTCTAAACAGTTTAATATTAAATAATTACAAGAAAATAGTACAAATACAAAGCCTCCTTCATAAGCAGCTCTGAAAAAGACTGATGTTGTTAAAGTCATGACACACCTGCAAGATAAATACATATTTTACAGAGCAGGAAATGGAAATACTGGTACCTACAGCATTAACAAGAGAAAGATGAACACCAGTTCACCTGCAGAAGGAAGAGTATTTAAGAGTTACTCTTCTTTCTGCTAGCAACAAGACATTAATTTTGAATTCTCCCTTATTACATTGGCATACCCAGTGGGAATTGCCATGTCCAGTACCTGTTGCAGACATCCATTGCAGACACTTCAGCTGGAAACCAAAAAAGGGACAGTTTATGAGGCGCCCAGATCTCACACTAAGCCAGGACTTCGGGAGATGAGTTGCTAAATTCGGGAACATGCATGCAATCCTGGCATGACCAGAGAAACTTGCATAACCTTCTGTCACCCCTCAGTGCTCTTGAGCATGGAAGAAGTGAGTAGAAATATAAAAAATAAATAAAGTATGCAAAACAATAATGCAGCGGACGAGATGCTCCACCTGGGCCTGACTGTCAGTCCAAAGCAGCTCAGTCCTCAGCACTGCCAGTGAAAGACTGTGGAAAGCCCTGACCTCTCGGTGTCCGCTGCGGCACTTAAATAGCACATCTGCCAATCTGTGGAGATTTAGGGCCAGCAGAGTGGCCGCAGATTGATGCCCTTGTAAGCCAGCACATCTGCTTGGTTTATGTCGCTGAGATTTTGAAACTATGTGGTGGAGTTAATTTTAACCCATCACTTTTCTGGTTTTGCAAACTGAAGCATAAGAACCTAAATGATTCTAAGGGGAACTCCAGTCACCAGTATCTCAAATCAACATCTTAAAAAAATACTTTAAGAGAACTGCTTTTTTGCAACAGACACTTCATAGCGGAAGTGTAGTGATTCAGAGAAGTGCCATCACTGCCAGATAGCCAGACTCCCAGAGCCATGCTGTGCCCCAGGAAACTTTCCCTTCAGCTTCCACCTGCTCCAACAAGGTCCGGTCACTGCTGTCTCCTAATGGAGAAACTCCATTGCTCTGTTAATGCTTTAATTCATGCAAAATTTCTTTCTGCAGTGAAGTGTGGTTCACTTTCAGATTTTGCACACCACCTTGAAGATGTACTTTGGGAGTTCCTAAAAATAAATATCAAGTAGATGTTTAGAAGTTCCTAAAAATAAATCAAGTAAATGGCCTGGGAAAACACTATGAACCCAATTAGTTAAAAACAGTAAAAAAGCAACTTGACTAGATCAGGTTGCTATTAATAAAACCATTTCCCTTCACCCTTAAATTACAGAAATAAAAACAAGAAGTAACTAATTGTATAAAATATGCATTATGCAAAACCCAAAACTGAACTGTCAAGTGAAAATACATGACTGAGGGCTCTCACTCATGGGCCAGCCATATCCATATTTCAGGAGAACAATACCTTAAACAAAGGCTTTGCAAGACCATAAACATAACTAATAATCAGGAGAGGCAGACTCTTAAGTGAATACAGGAAATCAACATAAAGGTCTTTCATTACAGCGGGTGTTGCTTTGCCTTGGTTTCCCTTCAGTCCAGAAGAAATGCAAATAAACCTGTGACAAGTCCCCTGGAGTCGACGGAGGCAGACCAGGAATGAAGGAGGCTTGCTCTGTCAAGTCAGCCTCTCCCTCACTGCCAGCGGATGCATATTAATGTAGCATTGCCATAAAAGCTTAATTACCATTTTTTACAATTATAAATCATCTTGCAAGGCTACAACCAAAACACAGACCTTCTGCATTTATGACAATACACGCTCTCCTTCCCATCCAGTCACATAAACCGTGGTCAACAAATTCCCTGCCATCCTGCACAGTCCCCAGATACTTACGTGGCTGCCATCGAGGAAGACCTGGTCAGGTAATCCCACAGGAGCGTACACTCAAGTCCAGCACGTGTGCTTAAACCCAAATAGGCTATTTCACCTTATTACTGAGCAGAAGACAAATTTGGCAGGGACACAAGCCAGGAGTCTCTATACAGGCTTATAACCAAAACAGGAAAGGGAAGAGCTATTGAGAGAGCAGAAGGGCAGGAAGTAACACTTGTACAGCAGGGGCGGGGAAGGGACTTTAAAGAAGAAATGTATTCTTTCTCTCAGCTGATTTACTGAACAAAAGTCCAAACAATATAGATTAAGATTAGATGTGCTGCCTTTGCCTCATTGGTGGCATAGATATTAAAAACATTTTGCTTATTTTCTCAAGGTACAGGTTCACTGTCCAAGAAAAAGAAAAAGCAAACAAACCTCAGACCTGGAAAAAATTGCTATTATTCATTCATGGCATGGGTGTTTGCACGGTGCAGAACCAAACCCAGGGGCCCCATCAGTACCTAGGACCCCTGTCCTGCTTTGCCACCAGCCTGGCATTGCCTGCTGGCTGGCTGGGCACCAGCTCCAGCCCCGAAGTTGAATTGGCACAGCACAGTGCCCAGGCTACTGCACGGTGACTCTCACCTACCATGGCAATACAGTTTTTGGATGGGAGCTGCCTTACACCTGGCTAACTCGGGGTCTAGCCAGAGCAAGAGCTTTTTTTTGGTCTCTCTTCAACCCTGTTGTCCTATCTGGGGCATCACCATAAATACACAAAGTAACACATCTTCACAGAAGGAGGTAATCTAGCAAGTAGCTTATAGAAGGACATGGGAGAAATCTCTAACATTTAAAGAATAGGACAAAATTTGCTCTGTGGGGTATGTAAGCAGTGCGTGCCTGCCCTCCATCACCAGCAGCTGGGAGAGCCCCCATTTGGCTCAGCAGCGGGCTGGCCCTCAACCAGCTGGTACCTGGAGACAGCAAAGATGAGACTTTGTCACCTCTCCCCTGCACTCCTGCCTGCCCTGCGCTAAGCCTCCCACAAACAGCATGTAGGATTTGGCTTGGAGTAACCACTGAGGAGATCACAGCCATAAGCTGGATGATACCTTATCTCACAGCTTCTGCTGTAGAAAACGTGCCATCCACTATTGCCTTTCAGATGGTTAGTTCTATATAGTGTCTATTTTTTAATTAGTGTGTCTTGCAAAACTAAGCCTCCTCGACTGTGCTGTGCCTGCAGGAGACCACTGAAAGACTACAAGCCTTCATTTCCATCCTGCCATGAGCTGCCTACATACATGTTTGCATGCATCCACATTCCCGTTAACAGGGAGCTTGGTTTTTCCCTGCAGTAACACTTCCATCTCCCTTGCTATCTCTGCAGGCTCTCATTTGCCTACTCTGCCACTCCATTAGCTGGGCATTGCCATTTGGATATGGCAGCAAGATGGCCTATTAACACAAATTGAAAAGTTGGAAATGTGGGAATAATAATTGAAAATATTACAGCAAAAAGTGGAGGTCTTGGAGAGCAGAACAGCAAATTAATACTTAAGTGCTACCACACCTGGGGTAAAACTGCAGTGGTTTTGGTGGGCTACCTCTCAGAGGTGGCAGGCCCTTGAGACAGATAATCCTTCTTTTCTGCCCATTCCTTGGTTTGGCAAACTTGTATACATGGATATAAACACTCTGCAAATGCTGTCTAGTCTTCCCAGCATCACCTCAGGGTATGGGTGCATTATGGCATGAGGAGATTAAGAGCAAAGGGAGAACTAATGCCAGGAAAACACGACAGGGAGAACTGGATGCGCCCTGCTGTGGTCTGGTTGCAAGTAGAGAAAGCTGGGGTCTTCTTCCAATTTTCACATGAAATTATCTTAGGGGTTTTTTTTGTCAGTGTGCTCATAAATTCTCTTAACATGTCTAAATACGTCACCTGTTATCTGTGATTACACAAATATGGACAGTGCAAATACAAAATGCAAACAACCGCAGAATAAACCCACGGGATGTTCAGAGGTCCCAACTGCCTCTCCCTTCCTCTGGCTATCACAAGCTCTCCCTGCCTGACAATTTTACCTCCTTTACCTTAATAGCACTTTGTAACACACATTGCTTAAGAAAATACTTCTCCCATGGCACTACTTGAGCCACGCCACGATGTGATCCCAGGAAGATAGTGCAGGACCAGCGTGTGAAAGGGGATAGGAAGGTCCGCACCTACTTGTGTGTCGCTGCAGCATTTTGCTGAGCCACTCTGTGCCCACCTGGGCATTACACAAACCAGGAGCAGACTCATTACCTAAACTGAACCCAGTTCCCTAAAGTGCAATGCAAATTAACTACCTCCCTCCTGTAAACCATTGCACAAAATCTTATCTTTCTCACCTACTTTGATCCCTTTTGCCCATCTGCCCAAACTCGACCTGGAGCAGCAGTGGCACCCAGGCGACCTCCCAAAGCACCCCACAAATGGCGGAGTTGCTCAGTTCTTGAAGACCTGCTGGAAACACAGCAGGGACCCATGATTTTATCACAGAGGCAGCATATAGCATCCCATGCACACGTGCTCTCTCTGGGAGTCAGCACGGGAGGCTCCAAAGTCTCCACTAATGAGGGCAAAACCCACTGAGCCCTGAGGAGATCACACAATCCCTCAAGTCCTTGCAGTTTCAGAGTGCAGCATGTATGTGAATAACCTTAGATCCCCATTTAATATAGCAAGAAGAAAGGAGAGTAAGAAATAGGCTGAATTTGGCAAGGCACACCAGCTATATAAACACTTCAGTGCAGTTTCTGTTGGGGAGCAAGGGCTGCAAATGTCACTCTACCTGAGCAGAGTGCTTTTCACATTCACTGGTTTTCCTGTTATAAAAGATTGCTCTAATGGTCCAACTGAAAGACCTGCAGAAACTATTGGTGAAATGGCACCTAGTAAAAAACATGGGTGTCAAAATCTGGTCGATCTCATGGTTGCTAGTGCATCACCCGTTCAGCTGCAGCTTCTGAGTCCTCTGCAGTACATCTCTGTATGACTGAAGGGTTTCAGTTTTCAACTGATGGGGGAAGTTTAAAATCCAGCAAGAAATAAAGTTCTCACTAACATTGAAGCAAAGCTTTTTCTGTTGTGGTTTTTTTATGTCTTTTTTTCTGTTTAATGAAACATTTTATTACCACGTTTCTGGGATTTCAGTTTGGCTGCATTTTCCTGACACTACACCTTTCTGCTTTGACATCTGGGCAGATTTTGGGCACCACCTTGTTTCATTCAAAAAAGCCTGCTTTTCATTAATTTAAAACGTGACTTGATTTGGAGTCAAGTGGCAGATCCTCTGTATAGCTCATACATTGCTTAGACTATTATTGTAGAGTTTGTCCATGTAAACAGTACTTTACTGCATGTGTTAGAAAAGAAGGCCATAACCTGAAAAATGCAACTCCAAATAACTACAGACTCAAAAGACTAATTGCCCAGCTCAGCCACACAGGCTCCACTGTTCTAGACAGAGGGATGCAGGAAGAGAGACTAAGGAAAGCTCTGAGAAGCCTTTTTATTTCTGTTTTCATGTGTCTGGGATAGATACAGTCACTGATTTTGCGGGAAGAAGACAGCACTTAGTTGTCAGAATAGCTTCCCTGCTAAATCAAGCGATATGATTCTCCTTACACACAAATATCAGCTACAATAATATCAGCTAGAATAATCTGGTTTTAAAGATTTGGTTCTTCTGGACACAAACACCTTCAAGCACACCTGAAAACTCCCAGCCTCCCCCCAACGCCTGCTAGCACTGTGCATGCCCAAAGCAAAGAGCAGGTCACTACTGACACATCCAGTGTCATGCCGGGAAACAGTGACAGTGAGTGGGACAAAGCCCAGCGCTGCCTCTCAGTGCTCCCGTCATAAGCCAAATTAATTTCGTTAAGCACTACAGCATACATTCCAGCAGAAGTGCCTCTAATCACCCCTTTGCATTGCTAAGATGCCTCTGTGGCCCTGGACTACAAATGGAGCACTTAGAATGAAACAACACTGTGACAAATGGCAAATAAGACCCAGTAGCTGATTTCCATCCGGTCCTCACAAAGGACCGTATGCTGGATAAACAGATTATTTCAGTCATGTGTTGAGATCTGTGTTAGAAGATCAGGATTCCTGAGCACAGAAGCGAGGCTTTAGTTGCAATTATGAGAATATTCCCATAGGTTTCCGAGCAGCACGTCTGCTGGCCATGTACTAGGCTTTCATGTTCCAAAGTCATCCAAGTAATGTATTTGCTTTCTGTTTGAGAGTTTCATTACCAGATGAAACATGATTTGTATGAGACAATAATGCTATATATTTTCAATCCTTAGAGCTACAGACTGAACCCAGAAAGGTGAGCATCTCAGCCTCGAAATGACTCATCTCCAAATACAAAACCCAGTTAATTTTTAAGAATGAAATGAAGATGCACTGTAGAATCTGTTGTGTGTACTCTAAAAAGACTATTACAATCATAATATAAAAATAAAACTGTAACCATCTAAGAGCTATTTGAAGGCAGACATGATTAAAACATTTTTTTCTTAATTGGCTTATATTCCACACCTTCCAAGTAACTTTTTATGCATGTATATCTGTTGGTTTTAATTCAGTGTTACTCCAAAAAGGCATCTTATTATACTGCATAAAATTCAAAATTTGCATATGGCAATGTCTTTCGTTTAATGACCTCATGATTAAGAAATCTGAAAGTTCACACTGAAACTGTACACTCAAATTTCATAAACTGCAAGAAAATTGTATGAATATATGCACAAATGCTATTTAACAGCATATAATATATGCAGTTATATATTTAGATTACCAAAACTAATTTCACAGCTGTTAATAGTCTTTGAGTGTAAGACATTTCCTCATACACTGAGATTTTCAACTGCTAAACTTGCTGATGAGACAAAAAAAATTCCTTGTCCTCAGAAAGTTTAACCCTGTATGTTAATATATGTTATTGCGCACTCAAATCTTTTTTTCATACTCCTCAGTCATTTTAAAGGAGCAGGAGAAATACTGGGTAGGAGAGTAGAATATACTTATTTAGCATTACAAGAGTTAAAAATGGGCAACTAGGTAAGGTGCTAACTGCCACTTTGACAGCAAAACAATTGTTCCTGCACTGAGTATATTTTACAAATGAGACTCTTCTTGAGACTATTAATTTAGGATGCAATCCCACCACTGCTGAGGTCCAAGGAAGTTTTGCCATGGACTTAAAAGACCCAAGATTTAAACCTTGATATAGATCCATTCAAGCAGTGATAAATAGACAAATGGCAGAAAAAAATATACAAATCTTTTACAGGACCCGAGTAATGCAAGATTTGGGGAGCCCTAATTTTTCCTGCTGGGAAGCCCCTGACTCACAGTTCATGCAGTGCCTTTTCCTAAGATGATTTCACCTCCACCTCCTCGCTACACAGAGGGAACAGTCAGGACTCACCTGCTTTCAAGGGGACTGTCTATTTTGGCTGATGCAAACAGCTTAGGTATTGCATTAAAGAAGTAACTGTACTGCAATGAATTAACTCTGTGGCTGCCTTCAATTTTCCTCTCTATAAGCTGTGATGAGCAATGGGCAGTAAGCCCAGACCCCACGTTAAGCAGCATGGAACAAGTTATGGACCATATGGAGAGAAATAAACTGCCACTTCATACACAGGATATCTATAATGCTTTTTTGCTTGAGTCAGCTAATTGCACATCCGCAAATCAGCACATTTATAACAAATGGAGCATTATGATATCATGGGAGATTTATTTAATATGATCAAAGTTTGCCAGAAAAAGTTCCCCTGAAAGTATGAAAGTACTTAAGAGTCCTGAGTGCCTGGGACATTTTACAGTCCCTATTAAACAAACATTTCCATGTTGTTTCATGGCAGCCAGTGGTGCAAAGGACGGTATCTTCTAAGCCACCACTGCAGCCACCAGCATGGGTATCTCCCTGCTGCAAGCAGAAGGCACCTCCTTGCTTATAGTTAGAACCAGCCACACCACCCCCACCTGCTCCAGCAGTAGGTATAGATCATCTACTGCTCCCATCAGTAGCCTCAGATGAGGCTTCTCATCTCCTGTCTTTTCCAGAGGCTGAGAAATAAGGAGTATAGACTGTTACAAACCCTCTTCTGTACTGCAGATTTTAAGAGGTGTAGCAATCCACGTAACTTTTTTTATGTTAAAACAAATCAATGACCTTGACCTAAAGAGCCATTAGCAATGGTCTGAGTGTCAATACACACTTACTTGGGGTATCAGCTGAAAAATGTTCTTTTACTTATGTCACCAAGCATATGCTATCACCCAACATTACTCCACAGCAGACGTGTTTTCACTTTCAGCTTGCATTTTTCCTTAGACTCTGGTAAAGAGATTATCACAAGTGGTTTCAGCAGCTGTAGGCAGTGGTCATTTGAATGGCACACATTATTTTTCATAGCTCTTAATTTATGGGGAGATCATATAAATTTCTGGGGTTTCAATTTGAAACAAGAAATACCAACTTTAACGTAGTCTAAAAGAGAGATTAGGAGCTTCTCGCTCAAAACTAGCACTTGCTCATTTCTAGTACTAACCTTTGTTATTTAATGTTATCCACTGCAGAGTAAGGTAATTCAAACATCATGTTTTACTGAGCAGATAAGATACTTGCATCATGAGGCACCTCTATAGCATGTTGTGGGCACCATAACCTGGTTGGAAGTGTTTTTATCATAAGCCCTCTAGAGGCACGTAGATGGGTGAGGTACAGTCTAGCAGGTGTGAAGATAAGGAGATGTTTTTCTGATGTAAGGGATGCTGGAGTGAAGAGAAGGCATGTCTCTCCAATCCCAAGAGATTGGAAGGGAAGAAGCTGACAAAAAATGATCAGAAATTACATTTAGCTGTATTTTTATAACTTGCAGTTCTCTAAAGGCATGTGCCTGCCTGATGTTCAGGTTGCCAGACTGAGAACATTTGAAACATTGGGAAAGCACTTTTCAAGACAGCAACATGATCCTTTAAAAGTCAGGGCCCAAAGCACACTAGTAAACTGAAGGCGGTGCTGCGCAGGACAGCTGCAAAAGCTGGTGATCTCTACTGCTTAGGGAAGTCAGATGCACTCGGATGGCATTTGTTGAGGTTATAGAAGGATGAGAGACTAGGTTCACACCAAGATGAAGAATGCCTGGCCTTGCTTCTGCACTTGTTTCTGATATTTGTGCTTCTCAGAATAGGACAGGTTGGAAATAATAGTTGGCTTATGGACACGGGGAAACTTCAACTTGCAGAAGGATCCCTGGAGGTGGAATGGGTATGGTCAGCAGTTTGTCATGTCAAATCGCCACACCTTTCACTACTGTTTAACACACTGTGGAGTGGACAGACAGGGAAGGTTTGTCCTGTAATAACAGTAGAGCATCCATATTCCTTCCATTTTTTTCATATCTTATAATAGATAAGTAGTAGTTCTTACAATAATCCCTTGTAACATTTACCAGGATGCTGAGCTACTTTTGCATGATGTGATACCTGCTCCTTTCTTGCTGAAGTTGGTGAAAAAACTCCCATTAGCAATTTCAGCTGCAGCAGAAACTTATCTTTCATATCATCTGTATCATCAGCCAGGCAGTAAAACAAGGTAAATCATACTGGGCTATTGGAGCCCCATCTTATATCCAGTGTCTGCACTGATGGGCAATGAATGTGGCCTTGATGTTTGCAGATATGCTTCAATTGGGAAGAATAAAAAATTACACCCCAGCACAAACAACAGTCTGTACAACTGAGTATGTATTTAGACTAAGTATCTTCATGCTGATAAAAAGTGAACATTGCAGGTCTAATCATTTGTAGCTTTCCATCACAGAAAAGGTACAGCCCTGTTCAAGGTAGGCATAAAACAGCACCAAATGTAAATAAACTGTACTTAAAAATCTGTATATTAACATGCTGTAATCAGCAGGGGTTTTTTACCCCTCAATTTCATACCAAGAATAATTTTCATATTATTTTAATAAAAATAAACACAAGGAGGGCTAGTGAATGCAGATGTGCAGCAAGCAAATCCTTTGTCCAAAACTACTGACAATACTTAAAAAACAGCAGCCCATTCCTTTCCCCGCCTTCCCTCCTTCCATTATTTCTTGGCAAAGATTTGTCCCCATTGCCTGGCAGATACAACTATTTCATGAGTGCCAAAATTGAAACAGGATCCCTGAGCACATTTGTGCACCAGACTTGTTTGCATGCAATGTTTGGGATTTTTCAAGATGACTATGTATTTTTCTAAATCAAAGCTGCACGTTGTTTGCAATGCACAAGACACCAAAGAGGAAAGGAAAGACTATTTCGAATAACGGCAGAAGCATTCTTGCTTTCCCATGATTTGTACTCTTTTTCCCCTAGCAACCTTCCTTACCTCTTCTAAAATGATGTTCTCGTGGTATGTCCCCTGTGACATTCCCATCATGCAGATACACCATACAGTGCCACTTCTCAGGAGTTATGTGTCTACTAAATGGTCAGTTACACAACACGTGCAGGTTGGCAGCAAGTGGCTGGTCAACCAGACCATGTGCTGTCTTTACCTCAGGAAGGGCTCCAGTTTCAATCACTCTCCTCTCCACCCACTTGCCGAGTCTCACAAACCAGTGACTTTTATTCCTCTGTCAAACTAGGCTGACTCAGAAGAGTCTGCTGGTCAGCTACTGGAAAGGTGGTAGAGAGAAGGGAAAGGATGGGACAGACAGAAAGGTGAAGCAACTGCATAAGCCTTATTTCCTTAGGAAAGCAAACTAAAGAGAGGTTGGTAGTGAGGGCCACCCAAAGATTCACTGCTCACCTCCACCAGTGCCCTCAGCAGCTCCTGTATCTGCAGCCAACGATCACCAAAGCCTCCATACTGGCATGCATAGTTCCTTTTAAAGTCAGCTTCAGGCTATTGCCAAATACAGTATCATTTCACTGCTGATGTTTATATGTAATAGTATCCAGGACTAAACTTCAACTAAAAGCACTTCAGGCAGTATATTTAGGCATTTTGGCTACACATAGCCTGTTGCTGATTTCATTAAATCTTATGAAAGCAACCCCCCGTAACAATAAAACTTGAAGGTGCAATAAGGCTGGAAAGCTATCATAAAGCTGATCCATTGGGACCAGCATGAAGAATGGTCATCATCCATCTCACAGGCCATGTCACAGGTTTTGGAGTTGCCATGAAATTACTTGTGTCCACAACATGGAGAAAATGTTCCTATGGTTTGTGGCAATTTTCACAAGTCAGAGTCGATAAAGATTCTTCCATAGTTCTTAGAGATGAGCTAAAAAGTCACTGGAACAATGATCTCCAAACTTTTCTGACCACACACCCCATCACTAAAAAACTTTATGCACCCCAATACATATGTATTTATAAATTATATACATGTACTACCGAAGTTCTAAAATCTCCTTCCCATGCCCCAGTGGACTGTCTCATGCACACCTCACTTTGGAGACCATTGCATGAGAAGATGACAAATAATACAGACTGTTGTCTGAGCCCCAAAAGGAAGCTGGTCTAGTAAAATGTCAAGATTTTATGAAACAGGATCCTTTTTTCTGCAGAGCCACAGTGTCCAGCAGAGTGAAATGTATAATGACTGGAAAATCGCTGAGAAAAAAAAATAAATCCAAGGCAAAGCAATTTTCAGTAAAATTAAGTTAATGTTGATTAAGAAGAATAAAGAACCAAATCACCTTTGAATAACCATGAGAAATGGAAGACTCAGTTATTCTGGGGTACTGAGCCATAAAAAAAAGACCATATAAATTCCTTTGACTTCAAATTTATACTTGATAAGTAGTAGCAAACACAGTTACAACTCATAAGGGTGAAAGTTCTTTATAGTTCCTTTATTCCCCATCTTGTCCTCTCCTTCATTTTGGGAATTACAGACTTTTTCCAAAAGTGTAACTTTCAAGTTCTCTGGCATTTTTTTACTGCCTAAAACATGTAGGTTTTTTGTCAGCACTTCAGACAGACTTGTCAAAAGATAACCCTCCCACCTGAAGCTTGACATAAAAGTTTAGCCCTTGAGCCATTATACAGACTGGGAGTGTTCAACAATTCAAGACGTGCTTTTTGTAATAGCACCCTGGTTTTCTTATAACAGCATTGAAATATTTAGAACTGTTCTTTTGCATAACTGATACAGTGTTTTGAAAAAAAAAAAAAAAATTAAAAAGAGAACCGAAAAACACAAGTCAACAAACTACAGAAAGGAGAAGTGGATGGAGAGAATGGGGAAAGTTTCAAAAGTACCTCATCACTCCTTTTCTGCTAATGCCTTTCCAAGCCTGACTGCTTTCTAAAGCTCCACCATCTGCCAAGCTCCAATTCAGGAGGGCTGAGATGAGGTGGTGGAGGTTCTCTAAGAAGGAGCAACAAACCACCTACAGTACATCTTCCACTTGCCCAGTGTTAAGGCAGCCCAGCCTCTACAGTAATGCTAAGAGCCACAGCCAGGTGGGATCAAAAGGCAAATTCCTCTTTCAGGTGCAGCAACCATTAATTCTCAACCCCAACAAGAATATGGAAATCAGCATCCAAAGCTGTATAATGATTAAATTGTTAATTAAAAAAACCCCACAAGACTTTTGAAAGATTTAATAAATTGCCATAACCTCCAACCTCTTCCCCGACATCCATGCTGGCTTCTCTCTACACCCTGAAGAGCTTACCAAAATCAAAATTGATGCAGAAACCTTCAGTCAGCTCACAACAGGATCTCTCACAGTGAACTTTATAATTGGTGTGTTATCAGCTGAGCAACATTACAGCATTATTTGGCCTGCTGAAACCAACTCCCCAAAGTGCAAACAGAATACAAATCAAGCAAAGCTCTGAATTGTCTCTTGGGCTGCATACTCAGTTTAGGCAGTTACAGCTTAATGGATAAAACAGTGACCTCCAAGACCCCTATTCAAATCCTGCTTGCGTTCCCGTGACAGGCGCTGGAACTGGGTTAGGGAGCATTAGTTTCAAAGAACCATTTTCCTAAGTACTGTCCGCATTTTTTGCCATGAGCCTTTTCTCTTCAATATTTCTGCCTTCCTTGCCTGTCTCATCTCTTTCTGCTTAGGCTGACTGGCTTCTAACACCCAGACAATGGTCCTTATTTACTTAACAATACAACCACAGCTGGAAATCAGACAGCGGATTTGGGGAACACTCCTCTGAAATACGTGATGTGTGAAAATAAAACTTCTCTGCCTCACTGAAGGTTATGGTAGCCTGCACAGGGAATGGTTTCCAGCTTCCAGCTTGGCATTGCACAGCTAGTGGACTCTTCATCATTTGTCTGGTTTTCCATCCCTCCCTCATATCTTTACTGGATAAAGGCAATTTGCTCTTCAGGACTCCTCCCGTTTAACCCAGAACAAGAGAAAAGGGAAAATAGAATAAAACAACAGCTATTAATTGGTGTGCCATATCCCTCATTGCTCTCAGTCCCTCACTTCCACTGCCACTTAGGTTCATATCATTTTAAAAATGAGAATAAGAATAAAACCTGCTGATACACGAGATTTTTCCATGTCTTGGTTTCTATGCAGCCTCTCTCGGTCTGCAACATGCCTGAGGCAGGTACCGCCAGCCCTTGCCATGCACGCTGCCACGCTCACTGCTGCCAAACTCGCTGCCCAGCTCTGAATTTGGAGTCTCAAGGCACTGAAGCATTTAACAAAACCCTCCCAGAAAACAGGCAGAATACTGCTCACTCAGCAGTTTGTACTTCCACCCAGCAAACTGGCTGTGGAACCTACCATTACCTGCTACACAAGTACCACTCTTGCTTTGCTGGCTGGTGCTGGATGAACTAAAAAACCCTTGGATGAACATAAGGTTCAGAAAAGACAAGGGTTTGTTGCAAATTCCATTTTACCGGTGATATTCTATTCTATTCTATTCTATTCTATTCTATTCTATTCTATTCTATTCTATTCTATTCTATTCTACCAGTATCCCTTCAAGACAGGTTTTGGGATCAGTCTCTTCAAACCTACCTTCACCCCAGGGCAATCTCAGTCACGTGCCAAAAACAAGACTCACACTTCACATGCATCTGTGCTCGTCTCAGATCACAGGTGTTACACAAGATGCAACTCAGTGGATGGAGCTCGTTGGCACTTGCAGGTTCACAGGCATAGCTGAGCTGCAGAGCTCTTCACAGGCAGGCTGGAAACGGTGTAGTACCTGCTCTGCCACAGCAACACCCACATCTCCAAAGAGAGGAGGCAGACCATGGTTTTATCAGAAGGAATTAACAGTGACCTCTTGATTTAACTAATTGCATAAACTTACAAAAGGAAAAAATTACTATGATGAAAACCCTTGGAGGTCTCTGGGAAGTGAGTGTACTCTACTGGAACGGGAGCCCTCTGAAAGCAAGGTATGAGGGCAAAGTCCCTCTGTATGGGCCATGACACCAAAGAGCCAGGAAGCAGAGGGCTGGCTGAATGGTAGGAGAAAATGAGAGGGGTTTTGTAGATTTACGTTTTCCTTCAGTTTTTCATCTGTACATTTTATAAACATTTGCAATTAAATCATCCACTCCAGATGTTACAAATAAGTACCGTCACATTTTGACATATGCCAGCTTGAGATAAGGTTAGTTTCCAGGTACCGGACTAATATTATGGCATTCCTCAAGCAAAATTGTGCCTCTGTTTGAAAGTGAGATGCTCTAATGAGCATCCAGCTCATTATAATAAAGGCAACACAGTGTGCAAAGTGTCCCTTCAGAGACACTGCATGGAGCAGTGTGAGAGCCAGCACTGTAGGGTGAGGGAGAGAAAGAAATGCATCCTGCTGAGCAGGGTTACCAGCAAACAACCAGGACAGAGCTGGTGGGGGTATCAAGGTATCCTCAGCGTCAGCTGCAGACTCATGTTTCCAAAACAGCAGAGCTCCCCAGCTCATTCCTAAAGGTACTGGCCAGCTTGGTAGCCATCCATGACTATGATGCCTACCATGTGTATCCTTCGTTCAGGGGCACAGAGAGCATCACTTGACCAAGAGCCAGAATAGCCCACAGGCCATACTTGTACTGAGCCAATATGAGCCATACTATTTGTGCAAACTAAGAAACTGGTTATACTTATGCATGATCTCCATGTAAGACTTGTTTTACACTCAAACAACAGCAAAAAATTATTTTATCCTTTTCATTCGCAGTATTTTGGTGCACATATAAGGACATTCTTATTCTGAAAAAAAGAATAAGGAAATAGTATCCCTTAATCCTTCAACATATTCAATAAGAAGTCAAAAACCTAATTGAAAGACATCAACTCAGGTCTGTCTTGCAGTAACGAAAACAAATTAAGGCCAATTCAGTTATTTCAGTTCTATTTGTTTTAGTGGTAAGACCGGGATTTCTAAAGATACCTCAGGTAGTTAGGTACCCCTCTGAAATCCAAGGGAGACTTGGCACCTGGTATCCTCTGTCTGAGCTTGTTTATAGGAGCAGTGTTTATGTTGGAAGTGTGTTGGATGGTTTAATTCCAGACTACTGAAAAGCAGCCTCCAGGTCATAGATCTGCTGCAGTTAATTTGGCAGAAGCAGCACTGTCTCTTCAGAGAAGGGCAACATAAATCTGCAAATACAGCTTCTGTCTGGGGGAATAAACAGCTTTAATTTGCTGTAGAATGACAATCACTGGCAAATGTAAAAAAAAAAAACAAACCAAACCACCAAACCCCAAAAGACTCCCACAGTAGTAAAGCACAGATCCTCCAAAAAACCACATCACCAGTGCCGATGCTGTACAAGGCTTTGGGTATGCTGTGTGGCCCAGGACAGGTTAGAGAACGGATGATGGATTACTATCCTTTGTGCTCATCATGTGCTTCAGGTTTCCTTGAGGGTACAGGCGAATGAGCATGTAATCTGTAAGGAGTTACCTGCACCCACCCTGATCTGTGTGGGGGCACATGTCACTGCAGGGAAGGGGAAACAGGCAGGGGAAAGGAAGCACAAGTGGCTGTACCAAATGCTAACGAGAACATGAAACAGAGAAACGAGACCCAAACCATCCATTGTCCGTCTGTCCTAGGCACTCTTTTTCAACGTGCTTTTCTTTAAGGAGGAAAGATGGTTGTGACCTCCTTGTCTACTGCTGGCACTCTCCTTTCAGAGAAACAACTAGCAGGATTAAAGTGTATGCAGTAGCTCACGCCTGTGTTAGCTCATTTGACTATTACTTACTCTAAGGAAAAATCCTGCAGTTCTGAAATCTGAGAATTTCCACTGGAGACTCACCAACTTAGCCACCAAGACCCAAGATCACAGAAATAAAAAATATATTTTAAAATATGTTTTAAATTTATTTAAAAATTTAAAAATGCTAAACCCAATGTATAGTTTAAAATAATTTTCAATCTATTTCCATAATGCTACAGGAAATTTCAGTTAGCAAGATGTGTAGTGCATTAAAAGAGAAGCAATCAAAGACATTGTCAGAAAAACAAATGGGATAAACTGTAAACAGCAATCACATCTTTCAGATATTCAAGATGGGCACCACTGGTTTCTTGGTCTTAAATGGAAGATTTATCATTATGGAAATGATGCTAAATTCTACTTAAAAACAAATCAGAAAAGGCAAAATCAAACTGATGCCTCCAGTACAGTACCCAAACGAGGACAATCATGGCAATTTTGCTTTGCATCAGAAAACAGTTTTAAGCAATAGCACTATATTTCTCAACCTTCATATGCTTTTACAGCTTACAGTACTATTATCGTTTAAACTGTCTCTGGGAACATACATTTCTTGTGTTTGAAGAACACCAAATCAATGTACACCCCTCATGCAGGTCAGACCTGCGGCGAGCTGGGATTGCTGGGGAAGGTTTGCTTTGCAGCTCAGGCAGAGGGGCTGAATGGGTTGAGGGAGAATCTCTTCTATGTATTTCCCTTTCTTCAGTAAGCAAAAATGCCCCACTGAAAAACAGCATTTGTAGGTTGTCACAGGATAAAACAAACCTTAAAAAAATAAATCAAGCTTAACAAAGGGGCTTCTTCTTAACATGGCTAATGGTTCAGGTTCCTCTACAGACAAAGACGCTGTTTGACCTACTGCTCTAATTAGAGTAGTAGTGATGTTGACATTTGTGTTGTGTAAAGCAGACATGTTAATAGCCAGAGGGAAAGCTGTCAGTGCCTCTAAATATCACAGCATTCGTGGTGATGCATGATGCAGCCTTTAAATATTCAAATAATCAATTCAATGCTTAACTTCTTTTATTGATAACAAGAAACAACCCCCAAATCAGAAAAAAAAGAACAACAAAAAACCAAAACCAAAAAACCACCACCAAAAGCAATCCCAGCTTCAGTTAGTGTTAATGATGAAAGATTAACAGGCAATACCTAAATCAGTTTTATTCTGCTGAGTATAGTATTTCCTTCCAGATTGTATGTAATCCAGTTTTGCCATGAAGAAACACAAGCAATTTGTACTCTCTGGGTTTTCAATTACTATTAAAATACTAACAACCACCAGAGACTGTGGTTCATACGTTCGTATGTGTCAAATTCACTTAAGCATGAAAACAGATACCTCTTCTCATTTATAAATACATGAAGTGAGTTTTAATTTAACTCTGATCTATTGCATCATATTCCCTTGACACGAGCCACACCATTGCTACAGGCGGGCACTTCACGTTTTACAGACCAAAATCCCCGCAGTAAATCCTCTCTTTGCAGCGCACAAGTACCCTAGAATGATGGAGAGTCCTTAATGCTGCGGCTCAATTACCTCCAACCCCCTTTCAGATCCTTTCCCCAACGTGTGATGTTCTCAAGCCCACTTTTACCCAAGGCAAAGCTGAACATTAAGTACAACAGACTGACAGGAGGTTTCATACTGCAGTCCAAGACTGAAGCTCTCCATTCCCTCCTCCTGTATCCCAAGGAAAGAAGTCTCCTACAAGTGCGGAGATGGAGAGAGGCTCAGCCTCACTCATCACGTCCCACAACATCCTGCTGGCTCGACACAACCCGTCCGGGACACTTTTAGAGTCTGTTTTGTAATTAATTTCTGTAAGTGGATAATTGAATCATTAAGCTGAATTAGAGCAATACGATAACGCACAAAACAAAAATGTAGCTCTTTTTTATCTCACTGTTCATTCCAGCCTTCAAAACCACTGCAGTGCGATTCCTACTGTCAAAGACTTCTGAAGGAAACAATTTAACCTGGTAGGCACCATGCTGTCCAAGCTTAAAAAAGTTAAGACCTTTACAATGGCATGTATTTTTTTTATATGTAGATTGCACCAAATGCCTCCCATTCCTTTACTAATGATTTCAATTTTTTCCCCAGCTTCTTAAGACGGTTCCACTTTCCTTTGCATGGCATCCCATGTGGCTAGCATTGCTCTAAGGGAAGGCACATGAAGCTCATGTCTTCCCTATACAGCTCCAAACACAGCACATGGATGTATATATACGAAAGGTAATGAGATTGTCTTAAAACACATTACGGTGAAGGGATCTGTGAGCCTGCAAACATGTTTGGAGGGTAGATTATGAGGAGACACCCCCCCCCGAACAGCAGCAGAGTTTTGGGTTGCTTCAGTACAGTAAAATCTGTACCTTGTTTGTTGATAATCAAGAAAAATCAAGCCTGAAATGACACTCATGTATAAAGAAGATAAGGAAACAGGGTCACAGTACACTATACATCACAGCAGGGGAGGGAAAGTTAAGTTCATGTCATTCACTCTTCGCTGCACAAATGCTGCTATTCCCTATTGATCTCCACAGCAATTATAAGTAGCCACAGAAAGCCATTTCCACCACCAGGACACTGCTTTCCAGAAGCAGTTTTGCTGTTTACAATACCCTGGGGAAAAAGACGGAGGAATGCGGAGGAAGGAATGAGATTCTCCCTCAAATTTGTTTTATACTGACAGATGTCCATTGATCTTGTAGGAGGTTTTTTTCTCATTTGCAAGGACATATCCTTCCATTTCCTGAAACTCCCTGCTCAGAAAATTAGACCATTTAAGCATAAACTGGGGCACTAGAGGCAGATACAACAAACACCAGGGGAAAGTGCAGACATACACAGGGCAGCAGCAAGACACAAGGCCACAGCAGATGGCTTACAGTTACTACTGGGCAAGAGAAGGGAGCCGAGGCAGGTGATGTGGCAGGTACATCAGCATTAACAGGGGAGATGCTGCCCCACCTAAGAAGTGACCCAAGAAGGATGAGTTCAGAAATGCAAAGCTCCTGCTGCTGTCTCTGGAGTCACTCATCTCCTGCTTGCAGAGAAAGGTCTCCCAAAGAACCAAGCTGAGACCCTGTCTTTGGAGAAGGGGCCAAAAGCAACGATTGTTTGGTCTCCAAAAGGGAGAAGATTTTGTGGAAGACTGCAGATGAACATTGCAACAGAGAAACTAAGGATGGTGTAAACATACTAACTGAGCATTTCCAGGAAGCAGCCTGTGAGAGGACAGAATTGGCCCATGTAACGCCGTCATGCACAGTTCAGTTAGGGCATTTAGACCGCATTATGGTGGCCTTCAAAGTCCCAGACCCACCTCCCACACATCACCAGTCGAATTTGTCATAGCATGCGAGATGCCTCTTCCTTTCCACCACATCCTCCTTTTTTCAGGAGGAAACCAGCTTTGCCACAGCGGGCTCAGAGCTAGCAGAGGAACAAGCTATATTTATCCTAGAACATTTGCAACTCCTGATGGATCTAGAACATACCATAGTAAAAAGAAATAAACGCTATTTTTCGGTATTGCTGTTAGCACTTGCACAAGCCAAGTGCTGTAAAACAGCATCTGATGTGATAGTGCTTTACATACTCCCTGCAGGGACAAACCACCACCTGGAAGAAAACAGGGAGGAATCAGGCCCTTTATTAACAGGAGGCCCAAAAGACCCGTATCTCAGTGAGAAAGTTTTGCAAATTCATGGTACAAATTTGTACTCTGTCTCCTCTTTATCTGTTCAGCATGTAACTGGCACATCATTTCCAGGCATTACTATAAAGCAATTTATTTCTCCAGACAATAGGTGGGAACAGTAGGTTCCTCCAGAGCCAGTACTGCTCCTGCTTTTAAGCTTGGCTAAATGCAACCGCTGCAGTCTATGGCAGCTGGCAGGCTGAGCCACAGAGCCTGCTGTGAATTACTGTTAACAAACACATTTGGTTTTATTAAGCCTTTCTTCTTCCTCCAAGTGTTATAGTCGTGGTTTCTGGAGTAATCACAGGCACTGTTTAGAAACAACCTGGATATGAATGCTTGAAAAGCCCTCACAAGGTTCACCTTGAAGCTGCTGAGCGTAGGGGTTTACTGGCTGCACCAGAGATGCACCTGCAACCTACAGGGTCCGATGCTTCGTGGGGGGATCAGTCTCAACTCCACAGTCCTCAGCGGCTTCATCCAGGGTGCCCCCTTCCCTGTGAGGTTCCCCAGCCTACCCCCCTACCCTGGCAATAGGGCTTCCTTGTCAGAAATCAATGTTAAAATTCAGATTAGTGTATCAGGGCAGCAACTCCTACTGTGCATGCTTTCAGACCAGATCAGCGAGGAAGTAGGGACCTCACATGAATGGAGACCCTGCATCTGCAGCTGAGTGGGACGGGAGTGGGAGGAATGCAGAGGAAGAAACAACTTTCAGGGTTTCAGATCCATTATTTTTGTCCAGAGGAGCTGGACCAGACCACAACTTCCCCCTAATACCATTCACTTTCATGAAGCGGTAGTGTTCGTAGCTATCAGGATTTCCACTAGGAAATCTGTGAGCTTTCTTAACTTCCAGTGTTCATAATGGGGCTGTGCCCGCAGTGATGGAGAGGGCTGTGTAAAGGATGCTACAAGAACCCACAGCAGGAAGCCAGTGGTTCAGCAGAATTACACGCTCACAACCCACTATCGGGGTTCGGTGTCTGCCTGAGCAGAGCCACCAGCAAACGGGGCTGAGGAGAAGGGACTGAGGCTGCCGGACAGGGTGCAGGGTGAGAGCAACATGCGGACCAAGTTTTCCAGAGGCCTCCGAAGTCAGACAGTAAGTTTTGCATGTTCTGAGCCTGCCAAGCCAAGAAGGGATGTTGCTTCACAGCTGCTGAGGCTGTGAGCCCACTGCCCTGCAAATGGATCTGCTTCTCCCATTGTCCTGAAATTCCAGGCTTGGCTCACACCACATTTAATTAAGGTTTGAAGCTTTCTTTTTTTTTCCAAAAATCCAGTACTGAATAATAACACTTCTGATTAGCCAGCAAAAGAGATGACTGCTATTGGACTGAAAGCTATAAGGCATCCACAAAGTCTCAAAAGGTACCAGTCTGGGTACCAATCTAATGCAGTAGAGGATAACAGGTAATTGCAGGCTCATACATTATGGGGCCAAAGCAAATTACCTGCTGATGATGTCTTTATAGCACTGATGCTGGGGGTGGAGGGATGGTTGCCAAATGGAAACCCGCTCAGCCTTGGGAGCCAACTGACATTCCTATACCCAGGATCACATTGTAGATACTCACAGCAGATGGAAATTGATGGCTGTAATCTCCAGGAGGAGGATGCTAGCTGTACTAGGGCACCCCTGCTGCCCACCCCATGTGGCATGACTATCAATCTGATGTGTATTATTAGTACAGTTCAAGGTTACAGACTATTGCTGGAGAAAGAAATAAAAAATCCACAATGTGCAATTGCTGAGGGAACAGAGAAAGAAGATGGTAATTTTTGTCAGTTCACTGGATGAAGATACGACCCTTGAGCAGCTCTAAAGTTAACACATGGGTATTAAGCAGGACACACATACGTTTCTGTTCCTACAGCTACATAGTGTGGTTCTCTGCCTGCCTGGTCGCAGCATCAGTGCAGCTGGTTTTTACAATGCTGGGTCACATAAAGTGAGAAAGACGATAGCGGAGATGACCTTTAATGTAGCATCAAAGGTATATTTTGAAGAGTTGCATTTCCACTGAAATACCGTTCAGCTCAGTGCAAAATCGGTTCTGTGAGATACTGACATTATGAAGAGTGATGGGTGGTGCTATGGAGGGAGTGCTGCGCGCTACATCCAGCTGCATGAGGAAGCAGAGCACACCCACGTGCCCCATGGTTGGCACTGCCGGTTCAGGGGATTCAGGGCCCCCTTTGTCTCTCTGACTTTCTGGAAGAGACAGAATCAGGGCAATTAACTTTTCACTATGTGCTGCACTTGCTGTCAGCAGATTTCCTAGCATGTGCACAGCCACAGGAGCAGCCAGATTTTGCTCCTCCCCCCTTTATTTCCATGGATAAATAACCTCGCATACATCAAGATAAATTTATCTTGGGTGGAACCTCAGGAATGTCATTGTGGTAAGAACAGAAATTATGTGGGCCATAGTACAGATTAAACCATGTCACTGGGGAAAATAATTTCAGATGTATTTATCTCATAATTAATAGCCACTAACTTTTTTAGAGGAAAGAAATCTTGAGAATATTTTACTAAATGCAAGTTTAAAAGAAAACAGAATATTGATTTTAGAGAATAATTTGCATATGCTTGTAATGATAAAACATTCTTCTGATACATAGTTCACAAACATAACCCCAGGCCAGAGTAGGCGGAGACTAACATTGATTTCATGGAAGCAGACAGAATATGCATCAGTTTGAAAGCTGGCCTTACCATTTTCGCTCTTTGAGTCAGCAGCAGAATGGCATAATCGGAAAGCATTTTTAAAAATATCCACTGTGGCTGATACAGCTGAAAAATATGCTCTGAAACAGCTCTGATGACATACAGAGTGATAGAAAATGGCACTTAAAATATAGCATGATTTACACAGACACCCCTATTAGAACATGAGTTACTTCCTAAGATACATGCACCCTATAATGATTTACTCCAATTTTTAAATTAGAAACAAACAGGAAAAAACCACCACCCAGAAGCCCATAATAAGACACACAGTTATGTCTGTGTTCTTTCATCTTGGAGTTGGTAGACACTGCTGCTGAGGATATTTTGTCTTTTCCCCCAAGCCTAGCAGTAGTGGCACATTCTGCTTTCAACAAATGGTCATGAAAGGATGCTTTGCTTTCAAAAAGGAATATGAAGGGACTAGAGAAGACCAAATTGGCTTGTCCAGAGCACCTCTTTGTAGTGAAAATCTGCCCTCCAATTTCATAGAGATGCTGTGGTTGAACCCCGTCTGGAGTCATCTGCCACAGAGCAGTCCCACCGCCAGGGCTGGAGGATTTGGCTTTCCATGTCCAGAGCCAGGTGCATTGTTAAACCCAATACATTATTCAGCTACCAGATTTCACTGCAGATTTGGCAGTTTGCTAAGATACAAAGGTTATTCAGCACACATTATTGCTTAGGAATCATTTGCCTATTCATAGTACATCATTTACATATTCTGGAGTTTTTTAGCAAGGTTGTTCTACGCACAGTAGATATTATAACAGAACATTCAATACATATTGAAAAGTCACCAGTTCTTGTTTCATTTTTGCAGATTGAAGGGTGAATTTCAGGACAGGATGAAGCAGATGTGTAATTTTGTATCCCTTGTAGTGGTCTCAAAGAAAAAGTGAATAACCATCATTTAAATCTGATGGCAAGCTCTCTGCAGCAACAACGACATCCCTTATGCATTGGAGGCATTTCTGAGGATTTTGCAAGATATCCCTATCTATGCCTTTTCTGTACCAACCTCTTCTTCTCAGAGATCCTTTTGCCCATCTCCAACATTCATTTTGGAGCCACATCACACATCCACACCAAATCCGGTGTCTGAACCTGCACCCCACTCACCTTACTGTCAACAGAAAGGCTCTCCCCCTCCCCCAAACCAAGGGATATTGACAGTTTCCATCAAGCTATCCTTGTTGAAGCAGAAATTTTAGACATGACAGTAAGAAATAAAAAGCCCAGAAAGAAAACCACAGCAGTGTGGCATC
This sequence comes from Morus bassanus, assembly GCA_031468815.1. Lineage (NCBI taxonomy): Eukaryota > Metazoa > Chordata > Aves > Suliformes > Sulidae > Morus > Morus bassanus. The sequence goes on from CM062572.1 coordinate 14,533,890, forward strand.
ATCATGAGGTGTGCCCTAAACAGATGAAAGCTGCTGTTGTAGAGATTATGAGTAATTTTTACAAAGGAGAAAGTAAAACTTTATACAACCCTACAAAAAAACAATTCCTCCTGTGAAATTGTAGCCTTTTCATGTATGCTGTCCTCTCTGCATGGACTCCTCTGCTGCTTTGTATATGGGTTTACTGCTGCCTCAAATATTATCAGAGTGCCCCATGTTCCCAACAGAGCAGGGACTCTACTGCCAGCAAGCTCCTTCTAGATATGAAGCTTCTTCAAGTGCCAAATGACCTTCTGTAGCTTTTCCTTTGGAGCTGAGTTGCGTGAGAACAAACTACTTCTGCTACACACAATCTTGATTTTTCAATTTTGTTTAAATTAAATTGGGACCATTACTATGACACTCCCATAGCATCTTCCAGAAACAGGGAAGGGAACAGAGAAGAGAATCCTTCCCCCTCTCCCAGATGCACCACCGTCGATCACACAGGACTCCTCTCTGTTGACATCTCTCAGGGACAGAGTATGGAAGTGCTTTTAATTATTTGTCTCTTGGCTGATGTGCTACAGTCTTTGCTTGGGAAGAGCAGGCAAAGAAGCATGGGAGGAAACTTATGTGGTTTGTGGTAGTTCGTAGCACGCTGGTTTTACTGAGGGTTTTTTTTTTTTGTTTTAATGAGTCTCTTCTGTCTCGCTGTCAGCTCTGAAGCAAGTCTTCCTGCACAGAAAGCCCAAACTTTCCATTGCACAGAGACAACAGGCTACACCACCCAAGACTAAATTCTACATGCAGTTATTTCCAGTTGGTGATGCCAGAAAACTCACCCAAAGCCACCATGCAGGTGAGTGGCGAAGCCAGAAACAGACCCAGGAGCTCCAGACCACCAGGCCAAAGCTCAGATGCAGATCGCGGCACCGTTCCTCCTCTGCTCATCCTTTTCAAACAAACCGCTATGCTTATAGGAAACATCACCCCAATTCCTAGACAGCTACATGTGGCAGAAGGAGAAGGGAAAAGAGAAAGAACAGTAGTAACAGGAGACAACTACAATCTCCAAATTTTTACCATCTGCACACTGTATTTCCTAACAAGGCACCTCCATAAAAAGAAAAGCCTTTTTAACAATGCTGAGGATTAAACCCCTGTCAAATCTGACGACTAAAAGCTTACTCAGAAACTCTGATGTATTTCTTGGGGATTAATGACACTTGAAAGCAGAACAAACCACCAGCACTACAATAAACAACCAAATCAAAACCATCATTTTTGGTTATAACAAACCTTTTATTTCAAATTAAACTAAAAACTAAGTGTTGTTTTCCAATTTGGGATACTTTAAGACCTTTCTAGGGCTAGTTTCATAAGGGGATTTAAAAGCATGATTTCACAACCACTGGGGAAGCTACCTTGGGTCTGCGCCGCAGATCTCTGTCCTGGCCATCTCTCTTCCCTGGAAGTGAGAAATTCTTGCAGAGGTGCAGTGAGCTGGGGTGGGTGCTGCATCCTGAGGTACCCTCGCTTCCCCCTGCCCAGGCTCCTTCTGAGTACACATTCATCTCCATGCGGGCCTGCAGGTTATTCTTCCCAAAGCAATAAGTACACGGGTTGATTTCTATCAGTGATATTAATTATGATTTAAATCAGTAAGATTAATTAAACCAGGGTTTCCTGCACTATCTTCATTTTGGTTCGCATTTGTGCTTTTTAAAGCTGTTCTCCCAAAGGAAACTCTTATTGGTTAGAAGAAACTTGGTGCTTCCTTAGGTGATCAGGAGAATACATTATTCAGTATCTAAACGCAATAAGCAATTACACAGATTAAACACACCTTTATTCAGAATTTTAATTTTTACATTAACTTAGGCAAAAGTGAATGATGTACATTTTGCATTTCATTGATTTTTTTTTTCTGGTTTTGATTTGCCATGCTGTGTAGAGATGGAAATTTGAATTTTAATTCACAGCATACAAAAATAAGCTTACGTAACTCCCTCAGTGCTATCTAAAAATTAATGTTAAAAATATTACAAAATAGAGATTAAGTATCATCTGCCATCACACTGAACTGACAGACTCTACGCTTGGTCTCTCCCACAGCTTTAGAGCTAGCAGATCTCCTTGATTAAATTTTTATTCATAATCAGAACACCAGGAAAAAAACCAAAAAACTTTATGCTTATTCTATTGAGTTTTCAAATTTTGAATTCACGTTATTCAGCTGATGCAAGTGAACTAACAGGAATGAATGCAGCCCTCTGTGCTTATGCAGGAAGAGGCAACAGTGGTTTAACATTTAAACGCAAACCACTTTCAGACTGCCACCTTTTCTGTGAGTAGACATTCTGTGTAACTTCAATACCCAGTATGTAGCACTGACTGAAGTATTCTTAAGTGAAGGTAGATTTTAACAATTCTTTTTTTAAAGATATAAAACAAGCGAACACAAACCTTCATCCAGCCAAGCAATGAGCTGTGGCACGCACTCACAAAGGCTCTCAGCCTGAGAATATAAAATACAGTTTATATATTACCTTTTATATATTTGTGGCTTATCAAAAGTAAAACCCAACCCCTAAATCCTTCTACTATGCTGCCTTCTTGTATTGGCTTTCCACCCCAGGTGAATTTCCATGTTACTTAGTTTTCATAATAGCACATGTTCGATAAAAGCTTTCGCTCTTGTTTCAGAATGAGACCTATATATTAATTTCATTTCCATAATTCACATTTACAAAGCTACTGATTTCCGATTTCATTCATGATTTGCCACCTGATGCTGCTTCTAACCAAGTACCAAGTAAAGAACCTTCTCCCAACCTCTGAAGCTGCTCAGCCATGAATTGACATGTAGCTATAGAAGTATTTCAACATCCGTAGCAAGACTTCAAGGAGAAACTGCATTTCTCGCATCTCCCACCTTTTCCAAACAGTGTTCAGAATAATGATCAGGTGATCAGATCCACTGAAGGCAGAAAATAATCTAATAACGGCTTTCTCGTCCTACAATTCTTCCAACACCTGTTTTTCCTGCTGTGTTTCATATTTCAAAGCTCTTTTAAAATAAAAGATAGTGCTGTTTGCTTAAAGTCCTCATTTTAAACAAGCCTGCTGAGTATGCCATTAATAAAGTCCTACTAACAGAGACACCAGGATAAATACAAATAATTACAAACACACTATTCAGGATCAATTTTAATCCCCAGTTAACTCCATTACCTTCTCTGTTTGTTTCATATTTCACTATCTTCTTCAACTGTCTGCTCATTTTTTTAATCTGGTCTTTTTTTATCCAATTAAAAAAATCCTGAGAATAAAGCATTTTGCTTTTTATTTCTTAACTCAGCCAACACCAGACTGGCGATAGATACCCTCCCATCTAAGCCTTCTCTGCTGGCTCATGAGACACCCTTCCTGCAGCAGTACACTTGATGGACATGCAAGATGGTTCAGCCACAACTAGTGCCTGGAAGAGCTCTAATGGGTCCTTTATTAGGACTTGTAGATGGAATTTCACTCTCACCACCAGAAGGCAAGTGCCCAGCCAGCACAGGCAGTCCAGGAATGAGACCTGCCAAAGAGCTGCTCCAGAGTCTTGTGCTCTTCAAAATGTCGTGTGCAGTCCAGCTTCATGGGCTCACTCCTACAGTGCCATCCCAGCACTTCTCCTATGCAACCTGCTGGCCCCAGCACTGAGCTGTTATATGCATGTACCACAGAAGTTCCCCTGCCTCTTGCAAGTCTTCCAGCGGCCTTTTGCAAAACCAAAGGCAACATTTGCTTCCTGGAATATCTCATGGCAAGAAGGCACAACTGTATTTGGGCTACTCCAGCCAAGCAACTGGCACGTTTGCAGGTCTGCTCCCTGCAGCATGGAGGGAAGAGAGATAAGATCAGGAAAGGGAGATGGGGGAAGCTGCAGCAAGAGGGGACAGGACAGATTGCTGAGAGTCAGAAAGAAATGGGTCACTGCTTGTTAGAAAGTGAACAAGTGGGGTTTTTTGTTTTTGTGTTCATCTAGTTGTCCTGGGTTAAATCCAGTGGAGGCTGGCCAACTTCCATTAGCTAAGCAGCCGGCCCACTGCATATTCCGCTTGGGGGTTGCTGTTTCATTTCTAGAGGCCTTAAAGACACCTGCTAGAGCTCTCTGCTACCATGGCCAAACATTGCATACCACTGAAAATATGCTTTGTTTATTTAAACAAAACTTAACAGACTGTAGGGCTTGTGGACTGATGTCAACAGCAGTGAATCTCTGCCTACCCAGACAACAGGTGCAATGAAAGCAAGGACGCTTCCCTCCCTTGGCACATAGCAGGGCACTGGCAGCAGAAGAAAAAGGGAAAACGCACAGGATAAGAGAGGTCTGAAGGATCAAGAAGGCCAAGAGGGACAGATTTCAACCTCCCTTCCCCAGCTCCTTGCTATCCCAGAGGATGAGATCCCACATTCACTCATGAGATAAGATGATGCTCTTTGGCATGAAGATGTTGCTAGGTGATCCATTTTTAGGAAATTTTCCAGTGCAGAAGTCTTCTTTCTGGACCACACCCCATCATTTCTCTTACTCCATGATCCCACACTCCAGCCATGCTGGATGGCTGGTCACAGACCAGCTGCAACTGTGGGATCCCAACCTGCGAGGAGCCCTGCAACACAGCTCTGTAGGCCTGTGAGATGCAGCACAGCTGCAGGGAAGTGTGAAATGGGCGTCCAAAGCATGAGTCACACGTTCCCCTTGCAGGCTGCACACTAGGGAGACAGCCCAGTCTTGTTTCTTCTCTTTAACGACTGCATTCACTCTCTGCTGTTTGGAGCTACCTACCACACTTAGGCAGTACACCTTGCTCTAAGATAACCCATGCTGGCGGGCAAATGATGTGTTTGGGAAGAAAGGGAAGGAGCAAGAAGTCTCATCTTGCAAAGATTTTGTGAGTTTAGTTCATTCCTCCAACATGAGCATCTGGAGGGAAACACAAGTCCAGAGGCTCTGAGTCTGGTCCTTTTTAGACAAAAAGCCAAAGAGATCCTGGGAGCAAGGTACCACGGCTGGCAAATCAGAACAAGAGTTCCAGGAAGAAAGAAGAGAGGCTATGCGAGTCTGTCCTCACAACACCGAATATAATCCACACAGGACTCTAAAACAAGTTAGAGCAAGAATATGAATAGATGTTTAAATAGACTGTTGTCATCTAGTACATCTCACAAATCTAATCAGAAGTAACTAATACTGCAAAAAGCCTCTTGCAGTGGCATCAGATGTATCATTTAATAGTCAATTTACAAAGGCTATTGGTTTCTTTCTCCCTTTTTGAATGTGTTAAGCTGATGTTTCACATCAGGTCCTGCTCCTGTCCCAGTCCATATTCACTTCAGTTTGTGACCATACGGACGCCTCTCTCTGTCTCCCATTCCCCCTTTTCTTTCACCTACCACAGCAACAAAATCTCCAGGGTGTTTCTTTACCCACAGTGATGGACTGTGGCAGATGCACATCTTAAAGTAAATACAAAATACCACCAAGCGTCTGGACAGGCAAGTGTGCTTACCCAACCTCTACCACATAACCTCATCATTACAGTGAGCTTCACCAACCAGTCTTTGGGGTTGTATAATCTTCAGATCGGATTCATGGAGCAGGACCGTGGAGTTAACAAAACTTTCCAACAGAATAACTTTGTACATTAGATAAATTCAGTATGATGAAGCACCGAAGACATGTTTAAGCCCTAAGCTATCACAAAGCTTTGAAGCTCATGCTTTGAAGTATGCACCCAAGTTCTCTGTTAAACTGGGGCCCATGTCCTGATTTGAATCCAACTCTTCTCACCTAGCACTGAGTTCATGGAGGCCACTTAATCAGCTGGAGAGCAAAACTAGCAGGATTTGCAAAATGAGGATCAGATCCCCTACTTCCCAAGAACAAAGGGGTTAAATTCATTAGTGTAAGAGGTGCTTAAATACAAATATAATGGAGGCAATGCGAAATCTCAGAAATTAACAGTAAACAGGACAATTTGCTGACAAGCCAAGCAACCTTTACCTAAACTGCTGCTGTGCCCCATGAGGACATTTGCAGGCAGAATACGGTAGTAATAGTGACAATTACTTTTAAGCAGGAAGACACACAGGAAATATTAGATATACATTTACATATGTGTACAGTTAAGGACTTCCTACAAAGCCCGCTGAAGCCAATGGGTCTGAGAACAGTCTTAGAAACCCAAATTTAGGTACCTTGTTAAAAAAAAAATAAAAGGATGTGTTTGTGATCCATGACTGAATACAGCTAAAGGGAACTAGTTTTCCTAATTATATTTATCTGAAGAATCTTTTTGATTTAAATACTCTCATAGCTGTAACAATGTTATCTAATTTTGGCAGAGCAGAATAGAGTAGACTGACTAAAATTAGGTTTGCAAACATGCACCAAGAGACACAAGGCTTCACATGACTCATCTACTTCTCTAGTTAACAGCCTCTCTGATAGACTAATGGAGGAATCCTCAACGAGGATAATAATTTTCTCAATAAAGGCGGAATATTTAAAGTAACTGTGTTATGAGCAATAAGAAGATACTGCATTTGCCCTGAGGTAGCACATTAATTTTCAAGACATCTAGCAATAGAAAACCTCTTATGTGGAGAAAGTACTTTTAAATATTTTCCTGGAAAGGTAGTTAAATCTGAATGAATGTGCTAAAGCTTATATGTCCTCACCTCCTGCCACAGGTGAGTTTGCTGGGAAGTCACATTATAAAGCAATGTGACTTGTAAATATACAAGCAACTTTGTCCAGGAGGGGCAATCCAAAAGAAAAAAGCCTAAGTAGAAGCTGTTTCTTAAAGAAGAGTGTCTCAACCTTAGTAGGTTTACACCACGGGAGTCTCACTATCCCCATTTTGCAGACAGTGAATCTGTTTTGCCCAAAGTCACCCCAGTACTAGCACAAACCTAGGAAGAAACCCCAGGTCTCCCCAGGCCCTGCTCCCAATTCACTCACCACATCCCACCATCTCCTTTCTGAAACCCATCCTGACTCTAGGTCTCTACAACAGGGGTGGGAATCAGAATAAATCCAAGAATATTCTGCACTAAAATGCTGAAGTTGCTGAGATCAGTACTTTCTACCTTAGATCTTCAAACTCAGAGAAGAGCTCCTACATGCCATACATGCCTCATGCTCTCCAAAGGCTGGGCCAAGACACAACACTGCTAGAACAAGGCTCTTCTTATCAGTGCCTCCAAGACCATGCAAACAGGCAGCAAGATTACAATAATCTGAGATGCACAGAGGCTCTCTGTGATGATATATTCTAGAAAATTTGACCAGCTAATCACAACACTGGGTGATGCACATCAGTGTAGGAAAGACAAATTGTTTCACAGAGAAGGATGGCAGAAGGACAAATATTGCGCCTCTCCTGCAACCAAGAAGTGTGACTTCAAGTTCTGTGCATACAACTCAGTTAAAATTTATCCCAGCACTAATAAAGCTGTGATCATGCCAATACAGACACTAAGTTCAGCTTAGCTGACTGCTATCTGTCCAGATGAGTTTCACAATCTCTGCACAATCCCATGATGCTGGGGAGCATCAGACAACAGTCTACAGATACATAGGCAACCACCCCCCCCCCGACAGCTGCAGAAGGTCTTACTAGCACTTTTGAAGTAAATGATAAATAGCTGATGGGCCAGGAAGGCTGGCAGAAATGACAGCCCGGGGGCTAAACGTGATGAACCGACAGCTGGTGGGGCTCAGGGAGGGATAAAAAATGATCCACACCAAGGGAGGAAGCCTTGGAGGCTGAGGCAGGGGAGGCCATGGAAGAAGATGCAGTGGTTTCCTACTTTCAAAAGGATTTAGAAGTCCTAGACTAAACTCTTCATACGACTTACCTACCTACCTTCTATTTCTGGATAGACTCCTGGGTCTTTATTCCAGTAATGGCTTCAAATTGGGCAGCCAGAAGAGGGAATGGGAAAATACCCACAATTGCTCTTTGTACTATACTCCCACAGGTTTAACTACTCTGGTGCCCCTAGTCCTGCCTTTTCTCACAGGCTCTTGGGTGCCTTCTGTGAGGAGCTCTCACGCCGGGAACAAGGCAATACAAAACTACCCTGGTCTCTGAACTGTCAGGGCAGGCTATAAAGAGTTCCCGATGCTGGAGGCTGCAGAAGAGAACAGACCTGTATAAGTAGGGGCGTTGTGATAAGAAGAAGAAAGTTACTGTTTAACTGGTTTAATTGGTGTAACTGGAGACACCATGCCTCTTTTCATTGTTATAGGAATATGAAATAGTTACATCTCATTATCCCTCCCACCTTATACCCAGAAACATAAGGGCACCAACATTTCACTTACTGGGAATAACTCCATTTTCTCTGCAAGCAAAAAATCAAGGAACTTTGTATTTTTAAAAATGAAAACTGAGATTAGGCTTGGCATTTAGAAGCTTCCAAAACTGGCAGGCCCTAGGGCCAGAGACTTTGCAGTCCTGAGAGGGCAGCTGTGCAAGTTCAAAGAAATGAAGAGCAAGGAAATTGCACAAGTCGACCTCCTCTTCTGCAGCAGAAAGTCCAACACTTCCATGCTTCACTAGGCAGGCATTCCTGAAGATGAGTAAAATATTGTAATCAAAAGCCCAGTCTTCACAAGGAACTCACTGAGGCAGCTGGTCTCCATGCCAGCTTAAGAATTCAACTCTACTGGCCCCTGTAGAGGAGCAGGAGCCTGACACAAGCACGTTACCTTCAGCTTTCTTTTCTTATATGACTTCAGAACCTTCTTATGTCTGTAGATGAATAAAATCTCTTTGCATAGCCGCTGTCATTTCACTTTCAGGCTTAGGCAGCAATCTCGCAGTGGGGAACTGAGCCCAGCAAGCCACTGAATGCATCTTTTCTTTCTTAAGGAAGTGCAACACAGCATTTTCTGCTAGAAAGAAGTCTCAGTTGTTCAGCACCTTTCAAACACATGCTTCTAGAAGAAAAATATCTGCCACTATAATTAAGGGTAGGGTGCTTAACTAAATATTTCTTTTGTCAGCCATTCATTTTAAAATGAGAATTTGTTGCCACATTATGCCATTTTAATATTGGATTGCCCTCAACCAGAACATCTGTGTACTTAACCAGCTGCTTTAAACAACTGCCTTCTTTAAAACTAAGTCAAACAGATTATGTGTTTTATTACAGCCAAATTTCACTGTGAAGTTCATTCTCTCCCATGCCGTACTTGGCAAGAAGAGAAAGATAAATTCATTTCCGAATTAAACAAAAAACCCCAAAACCAAACCACTCTTACTAAAAGGACAGCAACTAGTGCCTTATAATTGCAATAAAGATATTAGCACAGTAACACTAAAATTATTTACATATTCATCTTCTTAATATTTGATAAGGCAGTTGGAAGCATGCCCCAGTAAACAGCCAAGTTCAGTCACTCTGCAACTGGCAAGAACAGGGGAAGAAGAGAGCAGCTCCTGGGACACATAGGTAATTGTAGCCTTCAGTTCAACATAGGCTCAGTTGCGGTAGCTATTGGCTTAGGATATTCACGTGCACTTTTAAAAGCATAGCAGCATCTCTCAGAGTAGTGAGATGCAATAGCTTAGTCAGGTGTAAGAAGGGATATGGGATTTCTTCTCCCAGAGCTCAACTTTTAAAACAAAAAGTTATCAGTTATCCTTGTGAGAAGGGATCTAAAATGTAAACTGGATGCAATAGGCCCGTCTGCCCAAGTTTTCAGAAAGCATGAACCATGCTCAAGCTCCATGCTTAAGCTGTTTGCTTTTCTTATTCCGTGTTATTTCACTGGTTAATGAATTCTAAGCTGGACCCAGTACAAGAATAAAGTAGTACCGCATGGAGAAGATCCCCAGCTACTCTACACAAAACACAGCAGTTTGAGACTTTGACAAGATGATGTCAACAGGAGCACAGGGATTATTTTCTTGAAGGGAATTTCCTTTTTAGTGTTTGGGAACTACTGCACCAGTGAAACTAGGCTGGTCTAGCATGACATTTAAAACACTTTGGAAAAACAAGTGGTTTCAGGCAAATGTCAGCTATCCCAGCTTCATTAGTTAATTGATTCAAAGCATAAAGACAATAACACCCAAGTGAGATGACAGAAGTTACAGACTGTCAATGTAAGCCACAGACCAGGAGAAGCTCAGCATACACTTTGACGTATCTACTTTTATGTTTCAGTTGTTCACTACATCTAGAACCTTCTTAAATCCTCTGCAATTCCCTCTGCAACTTCTCCAGCATGCCAATGGGCAGGTAGGTAAATCATGAAGGAAACTATTCTCAGAGTCCTCTTCATTTGGATAGGTTTTACCACCCAGGCACAGGTAGCTCTTCGGACTTTTAAATACAGCTTTCCCTTGGAAGGCTTCATGACACTGCAGCACAGACATTTCAGTTGTTCATGTGTTATTACATGTCCAAAATAGAGCCAAAGCACAAAAACTGCTGGCAAACTACAAGGCACATCATACAACTTAACATACAGTGAGGGCTTTTATAAATAGTCTGTATAAATACATAGGGACATGCAATATCAGTTAAGATAAATTAACCTGAGAATATTGATGTAGTAGTGCTTAAGTTACCCCCACAAAGGTGGTCTTCAGATGGCTGTGTAAGCAGCACAGGCACTGCATTAGAAATATATTTCAAGAAGAATTTAAAGTCAACTTAAAGAACAAGGACATCCCAAGAGATGCTGTAAGCATCGGAGAAACAAAGAGCAGAACTGCTAAATGTTCACTACAAGAGGGCAGTAGGTGATCTTGTTTGAAGAGGTGCAATCAGAGCTGCGTGAAACATCCCAAGTAACACTGATACCATTCTGTATTTTTCTGCTTGTACCCTAAACAGGCCAACCTCTGTCTTGACTAACACCACATTTTACAAGGGAGCTTATTTACTCCATTTCCTGAAATAAAAAGATGCATTCGAGCAATAAAATGTATTCAAAGCTGTGATCTCACCCAAGTCAATGAGACAGTACCTGGGTCATTCCCATGTTTGTACTCTAAAACTGCAGTTAAATCTAATGGACGTTAAAACACAGGGGCCAGAAGCTGGAATAAAGATGATGAGAAAATGAAAGTGCCACGTACAAAACCCTACTATAAAAAGGTAGACTGCCATAAGTCACAAAGTGGGCCAGATGATGTATTATTGACACTTACACTGTCCTGACTTCTGCTTCACCTCGCCCAGCCCAGGCAACCTCTAAGTTTTGGTTCCTCATTTGGACTCCCCTAAAATCAGGAGAAATAAAAGTGTTTCTAGAGCATGCTTTATCTACTCCTAAAGTAGGCAGCTAAAACAGGTCAGATGAATCACGTTAGCAGCAGCTTTCTCTCTGTATTGACTACACAAGGAGCCCACAGGGACCAGGTCGGATGTAGACATTCAGAGTCAGGGGAAATGAAGTCCATCTCAGACATCTCCACAACTGCATCCACAGCACTGCTTATCCTCTCATGGCTGAAAGTGAGGCTAATTTCCACTGCAGAAAAAAGTCAAAAATAGAAGGGAACCAGCCTTCTGAAGACTGATCTCAAATCTGAATTCCCGACAAGGCAAGGTCTTTCTTTCCATTTCAAACATTTGAATTAAGACTACGGGTTGTAAGAGCCTGAGCCATGATCCCTATTCCCTGCACTACATCGAAACTGGAATCTGACATTTGGCATGTCATTTAACCTCATTTTTCCTACTAACTGCAAAGTAGGGATAATTATAACAATTCTGCAAGAATGCTGAGTCTTAATTGCTGATCATCTTTAAAGTGTTCTGGGATTCCAGTGCCTTTCATCAAAACAGAGGCACTATTAACTATCATATGAACGCTACCCTGATCACCATTACAAATACAGCATTTATCCGATATTTACCTTTAAAACAGCTGAAATTAATTTGCATGTGCTTTTTTTTTGAATAGTCCTTCTCAGTGGTATTCACATGCCTATCCCTCTGGGATTTGTACCTTCTGAGCTGACACTTTGCAAGTTTACCTCCATGTTCCCTTTTTTGCTGCCTGTTAAAATCATGTACTACTGAAAAAAAATCAATTTTTTGCTTTCTGCCTACATATGGCTATATATAAATATAAATATATATATTAAAGCCCACACATTCTGCCATGAAGTTTAGCAGACAAATAGATTTGAATTTCAGTTATGTAAACAAATCTGCAGCCTTTTGCGAAGTCTAATGGACAAACATGAATAATTCCTGTCCAGAAGCCACACTTGAATCCCCATACACAGTAACTCAGACTAGAAATCAAAACAAAATGTCATTGTCTCCATCCTCTGTTCTCACAACCCCAGCAAGGAAACCTCAAGGAAAGTTCTCACATAATACAAACGCTTTCATTTTAATCTGAAAACAGCTTCCATTTACAGCACAATGTAGAAATACACACGCAAAAATATATAGACATTTAAGTACATATATGTGTATATATACACATATACAGTCATGCTTCAGAGGGAAGGCATCTGGACCAGAGACACCCACAACAGTAGGGCCACTGGAGCCAGGATCTCGCTCATCAGTGCCACTCTCAGGATTTAGGACACCCTGTACCTCCACTTCTCTGGCTTTAACACATGGATAAGTAACCTCCTTTTTCTTTGACATTTATGGATGAAAACATCTCTGCTCATTTTAATTATTGTCATATAGTACCTCTCACTGGGAAAAGCCATGGGACTGATCCTGCACACGCCCCAGCACCTCACGCAGAACTAAGAGGGGTAGTTCCTGTGGCTTGCAGAAGCCCCAGAGCACCCTGTCGAGGCAGGCTGCTGGCTGTACATTGCCATGTCAAGGGGAAGGAGACAGCAAGGACAACTTCTGGAGGAGCATGAGTGCCAAGGCAGACTCCCGCAGCCACACTCATGGCATGAAGGATATGCAGCGCAGTGAAAGCAACCTGCTGACAGCAACGGAGACCAGTTTCAGCCCAGTTACCAGCCATGAGACATGAATTTCCCCCTGTCCCCACAAAGTTGTGATCACATCACTGCTCTGCTGCCCCTTTTTGTTTAAACAGAGACCCCCCTGCCCTGTGAGAGCTTCCAGCCCTTGCTCGGGGCTGACCTCAGCAAGGAGCGGGCAGAGCTCCTGGCAGGTACCGTGCTGCAGTGCCCGTGGGCCGAAGCACAGCGCACCGTGTCCGCAGGCACACATGCACCATTTCTGGTAGTATCTATCTGCACTAAATCTCAGCATTAGAGACAAATCCTCAGTTCTCTGGCACAACCGTCACTGTCAGATTTGATCCCCTCTCAAGGTTACAGAGATTTTGGACTGAAGACTAGAGTCTGCACACTGAAAACTGACCACAAAAAAACAGATGACTCCTCCGGCCCATATTCCTGGGTGAAGGGCTTCCAGTGACGCACATTTCTGGCAGTTGCAGCAAGTACCGGTGTAAGAGGTTGTGATTCCAGCAAAGCCAGTGCACCTGCGCCTCCTCACTTGTCCACCAGCTCTGTCCCCACTTGCCTCAGCTTGCTTGAATATCGAAGTAAAACTCAAAGTGACAAGCAACACCTGTTTCCACAGCTATTTCCACACCCAGCTACATCTAATACTTGCTTCATTGACTCCTTTAAAGCCTAATAATGGTTCCAGTGAGCAGTCTTAGTCAAGTTTCTGACTTTTTACTTAATGCTTCCACGGCTGAGCTCAGACATCTGAAAGAATCTGGGTTTAAGTAATCTGCTCAACACAGAAAGCCCTGGAAATGCGCTTTCTGCTCGTCATCATCTTAAAGTGCAAGTGCAAAGCTGCAGTACGGTGTGTATTTTTCCACTGTAGCAATGCAATGGCAGGGTTTTGCTTCCCTTGCGTTGGATTTTCTCAGCAGCTCCTCTACCAGATGGACTCAGTAAAGTATAAAACAGAATGCATGTCTCAAAATGCATTCTTAAAATTCAAGTTTCTATTCATGGTACCCACCAAAAGGCTCTGTATCATCCTTTTAAAGTACTGAGAAACAACTAAAAGACCTGACTGAGTTTGTAGATTAGTTGTTTTAATTTACATACGTGTAATTTAAATATGTTCAATTTGCAGATAAGGATTTTAAAACCACGGAGGTCCAAGAATGCACCAAAACCTTTAATTCGGCGAAGGGCTACCAGCTGAGTTCTGTACATGGATCACAACACATACTGGGGAAACTGATAGGGGAAAAACCACAAGAAGTAAAAGTGTAGCAGGCTCTCCAACCTTGGTGGCACCCCAAACGTGGCAGTCCCTGGGCATGGGAGCAAGGCAACAGCTGCCTGGCTCCTGCCTGCACCCCGGAGATGGGGCTGCCATCCTCAGCATCGCCTGGCCAGCCAGACTGACCTCAGATCCTTCAAACAGAACAAACCAAAAAAGCAAAGCAAAACACATTCCAGACCTCAGAAGCCAAATCGCACAACTACAGGGAAAACCGGTCCGTATCTGACCTCTTGCTCTCCCCTCGCCCACACGCAACAGCAGCCAGCTGAAATCACCAGTATTTAGCAATCGAGGTTACCCTGACATAGATCCAGGGTCACACAAGCGTGGCCGGAGCGCAGAAGGGACGTGGGAAGCTGCAGGGACTGAGATCACGCCCACACCCAATGCTTGTGCACTGACAGGCATAGATGTGATCCTTTCTGGGGGGAGAAAATTGTACCTGAGAGGAGCACAACTGCAGCGGAAGCTGAGACGATGTCAAGTGCACGGCGTCCCCCTCTGAACAACCCCACTGTTTCCTAAGTCTTGGTGCTAGGAAATCACATCGTATTTCAGGATTGATTTTTCTCATACTTCAACCTTCAAAACTGGGATATTGTTACATCTTTGTCAGCAGTGTCAGGATTTTCCAATCAAACAAATCAGACATCTTTTTCATGTAAAGTTACCTAGATACCTTATATGTGCTGTACCCTGCAGGTACTTCATTTTCACCTTCTTCTGCAACAGGATGTTCTCCTTCTCCTTTTCACACTGCACTTTATAAACAGTTTAAATAAATGCCTATGTTTGTTTAATGACCCTGTGCTGTCTGAGTGAGTTTGAAAAATACCATTAGTTATATAGAGTAGCTAAAAGTGACTGTAGGGGAGCTATTGACATGAATGCGTTACCTACTATTAGCACCAGTAATCTTGTCTAACAAGCCAGTACAGTCTTTAAAGTGTCATCCTCAAGCTTTGAGGGCAATCCTTTTCCAAAGATGGTGGTGGGGTTTTCCCCACCCTTTGTATTACTAAGTACTGAGGATTCCTAAATCATTTGCTGTTTCTCTTGCAACAGAAATGTCCCAATACCATAACAGGATGAGTCCAGTTGCACCATATACCACCCCCCCATTTGACTCACCAGACTGCCTTACTTGCTTTAAAGCATGGTGAAGCTTGGGCTGTATTCTCTATTTTCAAAGGACATATAGTGATGGTGCAATTATCTGGCTTAAGTGGGACACGCATTTATTTATGCCCAAGCAGTAATGTAACTGCATGTGACCTAAGGCATAGGATCTTGGCAAGAACCTCTTTCTCTAATGACAAGGTCACAAGCAAAATGCATTTCATTTGCTCTAACAGCATCTTTCAGGGTTACAAGTGAATTTTTCTTGACTTTGTCCCTCTTGTGTGTGCTTCTGAAAAGGCTTTGACCACCACTGCCTACCAATCGTCATTGCCTACTGCTCCATCAATTGCAAACATTTACTAACACATCTTACGGATGATGTAAAAATACAGGGGATGTTGTAGCTTGCCAGTTTTAATGTGTTCCTGTGGAAGAAGTCTTCATCTGTCAGTCTTATTTTCCTGCAACATGATGCACTGAAAAATCATAGATGTAAGAAAATCGCAGCTTCTACAATGTTAGGGTCAAAATGCCTGCTCCCGCCATTCTGCAATACACACAGACAAGTTTAGAATCACATTTTCCACATTGTTTAGTCTGAAAAACAAACGTAAATTTTCAAATAATTCAAATATTCCACATCTATGTAAGCCTTTGAAGACAAAGGCCAATTTTCTATGTAAATAGCATCCAGCTGGTCCTCCTCCCTAGAATAATTAGAGCAGATACATGCTCTTGTGAAAATCTGATCCATGTAAAATGAATTTTTCTTGATTTTTCAAATATGGTTCTTAGATTTCTGTTCCCCAGTTAAAAGAAGAATGTGACTTTGATCTCAAATACTTTGTAATGGATGTCAAAAAGAGTCTCACCTATTACTTACATTTTAACCCAACTTTATAAGAAGCAGCCCCTCGTCAAAGAGCAGCAAAGCTGTGCTAGCTGGGCAGAACAGCGTTAACTACATGAAATGCAGTTAGCATGAAATGACATCAAAAAGTGCTGTCTCATCAAGCAAAGACGATCTGTGGAGGCAAGGTTTGCAGGAATAGTTCTTTTATTAGACCAATTCTTACAGTCAGAAAAAAGGACAAGCTTTTTGATACAAAACCCTCCTTCGGTCTGAAACAAAAGTTTAATCTCTTTCCCTAAATTTTTATCAGTCTTTTTCTACTTTGATTTCCTTTAAGCTTGTTTTTTCCCCCTCTTTCCTTCTCTCCCACAGACAAATTTAATGGGAAATTAGTCTGAGGCTTTACAACATTGCTAACAATTGATACTTTAATGAAAAGAAAAGCAGAAGTTTTACTTCAGAGAATTATGCATCTTCTGGGTGGCTTTGATATTTTCTTAATTTCTTTGTCTGCAACTCCTGTTCCAGATCTGTAAGGGACTTGTGTGATCACAAGCTTGGCTGTTTTCACCAGTTACAGAAGCTGGTTTAAAAAAAGATATTCCTTTTCCCTTCGAACACTGCCTCATTTATATCCCTAGACTATGACAGCACTACAATAGCTTGTTTTATAGAAACACAAGTTTCCATAAAGACAGCACCATCTCATGCTCTGTAGCTAAATTCCTAAAACACTTGCCTCGATGTGGACAATCCAGATTTAAAACCAACAAAATCTCAATTGGAGAGTGAAAGGCTCACTCCTTAAAAGCATACTGAGGTCCTTGGATGAAAAGGGCTTCTAGTGATGAAGCATATCCTTTCTTGCCAGTGTTTTTTCCACATAAGCACCATATCTTCTCCACATTTAGTTGATGAACACAATGCTTATAAGATGGGGTTTGAGCTGATGCTACATGTAGTCAGCCTCTCCCAGCAGATGATGTTGTGAGGTCCTACCCTCCCTCCTGTGCAAAAAGAGAGGTCACCCCGTCCAGCTCTGTGCTCCTAATTCCCGCAGGAATCAAACCAGTTCCCAGGAGAACAAGGCCATGAGTCCAGCCCAACTCATGCCAGAATACGTAGGGAAGAAGTTTTCCCCTTCAAAGGCAATGATGACCTTTAAGGACTAAAATGTATCATAGGAAGAAGCCCCCATATCCTGTATCTATCTTATGAATACCAGAAATAGCAAGACCAACAATTTGATCTGTTTGGCCTTGCTGCACAATAAAAAACAAGAGGGAATTTGGACATCCACGCCATTCTGTGGCATGGCAACTTCTGTGCCCTGAAGTTAAGGGCAGGGACAGAGATAATCAGCATCTCTGGAAGACACCAAGATAGCAAAATTAAGCATCCACTACTAAGAAGCTGGCACTGCAAGTAAGAAGCAGTGAGCAGCAACTGTTTTTCATGAAAGTTCAACTAAAGTGCTTCAAATCTTTATAGACTTTACACTAAGGCTTAAAAGCGGCAGGCAGGACCAAGAATGACTTGCTCTAATGGATGCCCATAGGTGTATTTAAAAATTATCATAAATTCTGTTCTTTAAAGAAGCCATCTGGACTCAGGTGTTTGTTTTGCTTTTAAAGATCGACATCAATTTCCATGTGTCTTGATAACTAGCTTCAGTTCTGAAAAGTGTGTCTGGATCCTCATTAAACAACAGCAGCTCCTTCTTGTTTGTGAATAATACTACAAGGATGGTTAAAAAAAGGGAGGGGGGGATGAACATGTACAGGAGATGAGAGAGACAACAGAAGAATGCAAAAACACGTTACCATGCCTAGAAGACAAAGGGAACAGAGAGGAAATTTCTTGGGTTTGGAAGTGAATTATACTGTAGTAGAACCCAGGTAGCCTAACCAAGCCTTCGGCACCAGTGAGACGGTTGCTCTGTAGGGTGTACAGTTGGACTGCGGAAAAGATGGGACAGACAGCCCCAAGTTTCAGGCACCAAATACACCCCCACAGACAATTTACACTGATTTTAATGTGACTGGAAATTACCTCCTAACATACACACCGGAGCTCCTCTAGTCCAATAAATACCCTGGGATAAATCTCCTTTCATATTTATATCTGGGATAAGATTATAGTCCCAGGGATCAGAATATTTTCCCCTTAAAATCTGGCCAACACTAACTCCACTATCTCTAATAAAGACTCTCTAGTTATTTTTCTCTTCAGTAGAAATATTACAACATAGCAACTATGACATAGCACATGCTTATCTTCATTCCCAGCAATGGTATTCTCATATTACTTCCTTAGAAATATTTCTCTCCTTCTCTTCAAATGTCTCTGTGCTAAACCACTGAAATATGTGGCAACTGCAGTGTCAGTTGTCACGGGGGAAAATATGTCAGCAAAAACATTTGATGCAATCTCCTGTTTAAGGAAGCAACATTTCTTCAGGGTATATGTCTTGTGTGGGTAAATAACAACTGTCCAAAAATCAAGGACCTAAAATCAATTTCAAACATCAAAGGGCAGATTTCAGGTGACTACCTTCAGCAAAAGAAAAAGGCAAAACTAGTTCCTTTTTCTCCTTTTTTAATTTAGTGCAAGTTTGTTTCAGAACAAACCCATAAAGTTCAGCCTCTTGGTCACAAACTGAAGGGTGAACTCTTAAGTGAAGAATGATGTAAAGAGTATTATGGATCTTACAGGAACCCTAACTCGCCCCCTCAGGCACATGCATTTTCTGTGATGAGATGCATCGTATGGAATATCCACATTTGCAACATGAATGACTAGACTTGCCAATTCCTGCGTGTTATCAAAAGCTTCTGTCTCATCAATGTATTTTTATCAAGTTTTGCATTCAATTTCCCTGTATCCACATAAGGACAAAAGAGAGGAACGTAGCCAGCTGGTTGGCTGGTGAACGCAGTCCACTGAGGAGCAAGTGTGAGCAGGCAGAGACTCGGCAGGTCTGCAGCTTCACTTGCCTGCTGAAGCTGAGCTGTCCACTTTCAGCTTTTAGGTTCATATATTTGTGGTTATTTATTAAGCACCTACAGGATATTTTGAACATGGCAATGCAATCGGTGAGTTCAGCAATGCAGGTTAGAAGGGGCTGAGATACTGAAACCAATTATGGTCTGCCAAAATACCATCCTTGGGTTTTCTCCATTTTAAACTCGTTTGCTCCCTTTCTTTTTAACACCTCTTGACTTCAGCAACAATTACTTCCTGATTCTTTTTCCCTCTTGTCAGAAAAGACTAACTGCACTATTTGGTGTGTTTTTCACTAGCTGCTCCATCTAACCTGGGAGGTCAGAGTCACCGACTTGGAACAACAATTTGTTCCACTTCTCCGTAGTGCTGCAACCCCATTACCCCTTTCCCCAAATGCTACACTATTGTAGCAACTGACACAGTCTTTTGGCAACTCTCCTGATGCTTCCTGCTCAGCAATGTGATCATATTTCTTGTAGAAAAGAACAGCAGATCTTTTTTTGTTGTTTTTAAAGAGCAATTCGTGATACAAGCAAATCCCTTTTAAGCGTCTCACCTACAGCTTCCCAAAGTTGCTTAACTATTCAAACTGCAGTTGCACTTCTGAAAATTAGGGCTATTTAAGAGGCCTCCTTCTTAGGAATTTCCAGCAGGAAAAGCCACAGGAGACAGGCCTGCATCCCCCTGGGACACCAGCCTTTTGTCCCTTCCATAAATCATCTTGCTATTTCTTTGGGTGAGAGGGAAGGAAAAGCCACCTGCCTTCAAGTTTTAATATCATGATCGTGCTCACCCTTTATACTGTTCTTTAATAAATGTACCACCTACCCTGGAGGTATCTGAACTGTTGGCCGTAATTCAGTGAATGCTGCAGCCGAAGTCAGAGCAGGCGTTTGATGGGCATCTGCCACCGGAATTTATTTGCAGAATCGTATTAAAACCACAATTCTCACTAATTTTGGGCATTCAGGTTTTCATTTGACAGTAGCGAAAGGAGGGGCTTAGGTGTCAGAATTCCTGGGTTCAGTTCCAGTTCTGCAGCTAAACTCAAAAGTAAACTCAATGCCTGCATTTGCTCTAAGACACAGAAGATCACCTACTCCCAGGCGGCACTGCCCGACTGCTGCTGCTGCTTTGGGGGTCAGCAGGTGAGAGGTTCCACATGCACCATGGTACCCAAATGCTTTACGTTCATTTTGAAATTTGTTTTCTATTCATCAGTGGGTTTTGTTTCCTCTGTTCACAGCCAGCTCTTTAAGAGACTCATTTTCCCTCTTGTAGCATTCTCAATTTTGCTGGGGGGATGGGGGAATAGAAGATGCAGTTAAAAATACTGCGATGCCATGGTGGGCGGTGTATCAGAAATAGACAGACACTAGCTCAATGCGAAGAATACCAAGTAATATCCCAGAAAGATAAAGGCATGGCAACAAAAGAAAAGAAAATGCATTTGTGTTCTGCTGCTAGAGGGCTAAATCTGGACTGAAGATACCAAATGAGGAGTACTGCTTGTGGCCAAGTGTACCATCCTCCTGTTGGCTTCACATGCAAAGTCATCTTACAACAGTGCAGTCAGCAGGAGATCATAAAAACGTGGCTGATGAACAATGTTATCTGCAATTAGAAACAAAACATACACCAGCTTTGGGGTTTTATGAAGACGGTGCAGAAAATCAGTAAGAAAATGAACCCAACCGGTATCGCATAGAAACCAGCAGCCTATTTAAACTGAGAAGGGACTTAGCTCCTTTAACCCTCGCTTTAAAAACAATCGAAGTTTTTCAGGGGATAGTAGGTTCTTCCCAAGAGGAAGATAAACCAAGCTTGGCCAATGCAAGGAACTATGAGATTATTCAGTGGATTTACCCCCTTATTTTTGTTGAGGCTTAAGTCTACGTTCATCCAGCCTGTAACCACAGGGGTAATATTTCATCCCAAAGGGCTTTACAAATAAGTGTTTCACAAACAGCACACCAGGGTCACTTACCCAGGCACTGTTTTGCTGGGGAAGTGAAGAAGGCTGCATCAAACTGAAACCACTGGGGGAACTCAGGAAGCCAGACTGCGGTGACACGTCTTGGCAATGGGCCGGGGTGCCACAGCCCCCACCTCCCGCCCGGGGGAGTCCTGCGGGTCTTTAAGGCCCAGCCTGGAGGCAGACAGAAAAATGTAGACTAGCATACACAGTAATGACATGCATGGGTTTGCATAAGCAGGCACCAGTGGGGTCACCGCTTCTCTAGACACTTGGGTACTCAAGCCCTGTAAGTGCACCAAAAGACGGCAACAGCCGTGCTTCTGCAACATGCATGCGAGCATCTGCTTGCAGGTCAAAGTTAGTATGACAGATGAGTGCAAGCTTATGTTTCATGCACATGGAAAATGGCACCTGTAAAGAACATAGGGCCTCCAAGGATCAGGGGCCATCCATCCAGAGAAGAGTGCCATCTACTGCTACATCAACTTTGCTTCTAGGAGCCCATGGAAGTGAGGCTTTCACCCCGCTGCTCAACTAGACCCTTTTTTTTTTTTCTTTATATTGCAAGATATGTTTTGATCCCATCAAAATGTAATATAGCCACAGGCATGAGAATAATCATACCATAAAAAAACCATCAACATGTAGATACAACCTTAACAAAACACCACTGAAATGCCTAACAAAATAAATGCCACTTAAATGCTGCTATACAGAAACCACAGCCCCACCAGTACAGAAGATTTAAAAGACAAGGTCTAGCAGTTTGCACATCAAATGTTAATACTATTTTCAAATCA
Source organism: Morus bassanus (assembly GCA_031468815.1). Classification (NCBI taxonomy): domain Eukaryota; kingdom Metazoa; phylum Chordata; class Aves; order Suliformes; family Sulidae; genus Morus; species Morus bassanus. The sequence continues at coordinate 14,555,920 of CM062572.1, forward strand.
AGTCTAAGAGAGGACGACAGGTAATTTAATAAGCCTAATGGCTGTGTAATCAGCATTTGACGATTCTTGCCATAAAAGTAGGTGTCTTCCTGGCCCAAGATGTCTAGGAAAGCCACTGAAAGACAGCTAAGGCTTTTAAAATAGAATTTTTAAAACACCTTTTTTCTTCTCATGTAGATTTATTGAGAGTTTCACTCGATTAAGAATAGGACCCAACCAGCTGGGTGAAATACAAATAACTCTGTGGGCATAGTAAGTGACACAGTAAATCTAGGGCCCATTTACAGCTTAATTTACTGCCAACAATCAGCGATGTCAAGATTTCAAGCATCTCCTGATGGCCCTATGACAACTGCAGTTACACAGCATTATCTGGTCTTCTAGTACAATCTTTTCCCTCACACAGCATCATACTGCATTTCACAACAGGAGAAGTATACACAGTCAGCCTGCATCTCCTCAGCACTTACGTCGGGAATCAGGATATTTTGGGGGGGGGGGGTGGGTCATGTAGCTGCTTTTACTGCTCTTGACTGCGCTCACTTCCACACAGAAGCGATCACCAAATCACAAAATAAGGGAAATTGCCAATATAGTAAATGCTTTAACAAAAAGCAGAAATAATGTTAGTAATATTTCACCTGAGGTTAGAAAGTTTAATTTGAAAATATTTGGTACAGAATGCTCACTGTGTATACAGAGACAATCCATGCTCTCCTCTAGTTACATACTTGGTCAAACGATCTCTTTTTTTGATTAAAAAAGGAAAGGGTATTTTTAAGATACATTATAATAATGACATACAGACAAACATATCATAAGGTGATCCCCAATGCATTACAACACTGTCACCATTTTATCTGGACAATTTTATAATGCGAGTTATAAGTAACCGAACACACTAAGCAAAACAAATTAAAAAAAAAAAGTGAGACACCCTCTACCCCACAACTACTGATCAGAATTTTTTCAAGTCCAAAACTGTTTTATTGCAGATAAAATAATGAACTCTGTTAGTGAGGGCAGAAATTCTGTTTCATGTCTTCAAAAACCTGTCACGGATTTAAGAGACCTCAATACTTGCATAAGGATGGAGTTATATTGGGGGTGGGGATGGAGGAGGAGAGGGGGCAGAGGCAATAGTGAGCAGAACGAATATCAAATAAAAGCTGCTAATTTTATACTCTAACAAACACAGTTGCTCAAATGTTTGCAAACAACAAACCAACTCCAACAAACTTAAGCATATTGTTATTTTAAATGTAATTCATACAGAATTCTACAGCTACAAGATTAGGAAGAACAGACATGTATACTCTGCGGCAGCATAAAATATAATCCTGTATACAATCCAAGCATCAATTTTCTCTTCTCTATCACAATCAGTATTCTATCTCAAAGGAGCATCTGTCAGATTCTCCGGAACCAAAAATAGCAGAGACCCTTTAAACAGAACAGTTTCTGGTTTATATTTATAACTACACTGTACTCGCTGCTGCTGGCTGCACGGCGATGAAAATTGTGCAAGATATAATCAATTAGCCAGCTTTGCACTTCATCATGCGGTTAGCTACCATTACCTGCATCTTACCATTCAAGCACTTCTCCCCATGCATAGGGTAGAGATTTTAAAACGCAAGAAATATTTGCAAAATGAAGAACTAACTGTAGAGCTGACTGACATTACACAGCAAAAACCTGGTGAGAACAAAAACCAAGCACACTGATGTATAAAACAGAGAGCCTACCTGAATTCCTCAAATGCATACATGGCCTAGTAACTACACAAATGCTCTGAAATTTAAAATAATCTTCTTAACGTGCAGGAGGACCATTTAGTTTGTCAAACTGCAGCAAAATGCATAATGACGAGACAGTATATTTGAAATATTCTGAAGAGAAAGGGTATGCAGATACTGGCCTGCAGCCTACAGCTCAGCCAGCTGCTGACAAGCAGCAGCTAACAGGGAAAGGCGATAGAGTACCATGTGATCATTCCTGCAAGTCTGATTAATGCAGTATACTCCAAGAATACAGGCTGATATCTTTATTACTCAAGCCAAATAAGTCAAATACTGTACACGACAGGCTCCACGGCTAAATTATCATTCACATGCTACATCAAAATCAGTAAACACAAGCAGAGGATACTAAAGAACTAAGTATATATTGTAACCGAAGAGATTAATTAGGCCCGTTCAAGCTGATTTTCTTACCTTGTAGTGATATTTTAGTCTGTGTTTTTATTCATATAAACCATCAGTGATGGAACAAAAGACTGCAGGCAGAAACCTCCCCTTCCATGAATGCCAGAACATTTTAAGTAGTTTATCTGCTAGAAATCATTTCCTCTGTAGTCTATCCCCAACCACTTTAACTCCTTCAGCCCTGAATTCCTTGCCATAAATCCTATTTGCAATGCCATGTGGGCTTTTTAGGGTTTATAGGGTTAACACCAAGAAATTGCAGCAGTGCAACTGAATGAAGCGGGATAAGAGCCAGAGGAATTGTATCTGCGAAATCAAAGACAGGAGATGGGAATGAAGGAAAGTTGAGAATTTCGTGGCATTGCAGTGTGCAAGCGAAGATGCTTCAGCTGCCTAGCAACAGCGCACGCAATCTCCACGGCAACAGCGCAGCGAGTGCTGGGGTCAGAGCATCGCTGCTGCACGCACACCCAGGGGTGATAAACCTAAACCGGAGGCAACCTGCCCCGGCCCAGCCGCAGCACCCCTGCGCCGGCCACCCTGCACCAGCGGGACCTGCCCCAGTGCCAGTGGGGAGGACTGGGAGTGACAAGGCACCCCGGGCGCAGGGATGAAGTTTGCACCTACTCTGTGTAGGGCGGTCCCACTGAAGCGGAGCATGGAAGCACATGAGCACGCTCCTGGAATAGCTCAGCGACGGACAACACATCTGCTCCTCTGAAATAACGTGACCCGGCAGCGTGGCACACCCTGGTTGAATAAACACAGCTCACAGTGCAGGGGAACAGATCCCAGAATGCCAGGAGCCGGAGCTCATCATCCCTATAGCAAGCCCCTGGGAAAATCTGGACATGTAAGAAACAGAGGCTGGACAATTGCCATTATCTGTTCGCTTAGGGATTGCATGGGTCTTATTCACAGCACGACTTCACCAAGGCTCCCGACAGCCCCAGCTGAACTCGGCAACGTGCTCGGGAGGGACGGGAGCGGGTTCTGCCATGCAGTTGGGAACACACTGGATTAGCCTCAGCGTCTCTGCCACAACAGTGTGCAGCCACCTAAGGATGCCAGAGTAGGCCAGGCAGAAGGGGAACAGGCTCTGCCACACGGCTGCTGGCTAGAGAGCAGATTAAGGGAGCGGATTGCTGGAAATGATGGAGATTCAAATCCTGGGAAATCAACACCTCACCTGGGAGGGAGAGATTATGGGGCAGTTGGAGAACACACTGCCTCTGAAAGTCAGGAGGAGGCAGCAAATTCAAAGTCTCCTCTGGGGCTGCCCCCCACCTTGGCTTGTCTCTTTCCTTCACTGCTAGGGCTGGTTTCCAGTACGAGGAAACAGTTTCTCACGTGGAGGATTTTGGCTGAAGTTTGAAACATCCAGACCCAACTACAGCTCCTGAAGAGCCTGAGGTTCACCCTGCTCTAGGGCAGTGGCTGCCCCACTGAGCTATGGGATTCGGAGACTGGAAATGTATCCGAAGTACAGCCAGCCACATCTCCTGGACACAGTGATCTGTGACAGGCCACAGTAGCTGTGGCATGTGATCCCATGGCTCTGAAAAATATAGGTAGAAAGGGCTGAAGTGAAAGGGAAAGGCACTCATGGCAAAAAAACAACACTGGAAACAAAGAAAATCCACATTTATTTGGGGCATGGTGTTTTTAATGCAGTAGTGACCTTGGGTTTCATTTTATTTCATTTTAAACAAATGTGATAGTGTTAAGCGACAATAAAGGCACACTGTAGGAACACTAAAACACATGCAGTCACACCATCTGACAGAAATTAATTATTCCATAAGCATCCAGAAAGAGAGGGACTGTGAGGTAGGTGCTTCTGGCTAGAGCCTAACAAAAGATTAAAAGCAGCAGAGAGGAGAACAATACAACCATCGGGAAAAGTCATCTTCCATGTTTAGGCTGAACTTCACTAGAAGCATGCTTACTATACACAGCCAGGCACAGACGAGGTAGCCCCTTGCAAGCAAGTGTTCTGCCACTGATTTGGTAGGAAATAAGTTTTTTCCTTCAGAGCTAGCCAAGATCCCTCAGGGGTGAATGAGGAAAGTCTGAACTTCTGTTTTCTTGTTCATCCCAATCTTCCTCTAACTTGAATTCACATAGAAGAGGGCTGCTTTTCATCTGAAATGTGTTTATTTTTCATGCTAGCTAAAATAAAAACCCTTCTACAGAACTAACAGCAGATGTAGTGTACTGTTTCCCCTAAGCATTCTCCTTGAAACAGTTGACAAAATCACTGTCTGGTCTTCCTATTTCTGCAACTTCTTAAGAGCCACTATGCAAATAAATAGCCAACTGTTCAAGTCAAGGCTTCCCTCATCAATGAGTTCACTGTGAAGGACTCGAAAGGCAAACACCCTCCAGAAAGTTTTCATATTCAGTAGAGGTCTGTTGCTGAGGCGTTTCAGCACAATAACTTTTTTGACTTAATTTTTTTTAGGCAGCACTTTGACAACAGCTCATAGCACTACAGACAGCAAGAGCAGGGCTCCTATCCTGTGAGATAACTGGTAGTGTAATTTCTGGTTAATTAATTACTAGGATTCCCATATTGGACGGTAAGATCTGAGACCATCATGTCATATTGTCAACATGAATGAGGTTCGGCATGCAGTTACCTAACAGAACTCACAAGGGCTTCAAAAAGTCACATGAACACACGCAAGGGCCAAATACATAAATAAATGCAGGATTATAATACCTCCTTATGACCTTTTAGCAAAGACAACTGTAACTTCTCATGCCCCGAGCCAGACTGAATGTCTCGGGAAGCAGACAGAAGGTACGTCAGAAACCACAACCAGCAACAAAATTTTTTACAAGGAGTTGCTTATTCCCTGCCTGGGTGTATAATCAGTCCAGACCTTTGATGAAAAATGTCCCACACTTTACCACAAAATGAAATTACATCACAGAAAAGAAAAATGACACTAAACATAGACATGGTGGGGCAATTAATGTAATGGGAACTGAGGGACCCACATCCCACCTTCTGATCCAAGGCCAGATAGATGTGTCAATGAGGGCTCCTTCCCGCTGAAGAAGATCAGTAGCTTTTGGAAAACTTTGCAGTTTTAGTGCCAGGCTCTAACAAACAAGTGAGACAGTGACAGAAGTGGCTATCCTTGATGAAAGCTTGACAAAGAAGAAAAGGATGCAAAAAAGCCTGGAAATATGACAAACCAGAACAAGGCAGAGGATAATGGTGAAATTTCTGGCTTTAGCTAGTATTCAAGTGGTGTATGAGGGCCTTGTGTTGATACTCTGCGTAAGAACTTAACTTCCCAAGAATAACAGCTTGCATTATTGGTATTCAGTATATCAGAGTATCAATATTGGTTCTCTTGACCTGAGATCCCACCAAAGCCATGGCCAGATGCTAGGTGACATTATCTGATCAGAAGCAGACTGAGATATTTTAATGAGGTAACCATTTATTCCCTTGCTGAGGTAAGGAAAAAGCCACTAACACAGTGTACCTCTGTCATTAAGCCTGTATTATCACTATGCTGAAATGATATTCAGATCACTCTAAAAAAAACCAACTGCACTGAAAAATCCAGTATTCCCTTCAATTCATGAAGAAGAAAACAGAAAGGAGAAGGGAAAGGAGCCAACAAGAACATATACAGTCAGTATACATCCACCGCAGCTCTAACATTTCTGCACAGTGGAAGATGTGGCAATCACAGACAGCATCCCAGAATATGCTGAAAAATCCCCTTTCAATAGAATCTTCTCTGAGTTCAAAAGTCTTTCTTGGGCTTAAGAAAATAAGATTTAAAAGGATTATTGAAATAGAAGGAGGAATGGCTACCTTAGTTTGTTCAGGTACTGGGAAAATTGTGGAAATAATTACAGCGCCCTAAGGTTTACTGAACAATGGTACATTCAATGCTGGAGTTTTGACTCAAACCTTCAGCTGTTAAAGGAAAGGAAGGTGGGGTGGAAATGAACTCTTTTTTCTTTTTCTCTTTTCATCAGTGGGATTTCTAGTCTACATTGCCTTAAAACACTACGTGAATTTTGATGCACAAGAATAGTCTGATCCACATTTCAGACTGCTCCTTTAACTCTCTGGTCTTCACTGTGGCCACTAAAGTTTGATTTTGTGAAGTTAACCTTCACCACAAAAAAATCCTACCTGTGTTCCCTCCTCATTTATACAGCTTGAAATTATCACAGCACATGAACATTTGCACAGCAAAAATCACTTTTCTCCCCCTCAGATTTGGCCCCAAGACACCTCACGTTTTGCAAATCTCAAGGCTTGGCCTGACCACAGGACAACTGATGTGAGGTCTTCCCCATGATTTTCTCCCGCAGCTTTACTCTTATCATACTGGGAGTAGCACATACCATTTTCATTAACAGATACTTTGTACCAGGTGCAGGCAAGCATACAGCATCTCACAGGGCTGACATGGGATGTTTTTCCAAATACAGCCCCATCTGCCTTATTCTAGTGCTTAAGGGAAGGTGCACTGGAGTGAACTAGAGAGAATGGGATTCTTACAACACAGCACAGATTAATTTGAGTAACACCACAAACAGAAGTTGCCTTAGCAATTATGAATTACGCTGGCTCAATATTCACCTGACAGCCACAGCATCTTACACCCGCTACATCTTTGCTGATTAGCATCTTAATCTGTACAAGCACAGAGCACAAGACATAGAGGACTCTTTCAGAGAAAATAAAGGGAAGTGTAGGCTTCCATTTGGAAACTTCCTTCAAGATAGCTGTAATTAGTCAATTTGACTTTTTCCAAGTTGTGAGGGATTAAGTGGGAAAAAAAAGAGAAGTGGGAGGCTAAAACTAGACTAGTGTTATCACCACTATCAAATGAAATATCAAGAGATATAAAAAGAGTATCTGAATAAACCGTGGTCATCCACTAAAGCACACGTTGACAATAAAACATTCGGACGCTTATGTGGGTTGTATACATCTTACATAAACACACACAAACGTGTACTTTAGATGTGAATAAAAATAAAGGTAATCACACACCATGGTAAATACCCTGACTTCTTTCCATTTTCAAGGAAGCCAATGGCCTAGATCTTATAAGCATTTAAATAATACAGTGGCATGTTTGCAGTCAAAAGTAGCAGCCAACATGAACCAAGGAACTTCCCACACACAGATGAGCACATTAATGCCTACGGAACTAATTTATTATCAAGTATATTGGCAGGCCAGAAGTTATTCTGAATGGAAAACATCGGAGTCTACTTGACATCTTCTCTGGTAAACATTAGAAGAGTACTCCTAGTAACAACTGAGACTCCTTATACCTTGGCACTCTCTAGTCAAACGGTAGGATGCAGGCAGAAGAAATATCAAGGCTGAGTTTTATACATCTGCTTCTATCTGCCAAAAGTAACCTCACTACAGTCGATAAAACTCTATGGGTACCTTGTATCTGTTGAGCAAGCTCTCTGCAGCACAAGATCACAGTGCCAAGGTCTTAGGAGCTATTAGCTTATGTGGATTTTACATAGACATCATGTCAAAGCTCAGACCGGATCATGGCCCAGAATTTCACCTGAACACGTAAGGATTATCCAGTGCACAGCACTTGTGGCAGAGAATTTGCCAAAACTTGGCTGCATTGCTATTACATTAAGATGTATAGTGCCCCTGCTTCCACACGAAGTTTTAACAAAACAATAGAGTCCTAGAGCTTTAGTTAATGCTTGCATGCTCTTGGAAATAAGCCTGCATGTTCAGAGCAGACGACCACAAACAAAAAAAGAACAAATTTTTCTCACCCTGATAACTGATGCAAAAGACATTAGAATAAAAGTGTGAAGGAATTATTCATTATATACTGTGGAATTCTTTGTTCAGAAACAGCCTCTGACAGCAGCACCAGACATAAACGGTGTCAACTGCAGAACATCATTTGCTCACTCCCATGAGAACATACAAAAGTTTTTATTCCTCCAAGGCTTCAGGACAGCCTAGCACCCATCAGCAGTTTTATACACGCACCTGTATGAACCTGCTGGCAGGAGGGAGGTGCTAGTGGTGTGATGCTGCCGGAGCCATGCTTCTACCCAGAGAAAGGCGACACCAACATCACACTGGTCAGGTTCTGGGCTACCTTGTACCAACAAGTCTTTACTCCAGTAAAGCTTTTGACACTGTCTCCCATCACATCCTCACACACGCTCATCACTGTGTATATATATGTGATGGGGGCATAAAGAAGACAGAGTCAGACTCTTCTCAGAGGTGACAGGACAAAAGGCAATAGGCACAAATTTTGAAATACAGGAAATCCAATTCAAACATAAGAAGAAACTTTTCTACCATGAGGGTGGTGAAACACTGGCACAGATTGCCCAGAGAGGCTGTGGTATCACCATCCTTGGAGATATTCAAAACTCAGCTGGACAAGGTCCTGAGCAGAGGGTTGGACTAGGTGAACTCCGGATGTCCCGGCTGACCTCCACAACTCCGTGTGATTCTGTGAGCAGGACCTTCCCATCAGCTGGGCATAGCACATCTTGCTCCCAAAGTGCGTCTGGCTGCTACAGCAGCTGCAGCACAAGAAATATGAGGTCATTCCCACAACCTCTCCCCTTTGTGATAACTCATCTCATGTGGAATTTATTTACTGACAACATATACTCCCTAAGTAAAATGCACATAGTGGAGGAAGATTATACATAATCTTTAACGAAAAACATCGATGCATTTAGACTATGACGTTGAGACTTCATGCTGCCTTCTTCCTATAAGGCTGGAAGAGAGTTACAGGTGGCCACAACTATATTCGATAACACAGGAGACAACTCAGGGATGCCTTTCTCTGAAATGCATGCAGCTTGGCAAGACTGCACTCTGCAAAGGGTCAGTGCAGTGAAGGCATGGGTTTCTGCCAGCTTTTCCAATTTCTTCGCAGAGCATCAGCAAGACCCAGTGCTTTTGAGCCAGATATACCAAGGGCATATGTTGTATGACATTCCATGGCAAATCAAAACCATAACAGGCAGTTTAAGTTGCAAAGTATTGTTTTAAATATCATGTTTATATCCTTTATTTGTTTTTCACATGAAGACTGAAGATTGAAAAACTGATTTGTTTTATGAACCTGAGAAATATCACAACTCCTGCTCTTTGCTGCTCCTGCAGGACTCCTTGGGGAGGGTTCACTGGTTTTTTTCAGTGATACATTATTAGGTCTCACACTTTAATTAAAGGAGGTGTCAAAATGAACACAAAAATACCTTTTTTACATAAGCTGCATGTTAGTGTCAAATGCCTGTAAATTACAAAAACAGCACCACAGCAAAAGTCTTTACACAATCCATGAAACTGGGCAGCTTTCAGGACCCCATATCATCTGAACATCATCAGTTCTCCACTTTCCAATGCTACTGGGGATGAGATTCTGTTTCCTAACAAAAGGACAAGCATTAACATTCATGCAGAAGCAAAACAGTAACACAAACCCCATGTTGGGGGCACCTTGCTTTGCTTTCTATGTCCAGAATTTTCCATACCCCTCCTAATTTTCCTGTGAGTTATCTAATAAGAACTGGATTTCTGGGGTGGGGAACAGATGAGTGAGGGAAGCCACAGCCACACTGCTTGCTTCAGGACTGCATAGCAAAGTTACAGATGAAGTCTGAATTCTCGTTTTGGCTCTGCCAACTCCCAGACCTTTGCCCAATCCACAGTCTGAACTAGGGAGGTCTTTGACAAATCAAACCATTACTGCAACTGCCCCAGCAGCCCCCAAGCCCTGGCCATCCACCAGTACTGTTCAAGATCCCGCAACTTTTCTTGCAGCCAGAAGAAATCAGGCGAGCTCGGGAGGGAGAGCAAAGTAGGAGGTCAAGCATACATGCTACTTGCCCAGCTACAATTGCATGGCTTATCATTTCTCAACTGAATGGTCACATTTGCTCATTCTATCTGTAAAAAAACACCTACTTAGGCCACAAAAGAGTGATTAACTACCTATAGTACAGCTAGTAGCATTTTTACAGCCAAGTAAGGAGCAGTAGCACAAATTGCCCTACACTACCATGAATCAGTCTTAGTACTATACCTATTGCTTCCCTACCTGTGCTGACTAGATCCTTTTCATCACTCAGGCTAGACTAGCAGGCAAGCCATGCAGAACACATCCAGTCTGTCTCACAACCAGGTTGCAACCTCAGGAAAAGCAATGAGATATACTTTTGTTCATCCCAAAACTGCACAAAGAAGGTGTGCAGGACCAGGAAAGGACAGAAGGAGAAATCAGGAGTGGGTTTTGCAATCAGAGTGGTCTTGGCTCCAGATCCACTGACTGGTTCCTGTACACCAAACCCCAGAGCAAACTGCAGCAAATGAAAGCTTTTTCCTCCCAGCAGTGCTTACTGCTTGCTGCCATCCTGCCTGGCATTGCTTGGGGGTCAAACCAGTTGCCTGAAACAAGGTGTCCAAGCACATGTACAGTGTCTGGCATCAAGCTGGGCTCTTGTCTCCCACAGGTCATGGCCATCAGCCACACATCCATCACTTGGGTACTCCAGAGCATTTGAAATGGAACTGGGCCCCAATTCAGTTTAGACAACTGACTCATATCTTCAAGTATTAAATATTTATTCATGAGCCAAATGCTACTTCCCCCATCTTTGGAGGAAAGAGAGGTGAGCATGACCTGTCCTCTAGCATGAAATACATTTGTCTTTCTGAGTATGAATGACTTCCTGAAGGGAATGATCAGGTCATCACAGATAAACATCCCAGTCAAATCCTGGCATAGCTATTTTCTAATGAATGAAGCTACAGAGCAGTCAGTGCATCCCAGTGACCTTGAAATGAAAGGCAGAAGTAGCAAGGCTCTGCTAATGAATTCCTGAGACTCATAAAATGAGAGATCATCACAAAACCTCAAATACTATCCAAAGCTTACTCCCCTTGCTCACAAAATTCCTACTAAATTTCCAGCCACAGACAGGCATCACTATTCTTCCACATTTTGAGCTCACATTTCTATCTCAGAGCACTGCAGATCCACAGAACCTGGCGTCTGCTCCTTCCAGCCTCACATTCCTAGTTGCATTCCCCATATTGGCTGCAAATAGCTCAAGCTCTCTTAAGTTACAAGTATTTTGCTTTCCCAGCCACTGCCACGGGCACTACTGCTCTTCTCTCTGCTACCTCAGGCTGCTATTAGATGAGCACAATATTAATTGACATTAGTATTATCAGTCAGTGTTGGTGCCTGGGAAATACAAGCAATGCTGGACCCTTGGGCTGCCTCTGCTTCAGGCTCACCACCCCCGCCACCTGCTCTTTCTCCAAAGACATGCCAGCACTAGCCGAATATTACCTTTGGCACTGTAGTGGTATAGGGTTGAGGACAGAGATCAGCCTTTACAGCTGCCCTCCCACCTCCTCAGAAACAGAAAGGCACTGGGCAGAGCAGAAAAGAGCTGAAATGTATGTTGGGTCAGTACAAGCACAGGACCGGCAAGAACAGGTCAAAGGAAACCCAGTAGGGACAGTGGAGGAGAGGATCCAATACCCTGGGGACAAGAATATTTTGTGCCCTTTATGGGATGTAAAATCTGAAGCGTAGGTACTAGTCCCACAACCAGACTATGTTGACCTCACCCTCTGTCCCTTGGGTTCTCAATCTCTCCAAAAACTATTATTATTTAACAGTATTGTTGATGCTTGAGGTTGTCCTTTCTGGTATGAGTGTCATGACAGATCCATATGGGGTGGCTCATCGTTGTGCCCCAGGTCTCCAACACCAGTGTGGCCTGGAGGTCCTCTTCCCTCTGCACTTCACTAAATTGTGCGGCTTAAGTTGCTGCAATATTTTTATATTCCATTGGTTTAAGGGATTCAGCAACAGCCACGTTGATCTTTAGGTTATAATCCCATAACTTTTGTCTCTATTTCCTCTTTCTCTTTCAACTGCCTCTTCTGAAACCATTTCAAAAATGCTGCTATGACAATCTTCTCTCTCCTCTCTCGCTCTCCCCATACAACTCCAAGTCTAAAATGCTTCCATCTCTGACACCTTCCCTTCAGTTTATTATTTATCTCTGTCTTACAGGCCCTTTCATCCCACCACAGTTCCCAAGGCGTCAGGAACATAAATGAAATGTTCCCAAGGAGCGTAAGGAACAAAAGGGTGAGGGCAGCCCAGATTATTCCTAAACAATCCCACACTTACATAAACAGAAGGTAGCACTCAACAAATGAGTAGTGGAAAGAAAAAAGGGTATAGAGAAGTAACTATAATAAAAACATATGTGAATCTGCTCAGGAATTATGAAATACTAGGAGTTTTTTAGTTTATCTTTGAAAATGTGCTTTATCTACATATTTTGGACCAGACAGGGGTCCAAAGACGTCTTTGGCCTCTTTTGACCAACACACTGGGTTCTCCTCCAGCAAATATTCAGCATGCAACGCTTGCAAGTTATCACTGCACAAACACAGGAGATTCCTCGCCGAAGAACTGTATAAAGGAAACTGTCACAGAGCCAAAATATTCTCGTGTGACAGCCAAGCTTCTTGCAACTTCCCAAATAAGGCTGTGACTTTAAAGAGCATGTCTTTTCAAAGCCTCATTGATTTTCATCGCCTTATGAAGAAGTACACTGTTTATGTGTCTGAGTGTGCTGATATTAAAACTGGATGAGATGGGCACAGCTCGGTGGTTTCAAAGCCTGGTTTCCAGACAGAACGAACCAAATAATCACAGGAAGCTTCTAGAGGCTGACAGCACCCCTTTGGCCACTATTTTGGAGTCATTCCTTGTGCAAGCTGAAACTAGAAGGGGTGAAGATGCTAACAGGGACAGCCAGCATTTCCTAGTACTCTGGGGATAGATTTCAAGGGAATTTTGAAGTGCAATATTACATTCCTTCCAGCCTCCCAAAGTCCAGAGAGTTTTGCATCACAGGTAGAGTTTATGTTAAAGTTCAGGCCAGGTTTCAGGTCATCTCTCTATTTTTCAAATACCAGAGAAAGAAAAAAAAGCTATGGAATTAGATGAACTTTGCTATATCTAGTTCATATTTATTATCCATTCTCCTCCTGAAGTTACTCCAATCGTTTCAGATTGGCAAATCCGTTCTGCTACTTATTTTACACTTGAAGCACAGCACTATGAAATCAGAACTTCTATACACAGTCCTTTGAAAACAAAGCAAGTCCTTAAAAAACAGCCTACAGAAAAATTTGCAGGAGGTCTCAGCCATTCCAGTTATCCCATCTTTGCAATTATAATGTGTTCATTCCTGTAATAATCATACGGCAAAAAATATACTCACAGAACTTTAAAGCCATGGACAGGAAAGGAAGAAAAGCAGTAAGAAAGTGGGTCAGTAGAGCTTGTGTATATTGAAAGCACAAGCTAGTTAGGTGATGGCTATTCAGAAGGTACATGCTGTAGTATTACATAGGCACAAAGGAGTAAAAAAGCCAAAGGAAATCAGTACAAGCCAGAGCCACGTAATACATGACAGTTGTACCTAAACACCAAGCAAATAAAACTTATTGGTATCTTACTCCAGGCAACTGCAGCAAGACTCATGACTTCTTCTAGTCTATGTGCTACGTAACCCGACGGAGAGTGAACTTCCAGCGTATGAGTAGCACTGGAAGCAGGGTTTCTCTTGCACAAAGCATTGACCTGAGGTGAAACGAGTCCCCACCCTCTCCACCTTGATCACACATTCACACTCCTGCCTTTACCCTGTGGAGCACCATGCAGCCACCAATGAGGTCAAAAACTGGCTAATCCAACAGAAAACTGATGAATTTTCTTTGGCAGGATTTACAAACTAACAAGACATCCCACAACAAAATGCTCACGAAGTCCCACACAAGGAGAGTGGTGGGAAGGCCCTTCTAGAGCTAGGGGGAATAAACACGTAATTACACCAGTTTAGGCATAACTAATAACCTGTCCTGTAGGGTTTATCTACATGAGAAAACTCTAGAAAGGTAATCTGAATTAGCATTTTTTTAACGAATCAAACCACATTAGATCCCTGCAGACACCCTCATTATTAATTAAATCAACCCTATTTCATATTTAGTATAACTTACTTCGATGTGAATTAAGCTTAATCAAATGAAGGTCACTTGAACACTGAATCAGATAATATATACAATGGTTCAATTTTTAGTTTAGTTTTTAGTTTACCTATGTTATTTTGCATTCACATTTTAGGTGATTTGGATTAATTTTCCTTCACATCCTTGTGCAGACAGCTTTAGAATAGAAAAAGACAGCAAAGAACAGAAGAGATGCTGGAAAACATCCCCCAAAATCAACAGTTTTGAGTTGTCAATGAATTCGTTCCCCAGGAAAGAGGTACTAGGAGCTGCGTATCCTGCTGAGGACACCCTAGCAGAGCTGCTGCATGCTCACTCTCCATGAAGGCTCTCCCAGTCTCTGCATCTTTACTAAAGTTTCTCTGGAGCCCAGAGGCTGGAGAAGGAGAATCAGACCCTGCAAGTCTTCACTTCTCCATCATTCTGCATTTGCAATACCTGAACATAGGTTGATGGGCCATGAGAAATGCATGTCCTGAAGGAAACTGGACAATCCTCAAGGAAGCTGAGGCATTTGATGCGGTTATTTTTTAAATAGCAGGTCACTAAAATATTTGACGTGATTTGTACTATTAGGAAAACACAGCAGTTATCAAAGTTGTTTTTAATAAAATAACAGAAATCATAAAAGCCCACTTCTTTAGGCGGATGTGTTAAAGTCACTTGTCATGTTTATTCACAGTTTTAAGGTCTTATTCTAATTTTGTTTACCCTGCTCCAACACTTAAAACATCACCACTGAGTCTTCTAGCAAACTCCCTTCACATTCCTCTTATGTGACTATGCTTTTTACCATTAAAGAGATTTTTCTGTACACACAGATGTGTAGATGTCATATTTAGGGCACCAGTCATCTAATATTTTCTGCGATGCAGGTACCATCTGCGAAGCTGAACTGCAATTCAGGCCTATCGTACTGACATGGATGTTGGGGAATCAGAGATGGAAACTGATATTAGATTATAATCCCACTGCATTCAAATAGAAGACAAGGACTCTAGCAAGGTCAGGCTTTACCACAGCCTCTAATACCCAAGCATACCTCTAAAATGTTTGTTCAGGGAACCTTTAGCTGTGGTGTTTGTTTTGCAGTGTCCACTCAGGATTATCATCTTATAAGGGTCACAAAATGTGTCCAAATCACCGAAGCAAAAGGATGATGAACAGACCCTGATGGCAATAACAGATGACAGCTGATGTCAGGGTTCAACTAAGTCTGCAGTAACAGACTTTGACCAAAGTGACAAAGAGACCAAAAGACTGGAGACCAGTGTCAAGAATAAGAGGCCATAGAAAGCATTCCTGAGTAAGGAAGAAGGGCTATTGTTTTAGCAGTTTAGCATGGAAATCCTTAGCAAACCACTGGGTTAACCAGACCATTCAGTGATTTAGATTTGAGGTCCTGGAAACATGAAATCACCACCGAGAGGAGTGTCAGACGTGGAGCACCATTTCCACTTGGGCTGCCCCGATGCGCCCTGGCCTCACCACAGCCTTCCCTCCCACTCCCCACAGCACTGCTGCCATGATGCTGACAGACATTTACACAGCGCCATGGTGAGCCGGTTCAGGGAATGGAGCCAGCTGAAAACAACACCGCTCTGCTTTCAGACTGGGAGCACTGACTAAACCAGACCTGCATCAGTACCAACACCAGAGCCCCTGCCACACCCAGGACAGTGGTGACGGCTAAATGCACGATGTGAGGCATTCGCCCTGCACACCTCCAAACAACCTTCGTAGCTTGAGACATGTCCTTGTGTGCATTTATTGCTTTTACAAACTCGTCTCCATCTTCCCTAGTTTGCTGTCTGGCTTAGTCTCCGCTCTGCTATTTCTGTAACACTTTCATATTTAATACCATGAAATTTTAAAATATTATGCTGGCTCAGGTTTTTTGAGATCCTGCAAAGGGCTGCAGTCACGCAGTTCCGGCACTATTTTTGTTTAGCAAGACAGGACAGAAGAGACAAGCAGACCCTCGCAGCTCATCCTTGGGCAACATCTTGAGGACCACAAACCGAAGGGGAGTTCCCTGGGGTCAACGTGACAGGGCCAGTGGGACCCCCCGCTACACACACACATGCTCCTCAGTTATGCTAAAGGCTCTGCCCCTCTTTCCGTTCACTCCTCATTTATATTTTTGCTCGTGAACCCCGAAAGGGAAGGACCCGCCTCACCTGCCTGACTGGGACGGCTCCACCAGCCCCAGCCCTCCCCAGCACTTCTCAGCAAACCCACTCCTTGTACCACCCGCCTGCCTCCTCCGCTCCCCTGAAGGCAGGGGTTGTTTTTGACTTACAGCCACGTTTTCTGTTAATAATTGTTCATTGGGGCGGGGCAGATATATTTTAAACAAGAGATGCTTATGTTCCTATTTATATACGTTAAAAGTGAGGACTTCCGTACACAGGATAGGAATAGGGCAGGTTTTGGCTCCCTTCCTAAAAGCTACCCAATTTCCCCCACTGAGCTTTGCCCTCAAATGAAGAGGCGAGCCTTCACTCCTCCATTAGACCCCAGTCCTGTCAATACTTGCACACGTACTAAGATTTATTACAGTCAGTGGTCTTATCACAATGGTCATTAGGTTCACAAACATCAAGGATGCTGTTCCCGGTAATAAGGTCAAGAATGTGCACAAGTCTTTTCAAGATTAGGACCTTAATGCCGTAGCATCAGCCAGCTTTCCTCCTGCCTCCAGCATTAGATGTGGGCAGCTGAAATCCCTGAGGATGCAGGGGGACGGCCGTCTCCAGGCTGACCTGCAGGTAGAGCAAGGCACTGCTCTGGACCACTCCTGGGTGTGCAATGAGCTAGACGGCCCCGGGGATCACCACTCGCCATGGCAATGGTGGTGGCAGTTGTATTTGATTCATAGGCTGTGAACTACCATTTGACAGCTCAATGCCAATTAAAACAAATAAATACAAAGCCAAGAGTCAGCAGGTCAGGCTCAGGGAGGATCCATGACAACACCAGACTACTGGTGGAGTCATAAGACAGTGTTGTGAGTTATAGATCGTTTTGGTAGCCGCTGGCAAAGCAGCACTCCAGTGAACTCCTATCACGGAAAACACTACATGTGCCGAAGTGCAATGAAGGGATGTAACTCCTCATTCCACCTACTCACAGATAGTTCTTACTACCACACAAGTGAAACAACAAAAAGGGACAGATATAGGACATTTTATTAAGCACACAGGTAAAATGAATATGTAAGTCCATGTTCTATCTCTTCCACTTACCTGACTAGTCAAAGAAATTAATTACCTGAGAAGAGCAAGGCTGCTTTATTTGGATGACTCAAATTCTTCTCAACAGAATATCTGCGCGATCAAAAATTGACTTGGATTCACGTAGATGATATATTTAGTTATTTAATAGAAAGATTAGCATGCAAATGCATTGCAGCACTCAACACTAATTCATGACAAAGTCAGAATATTAAAGTTACCTCATTCTGTCAAAATATGCTAGTCCAGTATTTCTCTCATTTTAAATCACAAATCCTTTTCAAAAAGGAATTCACAGATTAGCTCAAATCCCAGTACTGTTTGACAGGTGGGAATGAGAGTGACAGACAAAACAGAGTCATTTAATAAAATGATGATTTTTAGTATCGAAAACATTTTAACTGGCTAAGAACAGCAGTAAGGAGCTAACAGGCATGAGCACATACAAACTGCATGAAAATATATGCATATGTGGATGATTTTAACTCCCTTGTTTCTGACTTTTAAAGTTTTCTGTAGGCATTTTTAACTCTCTTTTAATGTCCTCTGGACCACAAACCACAAGTTGAATAGCGCTGGTCTATTCAGTACTGAAGACATATTCCTACTCATCCAACACACATGTACCAGACTTACTTCCAATTACGGCCTTTTTACTTGTATTTCCTTGTTTAAGCTAACCATTTATCACGAGCATTCAACAGTCCTGGTTGCGTTTAGCTGTTCCTGCTTCATGCAAACTTACACCCATGGACCATCACAGCAGCCAGCACCCTGATCTGCGTACAGCTACAGGAAAAAAAGCATACAGCATGCAATTAAAGGGCTTACGGTGACCACGACCCGGCTCCTTGCTAATACCATTTCAGTGTATTTTCTAGATCCCCTCATTACTGAGGGAGTGGCTTACTAAGGAAGGATAGAGGAAGGAAGCACAGGAAGGAAGCAACGCACGTGCTGACTAACAAGAAGCAGCAAATGGTTGGAAAGGGAAAAGAAGAAAGAGGAGGAAGGACTGAAGGGACAGCAATACACAAGGAACTTTACTATAATGCTTAGCACATAGTATAAATATGCTTGTCATCCTCAGAAATGCTTTTTGAACAGGAGACTCCGTTCTAGCACAGCAAGGACTTCAACAGGACCAAATTTAAGCATAACCTTAAATCCTGGAGTAGACTGAGACCTAGCTACTTAATCATCCTAATTCCCTCTCAGATAAGTATTGTCATCCTCCAGCAGATAAAGAAATGAAGCCAAAAGTGTTAAGAGATTCAGCAGCCACAGACCAGCCAAGGAAGCACAGCACACCTGCACCATGGAGCTCACCACAACAACAAAGACCAGGCCTGAACAGCCTCACTGCAAAGCTGGACCCAAACTACGTCCTCCCCACTGGAGCATCTACTCGTGCCTGCACCCGTGGCGCACTACAATTCACGGTACTACATCTAGCTGAGTTGCTCTACACAGCTTGTTGGTTTTGATGCTTTTTTCCCCCCCCAGTAAATCACAGAAAAACACATCTATCCATCCTGGCACCTACATGAAGTTGAAGAAAGGGAGAAGAAAACTATGAGATCTCAAGTTGCAGGAATGACACCTACTGCCTGAGAAACGAATTGCTCACCTAAATGAGTGCACTCAACGGTGAGGGGCTTCCAGAGAATAAAACAGGACAGGGACATGAGCCACCAATGTGCACTTGCAGGCCAGAAAGCCAATTGTATCCTGGGGCCACATCAAAAGAAGCGTGGCCAGCAGGTCAAGGAAGATGATTGTCCCCCTCTACTCCGTTCTGGTGATACCCCACCAAGAGTACTGCATCCAGCTCTGAAGTCCCCAGTGACCCAGGTGGAGAATACCTTTTTTGGGCTGGGGACATGGTTAGTAGTTAGAAAATTCTCATCTATACTACCAGCTAGGCTACATGGTTTGTAACGCAAGCACTGAGGAGCCTGTGTAGGAGGGCCTTTTGTGGATAAGAGGAAGAGCAGGAGTAGCATTTAATAAAAGCCAGTTTTTAATTTGTAGTAGTAGCATTCCCTAGAGAAATGGTTTTATGAGCATTTCTGGTGGTGCCAGGAAGCACTGTCTCAATCTTTCAGCCTTCTGCTTGCTCCTACCCTACATATACACCCTTTGTGTATGGAAAGTGTGAATTTTCTTTTCTTCTGTCTTTGTATGTAAAAACTTCATGATCTGGTTCACCCTACCAAACCACAAGTGGCTAAGCTGGCACAGCTGAGAAGAGCAGGAACTCAGAAGAAATGTATAAACTAACACTGAACTTGAAACAAATGTAAGGCTTTAATGCCTACATCAAGAAGGAAATTCGAAAGTTTCTGGCCCCCACATGTTTCTCCCAATTCAGGACTGTGAAATATCCAGTGAAATGTAATGCTTCACTAGTTGTTGTGATGTTACAGAATGGCACTTTGGATGCTCAGAAATGTGAAGGAGGTTTCCAGGCTCAAATTTTTGGTAAGGACTTGCCCAGTCTGTCTCCTCTGATTAAAAAAATAGATATTCTAACACTTTTATTGCTCTCAAGTGAAGAATAGTTTTGGAAAGCATGTCAATACCATTCTGAGTGTTTGCTCAACACAAAAATGCAAAGTCTCATGGGAAGAAATATTCTGCAGTGCTAAATACCCCAGAAATGAAAAAGAAAAAAAAAAAAAAAAGACCAAATTTAAACTGTTTTCAATTTCACATGGTCACAACCGAGACAAAGACACACTTTGAGTGTTACTGGGTGATGTGCGTGCGCACCCATGAACACAGAGCCATCACCAGGAGAACGTGCCGGATGGACCATCGGGTTACTCCGCTTCCTACAGTGCAGGCTAGAAACGTCTCTGCTAGCCCAGGTACTGGGAAACAGCCTGTCCTTACACTGCAAAGCTCCCCATGGGCTCATTAGCCAGGAACAAGGTAGATTAACCCAAGCAAGGCTGTGTGCTGCCATGACTTACACCCCGGGGGCCTCACGGCAGCCTGTCTAGAAGTCTGGTGTCTTCTCCCTGGGCTGCATTACGGCTGCGCTCCTGCAGGGACGTGGGCTTTACTGGTGCACGGTTCAAATGCATCCTGGTGGAAGCTCTGAGCTGTAGCAGGGCGGCTTTCGGTCACTTCCCCTCATTACTGCACATTAGTTCAAAAAGCAGATGAAATGGAAGTCTTGGGTACGTGACTGCAAACGAAATCCGCCGAAGGGCAAACAACGGGGTGAGATGAAGAAACAGTGGCACACCTACTCCACCTCTCCTCCCTGCTCCCGAGGAACTGAACCTAGGCACGAGGCTGAGAAAAAGAAAAAGAGGGGGGAAGCACTGTGCATCCCTAGTGTTCTGCAATGGCTGTCAAGAAAACAGAAAATATATCCTGAAACTCCCCATCCTCTTGTAGGAGCAATACCAATGTACACTGGAGCAGTTTTTACTGCTTATCTACTGCAATGAAGGACAATACTGAAACATCAGCTAGTATTTTTGTTTTAAATATAAATAGAAAGTGGATGAAATGATACCAAGATTCAGATTCAGCAAAGAAACTTGAAAGAGCTATAGTGACCTTCTCAGATAAAATAAAAGAAGTTGAATGATTTTCTTTAATTCTGTAATTATTAGGATGGAACATTAGTCAGGATTCATTTCATTTTGGCAGCAGCTTTAGAAGCCTTTTCTAAAGAGGTTCAATACTGCTCCTTACTGAGTGCCCAGAACTGAGAGAAACTATGATGGATAGCAGGAAAAATAGGAAAGAAATCACAAAATTGCTAACTTGCAAGATATGGGAAAGTATTTGAGCCTGAACTGTGTTTGCACTTTTGGAAAGATTTTGATGATTTCTTACAAGAAATACTTACAAATACTTAAGTACTTCCAAAGAGAGAAATAATGTACTGTCCAAAGGAAGCACCTAGCCAAGTACAAAGACAAACTATGCAGACACCCTTAATCACCACACACTTCTAATGGAGCTGTTCTGCATTAGTGTGTCTGTTGTTTAACACAGCCTGAGTGATCCAGGAAAGGACATTAGTGAAACGCCACACAAAACCACAATATTGAGTTAAACAGATCTGCACACCCTCACTTGAAAGATTACTTTCAGCCACCATTACAAAAAGAATACAAAACAAAATATTCCAAAAAATAGGGAATGCACAAAAAGATGTCCAGAGTTTATGCTTTAATTTAGAGAGGGGAAAATAAGTTTATTTTTTAAGTATACAGAATAACAATTAATATGGAAGAGGTACAACTGGCCTCTCTGTTCACATGTCCTGACAGTAAGGGTGCATTGATGGAAACGCAGCATCGCTCGGTTCCCAGTGAACCACTGCTGCTGCCTTTGCAGAGCCATAGCCAGCGTGGTACAACTTTCAGCAGAGGTCCAAAATTTGCTGACAAAGGAGTCTGTCTGCAGCTAGAGGTAAACTACCCCTCTAAAGATCTAAGCAGAGCTAACAAAAGCAATTTTCTGTCAGCAGCACTGTATCCACACTTGGGCTGGGTGTTTTCTCATCGAGTGACACTGGCAGAGCTGCATAGCACGGATTTGGCTTGAAAGGCTGCAAACCTAAACGTACGCAAAGGCATGACTTGCAGAAGGTGGTGTGACAACTCCCAGCTGCCCCCAGGAACCCACAGCCATGCACACCAAGGCACATAGCAGCAGTCGGAACATGGCAGGACAGAGTTTTCAAATTAAACAAAAATTAGCTAAGTAACAAGCACATTGCTCCAGCTCAGAAATCAATTACTAAATGACAAGGTTAAACGAACCTTTACAGACAACTTGATTTTATTACCCCTCTCAGGGGATGCTACTGCTTTCCTGCAGGAGACAGTACACTGGGCCACTAGTCCAGTGAGGTCAGCACCCCAATTCCCATGATATTATAAACACAAACAACACGTTCTCTCTAATGTGTTACAGATGCAAACAGAAAGAATGAGTAAAGAAAACTTAGAAAATAACACTGCATACATACAGCTCCAGTTACCCTCCAAGCAAACTAAAAGCACTGGCAAAATTCTCGAGTTATCTCATGAACCGCATAATGAACAGAAAATGTGGAAGACAATTAAATGCTCAATACATTGTGCTTATTGGAACAAATGTAAAGACTTCGCTTGCTTACGTCTGAAAACAAAAGGTTTAAGAAGAATGATGTATATACACTTCTTGTTATTAAAACAGGTTTATACCATGAATATTCAGTTCTCTTTTTCTCAAGACCGTTGCTCCATCCCTTTAAATAAGGGCGAAATACAACAGCTTTTTTAGGATTTCCAGTTGGTAGCTATACAGAAATGTCAGAACAAAAAGGTTGACTTTAGCTAGAGAACTCTACAAACATTAAGGTGCCAAGGGACATCGGTTTCCCCGGAACTTCTGTACTGAACTCATTACCTTGGGTTGGGTGAAAGCATGTGTTACCACAAAATAGTAAGGAGGTATAGTTTTAATCTGCATAATCCTGTTCAGAGGTTGTTGCCATCTCTGGATATTCACTGTATGTTCTGTTTAGAAAAACCAAAGTGCTTAAAGCGGGAGGCTTTCCCCACATCGCTGCCTCAGGACCGCAGCAGAGAGAGCCAACTTACGCTCACCGCAGTCATGGCAAAGAGCGAGACAGTGAAGATTTTTTTCAGGGCTACACCCAAAATGCTATAGCTGGTTTTTATTTTTAAGAACAGAGACCACTGAAACACAGATGCCTTATAAACTACATGTATGACTAAGAAATGCGAGGTTACACCTCTGTTGACAGAATGTAAAAATCTTATTTTCATAGACATTTTCCCAAATATGAGCTAATTCTGTTATTTCCAAGAATAAATTAATATCTGCTGTAGAATAACCTCAACATTTGTTGTATGAACGCAATATTTTTATATACTAAGAAGAAATAACACCTCTGCACTTTAGCATTTTCCACCCAGGAATCCTTATCCGCTTTTGAGACAGAACATCTATTATAATCTGTTTTATTACTAAGACCTGTGGCACACCCACTATACACACACTTTATACCTTTGAAGTGAAGACATAAAGAAATAATCAAAAAATGGAAACGATCACACAAATGCAATTGTGCAAAGAATAGCACTGTAATCTATTCACCACAAAAAGCAATACAAATAAAACACACATGGCTAAGCAAATGTTTTAAGAAGATTTTTATTAAATGATTGTATAGCCTGCCAGGGCCTTTTGGAATTATACAGGCTATATTTATTAAACAAGAATTGTTACTGAAAAAGGTTTTAGGTGGTTTGCAGACATATATTTACTGACAAGTATGACCTATCAGTAATGTCTGCATATGCAAGGAAAAAAAATCAGTAATGGAAACCTTTAAAAACAGAAATTCATTCAAAAAAAACCAAAACAAGCACGCACGTTAAAGTACAAAAGTGGTACTAATAAAACTATTTTAAGTGTGATACACCTGCAGGTGCCAAGCATCATATGGGGAAAACAGGAAAGGGCAGCTGTACAAAGCAGCACCCAGCAGCACACACGGACCAGCTTCGGGCGCCGGCTCCCCCACCCAGACCAGACGCAGCCTGGCGTTAGGTGTCCAACCTAGAGAAGCACCCCATCCATCACTGTCAAAAGTGAGGGTATGGGGGAGCCCTGAAGCCCCTCCTGGAGTTAAGCTGCTTTTTCTTTCCAAAATGCTCTGTAGCTCACACCTCCCCTGAGTGTGCCCTAGCTCTCACGGCAGGGATTACTCTGGGTGCATTATGGTACCCTAATTCACAGTCTGTGTTTGCGAGTCGCTCTCTTTCCTGCTACCTCTTCCAACAGAAAGCACAACCACCAACTGCAGAAGTTCATATGGAGCAGGGTACCTTCAGTGGGAGAAACCCAAAATTGTTGCAGCCTTCCAACTAGCCCCGCGGTGCCTCCTTGGGGGTGAAAGGTGTGCTTGTGAGTCAGAAAGTCAGCTTTCCTTCTTCATGGGGCAAGAGCTCTACCAACCCTTCTTCATGGGGCAAGAGCTCTACCAACCGGGCTACTAACTGAACAGGAGGGAGCAAGGGAGAACTTCACTGCCATCTGTTGTGTTTGATGACTTATCTCTGGAGGTCTCCGAGCAGCACTGTGATCAGACCAGGTGAGACTGATGCAGATACACCTTCCGTGTGGAGGCCAGAGGGGTCTAGGCCACCAGCCGCATGACACTGCAGGCTCGTGTGCTTTTGGCCCTCCCCAAGAACATCATTTTAAGCAAGCGAAGAAAACTAATGGTAATATAAATGACTAAATAAATCGATGAAGCTCCAAGCCTTCGACACACACGATAGTGTCAGGAGTAAATGTAACTGTAAATGCAGGCGAAGGTTTTTAGACATCCACTGTACCTCCTAGGAGCAGTGCCAGCCTTGCAGCTCAGGGATCAGGCACCACAGAAAGGTCTCTGGCTTCAGACCGTTATTTCCAGTTTTAAGGTTTCCCAAAGCAGTTTTACTTTGCTAAAGATAATAATTTAAGTGGAAAGAATCACTAGTATTAGAAAATGAATCAGAGGCTGGGTTGCTCTGAGATACTGACGGCTCAAGTGAACCCTTGAATAAATGAGGAAAGAGAGAGGTTTGGAAGAGTATGAACCAAAACAAATAATGTTCGTCCTGCCTTTCTTCCACCAGGCACTTATCTGGCTGCAGGAAAACTGTGGGGTTGGTTTTTTTTTTTTTCCTTTGCTTTTCATATTCACAATAGACAAACTGACCTCGGGAAAACTACGAGTTGGGAGCACTCAGTGCCTGACGAGGGAGAGACTCCGGGAGGTCAGGCACGACCTGCGCTGGATGCTCGGGGGAAATCACGTCTCCTCTCCGGAGCTCCTCCCCCACGGCCCCGCACACGGTCCCCACCGCCCGGGTACCGCGTCCGAGGCTGGTCCCGCCGTGCCCTCGGGGCTGCGAGGCGCCGCAGCAGCTCGGAGCACGATCCCCGCTGCGCACCGCAGCGCTGCTTTCACAGCGCTTACAGCCTTTTGCAAGCGCCGAGGTAATCCGTCACATGGATTTAGGCACTGACAGTCAAACACGCCAAAAATGTCACCACCCACTCGTATTATCCATCCGGTGAAGGACTAGGAAGCGCCGCATTGCTTAACCTCTCCTCCGCCTGCCACTCGCAGAGGAAATCCCCACCCCCCACGGCGTGACACCATCACGGGGGGAAGCGCGGACACCCCCCCGCGGGCCGGCTCGGCGGGGAGCCCTGCCCGCTCCGCTCCGCTCCGCGCCGCCCGCACTCACCTCATCTTCCCGGCGGGGCGCGGCGGCGGCCGGGGCCGGGGCCGGGGGCGGCGGCGGCGGCGGCGGCGGCGGGGCGGGGGGCGGGGGGGCTCCGGCGGCGGCGCCGCCCCACTCGCAGCGCCGGGCCCCGCGGCACTAGCCGGGCAGCGCGGCGGCGGGCAGCCCCTCCGCCGGCCCGGCCATGTTGCCGGCTCCCGCCCGGCTGCGCTGCGTGTGTCTGTGTGTGTGGGCAGGACAAAGCGCCGCCGCCGCCCGCCCCGCTCCGCTCCGCTCCGCTCCGCTCCCACGCGTGGCGGGGCCGCCCCGCCCCGCGCGGCCTCCGCCCGGGGGCGGCGGGGGGGGCGCCCGCCCCGCGCTGCCCGTCGTCCCCCGCCGCTGCCCACGGCGGGAGCGCGGGTGAGGCCGGCCGGGGGCGCGGGCAGCGCCGCACCCACCCACCGGCGGCGCCGGGCTCCTCCGGGCTCCGCGTCCCCGAGCCGTCCCCGGCTGGAGCAGGGGCAGTGCCGCGGTGGCAGAGCTCTCCTCTGCCGAGCGCTGTAGGGGTCCCGTATCCCAGCGTTAAAAACGGGTGCTTTTGTGGATGGAAGCAAGGGCAGAAATTCCATTTCCAGTTAATCCCGCAGGGAAGCGGCGTTTTCTGCTCCTTCCCCCTTCCCGCTTGCCCCAGATGAGTTTCCCTGTGAGCTCTCCCGTCTCTCCTTGACACCCATCCTCCGCACCCACCCACCCCGGGGATTCCTCCCGGCCCTGCTGCTTCTCCCCATCCACCTCTCCTCCCCACTCCACACCCCCGTCCCGTCCCTGGCCCTCTGCTCTCCTTCCAGCCACCTCCTGCCAGCTCTCTTGTGCAGCCCAAACCACACGGTGATGATCTCCACTGGCGGGAACAGCTTTTTTGCAGGTCCAGAGCCTGGAGCTTCCCCTGCCCCCCTCCACACCTCTGTGCCTCTTCCCATGCACCACCCACTAGAAAAAGATGATATTGAAAGTGGTATCGCTTGGATATCCTCAAGGGTCTGGCATGATGAGGGGCTAAATGCTGCAGTTGTTTCTCAGGTCTTTCACACGTAGGTCACTTCTCGAGTAAAGGCTCTTCACACTTGACAACCTGTGGGTCCATCTCCCACAGATCTCTCCCAGTTCTGCATCATCCAGTTTGGACACAAAAACCCCCCAACCACCATGTAATCCCATAGCAAGCAGTGGGTTTCCAGGCAGCTAGTACATGTGTCCACATTGTGTCTGCAACAGAAATAGTTTCTAGCCCTCTCCCTCTCTCCATGTGTCCGTATCCTGACTAACACCGCTCCAACCATTCCCTGAGACCCACCTCCATCCGCACATGCCGTGACGGGTAAGGGAGCTGTAGCCCCTCTCTGTGTGCAGTGGCAGTTTTGGGAAGGTGCAGGGAGTGCGGGTGGGGGAAGGCGGCTGCAGGGCAACGTGTACGGCTGGAAAGCTGTGCGAGGTCTCGGGGGAACATGCCCAGGGTGCAGAGCAAGCAGACTGTGGGACCAATGCTGGAGGCTATCAGGCATGGCAAAGCCTGTGCAGGAGGTACGGAGCGAAGCAGGGAGGGCCATTTCTAATATAAATACTTTACATTTTTATTTCTGTTTCTCTGAAAAGTTAAGGTTTTCATATATTCAGGCCATTGCAGCGCTTATTTTTACTGTAATAGTAGCCTATGCCACTAGAATAAATGTTGCAAAAATCAAGCCCATAGATTTGATGCCCTAGAGACCTATTTCACCATTGGCTTGCAAAGCCTTGCTGCTGCCCACTGCAGCTCAATACTAAATAAAAATATACTACAACAATAACAACAACAATAATATGACAGCAACAAAACCCATACTAGTAATAACGTGTATGACTTCTTGGTAGCTAATGCATATCTGATAATTGCTATTTTCAATTATCGTTAAGATGTTCAAAAACTAACTCGGGACAGAGTTACCGAAGGGCCAGGTGGGGCGAACCCCCATCCCTTCTGTGCCTCATTAGCACAGAGCCCAGCTCCTGCCTTCTTTGTCCCACGGCAGGTCTGTGCCATCCTCTTCCCAAGTCACCCCACCAATTAATATAAGCTCACTACTGGCAAAGGTCTCTCCTAAAGAAGAAGCTCCCCCTATTACTAAGGGGCCTCATTTGTTTGAAACTAAAGTTTAAAGTCCTTTCTTATAAGCAGTCATGCTAAATTTCCTAGAAGGCGCAATACATGTTGTTTGCATAAAGAAACAACTGCGTCAGGCCATAGGGCCGATATGCAGTCTCCCCCACAACAGTGGCTGGTAGAAACTCATCCATGTAATTTGTGATGGTGCTGCTGAGGTAGCAAGCTTATGAAGAAATAGTGAGCAAAAATAAAACCTCTTTTCTTATTACTATCATCTGACTAATCCGGTAGAGTGTGGGTCATTGACCAGCACATGCAACATATGGGAGACAGCATAAGGCAAGGAGGATGCTTATTAAACGAGAAAGTTTCACAGTAATTGTACTAGAACTTAAAACACGATTAAAAGAGAAAATCCACGTGTGAGTCATTGATAATCTCTTTTTTAAATGTAATTTCCTTAAGCTAGGTTTATAACAGGCACAAATCAAATAGGCAAAGAAATGTACATAAATCATGGCATGGTTAAGATATAAAACTAGACTAAGCAAAAACATCTTCTGCAAAGACTTTTATCTGGGCACGTACACTGCACAGCATAGAGGGGCACCTGTGTTGCAGAGACTTGTGAGGCTTTACAAAGAGCTGAAACTCCAGCCGTCACATGTCCCAGCACCGACACATCCAACCCCCGGCAGCTGCCCAGAAGGGGCTGCAAACCACCAGGTAGGGCACGGGGGTGGTTTCCACTGCTTGCGGCTCTGTACCTGCACTGTCTCCTGAGAAGGGGTACCGTCCTTGGGCAAGTTGCAACACCTCACTGGCTATAAACTTGCGCAATTCCTACCCTTGCAAAGGTTTGGGAGGCTTAATTGCCCATGAGGTGGTTTGAGAACTGATGCAGAAATGCAGAGTATGTGAGATTACTGGTCAGCTATATTGGCCATTTTATTTATTCTTATATAAAGAAGCAACAGATGTACTGTTACATATGCCAATCTTGCTGGCTACTAATGGCACAGAAATAGGAGAGCAGTGTTAAAAATCTTGGTTGCATCAGAATCCACGAGGCTTCTTCTTCAATGTTCACGGGTTCAGGTGTCCACCAGATCATTGTGTTGACTGAAAGACATGACTGATCCATATAATAATCGTTTTGCTGGGACAAATCTTACACTATATTACTGTTAGAACCATCCATCTTCTAAGAGACTTAAATTTGTTCATTCATAGAAAAAAAATAATCTCAGATTGCAGTCTTGTCGATGCTCTTTCCCCAGCGGGAAATCTTGACCCACCAGGGTGTATGTCCATCCTGCTGGCTGTGTTGGCCTTCCTGCTCCCCCTCGCAGCTCTCCCTAATTGCAAATCCTCCTGCACAGCCCACAGAGCTGCACAAGAAAATTGCTGTCCCTAGGGTCACGTCTTTCCTGGCTGAGACCTCCTGCATGGCAAACCCTGATGGATCTGCCCCCTCCGCGTCCTGCTGCAACAACCGCCCGGAGGCCTGCTCTCTTTATCACTTCAGAGATTTCATGTTAGGAGGAGTAGGAGGAGGATGCCCTTCTCAAACAGTCACACAGCCTGGGGCAACATCCTCTGTAAATATCCTCGTATCAGGAGCTCAAGGTCATCCAGTTGTTTTCCTGAGTCAATGCCACGTCCAGAGCTACACGCCGGTGCAGCAAGAATCTCGTGGTGATTTTTTTCCCACTGAATTTGTCCAGCTCAGAGCTTTCTCTTGAAACTCTCGGGCTTTCCTGTGGGCTTGTCCACAAAAATACCTAGCTCTTTTCAGGAAAAGCAAATGTCCACAATAGCTTGTTTTACACACTTTTTTTTGGAAGGCTTTTCCTAAGCATGGAGGATTTAGCCTTGTGAAACTCACACTTGAAAGGAATTCATTATACCAATTCATGATACTATGTCCAGTAATACACATACGCATTTATTTCTAAAAAAAGTGTTCCTCAGATGGCAATGCGACTCGTAACTGCCAAAGCTGAAGTTGGGTTTCAGTTGTACCATTTCATGGACACCCTGCTGGGGCAGAGAGAACATGATTACCAAATTCAGGCGCAAAGTGAGATCCAAAGATTCCCAAAATTCAGAGGGGTTCAGTCCTGGATGTTTGGTTTTCACCCATCACCATGCCCGTGTGCTTGGCCACTTAGACGTTCCCTGCAATCTTCAGCACCATTTGGCAAATGTCTAGGTCCCGTCTCTGATCTGTTATGGCAGCCCAAAAGACAGCCCTGGGGAGGCACTGGCAGTGAAGGAGTGCACATCACTCACCACCTGCACAGGCAGGGGCAGGCAGCGTGGTCCACGCTGCAGGGAGGCCAAGAGGAAGATACTGCAGCAGGGCTGCAACTGGAAAGTCCCAAAAACCTGTATTTCTTTAGCAACACTTCATCCAGTCTTGGGGTGAAGACGAAAGAATGAGAAGAGGCTGGAACAAAGGATCAAGTGGCAGAAGACTCTGGCAGGAGCTGAAGGGAACAAGAGGATGGAGACTAGAGAAAAATGAGGGAAATACAGAAGTCTGAGTTTTTTTAACAAGAAAAGGAGAGAAAAGGAGAGAAAAGGAAATTAGATGAAAAAGTCAAAAATGAGGAGAGGAAAGAATGAAGAAGGGAAAGAAGACAGGAAGGGGGAGCGGTATAGGAAAAGGCAAAGAATAAGTAGGAAAAAATACACCATTGCTATACTTGAATTCTATGTTTTATTATACTTCCTCAAGTGAAGATGGGAGCCAAGGAAAGGAAGGGTCCAACTGCACTCTCAGGATGGTGATGGGGGATAGTCCTCAGGCCTTCTCTCAGAAAGGGAGGAGCCCACGGGCACGTTTATCTTTCCCATCACACCCCAGGAGGGCAGGGTTTACAATCGTTAGGAAGGCTGAAGCATGAAGCTGCAGCTTTCCAGGCAGCCGGGAGGAGCTCCGCATTGCAGGCAGGCCCTGGGGACCTGTTATGGTCTTATCTCTTCAAGGCCATTGGTGATTTTTCCTTAACAACTTTTACACACAACTTAAGGAAAATACACCAGTAAACTGCAAGTGCGTAGGCACCCAGCATGCAAAAGACAAACCAGTAAGGGTGTTTCCAAAGACCGCGCACCTTCCTGCGGTACTCAAAGGTAACAGTGGTCCAGCCTCCCCAGCAGCATCCCCGGAGATGCGTTTTCATGCTAGGGCGAGGGCAGAAGGGCAGGAATGGGAAATATAAACACAACACACCTGACAATTCCAGTTTTCCTTTTAACAAATAACTTTGGCTTCTTTGAAGAAATACTGCCTCAGCTTACGGTTTAGCCCCATCTGAGCATTTCCAAAGCCTGTGTTTTGATACGGCATATCCCACGTCAGGGGATAACACAGTGCCCTCAGAGGACAGTCTGTATCTCTGCTGTCTCTTGCAGAGAAGGCTGTACTGAGCCAGGCAAGGAGCCGCTTCATTTTGTTTGTTTTACTGTTATTAAAATCCCCTTGGTCCCACTCTTGCAAGGTCAAGATTGTTTGGGCTTGAGCTTTTTAGAAAGAGGCCAGGCTTTGTCACGGTGGGGTAACAAAAGCAGCATTCTCACCCAAAACTAGTCCAAAAGATCTCGGCACAGAGGCGATGCTGTGCTCATGAAGTCAGGGACAGTCGGGACTCTTCAGGCTGCTAAACTGCGTGTGGCCAGATTTTCTGCTGAACAGGAGCTGTGCATATGGGAAATGCCAGAGGGCTTTTCACTTAAACTGAGCCTCCTCTCAGCTTGCTCTCCAACTGTTCAAGCCGTAGACAGAGACTCTCAGAGCTCAGCTTCTGCTCTTTTTTAGGTGCTGTAAGGAGGCCAAAACACTTGAACCTCTGGCATAATAACCTCCCCTGTGGTTATACACTGATGTCATAAATTCAGAATTATGATGTCAGTGAAAGCTGCTGAAAAGGAGAAGCTGGGCAGGAAGGAAGGAGCCCTAAAATGTTGACATTTATCTTAATGAAAAACTGAATCCAGAATGAACAGCCAAGGCACTTGATTTTGTAGAGAGAGGCATTCTCTTCAGGCTGCCTCCAGCAGACAGTTCCCTCTTCAGCACGTCTCTGCAGTGCGAGGGCAATGCAAGGGAACGACAAATTACAATAATCTAACATGGCTGCAGAACTCATCCAGCCTTTTTAATTTTTGCTTTTTCACCATAATGACTGAACAGCTTGAAGGAGATTTCTTTAGCCTACAACCTCAAATCTGGAGTAAATATAGCTCACGTAGCACTGATAGCCAGAATCCACAGAACAGCTGAGTTTGCTTCCCTCTGGCTACATGTTTATTCTAGGTAATTCCACAGGTCAGATTTTAAACATGTTCATCTCAGAAGCTCCTGCTGAAAACCCATTCACTTGCATGGAACCCAGAAAACAGGTTGCCATTCTCATGGTCATAACCTCAGCACCTCAGACTAGACCCAAAGAGGCAGCCTTTAAGGTACAGATATGCCCACTACAAAAGAATAGAAATGTCTAAATCAATATAGCGTAGCTTGTAGATAGCCAAAAGATGGTAAAAACAAACCTGTGCTAAGTTGGGACTGTGGAGCTGGTGGGGAGGAACCACTTTTCATGGAGTCCAAGACCTCAAGCTTTCATAAAAACACAAAATGCAAGGTCCAAAGAAGTGCCTACAGAATCTGGTGACACCAACAGCGTAGAGGCTTTGTCGAAAGGAGGCACCTTCTTACACTTCCACGTTTGGCAGGAGACCAAGGGGAACCCACAACACTGTGAAACATCCTTATTGACAAAGGTCCCTGAGTGACTTTCACAGATAAGCCCATCGGTATCACCACTGACAGAAATAAGGTCTACCAAACTTAGCGCTAGATAGCAGCTTTGGCTGAACTGTCATCAGTACCTCCATGTAAATTATCACTTAGCCTTCTATAATTATTTAATGAATTCAGGGGCCAAAGCTGTTCCATTAAGAAAAATGAAATTGCCGCAGAACTGCACGACTAAGGAGAAACATAAATCTCTCCCAGCAAGAGCATGAACAGCTAACGTACTCACTCATCCAGCAGCCAGCAACCTCCGTCCAGGAGCAGACAGATCTGGGTGCAATTCTGTCCTTTCCCTCAAGAGTCAGCTCCTTATCTCCCATCTTTTGGGCCAGGAGATGCTCTGGCTTGGGGCATCTCTCCTGAAGGGCAGCCCGCCGCAGTGCAAGAGCAGCATGGCAGTGATCGGACCACTCCAGCGCAGCTATGAATCCCAGCCAGTAATGGAAGAAAAAGATTTCTGCTTAGGCTTCTTGTAAGTCTGTTCTTTTCACTAGTAATTAACGTGACATTTTCCCTGCCATCTGTAGGATTTTAGAGGATGCAGTCGAGTGATCTGTCAACAACCCTCGTTCCAGGGACAGAGAAGAAAACACAACAAAAAGACTGCCTGCTCCTCTGAGTAGAACCTGAAGAAATGAAAAATGCCAACCCTTGCAATAAAGGGTCTGCCCTTGCAAGCTCTTGTCACACGAATAATTTTGAAGGGAAATAATTCCTTCTAATATTAGTTCTTTTGAAGAACAAACTTCATCCAAACGTTTCACGTAGGAAATATGACCTTGTCTTAATCAGACTAGTAAAAAATCCATTTTACAAAAATAATTTGCTTCATGAGAGGATTTTTTTTAATAATTTGAAATGGTGGGGTGTTTTTAATTCACTAGCATTGAAAAACTATTTATCTTCTCTTACATTTATCTCCTTTCTTTAATTTTTTTTTAACTTTATTTTTTTAATACAGTGACTGATTTTTGTAGAGCTCATCTGTTAGAAATTGTTAATACCTGTCAGGTTTCAACAACCTGTCAAAACTGAGCACTACCAAAAGTATCTATGTAATACCCATCTTTCAGGTAGTAATTCAAATTGTACATATAGAGATAAGGTGAAAAGGCTGTAGTTTCGATATAATACAAATATGTGTCCTTTAGGAGTAAAATAACTATATGAAAACAGGCAGAAGTAAACAAAATCTACTTCAAAATGGGCGATGATTCTAAAAACCAGACTGAGTCCATGTTTGTTTTATAAGCATATAGAAGAGGACGGAAGAAGTCTTTTGAAAGCATATGTATTGTTTTCTGAATAATTTAAGACTTAGAGAATAGCTATTATCAACTTCAGTAGCAAATCACTTTGAATATCCTGACACAGAAGTGTTACCTGACTATACATGCTCATCATTTTGGACAAATATGACAGTCGTACTGTTGTAGTGAGTGTAGGAACACAAAATCCCATTGCTAAATGCCATACAACAACAGAGAAAAAAATCCCTACCCTAAAAATATTTTAAAATCTAAGTACGTGGTTTTATGTATGAAGTATGATGTATGAAGTATATTACAGGGCTGCCCACAGACTAATGGAGGACAATCGAGAAATGAGATGCTGTTGATCACCTCAGTACACTCATACACAGAGGGCAGGGAGGAAGGGGCTAAAAGCAGATGCAAAGTCACTCATATTGATAAGTTGAAGTCACAGAAGAAGTGTGGATACAGAAACAGTGAGAAACCAGGAACTCAGCCCCCAAACAATCAGAGAGGTAGTCAGGGCCACTAGTTTCATAAGCATTTGAAGGCAGGAAAATGTGCAGGCAAGGGCTAAGGTGGATGCGGTCCTGGAAGCTGAAGTCTCAGAAGAGCAATGCCAGAAACGAAGGAAAGAAAAGCAAGAAACAAGAATGGAAACTAAAGAAAGTTGAATGGGAGAAGCTGAAAGCTTGATAGATGACAGCAACACACAAGAGACATGAATAAATGAGTCTCTTCTTTGAGCAACGCTATACCTGCTGCAGCCAAGATCAGGGGAGGAAAGGAGCAGAAGCAGAAGCCTGGCTGTAACTCCAGCCATGGACTTGAGAACCAGCTTTACACTCCATGGAAGAACAGGAAAAGACAACTGCTGCAGACACAGTATCAGGTGAAGGAATCAGGTATAAGAGTCCTGTGTGCTGCTGAGGGCATGAAATATGCAAAGTTCAGGAAGAACTCTTTCCTTTTTTTCCTTCTCTTTTTTCTTTTTCTTTTAAAGGAAAAAAGAGGACACTCCTGAGAAAGCAAATCAATTCAAGAACCAAGGAACAAGGGTGAAAGTGGGGAGAGCTGAAGATTATATATAACAATGGCAAAATTGTATAGAACTTCCTGGATAAAGAAAGAAGAATCATTTTAACAGTCATCAAATGGATATTTGGCTCAAGACGTTACCCACCATTTGCCAATTCAGCTAATACGCTTATCAGGTTTTCATAGAGGAACAAAGACACAATTAACAGCAGAAGTTAGAAAGAGAGGAGCAGTAGAGGCACAGATGGGATGGGATTGTTGAAAATCCCCTTTGATCAGTAACCCTAGGGATGAACTTGCAGGATTCCTCATCTATTTCTTGTAATGGATAATAGTTTAAAATGAAGAAGGGGATCACAAATACATTATTACATCCCAAGAGTAGCGCCATGGGAGAAGGATGAAAAGGGAACAAGCCAACCCAATTTGCACCTCCTGTCTTCTCTGTTGCAAGTAATGACAAATCACCTACAATTCTGAAAGCAGAAAACCTGAAAGCACCCCATCTGCAAAAGCAAAAAAAAAATTAATAAACAGAAGTATCCAGACAAGATGAGAACCTGTTGCTTGTGTATTATGACCTCTTAAGATTGGATTAACCCTAGAAAGGGTAGGGATATTATGCCTTAGTTTCACACATTTCAAGCAGAGAGAGATTGACATCGCCATCAAAGAAGCCGTTCCAGTGCTCCTCTGCCCATTTACTTACTTCTGCACATTGCTCCTGCCTCTGTACAAGCTCAGTACAAGCATTCGTACAGCTGCACAGCTAAACCAGATAAGGAAACTGAGGAAAAGGATTTGTTGTTTTGTAGCAGCTGTTGTTTGCTTGCTTGGCCTTTTTTTTTATCCTGGGTCCATCTCCCAGCTGGGTTCTCCCTATGGCCGCAACAACTATTGTGCTGCTGCATGGGATGGGAAAAAGCAGCTGGGGGGCAAGACCTCTTCCTTCAGTGACAGTGCTAGATAACGTCAGGTTAAAGTGACCCTGAAACCCTGGCCTTCAAAAGTCTCACCTGAGGACAAATTCCTAACACACAGAAATTGTCAGGAGCTCTTGCCATGAGCATAACCCTGGGCAGTGGAATGACCTTGAGTACTCAGGGATGTGTAGTAGGAGGCAGAACCAAGGCAGTTTGTAGGTGAAAGCATGTGGCGTGTCCTTCTTCCCTGCCGTGAAGCTGGAGTTCACTCTCCAGGTGTGTGTTAGGGATCACATTCCCAGGGTCATGCTCATGCATGAAATTATGTACCCTAAAATCTAGATTTTATTCCCAAATATTTTCAGATGCAGCTCTAATCGAGAAATCACAAATGTGTGTCATTAAGTAAAAGCCTGTCTCTTCTATAATTATTTCACGTTGAAACAAAGATATTTACTAAATAGGAAGAATGCACTGAAAATTCACTTTAATACATGTTTATTGGTGTCCTGCACTTTCTGTGTAGGAGGTTGGAGATGTAATAAAAAAGTTTCAAGATTTATTGATTCCATTTCATTTAAACCACTCTAAACAACCAGTGCTTTAGAGTTCAGAGAGTTAACGTTTACTGTCCATTACAAGCAAACTTTTAATATTACCTTTTTCAAGTCCGCTTAGCACTCCTCTCTTAAAATTCTTCAGATACATTCCTCAAAGTAAACAATACATTTCAATCTGTATCACAATCAACATTGATAAGGCCTTCTTAACCATTTTATACCACCTCCACTATTACTTCATTGCAAAACACAATCTTATTTCATACTATAAATATCCATCCATGCACAAAACACAGGGGCCAGAAGTTACACATTAATATCTCATGTAGGCTTCCAAGACTTCCTTTACCCTCTGCAGGTTTATGGTACACTTAAAAAGATATCTTTAGACTTGGTCTACTTGGTCTTAAAATACAAATATACAATATCCATAAGCATAAAAAAAGTAAAGCTAGATGGCCTTACCATTTGTTATGAACTGCTAAAATCTTATACATGTACAATATAGCATCATGCTGATTAATATACATATTAGTTAAATATATCAACCAATAATGGGGATGTGGCCAAGCTTTTTTGTTTTGTTTTCAAAAACAAATTGTTCATATACAAGTAAAAAGATTTTTAATTTAAACTCAAACGGAATACCTGAACCACATAGACATCTGTAAACCCTGCTGAGATATTCAGGTCAAACTGGGGCATAACCTGCTGATTCACTTGAAAGGGAACACAGCTCCTCACGGGTGATACCCATGGTGTGCTATTCCCAAGAGAATGCAAATTTACCAGCATTCACATTTTCAGGTCTAGAACACTAATTTTTGCATCTTACATCTCAGTTTACACTTTTTGTATCTATCCATCACCCTCCATCAGAAACAACTCGAACCTCAACATCGTCATAGATTTTTCTAAATAAGTAGATATACAGTACAAAGTGTAGATAGTGAAACAAATAAGCACATATATACAGTCTTTGAAAGGCATTTTTGTGACCATTTTAGCAGTGTTTATAGAAAACATTTAAGATAGTCACATTCTGCTGATACCACTGTATTGCAAACTGTCAAGCCACATTGCTTATATTAAACTTGTACTGCATTGTATATTGTACAACAAAAGAGAAAACAATCATTCTTAAGGTGTGACACAATGAAAGAAAAAAAAATCACTAGACTGAGTAAGGTAACCAGCACAGGGCTTAATTTTCCTGAGGTTTGTAAGAATTTTTTAAACAAAAATCACAGTGACCAGGCTAAACTGCAAACATACTGTTAAGTTTTAAATATACAGTTTATACATAAGTTCTGTGCATGGTCGACTCAACTGTGTATGTTCACACTGACGTTTCCTTTAAATGACTCGCCACTGCATAATACTTGTATCTTTTCCGCCTGTGGAGATGAGATGGGTGTCTTCACAGAGAAAATCTACATTAGTTACATGACTACTATGTCCACCGTACACATGGCTTGGAGCCTAGAAAACACCATATTAGTGAGAATGTAAGTTGTCATAAAAACATATTGTTATAACATTCATACAACAATGAAACCAAGGCATCACATCATTCTCTTGAAGTATTTTAATATTAAATTAACTTTTAATTGTAAGTCTCAATCAACCTTAAGTAAATCCCTTAGGCACATACATACTCCTGTTCTTTTTTTTTTTTTTTGTGCATAGGAAAATAACATTTAATGCATTTGTGCAAGTTACAAGAGTAATTTTTTTGGAAATACCTTACCCTAAACTGTGAACATGGATATGAGAAGAGATGTACTTTGCCAAAATCATCCCCTGTTGACAGCAGTTTTCTCCCATGTGATCGACAGACAGCGTTGATATCTGTTCCATCTGAACCCTCAGGCCATACACCTGTAACACAGAGGGACTAATTAAAGGTTTTTATAACGGAAGTAAAAGTGACAGCTTAAGTTTTTGTTAAAATATTAAAGAATTACTTGTTTAAAAAAAAGAAAAAAGATAAAATAATAACAATAACTGCAGCTGAGTCAGTATGTGTTCTTCAGTACCAGCAGAAGACCAGATCCTAATAGGATATCAAGCACATAAACAAATACTTTATTTCCTCTAGTCAGCAATGTGCTTTTTACTCTGAAAAAAAGAATTCTGCTAAATTACAGTCATGTGTCTAAGCCTAAAAGAATTTTCATATGGTGCTGTAGAAAAGTAACAGTTACTGCTTTTATTTTTCCTTCTGCTTATGTATGAGCTAACATACTTTCTTCATACTACTGTAGTCTAAAAAAACTACCTATGTCTGATTCAACATGCTTTCTTCACATTACTAAAGTCTAAAACCTATGAAACAAGAAATTATAGTTTAAAATGTTATTTAGTGATTAATAGGTCCCTCAAAAAGAAACTGAACCACTATAAATCTTTAAAATGCTTTTGGTTTACTGTAGGTAATTCTCCTCCTTCTTCACATACTCTACTCCTTGCTGTTCTTGCACAAAATGTTCTAAAATTAAACTGCAGGCTTATCAATGCAAGGACCAAATCTATGCACTACATCTTTGAAGCCTCTGGATACTCACCTGTAATAAATTGTAATTCTAATAAAACCCAACCAGTTATTGAAATTTCATTTTTTTGTATGCAATACTGGGGGGGGGCATAATTTTCATAATTCAGATTTTATCTAATCCCTACTCAACATAAACTACACCTAACTTTTGGAGACCACTGACATAATCAGTTATAATGTGTGTTCTGCCATTATGATTTGGCAAAAAAACCGCCTTGTCTTGGTGTTATGAATGTCAATGACTGTCCCTATGTCAGACATCCTCTGCAGTATCCCCCTGAAATCCTACCACTTGAGTGCATGCTCTTTCTTTGTTATTACAAGTCAGGATAAGACAGTTGCTACTCCCCCTGCTTGCTCATCTCCTGGAAGGATGCCCATGCCTGCGGGCAGGGCAGGCACACTCCAGCTTCCCTTCTTTGGGCTACTGATAACACCAAAGTGGGCATCTGCTCTGCAGTGTGGAAACAGCTAGCCTTCGATCCGCATGTAATTCTTCCCAAATACAGTCTTTGTATCATTGCACAGCAATTCAAAAGCCTAAGAGGATGTGATTCCATGCCTTTATACAGAATTACAAATTGTTATAAATAATA
Organism: Morus bassanus; assembly: GCA_031468815.1. Classification (NCBI taxonomy): domain Eukaryota; kingdom Metazoa; phylum Chordata; class Aves; order Suliformes; family Sulidae; genus Morus; species Morus bassanus. The sequence continues at coordinate 14,595,637 of CM062572.1, forward strand.
TGAAACACAAAGTACTGACTTGTGGACTGCCACTAACTCTCCAGACACGTGTAGAAACACCTCTTTGCCAGATCAGGGATATTAAAAAAGAAGCAGGAAAGAAAGAAAAGGAAGGTGCAAAGAAGAAACACGGTAATGACTACTAGTAGAATTATGAATATGTAGAACGAAGAGACACAGAAAAGCTGTTTTAAGTAACTGCTTTGACAACAAGCAGGCTGTATGAACATCAAATGCGAGCTGAAAAGAGACAGGCATCTTTATGACAAGCTGGATATAACCCCTGAAGGAAATGGTTTAAGAAAGAAGATTGCCATTTTGAAATGGGGAAAAGATCATATCGGGGTGGGGGGGATGGGGTGTTGAGACTGTGCTCTTTCAAAATTTTTTTCAGTGCCTCACTGTTAGTTTTTCTCAATATGTGAACTGAATCCCCTTTGCTGAAAAATTAGTCAACTTTTTTCTTCCCACCCTCTGCAGACATGGAAAAAGAGACCACTTCCTTTTTCTTATTTGAAGATCAATGCCATGCTTTTTTTCTCCTCCTGTTCTGTAAAATTCATTCATTATATTTCTTCTCACGGAACAATATTTAGATGAATAATTATTCTTGCTAGTCAGCACATTATCTGCTGGTCCAATGTGCAAAAACCAGAAGCAGCTATTCCAGCTGTGACTGAAGCAGATACTGATAAACAGATGATTACTTCACATTTTGCATGGCATCCTTTTCATTACATATCCCGCTAATGCATCTGCCTTTTCTACAAGAGCATAATGCTGTTGACTCATGTTCAGTTTGTATGCAAGAGTAATCTGATCTTCCTGCGCATATCTGCTCTCTGGTCTGCTCTCCTCCGTTTTCTATTTGTACAACTGGGTTCTGCTGTTCAAGTGAGCAACCTCCTATTTGTATCTGTTGAATTGCCCCTTTTTTCATACCATTCTTCTATTTCTCCAGACAATTTGCTAATCCTGCAGCTTCACACCACCTACAAATTATACACGCTGTTTTATCATCCCTGCTATTAATAAATATATTCAAACGAACATAATATTCAGTTACAACATTCTAGTCAGTTTTGAACACACCTAGTCTGAGCTCTGCTTTGCTTGTCATGTTGTCAGGCTTTGCACAGCACCTTAGAGTTCTTCTGTTCCTGTCCTTCACCTCAAATACTAATTTTTCCAAAACTGGGCATGTGATATGAACTGATGCCTTGGTGGCGTATCCAGCAGCACATGGCTTTTGCAAGAGCATATGAATCAGTAAGTGCTTTAAAGTCTGTAGTCCTTCACATTTACATGTGTTTGTATTGCTAAAATATCCTCCACTGGGCACACTTTACATGTTGTTGATTTTCAGTTGAATCATCTCAAAACATTTCTAGGCTGACTAATCTGTTCCCATGCTTGAAGACAGGTGTTCAGCAGATCAATGTTCATTTTCCCCCCTGCATTGGTTATGTAGCTCTGCAAGTGCTATGCATCCTATTTGTGATTTTTATGTGGTTCTACCAGAGTGAGAAAATATCCCTAGTTTCAGTGAGCCAGCAGCTACTGAAAAAATCAATATACTAGATGTCTCACGTCTTTGATGATGTGATTGCTTATTCCATGTCCAGTGGAGCAATCCCAGCAAGCATTTAAAGATTGTTCATACTGGCTGCTCTGAGGTCCCAAAGTACTGAATAGTGGAGTGACTTCCAGCATTACTGGACTGGTTTCCAATTTCTAATTTATGAGTTTCTTCAATTTATTATTCTAGGCACTAACTTTTCACTTTATCCTCTCCATATGTGCTCTGAAGGTAAGTATATGATTCCACAAATGTTGCATTTGTTGTTCTCCATTTTTCCAGTACCTTGCCTGTTCCCTGTGAGGTCCTGAAAATAAGTATTAATGGTCTTGAGATTATGCTAACCAGTTGTTTTTACAGATACAACAAGGTTCATCACACTCATATACTTTGAAAATATCTAAGTCCTAATTATTTTCTAATCTATTAGCTCCCCACTGAAAGCACATGTCTTGTTGTTTCATTCATTAATGGCACTAACTGGGTTGGTCATCAGATTGTAGTAGGTCTTCTAACTAAGACATATTAAAAAGAAAGAAAAAAAGGTTTTTTTAAACACTTCAGCTTTCGCAGTGTCATCTCTCCCGCCTCTCCATGCAGCAGACCAATATTGTCGTTGACCCTTATTACTGTACTTGTCACTTACATTTACGTTCAGGTTTTGTTTGTATGTCTCCTTGGTCCTCCAACACAGTTTCTACTTTCTGCATTCCTCTTCCTTGTAGGAACAGTTTAACCAAGTTTGTGTCTTGCTGCCATTTCTCTTTCCTCTGGGCTGGCAGAGTTTGTGCCCTTTGTACCTTTTAAGGAATTACTGCATCTCATCTTTTCTCCAACTTCTGGTCTTCCCCAACAGGGCTTTGGACTTTTGCAGTTTCCCTCCCTCAAGTCCACTACTTTCATTTTGTTGTTCTTTTTCCTTCCTATACTAAGCATCACACCTCCCTGATCCCATGTCATTCCTACACAAGGTGCATTCACATTCTCAGCAAGATCTTTCCATCTCCCTAGAATCAAATATGCAAGAAACATCCCTCTAGGTGCTTATCTATTCCTGTATCAGAATAATTTTGAGAACTTGCTGGTTAGCCAGTGTGCTTGCAATTCCTTTCCTAAAAGACACCAGAATATTTAAAATCTCACATCCTCAGAAATTCCTGTGCTTTGACCGATTCTGCTAGCTATTAAAAAAAATTCCATTCATTTGATCTTTCTGGAAGGATGGGCAACAGTATAATCCTGACACCATTAATATTCTTTTTTTTATCTACAATTATTATGCATTATCTTTGTAACTTCCCAGTCTGAACCTAACTGTACAGCTACAAATCCTCAGTATATATGGCATCATGTTCTGTATATAAAAAAGTTCCACCACTTCAGCATTACATATCCTTTCTGAATAAGTTATAACCTTTTACATTAAAATTCCATTCATTTGATGAACATCCGCACAATCTCTATTACATTACTAAAATAATCATTGTGATAATTATTAAAACTAGCAACTACTTTTATTTATTCCTCATCCCTGTTGCTTTAGCTTACAATACACCAGTTCAGTATGGGGGACTGCAAGTATAAAAAAAGTATATGATGTTTCCACATGTTCCCCATTGGCCCAGTAGATCATTTTGTTCCACAGACCTGCTCCAAAAACCCCTCTTAGGTGTGACATCCCTCTCCTGCGAGTCTATGCACCACAAGCAGCCCCATATTCTATTAGCACTATATTTTGCATTAATCCAAATTATAAAGTAAGGAAAACTCACTTAAAGAATTCATCATTTCAGAGTATCTGAACCTTTGATGCTAAATGCAAAGACTTTGTGGCTCTGTAACTGTGTGTCAGGTATACCCAAAGCTCAGGAATATGCTAATAGGTCTATAAGGGCCTTCATCCCTCATATTAGAAACATATTCAGCTAACATGCATCCAGTCTTCTAGAATTTCCTCCTTTTACTAAACTTTGTGTTGTAAGTGATACTCAAGCACTGCCTGTCAGTTAAATTTTAGAAAATTTAAATGTTTCTTCCCAGCATATTGCTACTGCCATCCCATCTTCTAGGCTCTAAAAACATGTCCTTTCTGGCTGCTTTCAAACACATCACTACATCTACTCTATTTGAAAAATGAGTGAAAAATCTTCCTTGCTTACTGCTTATACTAAACTAACTCTTCTCTGTACTTCTACCATGGCTTCCTATTTTATCTTGAAGACCCAAGAATTTGAAGCTTCTTGTATTCAGCTTTGGTAAGGATCTCTCTAGTTCTGCACACGTTGCAGAATGAGTAAAAAGCTTCAGAGTACACTGGGGAAAGCAGCTCCTTCAAAACTGGCAGAAGAGAAGGCACACGGAAACAAACCAGCCTGATTTTGCTACGTTTTTCTTTTTTCTTCTTGCATTCCTTTCACCTCATTTAATTATTATATATTGTATAAAACACATTGTAAGTACTTAATGACAGATACTGTCACCCATTTTGTGTTTGTACAGTAACTGGTGCAAATGAAACTGTTTCTGGTAAGGGGATTTGGCCCAGTAGCTCCTAAAGAAATGATAATTCCATAGAACTGGTACTTTAAATTTAAAGAGACGAGAAGTAGCTCTAGTGTGACAGAAAGGACAGTGTGTGATTTCTTCCTTGCCTTCCACTTACATTGTAATTTAATATTTATACTTGAAGCTAGCAAGAATATTAAATGAGAGTCTTTCTGGATTGAAATAAGAGGACAGATTGTAATAAAAATGGCATAACAGAAGTTCTGTATTTTTCCCCGAAATATGAATAGTTATGTTTCATAAGAAGAAGTTGGCAATCCAAGTGTTTGTTAATAACAAGAATGGTAAGAACTTGTAAGAGGAAAGATACTTACCAAAAACATGGAATCCTAAAGTACAGGTGTAAGTGGCCCATTCTAAATCTCTAGTTGTTTCAACGCTCACGACTTGTTTACAGGCAGAGGGGATCCCTACAAAACAAAAAAAACAACCACATGATAACGTTTTTAATTCTCAGATTGTATAGATTTTTGATTGCACCAGATGAATTAAAACATATGGTCTATCTTGGCAGTTATATGGCCTCATTTAAATTTTAAATCTGTATTAGACTGCCTGAACATTGCACAAAAGGACTAAATATAATTCTTACTCACAATATAAGATTTCATAGTCTCCTGAATTAGACACAAGATATTGTGAATTAACAGACCAATCCAGATGAGTAATGAAGCTGGAATGACCCTACAAAGAGAAAAACATTGTATTAACTGGACTAACAGTATCTCTCAATGTGACAGTATTAGTACACTGTTACAAAACATACTTAAGTTGTTAATATTGAACCAGGAGAAAAAAGGTTACTTACCGAACATTTGCCAATTCTAGTGTACTTTCTTCCATTTTCACTCACGCCATATATATAAATACAGTTGTCATGGGAACCTATTGCCAAGAAGTTTCCATCTATAAACACAAAAGTGAAGAGTAATTTTTCTGGTAAGAAAGAGATTAGGCTAATTTTGAAAAGTTACTGTGTCACAGACAGGAGGAACTATTCTTAAAGGTCTTGATACCAAAAAAATTAAAAAATAAAATTGTATTTTTTCTTTTTCAGTTGCATATTGATGCATGTTTCAAGATTACAAAACAGCAAGTTTATACAGCAAATATTACTGTTAAAAACACAACACTTCTGGAAGCAGCTACAGTCCACTTAGGGCTAACCTGATGGCAACAATCTGTACAGTTAAGTCATACTTGTTTTTTTTCCTTCCAGTGAAACCATACTGAGCATGTGGGGGAGGGAGGGAGAAAGGGGGAGGGAAAAGAAAACTAGAGTTTAAGACACCACCCAGTCAGTGTTGCCAATGTTTTACAGCATATTTATTTTCAACTTCGGTATGGCAAGTGGGGAATTATTTTAAAACAAACCAACCCCAAATTTAATAAAAAAATTCAACACTTTTTTTTTAAACCAGTAAATAAATGCTCTCAAACCTGGTGAGTAACGCATTACAGACAGCTGTTCATTTCCATCTGTGTGTACAGTGACCAAGTCTTTTGTTTCTGTGTCAAACACAAACCACCTGTTGTAAATACAGAAAGAGGCCAATAAATCATTCCATAAGGAATTTAAACCTACTGTAATCTTGACCAACTTTTCTTCTGTCAAAATAGCATAAGTTTTACACCAGCAAAAGAAAAACAGCAACTGCTGTTCAGTTTGGTTTATTTTTACCTTAACAGAAGGATAGTTTCTTTCCCATGTTTTTTAACTATAAAAACAATCAGACATTGACCCTGAAACCAGTCTTCAGATTCTAGACTGTTTTACTATGTGTCATGCATTAGAATAAAGTAAGCATTACATATAATGACGCTTTTCCTTTAATGACTCTCCTCTATGCTACGCTCACATTTTAATTGATGCCTACATTAAATCCTAGAGCAAAGGAAAAGACAACCAAGAATCAGGACCATTCTCTTTTGATAGAAGGATTAGCTTTTTTATTAATTTATTTTTAAGATAATTAATGTCTTTATTTTTAATAAACTTAATTAATTTTAATGAACCAAAATTTAACTTGTGGAAACATGTGGAAGGGATAAAGATAAAATTTGCATTTCAATCCTTGCATCAAATTATTAAAGACAAAGCAAAGATTCCTCTCAAAGCTCCTCCTTTTGATTTACTTGATTTAGTAAATAAAGTAAATTTATTAACTAAAGGAAATCCTTTATTTAGGATTGATATACAATCCTAAATAATCTTTGCTGATAACCTATAAGCATTCTGTATGTTCTCAGTTAAGTGGAACCGTTTTCAGTACTAACAGCAAAGTCTGCCCTCAAGTGACATTAAAGGAGAGGATGAAGTTACAGCAAAGGCACTCTTTCCCCCTATGACAGGCAACCACGGTTCAGCTCAGGGTCTGCCGTTGACCCACTACGTGACCAAGGGCTCAGTCTGCCCTGTAAAATGGAGATACTACTTTTCACTCTGGTTTTGTCTGTCTTCTTTATGCCTTACACTCTTCAGGCAGAACAAGTCTCTTAATATGCATTTTTACACTATGTCTAGCACAGTGGAACATTTGCCAAATTTGTGTTAAAGCCTCTGGTTGTCGCTGCATTAGAGATAATAAACCACTTGCTAAATTTTCGAATGAGCAAATTTTTTCTATGTGATTTTCTCTACACTGACCTACAGGCCTCAGAGATGATCTCCATACGCATCTGCGAAGTTAACCCATTATCTCAAACTCCTCTTTTAGCTTCTCCTTTGCCATGATGGACAGAAAGATTTAACATTTAGGTAACTGATATGGTGACAGCACCTCCCATGCATGGTCCCACTGCTAAACTAGACTTCCTGCCCTGTCCAAATCCATCTCCTCCCACTGATCTTAGATTGCTGCCCTCCCAGGGCAGAAACCATCTGTTTGTTCTGTGTTCATGCAACACTCAGCAAACACAGGGTACTGGTCCAAGACTAGGGTTTCTACACACTAAGGCAACACAAATAAATTTCACTCTGAAATTCAATAGAAGTCAACAGGAATGAATACATGCCATGTATACATCTGCAAAACAAGAACATGAACTTGGATGTGAGCTGGAAAAATCATGTATTGTTTGTTGGTGCCCAAGGCGTAGCTCTGCGCATCTTACCTGCCAGTCAGCGTCCCTACTGCAACAACAGATGCTGAAGGATGAAAACCTGAAGACTGTGCTGGATCCTAAAATGTTTCAGAAGGAAGCACACTTTTTTATCAGTCCAAGTTATAACAAAAACACAGTTCAATTATTATCTGCCTCAGGAACAGAGTAAGTCTCTCTTGTTGATTTTTTTGGGTTGGTTGTTTTTGTTTTTTTTAAATACAAACTTGAATGAAAAAAAAGCAATTTTAATTGATTGAAATATTACCCAATAGATTTTTTTCCCTCTATACAAAGCCACTGTTTTCTTTCCTTCATTATCTAAAAATAACTTGGCAAGTGATTTCATAACAATAACATTGGCAAAGGCAGCTTCTCAACAAATCACAAACAAGTAAGAGATAAAAATAACTTATTAAATTAGAGCTGACCTAAGAATTAAGTATCAAAGCTGCAGTTTACCTACTGTCTAAAGGACAAGCAAGTACTTTATTCAACAAAGGTATGTATCGCTTTGCACAGAGGGGTAAAGCCTAACTTCTACACGCACCATCACCTTTTTCAGCACCTGCCGGTTGCAGCTTAGTGGGAGATTAAGGGCATAAACTGTATTTCTTATGTTGATATGCAATTTTAAAATATTTTATTTTGTGTAGCATATTATTATGGAGACAGGTAGAATTGCAGTGTTTTTCTTGCAATTTAAACATATGCCTAAAAACAAGGTAAGCATTTTCTTTCTAATACTTGTTCAGTTACAAAAAGTGAGCTCCAGAATGCCTCAAGTTATAGCACAAAGTCCCAAAAATAAATAGCTTATTTTTTCTGACACCTGCCAGAAATAATTTTAAAATATAAGCAAAAAAAGTCCAGTGACATATCTCACAGAAATGCTTAAGTCCGTGATTTTCTATATTCTAAAATAGTATCGCATTGTAGCATTTTAGTAAGCTTCACATTTTTAGCAATTTGTAATTACTAGCCCTACAGGCTAGATGTAAGGAATATTATTATTAATTTTAAACAACTGACTAATTTCAGAGACATTACTAACTCTAAAGAAACTTCAGGGAATTGTTGAGATCCAGAATTTCTATATGCATGTTCTAAACCACTACAGTAGTCCAGAAAGGAAAATTTCCTAATTTTTTAAAGCATAATTTCATAGTAAATGCTAAAATATTCTCTTGAATAAACCAGAGGTTTGAACACTGAATTTAATCTGAGCAATAACTTGTTCTCATAACTGTATTAAAAAGTTTTTACATAGATCTCTATGACAAAAATAGGTTAACATGAAACGATTTATTTACTCTAGATCACTGATTTATGAAACATAGTCTCAGACATTTCAAGTGGTTAATAACGAGATTATTGTCAAGACTGATAATAGAAAATTTGTCTTAATAAAGCGATGTGTACTTGGAGGGGAAAAGAAATAAATCTAAGTCTACTTTAATAGTCCTACTGCTGTTGCCATCAACATTTTCAAAAGAATCAAGGTAAATAAAGCAGTTTCTTAAACGTTTCAATAACAACAGTTTCTTAGAGAGTGTCTTATATTTGCAAAACCACAGCTAAATATTATTTGAAGCTCACTGTAAGTCATAATCAGCTAAACTCCATTCTGTTTTTCAGAGGACACAAAGGATAAAATGATGGAAACAGTGTTCTTTTTTGAGTTGATGATTACTTAAGTAACTTTATTTTTGAGACAGCAGCTTAATAGATTTGTTCCTGTTCCTCATGTTGTACATATCTCCACTAATGATGCTTCACTATCAACCCAAACTTCTGAATGCTCTTTCCTTTAGACTGCAAGAGAGCAAAGTGCCAAATTTTGCACTTCTCTTCATGACTATAGGCCCTCCTCAATATATTGTTCCTGTAATGAGAAATGTACTAACTTCTTATTGTCCCAGCATTTCTGAAAGAGTATGCAAGTATACAAAAACATACACCCTTACACTGAGCAGAGTAAAGGATCACATTAGTACCTGCAATTGAATTACATGATGATTGTTTTTCTGACAAAAGAGAAATTTATTAGGAAAGTATAAAAAATGGTACCAATGATTTTGCTTTCTACTTCAGGATATTTATAAGTAAGACTTGCACAAAACCAGTCATACACCATTTCTAAATAATCAAATTAAGTCTCCACAAAAACCTAAGATAAAGACCAGAATGGTCTATGTAAAAGTTTCCAGGCATGTCATTGATCGAGTCACTCTGAATTGCATGTGAAGGAATTGCTGCAATCGAATATGTTCATATTCCATACAGTACAACACAGTACTCTGCTACTGTTGTATTTCAAAACAAAAAAGGTCACCAGTTTATCTTTTTTTAGATAGTCTGCCAAGACAGATCCTGGAAAATTTGGTTTATAATTAATTTTTAACAATACGTTCTATCACTGAAGTTTGTGCTGGTACTTATTTTATCTTGCATTGGCATCTTGGTAGCAGTTCAAGAGATTTTCAAGCACCGTAAGATTTTGGTGTGTCTCAAGATTTGAACATTCCCCTAAGACCCAACTACAGTATCCCTAAAGACTGAAGGGGAGATAGTTTATTTTTAAATCCAACCATATTAAAATATCTTGAACTCCAAAATGATCAAGAAGTAGGAAAACACAATTATTTGCCTGCCTGCCTCTCAGGCCAAACTCTTAGTATTATTGATTTTCATTTTTACTTTTACTTTACTTTTACTTTTCTTTAAGTTCTTATACTACAGGCCAATCTGTCTTTATAACCTAGGCACCAAATTGTGAAAATATGGCTCCATCTCTGGGGCAGTAACTGTTAATTTGGTATCTTCAATTAATTTAGAAGCTTTCCATGTAAACAGAAATACGTATCTTAGAACCTATGACCTTGGTCAGACAGAATAAATTCCAATTTCCACATTCACCAAGCAAGCATGATTTAACAAGTGCATACAGCTGTAGCGGGACGCTATGAGACAGTTCAGCAAACGCTATTCTGTTAAGACTGCTTCAGCCTGGAGCCACAGCATACAGTTATTGCAGATGCATTGTATTCAATGTCTTATCAATCCTAGCTTTAACATAAAGTGTTATGTAGGCCTGGAAATGAGCAATCCTTTTATGAAACAAGTTGCATAATTAAGATTTTCAAAACTTCTTGTAAACTAATAAAGGACTGTTTACTATATCACACAGAAAGCAATTCTGTCAGCAACACGGGGGTCAGGTATAAGTTACTGGCTACAATTTGATCTGCAAACCTGTGTATTGGATATGTATCTATACCAGGTGCTGTTTTCTTTTTCCTGAAGTGATTTTTGAACTTTTCCACTGTACAGAGGGCAGATAAGAAAGACTGAGAAGTAACTTTTTAATTGTGATCAGCACATATATCTCAAAAAAAGCATACTCTCACACCTATTAAAAAAAAATGTAAAGAGAAGACTGAAAAAAGTGTGATAGTGGCATGTCAAAATAGAGAAATAAAAGCATCACTGCTGTCTCTAGGAGATAAGCTAATGTATTTTTATGGGTAAATATTTAGAAAAGTCACTAGGTGTCAAAAAATGTACACTAAAAAATCAGTTCCTAATGATGCATGCAGTAATCAAGATCACATGTTACCACAAAGCCACTCGGAGTCTGCAGATGCACAATTGGGTACCTAAGTACAGAATAAAATTGAGCCTCCACTAAGTATACCTTCAGTACCTAAACATCAAGTTTCATACCAGAGGTAGGAAGTGAAATTCCAAAACTTTTGTTTATTTGTGAACAGGATGTATAAAAATACTAATAAATCATAGAAAATAAATGAAGGCAGCCAAAAATGTTACCAAAAAAATCTTTTCCTTCTGAATTCTGACTATCACGCTCCGGATAGCAGTAGTAGTAATCCTGATGAGGACTACTTCTAAATGATAAATATTTCCTAGCTATATATTTGTGGTTCTCTTCCTTGTAAAAAAATATAAATGTCAACAGTACTGTACACTTCTGTATGATACAGCATACAGATTCATATAACCTAGGGTTTAAAATTCTTGGTTTTGAGTTTTACGTCCATTTTCAGAAAGACAAATTTTGTGACTCTCATTTTTTTTCCTCAAGTTAAAATTTTAAGATATCTTTAATCAGTAATATTATGAAAAACCCAAATTATTTGAGAAGTTCTATAAGAGGAGTAGAGTTGTGTTTAATAAATTTATACCTCTATAATCTTGTTCCAGATAGGACGATGAGTGGTAGCATCCCAGAGGGTAATGTGTTTGTCATGTCCACAAGTGAAGAACTGAGGTTTAGAGGAATGGACTGCAAGTCCCCAAAGCTCATCAGTGTGACCCTACACAAGCAGAAATGTTTCTTGACAAGAAGGACAGTACCATCAAAACTAAATGTGTTTAAACAGGATTAAAATGACCAAACTGTACATTAAAGCACTACAAAAATATGTTGGCTTAGATAGATGCATATTTATAATGTTATTTATTGCCAAAAGGACTGTAATAAATCAAATAGATGCATATATATGAAACTTAACTTTAAGCAATACCTTTACAGCTATTACAAACTTAGAAATGTTCTTGTAAGGCAACAGCTTACCTGGGTAATTGGGAAAAAATCTCCTGATAGTGTGCCCTGTAGGACGAAGTTTCTAGTGGTTCCTATTAATACAACATCCCCTTTTCCCTCTGCTACTGTTCTTATTGGACCAAACTGCTCTGGAATCTATGGTCATAACAGACAAACAGATAAGTCAGACACTTTGTCAAGCGTTGCTATTTTTAAAGACATATAGCCTAGCAAATGCATTTTAATAAATGTTGCACAGAGAAGAAATGAAATGGATGAATATTTATGCCTGACTTTCAAAAGTTTTTAACAACTTGCATCAGCTTAGTAATTGTCTTTATAACACTTCAAGAAAATACATCCTTATCTACAGAACACTCCGTTTGTACAGATGAACCAAGTACTTCAACAAAATAAAAAGGTTCCTTCATGCTGTGTTAACTCGATCGTAATTTAACTGCAGCTGTGATATCAGACTAAGCATTTCTACTCAGAGATAGTGTCAGGATTTCTATCACAATGTACTTTCTTGCAACGTATGTTTCTTTAATTGCAGCCTAGGTTCTGAAAAAGTCAGTCCAAATCTCCAATAAAAAGTTCAAGAGAAGATGAAAAATTTAAAATAACAAGGAATACCATGGTATGAACAAAGAAGAGTAAAAGAAAGATGCCACAGTTAGAAACAGCAGAACAAGCAGGTACCTTGTGCTGCATTAAAAGCTGAATTGCCAAAACAGACATGCCATTCCAGCTGCATATATATTTGCAACATTTAATAATATATAGTAGAGTTGAAACCCTTCCTCAGAGTTTTATGCTGATTGTTCTCTTACATTCAGTACCTAAATAGTCATGTAGTTCTTGTCCAAATAAATTCTGATCTAATCTTTTAAGTTCCTACATAGCAACTGAACACATTTTCAGAATTTCTTTTTTAAATAAAAACCGACACTAACCAAGAAATTAATGAAAAAAATCTAAGTACTAAAATCCCCAAAACATCCTCACATCATTTTGGAAAAGCCAAAAGTACAAAAACATTTTAATGTTGTAATACTCTGAAGTAAAAAATGACCTCACATTATTAATTGCAAAGAAAGGAAGAAATAATATAAAGAAGTATGACTACAAGATTTGTTTTCCAATTACCATAGATCTTAAAAAGGAAATTTTATGTTAATGAATAGTCTATCACAGGAATGACCTGGTGACTCAAATGATAATGTATTTTACCATTGATTTGCTTTCCCACAGAATACACATCCATATAAAAAAAAATTATTTAAAAAGCTCTGTTCAGAAGACAGCTAAAATTTCATTTTGAGTAGCAGAGTAATTTCAAGATAGATGATATCACCTCAGTTTTGTGAAGTTTTTGGTAATTTCCATTCCAGGATATCAGCTTTCGGTCTTTTCCACCTCCGGATACTAACGTGCCATCTCGCAGCATACACAGCGCAAATATTCCACCTTCATGGGCCCCTTGAACTGCGTGGCTTATTCTATTGGTTCCTGGATAGATGGAGAAAAGATATTACTATGGAAAGCTTACTAGCTCCTTCTCCCCAGTTGTTTTTTTTCTCCGTTTCTCTACTAGCACTTGCCAAGGATTATATCTAAACAATGATGGGAATGGAGCATTGCACCAGAAAGAGACTGTATTAGTACCCCTTAAGAACATATTCCCCCATCTCAAAAATGAGAATTATACATATTCACATAGTCTAGTTCAAACACAAAGTAAAACGGGTTCATTAAAACCTTTCATGGGGGTTTAAGCTAAACTGTTTGACATCACATTTGACCTGCAGTAGCTAGGTTTGACTATGCACCTTATCAACAAAGAAACCATAACCCAGTGTACTTGTTATCCTCCAGGGATATTCCACAGCCTCCAGACACCTAACTTGCACTAAAATCTGACTAAGCTAGTGGTCTTTGCTTGTCTGGCAGAAGGTGCTGAATCACTCCCCAAAAGAGCCTGTACCTCTTCATTGATGAACTCGGCTTCTTCAAGCACCTTCTCAGTCTCAAAACACCTTCAAACCAACTACATTAGATTAACTATCTCTAATTTGATGAACTATTACTATTGTGAAATATAAAGAAACAATTACTAGTGATTCTATTACTGAAATGTGCACCTCGCTCAAAGCTTGGCTAACTTTATCTTTAGCACGAGCGAGGGGCTGATGCAACTTAGGAAGAAACAACTGCTTTTTTCCTTTATAAATCCCATTTGCTTCTACCCACATCTATGGATGTAATGTGCCAGTTACAAGTGATTTCTATTAAGAGAGATTTTTGCTAAGGGTACTCCAAACTGGTGGAAGCAGCCCTCGCTTGAACATAGAGGTCTGAGTCAAAAGTAGTAAAGACACAGAAAGTACGCTGTACTAAGATAGCAAAACAAGAACAATGTTTTTGTCCATCCCAAAAAAAACAGGAGAGGTGAAGAGATCTTGCAGCACAAAAAGAATTCCCTTCCATTCCTGGGAGAAAGAGCAGAAGAGGCTGCTTGCAGTCAAGGCAGAAATTAGTCTACTAGCAAAAAAGGCAAACTGGCCCCTGAGCACCGCACTGAGCCTGCCATGCCAGCAGCTGCCACTATCTCCCTTCTCTGTTGGCAGTCCAAAGTAACAACCAAGAACAGGGAGGAGATGGGACTACGCAATTTCTAAACTCTGTTTAGAAGGAAAAGTGTTGAAGTGTCTTCAAACTATCATAGGAAAAAAAAAGGAAGTAAAAGAAGAGCTGAGTTACAAACACCATATCCACCACTTTACTCAACAAAAGTGTATTGGTCAAAAGCACAAGGAGATAACTGGCTGATGGTCCTTGGATGAAAAAAAGGCTACAAAAACAGCTCAGTAAGGCTCAACAGTGTAATTGATTCACAATGTTCCTTCCCAGGTCCTTTGAGTATCTTGGGAGAAGGCACTGAGTAAATAAGCAGCAGCTGTCATCCATATCCCTTTTTCCTTTACTAATAAGGCCTCCTTTAGGGGATTCTCCTTATTCCTATGCATGGCATCTCACGCACTAAGTAAACGTTTAGGATGTTGCTGCTGTTTGCCCTCCGGCAGGCATTGCCTTCTGCTGCCTTAAAAAAAAAAAAAAGTCTTTTCTTTCTAGAAAATGCTTTTTAAGAAGTTTGTCCTATCCATCTGTTCTTTTGAAATAAAGCTGAGGAATTCAATTAGATCTGCATATATTTTAGCTTCACTTCCTAGGAAAACAAATAAAGCTATTTGCTGACTTTTTAGAAGTGTATGTCAATAGGCATAATTTTTGCAAACACTACAGAGTGATGGTATAGGAGACTGGAGATCATCAATTACATTAACAGTGTTTCTTACTATCACATTGATTAAGGATAAGAAATTTTCGTGCCATTCCTTGCATCAGTAAAAGCCATACGTGCTGGCATAGCTCTATGATTCAACATTTGACCACAGGGAACACATTGTATAGAATTTTGTGCTCTAGCGGTCAGGTTTATGTTCTTTAGATGCTCGTAGGGGAGAATCCAGATACAATATGCTGGATTGGTCTTGGCAAGGAACTCAAGATAAAATTTGTTCTTCTTAAAATGAGGCTACACTCCTGTAAAAATTCAGAGTATTTTATATTAAAATTTCACTATTAACTCCAGTCTTGTCTTACCTTTCCCCCAAACCAAAATGTTTCCGCTTGAGTCTCCTGTAATAGTATCACCATTTTCAGAAAAGGTCACACACAGGACAAACTTTGGCTTCTCTTGTTTCTGCATGGTTATGAAAAATATACACTCACAGCAACACACAACCCATTCATTTTAACTATATGCAACTGAGTAATTTAGTTTAGTCTTATACAGCTCTATTATTACTTAAATATCTACACAGGAGTTAAACACATTCCTAGTCTCAACAGTTAATCTGTGCAATGAATGATGTATCAGCTGAGGTTGGTGGCCCAATCCTGTGCCCTTTAATTACAAGTTGTGGACAGAAAGAGGGAGAAGGCCTGCCAACTTTTAACACAAGACCAGGACACTCTGAGACAAACCCAAATTCCACAACTCCCACGTAATCCCAAAGGCTTTAAGTATTTAGAAATGGCTGAAGATGCAAGCAAGCTTTATTGATGCAATTTTCAACTCCAAAGTTTCTAGGATAAAAGTATTACTAGAGAGTTTTGCTGCAGTGTAAGAATTAAGAAATCACCTCTTGAAAGAATCCTAAGGTTCAGTAATGGAAACATTGCTTTCAGACCCTGCATTTAAAATACTGACAGCAACAAAATAGTGAAATATATAAGGGGACAAAAAAATTCAATAGCTAGTAGCTTCCAAGGACATTATTTACAATGTTGACTACCAGTGCGTGTGGCCTCTTTCTCTCTCAAACTAAGAATGTTCTTAGCTAGGGCCACCAAACTTCTACATCTGCAACAACTATTGAGAATAAAAGAGGTAGTCCAAGTAGCTTAGAAATTAAAAATCAATTAAAAATGTAACAAAATTTAAATGCATTATCTCAGCATCTTCTCCTTATTTCACAAAAAGTATATAAATTGACATTGCAAAATAGTTGTTTTGACTACACTTGCGAGCCACGACTCCACAAGCAGTTAACTAGGCCCTACTGGAGTTACCCGCAGTCACTGCAAACATCCCGCATTTGGGCGTGCAACTGCTGTAGAGCTTAGTCTATATTTAAGAACAAAACCAAATCAAGACCTTGAAATGAAAATGATATTTACCAAATAGTGGCCAGCTCAGTCTGTATTTGAATTACATATGCATATGTATCTGACCAGAACAGAGGAAAGGGGAAGAATATTCATATTCACATAATTTATGGGGTTTTCCAAGCCTTTCCTCTGACAAAATAGAAAAACCCCAGCATGTAACAGACTCTCTATGTTTTTAACCTGAGGTAAGCACAGAGAGCTTTAAGATACTTTTATTTTGATGGGGAGGCAGTATAAAAAATATAGGAAAAGGAATGTACGGAACAGAATCATAATTGCATTTCAAAACTTCATTGTGGTTACAACCCATGGAAAAGTTCTCAGTGCCATACCATGAATGCTACCTGAATTTCTATAAAATTTCAAGTTTAATAATGATAAATTTTTCATTTGCTCAGCCCTTATTAATCCTTACTTCTGTATGACAGTACCACTACTATAAACATAAAATTAAGGAAAAATTTTATTTTACCTCAAATAATCCTTGCTTTTTGATAAGGGAATTCCCTTCTAGTGTCCAAAAATAAAGATGTGATTTTCCACAAGTAACTATTATATTTGTATCAGTAGGGTGAAAATCTGCAGCAAATACAGCCTCATTAGAGCACTTGGAAGGAAAAAGAAAAACATTGTATCAAAATTCAAAATTCAAAGGAAACAAAGCAATACGAAATGGTTCTCTAGATCAACTCCTGATTTACGAAAAATTCTGAGCTATTCATTTATTAGTGTAGACAGGAATACTTTGGTAGAATACTTTGAAGTCAAAAGATTTTATAAGTTAGTATCAAAAGTTATCCTTCAAAACTATGTCAGCTAATGAGAAGTTCTACACAAAAGATTAGTTTAAGGCATTTCTTTTCTGCACATGCTCCTATCATTGCTGCCTAGACTTGTCTAATCAATTCTAGAATGACTACAATAGCAAAATTTAAAAAAAAAGAAACAAACTATTGGGATAATCTCAACAGTGACAGAAAATATTCCCTTTCTTCATGTTCTTTGCCTTTTATAAAGTGAAAGTGTTAAGAAGGCACAAGAAGTTAAATATAGAAAGACATTTTATGACAAGAAATCCAAATCTACATACAAGCAAGTAGTACAAAATATCTTATTGCAACACCTTGACATCTGCCAGCTTTTCTTCTTTCTGCCAGTCCCACACAGAAAGCACATGGTCGTTTGAGTCATCCACACAGCACAGGCTACTTCCTCCATTCTGAGGCAAAACATGGAAAATATTAGTGCACCCCCCAACCAACATTAGAAACATATAAATACACATTCAAAAGAATTAAATACTTCTGTGTAGATGAAAGTGAAATATTTACACTTTAACTGTTATATTTTTAGTTATCCCATGGATCTCCATGAAATATAACAATTCATAGGAACATTGAAAAATAGGGCTAAAAAGGGACCTAGAAGAGGAACTCTTGCAAACTGTAGACAAACAGACTTTGTCAGGAATGAAGTAGGTATCTCTCTTTAAACATTCAGTGTTGGAAATTCCTAAGGCAAACTACATGTCATTATTGATACTATTAAGAAAGCTTTTCCTGATAATTATCCTGAGTTTCTTTCTTTGCAATTTCAACCAATTACTTCTTGTCAGATCTGCTATGGACACAGAAAACAATTTTACTCTTCATATAGGAATAATGGATCAAAATCAGGGAACGTAGTAAGAAATTAGAAAACAACTTATTTCTGACAGGTGTCTTTTTTATATTTGTGTCTTCTGTCAGTCTTTCTAATCTTAATGACCCTAATTCTTTCAGTCTTTCTTCATGCACCATATTTCCCAGACCTTTTCCAGTCAGTCCCTATTTTTCTGATGTATGAATCCAAAGACAGAATGAGGAACTCCAACTGAGACTCTACCTGAGCTGAGGGGAGCTGACCAACATCTGTCTCACTAGTGATGGTCACTGCTGTACTATTATCAGATCCTTTTCCAAACAGTAGCTATCTGGAAGGTAGTTTTTGGACCATTTTTTCCAGTCTTTGGTGTTCATTCCTAACTGTGTGTCTACAGTGGAATAAACCATTACGTAATGTCTAATTGCTTTCCAGCCCATTCAAATATGATTTTTGTATCCTGTTGCTCCTGGCATCAGCTCTATTAGCTTTGACTGCAGATGAGCTTGTCGGAACAGACTGAGTCTGTGGTTACACAAGCAGTCCTTTGCCAGCCATGCTGACACAAACAGTCCATCCTCTGCCACCCATAGCACAGTTGCTTGTTGCTGCCTCTTGAGCTGAGCCACCATGAATGTTTGGGCTATCATAGAGTAAGCCTGTTCGGGGAACAGATCAATTTTGGGGGGAAAAGAAGACCTAGGCAAACTCTGCTTCGTTTGTTTCTATATGAGGTTGCCTGGTTGTTTTCCTGGTGAATCAGGCCCCTAATACACACCTCAGACACAGCTACAAAAATAACTGTGCCAAGGCAACTCAAGAGGTGGGACAAAGACAGGACCAAGTAGCCTGAAGAGGGCTGTCTAAAACGGGATAAAGCAGTACTGCTACCAGATGGGAAGTGATGCTCAAAACAGGTCAAGCTATGACTGTGAAATCATGGCATAAAGCAAACATATTAAACACTTGCTTTCTCCTGGCATCTGCCAACAGTGATCCTCCCTTATTAAGTACCTATTTTTTCCTCCACAGAGATATTTACAGAATATTTGCTTGCTATTCTGTTTTATTTATGCTTCAAAGTGGATCTTGAACTGTATTTGCTTTCACCTCTGTATTCTTAAGCAGCTCTCCCAATTCCCTCCTCTCTTTTCTACTTTCCATAAAGTATTGTCATCAGTAGATTTCAAGTGTTTGTGGAAATTTTCACTGAAGTACATTTTACCTATGGAATACACCATTTAGTCCTCTTCTTTTTAAAAACACTGCTGAGACAACCAGACACCACCACATACACCACTTACGGATTCTGTTCTACACAGAGGGTTTCTAGACTTGTGCGTGTCAGGTTACAGACTCATGGTTTTATATGGGACTTGAATGCTGCCTATGTCATCTTTTTTTACCTCCCCGATAGACTGGAGTTCAAAGGATAGTGCCAAGAGGCTAACAACAGGACTCTAATTCTTTACAACCCTTTATCCATATGCCTTTGCTGGTTTCAAGCAAAAGATTTTGCTTCTCCTATCAGAGTTCCCATTTTTAAAATCCAAAATCAGTGGTATGAGCCATTGTAAAGGTCTTTCGTCAGTCATTCTTAGGCACAGTGTAGGGGGTTAAAAGATGCAGAGAGAATAACTTTCTTATGTAGGGAGAAACGTAATGGGATGATTAAAGAAAAGAAGTAAGGGTATTGAAATTTCAAGAATACAAATACTTCTGCAACTACTTGTCCTTGAAGAAATTAATGGCACTTTATGGTATGCATAAGGTAGATCCCTGAGACTGCTGAGATATTGCTAACAAAAACTGTTGGAAACAACTGGGTTGCAAGTTTTCCTCCTCTAAAGAGGAAGCTGAGAGAAAAGACACCTTGGAAGTTTGTTTTGGTCAAGGAAGGTAAATTTGAAAGACTTCAAAGTCTTGTTCAGCAAACATTGTTAATAAGACTATTCATTTACTTTACTTACAGATTTAGAAAAAGCAATGCAAGTGACAGCTCGGTCAAAAAACCCCATTCCAATGACATGCAGTGTATTCAGAGTTACAGAATCCCAGACACGCACATGTGGTGGCAGTTGCTATAAAACAGACACAGAAATAACAGCTGAAACAATGGTGGCAAAAAAAAAATCAGGATTTAAAAAAATGAGAATGCATCCAAAAGATATTTTAATAAAATTTAAGGTATGAAAATTATCAGAACTTCTCTAGAGTCACCCAAGAAAGCACAGATATGCTACAAATGATTTGCTGATTACTGTGCCTAGAACCAATACCTGGTACTGACTATCCAGAGTGTACATACAGAACATCAGGTCTTACTGATTTTTTAGTTCACCGAAGTTAATGGGCACTGAGACATCCTTTAGTAAGTGAAAACTGGTGATAACCTTGCATCATGGGACCTACTGGTAGGTCCAAGATCATCACTTTAAACCGCAGCAACTGAGATAGTTTTGGTCAACATCAAACAGCAAGTCCAAAAAAAAAAAAGATTAAGAACTTCTAAAATGTAATTAATTTCAGTGTCATAAAAACAACCATAGAAATAATTGTACAACGGTGATCAGAACTAACTTTCTTTTTGGTATATATAATGGCCCAGGATGAATTCCTTATGAAAACCAGGTGGTTCCCCCTCCCTGCCCTCTGTCTTTGGCTTCTGCACCACGCAGACGGCCCAAGCAGGCTGAACCTCGTGAAAACAGAAACGCTTCTCAAATCCACTAGAGGGCAACCCCAGGAAGTACTTGCTGATTAAGTTTCATTTTTAAAACAGTTAGGAGTTTAACACAGTATCTTCAACCTTTGCAAGAAAACAAAGGCCATGTTTTACTTCCTTTTCTTCCCTGCCCTTTCAGATAAAGTGAATATGTTTTATTACAATATCAGGAAAAAAAAAAAAGCAACAGCCATCAGTCTTTCTTGCTAGTAAGTAGTGAAATTGCCCTTAAAAATAAATAAATCAAGGCCACCTCAGTATCCCAGTTATAGAAATGGGTTTTATATATGCTTACCTATATACCACATTCCCCTCAAGCATCAAACCTTTATATTTTATTTCACAAATAGAATGGTAAGGAATTGTATTTATGAAGTTAAAAAAATAAATACCAGAGATTTCTCCAACACACAATAAAAATTGATAGTTCATATTACTCAGCTGAGTTACCTTTACATAAACCTTATATTGTGTAACTGGGATTTTGTTTTCCTTATTTACTTAAAGTAGTTAGCATATCAATAATCCATTTTTATCCTAAAATTATTCTTTGACATCTACCAAAAATTTTGCAATAGTCTGGCTGTGACATCAGCTGCATACTCTGCTGAGTAACTTTTTCCTCATGCTTTTCCTGCCTCTGCTTGTATCCATTCTTTCTCACTTGTCTTAGCTCTTTGGAGCAATGTTCATCTTACTCTGTTCAAATAAATTCCTAGCCTACAGCTAAGCTTTATGATAATACAGGTAATAATAGAGAGAAAACTATTCTTCCCTAGATGATGGCAAGAGTAAGAATTTTTTTTTTTCAGCAAACAACCCAAAGCCACTCTTACGTGTACTTTGGTTTTCATCACTGTGGTCAGAAATGAAGCTGTATAGTGTACAACTTAAACTCCACTGCTTCTCCTCCTTTTCCCCACATCCATCTGCCCTCTCAGGTCTCCGTTGTAGTCTCATCCTTCCATGTCTCTTTTGGAGACCAGCTCCAAATTTACCTTCAGTCTGTGTAAGTAATGGAACCAGAAACCACGACCGATCTTGATAATGGAACTGGGTAACTTTGATCATGTGCAATAGGCACTCTCAAGTTAAGTTTTGCTTGCGTTCAGTCCTAAAATGTAAGACCAATTTAACTGCAACATGAAAAGAATATAGCATGTATCTTCTTAATAACATATTCCTATGAAATATAAACAACTATATGTCAGCAAAGGGGTCACTCACTTTTCCATCCTTGGACGTCCCTGCAACTTGACCTGTTGCTATAGTGATCCTATCAGGATGGACAGCCAGGCTAAAAAAGAAAAGAAAGAGTGGCCAAACCTAAAGCCATTTATTATCTATTTCATCAAACTTTCACATGAGCTTTTAATAAATAGCCCTATTTTAGCCATATACAGCACACAGCATACATGTAAACATTTTAAAAATATAAAAACAGAACTGACAAAACAAGTTTCATGCTTTTATTCAAAAAACTCTTCTTCCCTTATGAACAAGGCAGTAATTTGCTTAAGTCCTAATACCTTAAAGCATGTATCAAACATGTCTCACTCTTGTTGGGATTCATCTTACCTAGATTTAAATGACTGCAGTGTATAAGGAGTTTACAATTTGAGCTAGTTATCTAACTTCAGCTACCTCTAATCAGAGGTTGCAGAGACCTGGTCAGTACAGTCAATGTTGTCTAGTGACAATCCTCCAGAGCAGACAGATGTATCCATTCAAACATTGCTCTTCATACTGTATTGACCAGATATTCAGCGACTTTTATAGGGAGATACAAACTTCTCTCTAATACTTTTCAAAAGGTAAAAAAATGTCCTTTAGTAAGTAAGAACAGGATACAGAAATTAGGAATTTTGATTCTAAAATTAAAACTGAGATTTTAAAATCTGTGATCAATGTTAACTAATATCTCTAAGAAAAAGCACCCTAAAATTTGTATTAAAGCCTGGAGTACAGTCTATTTTTGCCCTAAATGCTCTCAACTCTTTTTTCACTGCTTTGCATACAGTTCTAGAGGCCAAGTGCCCTGCAAAATGAACTGTGGCAAAAATTCATTCAGCTTTATCCTGCAGAAAGGTATCCTCTTTCCAATAAACCTGAAAGCTTTGAAATATCTAAAGAGTCAGAAAATTTGAAAGAAAGAAATTAGATGGAACAGGTCCAAGTTAAAAATCTCCTTGTAAAACAACTAGATTATACAAACAATTCAATTTTATGCTCACAATGCAACCAGATTTGGTTACCAGGTCTATTTTTGGCTTTCAGGGACAACAGGTGTTTCATAATGCTTAATCTAAAGAAGGGATGTCAAACTCATTTCATACATTAGGGCCCATCAGATAATCCAGGTGGTCTTTTTCAGCTACACTCAGCAAGCAGACAGATACCATCAAGATAAACCATATGTTTATTTAGATTTCAATTTAACAATATTGATATCCCTGATACCTAGTATCCTCTAAGCTTGAACACAACTAAATCACTTTGAAGCCTGAGCTGGCATGCCTGCATGGCAGACAAACCAGGCTGCTCAGGCCTAGTTTACGGGATATCTGCCATGATGTAGACATGCCTGAAGACTACCACGATGACCACAGATGAGATTAGAATTGTTTTGTTGGTTAGAATGAGCCTAAAGGACCTGAATCTGGCACCCAGACCCAGGTGAAGATGAATAACTCAATCCTACTTAAAAAGGGGAAGGAGAAAAGTCTAAAGACTATGTTAATGTTAACATATCCTAAGAACAGAGTAATGAAAATGAGTAGATCTACAGATTAAGTCAGATTTCTACTTTTCTGTATTCTCAATGTGAAAAGTATATTAGTTATGGAAAATAAATTTTCTCAAGTAAATATGAGGAGGAATTCTTAGCAACTTAGAAAACAAGGAATAACTTGGAGAACATCAATATAGCAATTGCATATAGACACATCCAAACGAGGTAGCACAGCACATACAGCAGCACAGACTTCAAAGCAGGTTTTGCAAGCAAACTCAGGCTCTGTTAGGGACGTATTTGGATATCCTCAGGTCTGTGCCATGACACCCTGACAGCAGTTGCTTCGTTTGCTGACTAGACAGAGCTATAACAGACATTTGACATTCTTACCGTGACTACAGTCAGACCTTTATTTGTGCAAACGCATTGTCAGGCATAAGGACCCAACCTATGCGAGACTCAGAGGTTAAATCACTTGAATTTTCAAAACTATATGAAAAGAACAAAACATTACCTCCCAAATACTGTTTTATGATGAAAAAAGTAGGGTTATTAGGTGACTTACCACTTCACATCATCATTATGACCAGTGTAATGTCTCTGAAGTTGCTCTTCAACATTGAATAACACAACTACAGATGCGATGAAATATACAGTTTCACCCGTTGGAAGAAGATAGAGATTACTGCGACAGTCCCGACCCCTATATCCATAGCTAGCATGTTCGTCAAGCTGCAATAACATTATCCACCAATGAAGAATGTTAAAAATAAGGAAAAACAAAATGGATTTTCTGCCCCTGTATTTCCTGAAGTTGACAACTCTTGGCTTGAGTATGGCTTTATCACTTGACGGCCTTCAGAACTCCCTCCCTTACTACAGCAAAGAGAACTAAAGCATTTTACAGACTTTGAGTTACTGAAAACTATACATCCTACAGAAAATATATGGTAAAGAATATTGGAATTTGTAGACATGCTATCCCTTTAGTATCCTCTGGAATTTGCTAAATACCAGACTAAGGCAATATTAATTTTGCCTCAAGTGTATTTACTATTTACACTGGTTGACTAATTAAAATAAAAATTTAGACTTGATGGAGACGCTAATAAGTCACTCAGTATATCCTCCTGCATTACATTAGGACTGATTGCATTATCCTGTGTGCAGGTTGATTGATTTCCTTATGCTGGGCATTACCAGCCAGATGGATATGAAACCGTAAAAGGGTTACGTCATCTGTTCCAATTTATTTTTGTAATATTTAAAAGGCAGCGGCCCAGATTCTGATGTTAGTCATATCAACACTAATCTAAAACTAATCCAATGAAATAACTGGAATTAATCCAGAAATAATCTCATTTAGACCGAATATTAATTCAGCCAAATTATGTAGTTTTACTCTCCTGAAGAATCATTAGGGACTACAACTATTTTGGCATTCTTTTTTTATGGGAACAGAGAAAAACAGCATTAGCAGAATCTTGGCAAAACAGAAGTGCATTCTAACTCAGTCAATATGGAGAAACTGGCTGCAATAAATATATGAAGAGGTACTGAAACCCCAATTATATGGTATTTAGAAGATACTTGTGCACTATTCTCTAGGGTCAATGACAACCCAGTCAAACTAAAATACTCATGTTAACAACATCCAAGAAGTAAGTACAATAGTTATCTTCCTTCTAAAATAAGAATTTAAGTAACAGCTTGCTATTTTTTTCTAATAAATGCCATAGAAGTAGTGCTGCATACCCAATCATCAAAATGCGCATTCAAAAATACAGCTTTTGGACCCCAAATTGAATTATTTCAGCTAAAGTTCCTTCCAGTCTGAGATACTAAAATTTGAAGACATGTAAACAACCAACACCTTCACATTACAAAGCATTTACTATCAATTTTGAATGTGTTTGTAAAGGTTAGAGTTACTACTCTAGATGGCAGGACAATGCTTTGTTTAAATTTATTTTTCTCTAGAAGGCCAGATACCATTTATCAACTGAAGCCAACATAAAACTTCCCTAGTTCAACAATATATAATCAAGTTTATAATGAACTAGCAGTTGAAGCTAGTATAAGGAATTGAACTTTAAAAAAAAAAAAGTAAAGTAAAACCATTATATAGACATTCATTCGGAACAAATCTCTGTGCATAAAAATAGCTATTAAATGGGAAAGATACCATTCTTTAGGGAAAATCTCCTTTCTTTATGATTCTTCCTGTGGGGAACAATGCTGCATTCAACACTTTGCATGATTGCTGTTGTCAAACACTCAATTTCTTTCTATCAGCCTTTTTACTCAATGTAAACTCCTGGGGCTGATCTCTCCTTCTCCTCACTCTTTCCCACACTCAGATTTGGTGGCTTCAACTTGGATGTGGTGAGTTGGCACTTCAGGGAATGTTACCTTGACCTTTTCTTTTTATTTGGCCTGCAGCTTTTGTTTCGAACCTCCTGCTTGCCAAGTGAGCTGGTCTCAAATGGGTCCGTGCAGACCACTGCTCCCGCCCTGATGATTTCTTGCTCGGATTTTACCACCTCTGCTCCAGCCCTCCCTCACACTTCATCACTCAGCATTTCTGTTTCTTCATGTCTGACTATATCTGATGTGGTCTGAACCTTTTTCGGCTTACCCAATATCTGCTAACATGACTGTAAAATCCCCTTAGGGTTCAGGTATGCCCTGAAATTTACACACATTTAGATTTTCTTCCTTCTGTTTCTCATCATAGTCTGCTTTGCCCTTTCCATTTGTCTGTCTTACCTTCAATATCTTGTTTCTCTATCCCCATTCTTACATTATAAAGCATGTCTGGCGGTAATCACACAGCCAGGCTGATTTGCCCGCTACAAAGATGTTTTCTCCTACACCAGTTTGTTATCCTCCAAGCAAACAGCTCAGCTTCTCCAACTTAACTGGAATGAATGCCTGCAATACTGGTTGGTTTTCTGCTGTCTTCGTCTTCCTCCTTAAATTATTTTACGCTCCTGCCCCCAGCTTTCCTTCTCATCATTATAGTCTGTAAATTGGGCATTATCTCTCTTTCTCTTTTTTATTTTTTAAAAAAAAGAAGTCTTTTATATACCTAGTAATTGGTGTAACTTTTAAGTATGGATATCATGATTGGGTTTAACTGTAAAGAAATAAAAATCTGAAAAAGTTAGCACAGTATTTTTGGAAAAAATATGCGTCCTCCTCAGTAAGCATTTAGGGTTAGTTAGATCATTTTATTAATTCATACCTTTTCTGTTCATAGACAACCTTTATATATAGGATTCTGCTGGGTATAGAGACACACACCTGGACGGACATATGAATATTCAAACTAAAAATAATACCCCATCTGGCAAATATTCAGTCATTTAAAGTAAGCTTAAGTGAGAAACTAATGAGACCGAAATCATGATTTACTCTAATTATAATTTCTTATAATAGTCTGAAATAATAACTTCAGATTCCATCTACATACTTCTAATGACAATCTGTCTTGTTTTGTGGTTGGGTTTTTTTGTTGTTTCAGCAAGCATCCTAACACCTTCTCCCAAATCATCCCTAGGCCCCTTAATCAAGGGGCACCTTACAAGTGTAAAAAGACATAATTCAATTCTGCTGTGATATATGATGAGAGTCTGTACAACAATTAGATGGTAAAATGCTGCAAGCAGTATTTATCAGTCTCATCTCAGCTGTTTTATTAATTTTGTGGATTTTTTGGTTTTTTAACTCATCTTCAGTTATTTCTGTATGCATTATCTATGTCGTTCCAGCAGAGTGGGGTAGAACCTATAGGCTCGGCTGCAATAGGAATAATAAGAATGGTTACTAAATCTGTCATTAATCTCTTGTGAATACAATGGGACTTTTGGAAACTCTCTGTGTGCATTCTGAAACCACATGCAGTTCTATTTATACAACTTCGAAAAAGACTATTTGCAGCCTGTCTTCTTTTTTATGAAGACAAAGCAGCTTCCTATTTGCACTGTTTGGGACCAAAAAAACCTCTTTTTCTTAAAACAGAAAATCTTATGAGGACTTCAGTTCTCTAAAGATAGTGAATATTGCAATGAGACTCAGATCTTGTTGTGTTTATACTTTATCCTGAATCATCTATTACATACACTAAGATTTAACAAAAATGAAATGTCATTTCTTTTTCAATAAAGAATATATGTTCCCATCATATTTAAAAGTGAAATGCAAAAATTCTGTATGTAATGAAACACTGATTTCTTTCAAGTTAGAATTCTGTAATTATGTCCACTCATAGAAGTCAGTGGAAAGAAAATTCTGGTTGTTTGGTATTTATGGTGCTTAAACACAGTTTAAAATATAAATTCAAACATTATTTTATATATGGTACCTTATGAATTTTATTGCTAAGCACCTATCGGTTGCACAGTGCTATTCAATTCAGGGCTTATTCAAGTACTGAAGTTGATTATAGCATTCTCTAAAGGACAATGGTGCACATTTTATAAAACACAGTTTAAAACGATAAATTACAGCTGAGAATCAGCAAAAAAACCTGAGCTTGTTTTACGCATACTATAATTAATAATCACAGCTCACTACATTCTTTTACAACATGCCTAGTTTAATCTTCAGCTAATTAGCATGCTTCAGACTTAACCTTCAGGCAACATTTAAGCAAAATCTTTCTTAAACTGCCACGCTGTACTTCACAAGGTGCAGAACAGCAGCCTCAAGAAATTAACACCTATTTGAAAAGAATGTTGCCTCACTAATGAAATGAATCCTATTAATAAAGATCTTAATTTTGCTATACTTTAGCTTGAAAAATTATTTAAAACAAATCATTAAGAAACAATTGATTTCCAGTAGTCCTCTAGCACAGAAAGGATACACCCATTCCAGTTTAAGTCTCTTGGCTGGTAGTTCTACTTTTGCTTCCAAATTGTAAGATTCCACTTGCTCTTTGGGCATGTACATGGTAACAGGACGTCCACGAAGAAACATTTTTACGTATCCTTCCTCTACAAAAGGTCAGAAATTTTTAGTGTTACACAAAAAAACCATCAGTGGAGAACTCCAGTGCTCCTCCATCCCTTCCCACTTAACAGTTTGGTGCGTTACAATTACAAAATGACACGTAATCTCAAACTTAGAAATTAAGCAGGGTTTCTTTTTTCCTAAATTATAATGAGTAAGCAGATTTTTTTTAAAACATAAAAAGTCCCTTTTTCCTCTAAATATTTTGAGCAGCAGAATTAGAACTAAACAATGTCATGAAGAACTACAAAACTGAAAGGACTGAAATAAAAACTTTTTTGTGTGAAAAATAATGTTACAATATTACGGTTTTTTAAATATTAAAAATGAAGGGGAAAACATCAAAGACTACAATTAACGCAGACATGCCACTTAAAATTAATTTTATTTTTTAATCAATATTTACAGTGGAGCATCAGCATCTAAAGTATTTTTCAACACTCAGTTGCATTCTTTGCATCTCAGTGTAAAGATATGCTTTACACTTGATACAGTGTTAGAGATACATTCGAAATAAGGAACACAAACAATTAGTAAAAGCAATCATGCTGATGTACATGCAGAAAAGATGTGCTTTAAGAATTACTAAACATTGAAAAAGGAATGACAACATTGACAGCACATTAAAAGAAAGGAAAATGACATACAGGAAAGAAGCTACAAAAACTGAATTGGCTGACAGAAGTAAACATTTCTAGAAGAAAACACTATAAGTATTGTGTTGAACTGGTAAGAAATATTTTTGGGGGAGAGAAGCAGGAATTAATAACAGATCTGGAAGTACTGACTTGGGGACTTCATGGGGCTTATAAAACTAGGAGATCTGGGAAATGCCATGAAGGTCTGACTAGGACTTTTGGGAACTGGCAAGGCCAAAGTGGGTGTCCTGTGAACTTCTGGTGAAGTTTGTCCAGATTCAGAACGTGCTGGCTCTTGCTGCTCCATCGGCAGATCAAGGGGTTCAGCCTTGTTCTCATGCGAATCAAGCAGTTTTGGAGTCAGTGACATCTGTAGAGTTACTAGACAGAATAATCGTGGGCACAGAGGAAATGGAAGGGCAGAAGTAACAAAATCATGTAAATGAAAAAAAATTATACAATTTAGGACTGTTAAAATTATGCTATGAATTGTTAAGTATCATTACAACTATACCATTATTTTTTTTAATTTGAAAACTAAGGCTTTATTTTAACTGGCAATATGCATACACTACAAATCCTGACTAAATGAATAAAAGTTATTGGTTGAACAAATAAACATCATAGCTATGCTGTATTACCTAAATATACGTGTATTTTGCCTTTAGACTAATTCATTTGGGAAAAAGATCTACCTGATCTGCCACAGTAAAGTTACAGCTAGGGCTCTCCAAAATCCCTTTGTTTACAGAATTCATACATAAAATGAAAACAACAGAAAACTGAATGCTAAAAAGCAGCAAAAATAATGGTGAAATAATGGTGACAGATGGTTGGAGCTTAAGATGCCTGTTAAAACGCTAGAATACTGGAATTGTTTTTAAAATTCTACTCCAAAAGATCTGTATTGGAAAATAAACTATAGAGGGTAGAGCATTAAATAGCAGAGCATTACAGCACTATTTGCTTGCGCATGCAGCATCTATTTAATGAGCTTGGAACACGTGCCACTACTACTGATACTGGTGCACTGGAAGTCAATAGATTTTCAGCAGTGACAAGCCCTGACTGAGCTTATCAAAGGCTGGGAATGAATGAAAGTTTAATTCACTGAACTGTTTTTCTCACCTGAAACTTATGGGACTCATAAAACTTGGATTTAGCCATCTACAGTGGAAGTATTCAACCTAGTCACTCAAAACTCCTTTTTAGAGTAAACAGGGAGAAACAGGTACTTTTGGACAAATTAATCACATGTTAAGGCAGATGTCCAAAAGCAAGTACAGTGAATCATACCAAGTATATAAATTATGCCTTCAGAATGCCTCTCTCTCTCTCAACTATAAAGAGGAACTGAGGATGACTAGGTCAGGCACAGAAATCCATACTGTGTATTTATTTTTAACTTTTGGTAATATTAATTCCATCTGTACTGATTTTTGTTAGTAATCCAAACATATTATCTACATAACCAATCTACATCCCTTTCCTCATACTTTTCATAACTAAGTTTTTAAGACAGCAGAGTTCTAAATGTGAAGATATAGATGTAAAGACAGACGATCATCAAACTACAGAGACAGACCAATGGTGAAACTTTTAGACAAATGTATCTTTTACATCTGCAATTTTGTAAATTTGAAATTGTTGTCGAAAATAACTGTAAAAATTAACAGTTACTGAACTGAAATAAGAAGGCACGTGAATGCCAGTAGGATCTGCAAAGGAGACCACCACTGATTACAGGCATAAAATTGTACAAAGAATACAGAGGTAGAGACTCTAAAAGACTTTGCCTCAAGAACAAACATTCTTTGCTTTGTGAAATTTTAGATTCGTTGCAAAGCTGAAAGATGCTGATTAGTGGAAAAATTGTTAGGATTTAGCTATCTCTAAAAAGCAAGACAAATCTGTGATGATATCACAGACATAAACATGCATCAAAAATGTGCACATTTACACTACAGTTTAGCTAAAGCTTCATAAAACAATATGGTATGTTTACCAAATGTAACTCTGCTTTATGACACTGAGCAAAAATAACTGAGAAATTAGTTGGAGGCCTAGGTCTGTTTATTCAACATTCAGAAAAAGCTACAGTCTACTCAGTATGAAAAAGCAAGGGAAAAAACCAAGGCTTCTACAATCATGTTAGGCTAACAGCAAAACAGCCACAAAGGGGCAAATTCTAAATGAATTTCAGCAAAGTGCAGAACACCATTTCAAACACAGTGAACATCCATGTGTTGCCATATAGCTCTCTCAACATATTTTCTCTAATTTAAATTCTTCTGAAGAATTCCATAGGAATCTAAATTATAACCCGTTATTATTATTGAAGTGCACCTGAGGGTTATAATTCAGTAGACTGTATAATAGATGGTATAATATTTTTGTTTCATTCAAAGGAACTAGGAAAGTTTTAACATTGCAAAATGCGCGCAAGTTAGAAAATAGCTGCTTATACATTGAGCTTTTATCCCACCAGTACCATTGTGCTTCGAGAGCTATGAGGTTTTGGAAGTGAAGCCTACCTTTGCAGTGTGTCACACGGCGCTTCCCTTGTGATTACAGAGACAGAGACAGAAGGGCTAGATAAAGATGTGTTTGAATACAATAAACTCACTAAATATCTGCTCTACCCGCTGTCCAGTCGTATTCTACTGGAGGCTAACCTGGTGCTTGGCAGAACACCGAGCCATACTCCATGCCATACGTTGGGTAATTACAGTCCAAACCCTCTTCCTCCAGCTAGGGGCTCTGTTTAGTTCTTCTATCATTAAAATACTAGCTTGAGCTCCATTATGCAACTCTATACTTAAAGTAAGTAAAATACCAAGTATAACTTTCTTAGAAAAAAATCATTAATTTCAGTAGGAATTTTGTCCAAGTGAGAAGGGTAAAAGTAGCATCACATCTGATTAATTATTTATCTTTATCTATGGGGAAAGTGTCAGAAGAAAAATTATTCCAAATACCTTTGGTTACGTGGTGCAAGGGAAGGAGAAGTGTTACACAAGAAAAGTATATTCTGTACGAATCGGAAATTTTCTTTTTCTAAACCAACAGTTTTCATGAAAGGGACATGAACTGTGATTGTATTGCCACAAAATATTTAAGCACTTAGTTTTATATATTATTGGGTTCAAAATCAATTACACTAAACCCTGAAGTATGGCTTAAGAGCTTCACTGGGTGCTGATCAATCAGCTCAGTAAACAAGATTTTCTACTTTTTCAGCTTAATGTATGATTACTGTTACAGAACTAGACACAAAAAGAATATGATACATTGATAAGGAAGGGAAAAAAACCCTGTTGATTTATTTTGTTAAAAGAAAGCTTTTATTTTAGTTGTCCTTGGTTTTTCAGAACAAAAATAACTGTTATGTATACTATTCCGCTTTGTATTTTTATTGAGATTGTTCAAAAGTTTCTAACTGTCTAATGACAAGGACAAATTCTGCTTTCACTTATACCTACTATTTCACTTCCAAAATCTTTTTACAGGGATAATATATAAGTAGGAAAAAATTGAAGTGATTTTCAAATTAAGGATAGACTTCCAAAACTGTAATAGCAAAACACCTTCTTTATTTGTAATTTGACAAGTTTTATTACAAGGCATTGGGACAGATGTGGCATTCTTTAACAGTAGTTGAGAACTCCCTTCTATGACTAAATTAACACGAAAGCATCATAGCTGGAACTTGGCATATGCTTTAATTAACAAAACCTTAATACTAGTTTGAAAGGGAAGACATATTTTGGGTAAGAAGACATGGCCTTTTTCTTCTTTTTCTTCTTACAAAGAATCCTAACTGTAAAATAAACCCATTGGGCCAATAAAAACTAGAACAAACTGAAAAACTTTTTAAAAAATATGTCATCAGTAGCTTCTAAGTATCATCTTTAGATTCCCAGTACCAGCTCCTAGGCATCCACAGGAAAAAAAAAAAAAAACAAAACACACAAAGAAAAAAGAAAAACAAAATCTATTATGTTATCAGAGTTGTAATCTGTTTAAAAATTTTAAAAGTTCCTACCTGCACTGAACATTGGTTCCTTGGGTTTGCTGTGAAAATAATGAAGAAATTTCTATTTTAAAAAGCACACACATACAGTCTGCACATATAAAGGTATCAATATAATATAAAATTAAAAATATAACATAGAAGATATAAAATATTTTTGTGTGTGTACATATAAATAAAACTACTTTTTCAATCCAATTATTTACAAGGTAAATCCCCAGGCAGACACAATTAAAACCAGCATACATTGTGGCTCCTTGATGGCAGCTGTTAAAAATTTTACATTCAATTCTCCTTACTCTCTCAAAACTATAGATTTTCCTCTACCAACTACCAGATCATCTTCCCTTGCAAAGTTAGTCCAGTTACAGGAGGACACAGAAACCAGTCACGAGTAGCTGCATCAGTTTTGGTTTCCAGTCAGTGAGATTTGTTGCTCTGAAGCAGTTTACAACCATAACAAAAAGCTAGGAATATATCCTTAATGACAAAATCTCTTTGTGTATGTCAAGCAGGAGGGGCTACTGTATCAGTGCATGCGTGGGTGTTCGCTTCTTTCATGGCTTTGTTCTCTCTGGATTCAAGGAGCAAAGCAAAGTTTGAATCCTGCTTTTCCAAAGAGTTTACCTAAAACACAGAACTGCCCAACTGTTTCTTGGTGAAGGACAGTATTTGGTAAAACCCAGAAAGCACATATCTACCGTGATTAAAATGTCTTCTCTTTCTCGGTGCACTGCTGCCTGGAAGACAACCCGAAATTGGTTTGTCTTTTGGTCTTGAGAAAATATTTGGCAAAACTTGAGGGGAAAATACATTAAGTATGTGGAGAAGGAAGAGGCAGAAAAGCTGAAGACCTCTCTGGATAGTACCACCCTGGCCAGAAAGAAGCAATCTTTTTCAAGAAATGCCAGTCATTTGTTTTCTTTGTCCTTTGCCCCTGTATAATTAGGCTTGAGGGTGTTGTTTCTGCTGAAGCGTGAAAGGGACACAAAGCTATATTATGCAGTTATCTTTCCTCCCAGTTCCATTTTCTTTCTATCCGGTAAAACTTCTAAAATATCAGATTACTCTTGTATGTTTCTTAGGGTGATCCCAAAAGGATCCTATCATTTTGATGGAGACATGCTGAAGCATGAAGTATCCCCAGAGCTGTGATGCCATCTCCACATCCGTTTCTAGACTGCAGTGGGCAGATAAAGAGAAACGAAAGAAACAAAACGAAACTGGGTTGGATTTTTGCACACAATTTTTTCTAAGCATAAAAGATTCTCTCTCTGTGCAACAGAAGTTGTAGCACATAGTTTTACAGTATTTTTCCTTTTGTCTTGATTTGACAGTTATATTTACTAAATGATAAAAACAAAACAAAAGAAGAATTCTACTGATCCTACCCATTGATTTAGCGACTTTTCATAGTATCAGCCTTGGTACTAATCATCCATCAAAATTCATGCTTCAAGCTGGCGTACACAGCCATTCTCATCTATATAAATAGCATGACACATTGCCATTGTTAACATAGAGATTAACATTTTCTTTTATGAATGAAGATATTTTTAGAAAATAAAAACTTGATGGGAAGGAGCACTAGTCAGAAATGCTGCCATATTAGAGACAAAAGAGTCCCTAGTTCTGAACAGACCATGCTGACTTATTCAAGCTAATCAAGCTAATGTGAAAGACTGATTCATTACAGTAATAAAGCAAATCATGTGTACTTTCTAATTATACAAACCCTAAGCATGCACACAGCTCAGAGCTCTGACTACCCTTTTTCGTAAGCTTGAGTCATTCCCTACTTACCTAATCCTTAGGAAGGCTTATCCCTGGCTCATAGCCGCCCCATAGTAGCACAGGAGGTTATAGTCATCTCCTTACTCCTTATGCTTAAAGATTCTTAAAATAGCTTTCTATAGCATTATGTTTTTGCATAACAGCCTACAACTGTATATACTTTAAAAAACAATAATTTCACAATTGCCTTTTTAGACAATTCTGCTTTAAGCTTCATCTACAGACCAGACATAAAATCATAGAATATCTCAAGTTGGAAAGGACCCATAAGAATCAATGACACAAATAACAAGGCTGTGAGGAGATGGTTAAGTAACACCCTCTTCCTCACTTTCACACCCCCCTTCCTCACTCTTTCAGAGTTAGCTTTAGGAGGACAGCCTTAGTCCTCAGCGTACAGAATCATGCTCATTTTTCTTCTAGTCCCATGACTCTTGCTTTATATTTTGCACAGTGGCTCAGCTTCAACAGGAGGCATGAGGCAAGTCTCTAGCCAGCCTCTTCCACAGCATAAGGACACTCTACAAGGAGGTGAGAGCTGTGGTGCTGAACACCCTCAGGCTGCATGTGACAGAAATCACAGAAAACTCTCTAACCATACAATGATTGTTCTCATAGTGACACCAACACCACTAGCTTCAGCTAAGGCAATCTAGCATGCACTCTTGATTAGTTCCTTGGGATTCTTGCACATTACTTAAGCATTGCAAACTGCAGAATGACATAACCATTGGGTTTCTGTTAGAACAGTATGAAAAAATTAAAAATGCATCTCAAGTACCGTGATCAACTTTAGAGCAGATAACAGTTTTGCAGATAACCATTAATTATGTCATAATGTTTTTATTTCTCAGCTATTTTGGAATCCATTTTTCAAGTGCACAGTACCTCCATATAGCTGCTAGAAGTCATACCTTTCCTTAATTTAAATGAACAACAACCTAATTAATAATCTCACCTTATTTCTTTAGTAGCTTTAATATAAAACTGATTTAAGATAATTATCACCTTGTGCAGGTAGCAGGAACTCAGGGATATCTTAAAAAAAACAAACAGATTTTGCAAAGCACTGTACTTAGATTTTGTCAGGCTTATCTTTCACTGCACAACATATGCAGAATTAACCCTTCAGGAACTTGAAATTTTTTGTTAAAAAAATTTATAAAATACATAGAGAAAGGATCATCATATGCTTGTGAAAACTTTTTTGAAAGACTACAGTTAATTGCAAAAGTAATTACCAACTACCATTGGTAGCTGTACTTCCTCCTCACATCCCAGAAAGAAAAGTCTTCCTATCTAATTATAGAAATTTTAATTTTATAACAAAAAGTTTCCGTAAGAAATTTGTTTTGTTTACATAAGCTGGTGGTTTTTGGATTAACGAGGTCACAACATAAGGGCTGTTGCTATAATTTGATACACGCCATAGAGCAGGAAGTTATACATACATGCAAAGTAAAAAGTAGAAAATCAGCCTTAGAAAAACCTATCAGTTTCAAGAGATCAATACAGAAAACAGCAGCTCCTTGTTAATGAATTCACTGAAACCACGTAGCTGTATGAAGTTATGCACTATTGCAACCCTTCAGAGAACTTCCAGCTTAAACTAAAAGCAAGCTTTTATCTTCTCAGTAGTCCCTTCACTGGCTGTTAATTTTGTGCTTAGTTTTGCCTTTCAAAATGTTCAGGCTCACTTGCCCCTAAGAGTGTTGATATTTGGTTTTCTGCTTCAGCAGTATTCTATCGGGTGTATCAAGGTATACATCTCTGTGCTAGAAGGGTCTGAGATGCTTAGTTATAACTTTGTCCGAGTTTCCACATGCAGAAAGAGGCATGGCTCCTAAGTAATCCAATAAAGATTGGTTTTACTCTCAAAAATAGTATTTATTTAGGGATTACTTAAAGAGTTAATTGCTATAGTAATTTTTTTTGCACTTGTATTTCAGTCTTTTAGGAAATTTAAAGTGAAGTACAAAAATCTCGTGAACAAAACCAAAACCACTTTTGTTCAGTACCACTGCAGCATCCTCATCTCCTCAAAACACATTACCCAAAGGTTATCTGTTGTTTATAATTATTTTACAAAAGATTTAAGAAAAAAAAAATCATATGCTGAGACAAAGTCAAATTTCCAGAAGTGCCAGAAGGCCCAGTCCTGCAGAATTCTGTCAGCTTATAAAAACCTCATTCACATGCACAGATGCACATCGCCAAGAAGATTTTACACTGGGTAAATTTTTAGTTTCTGTAAATATTTAATTATATCTTCTTTGGTTACAATTTTATAACCTTTTCTCTGATGGTATTCTTAATTTTTTCATTATTCCCATAACTCAGCCTCTCACAAGTTTCATAAACTTTGCACACTTGCTGTCTTGCTTCATAGCTGAAAATATAAGCCAGGAAACAAACTATTACTATTTTTTCATCCATATTTAGGTTGTCCATTAGTACACAACAACCTCAGTCACTCCTTACATCAAGCAAAGATGCTGAAGAGATGTTTTGTGCCATACCAGCAGCTCATGAGCGGCCCAGCAACTCCTATGACAGCACTGATGCCCATACAGAGCAGGTAAACTATGTTATTACGTGATCTTCAATAGCATTCTGTTTCTATGGTCACATCATCTGTGAGATAGTGAAAGAGTACCATCAACATCACTTTTTGGTGGTGGGAAACTGGAATAGGACAGGTGAAGTGAAATGGCCAAGACTAAAATCTGTCTAGGAAATATGGGAAAGAACCAGTTGAGCAATACAGTGATTTCGCCCCAAGCATCAATGAATCAGCTATTTGTTCAAGACCATCCTGAGTTGGAAACCCTTGGACAAGACATTCTCTTTTCCTTGTACTGTCAGCAGTACAGAGAAGCATCATCAGAAATACACAGAGACAGGCGACACTTTATTCCGCTTCCTTGGATAGCACTTGCACTAAAGCCTCTCCCTCCACTTCTCATTAATCTGACCCTTGGATTGAAGCAGTCATTGCTCAGAGACTGGCTGGGCATCAGTCTACATGTGGGAGGTGGTGAGTGATTGCCTTTCCATCACTTGTTTTGGTTTTTCTTCCTTTTTCCTTCATCTATTAAACTGCCTTTATCTTGACCTACGAGTATTCTCACTTTTGCTCTTCCTAGTCTCTTCCCCCATCCTGCTGGGGAAGAGGGAGTGAGTGGCTGTGTGATGCTTAGCTGCTAGCTGAGGTCAACACACCACAACAAGGAACTTGAAGTATGTCAGGAACTTGAAGACCAAGGGAAACCACTAAGATAATGGAAAAGGTATGTTTAAAAATTACAAACTTTTCTGGGCAACTCAAAGTTCTCACACTGTTTGTCATTTGGAAATAAGACAAATAAGTTTCATCTAAATTTGAAAACCTGTTTTATTTGAAATGTTTTAAAAAATATTTTTGTCCAACTGTTGGAGCTGTTAAAAAAAAAAGCTCCCAATATTTGCTAAACTAGAGAAACTAATTTCACTAAAGAACCTAATTTCATTATTAGGAAAGTAGATAGAGAAAGGAGATAGATATTTAGATAACATTACCTTTCACTGTTCTTTTTACCACTAGATGAACTGCTGGTGGATCCAGTGCGGTTGCGACTCCCTTTGGAATCTCCATAGCTTTCCCTCCGACCGCCTGGGGACACACGCTCAGCTGAACTGGTTCTCTTAACGGTGCTAATAAAAAAAGGAGCAAGTTTTACAGTGGCACTTGTAAAAAGCATATCTCTACAGCAAATATTTTTGAGAAATGCATCAAGTAGAATGCTGACCCTAAAAATAACTATAATTTTGTTTTTAATCATACCTTGATTTGTTGAAGAGCCTACATAAGAGTTTTGCTGAGTACCTGGTGCAACAGAGACAAACATACTGCTTTTTCCTTAATCATAAAATAGAAGATGGGCGAAACTAATATCATAGAGTAAGTTGCAATATCTATTTTCCAGGTCACATTTCAAATCTCTGACTACCACTCCACACTTCTGGACTTTTGGAATCTCTTAATAAGAAGTGAAAGATTTAAAGAGAAAACATATTACCTGACACCTCCAGCCAGACTACAGAGAATGTGAAAAGTAGGTCAAAATTCGAGCACCAGCAAGCTAACTTTGTGTCTTCATTCAGTATCAATTATTCTGTGGTTCAAAGCTAGTTTTAACATACCTCAAAATGCAATTAATGGTGAGCTAGCCTGCATTTTTTCGTTAGCTTGTCAAAAATGTACACTTCCTACTTATGAGTACGAATAGATTAGATTCCCCACATCCCCTGACAAGGGGTTTCCCAAAGGCTTAAAGTTTGTCTTACTCTCTCACTCTTCAACCACCCTTCCTGCCAAGATAGCTATCAGGGAGCTCTTGTATGACTTTATGGCACCCCTTAGACACCCAGCTCGCTCTGATGGAAAAACATCAGCCAAAAAAACAGTGTTACTTAGTCAGTTAAGAGAAGCCCACTCAGAGCTTACACCTAATAGGAGACTAATTATTGTGGTCATTCATAAGTCCAAAGCGCTTCTCCCTAAAGCAGTGCTTCCTAGCAGGAGACGGAGCAGCTACAGGTGAGGCCCTGAGCTGGGCAATGCTTTTCACTTTGCTGCACTCCCTGTGAAGCACAGAGGCGCAGGCAGCGTTACCCAGACCAAGGCAGGAATCGCCCCCACAGCAGCAGCTGAATGACAGGCCTCAGTGTCAGGGTCTCATTTCCCCCACCCCAGCCCTGTGCTGTTTTCTCCCCTCCAAAGAGCAGAACAGAAACATCCCCTTTACCCATAACATCCCCATAACTAAATGACCACCTTCAGCAGCTCTCTCACCCCAGAAGCCATGGACACCAATGATCGCTTTCAAGCTCACAACCCTCTACCCAAATCCCAACCACAAGCTCCCACCCTCCGTGAAAACTTCAGTTCTTTCTGTTCTTCCTCCTTCAAGGCCCAGTCTCATCCCAGTCGCCCCTTTTACCATCTCCAGCCAGCTCCACCTTGACCTCCATACACCCCTAGGGATGCTCTGCTCATAAGGCTCATCTCAAGCACCCTTGAGGACTATTCCAAACCTCCCCATCAGCCCCTAACAACTACCCCTACCCTGTTATCTCAGTCAGCTCCTCAGGCTCTGTCCCACTTTGTGCGTGGTGTAAGAAAGAGAGGCATTGGCTCTTCATAACTAAAGGAAGCAAGACAGACTTTTCTGTCTGGTCAAAAATATCAACAGTACACCAGTATTGACACTTTTTGGTTTATATATATATATATATATATATATATATATATATATATATTCCTGCTCCCTCATGTCTTTTTACCAGTGAGGAAGGGAATGTTTCAACACCTCAGCTGATGTTCAGTTACAGAAATGATGGGAACAACTGAATCAGAGTCTTTCTGCAAAGCAACTGCTCTTCTGAAAGGAAGGAAGCCCCCATGCAGGGGGAACTTCACAGAGCAGATGCATGTTAAGATGCATCTCAGGTAGCTTGACAAAAAACTTTCTGGAACATGCGATGGTAGAACAGACGTTCAGTGCTGCATTTTTTTATTAAAAACAAGCACAATTCAAATGATTAAGCTGAAATTAAAAAAACAAACAACTGTTTCTGTGGAGAGAGTGATGTAAGAGATCAAGCAGAATGCAAAGTTACACACAGGCACAGAACAAAATACATTCA
This sequence comes from Morus bassanus, assembly GCA_031468815.1. NCBI lineage: Eukaryota > Metazoa > Chordata > Aves > Suliformes > Sulidae > Morus > Morus bassanus. Next base: position 14,636,456 of record CM062572.1, read on the forward strand.
CAGGAGAAGGGAAAAGGCAGTAAAAAGAATTTAATTCTGTCTTCATTTCAGAAGTGTCACCTACACTAGCCTAACATTATCCAAGTCATCTCAATGTCAAATGCATGAAAAAACCTCCTCTAGTAAACTAAATAATATACTGTTAACATTTACCTGTTCTCCCTGCATCTCATATCATCCAATTTAATACTAATCCACTTAAAAAATAAAGCCTTGATATTGAAGATGTTTACTCCACATAAAATATCATTATTAGCCTGAGTCCTTCCACTACTTTATATACAGTACTTTCAAAAACACCCTCTCTGTGATTTTGCAGGATCAAACCTTTATTTTGGCATCTGTTCCTGGTTAAGGAAAAGAAGAGGCAATATCAGCCTACATGGAAATTAAATTAAGGAAAACATCAAATTATACCAATGTTAAAAAAAAAATAAGTTACAGAAGCAATTTTAAACTAACTTTAATGTTGCTTGGGTTCTATCTTTATAGCTATCAACATTTGAAAGATGAACTGTGGGATAAAAAAAATGAATGGATGTGTCTAAAGCTTAAATGTGTAACGCTGTCTTCATTCTGAATAATGAAGTCTCATATCAGTGTAAAAAAACTACTTTTACCACAGGAACAAAGTTCTTTTAAACTCTTTTGGCTTATGTCCATTACTGATTAAACTAAATAGCAATGCTATCTTCTGACAAACTTTATTTTAAACTTTCAACAACAACGAAAAAGCCCAGTGAGAAGTCTTAGCAGGTGGTTGGAAAAGAGGATTATAACTCCATTATATTAACTCAGTTGTGGCATATACACATTTTGGTAGCTATAGTGTTAAACACCAGTGATTATATCCATGGCTACAGGAGATACACTGTCACCTGAGGAGGAATTTAAAACAATAGAAAATATTCATTTAACTTACAGGTTTGTAAGAGTATAACTGGATTCCAGAATTTGGCTTCCACATTAGTGATATGAAAGGAGAGCATTTTCAATTATTTAAAAAGATAACATCTGGTAACACAATTTTTAACTTGTTTAAGACAGCAATGTGGTCTAATGAAACACCCCATAACAATAATTTTGTTAGCATGAGATAATGCAGATATCATAAGTGAAATTATTATTATCGAAGTTTTGCAATGCATTTATCAATGATGAGAAAGTTTTAAACATGCACTTCTAAAAATGTTAAAAATTGGAATAATAATTACAGTTCTACCACATTAATGTTTGTACTAAACCAGCCACTTTCTGTGTGTTGAACCGAAACGGAAAGGAAAAACAATTGAGCTTCAACACTACAAAGCTATTAAGGATCCCTCACCTTAGAGCAGGCTTTTTCAGTTTGCATGCATTGAGAAGATTCACAGACCTGCTTAATCCAGATTGAGAGGTGCGTAAACAAAGCAGAATAAAAAGTGAATGCAACAATAAAATGTGGAAACAAGACATTTAAAACAAACTTACATTAAAAGACATAACTGCATGCTTTCAAGATATGAAATCACGTGCAGGAGTAAACAACGCAGTGCTTATTGACTCAGTTATATGTTTGATCATTTCAAACCATACATTTAAGAACAGCAATGTATCTTTGAATGACAATCTCAGCAATGCTCCAATACACTGACCATTTCTAAAGCGACTCAAAAAAAAAAAAGAAAGAAAGAAAATCAAAGAGGCTATCTGAAGAAACAAGACAGATGACCCAGCTAGAAGACAAAGACTATTAAAAAAGCAACATTAAAGACAAGAAAATAAATCCTCATAAATACATACATATACCACTGCATAGCATGAATGTTTCAGATGGTTGCATTACTGAGTTGTGGTGAACAAATCTGGCCAAAATTAAAATATATATATAATTATTATAATATTATATATAATAATATTATATATAATAATATTATATTATTAAATTGGGGGAAATAAAAGCTTTTCAATAAAATAAATTAAAAAATAGTGCATAATGCTCTTAGACAGTAACTGATGATATTAATAATATTTTGAAACTTGTCTAGCACTCTTTCCGACCCTCATTTAAATCAATTAGAATAAATTCAAGAATAACATATGACTTTAATTTCATTATGCCTTTGAGCAAAATGCACTAATAACTTTAATTGTTAGAGATATAATGAAGTGGCATAATAGTTTTGCCACTGGAAGTTCAATGGAGAGGGATTTTTTTTTAATTTATATTTAGTTTATTTTAAAACAATTTCTTTTAGAGTCAAGTGTTAAATAGAAGACTTAACTGAAGGTTTGATACAGAGTTTGTGTGTGCCAGTTACAAACCATCGCTGCCCCCAGAAGAGAACGCAGAACATTAATTCCAGGCGACTGAACAATTTCCTAGGGGCCATGTGTTCAGACTTTAGAAGAACAGGAATTTATCATATTAAAGTATTTTATTCTCCCTACAAACAAAGCTCTTTATGTTTTCTTTGTTCCAGCTTCTTCCTTTTGATCTCCATTGTCAAAGTTCTGCACCATTGTAATACTTTGCAATCTGCTGGGTGAGAAAGAATGACTGATTGTCTCCTTTTGAAAAGCAAAGTATGTGCTAGCCTGAAGCCTGCAGCAGCATCCCTACTGGGAAAGGTACCGTCTGCATTCTCCTCCCTTACTTTTTTTTTGTTTTCCTTTTTCCCCCTCAACTCTTGGAAACAAAGCTATCCTAGATGAGTCACAAACCCCTAGATTTTAATAGGGAACACAAAACATTACTACTGTGTGCTGGCCAAATTCCAAAGACAAATTTAGTGTTAAGCAGCAAACTTCAAGCCACATTACATCTGAAAAGAAGAGTGCAGGGGGAAGGGGAAGTTCTGCTCACAATACGCTAAACTCATCTTATTCTGAATGAAAATTTAAAATAATTATTCTACGTACAAAGTTCAGAACAAAAACAAGGCAGCATTCAAAAAGCTGGTACTCAAAATAGCTTCTATGCTTCTACAGGATAAAAGTAGTAAATATATTATTTTTAAAATCAAACCCTCTGAGCAAAGGCTTTTTGCAAAGACAACTCTGAAGCACTGTACAAAGGCAGGCAATTCTTGATTATCTGTGTCAGGTGATTATCCAGCCCATTGCAAAATCACTTCAGCTCTCCATTAGCCAGCTTGCACCTGGAAGCCACCCAGCTATGCTCACATGGCACCCCATCACTTGAGCATGGCAGCGCCTGTCGGTGCCAGACCAGAATTTTTAGTCCCGGTATTACCGGCATCGTCAGTCTTTCTATCTTGCACTGTATTACCAGCATATACTTTTATAATCTAATTGATCTATGTTTTGTATTTGTGCTTTTGCTATAGTCAGGTTATTTCATTCCTTCCTTAACTTGGATAACTGGATGTTGACTCTACAAGATCTGAACGCTGAAGGGGGGTTTGGTGCCCTCAATTCTAATTGAAGTCAGAGTCAATTGAGGTTACTCAAGACTTCGCAAGATCTGGATCCAATTATCACATTAGGCCCTATAACAACCTACTGATACCCAGAGATACACATTTTACATATGGAAAACCAATATGCATAGAGGTTAAATGATTTGCATAAGGTCATTGAGAGAGTATGTGGCAGAACTCAAATAAAAGCCTGCTAGTTCCACCCTTTCAGCCTCGAGCCTTTTTTATTACCTCCAATTTTACATTCCTGCCAGAAGAAGTCATTTCCATTTCAAATATTAAATGGGAAATCAGAAAATGTAGTGAACTCTGAACCACATCTCCTTGGTAATCCAACAAGGCAGATAAGCCATGTAGCAACCTGTAGGTTCAAATGAGTTAACCAACATATTTAAATACAGCAATTGTATGAAATGAGATTGTGTCTGCAGACATATCAATAAGTACATCTCTTTCTAAGCAGTGGAATGTATGAATGCACACTTGGTCCCCACGGAGATTATTTGCATGTATTTATATAAATATGCATGACACACTGTTTCAAGGGACAGACTGATGTAATTTCAATTGGGTATCATACACTTCCTAACCTAAACTGTGAAAGTAGCAGAGAATGGAGGAAACAGAAGTTATTTATTTGTTATCCATCTTTTCATAACTGTGTTCAGTAAAACACTTGGGTGGGACTCAATTAACCTGGATGTTTGTCTCTTTTGAAGATAAGGTCATAGGCAAGAAAAATTATATTTTTCTAGTCTAGTAATCCTAGCAGATATTTGTAATTCACAACATCAGACCAAAGGTTTGAAAGAAGACTCAGAAAAAACACATTTTTTTTCTTTCCTTTTTTTTTTTTTTTACTTTCACTTTTCAAATTTTGAAAAAATTCAGATTTTTCAGTTCTGCACCTATAACAGGAAAAGTATGAAAAGTATCCAGGCTGAAATTAACACTTAATTCTATTTAGAGCTGCTATGCCAGACTACCATATTTTGGACTAAAGAATACCTACACTATGAAGTAGTAGCAGTTTTAGAATGTTTATATGAAAAGAGCACTATCAAACCATCACAAAAATCAGAACTAAAAAAAATTATTAAAAATTACACACCATCTGTAAACTGTTCAACACTGAGTGAAGCTTATTAACACAAATAAACAAGTCCTGCCCCTTAAAAAAAAAGAAAGCTCTTTGGTCTTGCTGCTATATTTCCATCACTGTTTTATGCATGTACAGTTCCTGAATGTAAAAGGGTCCATTATAAAGTATGAATGAATTCATATTAATGAGTTCAGAATGAATTTGTCTACTTGACTAATTGCAAATAAGCTACTTGGAACACTTAATACATTATCCCTAATTATTTGGAACATGATTTACTACAAAAACATGAAATCTCAGCAGTTATTTTAAGCTTCATTATCAAAAGCTACTAAAAGTAGAGACTAATTTACCAAAAAAAGTTTTGTACTTTTACATTCATTGGTGAGATCCTTACCATTCCACACTCTTCATGTTGAAATATATTTATAGGCAAGGCATAGAAATATATTTAATAAAATTTAATAAAAAATAAAATTTGCATATTAAATACAATCGATACAGAACTTTAGAGTGTTTGAAGGGAATAGGAATTCCACAGCACCTGGACTTAAAACTGCTTTTTTCAGGACACAGACTAACCCTGCTCTCCTAAGCACTCATAAGTGTCCATCTATTTCAGCAAAACTGCCCATGTGTATTTTTTATTTTCCAAAACTGAATATACATTTTCATACCGCATATTTAAAGCGCCTTCAGTCTAGCCTCTTCAGCAAAGAGAAGGGATAAAGCATAACAAAAAACCCATTAAACCCTTATCCCATGGAAGACTTTCTCATACAGGAATCAAGACAGTCCAAAAATGCTCCCTAAGGACATTCCCACTGGCACTCAGGGTATCCAGACCACAGACGGGTCAGGTGGAAGGGCTGCAGTGTGTCACTTATCTACAGGGATCCTGAGCTAGGATAACACCTACAGGCTGCTCGCAATACCCGATGGACTGCCTGAATTACGCAAAGGACTCTCAGGACAGAAAAAGCACAAATATGACCTTGACCTGCATTCCATCCACCCCCCGCTGGAGCTGAAAGTCCTACGCTGAACCTTAGAGACGAGTGCAGAGACTCAGGAATCTCACCCTCTGTATACAAATGAAGTATACCAATGCTTGTGCTCTCTCATGTGTTTTCCAATTACTACTCGGAACTTTATTAGTGAGAATGAAATTATGAGAGTTACTAAGAAAAAATAATTTGTAAAGAAAAAATTCTCTTTAAAAATTCAGCATACGCAAAACAGTACTCCTTTTTAAACACTAATAAATTTTCTTTTTTAAAAGGCAGGTTCTTTCACCCATTTTCAAAATTCTGATAATGGAATAGTTTATACAGTATTTGCCTTACCCCTCTTATCTTATGGGCTAATTGAGGCCAACCTGCCAAAACCTACAGCTGGAATGAGCCCCAGTTCATCGGAGCTCATAGGACTTCATTTGTGTGACACAAACTACTATGGTATTTTCCAGTTTTACTTATGCACGGCGTAGCTTCTCTCTTCTCTACAACAACAAAACCTGGAGTTTCCTGGAAAATCAGTCCCTTCAACACAGTACAAAGAGAGGCATATCCTTAGTCACCATCTCCCCTTTAAGGAAAAATTCTCTTTACAAAAGAGACCTCAGATCTTAGCAGGTTAATGCTCTCATCTCCACTACTTGCCCTCCTCAGAGTTGACAGCATCATCACTACAAAAGCTGAGGATGACACACAATAAAAGAAATGTAAAAAAAGAAAAAACCCACCCCACAGTATTATCTTTTACAGGCAAACCATACAGCAGATTAACACCACAATAACTGTCACATGTAACTTGAACTTGCTGCATCTAATCCATTGCATTCCTTATAACCTAGATGTATAAAACATGTAGCCCCCTTAAAAACACTACACACACACAAAGCAAATTGAGACAGAACAGTAATTTTTAAAAGTACTTAAATACGTGCTAACGGTAACACATCTAAAGATGGATGTTTTTATTTGCATAAATATGTGCTAGGCATAAAATTTTCCTCCTCCCTGAGATGCTTCTAACACTGCACATGCAGTTTCTATGATAATTTTTAGTGAGAGAAAACCACCAAAGGTAACATGCGGATTTGTAATGATAGTACAGTGTCTCTGCAGACTGTATATTTTCTACTAGCTACTAAAAGAATCCTTGCACTACTTTTCATGTTATGCAACAGCAAAGCAGAAATGCTTTATTCTCTATAAGCTAGACTGTAGTAGCAAGAAAATAGCACAAACTAGTAGACCAAGCATTGCACATCCTTTCAATATTCACGGTAATAATCTTAATTCTTATTAGACCAAATAAGTTTAAAGCCTCTTAGAATGAAATCCATCTCTCCTTTTCTCTCTGAACTAAATATTTAGACCTTTGCTTTGCAAGTAAGAAAAACTACGTATCTGGAAGCTTAAATGAGGAGATACACTATTTTCTCAATTTAATGATTATGTTTGGGAAGATGTGTACCTTTTGGCTGCTGGTGATACAGTTTCCTTTCTGGTTCCTGATGGGGAAGGTAAAGAGCCACTTGGTTTCTTTGGTAACACAGTTCCATTATTAACAGTAGTCCTTAAAGGCAGGGTTTGTACCAGCGGTCTTGCTGTAAAACAAGCAGAAGATGAAATAATTGTTTTTATTTTCTTTTTTTTTTTATCCCCCAGCAAACAACATTAGAATATTTAAAAATAACTGAGTACTAGGCCATTTTTGTTTCACTATTGCCAAATTCACCATAGATGAGGGTTTTAACAAGAAGAAATTTATTATTAATAATATCAAGCAAGTAATCTGCATATGGCTTAAGCACACAATTCTATAACCTGTCTCATCTGTAAAACTCTGTTCTAGCTCAAGGAGCTTACTCATAAGTGCAAAGAGAGCCATTGCCACCGAAAACAATCCTGCTCTTTTAAGAAAGAGCATCAGTCTCTTGCCCACCTGCATAGCATTCAGAAGAATGTTAGAAATGAAGGCAGGTTGCCATCCCAGAAACTCCTGCTCTTTATCCCTCAATGTTCTTGCAGGTTTTCCATAAGCAAATGATATATTAAGAAATCTTTATTCCCTGAAAAAATCCCTTCTTTTAAAGAATGTGGGCTTATGCTTGACAAAAAGGAATTTTACCCTTTAGTCAGAAAAAGTGATTGAAATCAGCAATACAGTGGACTTAATGAGCGGACATTATCTACCTTTGGTCTTCTGATCAAATGTTGGCTCAAAAAAAGATATACATGTCATACCCGTAATTAATATTAGAGTAACGGAGAAGTCCCAATCAAGTACATTAGAAATTAGTTGCAAAAAGAAACAGTGGTTAAAACTGCAAGCAATGAGTACAAACACAAAAACTACAGTGGACCATACCCTGAAAACACAGACACAAACAAGAGTAGTGCTCTCCCCACAGCAGGGAAGAAAGCTGTGTATATCACTCGAAATTTGACAGAACTTTGTATCACAAGCCAGCTTTGTAAAGATGCCAAAAGTCTCTGGGTGCAGAGAAACAACACCCAAGAGAAGGCAGCAGTCACAAATCACTTAAGGAACACAAGATAAATTTCACTGAACTTGGAGAGCACAGCAGGGAGAATACCTATGAAATGTTCTTTGAAAAAAGACTGTTGAGGAAAAATAATCCAAAAAGCAAAAATTAAAAAAAAATCTAAAAATTAACAATTGTATACAGTCCTAGGTTATATTATGATAACATCTTATTGTAGTACTGACGGCAAGCATTTATTGACTTGTTCATCTGAAGTTTTCATCTACTGAACGGAAGATAAATGTGAAAGCCTGTGCCTTGGGAAGATTAGATCAGTAAATATGGTCTACTCAGGAATGCAAGTTTCAGGAGAAACTTTGTCTTGAAACTTTGTTAAAATATAGGCTTGGTTTGTCATGTATTCATCATTTATTTGTCCAGAGGGGAGAAATTTAGAAAACAGCCCATAAGGAAATACTGAAGGAATAACACTTACTGGGCTTAGCAGACTGAAGGATGACATGAAAACAAGTCAATAAAGGAAAAAAAAAAAAAAAGAAAATCTTATCCATGCTGACTGAGGATCGGAGAGACTATAATTGCAGAAGACTGATAGGGTGAGACAGTATCATTCTTAGCGAGGATGGGAAGAGCAAGGGCTCTCCGATTTTATGGGAAACTCTAAGGCAAAACTAAACAAGACTTAAATGAATTCATGGTGCCTTCCAGCCCTGATTTCCATGATCTATCTTAACAGACTAATGATGTCTTTAGAGCTTATACAACACACCTAAAACTTACTGTACTTTGGCTTCTCATGCTTCTATTTATTTTTTTTTTTTTTAATTAAGGGATTCAGATATCATGATCCTATTTACTTCTACAGTATTCATTTTTCCAAATTAATTTCATTCTACAGTTCCATGCTGGATGGTTTTACTGCTTGTTTTCTGACTAAGTGCTGCAATGCTGTAATTAATCTGTATATACAAAACTGATTCTGTTGCATATTACAGAAGCACAGATACCTACAGTGGAGCAGCTGTAGACTTGTTTCCTGACAAGATTTCTGTAGCTCACAAAACTTTAATGAGGCTTTGAGATCACGAATTAGAACAATTAAAGTTAAATAAGCAAATTAATAAAATATTTTCCTCCTTTATAGTTATATAAAAATGCCTATTAAAAAGTAGCTGGAGTGAACTAGCTGTAGTCTGTTTACGCTCCTAACCTTATGAAATCGAAACGAGCAGCAGCCAGGAATAAACCCTGCAACCTTTAACAGAGGTTTTGCTTCAAATCCAATGCCAATCCAGAACACACACTTCTGGAGCTGGAGATTTAAAGATCCAGCCCTATGATCAGCTAGCACAGAAAGCAACACCACAGCATTCTTACATGGCACACAGAAAAACTACACATTATTCAATGAATCCACTATTTACTCTGAAGCTATTTAGTTTTATTTACAACAGCTATTTCACACTAGTGGTAACTGACATAACAGTCAAACAAGCCCAAACATGTCATTGCTGTTAGAAGTCAGTAACTCAAACACATTGGTATTATTGCTTTGTCAGTAAGGTTTATTTTGGAAGTTCTGTTGCTTCAAGGTCTTACCTGTGGTAGCAGGACTGACATGTTTATCAGCCTCAGCAGCAGCTTTTTTAATCATACTCTGATCTATGGATTAATAGGGCTGTTAAGTTTACAAACAAACCAATAATTGCAAAAGGAAAGAACAACGAACACAAGTAAAACAAAGGCAGGAAGCCATACTGAACTCCACCAAGTAGTTGAATCAAATAAGGAAGGGAGAAAAAAACAAAACCAAAACCAAACAAAAACCCAAAACACCATTAGTGAAGGAGCTCTACAAATGGACAAGATAAGCAGCTCACTTTCCGTGATGTACACTGCTTTTAAGCTGCCTAGCTCAAGTCTAGAACAAGAATGCACGCAGAGACTGAAAACAAGCTCAAGCTTTTTTCCATTATAGGTTTGAAAGCCTGAAACTTGGAATCTTTAAACCAATTTTAAATCTCAAGTGTTCAGAAAATGTTGTCTTCTTTCCCATGAAGCTTCTTGTTCCAGTGTTGAAACAGTACGCTGGGGATCCTGTTTTCCAAAGGCATGAATCTCCCCCACAACACACACACGCGCTTTTTAATCCTGATCTACTTCATCTATAGATCAAATGAAAGCAGCAGCATACAGTATGCTTCGAACCCCAGTTTGCATGAATGAGATTTTTGTGACACTTTGCGAGCTAAAATTCCACTTTTTACAATTCTAAATGTGGAACTTATTATTAATCAATGGAAAGAAAAAGGTTTGAGTCCCATGCAGCCCAACTGGAAAAAAGAGAAGCCACTGCTCCAGTTTCACCCATGTCTAAGCAAATCCCTCTCCTCAGTCTCCATCACGAGCCTCCGTAATGCTATTCCAATACTGAAATTCAGCTTAGCCTCATGCTAAGTAATTGCATGCAATCCATTATAAAGTAGTTGTGCCTACTACTGGAAAAACAGGCCATCATGTGAAATGTACCGTGTTTGACAAAACTGCTGGAAGAAACGAATGATCAGGATACTTCAGGTTCTGTTTTATGTTACAGAGTACGTTTAATAAGGCTGACCGTACACTAATGATATAACTGATATATGGTAAAATTAAAAATTCTTTACATAAATTGTTACAGTAGCAATTATTTCCAGAAATTAGTTGGATTTAGTTGGCAATTATCAGGACTCCAGTAATTCATAATGGATGAGCAATTGGCTTTGTAGTCCTCCATTTGCATTATCACAGTAAAACTTCTTACACTGTCATTTCACACACACATTAAGAAGTATCCATGTCATATACACACTTAAAACAAAAACAAACCAAAAAACAGCCATAGAAGGCAGGAGGATAGGCTTATAGCAGCTTTTCTTCAACGTACATTGAACTATGGCTTTAACAATCTGCCACAACCAAGAAAGCATCTCCTGATTTAGAGTTCAACTCTGCTCACAGAATCCATTAAAATTTGGTCTGCATTTTACTAAGTAAAGTCAGCAGGCAAGAAGAACTGATTTGTTTACAACTCAGTAATAATTACTAGACTTTATTTCCTCCACGCATCAGATAATATCTATTTTACAGGCAACATAAAGCCTCTTAATCCTTTGTACAACCAGATTTGATGGAACATTGTCACAGTGGAGGCTATCTTTAGTAACATTTAACTTATCCGATATTTTAATTTTTATTTTTTTTTGTAATCAAAAACAAAATGAGGAGAATATAACAGAAAGGGAAGAGAACAGGAAAACAAGATCACAGACATTTACCGCGTATTCTGTCCAACAACTAGCATGATATATAATCAACTAATTTGGCTCTGTAATTCTGTGCCTTTCTCCTTTCCTCAACTCCAGATACAAAACATTATAACAAACACAACATCACAGTTAGCAAATTAATTAAATAGTTCCTTACCTATTCTGTTAAATCAATGCCTAAAAGTAAGTATCTGTCACAAAGTCACAAATATATAACTCAGATGAAAGGAAGTCCTAATTTCCAACTGAGAAAATTATGAATCCATAATTACATATCATAATTCTGATGAGAATTAAGTTTTTAATTTATATTAATACATCTCAGGACCCCAAAAGAAACAATTTCTTAATTTAGACAACAGAGAACCTATTAAGTCAGCCATTCTTTCTTTCCACATCTAGGTTGCCACCACTGTTACTCCTAAGACTACCCAAAAACACCTCATGCATTTCTGCTAAGCTGCAGATAGGCAGTTTCCCAGGCTTTTGCAGCCCCAGAGACTACAGTAAATCACAACGGTTGGGTTCTAATAAACCTTTACTACTGCAAAGCGCTGGATGTTCAACTCCAGCTTTTCTGATTTGTGTATAGACAAACCCGTTCTTGCAGAGCAGGAACCAAGAGAGAGCACGCTGCAGCACATGAGCACAGCACAGCATACTGCCAAGTGGCAACGCCTGTCACACCTGCCACCTCACTGGCTCTGGATCTGCTGTGCTGGAACAGGGTCAGGCACCAACCGCAGCTCTACCTTCCCTTCGTACCTGAGCAGCTGGTGTTGCACCATCTCCTCAGTCATGTCACCTCCGCACTAGCTCAGAGCTCTGTCTTTGGCTATGCCTGCACCATCCAAAGACACTTAAGCCATTTTTAATTACATGAAAATTACATTTTACTTAAATTTAATTAATGTTTTCTATCAGAAAAAAACCTCTTGTTTCACCCACAGAAGACAATATATTCCCCAAAGAGTTTATAAAATAATCTTGATCAAAAGTCAGGAAGTGGTAGCCATGGTTAAATATAGAGAGTGGATTAAGCAGCAAGAACATGGAAATGTTTCACTGGTTCATGGGAACTTCAGAATGCTCATAGATTTAACCACTTAGATTTTTATGTGTTCTCTTTAACAGGTTAAATTTCAAAATTTTTTTCTTTAGTTTAATTTGTTGGTTTTCAGCATTTCAAAGATCTAAACAATAACCTATTTTAATACATATAAAACACTCATTGAATTGCTCTACCTATTTTAGATATATCTGAAATGCAAACCTTTGGTAGGTCCTTTCTTGTTCTGCATGGCCTGCTGTTCCTCTGTAATATTCAAGCGTCGAACCACATCAGCAAGGGCAGATTTGAGCAGCTGGATGTCATCTTCCTGCATCTGGACACGTTGCTCCAGAGAGGCAATGCGATCCGTTACCTCCATACTGCTTGCAGCAGAGGCACTGTCATCTAAGTAAAACAGCAGAAAAAGATGCATTATCAACAATGTATAACCATCAAGGAATACCTTAGACAACTGGCTGCAGGTAAAAACAAGGTTTTTCTCAGACCTGATGACCTCTTAAGGAAGCAAGTTTTTAAGCAATCAAAAGGAAGAGATGGAAATTTAATAAAAAAAAAAATAAAAAAAAAAAAGACAAGTACTTAAGTAAGACGTCATAATGAGGTTGGCTTCAGGGCTACTTAGTGTTAATTGGGCCCCACTATCAACTACCTACATGTCTGAACCGGAGCGATCAACCATCACCCTTCACTGTTCTGCTCAACACAACGTTCTGGAGCTGGCAGTCATTCAGGTAGGGAGCTATACTTTCTGATATGCTACACACCCTTCCAGATTTTGCTTTCTCACATGTGTGACAGATTGTATACATTAGACAGATATAAGCATCAGATAGGCTTACACTTTTTCAAGTTATCATCAACAGACTGGAGAATAGATATTAACCCCATCTGCTAACTCCTAATTTATACCAGCAGCTTTATGAGAACATTCCCTCTGACTGAAATAGAAACATGAAATAAATTCAAAATTACTCAGTAATTGTACTCTTAGCCTGCAAATTCTTAAAAGGGTCATTACTTTGCATACAATTCACCCATTATTTGGAAATAAACCACAGAAGCTTAAAGCCTGCAACTCCCTGATGAGGACTACACATTCTTTCCACCCAAAACTAGTAATAAGAATATTTTTCCTAAATGAGCACTTTTGTTCCACTACAGTTCCTATCACATAGAAACACTGTAATTTCTTACAACGTTAAGTTAGGAAAAAGAAGAAGAAAGGAAGACAAAAGCAATGCCAAAGTGTCAAAGTCAGTATCTATTAAGGAAAAAGAAATGTGCAGTTTTTAAAGAGAATTGCAAGGTTTTATTTAACTAGTTGGATTTGAAACCTAAAAAAAAAGTTGGATATTAACTTACTAGATCATTTCAAGTAATGTTAGTCAAGTGATGATTGGATTATAGCTTTCATTGAAGACTTAGTAAGTTATACTTTAGCAAAAATGGATATTTATGCTACTATCTACAATCATAATTGACTTATTCCTAACGCGAGTCCACAGCACATATTTCTTCTGTTAAAGCCGATCTCTTTGTGAAGAAGCTGGTATTTGTTTTCATTTCTTGTGTACTTAATTCTCCTCCATTCCAAACCAGAGTTTTCCACTTCTTTTGTACAAGGGCATAAAATGAAAGTTAAATGGCTTGTGCATAGTAATAACTAGTGTTGAATTTTAAAACAAAGTAAGTGTTTCAAACAGGAAAACAACAGCTTCTGAGTGCATTTAAAAGCATGTCCAAAAACATTAATACAAAAAAACTTAATCAGAAGGGTCTGGGGAAAAATTGCATTTAAAATAAATAAAAAAATCTATTCATCTCCAAACCACTCCAGTACAAATTGTTTGTGAAATCTGTTCATAAGCTGCGTTTTGGCTTCCTTACCCCTCGCACTCCCAACAGCTATCTGTGGTTACCAAAAGCTGAATTAGAACCAACTCAGGAACAAAGACTATAACAATATTGACTGTCCATAAATAGCTACAGGCTAATATAATTTAAATTGCTTGTTAAATCTGTTTTACGATTTTCAGAGCATATTTAAATATGAACATTAGGATATTATTAGGCTGAACACAGTGATAATGTAAGTATCTGGTTCTAAACAAACTAAATCAGAACTCAAGTTCTTGAAAAATGTTAAAAAACTTTCCCCCCGACAACGCTTTCCAAACTTTGGCCTAATCAGACTTCTGCTCAGCACAGGACCCTGTCCTGCAGCTGTTACAGGTAATTAATCCCCAAACTCAGATTAGCAGCCATGCTGGCAGCAGTATGAGCTGCCTGCAGAACTTAACCTTTCCCTGTACAAACAAAAGGCCCATGCTGCTCTAATGACTTTACACTTTAACTCAGCTGGAAATAACATGGATTAGCATACTGGACAATAGACAACCAAATCAAAAGCTTGATTTAACCAATACAAGCCAAATTCAAACTTCAGCCATTCTGCCAAACTCAATACAGCACAGCATCTGAACTCAGTCAACAAAAAATAGCCAGTTCCCAAACTCAGGGCAGAGAAGGAAACCCAGGGAGAAACAGGTTGGTGTTAAAATGTTCTAGCCCTTGTTACAAAAGAAAACAACCTCACTGAAGTGTCAATTTCACTGATTTTTAAGTTTAATGAAACAGTATTTTTGCTCAAATGTAAATCTTCAAATAGTAAATCAGTGGCACTGGTTTATTTACAGTCCCATAAGAAATCACTCCCACTAATAACTATTAAGATGTACATTCTCTCTCTCTCTCCCTCCTTCCCCCTTCTCCCAGCTGCCGCTGTGACTCTTCCCCTCACATCCTTGCTGACCAACAAGCACCAGCAAACCCCTCCTCTGGAGCATGTCTGCACCTTCTGCTGTCACCATTCTTCCTGGTACTTGTGAGCAGAACCCTCATCCTTGTTGCAACCTACAACTTGCTTTTTTCCCTTCCAAGGATGCAGAAAATAATAAAATTTATAAAAACTTCCAGTAAGATTGCAACTGAAGGCAAGATTTCTTAGAGTCTAGTCATACTCACTTTGCCTCCTCTTTGCATGTGTATACAAGTAAGCTAGAAAAGAGACCCAGAATATAATGAAACCATGTTTTCTGAAGAATGCGAAGTTCAATTATAAAATAAGCATAACCTGTTTGTTGTGCAAGAAGTGGATGGAATATTCTTGCCATTGAGATGATTACACCCAAGTACACTGAGCAAGGAAGTTGCAACTTCAACGCAGCTGAATAAGCAAAGTGATATGGTACCAGAAAAGAAAAATATAATTAATGATATAAACTAAGTAAACAACAACAATGTCACAACAGATGTCATCTTCTCTACCCACAAGAGCAAAAGCTATATTGTTAGCCTAATTTGTGATCTGCCTCTGCAGTATAGAGCTCATCCTCACAGCAAAGAACATTTGCAAGGAAATTTTCCGCACACATTTGTAATGCAATTTAGACTCCAAGTAGAGCCATCTTATTATTATTGCTCCCAAACCAGTATTAAATTTAAAGTGACTATACATTTTATAGCACCTAGGTCCACGTCTTCTCACGGATAAAGCACATCCTCAGGGAACTCGCACAGAGTGGGCAGAGAAGGGAGCACAGGGGGTTCGGAGGGAGGCAGCTGTGGGGTGTCAAGAGGCCACCGACTGCTGTGCCTTGGGGTGATCCAGCCTGAGGCTACTTTTCCCTTGCAGGGTCCACACATGCACCCGCATGGCAGCTGGGTTACAAGTGCGCTTTGGTTGTACAGTTACAGTAACTGAGAGAAAAGTGCTTTATAGGAATGATGTAAAGATCCTCAAAACCCTTCAGGTGAACCCAAGGAAATATAAAACATGCTTTAAAAGAAATCCACATAAACAGAAATTTGCAGCAATAATACATAACCAGTACTGCACAGCTTTATAATATAATAAGAATACCATTATGTCAATACATGCTACTTGTGATGCTAAATTCAAAAACATCAACAACTCTTTAACAGGGCCACTATGTTTAGTTTTGGTGACCTCTTTGCAATCTAGCTGTCAGAAAACCCACAGATGTTCACTGTCTTGAAAGGCATATGAAGGAGACTACAAATGCTAACAATTTGCCTTGAAGCATTAGATCTACTTCTCAGTCACAACCACCACTTTCCTCCAAGGACAGACAGAACAGACATCGTATCACCTACATGGGTAGCATCGATAGCATGTTAGACTTAATCATTGCCTTTTTTTTCATCAATGGGAAGAAAAAGGACTTTTAAAGTGAAATTTATGCAACTTGTTTTTAGAAATCTGAAGTGAACCACATTCTACAAGTGTTCATTTCTTTTCATGGATTATAATGCCAGACTAAATCACTGTCTCAAACATGTAAAGCTACATCTCATGACAAAAATGCCACCTATAACGTCCAAAATTGGATAAAATGAGGCGGTATCAATTTAGATGCCCAATTTTCTCATCGTAATACATATTTGTGGTAAAGCTGGGAAAGAAGAGTCATTTGTCATTTATGCTTTGCTGAGATCCTGCAGGTTTCAAAGAGAAGGCAGCAAAAAAGGGAATGTTCTTCATGCCTCTCTTTAAATTTTCCAACCAGCTAATGCATGATCTCATAGATTGGAAAGATTTCTTGTGGCAAACTAAAAGACAATACTGAGTCAGATGATTAATCTGCTTCCAGAGCGTCTTCCAGTTTTTCAGCAATTTATTACTTTAACTTAGCCAAATGTGAAGAAACATCTGAAGAAAAGCCAACAACAGGACGTGTACGCTGTTTACAATCATTATTTCAATATTATTTCATTGTACATAGGCTAGAGTAAAATTACATACTTACACTATTAGTTAGAAGGAAGCATGTCAAAATGCATACTATTTTCTATAGATTTTACCTGCTGGAAAACCTAAATCTGAACTGTACATTAATGGTGTAGAAAATAATTAAAATAGACTTGGCATTTTCCCCCCAGAAGAACTACTTCATTAAACATATTCCACCTTTGCCTTATGCAGACATTGATTTTTGAGACTGTCTTGTCCAGCTCAGACCATGGCAGCTGATTAAGCAGTAGAAACATTAGGTACTGATTCTCAAAAGACTGGCAAACAAATATGAGTTTATTCAATCTACACAGTCTCTTTCGAGCACCAATTAATGGGATCAAATTGTACACGAAGTGCTTCCAAAAGTTTTCAGGATATATTCTGTGCATTATGTTTGTAAAATACCTAGCACAACAGGGATGTGGTTGCTAGCCACTACTATAATACACTTTAAATGTATTACAATACACTTTAAACGTAGCATCTTAAAGTCTTCACCAGAGTTGTCCCTAAATTTAGACACTCGGCAGGACATCAGAAAAGAAAATCTAAGCCTTCTGGGACAGCAAATTCCAGCAGTGGTCTCCAGCAAAAATTACCTACGTGATGGAAAACACAGCAAAGGATGGCAGTGAAAAGGCAGCATCATCTGCACACAGAGGCCCTTCTTCTAGCATAAAGATACAGATTGTGCCAACAAACCTGAACTGAGCTTAACTGGTAGGAAAACTGTCCATCATTGAGAGATATCGGTAAGTGTATCACACTCTGCACTCCTCCTGAAATTAATTGGTATGAGTATTTACATTCCTAGGAAATCACTATGAACTTCAGGACCACCACTAGAGCCTTATGAAACATGCACATGGACAGAACGGAATTCTCCACCCCCAGCATGCAGCCAACTGTATTGTGGAACACAGTAGCCGCTGAGAAAGCCCACGACGCCAAAGAAGAGAAAGTTAAGAATAGCATTTATTAAAAAATAACCAAACAAAAAAGCACAATCCTGCAGCTGAATTTAGATAGGGAGAACTACAGACTGGATTTGATCCACCATGCTAGCAAGTAGGTAAAAACAGTGAAGACGCTACCCTTCCAGAAACATTTTTCCACCCATGAAGGCCCACATTTTTCAGACTCCACTAACTCTGCAAAACTGTCAGATGTGGCACATGGCAGTTGGTACACATTTGGCAACCTCCCCTTCTCCTGCCCACATCATCACTGAGATCTCATGCAAGTAATTGAGTTACTTAAACTATTTTCTTCAAGCTCCCTGGGAGTCACACTAATACTAACTTTCAAATGACCTCTCCGGTTCACCTCTCTCAATGCCATCTGTTTAGCTTGAAACTCTAACAGTGCAGAAAAAAATCCCTCTGTGGCAAGCATCTCCTGCGTCTTCAAAATCCTGTCCTCCCTTTTTGGTTCATTTCATGCATCTTTGAGTCTGGGGCACAGAAGTCAGGCAGACAACCTATTCAATAGATACATTCTGTCTGAATTGACAGCAACAGAAAGAAAAAGGAGAATTAGGAAGAGACACAACCATCCAAGGTTTAAAATGAAAACATCTCACAAAATGAACACAAGTAATTCGCTGTAGCACATAAACAGGGGAATGCAGCCACCACACCGTTGCCAGGCTTAGATGCAAGATCTGGAAAGTACCAAGTATTCTCCTTGTAGCAATTTCTGTGGCATAATGTCAGCGGTTGTTTGCAAACCAAAAGACTCTCTGTGCAAGAGAACAATGGGAAAATAAAACAGCAGGTTTAGTTTCCTTTGACAACACCATGCCAAGCTCCTTTGTTTAAAAGATTAGTGTCGACAGTATTGCACAGACTAAATAGCTTTCCTCCATCCACTTTTCTAATACAAACCATTGTGCGTACCTGAAACATAGCAGCAGCTTTCCAGGCTTGTCTCCTGGGGACAATGACAACACATATGGGCAACAGCTTATCATAAAGTCTGGTACAAACTGGACCAGTCTGCTAGACCCTGATTTGACCAGATTAGAGCTTTCCACTGTGAGGAGCAAGTGGATTTAAAGCCCAAAATAATGTTATCCTATTTAATCTTGTTATTTTGTGTGGTAAGGGAAAAAAACAGAAATCTTTACAGTTAAAACTATAAAACCATGTTGCTTTACATGAAGTTTTGCAAAGCAAAACTGATTGCCAGCTGAATGCTAAAGGAATGGCCTTTATTACGTCAAATCATCTAATTGCGTTTTGTTATAAAAGTATATATAATAGGATAAAAGTTTAAGGACCATATATGCTTTTTTAGCTGAAAAGCTTTGATTGGGAGGAATAAGACATCACATCTAATCTTTAAACCTGATAGCTATAGGAACAATACCATGCCTATCTATAAGCTTATATATGTACATATGCGTACAGTCTCTGAACAGGTAGGACAACTTTTCAGTTCAATCCCTGTTCTAACGCATGTACTTAAGATAAGAATGATTAGCATTGCAAGGAGATGCCCTAGTTCTGTACAATCAGGTACACCTCACAGTAAGTAATCTGAACAGGCCAGATTAGTTTTTCCATGTCCTCACAAGGTTTGTATGTGTAGGAGGAAACAGGAAGAAGACAACTCTATCCCACACATCCACCTAATGCCATCCGCTGGACTGCACTGTGAATGCAAGAGATAGGTGATCTAAAAGAGACCACAGGAACAGTAATGTAAAGCATCATCTTGTGAGAACAGGCCACTTCTAAACGAGACTAATAAAAAAAATCGGTAATCCAAGTATTTGTTCATCTACCATAAATGGACTATGGGTGGTTATTTTTGTGAAGAGTATTTTCTCTCCTCTAATATAGCTAGCTATTGTAGTCCAGTATTTATAAATTCTTATTACTGTATTTCCCAACGTTCGCTGAGGAATAACTTGTCCTTTTACAGTTTTGCCACCAGAAACTTAAAGATGAGGAATATAACTTCCTAAAATTAGAAGCTGAATTTGAAAGGATAAATCTATAATAGCAATCATCACTCAGAGCCTCACAGCTGGGTGCACTGTATTCATTAACAAAATGGGAAAGAAGAAAATGATCTTAACAGAAATTTCTCAGAAAGTTCCTTGTGGCTAATTAGTCAGCAATCACTGTAGCAAAACTACAAGCATGTGCCCTTGACCTGCCTGTAGCTGTCGAGCTATAACCAGCAGCTTACAGTTTTTTCCCCAGCAGATGGTAGATGAGCTTCCATTTGGAAATCAACCAGTTAAAAATGATCTCCAAGAGTGCTTAAGTGGAAGATGGAAGAAATTTTTGACACATCAATAAATCAGAGGAATTTTCCCCAGAAGAGGTCTCTCAATGTAAATACTTCACAGTTCAGAGTTACTATGCTGGCTTTGTTGAGCATAGAAATCAATAGAAAAGATTTTAACAAATTATCATTCCTCCACATTACGCTGGGATCAGTCTGTACCATTAAAAAAAAGAAACCAAACAATTGTGAACAAAAGCCAGGAGGTAAAGACAACCTTCTGTAGCATAATGTTAACACGAGGATAGCAGTTTGAGACAAGTGACACCATGGGATCTGCCTAGTTAAGAAGCTGAAGATACAGTGTATCACAAACTCATAAAGAAAGGAACCAGTCGGGTAATTAATTGAGGTGTCTCAGGGCAGAAGAGCTGGGCTGTGTTTTACGGTGTTATCTTCTCAGTGATGCACTGAGGATGTGCCTGTATCACACCCTTAAGAATGTGAGAAGAAAAGAAGATTGTGGAACATGGAAGAACATTTATGATGAGTCGCATCTCCACGTCACAGCTATGGCTTAACGTTCAAGTCATCCTACAAAAGTTAGTAAGGGATGAATTTAAATTTGCCACATGAGGTACACTAATAAGACTTCAGTTTTTATTTGGCATTGTTAGACAAAAAGAACTAACCTAGATGCAAGATTTGCTTCTGCTAAACGTGTTTTATACCATGCATAAATAAACTCCATGCACCGGTACGCACAAAACATTTCTTAGAAACTTTATCAGTACTAAGTTCATTATATTTTTCACTGCCTTTAAAAAAAACTGGATGTCTCCACTGGATTCTTCAACTGTGCCACATGCAAGTAAAGCAAAAAAGATTTACTTTTACTTGCAGTCAGCACAGATTTAAAAGGCAAGAAAATGGATTTAAAACATCTTTTAAAAGTTACTGGTGTCAGACTGTGATAACGCATTACAAACCAATTTTATTTTATTTTGTTTATTGTGTACTGAAGTTATTTTCCTGGAGAAAAGTTGATTCACACTAGCAAGAAACCACTAAGACATATCAGCCACTAGTTGATCTGCACTTAAATGCAGCCTTTACATTACACTGGAGATAGCACTGTATAAACACTTAAGAAACTACTTACATTAGCATACATTTCTTCACTGTCATATTTGATATTAGAACGGCAACTGATACTCAAATTTACCTGGATCATTAACTTTTTACCTATAATTTCTTACAATCTGCATTTTAATGAAAATTATAATCATAATGCATAGCGGTTTAAAAACCAAATTGAAAACAATATTAAACTTCAGAAATACATAAGCAAATAAAACACTTTTTCCATTTAAGAAATTAGAGATTTACTAAAACTGAGACTACATCAATAGCAAGAAATCCAGTTATCAATTAGAAATAGTTTGTGTTTTGTCTTATTTCATAAGCATATCCTTTGAGAACTAAGAAGTGGAAAATCTCAGCCTCTAATCAATAGCATTTATTTGTAAGATATAAACACACCCCCCCAAATATTTGGCATTTACATTTCTTAAAGGCTTACCAGCTTTTTAAATTGTTTTCCGTAGTCTCAAAGTAAGTGACATAATACAAAGAGAACAAAAAATTCCTCCTGCATCTGCAGAATGGGTTATTGATGTCAAAAGCAGATTTATCACTTTTGCAAACTCTGGTTACTTGTTCTCAGCTAATAGCTTCACTTCCAGCAGTGGTCTGACTTTTTTTCAGTACTCTACCTTGTGAATATTTTAGCTTCTGAAATTAATGCAGTATAACATTAGGTTTCATTACAGGTTGACACAAAGACAAATCACAATCTAAATATTTAAAGGAAAAAATTCTTTCAATTTTAGAAAACTGTTTTAAGCCTTCTTTTAAAACCTCTCTGGTTCAGTACTGTCTTTCACAGCAATGCACAATTTTTTTCACTATTGCCAGTTAATATAGTGCTTGTGAGAAGTACTTGAATTCAACAGTCACAGCCTTGCTTGGATGGGAAAAGAAAAAAAAGCACACAGGATGTCCACAACAGACTGGAATTTTTCCCATATTGTCCATCTTCATATTCAGTTAGGGTTAAGTCTTCCTTTCATTTAATTCTGACAGATATCAAAACTGCCATTTAAAATTATTTGACATATAGTAAACCAATAATTTATGCTAAGTAATATAACGTTTTATTCTAAAATCTTCAGATCACACATTCCTGCTCTCCAGCAAAAAATCTTTACTGACATTAATGCAGAAAGAACAAACTGCTCTTGCCAAGGACAGAAATACAGCCTGAGACACTGCAATTGATAGAGTGTTAGACATCCTGGCAGTAACCAGGAAGAAGATTGCTTTAGGGCTTGTTAGGATACAGAGAAGGAAGAAAATCCCTTTATTTCCTGTCCTTCAAAAAAAAATTGTTTCAGGAAACAGAGAAACATATATAATCTGAGAAATTACATGGTTTAAAATGCAACTCCTCTAATTGAGGAAAATTTGCATTCTTTTTATTTTTAACTGGATCCCCTAGCATGAGATCATATTCTTATTTTTACCACAGTGGGGTGCATAGCATTGTCACAAATTTCACCCAGCTGCGATGCCATTCCCAGCACACTGTGCAAGTGTGGTCCTGCCGCCCTGTGTGAGCGGCTTGCCCCATCCTCCGCAGCATTTGGCAATGCTACAATGACATGCATGTTGCCTATTTTTAAAAGAAATTCAGGTTTTCATAGAGGAGGAGACAAAGGAGACAGAGATAATCTATTTTGTAGTTTTCACGTTTGACACAAAAAAGTTTACAAGTACGCTTTGATCAACCAATGCAGTATTATATCTCCCCAGGGCTGCACAGAAAGTCTTCAGTAAAAGGGAGAGAGCCAGCAGATGCCTGATCCGCCCTTGGCTGGGAACAAACCCCAGGCCAAGGTCCAAGCAGAGACTGGCTCATGACCGTTCCTCTCCCTCAAGGACTTTCTGGGACTGATTTCCTTCTGGCGGCAGTCAGTACTTCTCCCATACGAGTTTCACCTGAGAGATTAGATGGGTGAAGGCTGCACAGAACAAATCCTTTTCCAAAAGCCATCTCCTAACAGCACTGAGCTGAAGTACTAGTGCAACCAAACCCTGCAGAAAGCCTGGCTGATAAAGCTCTTGTTGCTCCATGATTACCGAACATCTGAGCTTCAACCTTCGTGATAAAGGTGGAGCCTACCAGCAAAGACAAACCTTTAAGGCTAATATGGCCATACGGCTGTAGGGCAAAAGTCCTCTTATGCCTTCTTAGCTCTGGATATGGATGGACCTCCCATAAGTCAGACCTCTGTATCCAAGTGTACAGACCCAAGGTAGGGCAAGTACAGCCACTTGAACTAAATTAATTTAATATTTTCAGGGTTCTCACCTGTGAACCTGGAATTTATTTATGTACTTATCTTCCCCTCTGATTTTTTTTTTTTTTTTTTGGTAGGCTACAACTTCAGGAGTCAAATTCAGAACATGCCAGGACCCCATTTAACATTACAATCTTTATTTACAATTCAAACAGGTACATTTTCAAAAGCAGTTCTGAACACAGATTAGCAGTCTGCAAGTATGTAAAGATTATTTCAGTGATAAGATTTGCCCAAAACAGCATCCGGATATAGTAGACTTCCTCAACACAGCACAGAGCAGTAATTTCCATGGGCAGTAAGCCGAGCAACATACTGAACTTGGAAACCGCTAGATTTATGAGAGGTGGGAAAAAGGCTGAAACTGATTGGAAAACATTTCTCTGTACTGCGCTGAAGAGATAGTTCAGAAAACTGTATCTGCTACAGCACATCAATTCTGTAAGCCAGACAAGGCAAGCCAGAGATGCCTTTTCCAAAATACCCTTCAGTTCAGCAGAAGACAGACAAGAGTAAAGTCTAGAACAGAAAAGCTTCAGCATGAGAACACTTAGTTATGCAAAAGACACAAATATAATAACCAATCTCATGGTAAGATACACAGATCAGAAGGTCATATACCCAATATTTAACATGACCATTTAGGAAAACCCCCAGACATCAGGCTCTTTCCATGACAGAGAATTCTCACCCCCAAAGCTACAGCTTCCCTGGGCCAGTGACCCAACTCCTCACACTCAATGGTTTTATTTGTAACAAACAGTTTCCAAATTTTGATTCTTCACCAAAACCAAGCATTTCATATTTGCAAAGTCAAAAGTTTAAGAGAAATGAGAAACGATCTGGTCGAGCAGGCACCCCCAGTTACACTCAAGCCAACAAGCAACCACTGTAGCAGTGAGCACCACCAAGGCAAAGGAGTCACACACTCGAGCAACTATATTCCACCCATACCTCCCCTCCCCTTTTTTTTTTTAAATGGAAAGAAGACAGCTTCATAAGCACACTATCAAGTAAAAAACAAACAAACAAACAAACCCAAACAAACAAAAAAAACCAAACCAACAAAGAAACAAAACCCAAAAAACCCACAAATATTTTACTGAAAAACAGTAAAACAGACTTTGAGCAGTCATTCACAGAGTCAAAGAAAAATTCCTAGAAAAATATCATTAATTTTTATATATATATTTTACTGTATTGCAAGTATGTCAATGCCTTACTAGCTCTCCTTGCCAGAAAGAGAGGCTTTTGAACTGGATATCAAATTTACTGCCTTTATATTTAATGGATTTCAAATTTACATTAAATACATTTACTGGATTTACTGGACGCAGGGAAAGTCTGTCTTGTGAAATGAATGAGGCACAATTACTATGACAATTATAGGGGGTGATTAAGTAATTAAAAAAATCTTGTAACACGGATAAAACAGTTGTGTTTTAAGCTTCATTACGCAGGCTTAGTTCTAACATTTTCTAACTTACCAGAGCTTAAAAAGGAAATCTTAATAATTTTCCTCATTTTTTCAGAGGTGTTGGAACTTTCTATATGCTTGCTACTTCATCCATAGAAACAACTGGCAGCAAGGAAAATATATTAGCATCCATGGATCTGTACCAGAAGATAAAAATATTTTGTTTCATAGACAATTGCCTACAGCAAAGAGAAGACCCAAGAAATCTGCATTTCCTTACAAACTCTGCAAGGGACTATGCTCTCATGGTGCAAGTTCTGGAGGCTTCTGCTCTTCAACCTGCTCAGTGTCTAGTGAGACACTGGAACAGGTTGCCCAGAGAAGCTGTGGATGCCCCATCATTAGAAGTGTTCAAGGTCAGGTTGGACAGGTCTTCGAGCATCCTGGTCTAGTGGAAGATGTCCCCTGCGTCCATCATAGATAAAATCTACCCAGCCCTACCCCTGCAGCCCTCAGTCAGGGTCTCCTTAGCTGTTCTGTGGGGATAAAGACTACGCAGTCAGGTGGGGCAAGGGCTGGAGGACATCCAGTTGTGCTCGAGACCTGTACATGAAGCCTGATTAACACCAGTGCCGTGAGAGACTACAGCACGCACAGCAGAGACATAATCTGCTATTTTGGCAGCTCATATCTGAAAAGATATATTCCGAAAGACTCGCAGCCTAGTAAATGGGACAGAGCAGCGGTGTAGTAGGAAAAGGGTCCCGCTGACAACGCTGAGTCCTCCAGAACTCAGCCTGACCTTCTCCCAAGAAATCAAAATGGTGCTAAAAATTTGCAGAGAAAATAGTATCTAAAAACTTGCAGCATGGACCAGACCCTCACAACTGCTTCCCAACTGCCCATGGACAAGTCCCTGCAACACAGGTAGCTGTTGCTGCTACCAAATTTATGGAAGAGCTTGCGCCGTACCTAAAGTCATTACACACAGGGACACAATCACCTCTGTGAGCTGCATTGGGGAGTCATGGTCCCAGGGCGTGGGGCGAATGTCTCCCACCAGTAGTTACTGCAGGGAGCTGGCAGCGCTGCCAGCCGGGAGCTCAGGGGAGCTTCAGCAGGTAGGAGTCGATCCCTGTGTGTCCTGGGAAGGAGCTGGGATCCAGCAGGTGGAAAGTATGGAATTAGGCTCCCAGCAGGCACAGCACCCAGAACATGCACAAAACCCAAAGCATGCAGACAGAAACATGACAGAAGGAGAGCGGGCAGTTGCCACTACCTGAACCGAATTCTGCTGCCACCACTACCTTTGACCTGCTGATGATACCATGCTCAATTAAGTTGGATGTCCCAAAATTCCACAGGAATATTAAATGCCATGTATTTTCCTCTGTCTTGTGCATATCTCCCCATAATCCATTTCCTTTTGGATAAATTGATACACTATAGCTGCATCAAAGCCTTGCTTCATTTTTCCTCCTTCTGTCCATTCATCCTTCTCCTTGATACAAACTACAGAAAGCATCTCCTCTCTCAGCCGTTTTTTCCTGCACCCTCAACAGGATGCAAAGGGCTGGAACGGTAATTCTCAGAATATACAGTGCAAGAAAAAAGGTTATTAATCCAGAAAGTTAATCTGGAAGTGAATAAATAAGACACTGGTATAACTGGAAGCTAATGAACACAGTTCTAAGATTATACACATAATACGCTGTATTAAGAACTTCTTACCCAGACAAAGGAGTTATCTGGAAATAGAAATGAGAGTGCCAGTAGGTTGCCCCAGCCTCTCTTGGATTATTTCGAACAGATACAACTTGTTTTCACTTTAAAATCTCTGCTTTACACAACTGTTCAGAGGGCTTCATCTTCAGCGCAACAACGTTGCTTAAGGAAAAATGCATATGAACTTGCATATTAATCATATCTAATGCCTTACCAACCCACACCTTCTTTTTACTCTCTAATTACCATGTGGAAGTCTGTCAGAAGTGTCAAAAGCTTTTTTTTTTTATTTATTTAAGCTGCTACTTTTATCATAAGAAAAAAAAATGGCTGAAAAATTCTGAAAGACATAGTCATTTTAACAATGCTCATTTGTTTCCCAAAGTTTGCACCTACAAAAGATCAGAAGCATCCCCTGGACTTCATTGCACCCTGCGCCAGCCACCTTGGGAGGAGCCTTGAAGGACTGAACTTATTTCACTGCCTCACATTTCCACTCCCACAGCCGTAGAGGTGGGAATTCAGCTCATACAGATTGCAACATATGATAACTGAGGTTTAGTATGCAGCTCTTAACTGTAGCTCGCTAAAGGACAGGTAACAGGGACTCATAAGAGCAACAACATGTCAATTCTTCCCAGTCGTAACTGGAAAAAAGAGGAAAGATTTCACAACCGCGCAAGTTGCTGACTTGTCAAGGGAGTCACAGAATTGCTACTTCCAGCACAGAATGATTTTAAGTTTTTATACAGGTCTAACATTTAATTTTAGTATGGCAAATGGTTATATAAAAAGAGAAACTGAATAGGTATCTACGCAGCAGAACAAAAGGTACTACAATAAAATGCAAGTAAAACCAGATCATTCACACTATTTTTTAAGATAAATGAAGTTTCTACTAAAAAACCTACTACATTTACAGTAATGATAAAGCTTCCACAGTGCACAGAAGTCATGACAATGAAGACAGTTATTTTTCCTTGGCTTACAAAATGAGACTTCGCTCTGTTGAACATCAGGGATCAGTAAGGACCAATTAAACAGCTTTGATCCAGAACCCCAACAAGCTGCCTCACTCAATCTGGAACCAAATGGTTTAAATTAGTTACACAAACTAAGGTCTGAACAACATTGGTGCCTCTGCAGAGCACCACGGGGCACAATCCCCTTGCTGCATGGGGTTTGTACCCTAGACTACAGCTGAAGTGGCACCCCATGCCACCCAGGTCTCTGCAGCAGATGAACCCAGACAGCCTGGTAAACTGAGCAATGGGTGTGTAACACTAATGATTTTTATTCACTTTATATATTTTAGTCAATACTGAGTCTAGCAATCTTAGTTAGTACTAACCTGTGTAGTGCAGGAAGTGTTCCATGCCACAGCTAGGAACACCCAAACAGAAAGAATGTCACCCTGCTACAGTCAAGATGTTTGAAACAGCTTTTTTTTTCTCCCTGATGTATTTGTCCTACTTCTAATCCACTCCCTCAAGACACTTCTTTTTAAGGGAGCCAGACTGGAAAGAGTTAGGAATAGCCAGGACAAGGTGGCCTACACATATTTTATTCTTGTGGGGAGTACACCAGCAGTGCTGAGATAGCATCTAAAGAGCCCTGCTAGGAAAGGTGAAGGCAGAAAGGTTTTTCCTTTGGTTGCTGCTTGAGATACAGACTGCCATGGACTTTGGAAATGTTTGCTCACTGAGCTGGGTACGGGACTGGCAGACACTATGTAAAACCAGAATTACAAAGATTGAAAAGCTTGTGTTGTTTTCCTAAATATCTTTCTTCACCTTTTCTGGTACTTGTTAGTGGTCCATAGGGCACCAACTAAGAAAACTGGGCTGTAACAAAGTATCTCCCCCTTGAATCTCACATTCCACTTCTTAAACGGATTAACCAGTTCCTAATGCTAGATATTAAAACTCTGACAAAAATACATATGGTTTTCCGCACCACTGATTTTAGCAATTGTTCCAAATTAAAATCAAACCACAAAAGATACACAGCCTTTGCAATTCTGTAATTTTAGGGTCTTTACTAAAAATCAGCCATTTCACTTATTCTTGTGTTCTATGTTAAGCTCTTAAAATATCTACATGCTGGAAAGAGAAAAAAAAAATGTCAAAAGCACAAACTTTATTACCCTTCTCCCTGCCCCCAGAGAGGCTTCAGCCAGGCAGCAGCTACTTCAAAGCTTCATATTGCACATGCCTAGAGACTTAAACCAAGAGAAGCAACTGCCAAATTCAGGAGGCAGTAAAAGGCTTAGATTTAGAGGGCTCCCCAAGGCTAAACATTTTTTAAAATTAAAAACTCAAAAATAAAAACTAGGAAGGAGAAAACCCCTGAAATTACACCCTCCTGGAACAATATGCACACAAATCTCCTGTAACCTGAGTCACAGCTACGAGGGTTAATAACCCAGCATCAACCAAATGGTTTCTGGGCTTCACAAAATCCTACAGAGCCTTGCAGGAACCACCAGAGCTGCCTTAGGCTTACTCCAATGTTTTGGAAGGATAAACAAACAGGACAAACAACTGCTCTCCCCAGTGCAAGGCTCTTAATCAAGGCCTTCCTACACAGGACCGCCGAAGATGACTGCTAGCTCCTGCAAAAGTGTTATTGTTCAAATTCCCCAATGCACGGAGAACTTGTGGATTATCTTCTTCCCCGTGCACTGAGTCTGCTGTAATCAAGAGAAATGCTTCAGTTGGAGTCATCCAGACTTGGTTCTGAGAACTGAGCAGCAGCATCACACTGATGATGTTTGTTACCAATTAATTCATGCTCTATTTTTAGGGTATGCTTTCTCCTGCAAAGTTGTGGAATAATCCGATCAATATGCCTCTGAAATCAGTATGTTCCCAAGAAAGGCGATACAAGGAAGAAGAGATCATTGTTGTTTTGAGAGAAAATATACTTCTTTCTCAAAAGTAGAAAAGAAAATTCTAAGAAATACGTAGTTGCAAAGTTTGAAAATGCAAGACAAAAATAGATGATATGCAATTAGGAATTAAAATTTCTGTGTGTAAAAATATCGTGAGTACACCTGTGCACCTGGGGCTATTACATTTTTTGAATCAAATGTGATTTCATCTTCTGCAAAGAACATAAGAAGAATTACAAAAACTATTGAGATTCATAGCTTCCAGGGAGAAAAAAGAAACACAACAAAACACACACAGACACACATGAAAGCAACCACAACAGCTAAACATTTAAAGAAATGCAGGAATCTCAATGGTAAAAAATTTATGTCAGTCTACTGTGCTTTGAATGGGTAACTGGATTGAAAATTTAATTTATGATGCATATGTAATTTTCCACCTATATGAACTTTTAATTAAATTATAAATCATTCTTGCAGCAGTCAAATACACTTTTCCTCTTTATTACATTCTTTTAGTGGCTGCCTGCCTCTCCCTGCATTGCCTTACACGTTGTTTTAAAACTTTGCCTACCTGGCACGATACAGAAAAAGGGGGATCACTTCTACCTGCTACAGTACAAAACAGATGAGTATCACTTCTAACTTGGATTAATTTATTGATGCTGTGCAACACATGGTGCCACAAGCAGCTGCAATGACAAAAGCAAAGGTCCAGTTCCACAAGATACAAATGCCAACCTAGAAGCCCCCAGTTTGCCTGCAGCACCCGCTACTCCTATAATTTATCTTCTGCTGCCTCTGGAAGCTGACTTAATTCTCCAACCTGGCAGACAACTAACCCAGCAAAAGCAAAACCAAAGTACCACACACAAACACTGCGTAGATTTTTTTTTTTTCCTGTTGGGTTAGCATGTTAAATTAACTCTGACAAATTAGTCTGTCAAGTGTTGTGTGGGTAAAACCACAGAAAGCAAGAGAGGGAAGGGGAAGCAAGACCTTCCTCCCAAGCAGCCACATGGTGTATGTCAGCTTATCTACCTGAGCTATTGTAGCCTGAAAATGGGAATGGATGGCTGGGGTGGGGGCATCAGGTTTGCCCCCAAGACCAGAATCCACTTAACCTCAGTCTCCAGAATTTTACACTACTAGCTTACAGCTCCCACAGCTCTCTGGTTGGTTAACCTTTACTCCTAAGCAACCCTACACACCCTCTTATCGTGTAACATCTGAAAGACCAAGCCTGGCATCTTTAACATCCCTTATTCAGTCTCCCCATCTATGTTACACTGTATTCTTTCATTTAATTGCAAAATTGAAACATTATCACATAGTGTTACTTATCTTCAAAGTTAGTAGTTAGAATGATTTTATTACATCAATATGCATTAAAAACAACTTAAATTTTATGAAAAGAAGCAGATAAAAGGAGAAAGGGTTCTTTCAATTTAGCTTTGCCCTGGGGAGGAAAAAAAAGAAAGAAAAAGGGTAAAGTTGCCCTGGTATTGACTCCCTCTGTCTAAACAAATTTTAGAAATAAGCATATCAATCACCCAGGGGTATGTCTTCACAGTAAGAGGTTAGAGTCCCAGAAAGATTATCCTACCTAGGAATGACAGCTACAGAATGGAATCTCTCAAATAACTTACACATGAGACAATGCTGGAATAAACCACACTACTCTGTTCACTGCTGTGAAGTTTCACCTTAATGCCTTACAACTGTGAACTCTATAAAAAAAATGAGTAGATACAGATATACTGTTCTTGGGAGACCACACCAACAAACATATTTTCCAACTTCCATGAATTTTAGTTATAAAGCATTCACTTAACACAACAGCAAACATTTTTCAATTCCATAGCTGAACATTTAATCCCACGACTCAGTTTCTTAACTGTTTCCAAAAACCAGGTCATAAAAGAAAGCTGAAATACAGTTCAGATAACTAAAGATTTAATTCAGCTATAAATTTGTTCTGAAAGACTACTGGCATGATAGTCAAACATTTTTTTCAGACTTGTGCAGATAACATGATTATTCTAAGTCTTTCAGATAACACACTGTCAAATGTAGCAAAAACAATCTAAGCAAAACCCACCATACGGTAATCAATCATACTGGGGGGAGGGGGAGGAGGGAATCCCATAATCGAAAACCTTACTATTTGTATCCTGTTTATTCAGCTTTAAAAACAGAGGTAGAAACACTGAGCTAATAAGAAAAAGGCCAGGTAAACTGTGCTACACCCATATCCCCCCAGCCACCCTTTAAAATGCCTGGGCTTAGATCTTTCAATAAAGCAGAACTGTTGTAAATGTAAAGCCCTGATTTTAGTTCTGTCCGATCCATTAAACTTTACTCAAAAGAAGTCAAGAGTTTTCAATTTTCAGTTCTGCACATGATCAGTGTCCATAATGAGCTTTTTAATAAACAAACCGTTAATAAGTCTTTGGACCTACAGAAGTGCTCGAGCCCAACACAAGTCCTATGGTCCCTTGCTCATGATATTAAGAATTTCTTCTCAAGAAAAACAGAGTGGAACGACAAGCAAGCAACTTTTCAGGAGTAGTGTACTGACCATATTTCTTCCCAAATTAGGAAGAATGATGGTAGGAGACTAGAGACTGGGAGACAACATCTCTCAAAGATGACAGCACAACTGCCCCAGCTCTAGCCACCACTGCAGCTCTGCCTAATATCTTCGATAACCACTGGCTCCCTATACACATTTTAGTTTGGACCCAGAGGGTACTCATGCAGCGATCACCACCGCTCTCCCCTCTTTGGTTCATACTGTGGCCAAGTCTTGGAAGTGCACCCTAGCAGCGCACCAGGAACACTCGAGTGCTGATGTATGTTTGGCACACAGCATCAGACTAGAGCTAGTCCATGGTAAATGCAGAGATGTACGGATATCCACGTCCTCACCACAAACGGTTTTGCTTTAGAGATTTCTTCCTCTTATCCCATGTTCCCTGCTAATGTAGACACAGCACTAAAATACAGCATCTTGGAGCTACTGCATCCTGCCTATACCTCTTTTAAAGTATTCTGCCCTTCAGCTGCAGATCCTGCAGCATACCATTGAAGAAAAGGTTTATCTGTATGCCACTGGTAGCTGACCCCAGTCTACCTGCCAGACCACACACCAAAACCCCAAATTTTAAAAATTAATGTTTTCTCACTTCTCAGTAGAGAAAGGCCTCAAGCCTTGCAAAACATATAAATGCTTAACTTAAAAATTGTATGTATAAAATCTTTTGTCCCAAAGGATCCCTAATTAGTTCATTAAAACATCTGAACACAGAGGAAATTACTTATTTCCAAACTGAAGTACAGCTACCACAGGGATCTCACACACACACATGCTGTCCAGCATAAAAGGGAGAAAAAGAAGAAACCTACCCTCACACCTCCCTCTGTACATGGCATTATACAGACTTAGCTAAATTACACTGGTATATATTGTTTTTTTACTATGAGAGCCAAAATTTCTAAGAATCCTCATTTTCTTAGACTCAACTGGAGTTCACCATGAGTGTTTTCGGAGTTTGAAACTGCAGTCCTACTGAAGTCCACAGCCAAACTCCTATCAGCTGCACAGCATCAGGATTTCCTCTCTTACCCCAAATCACATCAGGAATTTTTTATGGTGTTACACTGAGCTATTTTAAATAGGCCTTATATCCATGCCTCATGTAATCCATGGACATGAACTCCTTAAACTCAATTTTAAAATTCAATTCAAAATCAAATTTTTAGGTTCACAGTTAGAAACCTAAAAAAGATGGCCTGATTTTTCAGGTCACCTAAGCATAGTCCTGGCTGTCACTGCCCTATTATTTTGGCCTATATTTGGAAGATGTAAAGCAAAAAGGCAGCAATGCAGACACTGATTCAAATAAAGGCTGGCCTGAGTCTCAGGATATGCTAATGCCTGTAAGGTTTTTATCAGTTTAGATAAAGAGCCCGTTGCCCCCTGTGGCACAGCCAGCCTTGCCAGACCACCCAACTAGCCACAGACCTCGCTCACCTCCACGAAACCATCCTCCGCCGGCGTGCAATCCATCCGACACTGAGCGGTAGGGCCATGTCATGTAACACATTAAGCCTGATGCACTTGCTACAGGCTCAGGAGGAAGATCCACCTGCCGGACCCTGCAAGCTGTTTAAAGAAGCACCTCCATTTGGGAGTTGGAAGGATGCTTTCTAGGCAGCAACAGGTCTGTGTGAAACAGTTTGGGAAATGCTGGACAGGGAAGGGGAAAGGAAGCAACAGAGTGGTAATTGGTTTTAGTAAACATAAAATAAATATGAAATTGACCATCTGTCACCATCTTTCTCAGATTTCAGGATGATTATTTTTTTCCCCAAGGGGAAAAAAATAAGAGAAAAAAAAAAAGCTCCTCCTAATTTTGCTGACTTCTGGGTACAAAAACCTTCCTCAGCCTCAGGGAAATTCTAGACACCACTGCCCAGTCATCCCCACTCAGGCATACAGGAGGTGCAGCAGGAAATCTCAAGAGCTGTTTCTGTTTGTTGTGTTTTTCACTACAGTTGTAAGAAAAAGAAACATCTAATTTTCATGAAATACAAGGTTCTTCACAAAGTTTTCATTAAAAAATATTTGCCTTTACTAGCTTGAGACAATGACTGGTTATGTTTTCTATTTACATATTGAAGTGTGCTCATATATTCCGTATCTTAGGAATCTCGCTTAAGCTTAGCTTAGACACCTGTTCACACACAACTCTCAGATGACTACAAGCCAGTAGCCATGTTTCATATATTGACCTGCCATGGGTTACAGAAGTTATACTTAAAACCAGAAAATAGTTCTTCTTTCCTGTTCGCAGGACACTTATGCAAGTTTCCAATCAAATAGAGGCTCTAAGCTATTAAGAAATACAAACTACTTTTACCACAATGAGGTGTTTATTTCAGATTTTAAATCCAAAAAGGCAACTAGTTTCTACATTCCACAATAACTAAAAACGCTGGTAGAGACCTCCAATGCTAGTTTTCAAACGAGTATATTATATTTATTCAATAATCAGTCATTTCAAAGCAAGACAAGAAAATTATGGACCATGTCAGATTTTACTCTCTGGAAGTAATGGAGTGTGGACAATCTCACTTAATTACTTTCCAAAGAATTAATTTAGTGAAATCATGTTAACATACCATTATCCCCACCCCATCTCCCTAAAAACCTCAGGGAGCTACTTCCACATTTTAATTATGTAATGGACAGACATTTTAAATTGTGTTTCACGGAAGAAGAGCATCATCCATAGTTCCTTCTGCACTCCCTCTAAGCTTTCACCATTCCTTATGGTTGCCCAATTAGTGTCATTTGCAAACAGCAAGGACTCCACAAAAAATATAGCCATTATACCATTTCACACAACCTTCCTACTTATTGTCTCACATCTTCCTTGAGATTTTAATGATCAAAAGACAAGTTCTTCATTTCAGCTTTGCAAAATTTCTCGTGACAAAAGAACTGCAGCATCAACTTTAAAATCTTCACCTTAAATTTCTAAGGAACAGAGAAACAGGAGGGAAGTCAAGATAAAACCTATTAAAAGGTATGTCACCGACTGCTGCAATCCCTCCCTGCCTCCTCATGTGTTCACTTTTTAATAATGTACTTCTAATATAATTTTAATCCTTATTTGAATTGCTTGCACGTGGTTTAAGCTGCAATAAAAGTATCTGAGTTTTGCTATTCTTAATTAGAACTTAAAACATATTTTATCAGCTCTATAAAAGTACTATTAAATTTTTTAAAAACTCCTTGAAGATCAGATAAAGCATGTTTTTCTGCTGAGAGCCCAATACTTTGATTTGCAATTCTGTATGTTGTTTTATTCATGAAAAAACACTTGATACTTGTAGTTTCTCCCCATACTACTAACACTGACACAGATTCTCTATTAAGGTTTGACTATCACCAAAGGATCCTCTCATGACTGGTCTATAATTTTCATTTGTTTTTAGAAGCTGAGTTTTAAAAAAAAAAAAAAAAAGGCAAAAAAAAATTTTAATTCCAGTAACTACAATTAACACTATGCATGACTAAAACAAGCTTTAATAATTCATGATTTGGAAATACGTAGCTAATTAAAGGGCAACAAATTCATTTTACTTATATAGTGTCTTATTAAAAATAATAGTTTGAGCTTTAATAGGCTAACAATATATATTGTGAAAGTGTCCATTACAGCAAGTTGTTTTTATTTCATAATGTACTGATTTATTTTGCATTCAATTACTGCACATACAAAAAAAAAGTGTTTTTGCATGCCACCCCTCCCCTTTATTATAGGATAGAAGAAAATAAGTTCTAGAAGCAAGTTGATCAAAAAATCAACTTATATTCTGTAGAGCTCCAAAATATGCGAAACAGACACTTAATGCAGAGTCCAATCCAGCATTACATTTAAGGATTCAATTTTAAGAGCCAGAATGAATCTCAATGAAACAACAAATAAGAAAATGGTCTCCAAGCAATTCTGGGTAGTGAAATCTACTGTCCTACAAAACTGATAGAAGCTTCATGTAGGGTATCTCCTCCACTCCTGAGTTCAAAACATGCCGCTGTCCTGGAGGGAACAGGTCCAGAGATGAAACATGAGCAAGCCTGGTTTGTCTGTCTGTCTCTGTTGTTACAGGCTTTTGAGAAAAACAACAAACATGAGTAATGCTATTAACATGTTTGCAACATCTTTTGAACATGCTTGCAACATCTTTTCATACACACAGTGCATGAATCTGCCTAGTGAGAACCAAATTAAATCCAATTTTGCTTTGCATTACTCCTAGGAAGTGATCACAGTAAAACAAATTACAGTCTCTTCCAACCCTTGACAGATTTGAACTGGTGACCTGAAAGCTATAAGGCTCAACTTACCATTGTTCCTGCCCTAATCCATCCTCTATTGTGCGATTTTGGTCCAGCTGTAGGAAGAGGGTAAGTGGCTGTATTTCGGAACGTTAGAGAGAGGAAGTGTGAGAGTCAGATGGGAAAGAAGAGCTGACTGCCAGAATAATACTGTCCATAAAGGTTTCCTGTTTGTGGCATTCACTTCCTCACTGACAGGGCATCGCTCCACTGATAGCTATGCGAGTCAGAGAGAAAATGTACATATATTCGATTCATTTTCAGGAATGGTGGATAATTACAGAAGCAGAAGATTCAAGCTAGAAATAAACCGACCAAAACTAGTATACGAACTGATTCGCACAATTTACTTTTCATGACTTAAAAGAAATAGTGACTGACAGTTATCAAAACCATCACCTGTCAAAAATTTTAATAATATGATTTAGTGATATGGGGGGGGAGGGAAGGAGCAAAAAGGAACTGTTACTTTTTAAGTGTTTTTTTTTTTTATTATTCTGCCTTTTTTTTTTTTAAATAAATGTTAATATAGTTGGTATCACTTCAAAATATTCTCAAATACCAAGTTTTTCTACTAGCAATTACATTTCAGGTAATCAGTTAAGCAGAACTGCAATTAATATTATGGAATCCCATGCCAAAGAAATAAATTTCATTAAGAAAGAATTTGTTTTACACTTTTCTTACTGCTTTACCCAGATACTTTAAATTTGAAGTTTCTGTCAAACAAGGCATCTGTGGTTGCAGAAATGGCCATTTGACAGCTACAATTTTCCCACTAGCCAAGTGAAGGATATTAAAAAGATGCTACAAGTTGCAAATGATCAAGGATAAATTCTCAATTCCTTCTCTAAGTCCACACAGGGATTTTGCAGAGCACAGAAATCACAGATTTCACCCTTTACATTCCACGTGCCTAATAATCCTGCCCACAGCCATTAGCATGGTGCAGGCCATGTTCATTAGGTCATCGTTAAAGCTATAAACAGATAGGGAATTGTGGCCAGACGACTCGCAAACCTCTGCCCACACCCTACATGCCTCCCCGACCTGCCTATAATCACTACTGATCATTCTTGCAGCTCAATAAATCAGCTGGAGGTGAGATGAGCACTGTCTATAATTCCAACTCATGCCTTGTTCTGTACAGTTTCATGTCCAGCATGGTTCTCTCCATCAGTTTTTAAGCAGATGCTAAAAACCTCAACACTATCTTGCCTTATCAGTATTCCTTTTAACTTCAGTTTAAATAACACATTAATAACACCCTAACTGGCTGTAGACAAACACAATGGCTCTCTACCTAAGAACTACTTAAAAGTTACATCAATACCAAGGAGGGTATCTATAACCAGGCACAGTTAATATTATCCAAGCTTTACTTTTCAACATGCAAAATAAACCAACAGTGTCCTTTGTTACCTAGAAAGTGAGACTTAAGTTGAGACCTGTCCTTAGACAGGCATTAAGAGGAGTTGTTTTAGTGTCTTACTTAAAAATAAACAAACAGAATAGGTACAGCAACTAGCAAAACATTTTGTGCATCTGAAGAGACTGTCCTCCGAAAATCAAGAGGAAGATTTCAAACGAGTGTGGTAAACTCCTCCAAAGTAGGTACGTACTTTCCTCTGAGTTTACAACTAAGGAAACTAAGGCAACAAGAATGAAATAACTTGCCTAAAATCACATTGCAAGTTTGTATTTCTTGCTTTGATGCTATCTCAGACTGACACTTGCGTTCATTACCACAACATTTCTCAAACGCCAGCCCTACCCTACTGTTCTGTAAAACTGAGTTGCAGAAAGTAGGTGTCTTTGAACTAGCTGTGCTAAATATTTGAGCTGCACGTCTAAAATCTAGGGCAAAACGAACATATTTTCCTCGCTTCTTTCTTCTCTCCCTTCCTTCTCTATTTACCATATTTTTACACATTGCAAACCATAAAAATACATTACTAACCAATCATGCAGACTGAATCTGCATATGAGTAAAGAACAGGTTGGGGGCGGGGGGAAGACCCAAATTCTTCTCCTGAACCCAGAGCCCTTTCTAGAGAGAAAGGCAGGCTTGGGGTAAGTTTGCCCTCACATTACTCCTTTCCTCTCTGATGAGGTCCTCCAAAAGCCAAGATCCTGCTCCCTCAACCCCATCACAACCTCCTGCCCACTACTGCTCCCTTCCTCCACCATCCCCTCTGTGGCTACCACCTGCCCCGAGCAGGGAACAGGGACCGGGAAGTGGGAGAAGCTGGAGCCGTCCTTGGGCCCAGGCTAGAGCTCGCTTGCTGCCCTACAGGTGAGCCGCAGTTATTCTGACAGGAGCACAGGCTTTGTATCCTGATCTTTCAAAAAACACAATACGTACAAGGCAGTCTCTTTATACTTTCTTCAGTTCAAGACCATCAGAAAATTCCATCATGTCTTTACTTGTAAAACTAAAATTAATCCTTTCTTCTATGTTCAGAACAGAAAACCTCTCGACATACAGCGATGATCACTTTGAGTGCTCACCAGCCATTTCTGTATTTCACTTTACCCTATATCAAAATCCCGTTTTCCTTCACATCTCCACCACTTGCTTGCTCTGTTTGGTTCTTTATGCCTGCTCCACTCCCAACTTCACATCATCTTTCATACCACCCATTATACTTGCAAGAGCTTTCCACTTCCTTGTAAAGCAATTTTCTTTTCCTCTTTCAACCTCAAAACCCTCACTGGCATCCTCCCATCTGTATTTTTTTCCCTCATGGGTCACACGCATCTGTGTGAAATATCTGATCACCTCAAGGCATTATTCAAAGACCTGATTCTCTTGTTCTTTCTCATCTCATCTAATACAGTCCCACTGAGGGCTAACTCATAAAAGGAAGGGCTTCTGAATCAAACCACTTTTATAAACACAGAATAATACAAGTTTATAACAGTTCTTGAGCTCACTATCTACAATGAGATGACAGCTAGGCAAGCCGTCTCATCAGTAACACATTCTACAACATAATACTTAAGGATTAACTAAGATTTTAAAACCTATGTACAGCATAAATACACGCGGCTTATTTCCATCATGTGTAATAGGTGCTCAGAGTTACAAAATCAACATAAGTGACAGTTTTCAGAAATAATCTACTCTGCTTATTCAAACTATTCTGAAAGTGCTGCTACTCCTACTGTTCCCATATGTATGCTACTATCATGAACACTGTAAGAGCAAAGCCCAGGGATTTTGGTAGGAAGACAGCTTGCTTATAAATGGGTTAGAGTATAAACTTTGAAATGCATTGCTGTGTATTTTCTTTTTAAAAATGCTTAAAATGAAATATTTATTAAGTTTAGGCAAAACAGGCATCTGCTATTAGTGTACAACCCCCATACACAGTCAGTCTCCTCTCCTGAAGAGCTCTGAGAATACGGCGTCACCGCACAATGCATAGCCCACACGCGCAACTCGTCATGCCCTGAAAAACTGCTCCCACAATCGCAAGGTCCACACGTATTAGAGTTTTCTGCTAACCTGTCCCTTCCTTGCGCCACACCACAAAGAAAATCATGCAAAATTTATCATCTTCATTTCTTCCAAGAGAAGAGGCAGCTATGCTTGATGCAGTTGCTGTCATGAAGCAATTTAATACGAACCTGACTCCAGCTGTTCAGACAGCAGCAGAAAGCCAGACCACTCCTAAAATCTGGAGGAACAGGAGACCCACAAATCAATTTTCAATGGAATATGAGATTATGAATGCTTGAAATTTTGCTGTAAGAAAGCAGTAACTAGAATCAAAATAAGGTGTTTTGAACTTAGAGTTTACCAGGAAGAACTCTTTGTAATATTTAGGATACCAGATTTACGTCCCCCCCGAATAACAGTAAACACCAACTAGCTGAGTAATGCCAAACACTATGCAGGCCAATCTCCAAGTACCTCCTCTGAGGACACTGGCAGTTCCTCACCTCCTCCTTCCTTTTTTACGACCTGTCACTGCAGCCCAGCAGCTCCCCTGTCACGCTGCCACCCAGGTGACGCCACCACCCCACGAACCCCTACCTTAAAAAAATAACAGGAGGAAAGGCCAGTAACTGCAGGCCAACTCCCTTAACTCCACACAGGCATCTGAGAGCTAGAAGCCGTCCTTGGCGGCGGCGGCGAGCCGCTGGGTGGGCTCCCGGGGCGGGGGGCGGAAGGACACCTGCCCCGGCCGCACCGCGCCGCGCCGCCGTGCCACTGCGCGCCTCAGGGCCACGCGCGTCCCCTCGCAGCGCCGCGCGTGCACACAGAGAGATACGCGGATATACCTGCACGTCGGCACACGCGCGGCGGAGACACGCAGCGGTGGGTGATCGCTCCGGCTACCGGATCTGCCCCCGAGGCAGGTACCCACGCGTGTCTGTAACATGTACCTGCGCACGCACGCAGATCGACACGCATTCCCGCGAAGGGGGCGCGGGAGAAGTTCCTCACAGAGGCGCCCCGGCGCCGAGGGCTGGCAGGTTTCCCGCTGTATAACGGGGGAGGCTGAGGGGGGTGAAGTTTCCTCCCTCCTCCTCCTCCTCCTCCTCCTCCTCTCCCCGAGTTACGCAGCGAGGCTGGGCGGCCCCGGGCGGCGGAGACGCCGCCGGCAGCCCCGGGCAGGCCCGCTCCCGGCGCTGCCTCCCCCGCGCCGGCCTCCCCCCTCCTCTCCGCCCCGCCGGGGCGCCGGGACCCCGCCGCTCCCCGGGGGCGGCCACGGGGGGCGGCCCCCGCCCTTACCGTTGCAGAACTGGAGCAGCGAGGAGGTGTCGTAGAGGCTGCTGTAGCTGGAGAAGCCGTCCTCCATCCTGCCGCTGCGCTCCCGGCCTCCCCTCGGCTGTCCCGGCGGCCGCCCGCTGCCTCCTCGCCCACACGCTGAGGAGCGGAGGCGGCTGGGGCCGCGCCGGCCTGCTGCCTGCCTCACTCAGTTGCCATGGCAACCCATTCACTCCGCCGCGGCTGGGGCGGCGGCCGCTCCCCGCTCCGCGCCGATCCGCTCCGCCGCTGAGGCGAGGGGGGGAGACCCGCGGGGCGGGGCGGGGCGGCGGCGCTGCTCCCTCCCCCGGCGGCGGCCGGGGCTCGCCCTGCGGCTCCCCGGCGGAGGGGAGACGCCGCGGCGGCGGCGGCGGAGCCCCGTCGGAGCAGGGCCGGCGGGATCTCGCGGGACGGGAGCCGCTGGCCGGGAGGGCGCGGCGGTGAGGCCCGGGCACCGCTCGCCCCGGCGGGGACAGGCCGGCGGGGGGGGACGGCCCCGGGGCAAGGAGGGCGAGCGAGGAGCCGCGGCCCCGCCGAGCCCCCGCGCCGCCGAAACCCGGCCCTCGTCCGAGAGAGGGGCGAGCCCCGGGGCGGCGAGGGGCGCCGCCTCCCGCCTGGGCGGGGGACCCGGCCCGAGCGGGGCGAGGGGCGGCAGAGGCGGAGCCCCCTCCCCGCTGCGGACGGAGAGGCCCGCCGCGCGGCGCCGAGGACGGAGCCGGGAGCGCGGCCTTGCGCGGGGCGAGGGGCCGCAGCGCGGCCGAGCCCGAGGCAGGAGGGGCGCAGCGGCGCCGGGGCGGGCCGCGGTGCGGAGGGCGCGGTGCGGCGCCCCCGCGGTGCGGAGGGCGCGGTGCGGAGCCCTCGCGTCCCGGCCGGCTGCAGCCGCGCCCTGCTCGCTGCTGGGGCGGCTGGCGCTCCGCTCGCTTCTTCCGCTGAAGCGAGGGGCTGCGTGCAGCTGCACCCTGTGTCCTCGCCGATTTCAGTGCCGATCAACCGGCCGCGGGGTACAGCTGCCAGTACGGTAATTGGTGCTCTCGTACAATAACAAAAAAAAAAAAAAAAGTCACATACTGCAATTTGTTACGCCATTGTATATGGTTTTAACTACTTCGTTTGAAGAATCTTTCACACTTTCCCAACATAGGACACTAAAATAATTTCAACTGTTCTTAACTAGGCATGTTTATAACATCCATTCGTGGTAAGATGAGGGTAGCGGTGCAAAACTGGTGCCTAGTAATACAGTAAAATTCTTTTATACCTTATGGGCTTCAGTCTCTGTGCTAGGGGTGTTGAAGCGTCTGGTGACTGAGTGGCATTTTTATTTCAGCCTCCTCAAGGGACACAAGAAAAATAGTGCACCTTTCATCTTGAAAAATGCCAGAGCACTTAGCAAAGCCTGTCTCCAGGTCTCGGTCCTTTCAGGAGCGTTTTGCAGGGCAGTTCCATCATGTGGATCCATTTACAGGCATGGGTTCGGTACATACGAGTCTTTTCACCAACCACTAAACCGTGGTAGTGCTAACACAAAAATATGCTGTGAAATTAGGCAGAGATATCAGTTCCCTATTAAAGTGGAGTGAAAAGTGCTCCCTCCTGAATTGCCAGTGCCAGTAACGGCAGAGCTGAAGTTATCTCCAACATGAGTACCTACCCAGCCTGATGGTGCTTAACTTCTACCTGACAAAAACAACTGCATTTTATAGCTGTGGGCTATAAAATAACAGAAATTTGTGGTGGTTTAATTATATTAAAAAAAAAAAACCAAAACAAAAAAAAAAAAACAACAAAAAAGCAGAGAAGAGAAAATTGCTTCAAAAATACTAAAGACAATAGATTTTCTTAGTGTTTTAAATGAGCCATTATTCTTTCTCACCTTTAAAATTAACATAGAGCCCTTAGGTTTTCTCATGACCTTTTCATTCATAAGCCATCAAACTTTTTGAAGATGCCATATTGTTCTAAAAAGTTGTGCACACAGAAACACATATATGCATGGGATTTTTGGCTGACGAGTTACAATAATAGAAAAATGAAGCTCATTTTTAATACAAGTTTTAAATAAGAGTTTCCTTCATTTTAAAACATTATTGCCATGATTAGGTTATTCTTTTTGAGGTTG
This sequence comes from Morus bassanus, assembly GCA_031468815.1. Classification (NCBI taxonomy): domain Eukaryota; kingdom Metazoa; phylum Chordata; class Aves; order Suliformes; family Sulidae; genus Morus; species Morus bassanus. The sequence continues at coordinate 14,680,175 of CM062572.1, forward strand.
AGAAGTGTTTTAATATGCTGATTTTCCACCAGCTAGAGACAGTTCCAGCACAAGTAGTGCGCTCACCATAAGATGTGAATGTTGGCTTAACCTATACCTCCTTCAGATGTGCAAGTTTTGGCAAATAAGTCTGTGGAATCTACGCTAGCTGAAAGTATTACATCTGTAGCAAAAGATGTGCTGTCAGTGAGAGTGCTACAAAGGTAAGAGAAGTAAATGCCCAATAACTTTTATGACACCTGGCAAAGCAGAAGAGAGGACAAAAAGGGGCAATGCAGCTCCATTTTGGAGAGCGGAAATTAAAAGCCACTTAGAAACTCAAACTTAAACCTGATCTGAACGCGGCATCGTTAAAGGAATGTACAACATCTAAAACCTTACAATAGATTGCCCACCAAAACTGGTTGTGAAGGTGCCAGTGAAGCCTAGCAGCTCACCGCGCTGCAAATCAGCTCAGTGATGTGACAGAAAATGGTCTCAGCTCCAGTCTCTAGATGCTGTTATGATGCCATTATATTCTGAGGGCAAGGGTTAGAAAAGGAAAACAGTTTCATAATTTAATTGGAATGATTTTGAGACCTGTTACAATCTTATTACACTAAACTGCACCGCAAGGCACAAAATGAAATTCTCTCTGGCTATGGGAACAATGGGACAATGGATCTGAAGGATGCACTGATGTGTCTCTGGGAATTCTGCTGGTACAGCGAAACAATGAAAACACTTCTTTTTATTGTCCATTTTTCAGTAAACTATAGCTTTAATCATTTGTACAGATCAAAGCTAGTGCACTGGAAAATGGAAAATTATAAAGATGGGAATGTGGCATCCTGAGCAATACAGTGGGACCGATGTGTTGGGAGGGGAGTTGCGCTGTATGTGCACGCTTACTGTTGGCAGTGTCAGGAACTCTGTATGATGTCACATTTTTGAGAGCCATATTTTGTAACTAATGATTTAAGTTTCATTTGTATTGAGTAGTGTAATACAAATGGCTATTTGCTAAGTGAGAACAAAAAAGCTTTTACCCATCCCTAGCTGAATTTTCAGGAGTTAATACTCCAATTTTAGGACAAAGAAGCCTTGCTTTCACTCCCTGTTAATAGGCTATAGTCAAATAATTTTGATGTTTTATGTATTCCTGTTCCTTTTTTATTTCTGTTTCTTTTGCATTGCTAATAAATACAGAAAATACCCTACAGCGGGTTCGTATCAGAAGTATTGTAGTTCATAACTCTCAACAGCAGAGAATTGTGTAGTATTATAATACGATGTTATAGCTAATGATACTCTCAAGTCAAGAGCGAGCTGTCCCAGTCACCATGTCCATATGAAGCAAAGAAGTCTGAGTTACGGTGTCCTCTTAAAATGCACTAAAATAGCAGGCACTGATTATATAAATCTTATCCCTGCCCTGTTTACATTTAGCAATAATGTTGAGAGAAAAAGCCCAATACAAGCTCGTTTCACCTGGCTGGTAAAGAAGGGCTTTTGAAGAGGGACTTTCCCTTCTGGGTCATTTCTGTGGCTCTGCCGTTTGACAGCACCAGGCTGCTTTCACCGTTTGGTAACAGCCTGGACATGCTACCCTTCGTACCCGACACCTGGCTCTGTGCTGAACGCCATTGCCTTCAGCAGGCTTGCTTGGGGAATGAGGTGATGGCACTTGGTAAGGGAAGGACGTTGGAATTTGGATGTCAGCGGCAAAGCCTGCTGTGCAATGCTGCTAATGGTGTCAGGTGTAGTGGGCCCTTCTTTGCCAAGTTTACAGGAGGTGAAGGCTCGGTTCGCCACAGAGGCCAGAAGGTTCTTCTTTCAGGTCAGTGCAATGGATGTCTGCTGAACAGATCGGGGAAGCTTGGACAGCCGCCGCGCACACTGAACGTATTTTGTAACTAGAGAAATCTTCATCGGGCAAAGCATCTATCACCATCAGCAAACATGCTGGTTTCACTAAAATTTATCAGTGGATATAATTATGGCATCTATTTTACCGTGACTAAGTTTTGAAGAGCCCCTCAAGCTCCTTGGCAATCATTTGATAGGACACAATTACTGAAGCGTGATCAAAAGGAGCTGAGCTCAGTTCTGTATCTCACTGCATTTCTATTTAAGAAGTAAGAGTCCATTTCACCATTTACAGTCTTACTTAATGCAGAAGTGAGTCTCTGCTCGAGCCTGGAAGGTTTTAAATTGCATGTTTGTTCAAGTTTTGCTTTTCCTCTGTGAGTCTGAGGTTTTATCCATTAAAAAACTGAAGCACTGCAACACTTGGTGCCTGGCCCCAGTCTACAATCCAAAACACAAGGTGCTGCACGTGTGTTTCTCCCTGGATAATCTATCACTCATTTAAAACAGAAGAAATAGGCACTTCTTCCAGCTGTTCATCACCAGCACCGGGAGTTAGGTGGTCTGAAAGCTGGCGTCAGAGCACAGACCTCATGTCACTGGCATGGTGCTCTGCCTCAACGTTGGAATGCACGGTGCTTCGGCAGGAGCTCGGGGCCAGCAGCAGCAGCAGGCCACGCGCCTCAGGAGCCCGGGGGAAGGAAGAACCAGCACCTGGGTTTTAGGCACTTGCAGGATGAGATCAGCACTTAGCAGAGGGGGGCTCTGGGGTTAACTTTTGGATTTAAGCAGCAGCAGAGATTGGTTGTTATTTTTAAGAGATTTCACGTGGTGAATAAATTGTCTTCATCCTTCAGAAGTGGCTTTTCCTCACCAGTAGACTATCTCTAGGTATTAGAGGGGGGCTCTCTGTCAGGGTCCTATCATAGGCTCAAATAAGGATTTCCTCTCCTACTGTGGGGTAGGAAAGGAAGAAGCGCCTTGCCGCCCAGTCTCCTTTGTGAAAACACTTCAACCACTGGAATAATCGTTCATTCTAAATAGCAGGACTCCAGCATTTCAGCCACAGCAGGGGTCTTCATGAATGTCACTACAAAGCATGCTTCATGCATGTGGGAAAGATGGGGTATACGGGGAGGATCACCGTTATGCCAGCACAGTCTGAGCGCATTAAAAATACAATATAACAAATGTGGGATGAAACCATCAAAGGTATGCATGTTTTACAATCCAAATGAAAATATGTTGCAATATGTCTGTATACATCATGTTATTTCAAATGACATATATTGGAATTGTGGAATTTTCCCTATAATTAATAAGAATATTGTTAATCATACTGCCCAGGAAAAAAATTATCGCTTTGCAGATTGATTAATTTGTAAGTGCAAAGAGAAGGCTTTGAAGATGAAAAGAGTAATGCTTTGCACATCTGTGACTCTTCCCATTCAAAGATGGGAGGCTGCTCAGCAAACAGTGGTGCTTTCAGACTTGCACCACCTTTTTGAACTAAATGTTGTCTTTATTTTCCTTATTTGGAAAATGAGAGGGAAAACATGACACAGCCAAAGGCACACCGGGAAGTTGGTGACAGAATCAAACCGGAATAACTACCAGTTGAGTACACTAACCATTAGACTACCCTGCCTGCAAACAGTGAAGTTATTACTTGTACTTTTTTTATGAAATGCTTTCAAGCATAGTGCCTGCAGTAGAAATACCCTTATTTTTGTAAGGTCCCCTAACAAGTTGGGGACTTTACTTCAGTGTATGTAATGGCCAACTGCAGACTTGTTACACACACGGATATAACATTATGATACTAAACTGATGAGAAGCAAAATACACTACAGATACACAAGAATGCAACTCCTTTTCCACCTTCTGTGCAATCTGTGCTGACGGGAACAGCATTTCTGAGGTATTAATACTCCGAGAGAGTGAAGAGGCACAGTGATGGATAGTATCACATGAGGAAATAATCCGTCCACTCTTCAAAATTACTCCTTCAAAGTTTTCAATTCTAGCACAGCTCTGCCACCCTATTTTTGGTGGCCTCAGCCCTAAATGGAGGCTGAAAGCTTCCAGTGGCAGAGCTCTTTAAGATCTATTTGTTCAGGGGCAAGAATCCTACCTCCTGGTAGAGTTGCTTCTCTGGTTTCAGGTACAATAGCTTTGGCACAGGTTCACCAGTTCACCAGCCAGGGCACAGGAGGGTCATCCCTACAGGTCTGTAGCACTCCCCATGGGGAATTCCCTCCCAGCAGAAGGAGCTTTCCTGCACCCACTGAAACCTCAGGGAACCTCAGGCATGTATGTATTGAGAAATGCTTTCAGCAAGTATGAAAAAGGGATGCTTTTGTGTGGCTAGCACCACATAGACACTCGCCCTGCACGTGGCTGCGATCACTGGTTTTTTTTGTTTGTTTGTTTGTTTTTTTTAGTTTTTGTGTTATGATTATAAAGATGTTACTATGACAGTAAATATCCCAGAGGTCTATTTTATGCATATATTTAAGTCATATTTTGTTAGAATTTAATATCTGGTTTATACAAAGCCACAACAATATAAATCTGTGCCTTCTGAATTATAGTATAGAAGAAAAAGGCTAGAGCAAACTATAATGTAGATATATTTTTTTTAAAATAGTACTTAAATAACAGCATAGCAAATTGATCATTTAAGGTGTACAGAAAAATTGCCATTTTTTTAATAAAAAGGTACTAAACTAGTCATTCTGTTCAATTTTTAGACTGAGAATTTTAATTTACAAGAATGTGTAAAACCCAGTAGTAGAAAACAGAATATATGTCCAAAGGTCATATGTTAGATACACTGTGAGAGAGAAGTCTCTCTACTCTGCAGATACCCACAGCACCTGTGAACAGAGGGAGGTATCTCGACACTATTTCTTACATTCCTCAGTCAGTAGAATGGTAGTTTGAACTTGTGCCTTATCAGACCCGCTGTTTATAATTTCCCACCTTCCCATGTCACTGTTTCACTGTTTTCAGGATCCAGCACAATTAAGGGCACCTCATGGGAACAAATGCGTACTAAGAAAATTTACTGTCAGCCGTGTAAATAATAAAGCACACATAAAAATGTATGTGTAAGATGAAGCACCACATCCATTCAATATATTAATGTTAGAAGGGGCTCGCCAATCTCACTTATGTAATTTTCTACAGTTGCAATAAGAGCTAAAATTGGTAATTTATATTACTGGAAATTTGCCCAGATATGGAAAATGAATTATGGCAAATGTCTTGTGAGGTAATTGGAAATAATACTGCATTTCTTTTAGTGATTTTGTATGTTATGCTTGCTTTTATTTAGGGGTTTATTAGAAAAGCTAATTTGCGTGACTAAACAAGTCATAGAAAGTAGTTGCAGAGTTTACCTGTAATTTAACTCCTCCCATCACATATGCCCAGTTACCACCTCAACTAATCTATCTTAATGTTTTGCTTATCCATCTCCTGTTACAAGAGGTAGGGCGAGAAAGAAGACAATATTCCATTTGTATGATGTGGGTTATTTCTGCAGGGGACAATAGAAAGTCCACTGGTTCAAACTCATTGAATTCCCATGAGCTTTTCCCAAGTGGGTGGAGGAGCGAGAGGGTGGAAGGCAGAATGACCTACAAGGGATACGCAGGAAATTCAGCCCACTACACTCACAGATTCCTTTGATATCTGCCAGAGCCCAAGACCACCTACATTGAGACCTTCATCCCTCCACTGCTTTTGCTGCCTCAGCCCATTTCTGCTTTCCCAGTACAAGATCCCAAGACACAACCTGGGGATGGAAGAAAACAGTTAAATCATCAGCTAATCTAAACTTGGCTGGCTCGAGAAAAAAGCAATAGGGAACAATCCTTTCCTACAGTTTTCAACATTACTTTACATTAATTTCCAGCATGGGCTGTAGCTTTTATTTTTGTGGGTAACTATACTTTCTTTTGAATTAAACTTTTTTTTTTATTTATTTTGGAACAGAATTTGGCTTGGAAGAGACTTTTTTGTTCTGGTCTGTGCAATCACCCAAGGCCCACAATGTGATCAAAGCAATTTTGTGTTACATGTGTTTTTTTCAAAGTAATTTCTTTCTACAGATTCATAGCAAATATCCAGAAATTTAGATAAACTCCACTTTTCATCTCCTTTCTACATATAAAACTTAAGAAATAAATGCAATAAAGTAAATAGTTGAACCAAAGAAGCTTTCACTGAATTGCCCAGGAACATGAGTAGACATTGGGTTTTAAATGGCATGATCAGGTCTATACAGTAATAAAATATTTGGCTTTTGGGGAAAGAATGCTGGTTGTTCTTAAAACACCTCTGCCAGTCAGTGCAAGGTGTAGGATTACTAATCCTTCTCAGGGGAAGCCATGCGTGGCATTCTTCGCTTTGGTGGTGGCATTCAAGGACAGAGGAAAAAGTAATAGGGGCAATAATGACAGTCTCTGAATGAAGCCCTGAGAAATAGCCCAGGCCCTGCCGCCTGGCTGCCAGCCATCCAAGCATGAAGAACAATCATGCATTTGTTTCGGATACCAAGTCACCTAATTTTAAAAAAGCTTCCTGATGCAACCCTTTAATTCTTAAGTATTTCACCACCTGACATTTCTCTCTCAAGCTTTCAAAGAAGCGAGAGAAAACCAGAGCTACGGATAAGGGAAAGGAGGGAAACTAAAAGGATTTTGTTGTTAGTGCAGTCATAATTCAAGAAAGAAAGGGCAAGAAGACAAGTTCCTTTCAACTTTTTGATGCCCAATACCCCTCCTTGCCCCACCACTTTCCGACAGAATAAATGCTGGAATAAAGAACAGAATGAATCTCAAAAGAAAAATATGTATTGTGTGCCATAAATTATACAAGCAGATGCAGCCATGAATGAAAGAATTAAGAACATAAAACCCCTGCAGCATGCACTGGCTGATGAAGGGCGGGAGGTTGCCAAGGGACACTGCGTGACCACCGCGCAGTCCAAGCTAGGCTCTCACTCTAAGCATCAGCCTACAGACCTGACTCGCAGGGGCTTGCTGCCTTTTCCTTCGCATTCTTCCTCTTAAACAGCTCTTTTACATATCAGTAGTTGTTTAATGAATGCTTTGGCCATAACCAGCTCGTGGTACATTTTACAGATGTCTGAGAAATCTTGCAACGAAGAATTTTGCATTTTTCCCAAAACCATCCCTTCAGACAAATATTCCCATATGAAGGTAAATGAGTCCCCCTTGACTAAGGGATGGGTTGAATAGGCCAAGGACCAAGTCTTCATCTGCTGCAGCCTTGCAGAGCACCACCAACTTCAGCTGAGGTCTTAATTTCATTACTTTTTATTTGTTAGGAAAAGTGTTATATAGCTTTATGGTGCTATATACAGAAATAATTACAAATAGCCTACCTAGCTGCTTAATGCTCATCAGGGACTTCATTCAGCTAAACAGTTGTTTAGCGAAGTCAAAACTCTGCATCCAGATTTTTCAGATTTACACATCTATAATATCTCCATATTTTTCATGACATTTTTTATTTCAAGACATCAACAGTTATTTTCTTATTCAACAATCATTTCAGCAGGAAAAAAAAAAAGCTTAGCAATGTTGATGCAATTTAGCTCTATATCACCAATTAAGAAAAAAAAATGCATTTCAAAGAAGTTGATGGCATTCATTTTATATCAGTAAGATGTTTTAAAGAAAACCTGTACAAGAGTGTGTAAAAGGACATTTTGCCAACTTCACTATTTTAAATGTCATGTGGTGACCATCCAAGAATAAGGAGTAAATACTACTTTATGCTGGAAAAGAATACATATGACTCATGATTTTCAGCTGTCATACATGTGAACTTGTGGAAAATGATGCAATTAGAGACTAGAAGCAGAGCAAAATATCTGTTTACGTTCAGCTCTGCTGAGCAGATCAGAACTGCTGAAGAACTTGCAGAAAAAATGGCCTTTTCTCTCTTGTTCATGTCCTCCATGGGCTATGTACTGCTCCAAGTTACATCGTATTCAAGCAGTACAGTTAGGGGACAGACATGATATGATTTAGCATTTTGTACTTTTTCCATTAATCTGATGAAGAGTGTTTGTTCTGTCATTCATTCACCATTTCCTTCCACGCAAAATTAGGAAATATGGCACATGAAGACTGAAACTGAGGGTTTTTCCATCCCTGCCTGTTTTCCCTTGGAGCTCAGAAACTCAAGTTATCCCACTGTAGGAGAAGGAGAGGAAATGTAGTAATAAAGTCCCTGGCTTCATCAAAAGCCCCTTTCTGACTTGACCAGAAGAAACTATATGGACAGTGATTGAACTACTGAGGATGAGTAAAAATGAACAGCAAACATATGTTGAGGTAAAATCAGAAAGACGAAACCACAAAATAAGATACAAGCAGGGTCAGTGAGGTAACAAGATGTCGTTCTACAATCTGCGTATGAAGATGGCTATGGGAGTGTTGGTCCACTACTCAGGGGTGCAAGACAACTATCGACAGATGACATGGGGAAGGTACAAGTGACTAATGACCTTTTTGTATCTGTCTTCATTAAAGCTGTATTTCAACAAACCTGTTAAGTCAGTGCTGTTGCTGAAAAATGTCATTACACCCTTCCTGCTACAATCCGTTCCCGCCTCCTCGCTGCCCTCCTGCATCCTGCTGCCACAGCGATTTGTAAGGGCGTGAAGGGATCTGGATGGGGGAACTGATCCAGCTGAAAATTAACCTAGCAAATAGATGATTGTAACTAGGATCAATTAGTTCTAGAGTTTGATTCATCTCATGGTTGCACTGTATTCAGATAATTTTTTTCAAATTAGCTAGACTTGTTAGCTTCGTCCCATGATACTTAAAGGGCAGAATGATCAAAGGATGGGTAGTTACTGTCTCTGAGTGACTAGATGTATAGGACGTCAGAGGATCAGAAATAGGAAAGCATGGTGCCTGTCTTTAAAATGGGGAGAAAAAAGGAACTAGGAGATTGTTGAGTCACCTGGTTAACTTCAATCCCCCCAAAAAATCTGGGACTTTTTAAACTATAAGTGCCTAGAAGATAAAGGGGAAGTAGGTAGCATTCAGCTTGAGTTGTAAGAACAAAGTCTGTCAAACCAGTGTAGCTCTTTCTATGACTGTATTGTGCTGTGGAGAGGGGAAGGCCAGTTGGTGTCATATAACTTAACTTCAGTAAGGCTTTTTGCACACCATGACACTCTCATAAGCAAATAAGGAAACCCACTGTTGCTGACCCTGCTACACCTGCTCTAACAGGTGTAAGACTGTTAGGTTAAATATACCTAAAAAGTGACACAAAATGGAAGGGTGTATGAAATACAATTCTGCATGGTTTTGTCCTTAGTCCCATTATATTCCGCGTTTTCATCACTGACTGAAAAAGGGAGCAGAGGACATACTTAGTAAATGTGCAGGTCACAGCCTGGGAGCTCTGCAAGTATGTTAGTCAATAGGCAGATTAAAATTTAAAAAAAGATCTTGGCAGCTTGAAGGAACTATCTGTAAAAGCAAGATAAAATGTACTAAGGACCAGTACAAGGGACTACATTTAGACAGGAATTATCTGCTGGAAGGTGGGTAATAACTGGTTAGGAAATAGCTCGACCAAGGGTAGACCACAACCCAAACATTGAGTCAGCTATGTTTTGCAGAGTGGAAAAGGCACGCAGCGTACTGGGATAGATAAATAATCCTGAAAATGTATGAAGAAATCCTTCTACCCTATTCAACATTGGTAATACATCAGCTGGAGCATTAAGTCCAGTTTCAACAGGGTTTAAACTGTATCAAGAAAGATTCTCATCCAGGTTAGACGTCAGAATAAAAAAATCTGTCCAACTGTAAGGGCAGCAAAGCACTGGGATAACTTGCCTGGGGAAGTTACAGAGCATCCATGGAACACCCCTAAGATCATTTTAGACAAATATATGTCCTGTTTGATGTGAGGTAGCTGGTCCTGCCTTGGGTCAGATTGACTAGATGAACTCTCAAGGTCTTTTCCAGCCTAGGTTTCCTGAGTTCCACCTCACCGAGTTATTGTCCAGCTCATTAAGCTTTCTGGGGAACAGTAGCTACAGGCCCACTTCCATGGGCATTTTGCTGTTGTTCTTTTCACACATGAGGTTCACAAGTAATTGGCTGGAGTGCCTCAAATAATCCTGCTTTACTTACAAAATCTCTCTCAGTTGCCATCAAGCTGGAATAATATAAATTAGGACTTTGCTCCATTTTTCTGTTCTGAGGAGATCAAATCTTGCCCCCATTTAAGTCATTGGCAATATATTCCTACCACCCCCAAGAGCAGCTGATGAAGAAAACAGCTTAGTTAACGTCATACCAGAAAATGAAGTCGATAGACAAAAAAGTCAGATCACTTTTCTGAGCACCCATGTGTATGGTGCTACTATTCTGGGAGCTAGTGATAGAGAATCAGCCTTTCTTCTCACGGTCACCGGTCCATGTCAGGTCAGGTCAACACGAAGCAATCCCAGTCCACTAGTGCTCATTAGAAAATGAGCTAATGCCCCTTTCCCTTTTATGAGAAGATACAAAGCAGAGTCAAAACTTGGCAAAAATCGCTGCCACAGCTGCAATAGTGAAATGCCAAAAGCCTGAGAAGGCATTAGGACTGAGGTGTCCTCACTGTCCACTTCCAAAACAATACGTGGGATGTCTGGGATTTCAGTTTTCTACTCTGTTCCCTTTTTTGGATCCACTCCTATAATGCTCATATGGACAAGCTGATGAAGTAAAAAGACTATTCATGCTGATTGCAGTATTTGCTTCCAGTTAAAAGTGTCTAGTTGCTGTTTAGCAGGCAAACATGTACACCTACAGAAAGGAGAGCTCTCTCTGGGTTTGATGCTCCTGAGCATCAAAGCAACCAGCACATCTGAAAATATTTTAAAGTGAGCTCAATCTGTATTTGTTTTCATATCACTGCTAGGGACAAAGTACTGCTAGGAACAGAATTGAATGTTCGGGTCTGTTTATATTGTTCCCTTGTATGAGATGAAAGGCATTTATGCCTCTCTTTTCTCTGCATTTGCAGACACCTACACATAAAGGCGTTCTGTACAAACTCTCCTTCCTTTCCCTCATAAAAGAGCAGTAATCTAATATGATTTATTTCTTAGCGGCACAATCTCCTAAACAGGCATTGAAAATGTTCATTAACCTTGAAGGCTATGCTATCTATTTGATGAACTTGCCCTTCACAGTGCTAACAAAAGGAGTTTCTGCAAGAGAAATCTGACTTTTACATTATCCGAGACACACATTTAAATTCATAAAATCTATTAATATTTTATATATTCCAGAACCTAAACCACAAAGTTTAAAATTATATCTTCACATGTATGAAACTCTGGTTTGCCATTCTGCTTAGACATAATAGTGTGACATTTGAGAAAGCTGTGACATTTGGATCTCCGTCCAACAGAGGGAGGTGTTCCGAAACGCGGATTTGGTCCAAACTCTTTCTAAGTTTAAGGAATTCAGACGAAGGCGTGGGGGGAAGGGCACACACAAACGCAAGTGAGCAACACCTACTTTACTATTGCAATTCAGTCCATTTAGCTGCTCTTTGAGAATCCAGGTGTGGAGTCACTGCCTACTTAGGGAGTCAGACCTGCTCGGAAGATTTAGGATCAGACCATCTGGGATGATTTGGTGGGAGGACTTTTAGATCAGACAGGTGACATTATCATCTCTATGTCAGAAAGGAACTGTGATTCTCTTAAAAATAAAAAGCACTATTTGGTTCCTACCGCCTGCTTGATGTAAGACAAACTCAAGCAGAAGTCCAGTCTGGTAGGCAATTTGGGTTCAGTTTGAAGTTACTCGGCTGTGCCTTCCTCACAGGCAGTCACTATGGCAATGGGAAAATATTGTGAGCTATAGGAATGATGGGAATATGACTCAGAGAGTACAGAAAAGGAGCGTTCAAAAACATAACTCCCAGTAGGCACAGAGCACACTTCTCAAAAATATGCACAAATCGGGGATGATAATCTGGTACTGCTTTGCACTGGTGTGTCTATTGGGGAACACAGTTAATAAATAACAAGCTGTAGTGCTGCATATTTTCAGCTCCTCTATTATCAGGGGGAAACAGAAGCTGGCGGCAAAGGAAATGGCGGCGCTCTGCTCTGCTCCTTCCAGCCCTGCACCTTTCCCCACGGGACCGCCGTGCAGCTGGAACTGCATTTATCAGTAAGGGACATGTTTGGACAGACTCAGTCAAGACAACATGCAACTTCCGTGGCTTTTCCAAGTGGGAAGGCTTCTCCTTTCACTTGCAAAGCCATAGAGGCTTGTGGAAGCCTCTATATGAAGTCTCCCTTCTCACTGACCCTCATCCCATTGAAGTGGGATTTGGCCCGTATACAAAGGAAGTAGCCCAAGGCAAGAGCCATCCAATGGGGAGACATGGCTACAGAACATCACATGAACAAGAACTACCAGGCTAACCCAGACCTGTGCTCTGGCTGGCCCAGTACCAGATGGGCTTCAGCTTGCCACACAACAGGCATTTATAAAATAGCTTGTCCTCAGGAGAATTTTCTCCCCAGTTTTGCTATTTAGTTGTTTAGTCCCGGGAAGAATGTAGATAGATATTTATATAGAGAGAGAAAGATACACACATATATATATATTTTCCTTGTTTAAAAAAAAGGAAGCTACCTCATGCAGCAAGTGATGACTGCATGACCTGTATTAGTGCTAATCATTCTCCAAATCCTTTATGCTTTTGGCCTCGGTAGCACTCTGATGTAGTTAGTCCCACAGATCAATTATGCATTGTGCAAAAGCCTTTCTTTTAATCAAATTTGTGTTCTGCCTTTTACTTCACTTAATGTCCCTTCATCCTTGAGCTCTGAGAAGCTCTAGATTAACTACTATCTCTACAGCATTCAATTTTTTCCTACATCCCTCTCAAGCTTTCCCTTCAATTTACTCAAATCTTTCAATCGTTTCTGCCCTGAAGGAGGTGAGAGCTTCCTTCCTCATGGGTTTCTGGGACCTGTGGAGTTTGGGGGCTGTCCCCAAGCTTCCCCTCCTGGTGTGCAAGCTGCTGCTTCTTCATGAGAGATTCAGTGAGCTGAAGCAGTCCACTGTATGCACCCTTTGGTCCTGCTCCCCTGAGTTTTACCATGGGAGGTACAACAGAGCCCTGAAGCATCAACATGATTATACTGTATTCTTTTACCTTAAAAATACTGGCCACCAATATTGTTGCTCAGCAACATGAAACTGTGTATCACTGCTGGCTTCATTAAACTTTAAAAATATTTTTCCTTGCCAACTCAAATAAATAATTGACGATGATTTCAGTGTATATTTAGCATGTCTGTTGGAATTCTAGTAAGTAGGAAAAACAGTTTTTATATTTCTAGAATTAAAAAGAAATAACTAATACTTGCTGTAAAATAAAATGTATAGCTGAAAAATACTTGCTCTTACATAGCAATTTGTAAATCACTCAAAGAAGCTGTACCAAATAAGTGCCAAAATGCGACAAAAATTATTTATTTACTGAACACACTGCACCTTCCTTTTTGCAAAGATCATTAAATCTTATTGTATAGTTTCCTACTAGAAAAGACTACAACCACTGATTCTTTAACTTCTTTATTATACATATATTTGCTAATGTAGGCAATTGAACACATTAAATGTGCATAAATAGAGAAGAACAGATTTCAACATATATATTTTCTGGTTGAGTAATAGTGCCTGGGGTTATTAAAAGGGAATGGGTTGTAAAACTCAAGTGTACTTTTTGTCATCTAACTGATAGATTGCTTGTTATTCACCTCTAGCATCCCCCCCCCCCAGCTAAAATAAATTGCTGCAATCCTTATCAGCAGATTCTTTTCTATTATCTGTGTGAAGTCCCAGTTTTATCTAATTGGTGGCATTACCAGAACATATTTCTGCAAATATAGAAGCCTCTTGGTAAATGCAATTGCTACTTTAATCCATGAGAGGCACGTTTAGATGCATATCTGTAAGCAGAATGGAGAGAACCTGAGCTAGGGAGCTCCGGAGATCTCCGATCTAAATGACTGCCAAAATAAACATGAGTGTAGATAGAGGGATTAATCCTGTAATCCTTACTTAAGCAAAATTCCTGCTATCTTCAGTGAGATTCTCACTGTGGATCAGCTGTAGAAATTGGCCTAAACGAAGCAGAAATGAGAAAGGCCAGATTCTGCCTCTGGGTATGTACGTGTGACTTCTGTAAAACCTGAAGTGTGATGCCCCAGGCCTGGGATAATCAGCACATAAATTCCCACCAAGCTCTACAGTGCCAAGACTTTACTTGGTATAAATACCAGGCATATCCATACCCCCACAGGAAATGTTTCTATCCAAGCTTAACTAAGAAGTGAGAAAACAAGTGCAATCTGAAACTAACATTCAGAAATAAAGCATGCATTTTATTAAAAAGTGTCTTCCATTTTAACCAATCCTAGGAGTGTTTGGAGTATTTGTCTTCACTGAACTCAGAGTTAGTTCCCCCATTTTCCAACTGGGATGGAAAATCAACATGCAAAGTTAAGTGATTTTCCACAGACCACACAGCAAGTGATTAGTATCATGGGGACGAATTAATCTTGGGTGTAAATCCATAAAGATTAATGGAGCTCTAACAGGGATTAATTTGGCCCATCATCTCTAAGGATAGCAAAACCAATTAGGTGATGTCATTAATCTTCTGGTTAGTACAGGACTGTTTCTTAAGCAATACTGAAAGAAAGGCAATAGAATAGGAATGACCAAGGGATCCTCTAAAACAGATGAATTGGCCATTCCTTGGCAGAGGATTTACAGCGGGAGCCCTAAATAGTGACAGCAGCCCCAATGTGCCCTCAGGCTCCCATCCCAACTGAGATGCTCTACCGCAATCATTTATTTGAGGATTGGAGAGTCAGCCCAGATTTCAGTCACTGATTAGGTTTATGTCTTTTCTTAGGGCAAGGCTTCCATGAAACTGATATGGAGTCAAATGTGTTTATTACGGCCTTGGGATCTTCAAATCTTTGAAAGATACAAAGTGGTTCATGCCCTATGGAAAATAGCACTTGAAAGATTCATAAATTTTAAAACTTCAACTTTTGGCCTGACAAAATGTGAGTTATCCCATTAGAAATAAGTCTATAAGAAGGAATTATTGCAAAATCTGTATAACTGACATGTTCTGAGATTTGGAAAAAAATATTCCCTGCTTGGGAAAATACAAAACAAAATTTCCCATTTTAAATACTGAAGATGTTCCTGATGCTTACAAAAGGGTCAAAAGTGGCCCACAGCAGAGAATGATCTTTCGTCTGTTTGCCTCAGAAATTTTTTTTTAAAGAGAAGCTAAATTAGACAGAAAGTTTTTTGTTAAGGGGTAATGGCCAGCTATAACAAATGCATACAAAGCAGAGATGAACAGAACAACAAAAACTATGGCTTCCAGACCATGGTTGATGGAATTTATGGAAAAAGAACATCTGTGTCATTGGCAAGGTCTAGTGTGAGGACATTGAATAGGAGATAGTGAATTTGTGCCCAAAAGATGTGTGCATTACCTAATAGGCCTGGTAAAAATGTTCCACTGGGATTTTGAAAGCAAAACTTGGCAACAGTGAGATGATTAAAACCCTGCTGCATAGAAGCCATCATTCAAAATGTAATAATATGTAGCAGGTTTTTCATTGTTATTAGGAGAAAAAATATTCTAGCTGTATTAGGGATCTTCCCATCAATAGTTCTGCCTGAATAAGAGTTTCACAGCTGAGATTTCATAATTGGTGAAATGACTTAAAACTCCTTTCATGGGGATGTTCTTGGATAAATTAAAACCTCTTTCCTCATTTTATGTAATGTAGGAGTTCAAATGGGGTGAGGTGCTCAGGCTGATACTATGGCTCCATTCAGGAGGGAGGACATCGTGATGCTCCCTTGTACTGCAGTGGAGAAACAAGGCTTTGCGAGGCAGGGCTCTCCAGCTTCCTTCCTTTCTTCCCCAGTCAACTGAGCACTTTTTAGGAATGTAATGACACACTGCTGGGTCCATCTATGAACAAAGGATGCTAAAAAGAGACATGAAGTAAGCACCTAATCAGAATATGAAAGGAACTTGAATTTTGGCAGGGTGACTTGAGTATAGAAGATGGAACGGAGTGGACAAGTTTCTGAGTCGGTGCTTATAGTATGTCAGCATAAATACACTTAGGAGTCAGTACTTCTAAATACCAATCCTCATAAGCCTAGAAATTTTGATGTGGAAAATTTCATCAGCCAAAAATAGTAAATAAATGTACCAGGGAGTGTTCCTACATGGTATCATCTATGTTTCAGAAGGGTGATGAAAACAACAGGAAATGCGCTTAAGAAAAAGCTGTCAAATTAGGCCCATAATATGTAAAAAGATAAAAGAACGTCCATTTTAATATCTTCCTTTGACAGATGGATCTAAAGAAATATTCTGAGAAATGCTCCAATAGAAGCCTATGTTTTCAGAAGGCCTTTCAGACTATAAAATGAAAATGTTTCTGTCTCACTCTTTCTGACAGCTGTATTTGGTGATTATTAGAGGAAGAAATGATAAAAATATACTTTTTTTATAAGTAGCTGTTATATTGAACATTATAATCTCTAGGCAAAAAGAAAATTCTGAATATAGACAGTTGCATTTCAGTAAACTAGCTAGCTTAACACTAGTTTTCCTTTTAAAAAATAGACCAGCTTTATCATTACTGATTAGGGCAAATGGATAGTGACTGTGTCACCATTTATCCAGCCTTTCTCATGTGCAAATATACCTGCAGCACAGTGCTGCAGGTGCAAGGCTATGTAAAACCAGACAGTAAATGTAAAACTGTGCAAAAGCTATGCAAATCAAGTGCAGGAAATGTAAACCCATTCGTGCATTCAGCGCTGGTATGACCAGGGTAGAAGCTGGGTACAGGTACTTTGTCTCATCTTCAGCAGCTAATGTTTGTTGTACATACAACATAGCAACCAACACAGCGTCACATATATTAGCTCCATGCAAATAAACTTATATTAAAAATGGTATTTAGTGTTCAGGGGGGCAAAATCAATACTTTAGTGCTGTAGTGAATAGGGCAGTAAAAATACCTGACATTCAAATCCAAGTTACTTCAAAAAAAATAACTCCACACAATTACAGTCTGTCTAGTTCATATATCTTTGTTGCCCTACTCAAAACATGTGTGTCAGAAATAATATATGAGGGAAGATATATGCATATTCATAGTAATTAGTATGTCACAAGTCCAGTTGCAGTAAACCTGGAAGATCTTGGAGAATAACAATAAGAAAAGTGGTGATGGCAACTGCTTCTAGGTGCTGTGGAGCACAGCAAAGCCCAGACTTTGTCCTGTAAACACTGTGTTAGCTGTTTGCTGATCATCTGATTGGTACAGTGACTGCTGATTTCATTGGCAGTTAGCTCTGGTTTTGTTTTAAGAACAGAGTAACAGGCATCCTGAAATGCCTGTATTTATGTAAAAACCTTTTATGTTCTAGTTTGGATATATTTGATGCTATTCAGAGGTTTACTGGGTTCCTTTTTCCAGACTGCAAACACAATAATGGAAACATTTATTCATTGGCTTGCGTACACATTTAGTGCTATATATAGATTGTGGACACAAATGAAAAAGTTGGCTTACATCACCAAAGATATGTCATCTTAAAATCAGAGTGAACAGATTCCATGTAAGTATGTGAAATCGTCGTGGTCATTTTCACATACCCATTGTACTTCATATCTACATCAAATTAGCAGTAAATTAGCTCCTCACCATGGCCTTGCTAAGAAGCAGGAGCTTCAGCTGTGGTGGCAGCTTGCCCTCTTCGGAGGTACCAACTCAATCACTTGCTACCATCCCACGGTGCCCAATGTCACCCTGAGGGATGTAAAAAACTCATTTCTACCAGCAAGCATCCCTTAAAATGTTTGGAAGATGATACCAGTCCAGACCAGATGGTACAGGTCTGCCCCTGCCATCTCCCTAGGGAAGGTACGACCTGGAGCCCCATTTTGGAGGGAACACAGGTACAGCGCAGTGTCTCCAAGGGGACTAAAAGTGCCCCTCTCACAGAAAACAGAATACAGATG
This sequence comes from Morus bassanus, assembly GCA_031468815.1. Taxonomy (NCBI): domain Eukaryota; kingdom Metazoa; phylum Chordata; class Aves; order Suliformes; family Sulidae; genus Morus; species Morus bassanus. Next base: position 14,698,196 of record CM062572.1, read on the forward strand.
CCCCAGCAAGTCAAGCCGGACACAATCCCCTTGCTCCAAGCACATAGCTGTCAAGGGGGCAGATATGAAGGTGAGACAGACCAAGGTCTGAAGTACATCCCACAGAGTCAATGTCCTGAGAGCATGAGCAGCTGGTTAATCTGATTAAAGGAGATGGAAACACATCCTGAGGATGACACAGCCAGGGGGAGAAGATCAGTATGCAGGAAAAGCCAGGAAGTGCCTGGGTGCACACATGGCTCAGTGTCAACACCAGAACACATGCAGGAGGCAGCCCAGCATGTCTGTTCCCTGCACAGCTTCATGGTACCCACCAAAAGCCACCATCCTCACCTCCCCCACGTGCCCGGCATGCTGGGGGCTCCCTTACCACACATGCTAGGCAATGAGAACTCCAAGAGTATGATTAAAAGTAGTATCATTTATCCACATCTAGCTCTCACATCTTTATTTTGAACAAAGAAACCTATAGACTACAGGCAATACATGACCCATGATCTTCTCAAAGATTTTTGTAAGAAAGGAAAAATATCTGCTCTTCCACAAACCCTGGCATTCAACCTCCCAGCTGGATAGTTTCAGGTAGCTTCAGAGATCTGACTGTACTTCTGTCTTTTAATAGCTCCTGGATATCTGACACAGCCCTACACTTGCCTTGTGCCAGGATGAAGTGCCTTGGCTCCTTAACAGATCTCCTCCATCTTCAGTGTGCCTGAGCCTATTCCACAAGAGCAAGCATAACATTTTTTTAAAGCTCTCTCTGAACAAAGCAGACAGGTCCAAAAGCATCTTTCTACCTGGGCTGTCTCAGCTGCTCACAGTTAATGAGTCACATGCTATATAATACAGCGATGGGGCTGTCACAAGGGGGTTTTGAACCACTTCTCACTGTGCAGAGCCCAGGTTTGGTGCATGCATAATTCAGATAATACCATTTGCTGCTGTGATGCCAATTGCCAGACTCAGGCAGCTTTGTGGGATCAAGCGCTGTGAAGTGAAGGACTGCTGAGGGCATTGGCAGTGTACAGCAATTGCTGACAGCACCTCCTGGGATTATACCTGCAGACCACAAAGTCACTGCCGTATGCAAACAGCAGTCCCTGTACCCTGATATGGGAGAGTTGGTATTTCTGGGGCTGGGGAGAGATGCAACACATTCTTCTCTTTTAAATCTGGTTTTGGTTTTGGAGTGTGCTGCCAAGCTGTACAATGCAGGGAGAAAGACAATACAGCTATTTAATCTACATAGATTAGTCTCTACACGAACTCCAATCCTGGATTTTCTTGGCTAGATCTCAGGATGGGGATTTCTTTTGTTAGCTAATGAGTAATGTAAAAAGATATACAAGTCTCCTACTTAGGAAAATGAAATATATTTAAAATCTCGTATCTTGATTGCTTATCTTGTTTTTTACCTTACCGACTGAAAGTACAGTTATGTATAATCTCAAGCTAGTAAGCAACAAATCCCTTCTTATTAAAGTAAGTTAAACCATTAATGGCATTATAGCTTGCTTTAGATTTACAGTCCTTTTTTTACTGCCACCTGTCTACTTTTCAGACTATACTGAAGGAAAAGGAAAGCTACTTTCTGTTCTAAACTCACACTAAAACACTCAGTGTGAAGAGTTAATACTTAAAAAGAAACAAGTCTATGAGCTCTTCAGAACTCAACACTGAGTCAGAATGATTTTTCTTGCTGTAGTATGGTATTTAAAATCAGACAATACAGAAACAGTGCTATCTTACAGTGTCATATCCAGACTAGAGAAAACATTGCAGTAACCCTGTCTACTTACTACTTAACACCGAGCCACCATCACACTTAAGGAAAATTTATTACTTTGTAGATGGAGTTAAAATCCCAGCTGTCATAAAATACAAGGTAATCCTCATGTCAGCAGCAATGTGGAATTAAGTAATGGAAGAAATGAGTGACCTGCACAGAACTCTGGTGCTCCACTGTGGTCCGCCTGGGCCGGTTCCTCGGGGATGGACTTCATGTTCCTCAGCGATGCCCCCGGAGCAGCTGGTGGGTTATGTCCGGGACTCAAAGGGCTCTGCATGAGAGGCAGCTGGGTGCCTTATCTTCTTTTTATTTATGTGAAGATTACAATGGCAGCAGACAGCGATGCATAGACACTAAATTAATTAAGCTGTTTTTAAGCCACAGCATTAAGGTGATGTCATAAGAACCTGCTTAGGATGGCAAGGTCACTGGAAAGGGAGAGTACACCTCCCACAAGAAAAGAATTTGTAGTTTGGAGGGTTTGTGTGGGATGCCATGTGTGGACTTGTCCAACCACTTTTTTTTTCAAACCTGGTTCCACCTGGAGAGGTACTTTTTCTATCCACTGAGATATCCGACAGCATCTCTGATTTAAACAGAAGAGCTGATACACCTGCTTCAGCTGTGAGCAACACATATTACATACTCAGAAATGCATAAATTAGATATATTTGCAAACACACAGAACTGGGAAAATATTTTAATGCAAGATAACATAGTTCAAATAATTTATGCCAGACTGAATTTGTGTTTTCATGTAAGCATGCTCAGATAGGCACATTGGCAACCAGAAATCTGCTCAGCTTTCAACTTGCATTGGCATGGTATTGCATTGCCATTTTGCACTGATAGTTTATGCTGTACAATTGAGCCTGAGATTTTTTTCTCTATTTCCTAAGTAACTAGTTTCATAAAAATCAAGAACAGCAACAACTGGTTTTCAGTTTCTTCACAGCCTTACCCACACACACAAAAAAAAAAGTTAGGGTGACTCTAAGGGAAGGAATAAAGCAGATGCTGATGCGTTGCAAGCTCCTAATGATGCTATTGCTTCACTGTGAAATATTTCTACAAGAAAATGTTGAGCATCTGACCTGTAGCCATAATCCTCTCACACAGAAGCCTTTTCCACAGCTCGTACAGAGTAAGCACAAGCCTGTGTCTTCAGCATTAATGGAATCAGCTGGAGTGAGTAATGCTTTGTGTATCCTAAGGCTGTGATCCTGTAAATGTGGTAAAAAGATGGCAGTGTTGGTTTTTCTAAGCAGTCAGTCCCACATGAGGTGAAGTGAGTCAGAGCATTCGAGATGGATGGGCAGCTCTCAGAAAGGAGCTTTTGTTTCTTGTCTCCAGTCTCTAACAGTCACAGGGAAATCATCTCTACCATCTACCTATTAGCATCAGCATCACTAGGGCTGTTTGTGTGAGAAACACTTATGAATACAAGCAAAGGTCACACAAGGAGACTCTTAAATCAAGGATCTTTTTTTCTACCAAGCTTAAAATGACCACACTGATGACCCACCACTGCCTCCCATAAGGAAAGCTAGAGGACTGGTAGAGACACAGATGGGGATCAATTTGTCACTGAGAGCTTTACAGTAACAACTATTTATCCTTGTCTGCAGTATTCATACAAACAACTGAAGAGAAACATTTCTATTCACTACATGGCAGTCTCCTACCCTTTCTTTTCCTGATAGCTGTTACTTGTAATTGCAGCAAGAATAATATCCTGAGGGCTTTATGCTGATCTGCTGGATTTGAACATCAGCCTCTCAATTTACAGCCTCCATATCCCGCACTGCCAGACGAGTACACACTGTTTCTGCTATCCAATAAAAGCTTATGAAACAAGCTTAGACCTGTGTAGATTTTACCACCAATTTCATACAAGGAGTTGAATGTAAAATCCACTTGGTAATCATGCAAAACTGGCAGGCAGATGAAATAGCTCTGTTCTGCTCTTAGTGCCACGGGGCACATTTTGTGCCGGTTTGTATGTGATACAACAGCACTGCAGGCAGTAAGCTGTACAGGGTCTGAAGCTGGGCAGCACGTGCCAAAGAGCGGATGCGCTCTCTTAAGCGTTCCTTCTTGTAGCATCTCAGCGTTTCTGAGTGCTCGGAGGTTATATACTAGCTATGCTTCAATGGTGCAGAAAAGAACTTTTCATTCAAAGTGAATAGTCATCAGAGTAATAGAGAAAATTGTTAAGTGCCATCAGCAGAGACATCTTTGCTTTTTTATAGATGCGTTAATGGAATGCCCTGCCACAAATCATAAGGGGTTTGCAGCCCGTTACTTCCAAATGGTGAATAAAATGATAAAAACAAATATTGTGTTACCCACTGGTTTCCATTATTGGGCTAAATTATTGGATTAAACCATGATCCCCAGAGCTGAAGTCAAAGGATTTTGCCCAGAGCAACGATTAGGATAACAGAAGATGCAATCTACCTGGTCTCCACAGTGGAGTTGAGGGGAAGCATGGGAGCAGGGGGCAGGCAGCAGGGGTGCCTGAGCACCCCATTCTCCCCACCACGTGAGGACGTATGTTGGGAGAATGAACCACTGCATGGACACACACACACACACACATATATATATATACATATATATACATATATATGTCTGTGGGCCCTGGGGCACAGCCAAGCCAAGGGCAATCCGAGCCCTGTCCATCCATACAAGAAAGACCAGCATTGCTCTGTACAGATTTTTTGTGGCTCTGATGTAGTGCTTCACAGTTTTCTCAAGGTAAAAGGCAAAGGAAACGTAAGCACTGCTACTAAAAATAGCCAATTATGCCCTCAATGATTCATTTATTGGTGGGGAGTACCCATAAGTGCCTCTATCTAAACAGTCTGTTCTCTTGCTCAGTATCTCCCATGGCAGCTTGTATACGTCTCTCCAGTCTTGCTCAGTCTGTTTTCCTATGGGTTATGTCTTCGTTAGCTAAATATATTAGGACAGTCTATTTATCTCCCTCCATGGCAGCAAGATCCAAGCATGACTTCCTCCTGGTCTAGGAAGTTCATAAATAAATCACTGTCTATTATTTCCCTGGGAGCATATAGCATTACAAAAAAAACCAAAACCAAACAAAAAAACCCAACCAACAAAACCAAGGAATCATCCTTTTCTCAGGTTAGATGTGTTGGAACAATAACAGAAACAGGAATATGCTGTTTAACTTCAGTGGCAGACCTCTTTGCATTGCTCAGATTTATGCAAGCAATAAATAATTGTGCTGAATGACTTCTCGAGGTACTGCTAATTCTGTGAGAAAGAAGGCTTCATGTGATTTAACTCTCCATCCCCAAAACATACACACTCAGGGTGATGACCAGGATTTAAATCACAGTTCTCTAAATTGCTGTGGATTGGGAGAAAATGAAATTGGGCCCTTTGGTGACATCCTTGTAGCGCAAGTGACTGCTTATGAATGTGTAACTGAGCTTATTGATAGGCATTTTGAACCTGAAATGGGCTCTGGTTGGAGCTGTTGGATTTTTTATTACCTGTTACAGTATCATGATATTTCTGGAACTATCCTATGTTTTTTGTAAGCAAGCTCTGCTCATCACTAACAAACCCTAGGAAGAATGAAGGAACAAGATGCTTCTTCAGTTGCACTATGGGCTTCTTTATGTCTGCTCCAATGCAAAGGGCAGGTAAATCAGAGGTGGTTTAGCTGAGACAGCAGGGCAATGAACATATATTGATGTTACTGACCTGAGTCCCAAACACAGAGGAGCCAAAACCCGCTTTTCCTCCAGAGCATCCCTTCAGCTGCACGTGGCTGAGCCAGGCCTTTCCCAGGATTGAAACCAACACTCGCTACTCAGTGTGCCCATGAACACTGAATCCAGAGAGAAAGAATATGGGATGCTGTGATTAATGTCTCTTTCCTTCTTTTTTTCTTTCTTTCTTTTTTTTTAATGGGATCTCATGTTTGACATCTTTTATCTTTTGATGCCAGGACTCACTGCTAACTAATAAAGTATAGCTGGTTTTAATTTTTGTGGCTAAGGGTCATTTTGTGAGGTATTTAAGTTGCAGTAGGATAACTGGGGAATTATAAACAAATCCTTTGGGTAGTGATAGTTACTGAATATTTAGTCTCCTCAGTTTAGGCACGCCACATAACTAGATTTTAATGTAATTATTTTTTTTTTGTTATGAAATAGTATTTTCTTGATACATTCACTGATATTATTTGGCAGTCACCTTTCTTATTTTCCTCTGTAGACACAATCCATCTTTGTTAAAAAACATCGTTATCACTGACGAAGGCAGTGATTTCTTTAGTCAGTCTGCACATAATGCTACGTGTCCTTATTGGAGCACCACAAGAGATACCAGCATATGTGTCTTCCCATTTGTAACAGTTTCCCTAAACACTTTCCCTTCCAACAGCACGTTCATGATCCATACTGCACATGCTTAGACTACACACATCATGTTAGCAAGGCAACGTCGGTGAACTTGTGATTTATTCCTGTTTTCCCTCAAGAGCCGGGCATGCACAGTTCCATGCTCAAAGAGGAAAGCTGCTGGCTCCCAGCAGCCAAAAAGCACAGTAAGACTCGTGCTGTGGCTCCATCTGAATGAGTAAGCAGCTGAAAATAATACAGCTTACATTTTCTTTGGCAACGGGGATTATAGGCAATATTTATCCTCCTTTTCAAACTTTCTGTGAACCAACTAGTGCAAGATCACAACTAACATAACTGGAACACAGACTCTAGTTTGTAAGTGCTGTAGCTGGCTTCATGTCTGATGGACCAGCTTTGAAATACTGATAAATTCATCCACGAGATATTCTGCTCTCTTCTGCGTAGTAGCAGATTTTGCAGCTAGTGTTTCTCTTTTTGTGTAATCTGACCCTGTCTTGGTCCCACTCTTAACGCTCCTCGCTATCAGCCAAGGCATTAATCTCTAGACTGTGTCCTAAATCCATTCCTGGAAAGGCGTTGGAAGTGGTGGGTATCAATGCTGTTTTTCAGTTCAAGCAGTACATGCCATAAAGATTACATTTGTGCAAGACACAACAGGACAAGATACACTTGTCAGTTATGCCTGTTTGGATCAAACAATTTAAAAGAAAAATAACAGATGAGATCTTGAGATTTTAGGAACCTAAGTTTAGTCCTAACACTAAGTCCAAGCTGAGATCCCTGAAATCAATGAAAAGATTTGAATGAGCAATGAGACAGACCCAGGGTGAATATTTCCAGACAGGACTGCAAACTACCTCAAGGCATCTTGCAAATGACAATTTCTGCTTGTAGCAATGACAGATAGCACTATTCAGTGGCCTTCGGGGGGTCGTGCTTATTCAGTGGTGAGCACTTGGAATATATCTCCTGCAGAAGACACTCTGGGATTGATTTCCAAGTGGCTGAGTAGCAGGCTGACTCGCTGGAGAGCATTAGGAGGAAAGAGCAGCAGCCGGGAAAAGAAACAGAGACCCAAGCAACTCCAATAGAAAAAAACAGCGCTAGAAAACGTCTGTGAATTGGGCCCTTAAATCTAGATTATTAATAGCTGCAGGATGGGTCTCCTTTAAACATGGACCTTAATTTCTTAAGTCCCCAAAATGAACTCTTCTAACTCTGATCTCTGAACCTTATGTGATAGTTTTGATGATTAGACTAAATGAAAAATAATGTTTCTGATTGCTGCTCTGCATACCTGGCACTTTTGCAGGAGGTTCTTTACAAATAAAGAAGATAATGATTGGATGCATTTTTATATAATTGTTAAGTGAATTAGTGAGCTTCATGGACACCTTTACTTCCTCCCTTTCCAGAAAAAGAAAAAAAACTCTAACAGCCTCATAAAAGTCGGACTTTATTCCAGCTGTCATCAAACACAGGCAATGCAGGCTAGCATGCACGGCAGAAAGACTGTTAACATTAAGCACTGCAAACAAACCAAGTAGGGCTGCAGCTTGGCAGAGGACCAGCAGTCCTTCCCTGTGCAGCCACACGGCACTGCTAGGGAAAATGTTGAGATCTGTTGTGGAGGGTCTAGTACCGATTTCTATACTGCTTCCTAAATGCTTCTCCACACTGCCTGGTCACAGTATCCCAGCCCAGTTAGTTAGGATGCCTTCTGCCAGAGGATTTGAATCCTCTCAAGAAGCTGTAGGGTAAGCACCAGCACTTATCTGCTCAGCAATGTCAGGACTCAGGCATTTGTGGGTACACACAGAAGTGGCGAGTTGGGCTGAAAGGTCTGAGCTGGCACTTATGTTGGAGCTCCAGCACTCACGACAGGATTTGAGACATGGGTACCCAAACCTTTGCTCCTTCCTGGGAACCAAACTCTCTCTAGGCTTGAAGTGGCTTAGCAGCCTGTGATTCGCTCACGGACCATGAAAGACCTCAGAGGCTAAATTCCAGCCATCCCATGAGATCCAGGTTGGCAACTGGGCCACCCTTTGCCACTGAATGGAGCAAGGTCTAAGCATCTCTAAAAATGGGCCTCTGTCCTTACTCAGAAAAACCTCTGTTTCATTTAATATATTTTATATCTGAGTAAAGGCTCAAAAAACCCAAAACAAAACCAAAATAAGGATTGGATTCATTAACTATTAATACTATTCATTACTAGTATTTCTACAGTAACATTTGCATGCATGAAACTTCAGCACAAATGAAAATATATCCCTCCTTCACATATATTACAAGTTCATTTATATGCATCGTAGCTTGTGAAGAGATGGCAAACAAAAGACCTGGGAGGAAGAGGATTTACTCTGAATAAGCCGATAGCTACAAATCATTCTGAATCATATCGGAATTAAGTGACTTAGTGCCACTAATGCCACTGGCACTGCTGCTAGCCTTGACACTGGTGAGGGACTTAATCTAAGAGGCTCTTTTGATTTCTCAGAGGCTCCTAATGGTTAATTTTCTATTCCTTTTCCTTTTTTTATTTCTCCTTCTTTAGGACTTGTCAGACAGAAAGGCTGATGTGTGAAAGGATCTAATCTAGGCTATGCTTAGGTTATGACAAGCAAGAGATGGAGGAACAAAAGAGGAGTAGGACAGAAAAAATATCTTGCAGTTCAGCTGAGCCACTAATATTTGCTAATTGCAATAAATATGATACCGCACAGAAGCTCCTAATGAGCTTATATAAAGCATTTTAATGGGACGCTGTCAGGTTAAACATTGTGTTTAAAAATATAAATATCCTTAATAATTCCAGATTAAAACAGAATGAAGTTTGAATACCAAATTAATTTTTTTCCCACTTTGTGCCAGAGTCTGAAATGTGTTTCACACAACTCAGCCACCGAAAACAGATGGGGCTTTATTCTGCTGCTTTCATGCCAGAGCACACCTACATCATATGAGAGAGGACAGTGTATGGATGTGCCAGGCAGCACTGGAAATGCAACTGCAGAGATGCAGAGGGGCCATATTAAGTCCTGGCTCACCAGGCTGCCTGGGCAGCTCTTGTTAGCTTTGGCCCAGCGTCGGGCTCTTGGGACGGCAGTTCTGGGCCTTGCCTGAGTGTTTCCTGTAAGGACAGCAGCTCTGGGGCTTGCAGGAGGGTTTCACCCCCAGCATGGCTGCTCTGGGGCTTACATGAGGGTTTCCTCTGGGATGGCAGCTCTGGGGCTTACATGAGGGTTTCCTCTGGGATGGCAGCTCGGGGCTTGCAAGAGGTTCTCCGTGGGTGTTGCTCTACACAGTGGGACCATTGCAGCTTCACCAGGACCAGCCTGGGGGTCCTCATACGGCACTGCATCACACTGTGCAGCTTCATTTTCTTGTTTTAACACATGACTTAAATGTTTCCATGTTTAGATTACAGGCTTTTCAGAGCAGAGTTTAAATCCAGACCAGTGACTATGTTGAGTTTAACTGAAACTGAAGGAAAGAGCCTGTGGAAACTTCTTCACAAAGAAGTTTTGTAAATAGTGGTTTGATACTATGGTGATGGGTCCTTAGAACTGCCGACTCCATTTTCCTTTCTATTCAATCCCTTAGTTTTCTTCCAAACATGCAGATCTTAGTCCTGTCCTACATGGCAGTGTTCACTGTGCATTTTTATGCATCAGACAAGTGCCAAGGAAATCATACTTAGAGAACAGCAATGCTGGATCTACCTCCCAGCCAAGCCTCTCACAGAAAGTGTGGGAGGGGGCCAAATGCATTTCCCTGCCTTGGTATCTCCAGGGGCCTCTGGATGTACTTATTTACCCGGGGTTTTGGTAAACCACAAAGGATGTTTCAGATCTGAGAAGGGTGAGAGTGCAATGGATCTTACCCAAACAAGAAAATCCATTCAGAGACTGAAGGGCTCAGGTGTGTTGCCATGTGAAAGCAACACCAAAGACATGCTTGCGGTCATGTCCTCTGCTGCTCGCATCATCTGCCTGCTGAAGCCCCCCTTGGTCTGGCCCTGTAGCTCAGCAGTCCACCCTCCTGCAAGGGTGAGCCCTAGGATGGCCCCGTTGCCGCCTGCTGGAGTGTGTTGGATGCCTGAGCTTGGCCTATGGATTACAGGATGTCTGATCCCAAAAGCCCCTGGGCTTCAGGCCGTGGCCACCACGAGTCTCTTCTGGTAGGTGCAGCCTCTCTCTAGCATTTGAAGCATCCAAGTGTATCTATTCCCACTTACCAGAAATACACTGCAGCAGATTTAGTGGGCTTCTGTATTTGCTATCTAGCAAATTCTCCTCTCCCAGGTGGAAAGATCCTCTGCTTCTTTTATACTGAAGAAGCAGAGAAAATAAATGCTTCCGAATAACCCACAATCTGGATTACTTCAACAGAAGCAAGAACAAGCATTTGGAGCGTGATAGAAGGATTACTGTTGCCACATATCATTAGCTGGGGGAGGACAAGACTGATGCATTGGAAGCTTTGTAAACATCTCAGGCTACTTAGGGAACCTGCAACACAAGCTGAAATATTTGAACATGTATTTTTCCTAAACCATGTATTTCGCAAATGAGTATGGACAAATTAAGGTTTGGAACAAGTCTGGTGAGCATGATGAACTATGACTAGGGAAGAGAGGAGGCAACTGTTTTGTGTTACCCCCTCCCACCCGGAATGATGCAATATCTCTCAAATTCAATGGGAGGAAAAAAAAAAAAAAGCCTATGCAATGTAATAAGGACAAAAGTTTCTTCTGATTTCCTCAGCCCCCAAGCCTGCTGGGCAGTCTCCTGGCCCAGCAGATTGAGGGATTGATTGTGTTTTCTGTTTACTTCTTTTTCCAATCTCTTCCATAAGCCAAAGATAAAGCCAGTACAGCTCCAGCTGTACTTTTGAACCCATGTTTAAATGGGGTGGAAATAAATCTTAATGAGATTGTCCAGCCCTATTACCTTAAGTAGTGTACCTCAAATGAACCCTGCTAAAGGCTGTAATTGCCTTCTGAGATTTCAGTGACGTGAGCAAGTGGCTCATATTTCACTATTTTAGTTTGGGTCATCATCCGATGCTTGGTAGAATTCCACCTTTATTGCATAACAATTGGAGAAACCCGCCTTTACTGAAGATATGAAAATAGTAGAAGATGCTTTCCTCTAAAAAGTGCAAAGAAATTTCTCCTAATTTTCACTCCAAGCAGAAAATTACTTTTGCATTTCTACTTCATGAGTGTTCAGATGTAAAAACTTTACTCCCATAAATTCTTATGATTGGTATTTTGATGCTTCCTATTCCATGTCTGGATAAAATCAAGGTATTTTCCCAGGACTTGCTTCTGGGTGGAGCAAGGAAGGAAGCAGCAGACAGGCAGGATTGGAAGAACCGAGGAAGGGCCAGAGAGGTCTCCGACTGGGTGTCTCCATGGACACCACACTGAGGCAGACACACCACTTATTTAGGACTTCTTGAGAACCACATATGCAGTTGAAGAGAGACAATTTTTAAGAAGTAGTTGCCTAAGATAACATATAAGAAGGGAAGGGATGGTCCTAAGTCTTTGGAAACCTGCAGCAGCATTCTTCAGGGCACAAGGCATGTGCCTTTCATATAAAGGGCATGTGGAGCTCTAGTAGGTAGCAAGAAGAAATCAGTCTTCCTAGCCCAAACCCACTTGGCTGTGCAGTAAATGGGATTTTTAGATCACATTGTGCCCACAGCAGTCAATGGGTAATCCACAAAATGAAGGTCCAGAGGAGAAATCTCTCCTCCTTGTCTAAATTTAGCATAAGGCCTTGAAAATAGAGAGAAGGCAGCCAAGCCTTAGCAGTAGTCAGAGAATTTAGACAAGGAAGATAACTGTTCTGCTAAGTGGCTTTTGGGAAATAATGGAAGCAGAAACAAGGATCTAATAACATTTTTCTGAGATAAACTTAACCTCTAGCTCCAGGCAAAAACCTAGGGCTATCCCTGACCATAGACCAAGCTCAGTGAAGAATTAGCCGTCCTGCTGATTTTTCACACCTTTTGTAGATGTCTGAAACCTCATCAACATACGGAAATCTGAGCACGTAAGGATCTCTGTGAGCTCATCAGACTATTAACTGCTGAAAGGAGAGGTCTGGGACTTACTGCAAGTAATGAGTGATTTGGCACAGAGGAACAAGACCAAGCCTGGAGAAGCTGTACCAGAGGGTGCCTGCAGAGCTGTATTTGCTCCTTGGCGTTCTCCAGGCAGCCAACTTGTAAACAGGCTGGCCTGTGGCAAGGCAGTTCATTGAGTAGTGGAAAGTAAATTTGACATCCCTGTGCTGTCTCCTCACTTCAGACAACTCCATTCAAGTTCATTCCCAAGAACGCAGGCGCTCCGAGTGGCAAAGACACAGCTATTTGGGCGGGCTCGGGGCCATGCTGGGATGGACTCACGCTACAGCCTTGCTTTGCCCTTTGTGTCAACTCATTAAATCGTCCAGTTGCCTCCAGCTCTCCTCTCTCCCTGAAGGGAACTTAATTAATGAGCAGATTGTCAATTGAGCAATCACCTCCCAACAAGGAAATCTTTAAAGATTTGGCACTGTTATCTAGAATAACCCAGCTGTTGAACTTCATTAGGAAAAGGAAGCAAATGCTAAACATGCACTCAACTTTGAGGCACATTTCTGTGGGAGAAAGTAAAAATTATTTAGGAAAACTGAGTATTTTCTAAGCCTGTACCTCCCCCTTAGACAAAACGGAGATGTTCAGCTGCTGGCTACCATTGTATCTCACAGCCGTGGAGTAGCAAGTTTTCATGCACCTTGGGGTGCTCCTCTACCTCCTCTCCCCTGCAGGACCAAGGGACGTGGCACAGGAGCACATGTGCTGCTGTGAGAACTGGCTCTGTCCTGCTGAGGTCCCGATGGCAGCATGAAGCAGGGAGATGCTCACGCTCAGGGTCTGATGGTTCTTCTGCATCCCCAGAGCCCAAAACAGTGCTGAAGCCTTGCTGGTGTTGGTTATGTTTTGATTGATCTGAGCAGTGAGGCTCCTACAGTAGGGAGGGCAGACTCATCAAGCCTCAACAAAAATGTGTCTTCCAGTCACTTTTCAGTGGTAGTCTCCTTCCAGTGTAGTGGGAGAAGAGTGAAAAGCTGTCTTCTTACTCCCCCCACTTTATAGGACATCAGAGTAGGCAGGGAGTAGTAAAGGACAGCAAAATGACTCTTTAGCTACTTTATGTGTGGGGAAGCTCCCCAAAGATCTGGAGAAACCAAATAATTGTAGGAGAGGAGTTTGCTGAGAAAACAAACACTCCTCCTGTGAAAAACTGTGAGCAGATTTAATGCTTTCCCTGGAGTTCTCAAATTTTTTCATTAAATGACTCAAAATGAAAACATGCAAAAATGTGGTTGGTGTTTAAAAAGACAGTTTTTGTTAGAGAAATATTATTCTCCAGCCTACGCATGTGAGCACTGTGTGCCTCAGACTACCATATCTGTGCCAGACACTGCACGTTCTCTCGCACTTTCCCACATGATGCTTCTACCTATGCCTTAGATGTTTAAATACCTGACCAAAACAACTTTGAAAAAAAATCCTCACTCTCCAGTGGCATAAGACTCCCCATATGTTGCTGACTGGCTGAAAACAGATGGTGTATAGACATCTTGCATACCCCCAAAAACTCATGACCCAAGAAACCTGGCTTTAGAAAAAAAAAAAATTTAAAACAAATCTTATGAGGCTCATGATAAACATCAAAGAGTTGGCAGCACTAAGATGAATCAAACAGTTTAGGTGAAATTTCCCAGAGAAATTGTTCCATTTCATCAATGTACTCTCTGTTTTCATACAGTTATGCCTGAATATACCATTTGGAATTTATGATAGATGCAGGAAATAATAGTTTCCTTCTCAAAATCCTTTCCACATGAGGTGCATATGCCTGCAGCACAAACGGATAGCAATCTCGTGTCTAAGTCAGATGGGTGTGAGAAAGCCTGCTGGCTGTTGTAGCAACAGGACAAACCTGGCAGCCTTTGATCTGGGGTAGAAGAGCTGTAGAAAATGACAGTTTTAGTGTCCCAGGGACAAGCTGCCTATATCAGAGGCACTTGTGTGCGAGGCTATCGACACTGTAGAGTATCTCCAAACAATTGGTAAAGTATCAAGTTATTAATATAACAAGTATACTTATGCTAGAGATCTAGTTATGAGGTGTTAGAGTATTTTGTATTTTATGACATATGTGTTTCCAATAAGCTGTTTATCATAACATCACAGGTTCAACTGTTGGAGATGTTGAACATGGTAAAGACTGCAATTACAGGAAGATCAAGGATGATTTCAGGCTAAGTCAGCTTGAAAAGTGTTGCTGGAACTGGATCGCATCTGTGCCTCAGCTGCAAAGCACCTCTCAGAGGGAGAAGAGTTGCTCCACGGAGCAACTGTGGAAAACAAGCTTTTCGTAAATGGTCACTGATGGCATGTTCCTCATCTCCTTGTGCCGGACCAGAGACCATGGGTCTGATTTGCAGACATGCCCAACACTCATGCGGCAAATGAAGTTTGAACATATGAAATACAGTGCTGTGCTGGATGCTCTGAAAGAAGAACTCAGCATCTTGGATTAGACACCCGTATCAGTGGGAACTGGTCTTGGTTTAATCTTGCTGTGCCTCAGTCCCACGTATATAAACTCTGAATAATACCACACACGGCTGTGACTTATTGCTAAGTCATATCTAGGGGAAATATAAAACATTCACTAAGTCTTAATTAGGTACAAATATAAATACATTTCTCTGAGCAATCACGCTGGGACAAAGAATGACTAATGCATAGTTCTTCCCACACACCAAAAGAGTACTTGCTGGTGAGGTCTCACCCAGCAAACCTCACCAACCATGCAGCACAGGGCTCAGGCTGTCTGTCTTAAGAAGAAGAACCGAGCTGATCCAGCCACAGTTTCTACCTATGGGTCAGGTGGATAAAGGTATTTCTGAGATTTTAAGAGTCTTGATCCAAATTCACAGGAATGAGTAGAAAGGCTCCTCTTGGCTCCAAGGGATCTGGATCAGGCTCCTAAAACTTTTCCTTCCCCCAGAGAGCATGAGATGCACACATTTTTTGTTTAACCTGAAGCTAGGTCCTTCTTAATTCCTGTGATATCATCAAGCACAACCTGAGACCCTCAGCTTGCTGTCACTTTCGTAGATTTTTAAGCACCTGTGGAAAACACTTAGGTGTTCAGATGTTGCACACAGGTCTTTTTTGTGTTCTTTTACTCCTTCATTGTGTCAGCAAGGCCTCTTCAGGCAAGTTGTCTAGCTACAGGAGTTTTCACCTAACCCTGGCTTCAGGCTGGAGACCCCTTGCCTGGGTAGCTGGCTGCCTCGTGGGGTTTGACATGTTTTTACAACACATGGAGCTGATGAAGTGCAGGGTCATTCTCTCATCAGAGCTTCTGGGGAGAAGCAGGAATGACCATGCCCATCTGAGTGAACTAGGAGAGCTGCTAGTCACACAAATATACCCCGGCCAACGGCCCTGGGGCTCCTCTCCCACTGCTGGTTGCAACAGCAAGGATTTTACCATTTTCACAGTAGTTTTATTAGTTACTGGGAAGTGTTCTGGGTGCACTATGTGATTGAGGGGTACTAGCAAAGCCATAGAATATCCTGTAGCTCTGCAAAGAGCCCATCACAAAGGATAAGTGTGCATGAGTGCTGTGCAGGCAGCAAGTAAATATATTTATCTGCAAAATAGATGAGAACTACGTGAAATGCCAAGTTTGGCAAGTAGTGTCTATGGATTTATGAGAGGATTTTAGACCTAAACCTTTCAAATATCTCTCCAAACTCTTCATTTCATGCCCTCATGCTAGCTGGTGTGGATGAACGCCTTTGCTCTCTCAAGGACCACTGAAGTGATGGAAACACGAGCCGTGCAAATGGTGCTGAGAGCGGTGATGCGGCTTTCGGCACTCGGGGTGTCCTGCCCGGGTGGTCAGGAGGAGCTGTCCGAGATGAACGAGCCATTGGCACCTCTCTGAAATGCTCCCTGTTATCTGTGATGGGGCAGAACTGTATGTTCCTAAATCTTGTTAGAATTTGTTGTGACTCCTCAAGGGCCACAGCCAATTTACTGAGCCCTGTTTAGAGTCATTTGAGCAAGGGTTGCGAGACAGGCTTTTCCTCCAGAAGCAATTTCTGTGATTGACAGACCGTGTGCAGAACCAAAGAGCAGCTCTTACCAGTCCCCATGTGCCCCGCTGACTCAGCAGTGACTTCAGCTGCTCCATGAAACCCAGGACTCCTTCGGGGAACTGATCCTGGGCACTATCTACAGGTCCATGCCTAGCGCTCAGTGTTTGTTAGGAGCTCATTCCTCTGCCCCAGAGTTTCTTTCCCACAAGGAAGAAAGCATTTGGGGGATCTTGCCAGTCTTTTAGGTGACTTTTAGAGGAGGTTTGACATCTAAGGGAGTCCTGAATGCTATGAATTTTACTGTGGAAAACATTAATGCGTGGTGAGTGAGCTGATCGCAGACAGTAAGGAAATAAATGACAGGGACAGAGAAGAAACTGAATACATAGATGAGAGACTGGGCACTAACCAGGTTGGTAGGAGGGCATTTAATTTGGAGTCTGAATGGCAAAATAAGGAAAGGGCGCTCCACCCTCTAAATTACTGCCTGTGAAACAGGTCTGTAGCAAGAGAGTGCTCCAGACAGCAAGAAGCAAATGTTAAATGCTATTATGGCTTCTAAATGCCAATGGCTTAACACAGACTATGTTGGAAATGCTGCAGACATTGTGAGGCACGGAGGAGAGAAGGAGAGAAAACACATGAGTTGCTTCTTGCATGCCTTAAGTTACTGTAAACATCTTGGAATAAGACTCTTCAGAAATGTGCTGTACAGCCTGTGCAAGGGCTCTTGCTCACAGACGCTGGGACAAATTACAGATTCCAAGTATTTCTACAGATAAGCAAAATCCTCCTTCTTGGGGGGGAGGGGGTGTGGGTGGGGAGGAGAAGCACTTGGGAGCTATGTAGTGTCATCTGTATTTCCTTAACCAGATCTTTAATCAGCATCCCAGCTGCAAACTTTCATGCTAACTTCAGCTGTCTCTAAGGTCTGCCTGAAAGAGCTCTCCTTCCTCAGAACTCCCCATCAAAAAAAAGAAAAAAAAGGAAAAAAGGAAAAAAAAGACAATAAATTCTCTTTTATACTCCCACATATGATTTCAGTACAATTCTAAAAACTTAGACTGCTGAAAATGGGTATTAATGTCTGTACTAGCTCAGATACCCCCCACTTGGAGCTCCGGTAGTGCATAGCACACACACTCACATTTTGCTTTAGAAACAGGGTGAGCAGGCACAGATCCTGCCAGCCTGCCAGCCAAATATTTAGCTTAGTCCACAGGAGGACACCTCACCTGCTACATTTTAAACGAAGAGGCTGAAGATGCAGATTAACCCTGTACCTTTGCTCAGGACAGTCCTGGAGCATAGTCATCTTCCACCTAACTACCGCCAAGCCCAAGGGACAGGTTGCCTGTGTCCCGCTGCTCCCATGCTGCCTTTTTCCTATTTCCAGAGGTTGAAAACTTTGAATCTAGTTTTAAGAACTAACTTTATGAGTAGTGGATGGGGCTTGTACTACACAGCTACATACAGCCACGCTACAGCCGAGCTGGGCTAAACCCCTGTTGAGAGCAAGCCTGGCTGCATCTTTCCTCTTTGCTTTTCATGACAAAGAGCCAGCTTCACTATCTGTGGTGCTTTACACAAGTGCAAAGGGGGAGTTGCTCCCAGCCCTCCATCCCTGTCCCTTTTGCAGCACTGCAGCAACTGCTGCATGGATTTGGGAGGCCTCAGATTTCTCCCAAACAGAAAAGTACTTTTTTCCCCCCACAAAAGATCTGAGAAGGTGGATGTGAAGAAACTATGGTGGGGCCACTGCAGCCTCATGGCTTTGAAAGCCCTGTTTG
The DNA here is from genome assembly GCA_031468815.1 of Morus bassanus. Lineage (NCBI taxonomy): Eukaryota > Metazoa > Chordata > Aves > Suliformes > Sulidae > Morus > Morus bassanus. Next base: position 14,716,365 of record CM062572.1, read on the forward strand.
AACCTGGCAGTCCCTCCTCAGCAGGGAGCCATTTAACCAAGGCTCAGCCCTCACCAGCCTGTGAAGCAGGTGATTTTAACTCTTTACGGACCGTTGGCTGAATATTTTGAATCATGGGGCTGTCTTGAATTGCCTCGTGGGCAGAGAGGGCTTTCCAGGTGTGCCTCTGGCAGGCTCCCACCCCTGTGTCTCAGCAGGGCTTGCTTGTCACCATAAATCTGTTTCTGGGTTTTTTCTTGGAAAACATGGATTCCTGGGGCACCAGAGTCACTCATTTTTCCTTACGTGTTTGCCTGATCCTCATGTTCCAAAACCTCTTTAAAACCTTAAAAAATAATGATTGCTTCATTATTGTTGTTGTTTGCCCCCTCAATGCACAGCCTCCGCTGTTCAAGGAACTGCTCAGACAGATTGGGGACCCACAGCATTTCCAGGGGGCAACAGAGTAGGTTGGCAGAATTCCCAGCTGCCAAGAAAATTCTGGGATTTCAGTTTCATTTGCATCAAACTGGGCCAAGGAACCCAGATATTATATTTCATTTCATTTTTCCCAAACATTCCAAGAATTTTTGTCTTACTTCCCACTCAATTTCAATTTTCAAAATGTAATATTTAGAAATGTATTAATATATTGAAATCATCAACAAAATGTTAAATTTTGATTTGGTGACTTCTGCATTTTGTGACGGAAGAACACTCTACTGGAAAATTTGTGACTGGCTCTAATAGTTCATCTTCTGACCTGACTTCCCAAATGCAAAAGGAAGTGAGTTTGCCAAGGGGTACATACATCAAGATCAGAGTTTCTGTGAGGTGTTCATCAGTTACAAGCCATGTTAAATAATACAGTGTTCCAGGTTCTCATCGCTTTGCAAAAATTAGCTATACTACTATGATGGTGATCATTTCCCTGTATTCAGCACTACTGAGGCCACACCTCAAATACTGTGTTCAGTTTTGGGCCTCTCACTACATGAAAGACACTGAGGTGCTGGAGCGTGTCCAGAGGAGGGCAATGAAGCTGGTGAAGGGTCTGGAGCACAAGTCTGATGAGGAGAGGCTGAGGGAACTGGGATTGTTTAGCCTGGAGAAGAGGAGGCTGAGGGGAGACCTTATTGCTCTCTACAACTACCTGAAAGAAGGTTGTAGCGAGGTGGGTGTTGGTCTCTTCTCCCAAGTTACTCGTGATAGGATGAGAGGAAATGGCCTCAAGCTGCACCAGGGGAGGTTTAGATTGGATATTAGGAAAAATTTCTTCACCGAAAGGTTTATCAGGGATTGGAACGGGCTGCCCAGGGAAGTGGCTGAGTCACGTCCCTGGAGGTATTTAGAAGATGTGTAGATGTGGTGCTTAGGGACATGGTTTAGTGCTGGACTTGGCAGTGCTAGGTTAACAGTTGGACTTGCTGATCTTAAAGGTCTTTTCCAACCTAAATGATTCTATGATTCTATATAGATCTGCAGCAGCCAGAAGAGCCTGGAGGCAGAGGGCAGGAGCCAGAGGGGATTTCCTCCCCGTCCCTCCTTGGTACAGGGCTTCCCACGCACCTAAGCAGGCAGACAACAGGCTGCCGGCCTGGGTGAGCATGGCAAAGACCTCTTGGGAAAAGAGGGGAGAGCAGGAGGGAGCCACGCGGGCTGCAGGAAATCCCTGGGGATTTCAGCCAAACCAGGTGAAACTGCTTCATGGATAGGATGCTCTCCTATGGAAAGTCACGTGCAGAGAGATGACATCTTCCCTAGTGAGCCTGGATCAGTCAGTGGCTGAAGCAAAAGAACAACCCACTAAATGGCTTAAAAGCTGGCATTCACAAATGCTTCTTTCTTGAGGATTTATACTGACCGTCAGATATTTTTACCTTCCCTCTTTAAGACATTTGACTCAGCCATGTCCACTGCAGCTGCAGAGCATCTTTAAATGACTTGGTCATGGCATGTAGCAAGTTAGCCAAGAGCAAGGCTGGATTCACAGACGTTTAGATTAAATCTCTAGACAGACTTCAGGCATTCCACAGTGACACCAAACTCCAGCAACCTGAGCAAGGCAGCACAGCTTCAATGACAGTGCTGTAGGGGTAGTCATTCACAGTCACTCTTCATTCTGGCTTCACCCCATTCTTTCCCAAAACTGAAAGCTTTCTATGGTTTTTTTTTTGTCTCTAAGAGTACTGACTGCAAGACTGCTCGTGCCTCAATGTGCAAAGCTAGCTCTGCAGGCGTGGGAGCCCCAGCGCCCTGGCCTCACCTTCCCCTGGCCAGGGGATGCTCCTGGGGACTTCTGGGCATGCAAGCCGGCGCTGGTGGTTTTAGTGGGATCAGGAGCTGTCAGTCATCCTGCAGGCTGCTCTCTTGAGGTGCTTAAGACATGCCATTACCTTTCTAACCTGCAGCAGGTAGCTGGGTTGATATGCTGAAAAAACCTTGCAACTTCCCTGCTTATCCCAGAGCACTAAACGCAGTCTGTACAGCAGTTGTGCAAGGTGATTTCAGTGTGTTGCCTTTTAGTTCGGATCTCACCCTGCAAACAGTAAAATTCAGTGGGATCATTCACACGGCAACATTAATGTCTGAGTCAAGACCTCTTATCTAGGGTTTAGACTGCAAAACAGAACTGGTGCTCCAGCCCTAAGGGGGACACAGAGTTATCTGCAAGAATCTAGACATTTTTTACCAAATCTGATGAGAGATTAATTTAAAGCATAGTCCTATTCTAATATGAGTACGTGAAAGTGGGGCAATTTTATTTGACAGGAGTACAGCTTATGCATGTGCTGAGTAATTTCTAATGACTCATTTGTAATATTTTTGTTACAAAAATATATTTGTGCCATATTTTATTCCCAGCAGCTGTTTAGAGACAGCCCAGCGTGGGAGATGGAGGTCTCGCTCACTAGCAGCCTCTCTGGCTGAGCTAAATGGACTCCCCATGACAGTGCAGAATATGTGTTGAATTTCAGGAAATCTAAATTCCTGTAAGCTTCAGGGATATTCTGATTCTGAAAACACCAATTTTAGCAAATTGGCTCCAGTCTGTCTTAAAGACATGTTTGAAATATGTAATTTTAGCTTTGAAAGGAAGTATTTAGCTAAAGAGTCAGGAACGTACTTCAGATGAAAGGTTTTGTTTCCTCCTCTACTGAAATGAGGCCAATAAAAGTTTGGAAGGAATATTAAGGAAATTCAGCTAGATTCGCATGCCACCTGCTGCAGAACAGGCTAAATCAATTTTGTTTCTTCCCTTCTTTGTCCTGTTTTAGTAAATAACAGAGAAAGTGTGCACATATGAGACTCCCAGCATCTGAATAGCTACTCCCTCTTCAGCAATATAATCTTCATCTATTACAGCTGAACACTTTGTATTATTGCAACGGTGACGTTATCCACAAAAAGTTACCCATGCCATTCAAAGTCAGTCTGTAGCTGAAATAAGAAATAAGAAAATAAGGAAAGAGGCACTTTAAGAACCTTAGCGTGACTTCAGAGGTTTTTTCTGAAGTCAAAAGGATTGTATTAATAACCAGAACCGTCATGACTCATATATTCCTAATCAAAATGCTGGGTGTGTGAAAAGCTGTTCGGTCATACGGAGACTGAACTATGTCTCCTTACAAGAGAAAAACAATACACACAAGAGGAAGCACTTAAATAATTGATGTGCTTTTGTTTTATCTGCATGTAGGAATGACAGGGAATCTATGTATGGCACTAATGGATAGCATCAGTATGTCAATAATTGCTAATGAGAGAGAAATAAGAGTGCATTTGTCCTGAAGTGACTGATCTTTCTTTCTTCTTTATCTCCCTGTGTTACAATGGGAAATTAAGAAAGTAAATTTTAGAATTCTGTTCACTAATAGATCATTTTTATAACAATGCTTTCAAGTGCCTTTTTTGGTATTAATTCAGTCCAAAATGTCTGTACACTTGCTTACATTTAATCTGCAATCTGACAGCTAGAATCCTTTTTTTTATGTCCTCTGTGCTACATTCAAAAGACAAAATAAAACTTTGTTTGCATCACATGCTTAATTTTCCATTCCACATCAGCAAAAGGGTGCAGCCACCCTGGAACTGAGCATAAAGCAGCGATTTAAAAAAAACCAATGCTTTCATCCTGAAAAATTGCATAACCATTTCGAGCATAGAAGTAGGATACTCTTACTGAATAAAGTTTCTTGTTGAAAAATTATTGATATATCGACCCATTCATATCCAGCTATTTAACTCAAAGATTGTATTCAGCAGTTCCCTCCGGGTTGCTTGTCTGAAGGAACACTTATGCAGCTGTTCTTGCTACATTCTTGTGTAGGCTGAAAGTAGGCTAAAAATTCTGGCATTAATTTACTGTAACTACAAACTGCAGTTCTCCAGGTTGTTCATAAGGCATACCCTTTGCGAAGAGGTTGGTGGCAAAGCAAGACATACGCTTGACACTAATATTGTGCTTTGGCTAAACTTATTTATAGCTGTGTGCCTGTGTATACACGGGTGCATGCATACGTCTGTACAGTTTGTGTTATAAGCAGGGCTCTGGATTCTAGCCACATTGTGGTGCTAATGATATCTGTCACTGCAACAACTTTTTGCAACTATATTATCTGGCACATTCAAAACCAAGGATTTTAAAAGTACAACACCAGCCTTAATATGCTCATTGGATTCAGCAAATTTCTGCGCTAGTGGACACTAATCATTATTTTAGAAAGTTTGATGCTGATTTTTTGCGACCTTTTTGATGGAGTTTTTACTGCTAAAGTTTTAAACTCTGAACTAGCTAGTAAAAGAGCAATAACGGCAAACAGAATTAGTTGATTTCAAAACACCTTCGCATGAAAAGTAAGCCATCAGCAACTGGTTCACTAAAATTGCTTAATAACTGTGCAGGACTGCCACCATTTCTATCTCCAGTGATGGTTTTGTGCGTATTTATATATGCACACATACCTCTATACATACATGAACCAGAAAATTATGCAAGGTCCGTGCAGTAGGTGACCAGTTGGCTGTGACTGGTTATTTGTGCCCGGCGTGGGCAGAGCGGCAGGAGGCAGGGTGAGCCCTGCTGCCGGGGAGCTGGGCTGGAGGCAGGGCCAGCTCCGGCTGGGGGACGTGGGAGGATTATTGGGGGAGCAGAGAGAAACAAATATTTCCTTTGCGTATGCTGGCACGTCTCCAATCCACGTCCACATCTAAGCTTCATGTTATCTTTACTTTTCATTCCTGCCCATAACAAACTGCTTCCTTTCCTCAAATCATGCATCTATGAATGCTTTTCTGGAGGAAACCTCCTAGGTCCTTTCCGCAGCAAAGGTAATTGAGATATCAGTAACTTCTGCACACAACATGCCATGCATGCTCAATATCAGTTTCATCATTAATATCAGATGCCAGCTAAATACTGTCACTGTCACCCTGAAATATCCCACCCTCAACTCAGAGTGCTTAACAAGCAAAAAGAGGTCAGGCCCTTAAAATCAAAGCTTGAAGAAGGGAAGTTTTGTTGGTTAACAGATCAGCCCTTTGAGAACATAAGCAAGAAATATTCATCCTCATCTCCCCTCTCTTTAGACAATGATAGCAACTGTGCGATGGCACAGAGAATTGCGCATGGTGCAGTTCACTCTGCACCATATACATTATTTATATTTTTCCACCCTGGTTTTGAGTGCGCATTTTTGGACTTGGGATTGTTTTTGTAAGATGGAAGCAGAGAGAGGAGGGGGAAAAAGCGCTGCAGCAGCATTCTCCTTCTCCAGCCCCACTTTTTAGTCCAGATCCTCATCTCTGACACACAGCTTTCACAGGCCAGTGAAACACAAGTGCTACATAGTGTGTGTACGTATACATATGTATATATACAGACTTGAAAAAAGAAATGCTTGCCATGGGAAAAGGAAAAAAAAAGAAGAAAAAGATGCTTTCAACAGTCCATCTCTTCATAAGTAAAATACCTTGGCAGAGAATTACTCTAGCATTTTGACAAGAGTTTCCTTTCGTGCAGTCGAGTGTTTAAAAATTCCTATAGAAGTTAAAATAAAAAGCTGAGAAACATGCTTCTTGGTGACGTGCTCTCCTGCTCAGTGAAGTTTGACATATACAGCCATAAGTGCTAGTAAAGGACCCCTTCCCAGATATAGGCAAAACACGTAAGGCACTTACTTTGAAAATAAGGTACAATTCTATTTCATTTCAGCAAATAAACCCTTCGCCTTACATTTATCTGCCCTTGCTGCGTCCGTTACCGTTCAGGAAGGTTTATCAAGGCATGAACACAAGACATACACAGCGCGCTTGGTCCTGCAGGTCCCATCCTCAGAAACTCTCCTTCCCGAGCTTGACACCATGCACCTCGGTACCATCATTTCTCCAGACACAGACACTTCAGACCATCTGCCTGAATTACCGAACCCTTCCTCCCATCCAGCCCCTGTGCCTTTAGAGAAAATCCAGGCGATACCACCCGTGCCAGCCCTCCACCACGGGCTCGTAAGGAACCGCGCCGGGATCTGTGGTGGTTGCAGGGAGTTTCTCCTCTGCCTGCCACGACTCCGGCTCCCTTCAAAAGCAAGCGGCTTCGCGTGTGACTTTGCAATCTGAGAATGTGAACTAGTCGGCAGGACACTGGGGTAAATATAAATCTGGCGCTTACCCACAGGCAGTCCCTCGCAGTCTGACATCGTGCAAGAAGTCCTCCTCACCGGGGGCTTAGGAAAACCACAGCAGGAGTGCAAGCACGGGTCCTTCTGCTTGCAAAGGCAGGGGGAAAAAAATATCTAACAATTTACAGCCACCCTTCTCTTACACTGTACATCTACCCACCCAGAGAGCTGTAGTAACAGTCCCTTCCCTGCCTTCTCATTATGGGATGTAAAGATAAGAATGTGCTTTTGTGCCAAAAGAGTGTGCTATTGGTGGATAAATTTGTTGTCATCCCTCCCCTTCACAGAGTTTCCTCTTTAATGTCACAGAGGCACATTACCCTGTCGGAAAGGCCATCGAATATTTATGAAACGGCTTTTAAGAGCTAAGCCGCAAATCTGCGCTGGAGAACTGGGCTAATTGCTGTGCGGTGGGGTTGGTGGTGGGAGCTGCACTGCCGGGGCACTCCTGCTTCCCGGGGGGGCTGCGGGGGGGGGGGGGGGTGGGGGGGGTGGGCTGGGGGATATGCTCTGACATCTTGCTCTGTACCTTCTCAGTCTCCAGGTTAAATAAGGGTCCGAGCAGAAATACTCACTGCTGAAGAAGGGGCAGGAGCCAGGGTGTATCTGTTTAAGGGGGAAGGAAAAAAAAATTATCTTCTGTTTATACTGTAATATCTGAGAAATAGTTTTTGTGACAGTGTTACTAAAGGCTGTTTCATGGTGTATAATATTATTGTGAGTGCAGATTTCTCTTCATGACTTTTGCTTGCTTAAAATATGCTGCTTTAATGTTGCCTTAGTGAAGCATTTTGTGGCTGCTCCTACAACTTTTTTTTTAATCTTTGGACATATATATGTAGGATTTGCTTGGTATGAGATTTCCAGACTGGTCCAGTCAGTAGAGAGTACCCCTGCACACTGGTGAGTTCATTAGGCTCCTTAATGAAGTGCAAGCGAAGGCTCTGGCAGCACTAGAGCCATCGTAGGCTCGGCAGAGAGATGGGCAGGACCTGGCAGTGCGCTCAGCACCCAGGGGGGTGGGTTGCTGCCACTTTTTTTCCTGGGAACAGTCAGGGACAGTCTGGGCTTTACCTGACACAGACCTTTAGTGTCTGAGCCCTTCACAAATGTTGGGTTTTTGGACTCAGAGCTGGTGTGAGAGCTTGGAGGAGAGGGAAGCAAGGGGGGTTGGGGGTGGGGGGGGCTCTGGAAAGTGCTTCCAGACCCTGTGGCCAGACCCAGCCCCTCGGGAAAATGAGCCATTGGAGCCCCAGTGTACACCTTTCTTCAAAATGCCTTGAAGAAAAAAAGGCTTAATTTACATGAAGTATACAGTGTGCTCAGCACCTCTGAAAAATTTGGCCTGGTTTTATTTAGATGCTTCAGCCTAAGCACCCAAAGGCTGACATTGCTGGCTCTACCTGCTTTTTCTCTGAAGAGAAGCCTTTTAATAGACTGCTGGTTATGCAGCAGCATAGCTAGCCATGGATTCAATTCAGGATGTCAGGCCAGTGACTAAGAAACTAAAATAGCTGCAAATGAAGACAGTTACATGTTCCCGAAACCATCCCTCAGGTTACCTGCACAGAGTTGGATAAGTGGTGCCGGGGGTGTCCCACGGCCACTGGGGTTTGCCAGCATGAAGCTGTTGGCATCATTCTGTCAGGGACAGCCCTTGTTGGTGGCTGCTTCTAGGTCTGCTTATGCAACAGCACAGGGATATTCACTGGTGTAAGGCTCACCTGGTTGGCAGCTCTGGGGAGAAACAGAGCCTCAAGTTGTGCTCTTCACCAAAGAGGCTGTACAAGGGGAAGTGCAGGGCATCGCGCTTAGCCTCTCCATCCTGCTGCCACCCACAGACTCAAGGAGTGGTCTCTAGCTATTCTGGAAGATAGACGCAGAGATGCCTGGTCTTAATCTCAGTATGTATTTGGGAAAGAAAGAAGGCCTAAACCAGGCCAGAGGACTTTTCTTCCAGTGCAGTTTCACTGCAGAAACATATTGCTCCAACATGTGTGAATCGAAGCTTTCTTAGCCTGACCCTGTACAAATGCAGGCTCCCAGTTCTGCAAGCATTTATGTGCCAATTTAACTTCAAGCCCCACTGAAGTTACTGAAACTACTCACAGTTATAAAGTTAAACACATGTGTAAATATTTGCAGGATCAAGGGCTCACCATTCTGACTTGTATTCACAGAGTAAACAGCTGCAGCTGATTTTGAAGTTACCTCTCACAGCTGTGTGCTGGTGCTCCTCCGTTGAAGGTTAGAGCCCTCCAGCAGAGCTGGACAACTGCCTGCAGTGAAGGCATGCCAAATCACAGACTGGTGTCTTAGCCCTAACTCTTCTTCAAGAGCAATTTAGAAACATATGCCTTAGTCACCCCTGTTACATCGTCCTTGGCCAAGCCTGCTACAAGGGTCAGCATCTTTTGGAAGAGGGACAGAGAAGCCAGCAGAGAAGATTGGTGGGGGAGGACAAATACATCTTAAACTATTACAGCAAAGTTGGCAAGAGCTTGTCTGCCAGAGCCTTTATTAGGATTTGGCCTTGGGAGAGTTCTTCAGTGAAATACTAAAGCATGAAGTTATCCATGGGGTCAAAAGTTGAACAAACTAGACCTAATTCTTACAATGATACTCACAAACACCTTCCTTTGATGCAGACTACTCCAATTAAAAGATTAGCTTTGATCCCTGGATGCTTTAGTTATAATGTTGGCTTTTGAGAAGTTATAAGACTTCTTTTTTTTTTTTTTTTTTAGTAAAACTGACCATTTCTTTAAACTTCCCCTGTTTCTCAGCCTGAAAAGAGCCATGCTTGCTCCTGGAGAAGGGCCAAGCCTGGGAAATTTGTCTGAAAGGAGAAAGTTTTTGGAATTTATGAATAAGCCTAGTGTCTGTGATGGCAAAAAATGCAAAAGCCAAAAACTGAACTAAACAATAAAAGGTGAGAAGTAAAGCACATACTATTTTAGGAGGTATTAAACTAATGTGGGAAATGTGCTAAATAGTTTTCAATAACTGCTCTCACATGGGCTTTACAAGGAACCTGAAGGATGTTTATCCCTCAACACACAGTGAGAACTGGTCACGAATCTGTCTGCTTCATACTACTACCTGACAGATAGTCCCTGCATAAAATCCATGACAAATATGGTAAATGTAATGGAATGGTAAATGTAATGTATGGAAGGAAGTCACTGGAGTATTTCCTAAAGAAGGTTTGCCTGGGCTCATTTGGTCTCCTGGAGCTGAGCTGATATGCCTGGGGAAAGACACATGTGGGCAAACCTGGGTGCAGGGCACCTACAACAGTACAAGTACATAGTCAACTAGTGCCGAAATACTTCTATCACCTACATGAGTAAGACGTAGCGGGACTTAGTTTCTAACCCAGATGTTTACACATCCCATTATGCTCCTGATCTAAGTGCCTAAATACCTTGGAAAATCTGGTCTTTAAGATTTTAAATCCCATGGGGGATCATAATTTTCCCCACAACGTGACAGGCTCAGCTGTCTAACGGTGCAAAGAGTCAGATCCACCCAAAAACTCCCAGCTGGACTGGGGCTTTTCCTATTGCTGACTCGCCTCTCACTCAGCCATGGATGGAGCCAGTCTTGTCCAAAACTCATAGGAAAAACAGGGAGCTGCCCTTCTCACTGTGGGATCTCAGGCCCTGCCAGACACTGGCCACCTGCTAACATTACTGGTGGAAGGATTTTGCTAAGCTCGTCACCACTGTAGGAGTATGGTTGCTCTGCCTTTCTCTCTCCTGGCAGAAGGAAATCACAAGAAGTAAGAATGATTTCTTTAGCTAACTAAGTCAGATCTCATTATTAAATCTGCAATTTTCTGTAAGATTGAAGCAAGCGCCTTACTGCCTGCTTTGGCAGGCATTCATATCTCCCATCAGTGTGATTTCCATGCAGTTTAAATAGAGAATGGCTGAAATGCGCTTCTCCCTCCTAATTTATGCAAATTCCCTTGGGTTTTTTCCTGCCATGTGAAGAGATTTCTGCCTGTTGGGTATGGGAGGATTCACAGCCTGGGCAGGGGGAGGGGAGGGATAGGGCTAGAAGAGAAACTGCAGGCTGATATAAGCAGGTTGGCATCAGGATGTGGGTGACCTTCTCTCAGAGCACTGAAGAGCCCAAAACACAGTCCTGCAGGTGGGGATGGTTCCGGAGCACAACCCACATTCAGACAAGCTAAACATTCCTGCCAGAACAGACAGATGAGCTGAATAAATTCAGCACGTGCTTTAAGTCTTTTGCTCCTAGTGCTGTTTCCCGTGGGAGTCATGGTTAGGAATTTGTTAGCGAAGACTGGTTTTCCCCCCTTGAAAAGCCCTGCGGCTGGTGGGGAGAGCATGCGTCTTTCTGTCCTCTAGTGTAAGTGGTAAAATTAACCACAGCTTTTGAACTACACCCAGATAAAGTGCAGCGAAGCAAGAGGGGACTATGCTGGCCAGCCACCACCCGCCCCACTGACAGCCCCGCATCTCCTGAGTCACTGGCGGGGCCTCAGTGCAGTCGCAGCTGTACCTATGGGACCAGCGGGCCAAATCCAGGGTCCATGGGATGCTGTGCCACGTGCACATGTGGCAGAGAAATCACTCCATAGCTGCTGGTCACACAGGCCTGAACCTCTGCATGGGGATCAGCAGAAGCCTGCCCTGAGGAAAGCAACCAGGCTCGGACCAGAAGTCAAGCGCCCAGCAAGTCCCAGTAATTGGGATTTTATTTCATTATTGGTTTCTGACACATTCTGTTCACATTTCAGCTTGATGGACAGGGAGTGTGTTAATGCAATCACAAGAGAAGCTGATGCACTGACAGGATCCCATGCGGTTGCATCCAGTGAAGGGAAAGCAAGTGAAAAAAGGCAAGATACAGCTGACAGCTAAAACAGTCCTCTAGGAAACAACAAACACAAAAGTAGCAGCCCCCCAAAATAACTAGGTATATCATCATTTTGCATTAATCTGTATTTTTTTAAATTTTATTGACAAGATTTTCACTAGTCACAGTTGAATCTGAGCTTTGCATTCAAGAAAGGAAACGTCTCCATCATCTCCTCTGATGTCACCCCAGAGGGAAGATTAGAAGATTAACTATGTCAGGTGATGCCAATCCAATGGCAGGGAAAATAATTTTCCATGTTTGAAGAGAAAATGGGGGAGAAATTCTGGCTATCTCCAAGAAATGTGAACCTTACCAGTGATAATTGCTGGCTCACAGAGAAAATATTTTATGCAAACGTGCAGATATAGAGTAAATAAAATAAGAAGATCAAAGACTTGGAAGGGGATTTATCTTAAAGAAGAAATGAGTGGATAGTCTGAATCTCAGTGGCATTTTAGTCTCATCTAATTTATAAGCAGTTGCATTCTCTGGGGAGGAGTTATGAAAGGCCATTGAAATTATGTGAGGAAATAGAAAAACTACATCCAAAAGACGAAATTGGCTTTGGAGCTGCAGCAGTGGTTGCTGGCAATGTCTCCTGACACACCGGGTACCAAAATGAGCCTGCCCTAGCGCTCAAGTGAAATGCATTTACACAAGGATGGAGAGAAGGTGAGTGTGACAGCGTGAGCCCAGCTTTCAGCATCTGCTGATAAATGCTAGTGGCTTTTTGCTGGCAGGCTCTGCAGGAGTCGCCCAGCACAGGGGGACCAAGGCTGAAGCTGTTTTCCCATCAATACATGGCAGATTTTCATGCACAGCTGCAATTAGTGTTAATGGGAGTTCCCTCTGCAAATGCTCCAGGTGTTACTGAATAGTCTCCCTGTGACCATAAAAAGACAAGAAAAATTATACGATTCAATCTGATCTTGCTGCTTCTGGTTTTAATGGCACTGTTGCTGTTTATTTCAGTGAGATTAAGACTGAGTCTTGCACTGCTGAGCGTAGCTGCATTTGCTCCGCACAGATCTGGTGGAAAAAAGAGTGTCAAGCCCTGAATGTAAATATTACAGTATCAAGTGGTGGGTTTGAGGAGAAGGTGAGAGTTTTGCAAACCTGATTTGGCAGCTGCAAAAATAACACTCAGGCAAACAGATGGTCTCTGCAATGAGGGAGGTCTTTAAAGGATTCACAAATTAATGAGCTCTGCCAGGTTTTTAGTGGTTCCTACCAAAATTCCTATAAATCAGCCTAACTGGGCAGGGAGGTGGAGAAGAGAGGGATCAATAACTTCCCTAGGCAGCTTGTATATCCAAGATTAGCTGACAAAGAGTTCAGAGCTGAAAAATCCCAAGAGGAATTACAGAGGTACAGTATCGTCCTTTTGGAAGGCAAAAGCCACAGCGTTCGTCATGTACTATCAGTGCTCTGGGGACTAATTGCAGCCATCCGTGATCAAGGATATTGGTTCAGTGATAAAGGAAGGTGAGGTGTCAGACACTCTGAATTATTGGCTCATCCTGGGAACACTGAAATGTGTTTTGAGGGAGTGAAAGCCTCCTCCTTCCACCGCAGGTCAGACAGAGACCACACCTTCACCTACCTTCAGTCTTTATTAAAACCAGACCCAGATAGCACATTACCAATGCAGAATATTTACAACAGCCAAACACAGTCCTACCTTCAAATAAATGACATCTCATTTCCATTCTCGTCTCCAGGACTTTCTCCCTGCTCATTCTTATGTCAAGCATAACAAGATGCTTTCACCAAGTTGAAAATATGTCTCTGGCCAAGGTTAACCACAACAGGTAACGAAAAGATCAGCGTTTCATCCCAAACTGGAACAGGAACACACTATGCTTTTGGAATGACCAACAGCAGAAAGAGAGCACCAAAGGTATCTAATAATCCTCCAGCTGATCATCTGTCCAGCTGATCTTCTCTACCAAAGCAACTGCTGTCTCCACAAAACTGAGCGAAGGTCTGCTATGCTAGGAGACAGAATTAATTAAGGAATTGCTGATGGAATCAGTTGAACAGTGGGAGAAATTAAAGTATCTATGAAGTTTGTAACATGGTGCACTTTACAACGCACTTTCATTTGCTTCTTTGCAAATGTTCGTCACTGGTGTTTGACAGCAGGAATGATCTGGGAGGAGTTTTCATTCTTAGTTGTTTGGAGCCACTTCCATCTTACAATAAGCACAGTCACAATTAACGGAAGTGGTGACCTTGTTGGCAATGTCTGCAAAGAGGACAAGACTCCTTGGGAATAGTGAATAAAGCAGATTATTACCACGTAAGTGACCTCTGTAAATCACATTGGGGGTGAAGCATGTTGCTGGGGCAAAAGGAAAGCTCACTTATGACTGCTTTAATAGCACATAAATAGTAGTTCCAAGCAGTTTTCATTGAAAATAGGAGTGGATTTGGTTTAGATTCTCCAACATTGATGTTTTTCACTACATGCACCTCCAGCTGCCTCAAGGAGAAATTCAAGACCACCTCGGTGTGGTTAGACTCTCAGCTCCAGAGGTGGGAAGCCTGGGCTAAGACGCACAGGGGGGACTGCAGCACCTTGGTGCTGAGCCAGGCAGTGCAGGATGAGGGGTGACAGGCACTCAGAGGCCCGGAAAAATCAAAGTCCCCCACTGCCAGCATGGAGAGGAGGAAATCCTGGAAGGGGGTGAAGTGACTTTCCTAGGGTCACCGCATGAGGCCATGGCACAGTGGTGGGGGAGCCTGGTCCCTGCTCCACAGTGGACAAGGGGCAAACAGGGGAATGCACTAAATCAGGCTGTCAAATTGGAGTGGTGCTTGCAAACAGGAAAGTCTCAATAAAGCTAATTTTCTTCTTATTGTTATCAAATAAAGGAAAGAAAAAAATTTTGTTTCCACTCAATGCTCATGAAAAAATATGAGAAGATTTATTTTTCTTTTTTATTAAAAGTCTCAATGAATGGAAAAATATTTTTGCTCAGCAGGCTGATGGTGTGCCTGGCACTGATCTCTTGGGGTTTTGGTTAGTAACAGCTGCTGCAGGACTGCTGGGTAAGGGGCTTTAAGTATGTGACATCCTTTCATTTAACTGAACCCTCTTCCTCAGTGTGCTGAAGTGATGCAGCTGGTCCAGGCAACCTCTTTGTAACTGCACACTCACCAGCCTGGCTGCACCTGGCTGCATTGCCACAGAGCTGGGGCAGCTTTGTGGCTCGCTTCGAGTCCACCTGGCTGGGGTTGCTCTCTGATAAGCTGTAGTCGCTTCTGTGACTGAAATATCTTATGACTTGTTCTCAAAATACTCAATAGTCCTGCAGCAAGTGCTTCTTTCAATATATGAGCAAATGTCCCAGCCTGCCCTGGGAGCCAGAGATATTCAGGAAGCACAGATCAAATGTTTTCTGCTTTAAAATTGTAAGGACAAGCTTCCTGCAATTTCCTAATTGGATGCATGAACTGCTTCTTCCTTCTCACTCTTCGGTTCTCATCCAGGGCTAATCTGGGGACTAAATTTCTCCCGCTGCCATTTCTGCACACAGGAATTGTACCCTCTCTGCACTGGAGCATTTAGGGGAATCCCAACATTTTCACATGTGGTTAAACAAACCCAAGAGCTCCCATCTCAGGGCAGTGCCAGGGTTGCTGCTGCCTCTCAATCTCCCCCGGGGCTGCTCTTGCATGTCTCAGTGATGCCTTGCTCATATTGTACCTTTGCTCCCCTTCAGCACAAACCCAAGCCAGTATTCTTGCTGTATCCTGCATCCATTCCTCACCTATCACTTTATTAATCTGTAGAAATGACAGGAGTTAGTAGAAGCAGGTGAACACTTGTCTCTGAAACCCTAGGATTCAGCTAACTAACAGGTCTCCACATAAAAACATTGTTATGTTGTGCAGAGCTGAGTCAGATGTGCTGAAATGCCATCCCCAGGCCATCACTGCAGCAGCTAAAGTGGACTAGTCAGGGACCCTGGCATTCTTGAAGTACTGTATCAGTGTATAAGTAGTTACATTTTATCACAAAATTATACTTAAATGTTACAAAACCTTATTGATGATGAGATGTTAAACTTGCATGGAATAGACAAGAAAAGCCCAAAGGCTGCAGAGCTGAGAATCAAACACCATTGATAGTATTTTTCTTTTAATTTAGAAAGCAGCAGAAGCCTAAGAGAAATCTGTCTCACAGCAGAGCCCACATCTAAGGAAATTCCACGTATGGTCAAATGTCAAGTTGTTTCTTTTGCAAAGGGCAATGTGGCAATCGTATTTCCATTTGGAGAGAAGTTTTTTCCTTCAAGCTGAGTTTTTCAGCAGGGGAAGGGGAGGGAGAGAAAGCAAAGTATGCTTTTCCTTTCGGCACACATGCATTCAGAAACCCAGCTGTCATTTTTAAAAGGTTACGGCTCCCTTCCCCACTCCTCCCCATGGGCACAGCCTGGCCAGCCACACCTTCACCACCGGTCCTCCCCTCCTAGGGTCTCTCTTCTTCTTCTGGGAAGCTGCTTGGATTAAAGTGAGCCCTTGGAAAGGCACAGACTGCTGGCACTGAAATAACCAAGACTCACATCCACCCATCTAAAGGCAGAGTTTGGTCCGGTGCTTTCTTGCCAATTTAATGTTCCTTTTCATCGCCATTTCCTCAAGAAACAAGATTTGCACAGTCCCTTTGGTAATAAATCCTCAATCCACTGGCTAGTTCCAAGCAACGACGAGGTCCGAAAGGCATTGAAGTTCCTGCAGTTTCCAGAAGACATCTGGGACTCTGTTAAAGGGGAGAGATTGGACTAGTTTAAGTCTGCCTGACTTGAGACAGGCTGGCAACGTGAACCACAGTCAGTGTGCGTGGCCAGGATGGCCATGCAGCACACACAGAGCCCCAAAGCTGGCGTGCATGTGTCATCTCCATCCCTGCCAGCAGCACAGAAGTGGTTATGGGAGGCAGGAATTGAAAAGGAGAGGCTGGGATGTGAGGCAGTACTGCAGTGGGGGCTGCTGGAGAGGTGCTGGTGGATTGCTGTGATGTGGTGGGGATGCTACAGATAACCAAAGGAGAAAACGGGCGTCACTGCAGCTAGAAAAATAAGGCACACAGAGACAACAAAAAATTCATAGCAAGCTAGCATTTGTTAGTGCCACAGGGGTGCAGGGGCTGGTCCCATCCCCGCAGGCAGCCTGCCCAGGGCCTGCTGCCCACCGACTCCCTGCACCCAGCAGGGCTGTGCTTGGCCTCAAGCCCTGTAGGGGTTTGTTGGGGTTTTTTTGTCCCCATAGTGCTCAACCCTTTCAGAAGGAAGCTGAAAACTCATCTGTTTGTTTCTGGAAGTCACCTTCATCACCTTCACCTTCCTCCCTGTCCTTCCTGCCTCCACTGCCCACACCCCCACCATGCTGCTCAGAGGTGGGAAGTGCAGCTTTCCTGGCTGCAAATCCTCCTCCAGGCTGTTTCACTGCTTCGCCAGGTCATCACCAACCTCAGTGGAGAGCCCCCAGCTCTCCTTTCCATTTCCCCTGCTTGCTGCTATTTATTGCTCAGCTGTATTCGGGGGAGGAATGCAGCCTGTCCCAGGGAAAGGGCTGCTGCTGCTGGGACTCGGCGGGCTAAGTTTAGTTCCTGGCTCCACCAGGGATCGCCTCTGTGACACTAATCCAAAGATTAAATTTCTCCCTGCCTCAGTTTCCCTCTGTAGATAGCAAAGTTTCCCTTTGTAACCTGTCTGGGGCAGAAGCTGTTTTATACTGATTGTTTACACTGTGCCTACCAGGAGCTCCTGCCCTAGCCGAGATCTTGGTGTACTTCTATAATTAGTACATTCGTGTTGTGTTTTCATTAAAGGTCTTGTTACACCTTTGCTATGAAAGACAAAAATACTAACTAGAGCTGCATTATAATTCTTCACGTTATGCTTTTTTATTTCATATGGAGTTCCATTTACATTGTAATTCTCTAACAAATAAAATTACTCTGGGACTGCTTTCATGATTCTAGATATTGATGTGAGAGCTGATGTGGCCACAGAGAGTCTGTCGGTCTTAGAGCCCTTCCCGTAGGTTCCCCAGGAAGAAGTCAGCCTTCGGAGATGTAACCAGAGCTACCATCAGTGTTTTGGAAATGAAGTGACAAGAGTCTATGAGCAACAAGAAAAGAAAACCCACTATTTATGGACTGAAGATTTGGCTTGATGCTGTCTCTTTAAAAAAATCTCTCGAACTATACGTTAAAAAGCAAACCTCTTCTATCACATACATATTTCATCTGCACCTTGGAACTGTAATTAATGGCACAGGAGGCTTCATTTGACAAGCTGTCCTCAGGGCAGACTTTTTACTTCTATCTACATCAACAGCACTCACTACTACTCTTTTCTGTGCTTCATCCCGCTCCTTAGGAGAGAGGCAAGCAGATGTGGGGCTAATCCACGTTTCTCTCTCCATTGATGAATACTTCCCTTAGATACAGTAGGACTAAAGAGAATAATTTTTCAGAGGTGGAAGAAGATGCACTGGGGGACACACAGCAGGAGGTGAAGAGAAAACTCATGTTTGTAAAGCTTGCCTGCTGTGTGAAATAGCCAATGCTAATTCAAACTGAATACGATTGAAATTAAACACCGTGGGCCAATTTAGTCCCTGGTGCAACACCAGTAACCCAAAGGCAGATGATTTGATTTCACTGAACTTATGCCAGGAGTGAACTTGACCCACAGTGTTATGTGGCATCTAACAGTACGGCCAGGAAACCAGAAATATATCACACGCATCCAAACACGGGCGTTATGGTTGTGGCTGGTACTCTAATGCATGTAGCTAGTTGTTAGCTCCTGAGCCCTTGTCATCCCCAATAAATATTTCTGGTGGTCATTTACCTCCATCCTTTTCATAACGATGGTGGTCATTTACCTTCACCTTTATGAAAAGGTTACAGAGCCTCTCCGAAAATATGAGGAACGATAAAGCAATTGGGTTTAGGTACTGGCTAAATAATGGATGATCTGTATTTTTTCCAACCAATTCAAATGGAAAAAAGAAAAAGGAAAAAAAAAGTGATAACCTTTATGCAAGATCTGCCTGATGTAACACATGCTCATAGAATGTGTACTGAATCAATCACAAAGCAAATCAGCTTGCAGCAGGATGGAGATGCACAGACATTAACGCCAAGAAGAACTGAGGTGATATGAACCATAGGATCCCAAAGGCTTTCAGACACCAAGTTACAGATCTTAGGCTATGAGCAGGAAAGAATTTAGGTTTCAATCCTTCCTTGGGCTTTGTAGCATGTAAAAGCTGAGGCTGCTGAGCGCGGTTTCTCTGTTCGAGGGGAGATGCAGCACTGCGGTGTTACCCAGCAGCCCTCTGCAGGGACACGTGCCATCTTGGCAGGGACCATTTCCAGGCTCGGCGCAGACTGTTTGCACAGACTCTGCTCCTGCTCGCTCAGGGGCCGGGCAGCCGCACAGTGCCTGCTTCGGCAGCACTGAAGTCAGTGGGAACTTTGCCATCAGCGCTCAGGGTACCAGGCCAATACCCAATAGTAGGTAATACTTACAGCTTGGTTATAGACCTTGTACTTTCCCCTGAGCACTGTTAATACCCAAAGGTAGAATTTTGTGTTTGGTGTTCTGCCTCTAAGGTTTACTGCCAATCATCTGCATTTGCTCTATATTGAATTATTTCATCTGGAATCTAGCAATAACTAACACTGCTAGCTCTTCCTATCAGTGATCCAGATACATAAAATCTCAGAGGTGGGATGGCTCTGCAAATTCAATCCATTGGATGAGGTTTTTATAAAACCACAGCCAAAACTTGGCTTTTTGTCTGGCTGTGTTTCTAGATTGCATCTGGGTTTAATTTGGCTTTTGTATCTTCCAAACAAGGATTTCATTTTTTCGGGCAATTTATCTACAGCTTGTTATCCACTACCTACATCTCTCTCACTATGTAATATAATACTGCAAGATACTGTTTCATGCTTATGTCTACACACCTAGAAATAGTCCTTTTATGAGTAGCATCATTGAATTTATCAGTATTAAATGTTACAAGATTGGCAGTACACAAGAATGAGGAAAACTACCAAACCTTCAAATTCTGAGACTCCTATAGATACTTGATGTTTCCAAAATTACTCCCAAAACAGGGGCACTAATACAACTGATAAGGTGGCACAGGTTATTAAATCAGTGATGAAAAACACATAAAGGAGACAGACACATCAGTATTGGACATGGGGGTCTTATGAAGCAGAGAGAGAAGTAAGACAGCAGAAAACCATGATTTCAAGATAGAAAAGGCTATTTGGGCTTGGTACCCAAAGCTGCAAGAACTAACAGGGTTGTCCTTCTGGTTAGCTACCACCTGCTGGCAAGAAAAAAAGATGTAGGAAAACAACGAACTGGAGGCAGTCGCCAGCTATAAATATTTTCTTAAGGATTCCAGGTCTTGCATTTTTATAGAGAAGTGGGTGCTGGTTCCCAGGGATGCTGGCCTTGCAGTTGTAGAGGCACGGAGGTCCCTTGCATGGGACACAGAGGGAAAGAGGCCCCTTGAACTGGGCTAGAGTCTCAAGAGAGCCCCAGGGCTGCCATTGCCTCCCCAGGGTTGGCACTGTAGAGTGATTTAGGTGCTCGGTCCGATTCTGGGCAGACCAGAGGTGCTCATACCCAGGAGCATGCTGCCTGCTGCAGGCCTGGAGGGAGCTGGGAAGGAGACCCAGCCAAACCAGGTCCTTTTGCCTTGACTGGCCCTTAGGAAGGCGAGTTATCATTTTGCAATCATGCATTAAAATCTGAGCATCTCTGTGAGTGCAGCATTACCTGTAAAGTTGCCAAAGCCTTGCGAGGCTGAAGTGGATGAGGGAGGGCCAGGACCCACCTTCCTGGTGGCAGCACGGCCCCATGCAACCTTCTGGAGCACGTTCACCATTCAGCCCTACGCTATTGCAGCACAGGCTGCTGAAATGGCAGGACAACAGCTGGATCTGCTCATCTAGTGGGTGCCAGTGACAGTGCCTGTGAATCTGGTGACAGGGCTCAGCTCTCTCCACGTGGGCACCGGATTTCTGTCCCCTCTCACCCTCGCCTTGCTGCGCTCATCCCACCTGCAGTATACGCCACCGCACACTCCTGCTGCGTCTCTATCACAGCACTGGAAAAGAAGAACAGCAATGCCGGTGTGATTAAAGATAATGAGCTGCTGATTAGCTCTGGAGAACACAACTGAAAACATTTCATTTCAATTGCCTTTCTTGTTGAGTTAATTAAAATAAAACACAAAGCTTCTCAGCTGAATCACGATGCCTGCTTGGCTCAAAGTACTTTGACTAAACAGGTTTACAATTAATATTTGTGTTGACTTCCACCTGGCATTAGCATAACAAAAGAGACTAATAGCACCTTTCAGATGATTCCCAGTGATGCGGCTGCTATCTGGACTGTTACCAACATGCTGCTGGAATGCTTGGGCTGCAAGGAAGGTGCAAAACAGTCCTTCTTCCACAAGCGCCTGCGCAGATTTTCCGAAGAAGCAGGCTCATGGGAAATGTCCACTGACCACCTGCTCTGCGGTATTTATATTGAGC
Organism: Morus bassanus; assembly: GCA_031468815.1. Classification (NCBI taxonomy): domain Eukaryota; kingdom Metazoa; phylum Chordata; class Aves; order Suliformes; family Sulidae; genus Morus; species Morus bassanus. The sequence continues at coordinate 14,737,503 of CM062572.1, forward strand.
TTTATACAGTGCTTTAATATCTGTCAGCTGCTTAATGAGACTTTGTTCAGGAAGTCTTTGCCTGTGAAAACTTTGGCTGTAGCGTTAGGGAGAGTATTTTTGACCCCAGACTGGCGGTTCAGAATGTCTGCGGACGTGTTTTAGTCTGAGAGAAGCACTGCAATCAGTAAAGCCATGAAAGCAGAAATAAATTTTCAGATTTTTAAGATGACCCGTTTCTCTATGTATGCCCGAGTTTACAAACCCCTTATAAACCCTGTGGACATATATGACTGCCCTCTCCTGGAAGATGATGGAGTTGCTAGTGCATGTGTTCTTCCAACCAGCTGAATTTCAGACCTCTGGGAATTACACTTTTTGCTATTTTAGAGTCACATCATGTATATTATATGTATATAACACACATATATAATCTATATACTATGTATATAACACACAACTATAATCTATATGCTATGTATGTAACATACACACGCTTACATATGTATGAGACAAAGGCACATATACCTGAAATTTCTGCAACTCTAAGTGCATGGTTATAATTGATTTACCTCTTCTTCATGCAGTAGTTTATAAATATACCTGCTCTTTTTTCAGTTACCAATATTCATCATCATCTTACTAGATTTGCTGAAAAGCATTTTAGCAACCAGTGCAGGTATACCCATCTCTAAGCTACGTTCCCTCTCTCACCTATACATTAATCACAGCGATGACTGTACTGAGTTTAAATGAAGGATACACATAGATTTCTTGTGCTTTTGCAAATTGCCACCTATTTTTTTAGCAGTTTAATCACAAAGCATATATAGAATTTGACTGTCTGTAAAGAATTAGGTAATTAATATAGGGGGTTTTAACCAAAAACAAATGTAATGTTTTTATAAACGTTAATTGAGTGGAGAAAACCGTATTAGTTTCTGACTAAATTCATATTTAAAGAGCTCCTTATAGCAAGGTGGTAAGAGATCACCAAGAGCAGCGAAGTCTTGTACTGGTATTACTAAGCATTATTACTAAGTTTTGCACAGATACGAGCTTTTCTTCTGGGCAACTCAGAAAGTTCCCATCTGAAAATTTCATCTACCAAGGCAGATTTCAAATGCAACCCATAGCACAAAGCTCAATCCTCGCTGAAGTGGCTGCCTGGGCTGCACAAACTGGGGGCTGCTGCCGCTGGGGCAGGCTGGCTGCAGGCGCAGGCTCCCGCTTGCTGGCGACTGATGCTGCCACTGACCGACATTGCTGCCACTGTGCCATGTATTACAGTGCTGCATGGACGAGCTGCAATGCTGCCATCGTTCATTCCCCACTGGGGAGGTGGGGATGCTGCAACTCATGGGATGGGAGAGCGAATGCAGCCCTTGCCCTGCTTCCACCCACACCGCAGCTGTGCCAGGAAACGGTGGGGGCTGATGGTGTGAACATTGCTGAGCTGGGAAGGAGCAGGCAATCACGGTCATACTCTGAGAGCCTGATGGCTGCATTACATAGGACTTCCCCCTATTTTAGTCATCCTCACAGAAAAAAAACCCAACTCTCAACTGTGTGGAAATGTTGTAAGTAGAATATATTAAGCAAAAGAGCCTGTGTAACGGTGCCAGCTCATGGGGTCACATCAGAGATGGTTGGTTAAGGTAACAGGGGAAAAATTGCCATACTCACTTGTGCTGATGTCCAGCTTTTCCCTCTGCAGGCCCAGAAAGACTGAAAAATATCCTATGTCCCACCAAACTGGTGAAAAAGCCAGCGGTGAGTCTCTTGCCAAATCAGGCTAATCTTTCATGCAGATGCAGATGGTCAACAAAAACTAGCATTCTGCTGTAGGTGTGAGGGCTACTCTGCAAAGAGTCACTGGAGTGAGATGGAAATGGGGCAGTTGCCCCTTCTGGGTAATATCACTGGAATCAGCGGTGAAAAAAGGGAACAGGTAGAAATGCACAGTAAGAGCAAAACGGGAGAGCAGACAGATGTAAGCTCCATGAGCTCATTCAGGGTGGAGATGTTGGCCTGCTGGAATATTATTGTCCACTTTATGTCTTGATATTGGAAAGAAATTAACTAAAAGATCCAAGGCAGTTTCGGCACTTGAGCTACTTAATTATGCCTTTTAAAGTTGTCTTCAAAGCCATGGAGTGAAGGATGAATGAAATGCTCTGTGAAGGTCCTTATTAGTCATTCCCTTCTCTGATGACAATAATAATTACATCGTCCTACATCAGAAGGAGTGTTCCTAGCAAATCCCTGTACTCCTTCATAACATTTCCAGCAGGGCAGGCTGAGATAATGATGTGGGTAATTAGGGCTCCGGCTGCAGGGTACAAGAGCCATGGAGGTCAGCCGTGAACGTCCCTCCTGGGCAGAGCATCCCAGCCTCATCTCCAGAGGCTTAGACCAGATGTGAAAATCCTGGGAGTGAGGAGAAGTCCAGCCCAAATGATTTAACTCCTGCTCCTCTGTGTGTGGACTCCAAGGGAATTTCTTTCCTATTGCTGGCTGCAGACAGAATGGTGGATGAGTCCTTTGCTAGATTTTAACCACTAGAAAACATCATTATTATCCTTCGGGCTGTCCTCCTGCATAGCATGCTGCATGACCTACAACGCAAGCTGCTAATACTGAATATCCTGACTCTGCTAAACTTTGAAACCTATCCACTAATGGCTCATGGCAAAAAAGACCCATAAAAAGGCAGTGGTGTCTCAGCAGCACTTTTGTGCCACTGACGTTTCATTTGGCATTTGGCAAAGCAAAACTGCACAGAAAGCGCATCCCGCGAGCATTTGCGCATGTGGCAGCAGCAGCTCTGGCGAGGCAGCACACAAGCAACGGCAGGTTGCAGTGGGACTTCCCCTGGCAGCACCTGACACAGGCATGAATAATGAAGGGAGTCATTAATCATTTACAGAATTGCTGTTCCTGTGGATTCATTGGTGTTAGGGACTCACGCTGAAGTCTTTCTCTTTTGATCCCACTGAGCACTTGCTTTTTGTGTTCGGCAAGGTCACGCTGCCCCTAGGATAGGCAAAGTCTCATCAGGGAGAGGGAGGAGGTTTTGCAGCCCACAGCTCAGCCGCTTCGGCATCCCAGCCTTAGCCCACAAATCACAGCATTGGTCCAAGTACAGACTGGCCGTGAACCCAAAGGGATACGCACTCTTCAAATAACAGAAGGAAGTGGGAAAGGAGGTAAAAAAAGAAAACTTATGTTTAAAAATGTAACTGTCCCTCCATCCATCACCTCTCAGTGCTCTGTCTCCTCAGCGCACCCTTCCCTACTGCCCTCCCAGCATGTCATCTCCCTTCCCTCCATCCCCCATCCCTCTTCTCCACGCCCAGGGCAGGACACGACACCCCAGGCCCCACAGGACACCCCAGCTCCGCCTCAGCCCTCCTTCACATACAGCCCCCTGCACTGGCCTGGGGCCCAGACCGGCAGCCTGTGCTGCCCTCAGCCACCCTGCCTGCTCTGCCTGCGCTCCCTGCTTGTTCTGCCCTGCCTGCCCCGCTCAAAGCTGCCCTGCCTGCCTGCCCTGCCTGCCCCGCTCAACACTGCCCCGCTCAGCACTGCTCCGCTCGGCGCTGCCCCGCTCAGCGCTGCCCTGCCTGCCCCGCTCAGCACTGCCCTGCCTGCCCCGCTCAGCACTGCCCCGCTCAGCACTGCCCCGCTCGGCGCTGCCCCGCTCAGCGCTGCCCTGCCTGCCCCGCTCAGCACTGCCCCGCTCAGCACTGCCCCGCTCAGCACTGCTCCGCTCAGCACTGCCCTGCCTGCCCCGCTCAGCGCTGCCCCGCTCAGCACTGCTCCGCTCAGCACTGCCCTGCCTGCCCCGCTCAGCGCTGCCCCGCTCAGCACTGCTCCGCTCAGCGCTGCCCCGCTCAGCACTGCCCCGCTCAGCACTGCTCCGCTCAGCGCTGCCCCGCTCAGCACTGCCCCGCTCAGCACTGCTCCGCTCAGCACTGCCCTGCCTGCCCCGCTCAGCACTGCTCCGCTCAGCACTGCCCTGCCTGCCCCGCTCAGCACTGCCCCGCTCGGCGCTGCCCCGCTCGGCGCCGCCCCGCCCCGGCGGCAGGCAGGGCCCCTGTGCAGGCAGCTCTGCCTGCACCGCCCGATCCCGGCCACAGGAGGGGAACGCTGCAGCACGCAGCAGGCAGGCGTCCCCGGTTGCTCCTTGCGGAAAGCAGGGGCGGTGCCCCCAGGCCCTTCGCGGCGGCGGGGCACGGCAGGAGGCTGCGGCTGCCCCCCACCACCCCCCCCCCGGCCCCGGAGCCGCCCCGGGCGGGCGCTGCAGGGGAGCGGGGGGTGCCCGGCGGGCCCCGGCGGGGGGGGGGGGGCGGGGGGCAGCCGCCAGCCCGGGCCGGCCCCGCGCGGACCCCCCGATCCCGCGTGGCACACCGGTAAAGATCCTAACAGCTTAATCGTACGGCAATGATTTGCATAAATGGAGGCATACATGTGTCATACAGAGCACGGGACTATCAGGGAGTTAAATGTTTCAGATGCCCAAACATGCAGCAAAGTCAATCACGGCGTCTAGATCTTGCTGTGTTCGCGATAATGCATGCAGGGCTGGGGAAGTGAAAATGTGCTGTGATTTCATGCTCCTGGAGCATTTGTCCAGCTAAGACTCTTCTCCACAGTATCTAAAAAAAATGTCCTCATTAATGTAAATAAAGATGCGTGTCTTTTTTCGTCAGCAGTTCTATTCTAGTTCGAAGATGCTTGGTTTCCATCTGCAGTTTTCCATCTACAGTTCAAGCACAGACATAGTGTGTCTGCTCTGATTACTGCCCAGTTATATGCACATATCTTTCAGTAGCCTAAACAAAGGTTGGGAACCACTGCTTGAAGGCAAATATTGGGCTGGATCCGAAGCTTGCTGAAGTCAATAGGACTCCCACTGGGGTTTTTATCAGGCCTATCATTAATTCCCTAATGAAGTTAGCCATTTATCTTTATTAGATGGACTCTTCAATGAATTGATTTAATCTAGAAGACTTCTCCTCCATGACAGATTTTCAGAGCCCTCTGCACTCCTGCCTCTGCAAGGAGCTTAGCCTGCCCTCCGCCAAGCGTGCTCCGCTTCCTAAGGAGCTAATCAGCCGGTCCATCTCCTCTCAATCAATAAGCGTTTATTCTAATTGAAACCAACATCGACTGGATACCAACCAGGAATGCGAAATGCTCTATAAATAATGTGCATGAGCTGGAGCCTGAGAGCAGGCGGTGGCAGGACTGTCAATGGGAGCGCTAATGGGGGGACATGCCACCCAGCACTCTGTCACTCTCCCAATGCCCTATTTACCGCTCTCACCAGGGAGCTCCCTGTCTCACTTTGATGATGAATTAATTTCCTCTGACGGATCAACCTCCCAGTCCCCCATTGCAACACCTTGCAGAATGCATTGCCTAACGAGAATTGCTCATTAACATATAAATCATGATGTATTTCTTTTTGGCACTCCAGGCAAAACAATGGGCTGAGCGCTCTCCCCTCATCGAGCTTTTCCCTGGAGGGAGAACTTTCATTGATTGCTAAATGGAAGGAGGAAAGAGGGAAATCATTTAATTGTATGACTCCTCTGATGTGCTACTACTTAGACTTTAAGTAAGCATATGACTTCCCCAGCGTGTATGCTGTCTTCATATTTTACTGCAGAATATGGTATGATCCTTCTCTATCATAACCAGTTATGACAGTAGATGTTCAAGTGTTAGTTTGCCAACAATGCCAGGCTCTTCTGAATACCCCACCTGCAATGGGAATAAAGCCTAAATTAACAGATAAGGTGCAAGACCAGAAATCTGTCGTATCTGTCCAATCTTTTGGAGACGGATCTATTTTTTCCGTGCCACAGGGGATATACCCAAGCTGCATAGATACAAGGTGGCTCCAAGTCAGGAACTGAGCAGCCACCACTAGCATAGCTCTGTGCTGAAGTTAATAAACCTTTTTCATAGTCAGCCTGGGAAACACCAGCAAAAATAGCTTCAGGCATTTAGTGTTTTATATCTAGCTCTGCCACAAACTCAGTGGGTGATGGTAGGTGGCTGCCTCAGTTTTTCTGCCTGGCTAGACAAGTTAGGATCATCTGCACTACTAAATTTTCAGTTCCTAGTATTTCACTCACTATAGCAATTAAAGAAAAGGCCCCAAACTCCCCCCTTTTCTCCTTGGTTGGACTATGCAGCAACTCATTTCTGATTGTGGATTTTCATATGGGTATGTCATGGGCCGACAGCAATGTGGCAGCTGTATCTGCCAAATCTGACTTGAAAATAAGGACAGGAAGCATCACTTTGACCACTGAATCAGATGAGGCTGATCTTGGTGAGAGATACACATTGTAGTTCCACTTCAGGCTGTAATAACCCGGCCAGGCAAGGGACCATGCTGGCACCACCCCCAGCAGCAGAAGGAAGGAGCTTGTTGAGCTCTGGGAGCCTGCAGTGCAGCCCCCTTGGAGCATCCTCTTCCTCCTCTGGAGCTGCACCAGAGACGTGGCATGCAGGAGCCAGCAAACCCAATGTCAGCATAGCTTCAGTACCTGAAGAAGTAATGAGCACTATGAGTTAGCTCACTTCGATGAACGGCAAGGAAATCTGTTGACCAAACAGACTCAACCTATCCTGCATGCTCCTCCGACTTCCACATCAGTGGCACAGCCCACATAATCTGTCCTTCCCAGCACTCGCAGGGGAGCCTGTCCTGCGGCATCTCCCATTCCCCAGCATGTCTGGTCAATGAATCAAACTTCCATATGGTGCATTTGGCATGAGGAGCCTGTCTGGAGAGCACAGCAGATGCTCTCTGAGGAACAAGATGTGGTTGCTTCCCACAATACCTCATCCCAGACAGTGCAGCAGAAAGTCTGTGAGTGTCCGCTTTCCATTTCTGCATACACACTTTTTACTGGAGTCTCCATGGTTTCAGGGAAGCTGCAGAGAGGACCTCATATACCTGAAATATTGACCTAGCCCAGGACCTGAGGCCAAGACGAGAAGCATTTCTGAGAGTCTGACCAGCCCCGGCGGGGATCTACAACAGCAATTCCCACCACATCCTTCCAGCTGGCAATACACCACCCCCTGAGCTCAGGCAGCCCAGCCTCTCCCCAACGCATTGCCAGTGCTGCCCGTCCCGTCCCTGCCTCTCCTGCCTCCTCCCAGCCCCAGCTCCTGCTCCACAGCAGTGCTTCCTCCACATGCCACCCTACCTGTGCTCCTCAGGTTGAGGATAAATGCAGTTAAATCAGCACAGATACCACCATCTTTTCTTCTCCCACCTTTTCCAGGTAACTTTCTAATTTCACACTAATATCCATTGAGAATTTAATTTTTGCCAGTTTTAACGGAAATAATAAGAACAGTTTCACTGTTGCAAATTTGCCTTTTTGCTGTCCTACTTTCTGCCAATGCTAGGCAGCAGCTTACTTCGCCTACCTGTAAATCAAACACTAAATGCAGCCTCCCAAGTTAAACATGCACAAGCCAGCTAACCCTCCCTTCAACCTTCTGTTTACCATCCATTTCCAACCTTACGCAGGATCTAAAGCAGGGATACATTTTTCTTCTTGTTTTGTATTTACATTAGCGAGATTGGTATCGGTTTAATTAAATCAGCTTAAAATCCGTTCATAGCAGGCACTATTTTCCTTGTGTAGACAACAGCAGAGCACGGAGCCAGCATAGCTCCACCCAGCTCTGCGGAGGTGGGACTGAGCCAGCCCAGCAAGGAGGGGAGCCCAAAGCGATGCAGCTTGGGGTGATCACCTCCGCCAGTGGTGACAGAAGGAAAGCCTGGAAATTCCAGCAAGTCTTCTTGGAAGTTGTCCTAAAAGGTGTCCTTTGTTAACACGAAGGAGACATTAAAATTTTTCATTGCCACTGAAAGGAAGCCTGGTGTCATTACTGCAAGGCGGGCTATAAAATAGGAATAGTTTGTTTGCTGAGGCACACAAGGCAAGTTCTTCCTAAACCCTGGTGCCTTTTTGCAGTGTATGCATCACCAACACCCATTTCTCTCACTTGCATGGAGCACTATTTTCAGTTTTACAGCTTTTTTGAGGTGCTGTTCACTTACCAGCCAGGTCTTAGCTGGTGCACCAGCATTAGTCCACAGCTGTCCTGGCACTACCTGGTGATCTAGTTCTTTTTTTTTTTCATTTTGTTTTTCAGAAAATACTAGAAGGACCGGGAGTTCTGCTTGTTTAAACTGCTGAATATTTCCTTCACAGTTTTTAGCTGCGGGCTTGAGTCATGGCTGCGGATTTTCTTCTACTGACTCAGATGAGGGGAAGAATTCATCTCCGGTAGAAGGCTGCGAGATCAAAATGATTTACACCTGTCATGCGTTTATCCCTTTAAAATTTACTGTGCGTCACACAGACCCAAATTGTAAATGTCTTGCAAGGAAATTAAATCCACTGTGAGTGACTTTGAACACGCCGATTCTCTGGGGAGCCTTAGCCACTCTGAGCGCTGGGACCAGCTTTGGGAAGGAGCCTCATGGTGACAAAACAGCCCACCAGCTGCCACCAGCTGAGGTGACCAAGGAGTGGAAAAAGTCCAAAGGAGGCCTGTGATTGGGGAAGCCAGATGCCTGGCTCTTTCCACCAAGCACAAGGACTCGTGGAGAGCATAGCCCTTGCTCAGAAGAAAGCTTTCGGCAATGCATAGCAATGCAACAACTGGTGCATGAAGCATCCAAGGGCACATGGGATCTCCTCCAGGGCCTCACCAAGGACAGTACCCCTTCCCCAACAGCCATCACCTCAGCCGGGCTGAGCCCCTGCACAGCTGGGGAAGCATCTCTGCCTTTGCTGCTGTTGTGGGAGAGCAGATTGTTGCCATCAGGCCACGAGTGATTGCAGAAAAGATGCATGCATCTCCTTATAGTTGGGGTCATGCAAAATATTTAGCACTTCCATTAACCCTGCCTTCCTCACTGGGCTTTCAAAATACAAGTTAATGGGTCTGCAGAATTCCTTTGTGCAGTATTACAGCTAATGATTTTGGGTTTTCTGAGGCTGAGTGTTTTACTAGTAGTACCCTGAATAGCGCAAGCTGTGGTTACACAATAGCTAAGCATCTCTAACCAGGTGTTTCATCTGGTGTGCTTTCCCAGTCCCTCCTGCACGCCTGGTTGCTGGCACTGATGCTTATCTGACCATGGGGTAAGTCAGCTCAGGAAACTAAACTGGCAGAAAACTGAGCTGGCAAAAAAAGATAATTTCTTTCTGCCAAGTAAGCTCCTGTGCTGGCTCATTGCAGGGTCAGGGAAATGGGAGTGCCCCCAGGGCGTGGAGGAGGTATCTTCATTCAGGGAGACGGTGACTGTACCAGCAGTTACTGAGGTCATTTTAAAGTGGTGTGGTGCTCTGTTGCCCTACTGTATAAAAGGACAACTAGACATCAGAGTCCATGCATTGTGATGGAGTACCCCACATGTTAAAATTTGAGGTCTTCCTTAAAATTCCTTGTAGAAGAGAGCTTGCATGCGCACTTGTGTTGTTCAGATTACGTTTGTGAATAGGTTTCCTAGGGAGGTTGTGGAGCCTCCCTCCTTGGAGATATTCATCCTGTGCAACTGGCTGTAGGTGGCCCTGCTTGAGCAGGGAGGTTGGACAAGATGACCTCCAGAGGCCCCTTCCAACCTCAACCATTCTGTGATTCTGTGATTCTGTGTTCAAGTCCCATTAAATATAGTTCAGAAGCAGGTGTAAGCACAGGAACATCAGGGCGGAAGGCCAGAGCTGCCAGGGTGGAGAGTCAGAGTGCAGTTTCTTAATTAACATGAGTCAGCCTCAGTCTGCACTGGTGATTGACGGAAAAGCGGGTTTTGTGGAGCTCCCTGGTTCTCAGCCATGTTCTCACTGGCTCCCTGGTCTCCTGACCACACTCATGCAATCACATGCTCCACATCGGGGAGCTCCCCTGACTTAAAACTAATATATTTTTCGGTTGGTTTCTGGCTGGCTGTGGAGCAGCCCCGTTGTAGGTGATGGTGCAAGGGAAGTGGTGGGAAGGCTTTTCCAGAAACACGGACTGGCATTTGCTTAAGTAGAGCATGAAACCACGTGGGCAATGGTGCTGTACCATGTGCCCTGAGCCACCCCTGCTGCAGCTCTGCCCTTCCTCCTGTCCTTTCCATGTCCTCCTGCCCCTTCTCCAGCCTTTCTTTGCTCATATATGCTAAACCCTCAGCAACCTCCCTCCTCCTCTGGCACTTACCTAACCAACTTTTTCTCGCTAACCTCGCATACTTATTTTCATTTCTTTGCCCAGAACGTTTTCTGCCATTTTAGTGAGTGAAATTGGTTTTCCAGGTAGCAGGAGCTCAAGGTACCTGGCAGAAGTATGGAGGCAGGAGCAGGGAAGGAGATCATGAGACCCTTTGACAGTGGTGAGATGCTGCTTTGGCGTGGCAGAGCCAGAGTCAGACGCTCCTGTTTGTTCTTACTCTCCGATTTAATTATTTGCGTTCTTCCCTGCACTTTACTGATAAAAATGGAGGTTTTTAAAAGGGTATTTGAACTGCGCTTGTAAATGTAATCACATACATTTTTGTTTTCCCAGCCACTGAGCCAATCCATTTAACAGCTCACTAGCCCAAAAGGAAAGCTATTATACGGCTGGAGTGTGGATAAATAGTGAGTTGATAGCAGGGTTGAGATGCAAATCTATAGATAACATTTGACTTCAGGGGAAGAGGCTCTCAGAAGTCCTAACGCCCTGCTGTACAGTACCTCAGGAGCAACCCTGGAAGAGCAGAGAGAAGAGCCAGCAGGCTGACAGGCAGCCCCTTCTCATCCCTGTCCTCATGTTTAAATGCAAACAAATGCCGAGAATAGAAAGCAGAGAATTATTAAAATATCTATATTCCTGCCATTCCCTGCATGTGATTAATCCTCTTTTCCTCTAGCAGAGAATATATTAGTGAGAGTAGGCTCATAATACAGAGGCATCTGGCTGAGACTAGAAAGAGCAGCATGCTTATGTATTATTAATGCTTTAGAAAAAACCAGACTTCCGTGGCCTGACTGTATATATTGCATCAGGGTGGAATGGCCTTTATAGGATAATTAGCACTGATAGCTGGCCCATTTTGCTTATCTTTTGCAATAGAATAATCTCCAGGATGAGGCATGTTTATTTTGTCCAACAGCAAAAGAGATTATGATTTGAACTAGCTTTTAATGGGCACTTAGTGCCCAGCACTACTTTATTCTTAAAAGACAGAACATGATCTGGGAAGCAGCACAGGGCAAGCATAATAGGGAAAATGCAAATCTCCACCTTAGCAAACCTGTAATGATAAACCAGGTCTTTAGGGATCCTTGGTTATCCGGGAGCAACAGCAGTGCTGCAGTCTCACCAGTGAAATGGGAAATGTTTGAAGGGAACACAAAAATATAGTGGGGCTTTCCTAGGCATAACTTTGGCACAGAGGAGCTGCATTTCTTTAACTAGTTTATATCTTGACAAATACAGTATGACACAAGAAAGCTAAAAACCCAAAGCTAGTGCAGTAGGGCAGCAGGCTGTGGGGGCTGCCCAGGTATGAGACGTAATACTCAGGTTTGTCTTCCAGCTTTGTCTCCCATTGATTTATCCATTGGAAGGTGGTTAAATCAGCAAGAACTGGAGGAGGCCCTAATCTTGGGAAGATAGAGCTACATTCATTTGTGCACTGCTCCTTTTCAAAGGATGAAGTGACTCCGTGAATATCTAGCTCATAAATCAAGGGGGCAAGGAGACAGCCTGGCTCCCCTCTCCTTAGCCTCTGACATGAAGACCTCATCTCAGCAGAAGGACAGAGTCACATTTCCAGCAGCACACGGAGTGCACCAGCCATACCTCTTAGCTTACACGGCCGAATATTGGCACCAGGCTTCTTGAGCAGGATTCATTTCACGTGTCTGTGTCTGAATTGATCACCCCAGGCTACTTCTATAATCAATAGGCGCTTTGAGGATGTAATTAATCCTGTGCAGGAGTAGATATCTAACAGAGGTCAAATGCATTGCCCCAGAAAGGGCCTGTTTCTGTCTGTTGATTACAAAGAGAGCTGAGATAGCTCCCTCCTCTGTAGCTGCCCGTGAAACACTGGATGGGACCTCAGCCCCATGGCAGAGGTGGCTGGGCACAGCATCCTGGGTGCTGAAGCAATAGGAGAACATGCATGAAATAGGATTTCTTGACTAGGTTGCAGCAAGATGCACTCTTCCAGCACAAACTGCTACCTGGCCAGCTTAAGAAACAGCCTCCTCCAGAGGTGACTAATGCACGGGCACCAATCTGCCACGCAGAGCTGCGGCAGGTCAAGGCAGCGTGGAGCTGCTGTGCTCATCCAAGGAATGTGCAAACGTGCAGTGACTCCAGCCGGGCTGGGGACGGGTTGGGGTGGCTGTGCAGACATCAACTTGCTCCCAGGACCATGTGGGGCAGCTATGCCACACTCCATGGTGGAGCTAAAATCTGGGCAAATCTTTGTCTTTTGGAAAGACATCTTTCTGGAAAGCCAACAGTAAAACAAGTTAGTCAGAAGCCTGCCACTTTTCAAGCCCCCAGGCATGGTGCAGCTTGACAGTGGCTCCCAGACAGAGCCAAACAGTCACATCCACCCTGCTGACCCCCCTGGGGAAGGCACAAGATCCCCCTGTAGCTGCGGGAAGTGTTGAGGCAAAAACCCACAGCGCGAGATTCACACCCAGCGTGTGAGACTTGACGGGTCTGTCACTGCAGAGCCAGACTCCGTCCCCCGGCAAATATGGATGACAAAGGGGTAGATACTGCCAGACTGTTTGGCCTTGCTGTCGCTGCAATGGCAATGACACTCAGCTCGAAACCCGGCAGCTCTGGAAAAGGAGTCCCAGTTCTTTGTCCTGCCTGCAGGACTGCAGCTCTCCTGAGAATGCACGAGACCATCTGGGTTTCTCGGTGATATTTCCTGTCCCAAGGGAAAGGAGAAGCCCCAGAAATCCTGTTTTCACAACACGTTTGAGACAAGTTAGCACCTCTCTGGTTGGGAGAGTCCGAATATTCAGGCCACACTTCTGAAGTGTTTTGACCCCCCCCCTCAGCTGGCATGGTCCTACCTGCCTCCTTCCCCCCTCTTCAGAGCCCTCTTTTTCTCAGAGCCAGGAAGGAGAGCAGTTTGCCTTGGCAAATAGCTTGCTATGAAAATGATGAATTCAAGAGCACGTGGAGCTTGTGGTTGAAAAGAAACCGTCTGATCAGCAGAACTCTTCTCCCTCAGCTTGTAAGGACAGATTCAGTCTCAAGGCCAAGCTGCCATGTGGTTATAAAATAGAAGCAGGCCTTGTAAGAACCGATCTAACTTTCTTCAATTGTCTGTGCATCTTTAATCATGTTCACCACTTAAAAAACAGCGGAGCTGGCAGCTGATAATTAGGCTGAGCCTGCAGCAGCATGGCCAGTGGCCAGATCACATGGCTCCTTTCATCTGCATATTTATGCATTTAAAGGAGAGGAAAACTTTCATAACATTTTAATAACTAGGTTCTTCTGAGTCCATAAATCCAGTCCTCCAGGCTTAGCTTACATGCTCTTTCTGATCTTACATAAGTGGAAGAGGGTGGGGTGCTTTGTTTGTTCTCCCCATTGTTTTCCTGTGCATGAATGTGCAAAGCCCATCTTCTCAAGTTCAGGGTCCTCTGGAGGATGGGAGGGTCAGGCAAGGTAAAACTGCATTTCTAAGGATGAAGGTACAACTTTGATTTGGTTCCTGGCATGGGAACAATTCCCCTTTCCCAAGATAGCTCATCTACAGACTGGCAGGACTGAAGCTCCTTTGCTAAACAATGCCTCCAAACAAAGAACCCGTGATATCTGTATTCAAAACAGAGGTTGCAGTGCACATTGGCCTTTGCCTCTCTTAGGAAATCACTTCAGATCCAGCCCTGGGGCGGCAATGCTTCAGACCATGGGCTGAAAGATGTCAAAACGCGGGGAGCTGGTCCCAGTTTGGGTCTGTAGGTGCTGGAGCTCTGCCTCCACTCACACTGCCAGAGACAGCAACGGGTGGGCAGCCTCCCCCCACGCAGTGCCTCCAACCTCCTCCCACAGGCAGGCACAGTCCGGCAGTGCCTGACTGCTGCCAGCCTGCTGCACAGCTCTGCACTGGCCACCGGCCACCGCCTTATCTCCTGGTGGGGCAGTGTCAGAGTGATGCTGCAAGGGGCTGTGACAAGGGGGACACTGTCTCCATCTCCCCTGCCTATGGGTAGCATCTCCCTTGACAGCCTTGGTGACATCCTGCAGGGTCCTTCGCTGTGAGGCTTTGCAGACCATCCTGCCTCTCCCTGGCAGCATCACCCGGCATGTGCTCGTGGGCTTTTCCATTAGCGCTGAATGACAGCTGCTATCAGCGGGAAAACAGAGAAGGTGAGAATGAGAGCCTAATCCTTATGCTCCCACATTATCTTAGTAAGATGGAGGAAGCACTGTTAAAATAACACATCACTGATTTCTTTCAAAGATTAAGCACTTGCTTAAAATAAAATAAAACCTATTTAATGAAATGTAGTCCTTAAACACTAGTACATTTTTATTTTAAAGGAAAACTTAGTTATTCTGTGCTGGAAGCAGCTTCTACCTAAGATTTCCTGGGTGGAGCAAAGAATATTTTTCTGATTTATAAGGGTCTCGGTAGAGGCTTTAATTGTTGTTACCATACAGCAAGCAAACAAACAAGCCAATTGCAATGATTAGGCCATTTCCAGAGTATGTCTTGAACTGGCCTTTAGCTGTGCCAGTAAAACTTTGGGGTTTGACACTGCTCTAGAGTGAATTCAGGCTGGTGCAGCTGCTTTGTTTCAGAGGTAATGTTAATGATCATAGTCATGTAGCAATAGTTCTGCTAGACAAAGTAAAATAGTCAAGCCCTGAAAAATGCAAACTGTGGCATTAACCTCACTGGGAGGGACAGTGAATTGTTTCTTGTGTATTTAAAGAATCAGAAGAAACAAACAAGGGCATGATTAATTAGGAGAGGGAGTTCACGACTCCCTCCCCGAACAAATGAGGAAGAGCACTGGACGAGTCACAGCAACAATGCTGCAATGTTTCTTGGCATTTTCCATCTGAGGTCTGAGAGAATTTCCTTTGCACCCAAGTGTCCCCAAGACATTCACACCACCTCTCTGGCTACCCAATGTGATGATTAACTTGTGTCCCCAGGTTTCATTATCAAGCTTTTAATCTAAGCCTGAACTCTCTGATCTGTCATCTGAAGCAGTGAGGGAATTTGCAGCAGGGTTTTTCCCAGCAGAGAAAAACAGTTCACTTGCTAAAGACGTTATGCGGGAGATATAACTTACAGATACAAGAATTTGGAAATTTGGGTGTTCATTTTGTAGCTTTGGGGGGAGGCTCATTTTTTACTTCATTTTGAGGCTGGATCTTACATTTCCAGTACTGTAAGTACGGCAATAGATTTCAGCCACAAAGTCCGCAAGAGACTTCCATTGATTTTGATGAGGTTTGAGGATAAATACTGATAAACATAATATAATGTAGGAATTTGCATTTTCTTAAGCCTTGTCTAGACTTGGATTTGGAAGGTGTGATGCACCATGTGAACACAATGTAGTTAAGGCACTGTGGTTTTAACACACAGCTTTAACCCTGGTTGTTTGCAGGAGGCTATTACTACACTGTATTTAGCACTTGCTAATCTAGAAATCATCGATGGTAAATGAAAAGAGAGGTCACAAATCAAAGGCAGGCTGATCTTGTGGTTACACCTTTCAGATGTGGCCTCCTGCTACAGGCAGGGCTATTTCACCTCTGACAGTACAGAACTAAGGGCTCCCCAGCCGTACCACCACGTGGGTGCTGGCTGCGAGGGTAAGAGGCTGTGGGGCTGTATATGAATGTTGGGGGGGTCTGCAGGGAGATAAGGAGTAGGTGGGCTGGGATGGCACATGGGGAGTGGGGGGTGAGTAAATGACAGGAGTGCGAGACATGAGCGTGCAGCCATCAGGTGTAGATTTGGGGGTGTGGGAGGTTAGTGGTTATGGTAGTTGGGAGTGGGTGAGGATAGGGCAGCTGTGGTGGTGGGTGCAGTGCAGGGACATAACTTGGTGCCCAGCAAGGGCAAGCATATATTTCTTAAAAAGCCATCAGCATCTCGATCTCCTCCAAAGCTGCGTTGAGAAATCTCCCCTACCAATAAACCCAGCACTTTTGTCATCTGGGTGGGCCAGTCAGAAGGGCTGAGGGTCCGAAGGCTCCAAAGCACAAGCTGTTGCCTGGAGCTCTCACACAGAGCCTGGAGCTGAATTTCAAGCAGAGGAGTTCTGCAGCCATTCCCTCTGGCTATCACCCCTTCTTGCTGCACCCAGACCTGTTTGGTATAACCTGACACATTTTCCCATTAACCAAGAACTATCATTCAGGGCAAATCCACCATCCTGGACTAAGTACGTGCTGCAGAGGAGGCAGAGGGGCTTATGGTTGCCTCTCATACAAAATTCTCTTCTGCAAATTTTCCTTTACCACCACTGTCTCCACATTGCTATTGGTGGCTCTTTGGTACGCTGGGACAATGGAACCAAGGAGAATGCTGCAAGTGCTATGGTTAGGGGGGGAGATTCACTCTGAAGTCCTACCAGGCCATTGTGATGGGCTATTCTGGATACTGGAGTTACACTTCATTAATTCCTCAAACCAGACCCCAAACCAGCTCTTTCAACCCAGCAGGACCAAAGTGCTCTGACTTCTAGCCACGAACATCAGTGCTTGGTACACGATGTATAGGAGACCACAGAGAAATTAATGTTAACCCAGATGTGTGATTTAGGCCTTCAGCTGCCTGTGATAAATTCCTATTTTTATCAAATGCTCCAAACCAGCCTGAAAGTTCATCTATTTGAATGCTGCTTAGAACATCACTGACCTTTGTAAAATATATCATATAAGAACACAGGTATGACTTTCATTTTTATTTGAACCTTGTCTGATGCACAAGGAGTTACTTTTTCTTTACTGGGCTCTGTTCCCCTCGCTCCACTCCTCAATCCATCATGAAGTCACCAGTCATGTAAACGCCTGTGCAAACATACTGCACGTGAGTCATGCGGCATCTGTTGCTATTTATTAAACTGTGGCTTATATCTTCGGAATATGGTATTATCCTTTATGGATGTGGCTTTATCTCTGTTATTACAATATGGAATTAATTAAGAATATTAAAGTTTCTGTTTAAAAAAAATTGTATTCCTAACTTTTATCTATGGAGGCAACATTTCCATATCCATTATCCTCTAATGGCAGTGTCCTTTGGGAAGAAGTGATAGACACATTTAGGTAAATATTGTTCCTCCAGCACACATGGTTTCCATTGTAATCAATCCCCTGCTGTTTCCTTCCAAGCACTTTCCTCTGTTACATATTCCACAATGGTGGCTGAAATACTGATCAGCGATAGCAGAGACAAATTGACTCCAGCAACTGGGAGTTTTAAGGGCAACAAGTGTTTATATCTGAGTTTTGCAGGCACCGTAGTACTGAAATACAGTTTTTAGGTGTGCACTGAAATTTTCTCTGGCATTGAAATTCTAAAGCTGCTTGAGGCAGTTATCATCTAATAAAAGGACAGAATGCATAAAGACTGACTGAGATGGAACATAAAGATAGTGCACTACAAAACAGCCACATGGGCCTAATGATGTAGAAAAGACGCTTGCTCCAATAGCCTCCCCTTCAGGCTGTGAGCAGCTTGGGTGCTCCACGCAGACCTGGCACAGAAGCTGCACCTGAGCCACTCGCAAGCTGCCTGAAGCTTAGGGGTCACAAGCTGCATACTGGAGGCTAGCAGAGAATTAATTCTACATGTTTTTAAAGTGGCACAACCATCAGAAAAGGTTTCTTAGCAGATGATAACAGCAAGAAGCTCGGAAAAAGCAGGGTGGGAACCGCTTTTTCAAGTGACTGTGTTTCCTCAAAGGCATGTCAAGCTATAGCTCTTGATGTAGTGGGGTGATAAAACATTTTCCCTCCCTGTGCCTCACCCAGCATATGCTGGGCACCACTGGACTGCAGTGGGATGTCACCCCAAATCAGACAGAAGCCGGCATGCCCAGCAGGTGTTACATGCCATGGGGAGCTGCACAGAGGTACGAGGAGAATCGGTGCATACAGTTTTACCAGCATATTTGTGGCATCTTCTAAGTCTCTAGCACGTGAACAGAATTGGATGTGAATGTATGCCTGTGCCCTAGCTGTTTGTCTGTGCTAGTGTGATGAATGTGCTCATGGGGATCCAGGCTTTAAGAATGCACCTTCTCATTTGCAGAGGGTGCACTAAATGTCCTACAAAAGCCACTCACTGTGGCAACAGCAGATTGAGCATTGGAATTCTTTGAAGCCTGACTTCCCTTTTTATTGATTTTTTTATTATTATTATTTATTAAGCATCATGTGCTCAAAACTTTCAAGGCAGGATGTTATGGTCTCTGCTCCAGGCTCTAACTGCAGGTTTGATGCTGGGAGCTGCATTTATACAAGTGACACTTCCACACCCTGCACCATCTGCCGAGGGGCTGGACCTGACTGCCTGGCAGACAATCATGCAATGAAAGCTTCATGGAAAAAATCTGCAATGTGAAAGGAGCATCGCATGACTAAAATACACAATGCTTTTTTACCAGGAGAGATTTCCAGGATGGGAAGAACTTTCTAACGCAAACTGGAATCACTTCAACTTCTGCATTCTCGTTCTGTTTCTTCCTCTCTGAAATGACCCCGGGCTGGCCCTTGCCCTTGCTTTGGGGAATGTACTTCTGATTTGTATCTCAGGAGGCTGAGAGATATGGAATAAACTCTCATTATCTCTTGCTAATGTAAAGCACCACACAGCAGATGCCTGAAGCCCTGCTCAGTGGGGTCGATGTAAAACAATAGCGGACCCCTGGCAGGACCTTTCCTTCAACTTCCACAGAACCCACTGTAATGGAGAGAGCGGTCTGTGGCTGTCCATTTAAAAAGCCTTGCCTTCACAAAGCCTGCAGCAATGGGGCTGTCACTAGGAAGAGCCTTCTTGTTGTGCTAACTAGGAGTTCTCATTAATTGGTATCACTATCAGAGTCCTGGAGCCACAGTGTAAGCAGCAGGGGTTATAGTGCATGAGAAAGCCCCCATGTAATGGCATTGCTGTGGGTTAATAGAGTACTAATAAGCTGAAAGGTAAGATCCTGCACTAGGAAACACAGGACCAGATCATGAAAAACACAGCACAACCCCAGGCAAGGGCTCAGGCATCTTTAGTCAGGGGTATGCCAGCTGCTACAGGGACTTGCACAGAAATAGCCACCCCATGGTAGACTACAAGGAGTCAATGGCACTGTCCCGAGAGCCATCATTTCCACACAACAGTGTGGGCCAAGAGGAAAACTCAATGCAGCATCGCACAGAGGCTGCAGCGCAGCTCTCCTGCACAAGGCCAAGGACCTTCCCTTGTGGGGAGACTTGGGCTTTTGAAGTGTTTTGTAGCTTTTCGTGCTACAGAAGAAGAGGTACCGTATGATCACTGCATCCAGGCAGGAGTGCCACCCCTGGGAGTGGCACATTATGTTGCCAGCTCTTACAGCCTGAAATTATACTAACCCCCACTTATTTTTCAGAGGCTACATCTACATTTTTAGTGAAGGGCAGATGCAGGAGGCTCTTGGGACCAGACTATCTCTTCAACACCTGTGAGCCTGCAAGCGCAGCCACAGTGTCCTCCAGGACCTAAGTGTCCAAGGGGCTCGGGCACATCCGTACACTGCTGAGACCACTCACAGGTTGTCCTCAGGAGTGGGTGATGATGCTAGGTGAGCTGAAGGTGGGGAACACTTGCATTTGTTCATTTGGTTGCAGTAAAGACAGACAATTAAAAAGAAAACCTTTTCACAGCATGCTTAGAATAAACATAGCCATTCTTTATCATACAGAATAACGCCTTATACATAAATAATTTTAATGTCTCGCTCTTTCATGGAAAGTAACAGAGAAAAACCTTCAAGGTTGATACATGGGAGCTGGCATTACAAATCACATAGGGTCAAACCTAAATCCTGCAACCAAACATCCTGGCATTTGGTTCCAGAGTTGATCTATACACTGCCTCCCTCCCCTGCCCTGGAAGGAACTGAATCAGGACCCTCCGTGGAAGACCATCCCCATCATCAACCTCTGGTTATGGATCCCAACCCTGCAATCTCGGCCCCATCACTGAAATCCAGTCCTTTACATTTGCAGTGGTACGAAATCCTGGTTGGCAGCTGCACAAGGAGCTGTTGCCTTCTCCAAGGTGCGTTATCCATAGGTTTTTGGAGGTGACTGAACTAACTAAGCCTACCCAAGCTGGATCCCTTGCAGCTATTTCTATTTCTCAGCTGACAAGCTGGTTACGAAAGCAGCAAGGCTAGGTATTGCACAGTCTAGCGACACTTGACTAAAATTGGGAGCGTTTATGCGGAACAGCAGTGTGGGAACAGATAAGGAAGCTAGCAGGACTGCAATGAGAAATCTGAGCTTTGATCAAGGAGACAGCAGCATCTGACTCTGAGCTGGCAAGGAGATCCCATCCCAAAGCAGAATAAAATGTGTCATTCTCTTCAGCAGATGAAATTCTTCCCAGTGGTTTGTTCCTCCCAGGATCATATTATGTGATCTCATTGTCTTTAAAGTCTTTCCCCTGAGGAAGCCGATCGTTTAATATAGACTACAGCGTTAGCATCCGGTATTAAACCAGTCGGGCTACTTTGAAACAAGGCGAGTGGGCGTCCTGGAAAGGAAATAAAAATGCAAGTTTAACAGAGGAGATAGGTTCACCTTGACCCATGCTATTTATTGCAAGAGACACAGGAACACACTGCTTGCTCAATGGAGCGTCACTCCACCCTGCCATAGATGTGTTTTACACTCCCAGTAAACTCCAGATGCTCACCAAGTGTGCACAAGGAATGCAAAATCGGGCCCCAGAGGCTTTTACATCTTGCTTTGCTTTACAGAGTTGCCTTAAGAGGGACTAGCATGTTCCCACAGCCCTCATTAATCCAAACGGCAAAGTTAGGCACTCTGCATTTCAGCCACACACTTTTGGCATCTTTGGCTGCAAAGATGCACTTTAAAAATGTGAGGAAGAAAAATTTCAGTAAGGGAAATGCTAACAGACTGCAGGCACAGTGCAGGATGGCAGGGATTAGCATCCGAGCCAGGCGCTGCAGAAAGGGTCTTCTGTCCTGCGTGCTGCTGCTTCTGCATCCCCACCACTGTTTTAAGCGGGGTTCCTTACAGCCAGGCACCGAACACAGCAACTAACAGCCGCCCTGTGAGGAAGCCAGAAGTGATGCATTAGGCACAACTCATACAATCCATTGCTGGTGTGAAACCGGCTCGAAGAGATTTATGTTGCATCAGTGTAAGCACTCTTATGTCACTAGTTTGCCACATGCCAATTGCACATAAACCCCTGGAAGAGCTGCGTTTTTGGTAGTTTTGGGATTTTTTTTAATATGTCATGTGAGCCGACAAGATGCAATTCTTCAGCACCATTGCTGAAAACACTCGTTTACCTCATTTAGTGTTTCACTTCATAATTAACAATTTAGCCCACGATTTAAGTGTCAGCTAAATGAGGTAGTTTATAATAATTCTGAAAACATGCTAACCGTAAGAGGCTATAATCAGAGCTAATTACAGGGGCATTTTGAAAATCCATTGGTTTGGGGCTTTAGTTTTGATAAAGGGGATAACAACTTGTAAGCTATGATTTTTTTTAATTATAACAATAGCAACCACCTTCTTTTACATAGCTTCTTTCATCTCTAAAAACCCCACAGCTTTTTGCAAGCTACACATACCACAGGAATTGTTTAGCCTAACACCAAAGTGAAGCCATCTCTGCATGAAATAAGTAACTGTTTAACAATACCTAGCAGTCCTGTGCAAAATTTGTAGAAGAAAGAATCTGCAGAAGAAGAATATAATTTCCCTTCTGTGTCCCAACAAATACTCAGGCGATCCTTGGACGCCCACCGCAGCAGCCATCTAATCTTGAGAATAAGAAAGGCAGCTTTTATATGCACCCATAGACTCAAGGCACTACAGAGGAGGGCAACAGCATCATCCCCACTTGCAGCCAAGGAAGCAGGGGCACCACGTGGCAGCATCCTGTCACATCTGCCCAAGCTCACCTGTCCACGTCCTCCGCTGGGTGACGGTAAAACTTTGACACTGCGATTGGGAGTTACAGATTGCGGCGGCTTCCTCGGCACTGTGAACAGAGAGCAGGCATCCCAGGTGGCTGTAGGAGGGCCAGCACTTGTAGTCTTCTCCTTCCACCATTCGGAAGCCCTTTAGGGAGATGTAGTCTGGGGGAACAGAAAGAGGGTATTTAGGGAAACTCTTTTAAGTGCACTTTCAGAGACTGGTTACAATATACACTTAGTATTTCACATTTCAGTGAAACTCTTGTGATAGTGGTAGATTGAACTGACCTGCTTAGATGGAGTGGGTGGAGCTGCAAAGTTAAAAAAAACCCAAATCCTGGCTTTTAGCTCTGCAGGACAGGAATTCCTCCATGGATACAAGAGAGGGGGCAGAGCTCTCAAGGGTGAAGGGTCAAGGGAGCGACTGCAGGGGTTGGTGAGAGGAGGAGGCTGCTGTGCAGACCCACCTTTCTAGCAGGGCTCCAGAGAAGCCAGCCTCACAACGGCCTGTCCTACACCTCAGCCCCAACAGCAGAACCAGCTCATCACAGATCCAGCACCGAGCTATGCGGGGCACGCACCGATCCACCACACATGGTGCCACCCACAGGTACAGGAGATTTAGGAATCCCAGTGAGGGAAAGGGAGGCCAGATCCGGCTCCAGTGGGATACAAAAGACCTGACAAGCCTGAGCAGGCAATGTTCAGGCTATTGTTCACTGACTGCTGAGAGTCTCTCCCCACCTTCCTACGCCTCTAGGATGGTGATCATTTTGGCACATTGCTACCGGGCCAGCTGCGAAGCCAACGGGTAGGTCTTGTTGGAAAATACTGGCAATTCCTGTTAAAGCTGCTGGTCCTTCAGTGCAAATGACTGGATATATTTGTTCATAACTGTGCAAATTCCAGTTCTTTCACACATAAAGAGATTTCCTTCCACAAGCCACCATCATCACCCCGCCATTGCAAATGAACGCTTAGGAAAAGGTAAGCCACAGTAACCACTGGACTTCAGAAGCCTTCTTTTTGACTAGCCTCATCTCTACCACTGAGTGAGTCCTTTTCAGAGGAACGCACCTCACCAAGGCTCATTTATCCATCCACAAGTCCAACACGATGGTCTTCAGAAAAAAGAAATTTAGAGGGTACCAAGGCCCTAGCTACTTTGCCACGCTCATCTCGGTGTTGCGACCTCCCCACTGTACGTTCCCATAACAACACGTGCTCAGCAGTCAGAAGCCACCAAGTGAAACGGGAAGTTTCAATATCAGCCTGGAAAACTCACCTACTGGTCCAGAGGATAAGATAACCCCAAAGAGGTACATGAGAGACTCAGTTTGCTACTCTGGTCTAGTTGCTTAAGCTATCCCAAATATATTCACTTGAAACATGGATGCACATTATGAGAAGAGTATTTAGAAGCAGCGCAAACATATGTCCGTATGCAGCCATACTGTCTGCACTGCATTTACTTTGCAAAACAATGCAATCTTGCATAGCTTCTATGAAGAAACAACAAAAGACTGCTCAAGAAAAGATACTTTTCCTAGTGACTAAATACTGCTTGAATGTATGGGAGATCAGAATTTGACCAGTTACCAAGTTTCTCACTCCCTCAGTAGTTATGTTACTTAAAGCATTCAAAATCACTTACCTTTTAAATGGAGAGGTCTTTTCTGCAGATAGAGCCCAGACTTGTACAGATGTAAAACCTTTTCAAAAGCTCTCAGGGTTTCATTTATTCCATACCGTAAATCACCTAAGTTTAAAGAAAGAGATGACAAAGACGAGTAGTTCCATGAAATACCATTCACTGACTTCTAATAAAGAATTTTATGAATATTAGCTGGTACCTGTTGCGTTCAGAATATCACTCAAAAAAGGCCGCAAGGCCAGTGGTGCGGAGTGTGGCAAAAGATAGGTGAAAAAATACCTGCAAAAAACCCCACGGACTGATTAGAATACAGTGGCTTAATTTCCCTAGCGATGAAGTTGTCTGCATTTTCCCGTGACGCGATTATTCGTATGAAACTAGGAAGTCTACTTTGGTTATTAAGTTATGTTTGTGCACTTCACGGGCGTCTCACAGACCGTTCCTGTGAGTTGGGCTTGAAACACTGGTCCTTGCAGCACAGCATGCAGCCAAGCACCGCATGAAATCCACCTTGCAAAGGCTCACGCAGTGGAGCTTTCCCTCATTCCCCGGGGACATTTTTGTGGATTTCCCATCAAAAAAAGACCTACATAGAAGAAGACTCATGCAAGACCTTTCCCTCGCCCTGGAAAGGTTTGGCATTCTCATTACATGTGGAAAGGCTGGACACTCCCCTGTTCATTCCCTGAACCTTCTAGAAAACTATTCTACAAGAGCCAAGATCGTTATAGCAAGGCTGTAATAAGCTGGTGGGCTTTGGCAGGTAGCCCGCGCTGCCACTGCTTTCAGCAAACGTAGCCCGTGGATGTCAAATGCCAGGGCTTGTTTGGCAAACAATAAATTCACAGGTGCAACCTTTGGGGCAAGTTTCTAGAGGGCACTGGGGAAAAGGAGCAGCAGAAGAAAGTTGCCTGCATTCTCACCAGACAACAACTACACTACTCTCCTGCCTTATAAGGAAAATAAACTTGCTTCAAAGTGATCCTTAACTATCCTTTGACAGAGGTGAGGGGGAAACACTGCATGAAAGAAATGCAAGATGCTAGAGGCTACATGGCAGTGTGTGAGCTCAACCACGCCAGATTTTTTCCCCTGTCTCACTGGACATACCGATATGCATTGAAAAGATTCTTCTTTTCATTTATTCCTTCACATTTCCCAACCACAGAGCATTTGAGAGGAAAGCTTTTTGTAGGGAAGTCGAGTGTGCAGTCATTATCTTCCTTGCATGACAGTTCCTCAGTGCTGGCATCATCCAAGTCTGTCACTTTTAGGTTTCCATCCACCATAACGAACTGCCTCGGCTGGAAATCCAAGAGGACTATTGAACCCAGGGGGGAATGTGCCAAGTAAAACAGCAGTCTCACAAGACTCAGGCAAATCTGAGAAAGAGAAGATGAATATGCATGGGAAAAACAGATGAAAAACAGCCATTAAATTGGAAGTAGAACAAAGGGGAGGGCATTCAACGAAATTAAAGGCAAAAAAAAAAGGCGTATAGTACTTAAAAGATAATTATATGTATGCTACAAAATTTATTATCAACATTGCCACAGGATTTTACTGTGGTAAGTAGTTTAGCAACATTTTTTAAAAACGTGCGTATACAAAAAGAGACATTTGCAGTTAGAGGAACTAGAGGAGAAAGCTGCGAGGAAAACAATAGCAGCCTTCATGTTTCAGGAGCTATATTGATTTGCTAGCTGAAATCAGAAGGGTTTTTTCCCACTCTGGCATAGAATTAATACATTCCCCTCCCTTCCCCCATGCTGCTCCATACAGACTGAGGCTCCATGGTCATTAATACCAGATTCAAGCCTTGCTGCATCACTCAGCAGTATGAATTTGGCCACACAATCGTGCTTCTGAAGAATTAGCCAAAGCATGCAATGTATTTATTGCCAGCTTTTTTGCTTTTATGTCAACTTTCTGGCAGCAGGGAAAGGTCAGACTATACCTGATCCAGCAGAAAACTCAGTAAACAATTTCTGAACAAACTACAGCTATAAGACCGCATTTATACTGCACCAGCACTTTGTTCAAGTAGCTTTTTGCAGCAGTTTTCAGCTAGTATCGGGAGCCCTGGCATCAGACTGCATCATCAGCTAGGTGTGCCACCCCTCAGCAGACCCGCGCCACCCCTCGCTGCCTCCGACAGCGATCTGTGCAGGCATGAGGGTTTGTTCATTTGGAACAGCTCACAGAATCGCTGGTATCTGATGTGGCTCATCAGAGGGGAATCCCATCCATTTAGACGCCCTAATTAAGAAACAGGACTAGACAGTACCAGCGTAAATTCTGAATTAGCGTCTTCATCAGTCAAAAGATTATTAAAATCTTAATGCCACCGTACCAGACCTTACCACCAGCTAATCCAGCACCATGGATTACATGATGAAACATGGGTTTCTAGCTCCCCAGACTTTGGCACATTTGAGAAGATGAGGTGCTGCGGAAGATATGTAGAAGCCAGTTTGAAATAGTTTGTAAGCAGAAGTGGAACTCCACAGGCCAAGAGAAATTACTCTGGAAGCTCTGACGCTATTTTAACTTCATTAGTGAAGCAATCATAAGAATCCCAGCTTCATGTCCTGCAGCTGGGTGAGCACAGTTGCCACACTCCCCCTCTGGGTTGGACAGCAAGGCTCCTCTTCAACATTAAGGACTACATGCAGGCAGGGATTTTACTTCGGGACTTTTGTTGTGTTTTTATTTTGCCCAAAGCATTTCTCAACAACATTAAGGTACCCATGCTTCTACTTGATGCTCTCTTTCCTCCTGGGAACCGAACAAGCAGTAGTGAACCCCCAACCGAGACCTCGAGGCAAACTGTAATACAAGTTATAACCAAAATAAGTGCCATGTCGTAAGTCATTTATGTTCCTGAGGAGCTTAAGAGCCCCTTTGCGGGATGCTTAGGAGACAAGACAGATCTCACTAACATGGATGTATGTGATTCTAGCACCTACAGCAGGAGGAAAGCAATTTCGTAGCATTTGTTCCACAGTAATACCTAAAGGGCTAAGATCAGAAACATCATACAAACCCATGGTGAGAGACAGGCTGCTCAGCTTGCTGCCTAAAATAGGTGGTATGCAGAAAACAACAGCCTCACAGCGCGGCGAGATGGCTTTCCCGAGTCAGACCCAGGCTGCTGAGGGGCCTCGCTAGGAAAGCCCCTCTGTGGGGTGGAACAATATACAGGGAAAACTAGCGATATAGTGTAATACTGGGTATTAAACACCGCCCCAGCCCTGAGCAAGATTTTGTGGCCCTTTCCTCCCAGACGTAGCTCTCTTTAACCCCGCTTTAGAGGGAAGGGATGTAAGAGCGAGACGCCAGGCTAGGGCTATTTTAACGTGATTTAATAGGAGTGAAAGCAAAACGACTTAAGGACAATTTGCGGGAGCAAACAGAGCGTCACATGACAATCCCGTTTGCCCCAGCAGCCACCACGGGGGCTTCGCATTTACCCAGTCTGCGGTCTAAAAGCGACTGACAAAAGTCCCTTTGCTCTGTTTTCTTACTTTAAATCTCTCCTCCCAGGGGGTCTGCAGAAGCTGAATCATCTCCAGGGGGGATCCCAGCTCCAGCATCGCTGTGACCCGTATTTCAGAATCTCCGCTACTGTCATAGCACTGACCGTGCAGCTGCCGGGGGAGAAGGAGGGAGCGTCAGGGCGCTGCCGCCGCCCGCGCCGGCGCGGCCGGGGCGCCCGGGGACGCCGAGGGGCAACACGGGGCACCGAGCCGCGCCCCCCCCGCCCCGTTTCCGTACCGGGGGCGCGCAGCCCGCCGCCCCCCCCCGCCGTACCTGGACGATGCCGGGGTGCTGCAGGCGCTGCAGCAGCGTCACCTCCTTCAGCAGCTTGTAGGCGGCCAGGCGGCGGCAGCCGGCCGGCGCCCCGTAGCGCTGCAGGCACTGCCGCACCTCCCGGCCCGCCCCGTGCACCGACTTGAGGGCGACGGCGCCGCCGCCCGCCAGCGCCGCCCGCGCCACCACCTTGGTGAAGCCCCAGCCCAGGACGCTGACGCCCGTCGCCAGGCTCAGGTCGCCGCAGCCCAGCCCGCCGCCCGCCGCCGCCTCCCCGCCGCCCGCCGCCAAGCGCCGCAGGTCGCGCCGCCGCTGCCGCAGCTCCTCCCGCAAGCCCGGCGGCAGCGGGAGCGGCGGCGGCGGCGGGGAGCCCGGCCGCCCCTCACCGCCGCCACCGGCCGTCAGCGCCAGCAGCGCCAGGGCCGGCAGCGCCAGCAGCGCCGCCGCGCTCAGCCGGGCGCCGCGCCGCGCCCGCACCCCCGCCCGCACCCCCGCCCGCACCCCCGCCCGCACCCGCGCCGCCGCCGCCGCCATGGGGAGCGGCGCTGCGCGCTGCGGGCCCCGGCCGCTCTGCCGGCCCCGCTCCGCCGCCGCGGGGAGGCGAGCGCCGCCGAGGGGAGGGGCCGCGGCGGGGCGGCCTCCCCCGGCGCCGGGAGCCCCCACCCCCGCGGCACGGCCCGGCCCGGCCCGGGCGGCGGCACCGGCAGCCGCACCCCCGCACCCCCGCGGGGAGGGGAGGGGAGGGGAGGTCGCCGCGGCGGCGGGGCCGCAGCGGTTCTGGGGAAGGGGTTGGCCCGGGCTGGGAGCCGGAGCTGCCGGGAGCGAGCGGTGCGGCCCCGCGGACGGCCGCCCCAGCCTCCCAGCCGAGGCTGTTGAGAGCGAAACGCGCCGACTTCGCGGGCGTGGGTTTCGTCCGTCCCGCCAAAGTTACCGCAGAATGCAGCCGAGGGGCGTGAAAGGGATTAAAGTTAGTAAGAACTGGGAGAGCGCGTTCCCCTGCCGTTGAAAAGTCTCGGGTTAGGCTTCTGGAAAAGCAAACACTGGCAGCCTCTCCTATTAGAAGGATAAACCCCGTTAGGCTGCAACAGCAACACGCTGCCTAAAGCACGGAATTGTAATTGTTTCCAGAAAAAAGCCCACCGAAACCCTCCTCCATCAAAACCAGCCAATCCAGGCAGAAAACGCAACTGTATCATTTATTTGTGAGGAAATCGATCAGCCTGGTGACACCGGGCCAGCTCGGGGCTGCCTTCTGGGACGCACGTACCTGCGAAGGCGAGGAAAGCGTTGCCGAGATGGCTGCGAGGAAGCGGGACGGGGTGCCTGCCTCGGCTCTGCCACCCGCTTTACACACGGGCCTGCACCGGGCGCTGCTGTGCCGACAGTCAGTCGAGTTAGCTTAGGGCAAAGGCAGATGTGGTTTATCTGCTTCTAATTTAGGTGATACACAGTGAACTCTCCCCGCTGAGTGGCCTGAAACACCAGCCCAATGGGCCGATTCACTTTCCTATTTACCGTTACACTGCTGGGTTAGAAATTAAATAACGCTCTGCCTAACTTGCTCCAGTTTCTGCTGTATTTTCTTCGGTGCCTGAGAGACCCTCCCCAGAAAGGGAGCGGGGTGATGCACGGCCCGGTGCGGTAACCTCCTCCTGACAGCGCACCTGGGTTTGGAGGATGCAGGTCCCACTTTTCCTCAGCTAGCGCGGGGCGGCTGCTGTTTCCGAACCACTGCCCTGGCTCTGAGGGACCCGGCTCCGCTGAGAGCCGGCAGTCTCTGCCTGCACCAGGAGGAGAGCGGCGGGACATGGTGGGTGAGATTACACAGGGTTTGTCCTGGCCGTGAGCAAGCAGTGCGACCACTTGGTCCTGCAGTGCTGCCGCCGCCCTTGGACACGGCTGCTCCGCCTTGCGTCCCCCGTGTACAGCAGTGCCATTGCCGCTCTCCTGACTCGCTCGTAACACGGAACACGCGCTGCTCAGGTCGCTTTCTCAGGCCACCCCTGCAAAGGAACCTTTGTGAAACCTCTCTGAGAAACTCGACTTTAATATCATGGCCTGCGGGATGGAGATTTTCAGAGATTACAGCAAGGCAGCTATCACAACCAGTGATCCCCAAGACTATTTTAATATAAATAATAAATATAAACAATCAGTTATAAATAGCTTCCTTCCCTGCAAAAGTTTCCCCTCCACTTCTCGTCAGTTCAACATCACAGGAGCAGCATGTGAGCAGGTATGAGTCACAGCACCGCAGCGGAGTACAGCTGCTCAGTAAGAGAGCAGGAAAAATGAACTCTGAATTCATCAGGATATTTCCAGATGACAGAGTTTGGGAGAGAAGGCAGACCTTGCGGTCCAACAATATGTAAAAAAATGTAGAAGAACTTAAGCTGCCTGTGCTTATCCATGCACGTATAGGTTAGGGGCTGATCACAGAACAGCTCTTTCAGAAGATGAATTTCCTTTGTTGCTTTTTAACCTTAATAGCTCTTTAATTACTGCCCTTATTTTCAAATCAAGTATACGTCTGTGACATATTAATGAATATTCATTGTCACTGGAGAGCAATTAAATGCATTTTTACCTGTGTTTCCAAGGGAATAGATGCAGCTGAGTGTAGTATTATCTAATTTCAGCCTGTCCTCAGCACTGTAATAATATCAAGACCTATTAGAGAAGACTTACAGATACATAAAAATAATAATGATTAATTATTTATTTGCTTTATAGTAGCACTTAAGGAATCCTGCCAAAATCATGGCTCTGCTGTGCAAGGCTTCCTGCAGACAATGGCACAAGAGGTGTCCTCGCTTGATGGAGCTGACACCTTCAATGGGAAACACAGCAAAGTGCTGCAGCAAGGATGGAACAGAGGAGTGCGTGGTCATTTGAGTGTCCCTTAGTTCCTTGGGTTTGTGCAAATGGAAGAAGGGAGAGGAGGTAAAGAGGGAAGAGAAGGAAGGTGAGGGTGAGCGAGGCAAGGATCAACATATACCAGAAGAGCTGAGAAGACCTCACAGAGCTGGACTCTTACCTGGTGCCTGGTGCCAGTATCCCCTGCTAGGATCTTCGGGGTAGATCCAGCATAATCGCTTACTGGACACTGCTCCAGTGTGTGATTGTAGCTTACAGTGCTGTGATCTTCTGAGGAAAGGGAGCGAGAGCGAGACTTAATTAAATAAAGTTCATTTGAAAAGAAGGAAGCAGTTCTTTAATATTTTTACAATGGGTCTGTACTGGAGGAACAACTTCTCCTGCACCGGTCCAGTAAGGATGCTGGCATGGGGTAAAGAGTCCAGGACCCTCAGCTGGACCTCAGTGTGGGGGCACTATAGACAGGAGGCAAATCCTACAGATGGACCAAAGAGGAGAAGGACAGCTGGAGCATGGGACATCAGTGTGGTGATGTTTCCACAGCGAAGGAGAGGAGGTGTGTGGAGAGCAGCATTGCTGAGAGAAGGAGGGCAGGGAGCTGAAGAGGAAGGACAGGAGGCAGAAGGTCAGTATTGGAACTAAATGGCCTGCTAGCAGGATTAGCCTACTGGTGCAGACTGGCTCTAAAAAGAGTCTTCAGACAAGTACAGACTGGAAAAGTTAAAGTGCTAGGTACATTCCTAGGCACTGGCACTTGATCTTCCCCGTAACTACATTGTTAGAGCAGCCCCTGGCCACCAGCACTCTGCTGACAATTCCTGGTATGATCTGGGAGTCAAGATGTGCCAGAGACCATTCCTGATAGGCAGGTTTCACATGCTCGCCGTATTTTGAAGGATAAGAGAGCTCAGTAGCCACGGCTGTTGTGTCCCAGTTCACCTCAGTGCCAGGGAAAGGTCTGGGGCATAGCTCTTTCATTAATACAGATGTCACCTAAGTGTTTTGAAGAGAGAGGGGGAAACAGTACCAGTCCTTGAGAAGAGGTGGAGGTCCTGCTCCTGAGCGCTGTCTCGCTCCCAGGAGCTCTGGGGTCCTTTGCTGCCTGAACCAGAAGGATGGTTTGTTCTGGGGGTACAAAACCATTGGAGAAGTTCAGAGCAGAGCTCGTGTGTGTCATAGGCCCTGGGAGGGAGCAAAGAAATGCTGAGCATAGAGCAAACCGCCGGCAGGGAAGAGTCTAGCTGCTCACCACAGCGGATGGCAAATAGCTTTGACTGTGTCCACCCCAGAGCCTGCTGAGATAGTGTAGCAGAGCAGGACAAGGCCAGAAGATGGGTCAGGGCTTGAACGGGAAATACCCAAGTCAGTAGTTCCCGTTTCATTAAACACCCATCACTACCGATTCAGAGACAGATGAAAAATACTCACTGCCTTGCGTGGACCTATGCATGGGCGCATGTGGGCATGGTGAGCAGGGCAGGGCTTGCCATCAAACATTTCGCACGGAGGTCTTATGTGAGAAGGGAAGGCATTGCAGAAAGTTTTCTGAGGCTGCTAGCTTTGACCTCTTCACGTCATTTTACTTTCTGTTTTTTGAGCCTCCCTGCCTCGCAGTACCTGCAGCTGCGGGGCTGTGAGTCTACAGCAAGAAACTGAGGTCACAGGGAGTAAAACAGAGTAAAGGGGCCCCCTTTGGCTTCAGTGTCACCTGGGTGCAGCCTCCAAACCTCACCACAAGACATACAGACAGTGATTAATTACAGATAATGTCATCAAGTGTCCTGCAGAGCAGACCAAAGCATGGGCATGGGCAGCAAGATGGAAAAACCTTAAAATGACCCTACTGAGATGCTGGCAGAATTGCAGTGTCCCATTGTGGGCAGTTCCCCCACCCTGCTGGTGCCCCCCTTGACCCTGATATCACTGAAGGAGTGAAGAAGAGCAGACCCACTGCCTCAGTGAGGAAATGTTGTTCCTCTTCTAAAAGTGTTTCTTTTGTCCCTGAGTCCAGGAGAACACAAGATGTTGCAATTTGAGGGAAAAATGAAAGGAGGTGCAACAGTCCTTCTGGATCCAGTACATCCCATCCCATCCCATCCCAACCTTGTAACACAGCAGAAGGAAGTGTCTGCCTGACTTTGTTGCCTTTGCTGGCATGTGAGTGCTGTGTGGAGAAGATAGGTTGGGCATGTGTTGTGGACACCTGCTTTATGATTGTCTTGTCTCAATAGCAGATGTTGCTTAGATCCAGGGAGGGCCTCCTGTTGCAGCTCTCGCCATATAACCACACTGAGCGCAAATGCATGTATAGTTATCCTGTGTGGGCACTAGGGTGCCCACCACATCCTAGGAGCACCAGGTTTTCTGAAGATACGGTGATTAGATGTGCTGCACAACCCTAGCACAGCACTCTAAAGCTGCTGTGGTGAAGAAAGCAACTAGGAGCTGGCCATGACTGGATAGATGAGCCTGAAAGGGAACAAAATATCTCACTTCCTCCTCTGCACGCCTCGCTCCAGCAACAGATGACAGTTATGGTTTCTTATCTACAGTCATTCCCCAGAGGCTACAGATGGAGCAGAAGGCTGTCCACTGTTCAGAAAATACCAGGCTGTGCTATAATTGCGATGACTGTGATTGAATCCCATGCTTCTGAGCTTCTCCTGGCTTCCTGCAAGGCCTAGGAGGAGATTCCTGTCATGCAAAATTGTGGTGATTTTTCCCACTTCCCTCCTGGCAGTATTGCTAGCTGGGGTCCTCTCTGGAAATGTAGGTGAGTCTGTACAGGAGGTGTAGATGCAAGCTGGGAGTCTCCTGTGCTCCTAACTAGCTGGGGTGAGAAAGGATCCCCTTCTCCCATGCCAGTGGTGAAGGAATTTGCCTTCCTCTGAAAGACAGAGGCTCCTCTTGGTGCATGTCCCCTAACTGGTTCCCTCCTGTCCCAAGAGGTCTAGGCAGCAGCGTTTTCCTTGTTTCTTCTCTATGACGCTGATCTAGAAGGGAAAAGATCAAGCTCTTGGGTTAGCATAAAAAACCTGGGGAGAAATCCTAGTGGGAAGTCCTCACTCTGAGCACGCACATGAAAGTCCTGGGCATCAATCCAGAAGAGAGAGGCAAAGAGTTTATAGGTCTGGGAGTGGGATCAAAGCAAGCTCCAGCAGCCATCCATCTCCACAGGAGGAAGACTTAGACACCTCTGATAAAGACTCTTGGGAGTGAGTGTTGCCACTGGTGCCCTCACCTTCAGGGGCAGCTGCTTGCCTTGACTCCTGCCAGCTGAGCTTCTGACTACCTCCGAAGAGTTTCTGTCTGTCTGCAAGCGTGCACATCTGGGACAGGGCGAGAGCAAGAGGAGCTGCTGGGGGGCAGGCTCCTACCTGCGGGGTGCAGGGGCAGGAGCCGTCCTGAGCAGCCAGGCTTTGCAGTTCCGTGTCAAGTGAGAAACGTTTTTGCATCCAGCCTTCAGGCACACCACACAGGGCTGCGCTGGGCCCCACCTGAGCAGCACCCAGGGAAAAAATCACCCCACCAGCCATTTCCAGGTTTTTCTTTGCTTGCCCAAGAGACAGGAAAAGGATAAGAAGAACATTAGCTGCAGGTGTGATAGTTTCCTACAAGCAGCTGGGAAGAGCACAGGGGAGACAGACCTTGCGCTGCTTTTTTGCCTTACCACCCATGATCCCTAGCAGAGTGCTTGGTGCAGACAATGATTGCTTTCCCCAGAAGTGAAATAACGTGTTTCTCTTCCCCAGAATAAGGACAAACTGTCCTTTTCTGTGATGTCCAAGAAAGCTGCACCCCCCAGGTCTTTTTATAGCCCATGGCAGGCACAGCTGTGTCTCCCTAGGCACTTCTGGACTGAAGTCTCTCAACAGGGTTTGGCAGAGCCTGTGCCAGCACCCAGTTGGCATACAGGGCCCCAGGGAGCAGCTTTCCTGAACCTGCTCCTTTTTTTTTGGTGGACAAGGGATCACCTCCTGGCTGGAGGTTCAGGATGAAATGTGAGAACACTGCAGGGTGTTTGCACAACGTCACAGGGCATCATCCACTCCTGCAGTATGATGCCCTGGGGGAGCCAGGACCGCCTGTCTCCTAAGAGAAGGAGCTGTCAAGGCTGAGGAATGCTGCTCCTGATGGGTGCATCAACAAGGAGAGCTTGCCATCTGCTGGAAAGCATTCAGCATTGACAGGTGACAGTCTGGCAAAAGCTCTTGGGTGTAAGAACAGGAGGAAGGCCTGTGCCAGCAGTCCCTGGACAGCTGGGTGGCATTTGGGCTTACAGAGACAGCAGGAAGACCATCCTCTGAGGAGGGTAAGCACAGAGCAGGCAGGAAGCTCCAGTCTCAGGCAGATGAGGTCCGACAAAACTTGCTGCAGGGTTTCAACATGTTACCACTCCCCTTGAGCCCTCCTTAGAGGTGTCTGTCCCCATTGCAGAGGTAGCAGAAAAGAATACGTGTTTGTGCGACTAATGCACCTCAACTCATTCATCAGTAGGGCAGAGCGGAGAGCTGGCGTGGTGGCGTCTTGCATCTCCACAGCAGAATCTGCCAGCATGTCTGTCAAGCTCTCTGTTTGCTGTTCACAGCTTCCCCCACCACTCCCTACACCACTGAGATACTTCCCTCCCTTTGACATATTCTCAGGATTCAGCCTTTTTTTATGCCACCAGCACATCTAGCCCAACCGGCATCGAGCATCCTGCTCCTGACCACATCAGCTCCCAGGAACACACGTACAGCTGGAGAGTCCTCAGTTTTCCCAATGAGATTTTATTAATGTCTAGGAGGATATAAGCAGATCTCCAGCACAAGGGATTGAAGAGCTGGTCTACCAATAGATGGACTAAACCTTCCCTAGAAATACCAGTATTGGTACTTCTGGGTATAAGTCATATTAATACATTGTATAACATTGCTTATGTTATCAAAAGCTGCATCAACCTTATTGGTCTGCTATTGCACTGCTGCACTGAATGAGACTGTGTACAACAGCTCTGGGATGTTACCCTCCTGGTGTGGAAACCACCACGGGAACTTGACAGCATACAGACTGTGTTCTTGCCCTTGTCATTCCAAAAGGTAAGAAATAACATTGGCAGCACCAAATATCTTGAATCTAACTTTTGATTAGTGTGAAGATCTTCAAAATCAGAAGAAAACGCTATCACTACCATGTCCTGCTCCCTCCCCGAGTAGTCACGCCTGGCAGCCTCCTGCCAGGCTCCTTGGCTTCAATTTACACATTACTCCATCTAGTGGCCTAAGGGTTCCAGCATCCAAGAGCTTAAAACTCTGCCCTGGTACCAGCTGGAATTCAAACCTCTGCAGCAATTTTGCCATTACCACTTTTGCCTCCATCTGTTAAGAAGAAAAGCAAAGTCATCATCAGTGACAGCAAATACAGCTTGGACTGCAGCTACTTAAAGTCAGTGTATTATGTCATGCTGCTTTGTCAATATAGAGATTTAAATGTTAAATGTTACTCTGTTAATGCAGCTGGCTGAGTTTGGGCAGGAAGAAGAGTTGCCTGGAGCTTCCCGGATTTAAAGACAACTGACAGGCACTAAGATCTGTCCCTGTGTTCGTATGTTAACACCATTTTGGAAATCAGAGGTAAAACCAAGCACTTCAACCTGAAGATTTTGAGCGCTGGTGCTTAGATGAACTCAAAGCACAGACCCGAAGAGCTGGCCTCCTACTGTCCTTCTGAAATGCTCTCTGCCATGCTCAGGTACTCTCATGAAATTGTTCCTCCCATCCACAGAGTCCCCTCCTCACCTTCTCAGAGCCAGGCCTGGCTTGTGCCCTTCTGCCAGCTGATGTTTTCCCTGCCCTGACTCTGCCAGCTGCAGCCATGGGATGGTCCCCAAGAGCCCCTGCACACCCCCCATGTGCCTGACCTCAGCTGGCAAAGGGATGTTGACTGTTCGGATTCAAGCACGGTGACCCAGGATAGTTCAGAGGGAGAGCAGCCTGCTGCCCCCTCCCCTGCAGGCACCTTGGCCGCATGCAGGCACAGGTGACATGGGACCAGTTCAGTACATGTATGTCCGCTCACGGACAGTGTTTGAGACATGCCCTGTCGTGGGCATGGTGGAGACCTTCCCTCTAGAGGGAAGAGGGTCAGTGCACCCTCAGTATGGCTTTTGGACCCCCACCACCATCCACAGCCAGCACACCCTGAGCTGGCCCAGCGCTCACCAATGAAGCATCGTTCCAGGCCTCTGCTTACCTGTGCAAACACCTGCCCGATGCAAGATCGGGGTCCCAGAGAGAATGGAAAATAGCAGTAATATGGCCTACAAAGAAAAATGTTCAAAACTGTCACTCTGACAGCTTGGTTATAAAGAAGCAAGCAAATATTTCATCACAGTAGCAAGGAAATGGTCTAACTAACACCTTACCTAGCTGACTTGTTAAGACAATCTCCAAATTAACATTTTTTTTGTTCAGAGCAGCAGTACAGCTCTGAAGCAAGTTTCCTCATCATCTCCGCTTACTGCATGGCTCAGCTCACAGAGCTGTTTTGTTGCGTGCAAACCTTATTTCAAAGCTGAATGTCAAGCATACTGTAAATGCTCTCCAGCCTGTCACGGGGACGTAACGATCCAGCCAATTATTGCCCCCTTGGGCAGCTCTGAACCACGTGAGCGGGGGGGAATTTGTTTCAGAAGACCAGACTAACTCTAGGCTGAAGTAAAACCCCTGACTCACAAAGTAGGTAGATGCAGGGATCAGCACCGACTATTTAGGTCACTGATGCCTCCCACTGCACTCCAGCCTACTGATGCAGATATGGCTTGGGCTGCCTGCCCACATGGCTGAAAAGCATCTTCTGTTCCTCAGGCCCTTGTGCCCTCTCCAGTGTG
Organism: Morus bassanus; assembly: GCA_031468815.1. Lineage (NCBI taxonomy): Eukaryota > Metazoa > Chordata > Aves > Suliformes > Sulidae > Morus > Morus bassanus. Next base: position 14,774,938 of record CM062572.1, read on the forward strand.
GAGACACTTTCAGCTTCCTGGGGCCAGGACTGTCACGCATTAAATGTCTGTATTGCACTAAGGCAAATATTCAGCCTGGTTTTGGCCCAAAGCTTTGACCTCAATATAAACATTAAATAACATTAGTATTGGGGTTTTTTTGTAAGGTATTATGTGGTCTAAAGAACTTCTGAACAAAAGCTGCACATTATTGATCTCTATTTGCATTTGGGTAGGATTTAGCATTACTTATACTGGAATCGAAAAAATAGTTTTATTCTACTTTCTTCCCCTTGAAATCTCTTCCTGTAATGGTTCCTTATTATATATTTAATAACCTAGGAGTAAAAAGAAACTCACTTAGGTGCATCTTTGCTAAATCGGTCTGGATTGAAAGTGAGTGGATCCTTGAAATACCTTTCCATCCTCCCCATTATGTAAGTGCTGAACTGTCAAGAAAGAGTTTATTTGTGTTAGTCAGGAGTAGCACACAGAAAATGCCTCTTTGCTGTCACAGGTATGAAACCATAACTGCCTTCCAATCCCCAGGCAAAAACAATCCAGAGTCCCAATTCATACCCCAGTTTTGCCCAAAATTTCAGAGAGGCCAGTAGAAATATACCCGGGGAGTATTTTGGCCCTCTGAAACACAGATCCATTGCATTTGGATTGACTGCAGTAGCTAAAAGCTGCTGATGGTGGATGGGACTCACAATAAGCGTCGTGTTTGCAGGAATTCTGACACCATCAATGACGTGCTCCTTCTCCATCCAGCGTATCGTCCCTGGGAGGGGCGGGTACAACCGCAGCGATTCCTTCAAAACCTGTGTCAGTGAAAAGCACAAAAGGTCAGTTAGTTAATACAGCGTAGGAAGCAGAAATAAAATTAATTACCTCCCTATGGCCTTTCACTTTGGCTAAAAGGGAGCTTTTGACTTGTGGAACAGATGCTGGTGTATATATCTTGGGCTCCTGTGGGAAAAATATATGGCTAAGTCAGCTCCTTCAGGCCTGGTTCTTTCTTGCGACTGACAAAATACAGAGAAAAAGAAGCAAAAACCACAAGAGACACCATGCGTTGAACAGATCTAACACCTCGAGTCAGGTCAACGACTAAATGAAAAAGTACTGGGAAGCAAATTCAAAGGGAATGTCTGAGTGAATTCTCATGCCCCCGATGAGCCATTCTCAGCACCAGCTGCCACGAGGATGGGTGGTTCCTCCCACCTCCTTCCCATTCTCAGCACTGCACTCCTGCTACTGCCTTTGTCCTCCTTCTGCTGCTCAGGGAGCTGAGCCAGGTCAGAGCACCAAAATGACAAAAAACAACCTGGCAAAGGAAAGTGAATAGGGAACAGTGAGGAAAAATGGAATGAGACCATTTCTTTTGGTGGCAGTGAGCTGCAAGAATAGCTTGTTTCATCAAAGCGAAACCTAATTAACAGGGCACATTAGCATCGCACTGCAAATGCAATTAATGGTGTGTATGCATGAGTGGATTAATGAAAAAGAAGTGTGGACAAAAGGATTCAGAATTGCCTGAGTGACAGGAGAGGAGTCCCATGGTCTCCGATACTCCAGTGATGGACTGGTTCTGACCAAGGGTGACTGTGATTTTGGCTGTACAGACCCAAGCTTGTTCTGTTAAATAAATGGTCTATTTTGAGAGGCTCTCATGTGATCTGTCCTAAAACTGAAAGACTTAGATAGCTCATGCTAATTAGAGTGGTATAATTGTGATGGTGTTTGGAGAAGCCTAAGGAAACCTGCTGATTTCTGTAATCACACAGAGATGCCTTTTCTTTATGAGAAATACACCTTTGAAATCTATCTGCTGTCAAAGCACAGTGATTTGTGGGATGGGGTATGGCAAATGGTAAAACACCATCACCCACCTCAACAGGGCAATTTAAGAGAAAAGCAATCATGGCAGACTACTAAAATCACAGGGAATTTAAGCATGGAGAATAGCTATGAGGACTGTGATTCAGCCTCTCCCGAGGGCTACTGGTGCCCCCCATCTTGTAAAAAAGGATACTCAACACAAACGCTGGCGAGTAGCCAAGCCCTGGCTTTGCAGTTCGTTACCAACCAGCATTTCTATACACAAGACCTCTTTTAGGACCATACTCTTTTTCTCCCTGAGTGACTGAAGAGGATTTCAAGACTGAATAATAAAAAACTGAAACTGCAAAATATAGCCATTATTTTTGGATGTCCTCAAATCCTGCTGAGGTTATGGCACATGATGAGATCATAGCTGGAAATGCTTTAACAATAATCAAACAAAAATAGAGCTGTGAGTTTGGGAAGCAACTGGGACTCAGGCACAGGTTGGGCTTGAAGTTGCAAACACTTCTTAAAATACAGCTACAGTTTCAGCTTAAACAGGTAGGGATTAAGCAACTCTGCTCTAGCTCCCAGCTTGGTAATAATTAAGGAAAGCAGTGAAGGAATTGTGTGGAATTTTGGAAAGAAATTCAAGGATCATCCTCCCCAGCAAGGCTGGGCTGCGGCAAACAGCTCACAGTACCTGCTTGCTGACTTTCTGGGGACAAATGCTGTCAGGATTAAATATTGTCATTGCTCTTAAAATTCTACAAGTGTGGGGCTCCTCTTGGCAGTCCCATGAGATGGCAGGAGTGCTACCAAACAGCTCTGACTGGTATTTTACCTCACTCCTACAGTACCTGCGATAAGTAGGTGAGTTTGCCAAGATCCTCATAGTCAACGTCTCTCTTGGCACCAAGAACTTCATCCACTTCGGCCTGAAGCCTGCAGTCAAATTAAAAAAATGTTAGTTGCAGACACCCATTTCTTGCTAGGCAAGTTGACAAATTATATTTTTTTCTTTCCAGACATTGAGTTGGACTTTGACTCCTATCCTCAGGCAAAATGCCTACTGATTCCCAGCCAGCCTGCCTGAACTTGTGCCTCATATCAGGATGGAGCAATGTGTGTAGAACGCAGCTGAATCAGGTAGGAATCAGGACCAGCTTTGTAGAAAGGCTTTGAAAAAAATCACTTAAGATTAATCATTCCAATTCCATCTAAGCTTTTTTAAAATTCTAGATATATTTGGACTATGAAACTGTTTATTCTGGAAGGGAGGCTAGAATTTATCAGGAATTGATCCTAGCTTTTTAATAATCTTTATAATTAAGTTCACCTTGAAATTAACAGAAAACTGGGTTTGCAAATTGGAGCAACATACCTTTCCAGTATTTCAGGATGCTGAGCCAGTGCCATTACTGTAAATGACAACTGATTGGCAGTGGTTTCATGACCTAAGAACACCAAAAGTCAGTTAAAGGTTAGTATGAAGTAGTAACATGATACAAAGATGGTCTACTAGTGTGACTGTGAACAGGAAACTTTAAACGTCAGGCCCTGAATGTTTCATTTCAAGTAAGCTAGAAATTAAAGGAAACACTAAAAGGGATGTAAATTCTATGTAAGGAGCTTTCAAGAATGACAAGAGCAAGACATAATTGGTAAAGATAAGAGCAGTCTGCTCAACTGAAAGCTGCAAGGGCTGCATACGGCACCTACTGGTTATGAGCTCCCTAACAGTGAGGTTCAATATTTGCCTTGTCATATTATGGGACACACTGTTCTGCTGAGAAGCAAGGATTTACTGGTTTTGAGGGAAAACAGAGCTTCTAACCATCTTTCTTTGAAATGTCTGCTTTATGTGGATAGTTTTCATTTTTTCATGGATAGGCATACGTATTATTTTAAAGCATTAGAGAAAACAGACTTCTGCAAATATCTATTTGTTGCAGTAATGTCTTTCTTGTGAAAGAACAGCGTTTTAACCTCACCTTCTTAGGAACCTAAATCCTACTGACTTGCAAGATCGATTTTTCTACGTTGTTTACCTCACATATCATCTTGGCCTTTGCTTTTTCTGATAGGCTTGACAGTGCTGTCTCCTACCAAGCGCTGACTAATGCTCGTAAGGCAAGAATGGCATTTAATCACATGGGTGAGGTGACATGAAGACACGTGGAACATGTTAAAGATGCTTTCAGTAGGATTTAGCAGGATCTGGAGGAAGGGCCAGAACCCTGTGAGCAATAGCCTTGCACCCCCAGCAGGCAGTGCTGCCCTTTGCACCGCAGGTTGGAAACCACTGGCCTGGCATTATTTGCTGTGTTGATATGACCAAAGAAGGATAACATATCATTTTCCTATGAGAAAACTAAGAATTCTCTTCAGACCTCGCCCAGCTGGTCCTACGCCAGTTTAATGCTGCTGTCTTCCAACCAAGTGACTCCTGGTTACAGCAGCATCACACGGAGTGAACAAGGGCATTAATCATGACCCTGTAGACGGCCCAAGAATGAGTACAGCTTCCCACATGACATATCCAGATGTTAAAATAGCTACCAACCCGCAACAAAGAAAGTGATAAAGTTATCCAGAATGTTTTCATCATCTCTAGTTTCCTCCAGAGCTGTCAAGAGAGAAAAGCAAACAAGATTAGAAAATGTCCCCGTGCCCCAGCTGGAGCAGCCAGAACGCTCTGCCCTGTTTTGCACATTTTGTCTGGGGTGGCATCAGGAGGGGATGCTGAGCGGGCAGCTCAGCGGTGACTTGAGACCAATACTTGATCCGACACAAAGAAACAGGGAATTTTCAAAGCAACTCTCACTATCTTCAGTGTGAAAAAACCCTCCTGAAGACATCAGAGGATCAAAGTTCAGATCCCCAAAATAGGCCTCCCCAAATCTCATGGCAAAACATGCCACAGATGAATTAACTCCACCAGCAACATGTCCCCTACCATCTCCTTTCAGTATCTGTGTAAGAATATCCAGCGTGGCTTCCTTCCCGTTCTGGATGGCCTCTCTCCTCTGGTCAATGCACTCCTTCCCCACACGCCGCAGCAGCCTCACGCTCTCCTTGACCTCCTTTACCAGCTTCTGTTTCCCTGGCATGTACTGAATACAGATTTTCTTTAGTCATTTTATTCCTTTTGCTGGTAAAAAAATACTGCCAGTGTTATTTTTCAAATGAGCACCTTGTTTTCTGTTAAATGACACTTGTCACAAAAACATCTGCTCTCCACGGAACAAAGTGAACGTCCCCAAGGTGAAGGGTTTGGGCTGAAATGAGAAATATTCCAGTCTGGGCATGCTGATGTTCTGCCTTGTCAGAGCTGATGTTCTGAGCACCGTGAGCAGAATTCCTCACCTCTCCACAGAGAGAAACTGCAGCATGCAATACAGAATCTCACCTCTGGGCCCAAAAATGAAAACAGGAGCTCAGAAAGCCTGAACTACAGCTTTCATGAGAAACTGTGGAATAATTTTTAACTTAAATATTTTAGATTACATCCATAATTTCCTAGTATATGAATTTTGGTAAAAAATATAATTTTTTTATGGTAAGAAAGTTCAGATTTCTTCCACCTTGAGTGAATGTTGCCATCCTTCTTGGACAAATGGCAAAACCCTCAATTTTTGCAGTGATGGGTGTGAAAGTGTACAACCATATGAGAAGAAGACACATGCATGGGGGAAGACAAGGCAGAAAGACAGAAAGGAAGCATTAAAATGTTAATGTTAATTTTGCAAGTGTTTCAAAGCACTAATAAATTTTATCTCAATGCACATTGGAGGAAAAGCTACTGACGACCCTTTCCCCATTGTGCATGGACCTTGCACAACTCCGGCCCACTCATGCAGGAGCAGGAGCTCCAGCTGGACGCAAGGAGAGAGGACTGAAGTGAGGTGCATACAGACCTGTATGAGAGGGATGCGCTTCTTGGTCATTCCCTCCAAAACCATGGTCACAGCATGTGGGAAAGGCGTCTGGTCATCACTCAGTGCATTCAGTTCCAAGCCAAAGGCTACCTAAGGAGCAGGAGAGAAAAAAGCAGCAACTCACTGCATCCTCCTGGCTCCCTGGGGCTCGGGTGAAAGAGCAGAACAGCCTCACAGCACCGCCTTTTCCCCTAAAAATACCTCAGGCTAGATCCTGCCTTGCAGAAGGCTGCGAGGGAAGGCTAATATCTACGTTATGCTTCCTCCTTGTTTGGAGAGATTAGTTATTTACTATTACTCTCCATTCATCCCAAACTGTTTTGCATAGAGAAGGGAAAAGCCAGCGTAAGGCAGACTTCATGCTGACATATAATGGTAGTAATACAACATCCACACGTGAACAAGCACTGGTGTGTCCCTTTTTGGCATGGAGGGGTGGGAGGTATGAGGCTGTGAGGGCTTTTGCAAAGGGTCCCCATCCTGCAGGCCACACCTAGGCTGTGCAGACCCTTCCTGAACTGCCCCTTCCTATGGCTCAGCCTGAATGGAAGTGGCACAATTAGTCCTTCAGCTCTTCTGGCACTGCTGGGTAAAGGCCTTGTTCCCTGGTTCTGGCTCCTGATCCCATCCTGCTGCCGGTGCCCATTACTTCTATTCCTTCCTGCCAGTCGCAGAGGAAACAAGAAAGCGGACAGCTGGTACCTTTGCAATGATATCCATAGTCACCCGGTTCATCATCATCAGCATGCTAAACTCTTTTTTTCCATCTGCCTTTTCCTCTAGCTTCTCCATCAGTTCCTCTGCTTTTTCATTAAAAGTTTCCATCAGACCAATCAGGTAGCTGAACAATCAATAAAAATGAGTGATGGGGGCTCTGGAGAGGACATCTTTGCTCAGGCAAAATTACCTTCATTATTTTCCACAGAAAATTGTAAAGATTTTTTTTTATTTATAATAAATTTGCCTTAATACTTTAAAAAGCGAACAGATAAGATGAGCTAAATTCTTCTTATAGCAGCTGCACTCCATCCTGCCATGTAAACAATGGCTGTCATGGCAAAGGGCTTGCCTGTGCATGCCAAAGCAAATGGACTTTATCTTCAGACCCTAAATGCAATGCATCAAGGCACACACAAGCAAACCAGACCAACCCCCTGCTTATCAATCACACCGTATCTCCCATAGGGAATCACTCAGGGGAATGATGAGTCTTGCCCATGACAAATCCCCGAGGTCTGTTTTCTGACAGGATAAGGCAGCCATCACCACACTCCTGGATACACAACCCTAGGACCTTTCTGCTGTCGCTGAGCTCATATGGGTGTCACTGCCCCATGGGAAGCCTGGTCAAATTATACTTGTCATGGAAATGGTGCGTTGGACTCTAAGTAAAATGTGATTTTGGCACTAAATGGGTTTTTTCTCTTTCTAAATATCAAACAATGGATCAATGATGGGGACAATCATGAAAATACAGCAGAAATAACAGATAAATCACCCCATAGATATTTCCCTTACGTTCGGCTGAAAGCTGGATCCATTATCTTCCGCTGCTTGTGCCAATGCTCATGGTCGCAAACAGTTACCAATCCATTCCCGAGAAATCTAGCATTTAGGAAAACAAGGAAAGGAAGAGTGTTCAGCAGGGGAGCCAGCCGAATCCCACGTAGTCACAAAGATAACTCTTCCACATCTACATTCTTGTATTTTTGCCATGTGCAGGGAGCACCGTGCTGCTTTGAGTACACAGTTGTTGCATCACTGTGGACAACAACTGAACTGCAGATATGTTTTGCCTGGTAGGTGTGGACTGCTGAGTCCAGTAAGATGCTGGTTCATTACAGCTGTTATTCAAATAATTAATAGAATAACTGGAATATTATATTTTTAAAAGCTTCAGGCTAACAGAGAAAAATCCCCTTTTTGTTATTGAGCTTAGGAGCTGGAAACTCCCATTCATTAAGGAATAATTCAGTGCTCTAAAATCTAAGCAAGGAGTTTGATGATGGTCTTGACCAAACTATTCTGAGACTAACTGAACATCCACGGCAGGGGGAGAAATACGATCAAGGGGAAAAAAAATCCAACATAACCTGCCCCCTGACTGGGAAGACATTTGACTTGACACATAATTCAGGAGGTACATGTTGCTTATGTATGTCTGGAAGTAGTCATTAATCCTCACACTAAGGTAAATGGTCTGAGTCAAAGTAAGTATCATGCCTGTGACATTATTAATCTTTCACTTATTTTCAGATCACAATGGCTTCAGATGGATTTCGCCTACCTCTCACCAAATAAGTTGAAGATTCGACCGTACACCAGCCGATCCTTTGGGTACTGTGGTGACATCAAGAACTCCTAAAATCAAATCTCAGGTCAGTGAATATTGAGCATAATCTGTTTCCCAGACAAAACATAAAAAGCCACTTACACTTTCACTCTTTTCTTCCTGTAGCAATAGTCTGAAGCCTAGACGAATTATTTGGTGTGCCCTGATTCCCCAGTTCCTGTGCTGCTAGCTTGTTTTACATGCATCTAGCACTTTTTGCCCAATGACCTGAAATCTCACTCATGGTTATTGCAAAGATTTAAAGGAAGAAATTCAGTCCCTTGTGCCTCACTCATTTAAGATATTAAGCTCTTGCAGAGAGTCTGCTTTTCAGAAATGGTGGATGCTTGCTCTATCTGCTGTTTAAATAAAGGTAACAAAGTAAATCAACTGGATCAAGGAAGAAAATAAATCAGGACAGCCTGGAGAGCAGAGCACCTCACCCTCCTAACCCAGCCAGAGCCACCCTCTCCGCAGGCACAGACTGGCTGCACCGCACTGTCCTGAACATCAGGCACCAATCCCCACTGTCAATTCGGCTTTATTTTGCAGTACCTTCACTCCTTCAGGACTCAGAATCATTACTGTAACTCTGTGAAAGGCATTAAGCCGTACAATAGGTCCGTATTTCTCTGCCCTACAAGAAGAGAAGGAAACAAAAAAGAGAATTATGGTACAAACCACCAACACGTAACAGTTCAGACTTAATAGCCTTAAAGGACCAAAGCAGCATGTACTTAGAACTACTGCAGTCTTCACCAAATAAAGCCATTAAGAGAAAGATCAATGCTCTCTCTCTAGCTCCTCTACCGACCTTCTGAATGATGCTAAATATATAATTCAGGGCCTCTGTGCCTTGATTTCCCAATTTGGGCTACAGGGCTACCCCATTCGATGTTACTGATGTGTCTCAACTTACCACTGCAGGAAGAGATCATGCATAAACTCCTGTTTCCTCAGCATTCTCCACAAGATCGGCAGATGTCCAAATAAAAAGCTGCAAAAAATGAAGGTTAAGAGTGTCACGAGGATGCCAACATGGGGTTTTGTATGGATTGCAATCCTTGTTGCTCAGTGATGCAACACAAGTGTTGCTCATTTTTTCCTCCTTGTAAGGAAAGACAAAAATAACACCTAGCTGTGCCAATACCCAGCCCTCTCGTGGGTAAGCTGGGACCAGGGTCAGGCTGGTGCACTTGTGCAGCCAGGAAGACCAGCGCAGAGATGCAGCACAAGGTCTTTTTTGCTGCTGCATTATAGGAGATGTTTGGGTCTGGAGGGAGCTCCCAGCAAACTGCTTTGCTCTTTGCCTAGCTGACTGAATCTCTGCTGCAACTATTATGCTTCTGTACATGCCACAGACATTTGCATTAAATATTCTTTAATACATGCTCAGCCCTAGTAAGTGTAACTTTGGTTCTGTCAATGGAGTTAAATGTTGTAAAACCAGGAACGGTCTCCTTCTGCCTAAAGGCATGTCACCTCAAATGCTAGAAAAAAGAGGACAGCCTAGAAGGATAATCACTGGTTAATATGGAAATTGCAGAAATGAATAAAAAGGGTTAACTCTTCAAACACAATAGCTGTATTAAAAAGTTAGAGATCAATTCCTTCCTTTGGCTGCGAGTGGCGAATTCCCACTGGCTTTGCATACATCTGAAGGAAGACTTGGCCAAGCTCCTCTCTAAATGAAGCAAGCTGTGCTCAAGCTGTTTTCCATTTGAGAGTCAGACAGCAATGCTATCATCCTTTTCAGTACAAACAAGCTATAGGGGAAAAACAGGCTCTTACTTTATTTCTGTTGGAACCGGGGAGGTGCTTAAAATAACAAGGACTCAACAAAGTTGCCCAACATCTACAGAAACTTTTAATCCTTCACTTGTTTGACTCCTCCATTGTAATGGGATTCCAAAAAGATGTGAAAACCCCAAATATGACAGATGAGTCTTTCATTAGCTGAAGCTCTGGAAACCTCTCTATCTGTAGGGCATGAAGCAGAGTCCCACTCATGGCTCCTCTTCTGTGTCTCACGAATCTTCAGAGATATTCTTCAGACCCAGCCCCATCACTACCCAATTAAGTCAGGTGTTAAAACAGGCCTAAAATATTCCTCCACTAATGAGAAGGCCTAATGACTTACTGCATGCCATGAAAAAAACTAAGCAAGGGCTTGGTTTGGGATATATAACTATGTGATACTATAATCTGAAAACATGCATGTGCAAAGAAATCCCTTTTGCCCATTTCTTGCTATTAAATCTTTAATATGAAGCAAACCTTTGAAGACATGACCTCCTCTCTTCACAGGTGAGCCATTCATGCAGTAAAAAGTGACACAAAGCCACTAGAACTTACTTTTCCAGCCTGTCCTGCACAAGTCTACTTCAGAGATGTGCTGTGTTAGTTCTGATAAAATAAATCAGCCCAGGAAATCAAGGGTGTTAATGTAATCTTGTCACCATGCAGCCATAAGACCTTAGACAAAGTCTGAGGTTTTGATAAGATCCTGTTGTACTTTATCCAAAACCAAGGCTTTCTTATGCTTTTATCAAAGGGAAAGAGCCAAGGGCAAAGGGAAAGTCATGCACCTGGGACAGAACAACACCTTGAAACGATGCAGGCTGTGGGCTGGCTGGCTGGGGAGCTGATCTGCTGACCACAACCTGAGGGCTGGTCCCAGTGGGCAGCAAGCTGGACACAAGCCAGCCTTTGCTTCTGGTGCTCCTCTTCTCCAGTTTGCCAGATACGGTCTCAGCTTTCGATGAATTCATTCATCAGATTTCAATGAATCCCATTTCAGAGTAATTTGGGTTGGCAAGGACCTCTGGAGGCCACTGGTCCAGTCTCCTGCTCCAGGGCAGTCAACATCAGAGCTGTGTTACATGGCTCAGGGCCTCACCCAGTCACTTGTGCCAGCGTTTGAGCACCCTCATGGTGAAGCTGTTTTGCCTAACACCTAACCAGGATTTTCCTTTGGGCAACTGTCCTGCTTTTGGCTGGGATAGGGGCTGTGTTTTGGATTTGTGCTGAAAACAGTGTTGATAATGTGGAGATGCTTTAGTTGTTGCTAAGTAGTGCTTACACTAGTCAAGGACTTTTTCAGCTCCCCATGCTCTGCTGGGTGCACAAGAAGCTGTGAGGGGGCACAGCTGGGACAGCTGACCCCAACTGACCCAAGGGATATTCCATACCATATGACATCATGCTCAGCAGATAAAGCTGGGGGAAGAAGGAGGAATGGGGGGACGTTTGGAGTTATGGCGTTTGTCTTCCCAAGTAACTGTTATGCGTGATGGAGCCCTGCTTTCCTGGAGATGGCTGAACACCTGCCTGCCCATGGGAAGTACTGAATGAATTCCTTGTTTCGCTTTGCTTGTGTGTGTGGCTTTTGCTTTACCTATTAAACTGTCTTTATCTCAACCCACAAGTTTTCTCACTTTTACCCTTCCGATTCTCTCCCCCATCCCACTGGGGAGGAGTGAGTAAACGGCTGTGTGGGTCTTAGCTGCTGACTGGGGCTAAACAGTAACTTGTGTCCATTGCCCTTCATCCTTCATTTTGCAACTCCGCGGAGAGTCTGGCCCCATCTTCTCATAACCGCCCATTAGGTAGCTGAAAACAGCCAGCGGATCCCCTCTGCCCCTCAGCAGCTGCTTCTCCACCCAAAGCAAGCCCAGCTCTCAGCCTCCCAGGCATCCTGGCTGCCCTCCACTGGACTCACCCCAGTTTGTCAATGTCCTTCTTGTACTGAGGAGACTACCACCACACACAGCACCTGGCCTTACCTTTTTTTTTTTTTTTTTAAATAAATGACTTTTCAGAGCTGGAGGTATTTGATTTTCCCTAGTTTGGACATTTAGGACTGGAAGTGTTTGTCCAACAGGTACTGAAATGGGGCCTTTGGACTGTCCCTGACAATTTATAATTTTGAAAAGCTATCAAGTACTGTGGGCTTGCATGACATACAAAATTCTACCTAGACATACCAGTACTAGAAACCTTCTTGGGAAGGATCCTAGACTGATCACCAACATCAAGCCGCAAACCCTGAAGAAGGAACAGAAAAACAGCCACAGGGCTACTCAAGCTGCCATTACTCTAGAGTGTTACCTCACACCTCAAAATGAACGTGAGGACAAGCAGATTCAGGTATGGCAAGATCCATCCTCTCTCTTATCTTAGTATCTGACTTTGATTACACAAGTAAAACTTGGAGTTAGGCAGCCAAGGTTGGTGTCCCTGTAGGGCTGTGTAAGGGAGTGCCGGTGCAGTGCCTCTTCCCGTGGCATTTTGTGGAGGGCATATGTACCCAAAGGTGAGGTTGAATGGGAGGCCCACACACTCCTGGAAGAACCGTGTCTCCTTGTGGCAGCACTGCCGCTGCCTTGCTGGCAGCCGTCTCACTGCCCTTTATCACTTATGGTGGGGGGTTTTTTTGGCAGGAACCAAACACCTAGCTCATGAGGGAGAGCAGGGAAGGCACCTGCTGGAGTTAGTGCCAGTGTGCCTCCTGGAGCTGTGCGGGACGGCAGGCTGTGCTGGTCCAGTGCAGAGAGCCCCTCCTGCGCGGCTGGCGCTGCCTGTCAGGTCCCTCTTTGGCATCATAAGCAAACATGCAGTTCAGATGGGCAACGATAAACTGCTCGTTCCATGCTGCTGTGGCCACCTTGAGGCGACCGGCCAGGGAGATGTAGGCCAGCACATCCCACCCTGCCAGCCTGAGCCAGCCAGGCAGTGCTGCAGAGCAGGGCGGTGGCATCGCCGGCCATGCCCGATGGCGCCAGCCTTCCCCGGGAAGCGGGCGCATATGTGCGCTGTTCCCAGCCAGCCCATCCTCCTCGTCCTTGCAGTTGCCCTTGCCCCCATCAGCAAGGTCCCGGCCCGTCCCAGCAGGTCACCCTGCAGAGACACGGGCTGGAGTGTTTATTTTCTGCTCTGACATTTCCTCACGGCTCCAGCCTGGCGGTGAGAGCAGCCAGGGCGCAAGATCCACCACTTGGACCTTCCTCCTCGGACGTTCCTACAGGAATGGGCGTCAGGGCTAACGCCAACAGCGGCGATCGCTCTGCGGACGCGTGACAAACCCACGGCAGGTCCCCATCTCCTCACCCGGCCCTGCCTCGCCCGCCCCTTACCTCTCCCGCGGGGCGCCGGGGACGTGGTCGTATTTCACGTGGATGTACTTCACGTAGCAGCAGTACAGGCCGAAGGCCAGGAGGGAGAGGGCCAGCAGGAGCCCCGTGGCGGCCGCCACCGCCTCCATCGCCCGCGGCCGGCCGGCCGGCAGCCGCCGTGGGGAGGGCGGAGCGGGGCGGGGCGGGCCGGGGGAGCCGCGGCCGTGGGAGGGCGGAGCGGGGCGGAGCGGGGCGGGGGAGCCGCGGCCGTGGGAAGGGCGGAGCGGGGCGGGGGAGCCGCGGCCGTGGGAGGGCGGAGCGGAGCGGGGCGGAGCGGGGGAGCCGCGGCCGTGGGAGGGCAGCGGGCGGAGCCGGCCCCGTTTAAAGAGCCCGGCGGCAGCGTGGCAGGTGCTGGGGGGCTGAGCTGGGGGCCCCGCCGCGGGTCCAAATGCACCCACGCGGGGTAACCGCCTGGCAGGAGTATATGTATTTTTTGTGTGTCTGTGTCTGTATGCATGTATGCATGCATGTATGTATGTATGTGTGTATGTATGTATGTATGTATGCTTGCTTTCCTGGGCGGTGCTTTGCACCGGTGCGTGCGGAGGTCAGGCAGGGTGCTGCACCTTCATGCGTTTGTTTACAGAAGTGTTTTAAATAAGACTCATCACTGAAGGCTCTTAGACAAACTGAGCCGCCACAAGACAAAGAAAGCAGAGGCTCTGTGTTGACTTTTAACTTTAAAATGCAACATACAAAGGAAATATACTGTTGATGCCTGTAGGAATCAATAAATGACAATTTTTCAGAGCAATCTGCTTTGTGTCCCATGTTATACAACATACTTATTCATCATCCAGACGTGGGGATGAGAGATGATACGGTTTTATTCAAAATGGGCGATCTAAAGCTGACTGCTACCAATAGCATATGGATCGCAGGGGACAGGGAACCGAGCCATAAAATGGTGGAAATTCATTTCTGCTAAATGAAAAGTAATGCATGGGGAGAGATAAACTGTGTATATACATATACATCCAAACCAGGTATATATATTCAGTGGTGGCACCTATTCAGGAAATGTCAGCTTAATGCTCAGTACAGACCAAAGAAGCAAAACAAGATGCCTGACTGTATCATTATATAGAGGACTCTATAAATAATCTCGAGCATGCCCACTATGTGTGAATACCACACTTCCTCCCAGCTCAGCAGAAGTGTAGAAACAGAGACAGAACGGATTAGGCCTTCAAACTGGAAAAAGGATGACCAAGGGAGGTTATGACAGGGGTCTGGAAAATCATCAGCGGTTTGGAGTTGAATAGAGACAAACTAATCATTACTTTGTATAATTCAAAAACAAGGAGGGACCCACTGAAATGATCTGGCAGCAAGTCTAAAAGAGGAAGAGATTTTTCATAACAAATTGTTAAATGGAGGAACTCATTGCAACAGGCTGTTGTGGAGGCTAAATGAATAAATCAGCTCACGAGAAGCCAGGGAAAGTGATGGGGGATGGCTCCAGGTGCTGTCACTGGTCTCAGCAGGAGCTCTGTACTCTGGGGATTCCTGGGCGGAATGACAAGACCCCAAAAGGCCCAAGAAGACCCCCTGAATGGCCCAAGCTCTGAGGATACAAACCTCCCGCTGCATCCTCCTGTCTCCCCATGCTGCCCTCAGCCCAGCAGCCTCTGAATCCCTGCAACAGTCTCCACAGCCTCCTATAAACCGCCCCCCCACTTCTTTCCTCCTCTGAGACCTGCTGCCTGCAACCAAGGCCTGTCCCTGTGCTGCAGCCCCTGCCAGCTGGATCCTGTGCCCAGTCTATCCCTTCGAAGGTTGCCCACCTTGCATGCAGGGTGACAGGCACTCCACTCCACCAGCTCTGACTGCAGCAGGAGAAGGAGAAGCAGGACACCCTACGGCCCTTTAAAGAAAAGCAGTACACCTCTTGCCTGTCAGGCTTTCACAGGACAACTCCATTTATGCCCTATTTCTCCATACAAGCTTTACTCAACCGGCTGGAGACAGGATACTAAGCTACCTGGATTTTTACCATGTCTGTTTTGCTGCCTGTGGATCTCTGATGTTTCTCAGCACCATATGAGGCTGCTGCAGGAGTTTTCGTCCCCGCTGTTTCAATGGGATGCCTTTCCCCTGCTCCCCTCCCACAGCAGCTCCATATGGCCATGCCTCTCTGCAGCAGGAGGGAGAGGTTGTAACTCATGGCACCCCCTGTTTTTGCCCATCTGATGCAGCAGTCATCTGCCAGGCACCTCCAAGAGTCAGCTCACTTCGGTTTCCAAATGGAAGCAATGGCTGTGCTAAAAGGCCACAATCTGCAGGTTTTCCTTGGTTTTCTTGTGTCATTTCTGCTTGTGTTTGAGACTAGCAGATCAGAATGAGCAGAGAAAGGCTGTAAAAGCAACAATAGCACATGCTCTTGTAAGGTGAGAGATTTCTATTCCATTTTTGTTTCAAAGTATAAATAATTTTGAATGGGCTAGTGACAGAGGGACAGCAGGGGGTGAATGGTGAAGGGGAATTTAAGCACCACCTGTAGCAGCCAGGACTCTGTTATTTATGCTGCTTTCCTGTGTGGATGCGTGCCCATGTATCCCTCACTAGCAACTCAGAGGCTAACACCTACTGGCCAACTTCAACTAAACTTGCCATGGAAACACAGATCACAAAATACTTGAAAACCAGGCAGATGAAAGGAATTGCAATGCCTTTATAGTGTGAGCTAGGCTAAGAAAAAAGATTTGGTATTGCAGACCTCAGAGGATGACAGGGATTTTCTTTTGAAGTCCCCAGGAACCGGCACCTCTCCCGGCAGGCATGGCCGAAGCCTGCCCACATTTGGGTTTCTTGGCCTGGGCAGGGCAGGAGTTGGGTGCCATCAGCCCAGCCAGTAGCGGGGAGGCAGAAGGACCAGACATTCATCATAAAACTGTGAAAGCTGTGAAAGCCTGTCAGGAGCTCCTGGGCTTTTACTTTTGGGTGGCCACCATGCTCGGCCACACCCGAGGTGCCCTGTGAGAACAAATACACCTGATCACTTCATCCACAGACTTGCAGCCTGCCGGTGGAGAGTGCTGCTCCGCCGGGCACGCTTCGTGGCCAGCATTGCTCTTCTGGCTTCACATTGTGTAGTGCAAGAGTTTGGTGGTAATGTCATGTTACAACCTCAGAGAAACACTGACTTGTGATAACGGTCAAATGGTACAAAATATTAGAAACCATTTGTCAGTATAGAATGGAGGAAAGGGTCACTGTATATTTTAGAATATTGTTTGGATTTCTGTTACATTTAATCTTAACATAGATTTTTCTTGAATAAGTAGTTCCTCCTTTGGTTTGAAATGCTTGCAACCACCCTGGAATGATTTTCCCCTCTGTTTTGGGTACACAGGCTTTCACACAGATTTTTTTTTTTAATCTGGAAATTATGTTGTTGTTATATTCTCAAAGACCAACAATATTATGTATCTACTGTTTCTGTTTATCTTAATTGAAACTAGATTTTTTTTTTGCCTGTTAAGGCTGGGGTTTTATAACCTCTTCTTTTCAGAAAAAAAGCTACCATTCCTTCCCATTGGTCAGGCAATATATTTCATGATCTCTTGATACGAATACCCATCACTAGGAAAGAGATAGCTAATCACAAGAATACCATAACCCAGAGAAAGTGCTTAAAAACTAAAGCTAACTAATGAAACCATGTCTTTAAAGCCACTCAATGAACTTCCTGATGAAACATGGATTTTCCGAGTTTCATTGGTGTTTTTTTCAGCATAGAAAAATCTACTAAGATCTACTTAGAATCGATAACTATCTGTAAGGTGTTCTTTCATTTGAAATCACTCTCAGAATAATTCCTGTAGAAAATTCCTGCTTGTACCTTGTTTGTGAGCAGCTCACAGGGAGATGATAAAATATTTGGCATTTTATACATTTTGATAGGATAGAGAGGCCATGTGATATAGTTCTGATCCCTGTGTAGATCAGGCAAGCTCTTAGAATAAAGCTTCTCATGCAAATATAATTATCAGCTGATAACTCCCCTTCCCTAAGTATTCAGCCTGGGTAAATTGCAGAAATTACCTTATATTTCAAGCTTTAAAGATAAGCTTTAATAAAAACTTTTGTTTGTATTCTAACAAGCTTTAATACAACATTTTGTTTGTATTCTAAGGTGTTTCTATACCCTTGAGTGAAGGGCATGACACCAAGGGACTGTCATGTTTATGGTCTGCCTGGGAGCCACACGCTGCGCTAAGGAAAGAGTGCAGGCTTGGGCATGCTGAACTTCCCTGTCTGTCACCTTTCTGCTGGGGACTGAACTGCCATCGCGTGGACGTTTTGCCAACTTGCACGTTCCCATCAACACAAAGAGCAAGAGAGACTTGGGAGCCAGACAGAAGGGCAGAGAGCTGGGAACCATTAACTGAGGTGAAGTTACAAGGTGAATTTGAAAAACTGATGGGACATAGGTTTAGTCCAAATTCCTGCTCTCTTTTGCTTGTCTTTTCATAGCCATTTAGTTTAAAAGCATTTACTGCTCTCTCTCGAGATGTCCAGCTTCGTATAGGCTGTAAGTAAGGACAGCACGGAGAGGGCACAGCATAGGCATCTCTTGTGTTGGGAAATACCTTCAGCAGCACGCAGTTAGCCAGCGGGCTGGGTATCCTGAGGCAGTCTGAATTTACCGATAAAATACATTTCTGAATAAAGAGCTTTTAATTTTATTGTTAAATGTCTCCATCTGTTGTGTGCTACTGGTTAAGTGCAGATGGTGATTAAATTAGTACCTCTCCTGGAGAATTTACAGTCTAAAACCTCACTCCCCTGCCTAAAGGTCCGTATGGAACTGGTGGGCGTCTGGGGCTAGCATGAGCACTGCGCTTCATCCATATCCAGCAGAAATGCAAATTTCAGGACTGGTTTTACTAGGCATGGCTTCCTTTCCTAGGCAGAAACACCGTCCAGGTGGAATCCAAGGACCAGTTGCTATTTAGGGATTTCAGTCCCTCTGCCCAGCTCTGGCAGCTCTGCCACATGTCAGCAATGCCACATGAAGCACTGCCTAGGCACTCATCCGTGAAAACTTGAGGATTTAGCTGTGTCTGAGACGTGGGGTCCCTAATGCATGTGGTCATGCAGACATTATGCAGGGATGCAGATTTTTGTAGATCATCTGTGAAACATCTGAACATTTTGCTTAACTGAAGGTAAATAACATTCATTGTGTCTGTACATAGCGTGCCTTCACCTTCCTCCATTTGATATCTAACGTCACTATATTGTGACAAATAACCATTTGCTTTTAATAGTGCAAAAGATAAAGGTCTCTGCTCCAAGGATTGGAAAATTCAGGACAGAAAATATATATTCTCAAGCTTTCTTGTTGTATGATTGGAGCTCAGCTTACTATTGAATCTAACATAGCCTCTGAGTTCGGACAGATTCATATTTTGCATATCTTTGAACTCAGGGTACGAACGCCACAGTGCCAGCAGACAGTCATTTGGCTCAGAGTAACACCGGGTGAGGAATACAACCAGATTTCAAAATATTCATTGAAGTACACCTCCAAAACCCACCATGTTCTTCTGACAGCCAAGTAAGAATATCTGATTTCCCTGTTTTTTCACTATTATTATGACAGCCAATGTGAAGAGTAGTGAGGCAGATGAACTTATTTAGAGTATGACCATACAGAATTTTTTACCAAATACAGGAGAGACATTTACCTTAACCTCCCTTCCCTTAAACAGTCAGTGATCACTTCTCTGTTACTAGTCATTTGCAATGTATGGGGAGATATTGACCGCTGTGTGCTTACAGTTACATTCATTCATACACCATCTCAAAGGAAAAAAAATGCATACTTTAATGTAAACATTTGGTTATTTTTATTATATAAAACAAATTGCAATATTATAACTAAAACTACAAAATATGGACTTAAATTGTGTTACCAGCACAATTCAATACATGACCTTATTTTAAATCCAGTTATTAATAAAATTAAAAGAAAAATGTTACTTCTGTTCAAAAGTAAGTACATAACTTTCCTCAGCATATATATACATACATATATAGATATAAAACATATCAGTAGGCCAATTCTGCTGTTATTTGTATCAGTGTAAATAATAATTAAATCCAGCCAAGCCAAAGCTAGTCAGGGCAGGTATAATGTTTTTGGAAACAGAGAATGACCCATTATTTTAACCTAATTATCAATGAACAGGAAATTGAAAAGTGGTATCAAGTTAGTAACAAAAACTTGATCTTCTGTCTGATGCTGGGAAGATCAGCTCCCTAAGCACAGAGTCCCAAGTCACAAAACCTGCTGGGGAAGACCAGAGCCTCTTCACCGCTGACCCAGCAGCGGCTGCTGGGGAGCAAGGGCTGTGGCTGGGCTGGGCTGGGGGAGGACACCTCCAGCCAACAGGACTGTGTGAGATGAGACTGCATGACAGCATGCTGTGGCGTGTCACAAAGCTGTGGCATGCAGGAAGACGCAGATGAAAAACTGAAGTGAGATCTTTCTTCTGTGATAAAGTTTGAAGGATAATTTCCTTTCCCACTGCTCTTCCACAATAAAATCTCAGGTGATGCAAGATCTTCTCAATCTGCATATGCAGAACAGCAGATGCCCTGAAAGACCTTCACAGTTCAGGACTTTCCCCATCATCCTGGGCATAGCATGAGCCTCTGGGATCACAGCTCCCAAAACAGCCCCTGTTGCTTCCTCCAGAAGCTCCTTTTCTCTCTAAGGTGTCTGTAAGTGCCATACTGGAAAGGTGGGCACAGCACAAATGCCTAAAAATCTTGGTTTAAAGAATTACTACATGCATAGGAATGAAATACCTTGAAGTCTGCGACTCATCTGACATCTCCCTAAAATCACAATACACCGTACATGGTGAAAGTAAAGGGGGGGAAAAAAAGTGAGCAGTCCAAATACTAGTGATATACTCACTGTGTTCAGAAGGAGGTACAAAAACATAACATAAAGCCATCATTTTGTCTCCCTACACTTTTGATCAGCTCCAAAGAGATTTTTGTTCCTGTAGCATCCAGAAAACAAATTATCAAAAGGCCTGTGTGTTTTTGCAATGGGAAGTTCAGTTCTTTAGAAAAAACAGCCACCTTGGGTTTAGATTTCACAAAGGCTTTGTCTACCCTAGTAAATTAAACAGAGTCATTCCGTGGTTATAAGGCCAACTGGTAGTGACTCCTGACCTAGCCCAGGGTGATTTGGGAGGGTGAGAGTTAGCCCGGGCCACAGGCATGCTGGGGACTGCACAGCTCATTGCCTTCCAGTGCCAGGAAATATTTCTTGGTGCCCCTTCATTTGCCAGGCAAAAAAAAATCCCTTCATTTGGGGGTAGTGACAACCAAATGTGCTCCAGTCTTTTCTGGCTTTGAGGCATCACGTCCTGATTTGATCAGGATAAAGCCTTTTGCTGTGTGGAAAGAAGGTGCTGGACCTTGGCACCTTTCAAGGGCATCAGAGACACCTTGCTCAAGCTTTACATGCACTGTTGTACTCTTGTCTCCTGTCCACGCCTGGCAGATGTGCACAGGAAAACTCTCAGAAAAAGTAACTGCTTATAATAAATGAGCTGACCTAAAACCAGACCTTTTTGCCACAGATTAAGCTACACTGGATGCAGGAGTCAACCATACCTTTGCAAAACAAAACCTACAGTGGGCTTAGATGTTACTTATGCAACACTGCCAGATACAGACCTTTGCAGTGATTTTCACCCTGAGTTGGTTGTCACCCAGCTCATATATACTGAGGTCCATAAGGACTGAAAAAAGAAAACTGATCCTTTTCAGTCAATAAAATTTTCCAGTGTGGAGTGAGCAAGTAATTGGCAAGATGGTTAATAATAACAACGAAAACAGTCCAAGGGTTTAGTCATTGCCAACAGCTAATGTCCTTGAGGAATGAGCTACTTGATGTCAGTGCTTAGAGCTGACTGAATACTAGAGACTTTTTTTCCCTTAAGAATAGCATCCCTATTTACCACATTATTGTTAAGGAATGATTGCTGTTTCCATCATAGCTGCTTTTCTGACTACATTAAAACATTGTTCAAGGCAGCTCTATAGCTGCACCTGTGCTCCAGAGTAAAGTCTAGACATGAAAAACCCCAGGAAAGTCATGCACAAGGCAGCAAGGTATTGACACACGTCAAATGGGTTTGGGGTCTTATTTGTTTAACAAAGGAAAAACTACTATGAATTCTTAAAATTTAAATTTGGGATGCAGTTGTTAGTTATCAAAGGATGCTTACACCCCTTTTCATACAGAAAAAGTGTGCTTATGTCTGAAAGTATCTAAGGGGGCCAATGAATCTCACACACCAAGCTGACCTTTTAAAGAGGTCTACTGGCACCTTTCAGAGAGAAAAAGCAGGCTTGGATATTGGTATGTTGTGACTGGTTTTCTCCCCTGCACTTCTGAGTTTCTATGTTGATCATAACCAAACAGTGCCAGGCTGAGCTCATGCACAGCGGGATAGATTTGTACTGGGGACCCCCCCCATACCACAATATCAACACTAAGAAGAGGCAGGCTCTGCTCGGTGCATTCCTGGAAGTGTTTTGCTAGGTTTGGGCTGTGGGCCAGCAGTGCATGAGCTGCTCCCTTGGCCACGCTGAGGCCCAACACAAAGGTGCCAACTGGTGAGAGGTAGGGGAGAGGCTGGTAGGGGAGACGAAGGCAGGAGGAACACCATGGCAGCATGTGAAGTTGGGCCCCCAGGCTCATCTCTGCACCTGGTGCCAGTGTCGCCCACAGTGCCGCCACTGAGCTTTCTGAACTTAAGTCATGGCTTCAGTGTTATTTAATTACAGGCCACTGTGCTTAGTAATGTGATACATGTGCTTCGTGCTATTCACACCCTGCAACCTGACACAGAGAAGTTGGGCAGAGCCCAAGCTCCCCACAACGTGGGGGATGTCCTCACGGCGTGCTCCTTCCAGGGCTCAGCACCCAGAAGGGTTTTGCCAGTATTTGAGTGAGCATCCCCGCTGCAACACCCTACCTATTTCATTCTCTCTACGTTGCTTTGGCAGCAAGCTCCAAGGCTTTTTTCCCAGGTACTTGTGGGAGAATTTGTCTATCAGTTGCCTCAGAAAGAACACGGTAAGTTCAGAAGATTTTGGCCTGAAGATAATGCCTGTACCATAGACTGCAACACAGCATTGCAGTGCTTGGGCTGGCTGCTGGGTACCAGAAGCAGTGCAAGTGAAAAAAACCCTGAGCTCTGCACAGAGCTACTCTGCCTTGGAGGTAGAGAAAAAGAGGTAGCAAGGCTGGGTCTACACTGTTCCCTTAGAGCTATGCTGGGTCCTCTATGTGATACAGCTGTGCTAACATGAGGAAAGCAAAAATGTTTAAGGAAAAATGCAGACGTTCCAGTCTCAGTCACAGGGGTGAATCAGGAGAGAAGGCAATAAACCATATTGCTACTAGACCAAAGTCTGGGACTGCCACATAACACATGCAGAAGAGCAGCTGCACTGTGGCAACCAGCATTTTCCTGGGCTATTTTAAGACCTTTACATTGAATGAGCATCCAGGTGGTATTCTGGCATGTTCAAATGTAGCAGCAGGGTTTATCAGTTTATCTAAAGCTCAATTTGTGTGACACCCTGGTATATAAATGCATTTTTAAATTAAGAAAAATGCTATCAATAAGAATCCTATTAAACAGCAGATGATATATCAGGTATTTAAATGTATATGTACTTCTGTGCTTTGAATAGTACAGGCTCATTATTTAAATACCAGGGAACTAGACTGACAAATACTAGGATTTAGAATAGATATGTTTTAAGCTTGGAAGGGACCACAATGGTCAGAAGTATCTTCCCAGCGTCATAACAACGTACAGAGCTGGCAGGCACAGACACGCGCACCGAGCTGGCACACACCTACTTGAATGCTTTCCCTACTCAGTGTAGGCTGGGAGAAAGGATAAGAGGGGAAAAAAACCCCCTTATTTGCAAGTCTTGTCTCTTCCTCTGCAGATAAATATTTCCCATGTGAAGGCTGCAGCACCCACGTAATGCCGGCAGCAAACACTGGGGGTGTACGGCTCTGCCGTCAATGGAGCCATGGCAAAGCTTGCTCTTGCTGACGGCTGCTCCTCGTGGGCTGGTTTCCATATGCCTTTAGCTGTCACTAGAGACTGTGTGGCACTAAGTGACTGTCAGCTGGGGGTTGGTGGCAGCCACCACCAGCAATATGCAAGATGTAGGTGGCCTCTGCTTATGCTCAAGAGGCTCAAATGGGCTACGGCAGGCGTAGGGTAACTAAAATCAGATAAAGAATACTTAAGTACCTGGAAAATGATGGTGAAATTCTTGTCTAATTGGTCTATGGCAGACATCCTTGAATCATCTCCGTTTAGAGTTATTTTTGTTGTGCAGGTCTTTTTTCTACCCAGACTTTTTTAAGCATAACTATGACCAAGATTCTCCTTAAAATCTCACAGCTAGAGGTAGCTGAAGTTTGGCTAAGGAGCCAAAAGAAGCAGAAGAGGAATCTGGAAGAAGAAAGATTCTATCTCCACTTGCTGTTTTCTTCCAGCCCTCTAGTCC
This sequence comes from Morus bassanus, assembly GCA_031468815.1. Taxonomy (NCBI): domain Eukaryota; kingdom Metazoa; phylum Chordata; class Aves; order Suliformes; family Sulidae; genus Morus; species Morus bassanus. Next base: position 14,798,769 of record CM062572.1, read on the forward strand.
CATCAGCCCAAGAGGTGCCAACACTTTTAACAGAAAAATATACAAAGGGCTCTCTTGTTCCCTGAACGTTTTGATGTGCCTGAAGTGAATTTCTGCACTTTAAACAGATGCATTTGCATCTTCACTGCAATGGGAAAAGCCTAATGACATTCTCCTGCCTGATAGCATTTGTGGGTATTCCAATGAAATAAGAGCAATATTTTGCAAAAGGCACTTTATACATCTGTTCTCCCCTTTATACTTCATAAGAAGTAGGGAGACAGAGCTATTTTCCTGATCGTCTGCTTTTGTATAGTGAAGGTATTCTTAAATATAAAAAGTATTTAATGGGTATATCAGAAAGTTCAAGAAAAACTATTTAAAACAAATTCATTTACCATATACATCAATGTTTTAGGCTTAAAAGGACACTGTCAACTTGTAATTGGGGAATTAAAATAAATATCCACAGTACGAGCTTTAGATACAAGGTTTTGCTCATGAATGTTGCTGGATGCACTAGTCATTTTACATTTGTTTCATTTTGTCTTTCTCACCTTGTGTGAGCAGCAAGATAAAACCTACCCTGATTACACTGGGCAAAAGTTAACCAAGCAAAATGCTATCAAACGCAGAGAGACCACAAGAGAGGAGAACATGTGTCTCCAATCACCACTCAGGTGAAAAACACATTTCAGACAAAATGAGTTCTGTGGGTTTTTTAATATCCTTTAAAAAGGGGTAAATATTACAGGATTATTATCCCAGTACATTACCTTTTGTCTAGTCATTCACACCTGTGAAAACTGAATAGAAAACCACATGGCTTCACAACATTTGGGAAAGTGGAGGAACAGGTACAAAGTGTCTTCAAGGTTAAACTGGATAATGGTCCTATCCATGTAAAAAAGGCCAGATTTTCTTTTGTCTTAGACTAGAGTAAACTGAAGAAGTATTTTCCGGGCAGTCTGCTATGACTTTTTCGAATTTATCTGATTTTGCTTAGATGCAGTTATCTTTGATAACCAATAGGCTTATACCAATATAAAGCATTACAGAAGAATCACTCTCCTTTAAACTAGTGCATGGAAAGTTAAAAAAAAAAGTCTACTTTTGTATTCTGCAAAGAAAGGCACAGATTTACGCATACTTAGAAACCACCACTCAGAGCTGCAGATGGCAAAGCAAGCCAAACACCACAAACAGTTCCATAAGCAAGAGTGAAATGTGGTCATTTGGGAATTTATTTTTTTGGCAAAACACTGTGAAGCATGGCTGGGGAATGTTGTTTTTTGAAAGGTCAATGGGCAACAGGATGCATCTTTTTTCTAATCTATAATGGCTGATGTTTGGGGTTTTCTTCTTATAAAAAAACCCATACAAATGCAGTCCCTGCCCACGACATACTCAAGTCACTGCTTCATTTTACTTTTTCTTTCTCTCCAAGGCAGATGGTTGGGGATGATCACGAAGAAAACATCAAGATTACTTCGAACAGACGCAGCACCCTCAAGGCCGAGCACATCCTCCTCAATGCTGATGCTGGTTTAGAGGGTTGGGCAAGAAGGGGATGTGCTCCGAGTCCCGCCAGCTCCTCTGTCACCAGTCAGCCACCTCCTCCTGGCTGCACACCACGCCGGCATCCTCCTCATGGGAGCAGTTGTGCGTGCCGACATCAGCATGGTCACACTCCAGCAGTGTCTTCTCCTGCCCGGAGCACTGGACATCATCCAGGAGAATGCGAAGGGAGGTCCCTTCCCCAAATTCTGCCTTCTTGCTGGCCCGCACCACGTAGGGGAAGCCCAGCTGGCGGCACACCACGGCGGCGGCGGGCAAGCCCCAGCCATCATCGCACACCGTGCCCCACTTGCCGTCGATGTAAACCTCCACCCGGCCCCGGCTCCGGCCGTGGCCCCCCTGCTCCATCAGCCGCACGGCGCCATTTCGCAGCGGTGGGGCCGTGCCAGGGGGTTTCTTCTTCCTCCGCCGCCCCCTCCTCTCTCCTCCCTTCCTGGGCTTGGGAGTCCTGCCGCTCGGCGCTGGGGTGGTGGGCGTCCTGCTGCGGTTCCCCGGCGGCAGGGCTTGGCCCACCCAGTCCACAGCTGGTGCGCGGGGGGTTTCGGGGTCTGGCCTGCCTCCCCGTGGGGCCTCGGTCGTAGCCTTCAGCTGGGGACCTGGTGTTGGTGTTTTCACAATAAGCTCTGTTGGGGGAAAAACCCAGGAAACCATGAGTCTGTCACTCTACAGACACTACTTAAAGACAACTATACAAAACCAGCACTGATTTTTGACTGGTTTAACTCGTTTCTTGGAATTTGCTTACTTGATCCTGTTGAGAAGCAACAACGCTCCCGGTGAGCCAATATTTCCTCAGCGAAAAATGTCGGCTGCTTTTAGTTAGCGGAGAGGACTGCAGGGTTTAATGCCAACCAGTAAGCCTCTCCCAAGAAGGAAACTCCGAGCAGTATATTGGCAAAACCTCAGCCTGGCCATTAAAGGGTGGGTGCTGGAGTTTCACGGTCAGAAGAGGAGTTCCCCACCCTACCCTTCTCCCCTGCTGAAAGCATTTTAAAGACAGGCACTATTTCTGCTCTTCTCTTCATTACTAATGACTGGATCGTTACCAGACCCAGAGCGCGGCCTCCCCACTGGGCCAGATGCTTTATTCAGAGGAGCTGAAACCAGGAACATTCAAAATCAATTCTCTCTGGCAACTGGAATGTGCAAAAGGAACGGAGTTGCCAGGACAACACATAAAATGGGATTTGGGGTTGGGTTTTTTCTTCCTTATGAAAAAAAATAAAAGAGCCTTGAACTCTGAAGAGCTGAAAATTCTTTGCTGTCACAGTTTCCAGGCGTTATTGGACTTGCTTATTCACATGCGCTCTATTTTTAGCTTTAAAATAAGTTTTAGCTTGTCAGAAGGAAGCAATTCAGAATTACTCAGAATAACAATCTACTGAGCTGGGACGGTGTCACATACATTTGCAAAGACATCATGACTTTTTGAATTACATCCTAGATTTCTCCATTCTCATTCATCATTTGCTTTGTAGTACAGAGAAGAGGAAAAATATGACTGTCTTATTTGTGCTTAATATCTATTGTCCCTAAAAGACAAAACGCTTGCAGAGGTCCAGTTTTTCCAAAGAACACTCTCTGGAGAGGAACTGTATTTGTGGCTTGAGAATATTTCCCTTCTTTGGACGCTGAAGTTCTGAAGGCACGAAACAAATGTGAAAGCCTTACCTGTGCACACCTCAGTTGCTGGAGTCTCATCTGGCAAAGCACTTAAAAATCCTGGAACTCATATAACGATATGTAGGACTGCATGAAAGCTAATGGCCACCTGGGAGTGCTTTTCACCTCACTGAATCAACTTCTTATTATATATTACTCTTCATCAAGCTATTTATTAAATACATTTCCAACAAATGCACTCATCAGGCTAATGCAAGCTGCATGCCTTGGCGATTCTTTTACATTCACACTAAACACTAACCAAAAAGAGCAAAATATTTACAGCTACACATCCTGTTTCCATGCTTCTGAATCAAAATCTTCATGCTTGGTTTTCACCTACACATGAATTTAGTTCTTGAGACACTTAGCAGAATGTCTCCTGCTGTTTCTAAGTTTTATTTTATGATGAAAACTACCTTGTAAACAAAGCCAAAAGATTTAGTTATGTATGTACTTTAAAAATCTGAACTTTGGACTTGCACAGAGAATAATGCATAAGCAGAAACAGAGACAAAGCTGGTTGAACATGAACCAAGTTAATAATATTCGGAAACTGTGTGCAAAGCTTGCAAAGGAGAATGTTTCTGAAGGTGTGCTGAGTGCTCAGGCATGTCAACAGTTAATAACTAGCTTTAGATCTTGTTCCACCTTAAAGACTCAATCTTGCGAGGTGCTGAGTGCCCTCATTCCTTCCTGAAGTCAAAGCTGTAGGAACCATCAATGACTCAAATGCAGTGTAACATGATTAATGTAATTAAAAATTAAACAAAAGTGTTCCGACATTAGAGATCCTACAGTAATATTAACTCCACGACAAAGTTATTAGAGTACTGCCTAGGTACTTACATGTGTAAACAAAATGCACAGGGGAAAAGAAAGGTAATGCTGCCTAATCTAATTTTGAAATCCTAATCGTGTATTCAGGGTTTTGCATTTAACATAAATAGCTTTTGGCTTGCTGCAGATTCAGCTACATCACTGACTGCTCCAGCTTTAGCAGTACAATACTTCATTCAGTACGAAGCAATCAAAAAGCCCTGGAGGGTTTGGGTAAGCCAAAAGTTCACCTGAACGGCTGATCACCCCGATTCTTTTGGGAGCGTTTTCTCATCCCATATTCTCTCACTTAAAACTAACAATGACTCAGCCCTCATCTTGCTCAATGTGCTATTTCCTAACCCTTTAGCCATCATATCCTTCAGCTCCCGAAGTGGTTCCCACTACCTGAAGGCACTGCAAAAAATCACTTATTACTGAAAAGCACCATCGAGCACAGGATCTCAGTACAGAAACAGTTACAGGGAAATCAAGTTGGTGCTAATGGAACAGGTATGATGTAGCATGGAAAAGGGAAAATGTACAGGGGCAGAAACTACAGAGAAGATTTCACATGGCCAGGAGAGGGGAAATACCTTATGCCTTATTTAGACCAACTCTTCAGATCCAAAACATCTGGTAAGAATTAATTTTGAGGATACTCTGAAGAGTGAAGTTCTGGGTGGTCTCCACGCATAAGAGATAGTGCAAGCCTGGAGTTTATATTTACTGCCAGCTAACATGCACCAACAATAAGCAGCAACAGCGACACTCACTCTCCTTTGGCACAAACTGTATGCGCTTGCTTTTTACTTTCACTGGCGATGGCTCAACTCGGCATTTTCCTGGTGGTGCTCTCCTGCAAAAAAAGGGACACATACAGCGTACAATTAATTCCTTTCCCCTAGCATCATGAGCCTTTGCTTCCCATTGTTTTTCAATGAATGCAATGCTCACTGGAAAAAAAAAAAGTCTGTTTAAATGATCCAAGTAATCTCTTACAGTAGAAAACATAATTGAACAACCACATATCTCCTTTGATCAAAGTTCAAATATTCACAAGGCAGTGGAGTCCTCTGGTTGTGTTTTCACTTGCTATTGCTGAATCCATTAAGGAAATAAAACATTGGCAGGTTCAAGCATTACAGAAAGAGATTAATCAAATTGAAAATAAAAATCACAAAACTAGACAGTTTATGTTAAACATCTGACATAAAGGTCATGTGGACGCCAGTTTTCAGGCTGTCTTCAGAGAAGCAAAATAACACACGATTATTTGTACATAAAGCCCAAACAAAAGACTCACTACTACAAAAGTAGTACCAAAAATGCATTAGTTTCAAACAAGAGCTCTAAGTGTCTCCTTCAGAGGCTTCCTCTTAGAACAACATATTATTTTGACACAAATTTGTTTGCCACGGAGGTACATCTCACTTCTGAGAAGTTACATCCAGTTCATCATCACTTTCTCCTGTGCTAGCTGGCTTGTTAATCTGCAGCCTTCTTCAGAGATTTTCAAACTGGTTCAAAAAAGCCTTATGTTTGCATTTGGAGGGTACAACTCCTTTGTAATTAGGACTGTTTGCATTTGCATTTCTGTGGAAGGCAAAGAGCTCCCCTCTCAACTACTGCCACAGGGATGTTCCCTAATTTTATGAATTTTCCTATGAGTTCTTTCTTACTCACGTTGCTGTACTGGACACACTAAAGAGTCTTAAACTTACAACTTTATTTTGACTTCTGCTTTCTTTATTTTTGCAAAGGTTGCATAATACCAGCCTCTTAATACACAGTTTACAGGAACTCTTCCACTGTGTTAGATAATGGAAAATGCTCCTGACAGAGGAGGAGTCGGAGGAAAACAGGAGGCAGCTGTGGGGGCTGTTTAACTTTGAGGTCTGGTTCCAACATAAAACAGAAAAGTGGTTTGGTTCAAAATGCTCAGATAGCTAAATCTGTAAATTTAAACCTTTTAAAAATATAAAAACTACAAAAGTCTCACTCTACATGTCTGGCAAAAGTATTTTGGTGTTTTGCCAATAATAGTAATGCTTAAAAAACAGGAAGATGGAAAAAACAGCTATAAGTCTTCCCATAAAACACAACTATTCCCTGCCTTGCCCGGTCTGAAGATACGTGCACATGGGATTCAGAAAGTGTAACAATGGTCTTACTCCCTTGTCCAAACTATTTTCCTCTCTGAAACACAAAAAAAGAATGTACTTTTTGACATTCGTTTCTGGTCTGCCTGAGAAAGCACTGCAGGTCACGCTAGTCAGCTTTGGCTGCCGCTGCCTGGGCTTGAGGCTCTTAAGGGAGATGCAGCTGGCTACAAGGGATGGAGAGGACCTGAGAATAAACATCTTGAGAAAAACTGCCTCCTTCTGTGCAGGAATCTAGAGAAACTTTGCCTGAGAAAGACAAGCCACCCCTAAAATACTCCTTTAGTTTTCAGGAACAAACCTCCCAACACCAACAGGCCCCATAACAAGTTGGTGACCACCAGGCAGCATAGGCTCCCATGACTGCAGGAGCAAAGCAGACCCACAACAGGTTGCTCCAGCCGTTCCTTGATCAAGCTCCACAGAAGGGCCCAGCATGGGCAAAGAGCTAGTTAGTCAGTCAGCATCATTCATCACATCCACGCCTGGACACACTGCACCACACTGAGGCTTTGCAACAAGAACATCTCATACCTAGAGGTGTCCACCACTTTGTACACCACTCCATGGGCAGCCGTGGCGCTTGGTACACCAGTAGACATGAAGTAAAGTTCCCCTGGGAAAAAAAACCAAACACAGCCGTGAAAACTCTCCATGGAGCTCCTGCCCTGTACAGCACAAAGGCATTAACTCTGCATCACAGGTCAGAGAACATCAGGAAACCCGGGACCAACACGGAGATCTGGCTACTGGAGGAAACAAGGCAAGTTTGTATTTGGATTTGTAGTGAGAGTTCATCTGCAGTCCAGTGGCGTAAAATACTCTTAGTGAGTGGGAGCTTTTTCATATTGTTATGAACTATTATTTGGACAAATTTCCACTGCAGGTTCAGCTGCCCAGACTTTAGCTGTCATCTCAGTCTGATCTGTGTCCTTTAACTTCTCTAACACAAAATGGTCAAACCCTGAATTCCCTTTGTCGAAATGAAATGAAAAGAAATTGAGAACGTTCACGCTGTCTTCTGCTCTTTTGGATGAAGCACTCCTTTGGGGTGAATTACAGAAGAACAAGATTTTGCTTTTGCTTTCTCTAGCACACTCAAAAAGTGAGATGTATCTCACACAAAAAGCATTTAGTTCATTACAGCTCTGTCAGGTCACATGGATAGGGCTCGACCTTCAGCCAAACCATGTCCATCACCATTTATTTGACTTATTTTCTCTTAACTGCATTTCCATCCTTCTCCTCCTGTTGTGCAGGGGAGGCCGGGATAAGCAGTCCCTCCAGCACTCTCCTTTCTCTTTTGCCAGCTCAAGTGCTTGAGTCGTGCAATGAAAAGGATTGGACAGAAAAAATAAATTTGCAGTATTTCAAAAAAAAGGAAGAAAAAGAGGCAATGGAGACCTGCTTAGTGAGTAAGGCAGATTTCTTTGGGTGTCCTATGGGTACCCTAGGGGAAGGAGCAGAGGGGTCAGAGTGAGCAAAGGAAGACATGGGCAGTCAGTGGCAGCTCCTGCTGGCTGCTGAGCTTCCCTCCTCCTCCCTGCTCTCCTGTGCTGCCCTGGCCAAGCTCCTCCGGGTGCTCCGAGGGCAAAAACCAGCCACCCTTGGCTGGTTTCTTCCTTTTTCTGGCGAGCTCCATTAACCACAGGCCAGAGGCAGCCTTCATCCAAACAAGGATGGGAAACACCTGGTGCTGCGTCTCGCGGTGCAGCGATGTGTGATCCACATCCCACCCCCTTTCCCAGAAATTATCAGGCAGAAATATGGATGCTCAGGCCATGAAGCACACTGGCTATATCACCTGTGCACCCCACAGGCATAGCACAGTGCTTGGGGTGTCCCCAACACATCCAACTGCCAGGTGACGGGGCTGCTGGCTTTATAATGGCTGTGCAGTGAGCCAAAAATATAGGTGTCACCACTGCATAAACACATCCACCGCACCAGCCGGATTAACATTCATCAGAGCAACAACCCCAAAATACAAAAGCTTCCATGAAGAAAAGCTTGTTAAAATAAACTGTGTGATAAACTTGTAAAAGCCCAGGCTCCCAGCACACCAAAAGGTGAAAGAGAAAACTGTTCACTGCAGATAAAGAAAACTCTCTAAACTGTTATCAACAGATTTCTTTCCATTACAATAAAGGAAATACAAGGCAAATAACTACCTCCGAGAACAGACTCCAGCCCAAATTTCCACCCAGCTCTATTATACTTACACAAAGTATGCATGAAAAGTGCAGGGCAGAAGAAGGGTGGCAGCGTTTCAACCCTGCTTTGCACAGACTCTGCCCCCAGGTGCAGGAAGAGGGAGATGCTGCTCCCCAGGTGCATGAGCAAGGGCTGCAATGAACAGCTTGATACTGCACTTGGCAGCCCTCTGCCTTGGCATAAAGCTGAGTTAAACTATGTTATTCTGATTTTAGGATAAGATACCCTTCTCGCCACAGCACTGCAAAACAGCTCAACCTTCCATGAACATTAAGCATTAAATAAAATGGATTTTAACTCTAAAAAAGATAAAATTCCAAAGTCAAACTTTTGAATGAATACTTAATTTGGATGATTTGCATTTACGTGATAAAATTTGCATTTACGTGATATGCAACACATGTTGCACTTGTGCAACATCCACACCTGACATAAAACCAGGAAAACCAGCAGTTTAAAAATTGGGGCATTCTGGAAGCAGGTGCTTGTGACCACAAGCCAGGACCTCTCCACAACAGGGCAGAAGACAAACTCCTCCATTGCCGAGTCACACACGAGGCTACTTAGCAAGGGTCATCGTCTCCCTGTCCCCAGCCAGGAACGGCACGCTCTGCCTGGCCCACCGTGGGGCTGGGCAATTAACCATACGCTTGTACAAACAAAGGTACTGACCACAAGCTTTCACCCCAGGACTCTTTATTTCCTCCTTTTCAAATTGCAGCAGCTCCCCTCTAGAAAGCAGAATGTCTCCAGTCTTAAAAAACACAGCTCTGCAAAGCTCCACTGAGACTACCCGCCTCAGTCCTACACAAGACAAAATCCCAGCTGGCACTAATAAAATATGGACTTAACCAGCCTTTTGCTGATGCCTCACTCGAGACAACGTAGGGCTTTCATTCTGCTTTGCCTTGAGAGGTACAAATATTCCAGGCCAGGGTGAATGGGTTCATAATTACTGCTCATTACATCTGCTTCCCTGTATCCATTAATAACGCCAATAGCCTTCTTGACTAGCCAAGAGCATAGACTTACTCTCACTCAGGTGTTAGCTTCTCAGCCTCTCAGGGCCTGCATTTCCCATGGCGTGGCAGCGTGAAGAATGAGGTTTCTTTTCTAATTGTCTTTGCCTTCTGCTGTTCCCCATCCCTCCAGACCATAGGTGTGCGGGCAGCAGCACACCCAGACTCAGTCTTGCAGGGAACTGACTCTCCAATTCCCCCCACAGTCACTGTGAGGCGTGCTGGCCACTGGAGGAGGTGCCTCAAAATTAGGACTGTGACTTTGGTTTGATATTTGGGAGATGCTAGTAATCTCACCCACTAGCATTTTAAAGACTGACAGACTCATACTGTGCCTCTCCACCAACCACTGCCTCCCAGGAGCCCTCTCTGCCCCCTTCTCTGGTGTTTTAATCCAAAGAGAAACCACAAGCATGCCATTCAGTGCGATATAAAGTTAAAAGATTACCTGCTTCATCTTCAGCAAAAGAGATGATGTACTGATAATAGTTATTGATAAGCCCAGGGAACATGCACGTTTGTCCTGTCCCCATGCAGATTTCACTGTACTGCCATTGTCCGGTAGCACGATCCTCCTTCAAAGACATCAGGCGCCTGCAAGGCAAAAAAGCACTTGCACAAAGCAACCAAGATGATGATTTATGAAAGTTAATCAGGACACCTGAAAGGGTGTTTAATGCTTCCTACCCGCATTAGCTACTATAGGAAGTGTAGCTCCTCCAAGAAACAAAAGATTGTTAATATTAAAACGTATATATTACACAGCCCTGCAACATCTTGTCTTTCAGGGACACCACAAGCACAGGAAAAAATTGTATGGGAGGGTTTAAGGGATGTCAGACCAGGGGGACCTTGCCAGAGATGCAGAGCACTTGGCTTCACCACAGCTCTGTGGCCCAGGACCAGTGCTTCAGCCAGGGCAGGCGGTGCAGGGGCTGCATGCAAAAGGCCTGGGACGTGCAGATACAGCAGAGGCAGAGGAGGTGGGTGGAAAACAAGGCAGTCTCATGCCTGCCTCATCACAGGTTTGCAGCAGACTCACTGCCGGACAATATTTTTTTTTTCTTTCAATTTCTTCAGTGTCTGGAAATGTTGCATCAGAATGGGTTTTTCTTAGGATGCATTCAAATGCTTTTTTACACCGCTTCCAGGACTTTAAATGACATCATATCATTGCCCCTTTATTTGTACTGGCACAAAGTGACACAGCAACATCGACAGCTGCTGGAATGCAAAGATCGCATTCCTGCACAGCATCATGGACTAAAGGTTATATAAAACATGCCATGTGAGCCCTCCGGAATGAGCAGTCAGGCTTTGCCCGGTGCTTGCAACCAGCAAGTGGCAGCTTATGCTGCCCGAGCACTTGCAGGCAGGCGTAGTATTGCTGGAGGGCTTTGGCTGGGGGTATAGTGAGTATCTGAAATATTTACTTACCCACTCATGAAATCACCAAATATGTACAGTCCATTCAAGTTTGGAGACTCACAACCCCGATAGACATAGCCTCCCGTAACGGATTTCCCCATTTTGTGTGGATATGCGTAAATCGGAAGCACATCATCTACAGGGGAGAAAAGACCTGTGACTTGCCTTGTATTACACATGATGCAGAATAGCTGTTTATCTAGCTAGTTCTGAGACTAGCACGATGTCATCAGGTTCATCTGAGCACCTTAATTAAATGAAGTGCCGATGGCGTCATATTTAGTTTGATTTTTGCCTTTTCAGAACCATGTTCAATAGCCCTGTCTGTGCTAACCAAGGACAAGCTAGCTCAGAGAGACTGGTTGCTGTTTCACTTGCAATATAAGCTGAATGCCTGATAAGCCTGAGTGCTCTCTATCACCCAGACACCTCACCGTTCTCAGCCCTTCTCCTCCTGCTACAACCCAGCTCTGGTAGTGCTGCTTCTGGCCCATTTCTACACAGTCTGGCTGGTTTTGTTATGAATTTGCAGGTTACTCTTAGAGTCACTGCACCTATGCAGGAGATGTTTGCCCAATGCAGCTTTGTTTCGGTGGTGAAAGGGAAAAAAGAGACAGGGTAACTCCAGACTGCAGGCACAGATGAAACGATATGTCATATGTCAGTGCAAATAGCTTCTGTTTCTCTGAGACGGGGGAGCTTAACCTGAAAGGGCCATCAAATATTTATGGTATGGCACAGGGAAGATGTAGTACTGGCATATTCATTGTAAAACGTAAGTTAAAACACAAGACAGAGGCAAAATAGAGGGGGATGCCTTGATTTTGAGGGTCTCCATTGGATGCTTCCTCCCCTTTCTTTTGAAACTCCTGGGTTACAGGTATTTCCTTGTGGTACCCACCCCTCCTCTTCCTCACAGCCTTTCTCCCTGCCCATGTAGCAGATGCCTCAAGCAGCAAACCCAGCAGTTCCACCAGCGGGGAACTTGCACCAGGGGCATTTCATCTAAAGCAAGTGTTCTCTACACTGCAGCAGCACTTATCATTTTAAAGGGGCTGTGACATTCCACTGTTCGAACAAAAGGGTCTCTAAAGGCATCAGAAATTGTTCCGAATCCCCAGAGACCTCAGTAAAGTGCTTGCCATGAATGCTCACACAGGCGCTGTCACACGGGAGAGCACTAAATGGGCTCTCTGACAACTGCTTCAGCAAAGGGAGTGCAAAAAATCTGCTCCCTGCTCTCAAAATTTTTATAAAAAACACTTAATTGCTACCACTGTACTTGTAGCTAAGTTAATAAAAGGAAGGAAGTTAAACTAAATTAATAAAAGGAAGGAAGTTAAACAATACCGCATAGCACACAGAAGAGGAAAAAAATGAGAATCTAAGCTAGTGCAAATCAGTGCCAGCCCACTGCCCCCCTGGATCTCTGGGGAGATGCTCCAGCTCAAGATATGGTCCACATCTGACCTTGCATCACAAACCACTATGACTTCACACGTGCACCAGAATTTAGCCAGCCAGCAAATACCCTGAATCCAGGTTTGAAAAGTTAAAAAAAAAAAAAAAAATTAAGGTTTTCCTTTTTGGCATAGCTAAAAGAAATAAAAATACACTGTCATTCAGTTACCTGCAAAGCAGGCAGTCTGCAAACTGGTTGGCCAGCTTACACAATATATTTCTTTCTTTTTTTTAAATAAGGACACTACTTTTGAGTTATGGAGAAAAATACCATCTCTCCAAATTTTTCTCACTTCTGCAGGAAAGCTTATTTTATGTGGAAAAGATGAAATTGTCCTCCTAAACCACAGAATCACCAAGCAATTTGACTAACAACACAGATTGCCTAGAAAAACAACAGCTAGCATGTTTCATTTTCCTCCTAACTCAAAAATGGTAACATTTGGACTTTCAATATTATCTCCAAATCAGCTCCCTTCTAGAATGAGACTGCATAGATTTACATCTCAGAAATACGTGTTTTCCTCCAAGCAGCCAGGCTTTGAAGGCAGGAATTAAAAATGATGGCACAGAACACTGCACAATGTGAGACATAGGTAATTTAGAGAGAACATCTGTTTACCTATTGAAGAATTGGCGCAAAGTTTTTTATCGTAGCAGCTGAACCCTTCCCTCGCCCTCCAGCCATAATTTTTCCCTTTCTCGACAATGTCGATTTCTTCGTATTTATTCTGCCCCACATCTCCACAGAAGAGCCGCCCTTTCCCTTCCTTGGTGTTAGGATCACCCCTGTCGAAAGAGCAGCGCCACATATTTCTCACTCCGTATGCATAGATTTCGGGGCGAGCCTTAGGGTCGTTGAGAAATGGGTTGTCGGGAGGGATTCGGTACAGAGGCCCATGGTCATTGTTGTCCACATCGATCCGCAGCACTTTGCCCAGCAGGGTTGATCTGTATTAGGAGAAGAAAGGAAAAAACACAATGAATAAATAAAACCAGACCTCGGTTAAACATACCTTCTTGCTCAGAGATGGGTTTTTAGAAAGTCTAGGGTTTCATTCCTTCTGGTTTGGAAAAGACAAGCCTTTAAATATCTCTGAAAAAACCGAACCATTTCAAGACCATTTCATTTGTCCTAGGCCACTGAACAGCCTTCAGGTGGCACTGACTTCCCACGACTCACTGTCCCACGGACACATGCTCATGGCTTGGAGCTGCCGTAGGGATAGGTCCACTCTTCTCATTTCACTGCCCCCCTCCCCATCCACCCACCCCCCCGCTCTACTTGCAGAAAACTGGGCTCCGAGCAGACAGCTGGAAGGCTCAGCAAGTTATCGCTGCTCACAGCGAAAAAAGACACTCCTCGATAACCTCCCCTAAGGAAACTGCAGTTACACGGGCGGTCTGTATACCCACCTGTGTGCACAAGCATCAGTGCAGGCATTAGGTAAAAAGTAAACCCAAGACAGACAATCCCCCCCTGATTTACCTCCCCCAGTTTCTCTTCTCAACCCAGGGGTGACAGGAGGGACGCACAATGCACACAAGGTTTTAGGGGCTCTCACTTGTTCTGGGCGTTTCCAAAGGTCCCAAAAGGATCCCCAGCCATGCCTCCGTCTCCAGTAAATATATAGAGATACCCATCATCTCCGAAGAGCAGCTCTCCTCCATTATGGTTGGAAGCAGGTTCTTCTATTTCCAGGATTATCCTAACCGAGAACAGGGAGGAGGCATTACCTACTGCACAAGCCCTAAGCGAAAGGCAGAGCAACATCACTTCAACGTTGCCCTTGACACACGGAAACAGCTACAGATCAGTTTTGATGCAAATTCCTCCATATCCATGTTACTTGGGCATAACTGATTTTCTAACATTAAATAGTTCCAACATATTTTCCAGGTTACAGAAACACCAAATTGTGTAATAAGGAAAATCTGGGAAATCACATGACAGAATATACTTCTAATTAACTATACTTTTCCTCTGATCCTTCCTTCCTTCCTTCTTGATAAACTTCCTTATTTTTATATTTATTTTTTTTAAGGAAAGGCATCTCAGCTTAAATCCGATTGTAAACTGCAAGAGAAAGGACTCCAGTCCATCTGTGCATCTGTACAGCATTTGGCACAATCCTGTCAGGCGCTTTCAAGGTGAACCTAAAACTTTTCAAACATTAAGTAATAATTAAATTCTTAAAGACAGAAGAATCCTTAAATGATAATTATATACACAGGATTTTACCAGATTAAAGACTGGTTAAAAGCAGCCCCACCAACAAATTAACATTTTGACAAAGGTTATTTAAAGCAGTACCAACAACCTTTACCTTAATTTTAAACCCTAATTCTCTCTTACTTTTATCCGTTTATTTACACACCTGGCATCCCTTTTGTAGTAAGAAAAGGGTGAAATATATAAAAGCATAACTTTATAGAAAGGAAAAGACACAAGTACATGCAGTGGAGGTTCCCAGGTGTAATAACTGAAGCTTAGATTAATCCAGCTTCTAAAAAAGTCCAGACTTCATGCTGACAGTGCCTCTTAATAGCTGCAAAACCAAGTGATAATGATCACTTACACCACCTCATTTTTAGCGAGGTTTTTTCCCTTCTGCAAGTACTGATAGTTTGTTATCAGATCGTAAATTGTGGAAAGGAACCCAGCTATGTAATTATTCTGTCACCTGCTGCTAAACATCACCACTTCTGAGCTAAGGTAACTGCGCAGGAGTGCACAGACTCCAGCCAGCAGCAGGAGTGAGGGAGGATCCCATACAGACATGAAGGTGAATCCTCCTCAACCTTGCACAGAAGATGGAAGAAAACAAAGCACGCTGAGCAAAATCTGCAGGCAAACAAGACATACGCCTTCCTGCTAAGGCAAGGCACAGCACGTGTCAGCCGAAGCTGCCTCTTGGGCAGCATCTCAGGATGAAGTCAGCGGGAGCTGTGCCTACACAAGCACAACAGGACCACAATTTTGTTTTCTTAAGCTTTCACCGTGCTAACCACCAGCTAAATAAGCACAGAAAATGTTAAAAACATAGAGCCTGAGGATTTTTAAACAAGACAGCTCACGGGCCTTCACATCTGCAGATTTACGGTCCTGACCTGCTTTCCTGAGGACCACGTTTAAATTCTCCTTACGTGTCATCCCCAGTGCTGCTTACACTGAATTGCTGTCACTGCTTTATAAACCAGCATCCCCTTTCGACGTGCATTTTTCAGCTAGAATAATTCACTGCTGAGTATTTGGAAAGCCCTTTAATAAAACCCATGTAACAAAGCAAAAAATCTTAACATTAATAATAGTCAAGGGTCTCTTGAAACAGTGGTTCTATTACGTGGTTCTGTACCAGGTTATAAATCTACAGACTGCCTCCACAAGCAAACCTCTAATCATCTGTGCATATTAATGTGGATCAACTGCAGGATCAGACTCAAACAAATCAAATTTCCAATCAAAATGCACTCAGTAATAGCATAGTGGTTTGCATTTTATTTAATTTGATATTAAATTTGTAATATCACAAGGTTGAGCTTCATTCAGATAAAGAAATGTGGGGCCAAATCCATCTTTGGTCTGGTATCACTGAGTTTGTTTATACTGATTTTGGAAACCTTTGGCTTCAGACTGAATTTCACTCATGCTTTGCAGAAGTCTATTTTAAAGGGTAATAATTACAATACAAAAAAAAAAAAAAACCCAACCAAAACCCAAACCCCAAAATACTAACTGTAAATCATGTTCAATCAATGTCCAGTTAAATCTTCTGACGTACCAGAACTGAGAAATGTAAATGTTTTATCCCTGAGCACTTGCAGTTCATCCACAGAGGACAGGCATATTCTCTGTCCCAGTAAGCTAGGTATGGACTTGGACTAACTTGCTACCACGCTGGAATGCAAAAACAATATTAAGCTAAGTAAGTCTCATTCATTAACAGTCTTCAAAAATGCACAAGCTGCCCTCTGAGGTCTTAAGTACATTTGCCAGAGAAACGTGTACAATACCTTTCAGAACCATGGTCCAAAGTATTCATGTCAGCAGGAGAAATTCTGAACTCACTGATTCGGATTCTCTCTTCATAACGAACTTCAACTGAATAGTAGACATACACTTTACCATTAAATTTGAATTTAGGATGGAAGACAATACCTAGAAAACCTCTCTCGTCTCCTTCCCAAGGTGAAGTAAGTACAGCTTCGCTGATGTTCAGAAATGGCTTTTTGAGCCTGGATTGATCGGGGAGGTAGGTCCACACCAGGCCAACCTGCTCCGCAATGAAGAACCTGTGGGTGCCATCATTGGCGTGCACCATCGCAACAGGATTGCGCAGCCCGTTGGCGACCTCCACGAGGCAGAGCTGGAGACAGCCCTCCGCATCGGCAGTCACTAACCCCAGGTTTTGGTTAAGGTTCTGGTTATCCAGCAGGTGTGGAAAGCAGTAGTCGGTGTCCTCCAGGGACAGGTAGCGGCAGAATTTTGCCATGTTGTTCTCCAGGGCAATTAACTCTTGGTCTGCGGAGAGATAGTGAAAAATGGAGCGGCATTTTTGCCACACTTGCAGGCAATAGTCTTGGCAAAGTCCTGGTATCGTCCGCACAGGGGTGGAGGGATCCTCGGCGTCATACAAGTGAGCTGCATATGGAGAGCATTCCTAGAGGGAGAGAGAAAAAGCCTCAAGCCATTTCTTGGACCAGATCTGAAAGAGCTGAGCAGCAATACTAATTGGAGAAATTTCACCTTAATTACAACATATGTTGTGGTTTATTCTGAAGATATATTGACAGAGGAAAAGATCTTAGAAAGGGGGTTTATCTCAGCATTCACAGAAATGATCTTCAATATTCCTGGTGAAAGCTCACGAATACCTCATGCGGGTATTCATTTATTCCAGCCATAGCACTAACTCAAGAAAACCAGCAATGACACGTATCTTGCTACATCACCCTAGTAGACTGTACTGGGAAAAAGAGACTTTTCTATCTTGGATGCTCTGACTTTATCTATGAAATAACGAGCAGATTCACCACAGCACAGCAGCAAAACCAAGGAGTTAGCTGAGAAGGTTCAGGTCCTGCATCTCCAGTCTGAGGAGGGAACGGGAAAGGTTGGCAGGGCCAAAGCCTGTGACTTCCATACCTCATCATCTGACAGTCCAGGCCTGCACCTCAAACAGACATGATCTACAGGTGGAAAGGAGCAGGATGAGAAAGTGCAGGAGGAGAGAAGAAGGACACCCATCCTTTGTACCGCACAGCGCACCCAGCCCTGGGATGCTATCACTGCATACACCATCCTTGCTCAGGTCCAGCTGCCTTGGCTGGTGGATATTTGCCTACAGACACTTCATCTACTTGACTAGAAGAGGTGAGATATATCTCATGATCAAGACATTTGTCACCAAGTTCTGTGGGGGATGCTCAGGCTACAGGATTTCAGACAGTGAGCACCCAATGGCCATAATCCAGGCAAGGTCCAGTGACAGCAGCTGCAGCACAATCCTAGTTTACGGAAGGTGCAGCCTCATAAATCCACCTAAGGACTAAATCAAGTTCACGTAGTTCATTGTATTCTCCACTATGAGAACTCTGACAGGCACATTTTCCTTATGTAAAAAGCCACTGCAATCCAGGAAAACTGTCTGTAAATTACAGACTGACCAAAGTGACTGAGTTCTGCTTTGCAAGGGCTTTTTCTTGTAATAAACACACATTTTCCAGTTGTAATGCATCTTCCCGACAACCATCTCAAAAGTGCTCTCCAAATAATGCAACATGACTCAGTGGAGGCTCAGTTATTTCCACAGGGCAGATAAAGAACTGAGGCAAGAAAGGTAGGAAGAGAAACTATGCTTCTTGAATAAATTCTGCATTTTTTAATTCCTAGATGGCATTTCTTCCCAGCAAACCCAGCTTAGTTTAAAAAAAAAAAACAGAGAGCTGTTTCTAAATCTATAGGGAGCTATTTCTTAATGCAGATTACAGCACTATTCAATAGCTGAAAAGATATAACATCCGAGATACTGAAGTATTTAAATTAGCTGGTAAGTACACACAATATTTAATTTTTATTTTATTTTCCATTACATACCATAATAAACTGAGAGGCCATATAATACATCATTAGTGCACAATAAGCTTTCCTCCTGGAATGTCAAGCCATTCATTGCAAAATGAAGGTTATTATGCCTTCAAATGAGCAGCAATTAATGTGGTAAAAAGGAGATTGCGTGTGACACAAAACACTGAAATTACAGGGGCAGATTGGGTAACGGCACTCGGCTCGGTTACACGAGGTGTGCCAGGGACAGAAAGAGCCAGAGCATTTGCCAGTGCAGTTGTTATGATTGAAAATTTGGCCTTAGAGAACAAACTGAAACCAGACAGAAAGGAAATGTGAAGGCAGGGCTGGATGGGAGCTCAGTCTGTTGCTGCCTACGGAGGTTTCAGAGAGGAAGACCACCGCTTGAGTACCGGGGTGTATCTGATTCTCTGAAAACCTCTTTCAAAGCAAGCAGTGATCTTAGGCATTATAAAGCAATGTCCTGGCACAGAGGTATGGTTTCCCTGTCCCTTTGCCGCTGCGGGCTGTTCACCCCAGCCTCAGGTGTGCTTGAATAGCAGACAACGTTGTGGATGACTTCTTCGCTCCCTACTGCGTTCCTGGTGGCATACAGCTATTTACAGTGGCATTATGCTGACAGTGATGTTCTGAGTTCTATCACTAGCCAGGCAGTACCCACGCATGTCTCTAGGGTATTTTCCAGCCACATTTGGAATATCTTCTGACTTTCATTCCAAAAGAGATGGAACATGACTCCTGATCCTGAATTTCTCTGCTTCTGAAGCAAATGTTGTGGTCCTTCACCCTTCACAACACATTCACTAACTCAAAACACCAACAAAACACTCGGTCACAGCCCAGCCCAACTCTCATTTCCAAATGACATGGTCTGTTCATTCATTTTAAACTATTATGTGGTCCAAAGACCAAGGAAACTAACGGGCAGACGATCAGTAACTTCAGTAGGGCTGGAACAAGCTCGCACTGTGAAAATAACTAACCAGAAAGTGAAACAAGTGACATTAAGACGTTAGCCAAATCCATCCTATCTGTTCCAGGAATTCAGAGGCAGCTATTTATCTGAGGAATTGCAACAGTCTGAATTTGGATGAACACCCATATCAAACAATGGCTTATTTACTGCTGCTATCAGCCCAGAGGAAGCAACAGGACTCCTCAGGAAAGCATCTAACTTTCTCGTAATCCCTGACCTTCCCTGCCCATCTCCATCTGGAAAATCAAGCTTTTAAGCATGCTGTTCCCTGAGAAGCAGAACGAGGCATCTGCTCTCCCACAGCTTGGTGTCCTGTATCCCACCACAATAATCCACATCCGCACACGTCCCCTGAGACCTGCTGCCCCCATCAAATTACCCCAGGGTGTCGAGGCCGTGGGGTAGGCAGGGAGATGTCCCATCACAGCCGTTCTCTCCCCCACGGCCAAAGGCATCCTCTCAGCCTGCTGCTGGGTGGGGTAATCCCTGTTTTGGGGCTGGAGGATCATGGGCAGCACTGAGGGAAGGATGTTTCTGCTCTTCCACTTGCCCTTCCACAAGGAACAGAAACAGCACCACCTAGCAAATCACAATTTAAGACAAGGTAGGAATCCTCACCACAAGTACAAGCCGAGACACTCGTCAAAATAATTTCATCTCATCTGAGAGAAATCACAAACTGTGAACAGAAAGAGACGTGTGTTGAATAAGTCACAGAAACGCACTTATTAATTCAGGTCTAGGATATAAATTGTACATATAACAAATGAATGGAAGCAGAGTGCTCTGGAGTGTTTGCAATGCCTGAACTTCCATTTTGTGCTTGCGTGGACAGAGGTGGTGGTTTGTAGCGGCATCTGGGCTGATGATGCACTGAGGTCATCAGAACATTTCCGTGAATCATTTTTCCCACACTGAAATGTTTCACTGCTTCTGAACAAATTTTCAATGGTCGGGTTTCTAATGTACGCAGGAGACTTAGTCATCGCTTCCAGAAGCAGGAGGAGTGCTTAGGAGGCACTGCTAACTGGATTCCTATCTGCAAATGGACTTTTGGACACCGCTCGTTTCAGGAATATATTCAAAGGTTTTTTGCTTCCAGTACAATGTGAGATAAAATAAAAGTCAAATCTCTAGAAGCTGTTGTGGAAAAGGGTTGGCTTTCTCTTCACGCTTCCAGGAACACAAGAGATACCCTGCAAAATGCTAAGAGTGGGATTTCTGAAAAGCCACTTTGATCCCACCTGAGCGCAGTGGACGAGGCTCCACTGTCTGAACTAATTTAAGATTTGCACTTGCACAGCACAGAGCTGCCACTGCTCTGTCTCAGGGGCATTTTCATACATACAAGGCCACCGCTGATGATAGGGTCAGACACTTTGCTCTGCACAGACTAGGCTCATCCTGTTATCATATCTGACCACAGAACATCAGCCCCAAGTGAAAATTTCCCCTGTGTGGGATGGTTGCCACAAAGGTTTCTAGGCCACATCCTCAGGCATTACTCTGCACCCATCGTCAGGACTGTTAGCACCTGGCACATGCTAAAAGCATGCAAACTGTAACTGCCCACGCACCCATCTCCGAGCTCCGCTGCTCATAAATTAAAGCAGAACAACATCCCTGTTCCTCTTTCAAACACCTGCCAAAGGTGGAAAAGTCCACTGGGAAAGCTAATGATGGCCGCTCACTCCTGACAGTGCCTGGGAGCACGTGTCTAGGCTGCTGAACTAATCCCTGATGCACCCATACGTGGGCCAATGCATCCACGCCTGGGCCCAGGCACTAATGCCACAGCTGATGCACGTGTGCGGGGGTCCACGTGCCCCTGTCCGGGCTGGGCACTAATGCCACGGCTCACACATCCCTGGGCTGTGCAAAGCCGCTGCGCCAGCGCTGATGCAGCCCTGCACGGGCGGATGCAGTTATTCCTGGGCTGACGTGCCCGCGTCGTGGCTCACGCGCCCCTGTGAGGTCCAGAACGCCTCTGCCCGGACCGCTGCACCCCCCGCAGGCCGACGCGCACACGCCTGGGCTGCAGCATCCATCCCGGGCTCGATGCGGCGCCGCACGGATGGACGCACCCGCACCCGGGCCAAAGCACCGTGCCGGGGCTGCAGCGCCCGCAGGAGGGCCGGAGCACCGCGCAGGGGCGGGTCCCCCCGCGCCGCGGGACCGCCGGGAGCCCGGTGCGGCGGCCGGGCGGGCCGGGACGCCTCACCTGGCAGAGCAGGTCCCGCAGGTGCCCGGCGCAGGCGGCGTACGTGGGCCCGTCGAGGCGGGCGCTGAGGCGGTAGAAGCGCTGGAGCAGGGCGCGGTCGCGCTGCGGGTCGCAGCAGCCGAAGTCGCCGTAGCGGCGGCAGAAGGCGAGGCCCCGCGGCGGCCGGAACGGCGGCTTGAAGTCCAGGCACTGCGGGTGCGGCCGCGCCGGCCGCGGGGCCAGCGCCGCCGCCAGCAGCAGCGGCAGCGCCGCCCGCAGCCCCCGCATGGCCGCCCGGCGGGCGCGGAGGGCGGCGGCGCGGCTCCCGGCGGGGCCGGGGTGGGCCGCGAGGGGAGGGGAGGGGCGGGGCGGGGAGGGCAGCGGGGGGCTGCCTCCCGGCCCGGCCCGGCGCCGCGGAGGCTGGCCCGGCCCCGGCGCCCCCTTCCCCCGCGGCGGAGGGGCGCGGAGGGCGCCCCCCCCCCCCCCGAGGCGTCCCCGCCGCCGGGACGGGCGGCCCCGGGCGCCGGGCGGCCCCGGCTGGGCAGCGCCCGGCGGCGCGGCTCCCTCCGCAGCTCGCTGGCGTGCGGGGCCGGTCGTGGCAAGGCGTTCTTGTCGCGATTCCGCCCGGACCGCCAGCCGGCAGGTACTCGGCTGCGCGATCGGCGCCGGGGGTCCTGCCGGAGCGCCGGGGCGTAGCGCACCGGCGACGAGCGCCTTAGAGCGGCTCCTCGCGTGTCGGCTGCCGCGCTCGGTTCTGTCCTTCTGTACGAGCAAAACGGGACGGATAATAGCGCTCCGAGATTGTACGGCCGACGGACGTGTTCAAATCCAAGAAAACCTAGCTTTGGTGCGGGTAGCGCTTCTACGTCCTTCGGCATCCTTGGGCAATCCCGTCCCGGGATGAGAGTCTGGTCACGTTCAGCCTCGAGGCTGGAAAGGGCAGGTCTGGTGTAGCCTTCACCCCGTGCGGCCCTCAGAGCCCAGGCGACGCGTCCCCCTTTGTGGAGATAATCCTCCCATTCAGAGCGGTGCTCCCTCCGTGCTGCCCAGGTACTCCCTGCCCGAGCAAAATAAAACGGCCGATGGTACTTTCCCTACCTCAAAGTGCTTCACGGCATACCCCGGGAAAATATTTACTCCAAATGCCGGGTTTTTTGCACAACATATATCATATGTGATGTTACCAGCTAGTAAGATCAAGTCCTGTGTAGATGGCTTTTTTTTTTTGCTGTTAAACGCAGCTAGCCACAGTGTATTATTTCAATATTAACATGCAGGCTGCCCATAAAAGACAAAGAATGCGGAGTTCATGCTGATAAGCTATTTTTGACTCCTGCCTTGAGACCAAAGAACTGCTGTACAGTGCATATGGACTTTAAAATCACTGCATGGCTTGGAACATCCTGCCAGGAGACCATATGTGTTACAGCATTTAATACGAGTTTGTTTTTCTCTCCATATGCTTATGTAACTGCTGCTAAGGTCACTAAAAACTTTGCATATCTGCAGGCAACCAGAATACCTGATGATCCCATGGAGAATTCTCCGCCTTTTTATTTTTGGTCATTTAAAACCGCTTTTTCATGGATGACCTTGGTAAGTGACGTTCAGAGTGTGAAATGAGAGCATATTTAATTTTTTTTTTCCTTCGGAGTAAAAGTTCTGGAAGCTCTACATAAAAATTTACAGAAAAAAAGCTGTCTGAATCGAGATCCTGCATAATGATGTGCTTTCCGCTGCCCCTGAAACTTCGCACACCATGCAAAAAAATGAATACGCAGTTATGCAATCCCATAACTGTGTAAAACAACTGCTATAAAGGCATCTTCCTATTCATCCCAGTTAATCTTTTATTCCTGTGGTTAACACTGGCTGTTGTCTCAGTGTTTGTAATGATTCTTAGCCATTGTTAACATCTCAGCAATGCTTAATATACAAAGAATGGATCGCAGTAACCAAACACATTCTGTGATAATGAGATTTATCCTGTAACCTCTTGATTTGCTATTACAGCTCTTGATTAGTTTGGCATCCATGCAACATTTCAGAAATGAAATGAAAACGAAATGCTATGCATATTTAGCAGTGAGTTGTAGAACGAGAACTATAGATTTGATCTGCTTACCACTGCAATACAGAATAAAACAGCTTTGGGAAGTCCTCTGCGTGCAATTACAATACATGCCCCCATGCTGGAACTCCCCGTGTTTTGTTCATTCAAGCAGGGCAATTTTTTGGCTACCTCTCAGGCTGGGTGCTGCACGGCGATTCATGGGCAAGGCACTGCTGAAACGGAGACCGTAGCTGCCTCGGCCTCAATAACGAGCTAGTTCTGTCAAGGATGGCTCATTTTACATCTTGTTGTGAGCTGTATTTGGAGGCTTCCCAGGCCACAGGTAGGAGCTCATGGGCTGTGTTTGAGGGATCTGTGCCGTGGTGGATAGGAGCACACAGCTCCAGCTTTTCTTTCCAGCCCTGCGGGGACACTTCCTGTGTGATCATTCCCAAGTTCCTATCTTTCTGCCTGGATTCTCCCATTTTTAAAGTGAGGATAGTCCATGCTCACCCACCCCATGGCAATCTTTCAAGTGTAGCTTACTGATATTTTTAATCACTGTTTTGTTATTCTTTATGTGTTCTCTGCCGAGCCATTGCTGGAGACTAAGCTCAGGAGGGGAACTGTTGCCCGCAACCTGAAATGCTAAATTTGAAGTTGCCCTTGTTGGTACCTGAGGGCAATAACATGCATCTGTGGAGCAATTACAGGGTGGGGATGGGGTTTGATATGAGCAGTGTTCACCAAGATCATGTGGCAGTTTGAGAACTTGTCACTCAGGAGGTTTCATATTAAAATGACTCATTTTAAATTTGGATAATTTGAATACTCCTTTGTGCTTAATGACCTGTATCAATCAATTGAATATTTCGTGTTGTATATAAGCTATTGAAAAGATGGGGTTTTCTTTTTGGTTTTGTTTCTGTTTTGTTTTGGTTTGTTTTTTTTTGTTCAGAGATTGGGTTGCTCCTATTCCCTCTGAAGTCCCTAAGAGTTTTACCAGTTGACTTCAACTAACTCTCAAAATCATTGTTTGTATTGATGGATGACATTGAAGAAGCCAGGGGTGAAAATGCAGTACTTGTTTGCACACAACACAACATTAAGGCAGAAAAAGCCTACATTTATAAAATATCAGCTGGTTTGGGGTACCAAACCTGAAATCTTTAAGGCAGTTAAAGCAACTGATAGTCGTAGATGCTCTGCAGCTCAAAAAAGACAGTTTTATATCCCTCAGGTTGAGCACCTTGAATGTGCAGCTTCCAGATTTTTTTACTCTTTCTCCATAGGTTAGAATTTGTTAGCATTCATGGGACAGAGAGAATGTGGGCACATTGCTTAAAAATGTAATCAAATTGCATTTGATCAAATGACCAACGTTTTACCAGGTGTCTGGAACTCCATCCTCAAGTGCAGCTTGGGTCAACAGCAAGGAGTTTAATGCTCTAAGCTTTAATAGCCAAAGGACATACTGCTCTAACCCAAGCCAAATGTGAACACCATCCCTAAAAAGGGATTAAATACAAGGCTATAACTCTTTGTAGACTTTGCTTTCTCATTACGCGTCTGATCGTGAAACCCTTCTGATCCTCGTTTGTCTTCTAAAAGTGTTTTATTTTCCTTCCTGGCAGAGATACTGAGAACAGATTATTATTATAAGAACAAAAGAAAGAAGATGTGTGTGTGCATGTACACAGCATATACACACAAACCCACAGATGTGAGCAAGGTAACGCCTGCCTTTCAACAAACAGAAGGCACGCTAGGCAGTGGGGAAGTGATCCGCTGGCATGGAGTCTGCTCATCCACACAGCTTTTAGTATTCTACACAAACAATAGAAAAAAAATATATTAAGTCTTTGGAAAGATGCAAGAATAGTTTTACAGCACAGTGAAAACCAAATGGGCATCTTCTCATTTAAGGTGATTTGTCAGGGAACACAAGGATGTGCTGAGCGGTGGCTGAAGTCACGCTGGCTGCGATAAGCCTACCAACACGTGTTGGTATTAAAGAAGCATTTAATGCAAGAAACCCGAGGAGCCAGCCCAGTGCAGGCGATATCATGTGCTATATCGGGAATACTATCAGAGGATTTGATAAGCAGAAATCCTACTGCCTCTAGACATGCTGGGATGACTCAGATGTGGAATGAAATGTACCACTACAGCACTGAAGCCCTAATTTCTCCTGGTAATGGAACCATGCGAGTCCCTCATATCCTTTAATCCTGTTGTGATGAAGCACCTCCTCCTGCTTCGGCAGTACCCTCTGGTGCACATTCCTGGGCTCTGTGTCATATGTCACAGCAAATGTTTGTACAAAACACTAGGGCAGCCACGCAGACAGTATAAATCAGCAGAGCTCAACCATAGCCTTGCATATGATATCCAGGATTCCCATATAGGTGGCATGCTGCTAAATGCTTTTCCTGTCCTTCCCATGCTTGTTTTATACACAGGTAGGATGTAAATGTTACAGTTTTACAGCAATCGGATAACTCCTTCACTTCTTTTGCTTCGCAACTTGCTACCATAGAAATTCTATCGCAGGGGCCCTAAAGAGACCATATGGGCAGTAAACATTCCTTATGTGTCCCACGTACAGAAAGAACATATTTTCTTATCGGCTCACACAACACCAGGTCATGCAGAAATTATTTTTTTTAAATTACTACTATTTTCCCTGCAGTAACAGCAATACAACAGTAAGTAACTACCCTTGAATGGTTTCTGTCTATTTTACAGCACAGGGGTCTTTTCCCCTTTTTGGTCACAAGAAAAATAATAAAGGCATTAAAATGTACATTTCTTTTCAGAAAGTGTTGTATTGATTTTATGTAACATCTGAATGCTTTGTGTTGTAGATTACATATAACCATATAATTTGTCTGTAACAAGAAATAGACCAAAATACTTGCTCAGTGAATTGTACAAATGAGCCTTTCCTCATCAGTGATCCGAGGCATAATAAAATACCCTGCTTCTTTAGTTCCCTCTAAGAGGTGAAAAAGCTCACTTACAGAAGCAAGTATATGCCACTCAAAGAAAAGGTGATTAATCGTAGATTGAGCCAATACTGAAAAGGAAAAAACCGGTTTGGATCCATGCCTTTGTCCCAGGATCATTCAGTCTCATCTCTAGTTTGGAGAGAACAAGGGTTTTTTTGATTAACAACCACAAAAATGTTACTTTTATGGAACAAAGCTAGCAGCAGCCAATGCTGCCATTACTCCATCCCTATTGAAGGACAAGGAGCTAATAAACAGGTTGTTTGGGTATTTTCTAATAGCTGAAAATAGAAGGCATAACCAATAAAAGCAAGATGTAACTTGAAAAATTCTTCCCCGAAGTAATCAGGTCTTGCAGCAAAAGAGAATAGATGCTGGTCTAGAAACAGAGAGATTGCAAATTTAGTATTTCTGAAACCTTTCTGACTGAGCAACGAGGTACATAACATTGCTAGCTCTTGCAAGCCCTCAGATGCTTTTCGTAAAACACATATCTGGGGACGAAACCATCTTTCAGGAAGCACAAAAGAGGAAGGAAAAAAGCAGAAGTTACACAAGTCCATGTAGACAACCTAGCGGGCTCTCTTCTGGAGAAACAGGGACCATTGAAACACAGACTATGCATAGTGTAGGGCCCCCAGAGAATCCTGACCCAAATTGGCAGCTCTTGGGTAGTTACATCTCTTGCATAACTGTCCCAGTGCTAGCAGGCAGCTAGTAACCACACTGCCTCTGGTTTCCAGTCAAATCCAGTGTCTTCATGAAATATGCAAGGAATGACATTTTCTGCTGAGGGAATACGCAAATTTTCAGTTTATTTAGAGAAGTATGGCATTTAAAGAAGGCCAAAGGTGTCATGCTCCTCCATCCACTGATTTTGTGCCTTTTCTTTCATGTTCTTTGGGCAAAGTCAAGAAGAAATGCATGTGATCATTTCCTGCCGCCCCCAAAGCTGAGGAGGGCTTTGGCCCCAGAACTGCTGTCTGCCACCGTGGGATATCACCAAGCATCTCTCCCGGTAACAGCAAGTGCCACAGTGGTTTGGGGACATTGCAGAGCTGGACTGGCTTCAGGGGGCTCGTAGCCTCAGAGAAAACCTGCTCTAGGTGCAATAAATGGAAACTCGAGGGAAGTCCTGGACAGGTTCAGATTGCTTAGAAGGCAGAATGGGCTGTAATGGAGCAACAGTACTGTAGACTCTTAAATTCTTTCATAGCTTAACTCTGGTGGAAGTTCATGACGAAAAGCTTTTTACAGTGAGTCCTAAGTGGGTTAGGTGACTGCCATGTAGGCTCAGTGTCTGATGTGGTTTGGCATTTTTGGCATTCCCACTGTCTGTATGTGCCTCTGGAACTTTGCAAAACCAGCTCTAAACCCTTATTAACTTAAATCATAGGATTAAATCCCAATTTTTTTTAAAAAATGGCATTTTCAGACACTTAGAGTTATTTTGGCATAATCAAAAAGTCTCGTCTTCTGTATATCAGTTATGATTTATGACTCAACCTGACAGAGCTCAAAATGCTAAAACAGATGTGGCACTTACAAAGGGATGCAGCAACCTAACAGTGACAGCCAAAAGGGCACGACTGCATCAACAGTCCAAGGCTCAGGAACAAACTCTAGGTGTTGTACAGAATTTTTATTTTTGCAGAGTTTTCTAAGATCTGTTGGAAATAACTATAAATCAAGAGCTATATTTATTTGATGTTTAATTCATGAGCAATAGTATCTGTTGCTGTAGGAGTATGTGTTTAAAGTAGTTTCTACTCTTGGCTCTTCCCTGGCCTCCCCTTGGCTGCAGCATTTTCTGTGGGGGCCTGACGGGCGTCAGGGGTCAGCAGCTTTGGCCATTGCAGGCGCGCAGGAGCAAAGCTCAGGAGCAAAGGGGTTTTCCCCAGCAGCAACCTGCCACAAGCCCTGAGCAGGTCATACCTGGGAGGTGGTGGTCTGATCACCTCCCACAGCCCCAATGGCCAAGCAAGGGGAAGGTCAGGTAAGGAGATCTTGAACTAACTACAGCTAATATATGTCAAAATTAACAGCCTGTATTACACACACAGATAACTGGGAGGTCACCGGAGATCACACAGCATTGCTATTTCTGGATGCCCTTGGGGCGTGCTGCAGTAACCCAAGCTCGATTGAGCAGAGCCTGGTTCACTGTACCAACATCTGGGTCAGGAGCAGAATGAAATCCCCTCTGAGCAAGCATCAGCAGTGAAAAAAGCATCGCTGCTCCTGGTGCTTTGGCTATGCATCAGCTGCAGAGGATCTGGTGCTCTGTTTCTAAACTCTGACCCTGTTTTATGGAACCCAGGCAACGTTCCATGTAATAGCCACCATTTATCCCTTGACTGAGAATAGCTTCTCAGGGGCCCTCAGCTCTTTACTACCCCCAAATGCTCTCGTGTGGGGAGCAGACAAGGTGACCTTGCAGGGTCACTCCAAGCCCAAGGCAGGCCTTGAAGTGCTCCAGGATGGATTGTCTCCTGTCTGCGCTGGAGGAGATGGTTGGCGTGTTGGGACAACACAAATCTTGTAGCCACGCTGAGCTTTCATGCCTGAAGCTCCACCGGGGTACAACTACTTCTGTCAGCAGAGTCTCAGGCAGGTTGTGGAGGTGCCCAACAACGCATAGCCTGCTACCATATGGATATTATTTTCTACGTCTGACATGGCAGAGCTAAAGGGATGGATCTGGGTCAAGTATTGGTGCTTTTTTTCCTGTTTTTTTATGCAAGATGCGTACAGTGTTTTGGTCTGTGGTGGATCTAAATCCAGGTTTCACTTTGGAGTCTTTGCCTCAAATCCCATTCAGTAACACCTAAGAGCTGTTACCACACAAATAGCTCCCACGTGAGCTGTATGCAATGGTATCTTTATTAGCCTCTCTTCTCACTCGCTGCAGATGGGAAACTGGCTTGTCCACAGCCCTGTCCTCACAAGAGAGTGCCCATGGTTAGCCTTCTCCCCCTCCATGTCTCTTCATTCAAGTGTGTACAGCATTGCCAGCTTTCTTCTCTGGAAGCTCTGAGAGAATATTTCCTGAATATCTCAACTAAATAGTCACAGAATCCTGCATCTGTCTGTACATTTCTCTGTAATGGGAACCAGTTAGCCTCAAAGAGGTTCAAGGGTATTTCCGTAGAGATTTATCAAAAGATAGAAGATCACTACTTGCGTTGCCTTCCTAGAGAAAGCTGTTTGGGAATAAACCATTGTTACTTGTCACAGGGGAGTCACAGTGCCTTCTGACTTGCACAAAGGGGTCTTTACAGGTTGCCCAGAGAGGTTGTAGCTGGAAACATTCAAGGTCAGGCTGGACGGGGCTCTGAGCAACCTGATCTAGTTGAAGATGTCCCTGCTCACTGCAGGGGGGTTGGACTATATGACCTTTAAACGTCCCTTCCAACCCAAACTATCCTATGATTCTATGATAAAGACCCTGTCTATGAAGCATCTATACTTCATGTTGCATGACTCCATCTCCTGGCAACCAGGGGTAAATAAAGCCAGCTGCTAGTTGGGAGTTTCGGGATCACTCTTGGACTTTTCCTGTTACACAGAGCATGTGTGTCCCCTGGCTGTGCCAGTGACATCCTGGGGTTGTAAATGGGAGCTCACCACAGGGCTTGGATGCCTCCAGTGTGAGACCCTCCCGTGGTCAGGCCAGCCTGACATGGCCAAGCCTCTCTCTACTGCAACTGCTGTGTACAAATTAGGGGTGCTTGCCCCATACCTGCATGGATCTCACCTTTGATGCTTTAAGGAAGGTTAAGTCCAGCCAGTGGTGAAGGAGTAGCCTGGATGTTGAAGATTTGGATTCAATTCCCTTGTAATGAGACCGCCATGTATTAAAGGTGCTTGTGACATGCAAGGCAGGAGCTTGGAATATGTAGTCTAATTTCAGCATTTAGTCTCTCCTTGCCCCTGTTTCCATCAGTAAAATGGGGACACAGTCCTTTCCTACTTCACAGCACTCTAATATTTTACCAATGCAAGCCATAAAAACACCCAGAAGTTCTCTTTCCGTCTTCTCAAAAAAAGATTTTATTCATTTTGGACAAGAACATCTTATAAGACTTTAAAATACAAGCAATAGAAACAAATATTGATAATCATGAAAATAGAGAAGCTATAGAGAAATAGTAACTTATACAGCAGTTCACTACAACAATGTGAAACGCTCCTAGAAATTGAAAAATTCCTCCTTCACAGTGATGACTCTTGCCCTTTAAAAACAGCCAGATGAGACTCTTTCTACCCACAGGGCCCTCCTGCAGTGACAGCTACATTAACCTCCGCTGACAAGCACTTCTCTTTGCTTGTAAAATCAGCTTAGTGAGTGCAAAATTCTTCCAGACTTTAGAATGGTTACTATCAAATGGAGATACGCGTCATGCAAAACAAAACAACCTTGTGCCTTACAATTACTCTTGTGTTGTTAGCGCTGCTCTGCGATCACTGGATGGGCTGATAGAGGATGATGTCTGGGCATCTGTCTGATTTGGCTAATACTGCAGAATAGATGTGAATGTAGGAAAGGACACAGGGCTTTTTGCTGCATTTCTCTCCCTGGGCATTTTTGCATGCATATCACCACATTGTCTACGTAATGAGCAACACAGCAGACGAGCAGTAATGTATGCTTGGATTATTTGTCTGTTGCTATTAGAGCAATTCCTCAAAACTGCACATAAAGCCAGCATGCTCCCTCCTGCGCACAGGCATGCATGCACATGAGCGCACACTCCCTTCCTGTCATCCTATTCCCCCCTATTAATTTCACATCCTTCTTGCTTATATGTCCGAGCAGTGCTTTATATGTGAGAAACTCCTCCCCAGTCTCCTCCTGAACCTGTCACAGCACCAAGCCTTTGAAACTGGGTCACACGAGCTCTGCCACCTCATCAGAGTCAAGCTTTTATATCATCTAGGGCCATTTCAAAGACTTCATAGCCCCATGGATTGAATTTAAACCAGGCAGTGGATACAATTTGGATGCAGTCAGTAATTCTATAATATTTCTATGACATTTATAATTGCTGAACAGAAATCTCCAGGACTAGGACCTTGGCATAAAACACAAGTCAGGCTCCCAACCTACTCCATCCCTGCCAAAAATCTGTCATGTCCAGGAGACCAGATCTCAACAAGGTACAGGAATCCAGTACATCACTGAAAAGATAAAAAAATGCTTAGAATAGAATAGAATAGAATAGAATAGAATAGAATAGAATAGAAAATGCATAAAAAATGCCTGAAATTACCTTTTTTGGGTAAATGGCTAATTTTGCAGTGTAAACACAATACATTGTTATACTGTCTTTCCTTTAAGGCTCCACTGCCAATGCATGACATTTATTGCAAAACTCCTACTGAGCTCAAAGATGCAAACATATCTTTCAAACCTGCCTTTTCACCACATTTGGTGGGACTGGAATTGCCCAAGTCAGATAATTGACTGTTAAAATCTTAAAGTAAAATATTAAATTGAATGTGAGAAAGGAGCAACCTTCTGCTGCAAAAGCAATGGAAAATTACTTAGCTGCAAGCACAGGGGCAAATCAACTGAAGTTACTTTTCTAATAGCTTCCAAATTAAATTGTTCTTATTATTTGTATTATTCTAGGATGTTGGACTCATAGACGTCTTTGTAGGGATGCAAAGTTAACTAGCAAATCAGGCAAAGAATGCTGAATTTCTAAGCAGCTTGTTGTGTGTACTTAGTATTAACAGGTGAAATTTTGAAGCTGACCTGGTCTCCTACGTGATAAGATTTAATTGTGTAGCACAGTTCATTAGAAAAGAGGTCCATGAACTCTTGCTGAAGCTAAACCAAGTGCCTTGTGAAGTATATTTATGAAAATTTTTTTCACGGTGCTTAGAGGAAAAATGATTTTCTGTCTCCTGTATACCCCCATGAAGGACTGCCAACATCTTGTTTAACACAGGTATAATTCCATTATTTTGACACTGAACAAGAAAAGAAATCCAAAATAAATACAGCTGTGGGAATTCAGAGCTGTTTTCTGTTGATCACAGAGACACAATCTTCACCTTTGTAAGTGAATGGCAGCACAGCCCCTGACTTCATTTGGGCCAGGATATTTTGTCCTCCGAGCTTGCAAGTGAGAAAGTTTAAAATAACCCACTAAGAAAGGAAAAGACCATGGATAATGCACCCAGGGTGCATCACTCAAATGGATTTTACAGCTGTATGCTACAGACAGCTCATAAGCCAAAGCTCCTATCTCCAAAACACAGCACAGTCATTTGGACGGTGAGCTCCTTGGGACTGAAAGCAATTTGTTGGGCGCTTGTTCAGCACCCAGCACAGCTGGCTCCAGTTCCCACGGATGGATCCCAGGTGCTGCTGCAATGCCTCCAAATACTAAACCTAATTGTGGCATATGGGAAGGAGGTTATGAAAGAGAAGATTAAATGAGGTATAAACTAGGTTTTAGGAAGAGTTTTTAAAATGTATGTGCAGTGTTGAGCAGCATTTAAATGAAATGAATGATAGGGCTGACATACCCCTAGAAAGCATTACAGGAACACTGGCAGTTCACGCAGGTGGGGGGGCCATGGGCGTAGGAGAAAATGCTGTGGCTGCTGCAGGCTGGTGGTGCAAGCAAGCCCAGAGCCGCCTCCCCAGCCTGACCGGCAGCTCTGCTGATTAAGCTATCAGAGGCAGGATTCAGAATTATCTTGCTGTCCCTGGGTCAGCAGACACTGGGAGGAGTGGGAAATAACCCTTCCCAGAGCATTCAAGGCTGAGTTTGCAGAAGGGAGCAATGAGGAAGATAATGGCTTTTTAAAAGTCATCAGTAGGAACAGAGGAAAAAGCATTAATTCAACAAACGGGGTCAAGATGCAGGTCCTGCATGACCACATCACTCCTTGGCTGCTGCTGTGAGCAGCCTCTCTGCCTGCCACCATCCTCTAAAACTACAAATTGAGTTTTGGAGGGTTCTTATTTTTGCCGACTTATGGTTATCAATCCCTTGGGTGATGAAGGAGGCAGAGAGGCTCAGCCTGCAGCCCCAGGCTCCTCCATGCACTGGTTCTACCAGCTGGGGTGCAGTTGGCCACTTGCACTTTGCTGGGACCGTGGTGCTGCAGACTTTGGATGTATTGGTACAAGCCAGCTCAGGTCTGCTAGTATTGCTAGCTCCAGCTTGCCGTTAGCCAGGCCAGAACCAGGCTTGCTCCAACAAGACTCAGGGATCTGTGCTGTGCTTGGCAGCACTGCGTTATCCATCGTTTTCCCTTTTCCGTGGTATCCCAGCCCCATACAAACCTGAATGTATAGGGTAGAGGCTGCAGAGGGCATGGAGCAAAGCACTGATGTGCTGCTGCTGCCAGCAGACAGCCCAACCTCTCCTTCATGAATTTGCATGCCAAAGATGCTGGGAGCGGCTGGCACCCAATCCAAATGATTCCAGTTAATGGAGCTAATGAGACCTTAAACTTGTGCAAGTCTTTTTTTTTTTTTTCCTGGTATCCCTGCCCATTTAGCAACCTAGCATTAACAACATGGCTAGCAGTGGTCAGTTACAGGCAGTAAGACTTCTTCCTAAACAGTACAGCCCTTTACTAGGAAAAGAGATCATTTAAAAGGAATATACCGCTCATGTCCCTCCTGGTTACCTGTCCACTCCCCTCAACCTTACGATAAATATCAGCTGTTCTGCTGCCAGAAGTTCCCAAGCTTCTTGGCTCCTCTGTGCCCATCTTGCTCAAACTCCAACACCTTCTTGCTGGAGCCTGGTTTTATTTTGTACCTCGTTAAATTTTGAGCCTTTTTTTGTTCAGCACCGACAAATAAATCTGATAATTGGCTCAGACAGCAATTACTTTGGGGATTTTTTTTATTTGATTTTGGTTGGTTTGCACCTAAATTGCTATGAATAATAAAACACCAGTTCATTTTCTCAGCTTTAACAGATGCAACTGGCTGCTGCATTTACTTCACAGTTTCAGCTACGAATAGAACTAATCAAAGCATGTAAAGAAACCAGGGTGTCAGAACAGTTCAGAGAAGGGTCAGTAATAATCTAAAACTGTGGTCAGAATGCATGGATTTTAAACTCTGAAAGAGCCATGGGAGGGGGAGGCTATTTTTTTCTACACTTAAACACTTACATTCACATGTAGGAATGCTGCCAGTTTAATTGCTGCAACTCTTGTGACTTAGACTATCCACAGTTTCTAGAAACAAACTAACAAAGCCTCAGATGGGCATTTGGGAAGCAGGGTGATTATTATTCCAATCTGATCCAAGATCTGAAAGAATTTCTAATTTATCATATCAAGGTTTTCTGATGAGTAGTCATGAGGGAGATTTCAAAGGTCAGGAGAAATGAAATGCAGATTTAAGTTCAAATTAATCAGAGGCAGACTCCAGACTGGCTTACACTTACATGGGTAAACATTCACCATGGGCTATATATCACTCCAAAATGCAGAAATATAATCTTGAACTGAATTTCAGAACAGTGGAAAAAATGTAAACCATAGGAGAAAAGCTGTGATTGTAGGTGAAAACCAGACAGCAGCTACTGAGGAGTAATGGGGCCGGGAAAACAGGTGGCTGTGAACCCTGAGAGCATCCGGCCAATCCATATCACACACTGGAGCAATCTGAAAGCTGCTCTAATTGATGCCGTCGTTAGCCTCCAGACAGTTTTCCTTGGTCTGACCCCTGACTTGCTCCTTTTCTGGGATTTGTCCCTCTTGCAGGAATGGGAAGGAATCCCTAAGGACCTGTTGCCATGGCTTTAGGGATGGCTGTGCCACGGCACAGAGGCCATAATGCTGCCCAGGTCTGAGGCATAGGGATTTTATATGTGAGCTGTAGAAAGTTTAGAAAGTTTTGGTCAAAAGTTTGTCAGGCATATAGAAGCTCTGGTAGATGTGTTTGCTTTATTTAATCCATATGTTTGCCCATTAAATAATTCAGAAGATGTTATATTAAACAGACTTCAGAGAAAAGTGATGGAAGTGCATTTGCTGAAGCAAGAGCTTGTATAATGAGACATTCCATAAAAGAAGCTGGACTTTTAAAGTCAGAACAGATTAAGGGCATGAATTCATGTGTCCCATGAGAACTTATTACTTATAAACTCAAAGGACATTCAGAGACCTTCAGAAAGAAGCAGCTCTCATGTTTGAGTTTAATTTTAATACCATTGCAGTTGTAAATAAATTGTTTTTATAGTTGTTTCGGTGTGAGTAAGAATTTTATCTGATCACCCAATTAGCAGTATGGGGTTTTTGTAAAGAATGAGGAATTTATTAGGGATTATTTTACACACTACTGAAGACAAAAAAAAAAATAGCTATAAAAAAATGTGCCTTTCTTTTAAGACTAGAAAAAGAAGAATTAAATTATACCAAATAAATCACTTTGAGAAAAGCCAAATGTATCTTTCCCTATCTGTGCCATTGTTATAACATAATCAGCTTGGACACTGATAACAACCTCATCAGGTTCATAGCTGATTTCACATTCTCGTACAGTAATAATCGTATTATGATCACTCTAACTACAGTGTTGCCAAGGCTGCAGGAAAATGATAATTTGCCTTAAAGTAATACCTTCAGTAGTGCATAAAAGAAAGAAATCCAAACCAGAAACTCCCATTCCCATTAGTCCCCAGTTGCAGATGAGGGTCTTGTTCCCCAAACCGGGCTGTGGGTGCAGCTGGGGCAGTGAGGATGAGGATGAGGGGGATGGTGATGCAGGGGCCTCGTGCTGCCTCTCAGCCTGCTCTATTTCCCTTTCCCCCCTCATTTTCACAGAGAATTCAGCTTTCCTTTGGCCATCCCAGTTATGGGGAGGTCGGCCTCCTTAGTGGTGATTAAGCATAGCCAGTGACTTAAAAACAGGAGTCCTGCTCTTAGCTCCCGCTAATGAGACAAAAAAAAAGGGCTATATAAATGACGTATAAATAGTCACTCTACTTTCACTCCTCTGATTTTTCTGTAGCAGAAATAGCTTCTTCTAGTTTTCTAGAAGAAGTTTATTTTAAAATTGCTTTTGAGCAGTTCAACGTTATTCCTGCATTGGAGACGAGCTACCCCTGTTATACGTGTGTGCAAAAGGTGATAGAGTATTTCAGTTGGAAGTGACCTACAATGATCACCTAGTCCATCTAGACTGCCCCAATATGATGGACTGCTTTTGCCCAGCTCAGGGCAGCAGGCTTTTAAATATCACCCATCAACCATGCCTGCTGCCAGTGAGACACTTTCCTGCAATTCTTCAGCAAGGTTTGCCCACTCGTACGTGGTAGGTGAAACATGACAACTGATCTGAGGCCTGGTTCTCATTTGATGAATTCTGCTAATGAAGTAACATGTGGACAGGCAACAGCTTTCATTAGTTGTCCATCTTTTTCCTGCAGTAACTGCTATGTGTTAGGTTCATAGCCAAAGTTATGCAGGATTGTGAGACAGAGTCTGAGGAGGGGAAATATTAAGCTTCCTTAGGCACCAGGTTGCCCGCTCATCATAACTTCAGTGTTAAATAATGATGTAATCAGTTAACATGATGTTTTTCATTAAAAAGATCTGATCTCATTTATCAACTGCAAATTAATTTCACCTTTTCCCATCTATGAATTTAAGATTCATTTAAGACTGATCATGCTGTGAGTGAAAGTAAGTCCTATTCTTACATAGCCAAAGGAATATTTACAGTGCACTTAAGCCTAAGTTGCATTTCTTGCTGTATCAAATCTTTTGCGTTTCAGTTGTCAAATGCAAATATATAGAAGTTGCAGTTCTGAGATTTTTAAACCTCTAGTGGTTTTTTTTTAAACAAAACTATTAGCCTAATATTTAAAGCACTTTAATGATGTGATCAAAAAAAGTCTTCTTACTTCGTGTTCTCTTTGTCTGGCTGCTGTAGATACAGATCTGCCATCTCTTGCCTTGTACAGAAGAATTTTGGTGGGCAGGGACAATTTCCCTAAGATTAAAGCAGCAGACTTTTAGAGTCTTTTAGCACTATCACAGTAACGAGCAGGAGCAATAATGAGTGTGTGAAGTTGTTGAAAAGTGTAGGCTTGGTACCTCCAAAGGCTTAACCCTTCTGTTTATCCCAGGAATAGTGAAGGGAAGGGGCAGTTTAGCATAAAACATTTTTCCTCCATCAGCGCACCCCACTCCTGGCTTGGACCATACCTCCAAGCCCATCTTGGTGACTAAGTAATTCATCTCTCCCATATCTACTAAATCACTGTCAGGGATGAGGCTGATAACTGGGTTCTCTTTGTGGTGTTGAGATGCGGACACCTGTTAATGAGAAAGTTAACCAAGAACACCGACCCAATTGACACCAACTCTTCAGCGGCTGTCAGGCAGTAATGACTCCCAGTCACTGCCTATCTCATCTGGGTTTGAACTGGTAACCCAGAAACAAAGGGCTCGTATCTCATTATTAGTGATCTCTCAAGCCACCCCACTCCCTCGAAGCAGATGTCTATTGCATTAATGTCAAAAAGAGATAATCATGTGTCTGAAAACCTGCACTGGAAGAAGTTTGCAAAGGCACACCTGTCCAGCACCTAAAAGCACCGTCCTGCACCCAGAAAGTGCTGGGGCAGGCTGCTGGGTGGCAGGGACGTACTGCAGCCTCTATCCCCTGTGCAGGTTCCTATGCTCTCGCATCCCTTTGCATCCCAGTGCCCAGTGTACTTCCAAATGGGAAAGGGGCTTCAAGTCTTTATTATGTTCTTATTAAGACCACTGTGTGTGGCCTTTTGAAATAGCTGGGGGACAGAGGCAGGGGCACCAAATTATAGACAGGTATAAAATCCATTCAAGTTAGCCTAGCTGCTCCCACTTATCCCAAGAGAGGGTTCAGCTTGCCCAGTGAAACTAAAATGACTAGGCTTACCTGTCTAGCATATCTGATAAGTACAAGGACTGCAAAATCTTCTAAGAAGATACATGAAAATATCAGCAGCAAAACACACTCTGGTTTTGGCTTCAATTTATCAGGATTCTGATCCAGCTAGTATTCAGCAGCAAGCACTAGCCAGGCTGTATTTACAAGCCCCAAAACAGCCTGCTCCTGGGATAGAAATGGCAATAAACTGTTAGTTGAAGAAACTACATGTAAAAATATCCCTTGCAGCTTCCTCTCTCCCTTCTCCCAGCTTTCAACCTGGTGATGCTGAGTTCTGCCTATGGAAACGAACAGCTCCTGCCCTG
Organism: Morus bassanus; assembly: GCA_031468815.1. NCBI lineage: Eukaryota > Metazoa > Chordata > Aves > Suliformes > Sulidae > Morus > Morus bassanus. The sequence continues at coordinate 14,837,647 of CM062572.1, forward strand.
GTAGGGATGCTGCTTCCAGCGGGGCTGGTGCTCAATGGTGGGCAGGGTCCCCTCCCAGGGCCCACCGCGGCTTTTCTCGTCTGTCAGGTTCAGGTGAGGGAAGTGAATAACAAAAGCACGACTGTGTGCAGGAAGGGGACGGGGCGGCAGCAGTGGCCTGTGGCTCTGGCAGCCCACCTTGCCTTTGTCCTGGCCCCCAGCAGTAAGGAGAGACCTTTGCTCAGGGGTTAAAGCTGAGGAAATGCTGCTGATGTTGGTAATGAGGTATAAGTGAGAAGAGGAGTTGGCACATCTCTGAAAGATGATGATGATGATGATGGTGATGATGATGGTGATGATTACAATTTGTATGACAGTTGTTTCTGTGGTCCCCAGTTGCAGACTCCAGCCCATGCAGGGTAACAGAACTGACTGCAGAAAGGCTTCCTCCTCTCTCAAGGACACCAGACTTGACATCTAGGAACTATTTGCTCTTGATTACGCAAGAGCAGCAACAGCAATCCTTCTGTACAGTAAACTGTGCAAGACGTCGATGTGCTGGGTAGGAAAGGTATGTGCAGTTCTTGTGCTGTCACACATATCACACAGACGTGGTTCTGGGAGCGGCTGGCAGCAGACAGGCACAAGGGGATGAGCAAACACCGAGTGGCTGAAGGGGCTGTTCCATGCGCAGCAGGATCAGGTGAGGCTCTGATCACTGCTTTCTGCTCCTCAAGCACTGGGCTGGCTCCTGGGGGATATTTTCCTGGCTCCCTGTGATGGACTTAGACAAAACCTAGACCCTTGCCCTGAGCTGCCTGCCAGGGGGACTTCCCCCTTTTTTTTCATCCCTCTCTCTCTTTTCATACTTACACAGGGTTTGCATGGAAATGTGCCTCCCAGTTCAGGTAGTGTGAAAACTCGCTTTCCCATAGCCTCTCTCCTTCACTGTCCTCTGCAGGTCCCTCAAGTGCAAACAAAAACCAGAGGTACCATGTACAGCAGTAACTACTGTTTTTCTTGACACAGAGAAGTTAATTGCTTGGGACTGTTTCTGTAATCAAATACCCAAAGCTAGACTTATTAAAAAGAGCACTGTTAAGGTAAGGCTTTGGAAGCTTTATGGACAGACTGGATCCCATCTTTTGCTGGTGGCAATGCATGCTACTCCCTTGTTGGCACGACACCATTTGCCACCACCCTGCCATATGTTCTACTCTTGAGTCACCAGCTGAAGGCCAGCCCAGCTCAGTAGCAGACCAGTTACATCAGTCAGCAGAGAGCCCAAGTCCACAGGGCTCAGCTGGAAGCACCAGGAGGGCTCTTTATGCCACTGCGCATTTTAACAGGCAGGTGACCAGACCAGAGCAATCTCACCTATGGGGCTGTTCCTCATGGGCAACGCTGTTGGTAATCCCAGCAATAAGGCTGACCTAAAGGACATGGGGTTAAACCGCAGGGAGCACATGGGCGTAATAAATTTGCTTTGATTTGCTCTGTTCAGCTGGAACTTCGGTTTCCGGAGTTGTCAATTCTGGAAACTTTTCTGAGCGTTACATTCACTTCTAATGAAGGCAAAGCAGGGATTGCAGCAAACAAGTTCAAATATACAAGCAGAATTGATCAGTTAAGCCTGGTACATCCTGCATTCTATCAAAATCAATGTATATCATGGTTTAAAGAAGTATCTGCAGAGCAAACCTTGAGTTGTACCCAAAATGTGAATCCTCAAGTTTGTCTGCTCTGGAAATGAAGGGAAGAGACTAAAAATAAGATCATAAAGATGACGATCTTTGCTGCTCTGGCTGCTTGGCACTAGAATGGTTCCTGGGTCTGACAGATTATCTCTGCACCGTTAAAAACGATCAGAGCCCTAAGGCAATTAATTCCTCACTTTCAGAGTTTTGATTCTGCGGCAACGAGGATTGCCACCAATAATGTGGGTTGGTGAGAGGGGAGGGTTCAGAGTGGAGGTAAACAACTGCCCAGCAGAGAATGAGCGGCGAATCCAAAGGCACGGCGACCTGCCAGCTGGAGGGAAAAGCCCAAGCCAGACCAGTGCTGCTGCGACCCACTGAGCTGGGGGGGAAGGCAACACCAAGCAGCATCATGCTGGTGACAGGGGCGCAGGAAATTTAGTGACAGGCAGTGCCATGCTGGGGAAGGTGCCGAGCCTCACCATGGCAATCTGATTACCCCGCCACCACCTGGGCTTCTCCTGGTCTCCTGTCTCCGCTTTGTATTCAGATGGAGTCCCCGTTGGTAACGGTGTCCCTGTCCGGCAGCAGTGGTGGACGTGGGCAGAATGCAGAGAGGCAGCAGTCACCTGCTGCCAGGATCTGCTGCGGCCACCCAGGCCAAGGAGGGGAGTTCAGCTGAGCCAGTCGGTGTATTGACTGAGAGGAGCACCACTTAGGAGGTCTAAAATGACACCACCTTCCCTCTTGGTTCAAGTTTACAGATGCACATCACGTGGTCCCCAGCCCCAGCCATGCAGCTGGCAAGGTGTCAGCATTCACAAGGTGTTCCCCAGCACCCAGCCCAAAATATCAGACCCAGCGAGGGTCACAGGTCTGAACTAATGGGTGGGAAGAATCAAGTAGAAAACGAATCTGCAGACTCCAGGGGATTTTTTATTTTCACATGCGCAAGAAGAGACGAGCTGGAAGTGCTACATTTTTATCTTAATTGCAAGCGTGTTTTCCCAGAGGGCTTTCCTTCATTCAGTTTGGTGTGATGATGAGGGCCCTTTGGAAAAAACATCAGTCTGGCTTGGATCCCAAACATCCTCAGAATTCAGGGATCTCTGATGCACCAGGACCATAAACAGCTTATCTCCAGCCTTTGCTTTGGACTTAATTGCTTTGAAAGGCAGTTGTTATGAGAAACAGAAAGTGAGCCATAGCCTGAAGACCTGTGGCAGCAACCCGGGGTCTTCCACGACATCTCGCAGAAAGAGCGCTGGGGAAGGACACTTTGTCCTTTTTTTCCAGTCTGGGTCCAATTTCGTTTCAAATACCACACAAGGCAAAGGTAAAGGGTAGTGTGTCTGATCGCAAGGAAATCCCTGTATTTGGTGTATCACCCCACATCTTGTAACACTATTGTAGTTCTTCCTTGGAAAGACTGATGATGAGTTTTGCGTAAGAAAGAAATTTGTGAAGTTTTTTTTTTTTGCGTAGGATCTACTAAAACCAGATGTTGTCACTTATGCCACTGTTCCTTTAACTTGCACTGCTTGACATTATGAATTATTCAGATATCTCTATGATATATAGAAGTGGTGTCAGCATTTAGGGCATGACTCTCCTTTCTCATCTGCTATAAAATCCCAGTGGCTTCAGTGAGCTATAAAAGGCAAAATTAGGTCCTCTGCAGCATTGTTGTCTTGCAAGCAGAAAATACACTTTACCACTGAGTGAAGGGTACCAGCAGGCCTAGTTGATATTATAAAACTGGGTATTTGTATGTCCCTGGTCCATCAATACAACCAAGAGGTCATTTATTCATTTGGAAATGAGAAATAAGAGTGTAAAGAAGACGGGGGATAGTGTAACGTTGGCTGTTTTCTCTGTTGCGGAACCACTCAGGTTTCATCGACCTCATGCTGCTAATACCAATGGCCTCATCTGCTTGAATAGCGAGGTGTCTGTTCTGTAGCCACCAGTGCCAAGCTCAGCTCCTGGCCCAAGCACGGAGCTGTGCCAGGGAAAAGGAGGATGTACACGGAACTGAGTGGCAGCGGGGGAGCCCAGAAGAGCCCTGGGGGCTGCTGCATCCCCCAGGGCATGGGCTGCTCAGGGGGCAACCTGCCAAGCTCAGAGGCTGCTCAGGCTACAACCACTTGCCATGAAACTGAATGCTCCCTGGGAACACTGCTGCTATTTTTCCATTCTTGTTAGTTTTTTCCCTGTTTCTAAGTCAACAGTGACAAACATCATTCAGTTGAAACTAGTCTAAATCCATTGTCACACATGGAACAGCACTCTGCCTCACACAAAACATCTGCAAAGAGCTGTTAGAGTTGTAAGGAAAATACAGAGGCAGTGAGAGAAAAAAAAAATGCATGTAATAAGAATATACTGTCATCAAAGCCAGTGTTTAAATCACCAGTGGCTTAAATGATGCAGGTCTAAATCCCAGGAGCTTCCTGGGCCTTGTGCAGTGGGTGGGTGCTGTGCACCCAGGAAAGGTAACTAAAACCTGGGCGTGGTGTCTTTGTCTTGTGAAACAACTTCCTGCAAGTACCTCCGGGCTGCAGGGGCCAAGCTGTGTCCCCAGATACAGAGAGCCCCCTTCTGTGAGCTCTGCATGTAACTCAGGGCTGAATTCGGCCTCCAGGATGTGCCCTGACATCACGGTAACGGAGGGGTGCAGGTTAGTGATGCCAAGATGGATGTAAAACCTTACCTTCCATTTCTCCCACCTATTTGTTGCATCACCTGTGTTTATAAAGGAGTATTTACAAAAGGCAAAGACCTATCCAGCTATCTCTGGCCTTCTTCCCATGTTAGATAGGATAGTAAATATTTTTGGAGGGGATGTAAACCTTAATGATTCTGGGAAGAAGCCAAGTAGTACCAGATGGCAGAGAGGAGGAAACTCACCCTATGGGCAGGTTTTTCGCAGTATTCTCGTAAGCATCTGGTATTTGCCACTGGCAGAGACAATACAGGGGCCAGTGCTCTGATTCAGTCTGCCTGCCTCCCTATTCCTGCTACTAGCTGATTTCTTACCTATTCAGAAGAAGTTTCATCAAAATTTTATTTCTTGACACACACTTGGATTGAAGGTCTCAGTGGTACTCCTCTGGGTAGATGGTGGTGGAGGAGGTGACTCAGTTCACCAGCACGTGGCAATCCTGGTGATTCAAACGTTGTAAGAGGAGCTTGGGGATTTTTCTTAGTACTTGAAAAAAATCGCTCTGATATCATAGGCAGCCTTGTGACTGCACAATGAAGTTGGATCCCCACCACGCACTAAACTAGCAGGGAAATTTTTGTTCTAGCTATTATGTATGAGTTTGGGAAGTGTCAATCACCTGCAGCTCCCAGCTAGGAGCAGCATATGCCTATTGCTTCTCAGGATTTAGCTTCCAGTCCTTTACCAACACACAGATTAGGGATGAGGGAAAACAACTCCATTGTGTTGCAAGAAATGGTTACGAACTTCGGTGAAAATGAAGCTTTGGTGAACACTGTGGCTGAGAGGTCTGGACCACGGACCCTGACCTCTTGCTGTTATGCAAATACGACTGTAAGTCCATCATCTTACTCCTTAAATAGTGGACAGCTCAGGGCCTGCATGGCAGCAGGCTGCACGGCAGGATCTCCCCTTGAGTAGGGACGCCTCTCAAGGCTACTGCTCAAGGCTGAGCGATTCCTTGCTGCAACAAATCCTTGGTAAGTGACTAATAGCATGCTAAACTTTGAAGTCTTAGCTAAGCCATGTCAAGGATTGATTGTTCATATGTAATCCTTTAGACATAAACCATTGACCAAGTCTGGGACTAGGATTGGATCCAGCCACACCTAGACTCCTCTCTGAGAAGGAGTTAAGAAAGAAAGGGGGTCCTTTCTGAACCTCATTACTCAAAGGGAAGGTCTCCCGGACAGTTTTGTCTGACCCTGTCCTCTATGCAGTAAATAATGAAGTGTACCTTGTCATCAAATCTTGCTAAACCACTGTCACATTTACCATTGAACCTTGTTAACTCACTGTTTTATATCAATAAAGTATATTTTTGCTTCTCTCTTATGGGTGAAGTGCATCACTCCATCTGCAACAAAGGCACACCTTGAGCACACACACCTCCCATGCCTTCATCCAAGGACCAGCTCTCCATCTCCCCTGGTCTCCAGTTTGGATGCTGCTCTTTGTAGCAGTGTTCAGTGGCTACCGCTTACACCTTTTGGAGGACCTGTTTTTCTGGCACGGCAAAGAGTTTGCTGGTCACAAACATAATTCTTCTCTGAATATCCTTAAGGCTTTCAAACAAGTCACTGCATTTTAGAATTTTACTAGCAGTTTCAGGGCACAAAATAAAAAGGCTTTGTGGACACAAGATGAAACCTTTGACTAAAACATACTACTTTCATAAGGAGAGTGAATGAACTGGATGGCCCAGTTATATTGCCAGAAGCCAGCATTAAGGAGCGTTGCATAATCTTCTAAGAGACTGCTTTTTCCTCATAGCTCAGCATGGAAGGATGAAGGCTTTTCACAGGAAGGTTCAGCTGATCTGGGAAAAGAAAGGAGAATGACGCATGACAATTCCTCAGGTAGCTGCTACCTGGAAAAACGTTCTGGCTGAAAATACTGCTTAATCAGGCTATAAGCGAGGTACCTATCTTGATAGCAGAGCTTAGGAGCATTACACATTTTTTTGTTATCGCACAGCTTTGTTGCACAAAACAGAGCTCCAACTGTCGCAATCAGCACGGTGTATTTCAAACCATTAATCAAGGATTAGTCCTTGGCGCTGATTTATGAGAAAATACCAATGCCGCAGAGGTTTTATAACCCATGTAAATGATTCATGGAGTACATGTTTTACGAGATGGGTCCTCTGCACGTGTGAACTGGAGCACGGCCTTGATGCAGCGGCGTGTACTTCCTAGGCTGCCTTGGAAAAGCAAGGTCCTGGGAGAGTCCCACTGGGACTCCTCCTGCCCCTCCGCCCACTCCCACACCTGACGAGTGGGCTTTGGGAGAGCCACGCCTCTCGGCGGGGGAAGCGGTAGCACAGACTTGAGCTGTGGTCGTGTCTTCTGTAATACTGACAAGGCCCTGTAGAGGGAATGCTTTGGTAAGACTTCAATGAGGCTGTGTATCGCTTGTATCAGGGACCAAATTCATTCTTTGTGTCACCTGCTGAGTTCAGGAGTTAACATCAAGAGCAATTTTACCCAGTAGGTTGTTTTGGTTTTTTTTTTTTTCCTAAAATTCTTATCATGCTATAATTCGCTTTAAAATTTCATCCCTGACTGAAGAGGGTAGAAATGTCCATTTGATTCAATGCAAGGGATAGGCTTTGATTCTCTCTTACATGGGCATCAAACGCTTAAGATGACATGTATATTAAACATGCTTTTCACTGGCAGCTTGCAGGAGGCCCATGGCCAGATGTAACAAAAGGGAATCCGTAGCGTGTTGTTTACCAACTTCTCCTACGCTTCATCTTAAATTGGCACGGGGAAATCATAACGCCTTCTGAACAACACCGGGAAACGGGGTTCGTTCGCTACAACTGAAATCACAAACCCGTAAAAGATACTCTGACATTATGTATTTTTTGTGTTGATTAAAAATCTGCTTGCAACACTGGGTTTGCTATTGATCCTCAAACTGTGCACTGACCTAGCTCTTTCCCTTCAAGGCATCAAAGCACTTAAAAACCAACCTTATCCCAGCCCTCAGATCCACTGTGCCATAGATCACCTGGGCCACAGACACTTTCTGATGCCTCCAAGCTTCACCCCTCTGCTCTAGCATTGCTGCCTTGCCTTTCCAAGATGAAGGGATTTTCCTCTACTGCAATGCAAGGTCCGCCTTGAAGGGAAGATGAGGGAGCAGAAGAGGTGACGATGCATGGTGTCCACTTGATTCAGGTCTCACTCACTCAAACCCACTGACCCCATCCCGCTCTTTTTGTTGCTAATGGAGGAGTCTTTCACCAGGTACTCGTCAGGACCAGATGCCATCTGGACACCTGGCAGCTTCAATGCCACCTCCAGAGCATACAGGGCTCCGGATGCCCAAGCACAGCAGGTTGCCTTGCCTCAACAGCCACCTGAGCACCAGAATGACAGCAAACCCCTTGTGGATAGTGACGGGGTGGATCTGTGCCATTACCATTTCTGAAAGCACAGACATACCCACTGAGTACTGAAAGCAAGTCTTAATCATCACAGGGACTTCCTCTGTGGATATTAATAATCTCCTCACTTCCTCTGAGGAGCCCCCGTGTCTGCTGGGCTCAGTCTCTGCAGAAGCATCAATAAAACTCAAACTTTCAAAGGTTTCACCTAGAAAAAACAGCTTTTCTTGGGAAGAAGATGAGGCAAACATCAGGCAGGCCCAGCAATACACCACCCAGGCGGGGCATCGCCACGGTGTAGCTGTACCTGTGTCTGTGGTGCAGCTGCTGGAGGCTTCTCCTCCCCTGTTGACTTTGGCTAGCGATGAACAATTGCTCTGCAGGGTCCCCCCGTTCTGCTCCTCCTTCCCTCAGCCACCGGCCAGGGCTCTGCTAGTCAGATCAGCACTTGGGAGGGTCTGGGAGAAGCAATTTCTGCTTCCTGTGGGGAAGGATGTGATTAAAGCCTTGTAAATAAAAGGCATGGCTCAGAAAATGCCCGGATGCCTTCAAGACACAACACAGCCACAAGCAGTGGCAATGTGCCCCATTGCAGAGGGTGCTACTTTCTCGTGGACTGGCTCAGGGTGGCGAGAAGCAGGAGATGGGTCACAGCCTGACCACACACCACGCTGGCCATGGCCTGTCTGGGATCTGTCAGAGGGGTCCCAGACTGCAGGAGCAGTGACCTCTCCACACAGACACCTGCTGGTTTCCACGTCCTAAGCGATGACTCTGCTGCTGAGGTGGCAACCTCAGGAGGGGCTGACCAGCCATGGCCGGCACTGCGCCTTCTGGAGAGCTGCCACCAAGGTGGGCAGCCAGGTCAGAGCACAGCTGGTCCCGGGTGGCCCCTGCTCTGCCTGCTCGGAGCGATCCTCCCCAAAAGGAGCAAACAGGCCTCACTGCTGGCTTGCACAGCGCAGTTCCTTCCTCTCCAGGGAACTACCCTGCTGTGGGTATGTGCCAGGGGGGAATTGTCCTCTTCACATCTTTGTGTCTGTGTGGCATGTTACCAGGGATCCATCACCTGCTTATCCCACATTAAGTGAACTAGTGGCTGCGCTCTGACCTAAGTTCCTCTTACCTTTTTTAATAATAAAGGGATAAAAGCTACTCTGGTAGAAGAGAAGGGCCAACAGCACCTGTGGAGGACATGAACTCCAGCAGGAGCAGGGAAGTCCTGCTGTTCTGCTTCAGCAGGGAACAGGCAGTTGTCTTAGTTTGCCAAGGGTATATCTGGGCTCAGAAACCAAGGAGCACAGACTCGTGCAGAAAAACATCCAAGAAACTGCAGCTTTACTGAGACTTAGGAAGATAACACCAAAAGGCAGAAGTTTCAATCCTCCATCCCTCTCCGTCTGATGTTCCCTCCATGCACAGGCCATCTGCTCCGCATCCCACGCTCTGGCATCGGATTTGATGTTGCTTTATAGCTAGAGGGTGTCTTGACCAGCTTTCCAGTGTGGTCAGAAATCTGAGGTTGCACTGGATTAACCCTGAAGTCAAATCATTTACCAAGGTTCCTCAGGAACACAAAGCTGGCAATTCCCTGGGGCTTTTGAAGGATACCTATGTGGGAAATAGCCGGCAGCACTGCTCTGTCCTGGTGCACCTTTCATTTTTACAATGCGATACTGGCCAAAAGCAGCCTACAGAGGAGCTAGCGTAACCCAAGGAAAAGTGCATTAGGTGGATACGATGCAAGGATGTAGGAAATCTGCCTACATGTTGCCTAGGAAATCCACTTTATGAACTTTCTGTACCCTTCACCGGGTTCTGCCTGACGTGTGCAGAAGTGGTGGTGGCACGCGTGCTCCCGACAGTAAGGATGCTCGGGACCTGGGCGGATTTTACCGAGGAATAAGCGGTGTGTGCCTCTTCAGGGCAGTTCCCTCCCACGGCACAGGGCAGCGCGGGGCCGAGGTCTGAAGGGTGCGCCGGCCGCAGGAGCAGAGCCGCGGCAGGGATGCTTGAGCCGCTCCTTCAACCTGCAGGCTCCGGCCGAGCCGGGAGGGACCCGGGGACAAAGGCGGCCGCCCCGGGGAGGGCGGGCGGCCGGGCAGAGCGCAGCGGGGCCGGGCCCGGTGACAAAGCCCGTGGCGGGAGGGGGGCAGCAGCGGGGATGATACCCCGTGAAGCCCCGCTCCGCTCCCGGCCCGAGGCGTCCGGCCGAGCTCCCAGTCCCTCCCCGCGCCCGGCGGAGCGGGGCTGGGGCCGGGGCCGCTCCGGCGCCGTTTCCCCGGGCCGCCCGGCGGATGCGTTTTCCTGCCTGTCCAGCCCCACCCTTCCCCGGGCTGGTGCTCCCGCCGGTAGTTTTTCTTTAAAAACAACAACAACAAAAAAAATCAAACAACAAAAAAAGGCACAAAGGGGGTGGAAGACCCGGGGCGGGGGGGAGCGGTGAGGCGGCAGGGCAGGGCAGGGCAGGGCAGGGCGGGCAGCGGGAGGGGCCCCGTCCCTTTGTACCTGCCGTTGGAGGCGCCAGCCCGCCCCGCACTGGCTGCGGCGGCCGCGGCTCCGGTAACCCGAGCCGGCGGCGGGGCGCACCGCACCGCACCGCACCGCACCGCACCGCGGCCCGGCCAGCGCCCGGAGCCCAGCGCCCGGAGCCCAGAGCGCAGCCCGGCGGCCGAGGGGGCGGCGCTCGGTCCGGCCCGGCTCCGCTCCGCCGCCAGCAGCCGCCTCTCCGCCGCCGCTCGGCTCGGCTGGGCTCGGCTCGGCTGGGCTCGGCTCGGCTGGGCTCGGCTCGGCTGGGCTCGGCTCGGCGGGGGCAGGGCCGCGCCTCCCTGCCCGGCAGGAGGTGGGACCAGCCCCGGCGCTGCCGCCCGCCTCCTCCCTCCCTCCCTCCGTCCCTCCCTCCCGAGGGCTGAGCCATTCCGGGAAGGCGCCGGCTCCCCCACCGCTCCTCGGCAGCACCGCACCGGCATCGGCCGCCGCCGCGCCGGGCTCGGCCCCACGTCGCCGCGGGGCTGCGGGCGAGCTGCGGCGGAGCGGGGCGGCGGGGGCGCGGTGCCCGGTCCGCCGCGGCGGGAGCGGCGGGAGCGGCGGGGGGGCGGGAGGACAAGTGGCCGGAGCGCCCGGGAGCGGGGCGGGGGGCCCGGCCCCGCGTAGTTGTTTTGCCCGGGGTAAGTTGGCCGATCCGCTGCGGAGGCTTCGCTCGGAGGGGGCAGCGCTCGGCTCCCGGCTCCCGGCCCGCCCCAGCGCCCTTGCGGGGGGCGCCTTTTTTTTTTTTTCCTTTTTCACCCCCCCAGGTTTTTATTATTGTTGTTATGATGATGATGATGATGGGGTCTGTGGGGGAGCAGATCTTCCAGTCCGGCGTTGGTCTTCTTCCTTGTCCAGAGCTCTGCGGAGAACTATAATATTTCTTCCCCGAGATGCTGCAGTGAATTTTAGTCCCAGGAAATCAGGCGAACAAAATAATCCGAATAACCCGAACCATTTGTTAACCGCGTGAGAACAAACGCTGCCTAGGCACAGATGATGGCAAAAAATTCCCTGGAAGGGTCTAAAGAAGACCTGAGCAAAATTTCGGAAGAGGAGATGCTGAGGTGGAGCAAGGAGGAGCTGGTGAAAAGACTGAGGAAAGTGGAGAATGAAAAGATGAACTTAATGGTGGAACACGGCAACTTAATGAAGGACGTGAACCGGCGGCTGCAGCTCCACCTGCACGAGATCCGCGGGCTGAAGGAGGTGAACCAGAAGTTGCAGGACGACAACCAGGAGCTGCGGGAGCTCTGCTGCTTCTTGGACGACGACCGGCAGAAGGGCAAGAAGCTGTCGAGGGAATGGCAGCGCTTCGGGAGGCACACGGCCAGCGTGATGTGGAAGGAGGTGGGCATGTACCAGCAGAAGCTGAAGGACCTGGAGGCGAGGCAGGAGACCCTCCTGCGGGAGAACGTGGAGCTGAAGGAGATGGTGCTCATGCTGGACGAGGAGCGGAGCGGGGCCGGCTCCCGGAGCTCCATCGACAGCCAGGCCAGCCTGACCAACCTGAACGGCGGCTCGGCCACCAGGGACGTGGGGGACGGGAGCAGCACCTCCAGCACGGGCAGCGCGGGCAGCCCCGACCACCATCACCACCACCTCCACCACCACAAGGCCGCCGACAGCAAGGCCGGGGCCATGCGGAGGTCTATGGATGACCTGTCGGCGCCCCTTCACCACCGGAGCATCCCCAACGGCCTCAACGGTGAGCCCCCCCCCCCCGGCGCCCCCAGCCCCGCTGGCAGCAGGTGCCGCCGGCCTCGCCCTGCGCCACCCCCCCGGCAGGTCCGGCCCCTCGGCGGTGGGGCGAGGGGTGCCGGGGGAGGGGGGCCCTTGCCGCCCCCAGCCCGCCCCGCCCCGGTCACCTCTTGGGAGGAGCAGCCCCGGGGCCGGGAGGGCCGCCTCGGTGCGGGGAGGGGGGGGGGGGTGTGGTGCTCCTCGACTGCGTTATCGGTGCCTGGGGCTGAGGGCCGGAGCCTTTTTTATCTGGAGGGTTGGTGTTTTGCTTTGTTTGTTTTGGGTTTTTTTTGACAAAAAACAGCCTGAGTTTTCAGGGTTAAATAAACACGGATTTTTCCATCTCTTCCTCCTCCCGCCCCCCCCCCCCCCCCAAATGTTTTGGTTTATGTTTGGCTTGCTGTTTGCTAGTTCGTTAAGATTGATAAAGAGCCTGGATGAGATTTTGGAAGCATCTGATGAAAGTGCAGGTCTGCCCCATAGAGCATCACCTGCTAGCTCCATGGGCTCTCAGGGCAGGCTGGCTCTGGCATGCTCAGCAGTTTTGGAGAGGTGCAATTCGGTTTCCCCCCCACCGCTCCCCTACTCCGCTTCAAACAGGTTTGTTTGTAGAGAAGAGATTGCTCTCAAAGGGACGCTGTACTCACAGTTTTGTTCAGCCTAGTCATTAAAGTTAGAAACAAGCTCAACTGTGAAATTGTGCCAAGCCTCCTCTGACAGTTTGTATTCAAGCAAAGTTTCTCCTGTTGTCTAACAGAGATCAGGCATTAAAATAATAATAATATTGGAATGTCTTTAAAATGGAGTTTTTTTTTTTTCTCTTTTGAAACTAACAAGACCAAATACTTGACTTCCAGAAGGAGTAGTTTGGGCAAGAGGGTTCAATAGGAATCAAACCAGGCACCAAGCTAATTAATTGTTGTATATAAGACTCCTTTTAATGTTCTTAATCCTCTTTTCCAACCAGAGAGGACTATTTTCTGGCTGGGGTACCCTTTCACCTCCTCCAAGCACAGGGGTGGCGCTGGAGCCCCAGTGGTTGGCTTCCACAGCTGGTGACAGCAGTGGATGTGTTTACCAGGTAACCGTGCCTTCAGCTCCTAAAGGTTTTGGTGGTCCTGGTGGGACCAAGGCGTGCTGGTCCTTTTTTTGATGATTTATGGCAAGTCCTTATGCCCCAAGAGATCTGAGGGCATGCAGCACCAATCAGCCCAGTTCTCAAGTTCATGAATTTGCCATGCGCGGTCCTGTTGTCGCAGCTGTGTGTCTCCACTCACAGCTGGAGATGTTCTGGCCACCTCACCCAGTAGACAGGGATTGCTGGTTTCAAGGGTGATCCAGTCACCAGATGCTGCTGGGTACAGCAAGCATCTTTAAATGTTTTTTGGTTTTTTTTCCCTCTCTCTCTCTCCTAGTGCTGTGTAAATCAGAAGTATCTGGTTTGTAAATCTGCAGATAGCTTCTGCTCCTGATGTGACTTGACTTTATTTTCATAAAGCATTGATTGCTCTGCACAGAGGCCCGGAGAGCACTTGGCAGAGACTGAATGTGCTGTTACTGTCTTGGGACAGAAGGGCTTTGCAGTTCTGGTTTGTGAACCTTAGACCACATACCTTTTGGGTATCGACAGCTGACTAGGACAAAGCCAGTTCAATTCACTCCTGTTAACCCAGGGCTCTTGTGTGTATGGAACACCACCATGACCTCAGAGCTGTCCCTTAAACCTGGTGTGAGGCACCGTGGGATTCTTCGTATGGGATTCAAGTCACCCCTGTCTGCACAAAGAGGAAAGTCTCTGCTTGCAGAGCTCAGTCCTCGTCGCCATCCTCAAACGCTGTGTGGGGGATGGTGCCCAGCACCATCATTCGGAGGGACTGAGAGCTGAGTGTCATGACCTACCCTATGCAGGGTAAGTGTAGAGAGGGGTGGTGGAGCATCTGCACACGTGTACGTTTCCATGTGTGCCTCTGCACCCTTTCTCCTGCTCCTGTATAGAAAGGAGGAGTATGGGCTCAAGCATTTCAAGCGTGACCTTAGGTTTCAGTGACTTCTGATTTCGGGGTGCATTGGGAGGATGATCTGTGTGGGAAGCACTGAAGCTAGCTCTTTGCTGCAAACCTGCACGGCTTCATTTCTGAGGGTGGGACAGATATGATCAGTGCTTTTAAAGCTAATAATCCTTGTAAAGATGCAAACAAGCCTCATCTCTCCACTTAGGTAGTGAAGCTGTAAAATGACTTGAATAGTTGTCATTCTCAGATAGCATCGGCATTCAGCAAGGCCATTTCCCTGACTGTGCCTTTGGAAATGCCTCTCAATACATATGCAAATGTAAAGCTTATCAGGCCCCTTTTTTGACTGACAGCGAGAAGTCTGGGACGGGGGCTTGCCTGGAACCGGGACCGAGCGGCAATTCTGTTAAGCCTGTGACAATGTGGAAGAGCAGGGCGGGTGAACGTGAAAAACAAACCCAGGAGTCAAGTGGTAGTGGAGCTGTCACGGAGCAGCTCTGGCAGAGAGCATCCTTCCATGTCTCCTGGTGCCGTCTGTGCCTTCCGTGCACGCAGCTTAGATCTCAGCCTTTTTATACTCTTTTTCTGATGATTCTTCTTCCCCTGGGAAAAAAACTGAAGGGAGGAAGAGGGGAAGGTATGGGCTTTCATTTTTCGGTTCCAAACTTCAGTCTGGTTTGCAGTTGTCTCATGTCTTTAAAACACTGGATGACTAACCGGTGGATAAAGCAGAAACTGCCCCGCCAGCTCAGCTAATACGGCAATGAACAACCCTTGTATTCTTTCTTTCAGAGGGTGGAGGGGGATCTCAGATGGATGCAGGGCAGGATTTAGCATCTATAGTAAGAACACAGCAGAAGCCTTGGACAACTGGTGGGGGCAAAGGCATGGTGAGCTGTTTGCTAGAACACTTTTGCATATGGAAAAGCTGGAAAGTCCTGAAATATCAGGTATCAGCGGGGCTTAGTGTGGTGCTCTGCTTTTCTAGGTATTAAGCAGGACTGCTTCGCTTTTTTAGTGCTTTTCTAAAGGAGTCAAGAGTATGGTGGCTGTTAAAGCTCCCAGGGAGGTAGCTTTTTAATGAAATCTTAGCGAGCAAAGGTGGATTAAATATTTCTGATTTTCTCTTCAGCAATCCTTTGGAAGTGAGTTGGTAAGCCAAGGCTTGATTTATTGGCCCAGCTGACCCACCCCAATGTGAGGTGATGAACTCTAGTTTTGTAATGTAAATTCAGTATAAATGGTATGAGTTTAAAAAACAAAAAAACAAACCAACCTGTGATCCACCTTCCCTTCACTTTCCTGAATTCTGTTTACTTTTATAAACTGTTTTTTTGGAGGCTGATACCTGGAGCCTGATGATTAATTATCTGCTCACAGAAGATAAGGTAGTAAGTATAACTGATAGCGTGAAAATGGCTAATATTAGATCACACATGTAATCTTACACAGCTCTGGATATTCTGCTGAGAGCGAAGAGGAAGTCGGCTCGGTCTGAAAGTAAATGGTGTTTCCATTCTCCAGGTGTGAGATGGGACCTGGGCTGCGGGACAGGGGCATCTCCAAGCTATGAGATGGGAACTGGCCAGTTGCATATGTGTTGACTGATATGCCACAGTTCCCATAAACCTACCCACTGATCCAGGACAGTAATCGAGGCACAGTCGCTGTGTTATGCTTGTGAGTGCGTTGGCTTTCCTTTGTATGCACGGTGGGAGTCTCTGTGTGTGTACGTAGTCTTTCTGCCCGTCCAGCTTTAGGCAGCCTTGTTGGAGCGATGGCCATTGCTACTGCCCAGTTCCTCCCAGAAAAAAGCTTCCGGAAAAAATGAGTAAAGAAAAGAGGCAGCCACATTGGGTGATATTAACATGACCTGGGGGAAGGAAAGCCTTCAGGTATGGATATGTCCTTGGCCTATGAGGTATGTGGGAACTTTGGGAGGAGTGAGTCCAAGCTCCCTGAGGCCAGGGCAACAGCTTCCACTGGTTTTAGCCTTATCTAGATCTGACTGGGACAACTGTTTATCCATCTGCAAGCCTGGAGGCATACAGACTCACTAGCTGGTGATGTGCCTGGGACAAAATCCTGTGCATACAGGCAAAGCTTTCAGGCTTTAATTCCTGCCCCCCATCAACTGAATGTTGTTCTTAGAACTTCTCCTTCACCTTCCCCTGGAGCTGTTTGCTCTGGGTTCCCCAAATGGGCATTTGCTTTATTCCAGTTGGGTAAAATGTTAATGCATTTCTTTATCAATGTGAACAGTTGGTTTGGTGTTTTTTTTTTTTTTTTGTTTGTTTTTTTTTTTTTTTTATTAATTATTAAAAGCATCAACACTTAAAAAAGTGGTCAGAGAGAACCAGAAGCAAGCCGTGGATATGGCAGACAGCCTGTAGGAGCAGAGACATTAATCTATGGCCTCTTGCTGTTGTCTGCTCCAATGGAAGAAGAATGGCCTCTCCGGGTGAGGGGGTGGGAAGATCTCTGCTTCTATTGATTCCCACTTGTAAATGTCCACATATTTACCTAGAGGGTACGATATATTACAGTTAAAATGGTGGCAAAGAGAAATGGCTGTTCCCTGTGGGTTGGTATTGATCGGACGTGCAGCTACCCTGTACTTATTTCTCCTCTTCTTCACACACCCTTTAGGCCAAAGTCCTTTGTTTTTATTAGTGTATTTATAATCAATATACATATTATTTACTATGATGTATTAATGAGGCCTTTGAGATGACAAGATGCAGGAGCAGAAGCAAAGGGTGAGGTTCATCCCATTTAATTTGAGATATCTTCAATATAGACTTTAACGTCTGCATCCCCTTGGGCTTCCTTTATCGGCCATGTGGAGAAAGGCACTTTGGTGTCATGATTTATGTCAACTATGTCTGCTTTAGAGGGAGAAGAGTTGTACGCTAATCGTGCTCCTTCTCTCTGCTGATGGGAAGGCAGCCTGGATGGCTAGTTCACATGCAACCTTCTAAAGTCAGGTGAGATCAGTCCTATTCAAGGTGTTGTGGTGACCATTGTCCACTCTTCCAGTGCAGCTGTGCTAGCCCTGGTGAAAGAGAGGAAATGGCCTTTCTCAGTAGCGGTCAGATGTCACCCCTTGCAGTCCCCACACTGCCTGGGCACAGCAGCCTGGCTCAGAGAAAGCCCTGTTCTCTGCAATGGAGACCTCAGAGCTACGTGGCCCCTGCCATGCTTAAGCAGAGAGGTTCAGCTACTTGACCAATTAATATCTTTCTTGTATCAAGAGCACTTTTCATCCTCTGAACATTGCTTTAACTTTTCTTGTTTTGATACTGCCATATTTAACCTGTCGGCATTTTTGGCTCTGTAGGCTGCTACGTACAGGTTCCTTGTGGTTAAGCCAGGAAACCTGCCCTGGGCTGGTACATCAGATGTCAGACCTCTGTAGAAACACGTGTTTCCATCTCTTCTGTAAGCTCAATGAGTTCTGCTCACAGGCTTATCAAGGCTGAGGTCTCAGGCACTAAAGGTACAGCTTGAGTTTCTTGTAGCCAGTAGTCATTGGCCACTTGTCCGGGGGGCTTCAGTGGAGTGCTCCTCTTGAGGCATCTTTGTCATTGCCCGCTCTTGCCTTCTTGCTGGGGTGCTGCCTGTGTGCCAGCCCGCTAGGCTCCCAAACCTCAGGGTAGCTGGTGTCCCTGCAAACAAGGCTCAAGACACTTAAACTAGGTTCTAAAGTTGGGCCATATCTGAAAATATATTCTCCATAGTAGTGCATTCAAATTTGTTTTCCTCTTTCAGTTTTCTATAGAGATATCTTATTCTCAGCTGTCCTGTTGAAGGAAAAAACTTGTATTGATTAAAAGGCAATTTTCTGTGGGCTTTTGATGGAATTATCCACTTACGCTTGTCAAAAACAATCAAAATAAGGGGAATAAACTGTGTTGGTTACATGTAAATGATTTGGTCCTCTGGAGGCATTTCATCAAATAAAGCTGAGGATCGAATTAAATGGCGATCTAATTAAGTGGCAGGCATGGGAACCCAAAATGCAGCCTTGGCAGGTGTTACACTCGGTGTGTGCGTGGAGATGAGGGTCATGAACACTAACGCTAACAGAAGCATTGCATCTGAAAGCTTGATGCTTTTGTGAGGACAAGGCTGACCTCATCCATGTAACCTGCGTGATACTGGAGGCCCACCCTGGGAGGCATTGGGCTTTTTATCTGCCCCAGCATGGCTGTGGCCTTGCTTGCCTCTCGCACAGAGATATCCATGGCAGGGTCTGCTGATGTTGTCCCCTCAGGCTGGCCCTGTGGCATCCTTCTGTACTGGGGCTGCCCTTTGGAGGTGCTCTGGGAGCACAAGGATGGACAATGGCTGATCTCACTGGTAGGTGAGATGGAGGTGAGGTGTTTACCAGACATTTTTGCCAGTTTACACATCAGAAGGTGTGGAGTGAGGCAAATGAAAAAATTTATAAGCCCATTTAACATACACTTAAACCCCTTGGCCCCAGGAAGGCTGAAGTCCTTTCCATGCTCACAATCAGACCTTAAAGCATCCCGCTGCAAAACACACTACGTTGCTCGAGTGGAAGAGGGAAGGTTTGGGAGCTGCACATCCAGTTTTCCTGTGAAGCAGCAGCGACTGGCTGGGTTTGCTTATGCATTCTGTATTTTTAACCTGGCTTTTTGTCTGCCAGCCAGAATTCATCCTGCCCTGTCGCCAAATGTCATTATCCCCTTGTGGTTAACTTGCTGCAATTCATGAAACACTTGGCTGCCATAAATAGTTATGTGCAGAGGTTCCTCCACACGTGGAGCAGGCAGAAATTCGCAGGCAACGCTGCTAGGCACTCGCACACTAACATGTCCACCAAGAGAAAGTTGACCCACTTCTGCAAATAGATAACTCCTGGCAGAAAAACTAACACTGTCTCAGAGAATCTGTCTTTCCCTTGCCTACTGAATTGTGAAGCAAAAAGCAAGCGAGCTCCATCTTCTGAATTAACAGTGAGGTGAGCACTGTACTTCCCATAGAAATGAGAGTGTAAATCAGCCCTTGATCTGAGGAGGGCTTAAAATGGCCACAATTCATTTGTGATTTTTTTTTTTTTTTTAAATATAATGAGTGCTTTTGTTAGTGAATGAGGTGTGTAGAGTTCAGGACTCAGCTGCTATTAGGCATTAGGAAACATTTATCACCATGGCAATTGAGGGTTGCTGTACAGGTTATTTTGAACACTTTTCTAGTGACTCATGTCTGGGCCGAGACAGTTTATGCCAGGTTACTTTGGGCCCCATGCATGCAGGTATATGCATACTCTTCCCTCCCTTAAATTGCTTCTTGCCTTGCTATTTGCCCCTCTCAGGAAGCTCATTACTTGTATTGACTTCTTATGTCTCCAAGCAGTGGTGGTGCCAAATGTTCACCTTGCTCAGGGACTCTCCTGCAAAGGGTCTTTGTGAAACATTGCCCTTGTGAAGTACATTACAGGATATTTATTGGTTAGATTTGAGACTGGGGCACTCTAAAGCACTGTGTGAAGTGCTGTCAATATTGCAGCTGTGTCGCCTGGCTTAGCAAGTGGCTATAGACCTCCACTTCCAGGGATCTTGTGGTGAGATTGAAGCCATCCTAAATTTGATGTGAATTATCTCGTCGTCTGCGTGGGTTTCTCCTACAGGCTCGTAAGATGGGATGTCTCCTGTTTGCCGGGGGTGGGTGTGGTGGGAGAGGGCTGTGCTGTCTGTAGCGGAGGGAGCACCGGCAGTGAGTGCTGGGCTTATGGCACCAGGGCTTTGGCCAGCTGTAAACTGCAGTCGCAGGGGTGACACGCTAGCTGTCTTGTGTGGTTGTGTCAGCCCCGGCTTGCTGGCAGAATTAGTTCAATCAAAGCGGGAGTGCTCTGAAAAGCCCTTCAGACATTGCTCCATCCCCCAGCTCTGCGCAATGATGCTCAAGACTGCGTGCTGCTGCCTTCCTCCCCCATTTCATCCCCAAACTCCTCTGCTGTTGGGGTTTCATTCACGTGCAGGAGGGTCAGCGGCATTTGAATGTTTGTGGGAGATGGGGGAAGTAGTGTGTGGAGCAAATGGATGGAGCAGGGCTCAGGCTGGGACGCAAGAGGAGATACTTCACTGCTGGTTGAAACCGTCTCCAGGGCAGTAGGATGCTCCAGGGCTGCCTATGCCTGGGGGTCTGGCAGCTGTGTCTGACCTGCCCCTGCCTTCCCGGGACAAGGAAGCGAGGCCACGTGGTGCTGAGAGCCCCGCTTCGGTGTGGTGGGGAGAGTTGTGCAGCGGGCGCTGCAGAAGACTCATGGAGAGGAAAGGAGCCGGCAAAAGGACCACTCAAAGTAGAGCAAACCAAACCGTTATTTCAGAAAAGAAGAAAAAGTAAGCCTTACAGCATTTCCAGTCCCCAAAGCTTAATATTTCTATGGAAACCAATGCAGCATGAGGCTTGCTGTCAGTCTCTGATCTAGTGGGGTTGACTAGATTTAAAAAATGTTTGGCCTTCCCCACATCTTCCATCCTGGATCATCTGAAGACAGGTTGCTGTGCGTCACAAATGCAATGTTAAAACCTGCATTCCTGGTTTCCGACTCTCCATTAAGTGCTAAGCAGTCTCTGGAGGGTTGGCATCCGTCTTTCATCTGCAGTGTTTTACCTGCTAAGGTACATTTCATGCACTCTGTGACACTTATTGATAATGTCTTGGCCTATAAATGCCACTCCTGTGACACTGTGCTCCTTGAAGGATGGCTGTGACTTCGTATCAGGCCATGGACCAATTAATAGTGTGGTACATCTCAGTGCCCACTGAGGTTACTGCAGGAACACTGTTTCACTTGAATGGAGTTAAGGCTTGGACTCCTTACACCTGCTTTGGTCTTTTATGCAAAGGAGTTTCATAATGTCTTTAATCTCTACAAAAGGTCATAATCGGGCCTATTTAGGCGATAATCTGCTTGATTTTTGGGTAGCCAGAGGACTACCCCTGGTTATATACGTGCAGCTGTTTACCCTTGTCATGTTGATGTTGTCACTGGTTTCCCCCCATTTTTGTTTTTAGTGGGATCTACTAGAAATGGCTCCAGGACAACCTACATAAAAGTCCACTGTTTTATGCCAGAGTAGCATTGTCAGATGCTAGCAGAGTATCAGTAATGAAAAACCCCTCATTTTGGTTGATGTTGAATCTTTTTCACCTCCTAACAAGTGTTAAGAAAATCTTATTTTTATGTACAATCTTAAAGGACTTCTGTGATGCACAGTATTCTTTTGTCTTCCTGGTTTCCTTTTCTAATCTCACTTACTGGGGTTTGCAGTCTCATATTTATATATTTCCCGGCAGCTGAATATAACTTTGATCTATGCTTTGGATCTGCAGAGCTTTTAATCCCGTTCCACTGAGTTAAAAGCTTGTTTGCTGTTGAATGTGATACGTAGTTATAGGTTATATGATCTTCACCAGCGGCTCATGCATTGCACAAAGATGGCATATTGTGAAGAACTCTGATAAAATGTCCCCTTGTTCATTTTCCTGATTGCAAACTCAAACCCAGCATGGGAGTAAGTCAGTCGTTCGCTCCTGTGCAGACTGCTGATACACCTGTCCTATGCTGCTATGTATACCTATGTACTCACTTGCTTTATTTCAATTATTCATTCATTTCTTTGTGACGTTTATTTTTGAGGCTACAAAGCAGCTGAGTATTTCAGCCAGTGCAGCAGGCTTTCTGTCTTCCAATTCTGATAACATTTGCAGTGTTTTGTCCTCTTAACTGCTTGTTACACCTCTTAAAAGATGGGAATCAGTTTCTAAAGCCTGTGCGTTCATTCCACTTTGATGTCTTGAAACACGATAATGTACGCCTTGTTTGTGGAGATCTTCTCTTCTAGAGTGGCTGCAGGTTCCACCTCAGAAAAAATAATGATTTCTGCAGCTCTCAGTCCTCCAGGCCGTGTTGATGTAGCTGCACGGGTGTGACTGTATACAACCATCTCCTGAAAGTTGTTCTTTCTGAGGTTTTGGTGTAGCTGTTTGCTTTCTGGATTCTGAGAAGTTTATTTTGAAGTCTCCCATGCTTGTCTCCTGGCCTCTTGTAGAAATGCAGCCCTCTTTTTACGAGGTCAGTTAAGACTATTGTTTTAGGTGTAAGCTTTAAAATAACAAAAGAAGGGTGGACGGTTTTGCAATTTAAAGCACTGGATTGGGATGCAGATTTTGTCGGCTTTCTCACTGTGACATGACTTTCTGATGTAGTCTTAGGTGAATGATGTGATCTGCAGTTCTCCTTTTATACAACCAGGATAATATATTTCCTTTGTCTTCTCCAACTTTCTTGTGGTTCATTGGGTCATTTATAGCATGCTCATACAGTGCTCAACAGAATTAGACCCTTGCCTCAGATGGGGCCTCTAACCATTGCTATGATACCAGTGATAACAAAACAACACAGTTTTTGAGTTATAATGAGCTAGCAAGGAAGGAGCAGCCTTTATAGCAACTCCAGACATTCCTAATTCCTGGTTTTGGAGTTGCTTCAAATCCTGCTTCAACTTTACTGGGATAAAAGCACTTGTTGTGTTGGGGTGCTTCTTTTTGTATTGTATATACTTCTTGGGACCGCAGGGTGATGAAGTATGGATAGTCTCCAGCTAACTGTCAAAACCAGAAATTTGTCAAGTAATAATTCTTCTCCCGAATGAGCAGATAAGGAGCAAAATAAGATAAAGAACGGTGTTTGCCTCTCCACAGCCAGAGACAAGTGCAGAAAGATGCTGCTGCTGTCACAGCAACAGGTTACCTTGATATCTTTCAGAGTGGGGACAGCATTTGCTGTTATTTGAGCTCATCCCATCTGCGTTGCCCAGTTGAGTATCATATCATATTATATATGTGTGTTTAAAATGCTGTTTATCTGGCAGCCTAGTGCAGTTTCGGCTGAGGTGAAGAACCACAATTGTGAAGCGGATGGGTCCCTGTTGTCACATTGCTCCCTGTGTCACTGCAAAGCAGCGGTGTCTTTGCTGTAATTGCTGATGACACCTTTCCACTTTCCAATTAAATTCTTACCTGATCCCTTGATTGCTCTATTTCTGATGCTGATAATTTGGTAACTCCTAACAAGCCCTGACTGAAAAGTCATGAAAGTCACTCTTGGGTGTGAACCCAATGTTTCTTAACCACCTTGGGCTGTTATTCCCATTTGCGTAGTGGAATTTGTAGGGAGGATCTATTTGTCAGCCTATCACCGAATCATTAGGAGGGTGACAAGACTGCAGTAACTCTTCCTAGGCAATTATGTATGAAAGGTTGTCAGTATGGGTAGTATGGGAAGTTAAAAGCCTTAATTTTCATTTGGAATTGAAACCCTAATGACTTTCCACTCCCACAGCTCATAAAGACCTTGTTTCAGCCTCAAGCTGACCAAGAAAAAGGGGGGGTGGGTGGGGGTGTCTCTTTTATTGCAGACTTTTTTGTGCAGGATTTTTATGAAAAAGCAGATTTATGAGTCACTGTTCTTTGTATAAAAGATAATTACTGGAGTACAAACCTCAGAAAAGTGACATTTTATGACTTCGCCGCTAGCCACACAGTGCGAGCTTTTGCTTTCTGTCTTTTCAGTTAGTTAAGTTAAACAACATCTCGGTTCAAAAGGACTAATTATATTCCTGTTTGTTGTTTGCCTTATACACTAGATGTTTTCTATATGTAAAGCTAAGCAGTGGAGAGGGGGAGAGAAAGGATCACCCCAAATGAATGCTATTTAATTATTTAAAATGATGGGTGTAGATCCTGTGGGGTTAAGTGGATTGTTTTATTCAGTCACATCCATCACTCGCAGCGTAGTAAGGAAGAGAAACTGGATCACGCAAATCCTTTTGTTAACCCTAGGAGCATAATTAAGTTCCTCTGGAAATTTGTTCTTTAAAAACACATTCTTCTAAACAGCAATGTTGTTTAATCTGTGCTTAAATGTAAAGCTATGTGTTTATCCACTTCTGTGTGTTTTGGTGGGTTTTTTTTCCCTATAAGTAAAGGCAGCATTTTGTAACGCAGGTGCATCTGCTGCCTAACGCAAGGGAGAGCTGAGGGTGAGTGTGTACGTAGAGGTGGCACGTACAGGTCACAGTCCTGCTTTGGCTCTGCAGCTGCAGGTCAAGAGTTTGCACAATGGCAAGTGATCTGGAGCATCTCTGTTTTTGGGCGTCCACCTGGGATACCTGAAGGGCATCTTCTGTTCAAAGGACAGGTGCTCAGCATTTTCAGAGTATTAAGTATTCTGAACGTGATTCAGGCTTTGCTCTTGGCAGTATCTGAGGTGACTAGCTAATTTTCTTGGCCATGGGGCTGTGTACTTGAGAAAGTGTCGCTGCAGAGCTGTAAATGGCCTCCGTCTGTGACAGCGTAGGTCCACAAGCTTTCTGATCCCACAGCTGTGGAGACAAGTCTGCTCCGAGTCCTACGAGATGAGGAACGGATCACGTAAACAGCAGCTGATGCAGTTGTTGGATGGGCCTCTATTTTTCCTTTCAGCCCGTTACAGCATCTTGGCCAGGTTGGCCAGGGAAGATTTCTGATGGAAAATCTGCTGTCCTGTCCTTTCATTCTGCCTTATTTGGATAAAAATTAGAGGGCTGTCCTTTTTTTATTTTTTCATTTGGCAGTTCAAAGTGAAGCAAATGCAATATTTTTGGGAAAGGCTTGGAACTGGCCCTGTAAAAGGAATGTTATCTAAAGGGTAAAACTCCCTGACTGTGTTATGTTTAAGGATGGTGATATTTGAATTTGGCCTTTTCTTTTTAAATGAGAGATTTAATATCTGGATTTAAACCAAAAACATATCAAATACAAAGGGGCAGGGTTGTTCTGTCGAAAACTACATCTGTAGAGCTGGAGGGAAGGGCTGGGCAGCATGGAGTGGGTGGCCTGGCATGGGGGACAGTGGAGGTGCCAACATCCTGGACCTGCTGCAGGAGGGTAGAGAGCAAGAGGACACTTGGGGGAAGAACTTGTGTCAAGCCCACATGAAGCTCTCCTGCAGCCCTTGTGCTGAGCTGGGGGGGAAGATGTCCTCACGGTGGGTGAGGAGTGGGCAGCAAGAGTTGCCTGCCTAGCTCAAGATGGAGTTGGAGACCACTGCGAAGGGGTGCGGCAGCAGCCTGAAGGAGGAGATGGAGTAAGTGAGTCCAAAGATGTGGTTTGGGAGCTAGCTGTTATTTTTAACAGCCGATTTCATTGAACTGGAGTGTACTCCCTCCAGCACCGCATTGATGATGGTGCCTGGAGCTATAAAGATTGTATTTTGATCAGCAAGTCAAAAGCAAGTCTACCACTAGTTATGAATACATTTTCAGAATCACAAGTGGAGGAGATCCCAGAATAATAATGGGCAGAAAAAAGTTGTCTGAAGGAACCAGTTTCCTTGATAAATGCTGGAGGAGGTATACACCTGAACTTTGCACTCCTTCCCATCTCAGCTTTTTAAAAATGTGCAAACAGATCTAGTCCCTGAGTTTTGAACCTGTTGAAATCCTGAGTAGACATAATGCAAGACAGCCGGAAAACCAATAATGATGGAGTTTTGAAAATACAAATGGTTCAGCTGAAGATGTGTGGCACAAATGAGGAAAAAAGTGCCTATGTGTCCTGTGCTGTGTATCGTTGACCCAGTTGGTTATTCAGTGATGAAGTCTGATCTGTGTGTTTCGAATGACAGATCTGGGTTCTGAAGTGCTTATGATTAGATTAGGACTGTGTAGTAAACCTTAATGGTGCATGAAAAGCTACTGCTGGATTTGCAGTAATACGTACTTTTCTGCCTTAGAACAGCATGGATAATACTTTATGGTTGTATAACTCCTTCCAGACAAGGAGTCTAGGAGTGCTTTGTAAACGCTAATGAGTTTGGCCTCATAGCATATTTATAAGCCAGAGAAGTAGCATTATTCCCCTTTTTTATGGTTTGGATGTTGACTAGCCTAAGTATGCAAAGAGCAGGGAACAGAGCTTTCATCTTCCGACCCTTAGTCCTGGGCGGTAGGCTTTCTAAGTGTGTCTGAGGCATGCTCAGAAATTTACTGCAGATTCAATCCAGCAAAAGGGTTGTTTTTTGCAAACCTCTGGGTATCCATTGTAAAACAAAAAGCATTGTCATTATTTGATGGTAATTTCTTGCTCGCCTTTTTATTCTACAGCAGCAGAGATTGAAGCTAATCCTCTACTGGAATGAAATCAGTTTGGGCATTATGAATATTGTTTCCTTGCCCAGAACAAAGAGGCTGAGCTAATGTGAATGAAAACTCCTGTTATCTTTACATGGGAGTTGCAGGTGGGTAAGGAATGTGAGGTCAGCCAGGATTGGGAGCAGATAATTGCCTGGGTCAAAGGGCAGTGAGAGTGATGCCTGTGAAAAGCACCCTGCAAAGTAGGTGGGATAGGGACACAGAGATTTTTCTCTAGCAGCTTCTTCAGATGTTCATCCCTGAATGTCTTCGCTATTTGTACAGATTTATATAGTGGGTTGTTCGGCAGTGTGAGCATCATGTGGTTTGTAGATAAATTTTATAAATATTTTGCGTGTGAATTCAGTGTTTGGTGTCAATTGCCAGAAAGATGGTTCTAGAGGGAGAAGTCCCTCTTTAGCTGTAGGATGAGCATATGCAAGCAGACGTTTCCCATACTGCTTTTGCATTCCTAACCTGAAAAGCTGCTTCCAGATCTCAGTGCTTTTTCAAGGACTGGAGACCAGCGAGCATCTCAGCTGTAAAGCTCTAGCTGTGGAGGTGATGATCTTCATGATATGGATATACATCTAGCAGAGTTGATTGTTAGGACGAGCAGCATTTGTGGTCTCAGATATTCCCTCTTTGCCCAAGGTGGCCAAGCCAGGAGACTAAGGGGCTCCTGAAACTGTTTTCAAGCTCCGTGTTGGGAGGGATAGTGACTGTAGTGAAAGTTCAGTGGTGAGGATTGGAAACAGGAGAGCATACCTGTATTTTCTATAGGAGTTTTATTAGAAAAGACTTGGGGAGTTTCCTAGGAAGATTTACATGTGGTTGATTATTATTTTGTTGGCACGATGGAAACTGCAGTAATAAGCTAGTTGGCACTTGAAAAAAGGTACAGATTTTCTTTTTTTTCAGAGGCAACTGCTTTGTTTACTCTCTGTCTTTACACATTTAGATCAAACTTGTCTCAGATTTTGAGATGTTACTGCACTGAAGAAGGCCATTTTTTGAGGCCTTTTACATCCAGTTAGCTGAGTTATACCAAGGGTGAATTTGGCTTGTGGTCTTGTGCTGTGCAGGTTATGACCACGTGAATGTGAAGAGGGTTGTTTGGTTTCTGTCAAATTGATACTAAGCTTATGAGCGGCAGCTGGGGTCGTAAGCAGAGGGAAGGAAAGTTTTTAAGAGTATGATAATGTACATTACCCGAATGATTTTGGGAAGACAATCTCTGGGATATCAGTATTCCCTTCTACTGTGACGTCCACAGACCCAGAGGTATGAGAGCTATACTACACTGTGTGTTCCGGAGCTGAAATTGTGTTCAGTGTATTGCTGCACTTCAGACGTGTCTCACTGAATTAAATGGCGTTAAAGCTGTTGGCTGCTGCATATGACTGGCCCGTGCTTTTAGTCTGATTCTGGTCTATTAAATTCTATATTGGCATGTGACCTTTTTACTTATCTGGCTACTTCTGGAATGCAACCTAGCCTTAGCTCTTCAGCACAGAACAAAAGCTTTTCTGAAACACTGTTTGCTCATGGCTACAAATCACAAACTTCAGGTGATTAGCAAGAGGCTTTGGCAAGTCATGCAGATACACAGGGTATTTCAATGTGTGACGTGGCATTCTTGCAGAGCTGGGAGCTGGAGCTCCTATAGAGAGGCTCTTACTTGACTGTGCAATGCTTAATCTTTCTAATACAGCCCATAATGTGTAGTGAAAGATCTAGATAATGCAAGAAAACAGTTATTTATCTGGGATTAGCCTACATAAAACATTTACATTGAGCAGAAACTAGGCCAGAATGCCATTCTTTTGTAAATGGTGATGATTAATTGCGACCTGATCCAAAGTCTTTTGAAGTCAAAGGAGCCTTTGTAGTGAATGGACTTTGGACCCTGGACTTTGGCTTAGTGGACCCTTTGGACCCCTGGACTTTGACTTAGTACTATAGTCTATGTCTATCAGTATTCTCATTGCAAAGAGGAAAGTCTTAGTTTAAAAAAAGAAAAAAAAAATTAACCCCATCCTCCCAAGCACCCAAGCAAGCATACCAAATAAGCAGAGCGCAATTAATGTCATATTTGTAACAAACTCTCAGGTTGGCTAGTTATCAATGCCTCCTTATGAAGAATAGCCTGCCTGCTTTTCCGAATCCCTGCCCTGCTAGTGGTGCACAAGGCATTTTCCTGATGATTTATTATGGTAGGAGCTACAGAGTAATCCTTGGTAAATAGATTTGTACATGTGACACTCTGCTGAATGGGAGATTTATACTTGGCTCTTCCATGGCTGCTTATTACCATATGATGTTTCATTGAATGCAATTACATGTCTGCCTCTACTCTTTAAAGGCTAGAAATGTTTCGCAATATTACTGTCTTCTTCTGTTCAGCAGAGCCTCACAAAGAGGCACTTCCTGATGTGACGGATGGGGTTTGCAGGTTTTGGCTGTTAGCAAGACTTGTGGTGCTGTTACGCTGAAAGTGTTTTAGAAGTTGAGCTTAACTTTGCCAGCTGGCTCAGCTCTCACAAAGTTTGTCACTGCAGAACTGACCTGGTTTGCAGGGACTGGCTGTTAGTTGGGAAGATCCTTTTAACTCCTACAGATCTTAGAGGACGTGTAGGTCTTTTGTCTTGATGAATTTAGTGTAATGTATTCATTACACCAGCTGAAGATCAGAATAGAGTATTTTCTCTGACGTTAGGAGGATGATTTAGATTTTCATTAGCTGGTATTTTTCACCTAGTTTCTTTGGTGCAGATTCTACTAATTACTGCCACTATCTGCTACATTTTTAATCAGAAAACATTCTCATTGAACTAAAATAATTTGTTTCCCCCTTTGGAAATCAATACAATGTAAAATGTTTTCAAAACAGTGGCTTAAAGCAATGTGATCTGCTAGGTATTTTACTTAGTATAGATATTTTGGGACCCACCGTGGCTGCGCTGAGGTCTGTGGCAAAACTTCCCTTGGCTTCGGATGGACAAGGATTTCACTACTTATTTTCCGTTTGCCCGTAACTTTTTTGTTCCTGGCTAGTGCATATTATATCTTCAATGATTTCATTTTGATGTGGCTTTTAGAAACCATGACCTTTTTTGTCCACAGTCAAGCCCTTTGTTGCTGAGCCCTTGTGCTCTGAGGCCTCATTCATAAACATCTCTCCAAACATGTCTCTTTATCCTGTGTCCAGGGATGCGAGAGAATCCCAAACAATAGCGAGGCTGAGACAAAAGCAGCCATTGTGGAGGGGGCACTGGGGCGGGAGCTGGAGGGGCCCGGGAGCCTCGGCGGGCTGGGACCATTGTGCCCGTAATTGGATTTCTGCTGGCGGTGGCCAGCCGGTGGGAGCGGGAGTGGGACCTGCCGGGGCAGGCATGCCTGCCGCAATAAACCTGGCAGTGATTGGAGGAAGCAGATGACCTTTAAAGCCCGTGTTGTTGAGCGAGACCTAATACGGTACAAATGCACCAGGTTGCAACTTTATTAGTGATTAGACACAGAGATAAGCCTCAGCACATTGCCTAATCTGCAGAGCCTAATTCCAGGCATTGAAGCCAGGGATGCTGATGCAGACCGAGCGTCCATTCTGTCTGAGCGAGCCAGAGTGACTGCAGACAGTAGGATAGGGAGTTTCTGGATAACCTTGGGGGGGTTATCCAGGATAACTAGGGTGGGACCTGATCGGCCTCTACTGTGGGGGTGTTGGGACAGGGAGCCAGGCATGGAAAGTGTGGAACTGCGGAGAGAGCCATACAATTGTTGTCTTCAAACCCAGGTTAACTTCTGTGGTCAGAAGAGTATTCACAGTGAGCAAGGATTGGTCCTTCCTGTCAAAAATAAGGTGAAAGCTGCAGCCCGAAGCAACTTGTCAAGTGGAGTTTTTAAGGGGGAAACAAACTCTTCTGTATTTCCATTTTTCCATCTGAAGCTGTTCCTGCATACTCTGGAGCTATTCTGAGTTCTTCTCATCTTCTTTTGGACAGGGTTCCCTTTCCTGTGGCCCCGGATAAAGGCTTAGATTGGTTTGGCCCATGGTGATTGATCCATGCTGGATGTTTTAGGCTGTGGCTGAATCCTATTAATGTGTCTGCATGAATGGTGGTAGAAAATGTTAGAGGTTGCAAGCAAAGATGAATCACTGTAGGCCATGGGTTAAGACAGCGCAGCAAGTATGATGCTGTGGTATGTTCTGTTATTGGATTTCCTCCAAGGATTTCTCTTTGAGAAGCTTTGGCCTCACAGCATGCTGCAGAGACCTGCTGCTTGGTGCCATCCTTTAAACATAATGTGGGAGCCTTCATTTGGATCGTATACAGATCTTGGTCTGTGTTACAAATATATGCATTGCAACGCTTGGCAGATTCACTCTGCAAATCCAGACAAGCCCATGCAACCCTAACTTTTAAATCCACAGCTTGGAAATCTGCCTCTCAGAGCCACTGCAAACTTCCCTATCCTGGACTCTCTTGGGTGGCATCTGCCTTGTCTTCAGACCCACCTAGACAGCCACACAAACATGATCTAAGAAACAAGCTTGCTAACAGCCGTACCCTCTTAACTTTGTTGACCAGAGGAGCTCTTTTTGACCTTTATTTGGACAAACTGGTATTAAACTAATCCCGCCCGATCTCTGTAGCGACAGAGTGACCTATTTTTTTTGTTTTAATCTTGTAAAATGATGTTGTTAAAAGTTACTGCATCTCACTGCCTTTGCCCCTTGCCTCCAGGCAAAACCCATTTCAGATTCCTGCTTCTCTCATTTTCTCTTAGCCCTTCGTAACTGTGTTGTGACTTGTATTTTGGAACACCTGGCTCTGTATTTGGGGGTGAAAAGGGGTGAGAAGCTTCATTTCCTGTAAGAGAAGAAGTATCACTGGGATAACATTTACCCCAAAAGGTGGCAGGCCACAGAAATTTCCTCGGAGAAACCAAAACCTTGTCCTTGTGATGTTAAATTCTCCAGTTTGTTAAGAGGTAATTTGGAGATGTTAAGTTCTCCGATGGTCCATTTGGAATGGGGGAGTGACCTGGCCAAGGCCGAGCTGTAGGTGAGACCTTGGTAGGTCCCAGGTCAGGGCCCCTGTCCCTGGGAGAGCACCTTGCTGGGCTACTCTATCAACTTCCCTGCAGCTTTGCATTGTTTTTCCTTTTATCACTCAGCCAGGGCTTGTTGTCTGTCTGTCTTTTGCCTCCAGAGTTTTGGAGAGGAGCCACTGACTTCCCTTTCTGTTTGAGGAAGCTCTGCATTAACTAGTCCGCTCCTCTGGCTAAAGAGGTGTGAATATGAGGAGGAAGTTTCTGTTGCTGTGAGCAAATCTGGGACTGGGCCTGAGCTGTTGAGGCCAAAAGCTGTGGACAGAAAACAGTGATACAAATGGCATATCTGGTGCCACGTGGCATGTCCACGGCCATTTGGGCATCTTCCCTGCAGGTGTAAAATGAATATTGTTCCACCAACCTTGTGTTTCACACATCACCTTCCCTCAGGGTAGGATTAAACTTGGTTCTGGGCGTGCTTGGGGAAGGTGAAGCAGGAGCTTCAGTGGGGAGAGCTCACTCTGCCCATAACTCCATTGCTTGTCTGCGGTGGGCAGTACGTGTGAAAGTTTCCTGGACTGATGCAAATTTTGGCTTTGCACATCTGCTGGTTTTGTTTTCTGCTTGCACCTGATGCAACCGGACCACGGTTTGCTCCAGAGCAATGTTACTGCTGCAGTAGACGTCTTCTATGCCATACACTTCTGCTGGAGCTGTTCAGAACAGGATTGGACCTAAAGCCTTAAGAGAAGCCTAAAGCCTTCTGCGGCAGAAGAGGGTAACTCTCTGTTTGCTCTGTTGTCTTGGAAGGTGGTGATGTGACTCCTTCCCACCCACTTCCTTGGCCGTAAGGACAGCACAAGCAATAGATATTTGAGATAACTTGTATTCGCCGTGTGAGAGAGCATACGTGTCTTGGGAGGAGGCTTACCAAGCAGCATGCTCTTCACCGCCTGCCGGCATGTCCTTTCTCCAAGCCAGCAGCGTTGCCATCCTCTGCTGCGCAGCCCCTTACCCACCCGCAGCGATGGGGGCTCCTGGGGTGTGCTGTGGGACTGGGGAAATACTTTGTTCACTAATCTCCAGACAGTGTGGCCTTAGTTAAATAAATCCATGCCTATAGGCGGTTTTCTGGGGCTCATTATAATACTAATTCAGTTGAATTCCTAATTAGGGACCAGTGGTTTTGTGTGGGTATTGGTGTAACTTTCTTAGGGTGGAGGAATCATCTACCGAAAGCTGCTTTGGAGACAGAGGCTGAAATGAATCTAAAAAAAGATGTCTGTAAAATAAAACAACTATTTAAAATGTGTTATAAAGCTGGTGTGTTACTTCAGATCAGCCAGGGTGTGGAAATATTCTTTTAGTTGACTTTTTTGTGGAACATCAGCAAGAGAACTGTGTAAACATGTCCATAGATGAAGAGATGTCTCTGCCTTGAAATACTAGGGAGGACAATTTTCAAGCCCAAGTCCAGTGTTATTTCTTTGGGTTAGGTTAGAGGGCTGCTTCAGACAATTTGAATTAAGATTGAGTAAAG
The DNA here is from genome assembly GCA_031468815.1 of Morus bassanus. Lineage (NCBI taxonomy): Eukaryota > Metazoa > Chordata > Aves > Suliformes > Sulidae > Morus > Morus bassanus. Next base: position 14,870,530 of record CM062572.1, read on the forward strand.
ACAGCTTTCAAGAGAGGGAGGGAATCCAAAGCAAGCCCTGCCTGGCCCCTCAATATCTGTGAAGAAATCCCAGCAATATCCCTCTTTGACCATTCAGGGTTAGATATGTCCAGAACAAGCAGAACTGTTGTTACAGCCCATGTCTTTTAATTTTGTAAATTGGAAGAAGTAGTATGTCCACACTCTGCACTGTGTCCTGGCTTAGGCAGATGATCTCTTCTATTTATATTGCCTCTTCTGTTCGAAAGGCCTACATTGCATGGGTTTATTTAGTTCAGGGAGTGTTTTTGCATATGTTTTTCTGTCGGTGTTGCACTCTGTCATTGCTCTAATGGACCTTTGGAGGAATGTGATAACAATAGTTAATGCTGGCTGTGCTGTTAAATAATAGGTCTTTCAGGAAGGAAGTGAGGAATAATTTATGTACAGGAAAACAGAGCAGGTATACAGAGAACAATAAAAATAGATAAGCTGTGATTTCATTAAAACAGTTCAGCCAGCTCCTATAGCAAAAAGTTGCTTGGGCTCTGTGATGCCTGCTGGTGCCCTCTTGGGTGCCGCCAGCATTGACAGCTCCGTGAGGATGGATGGCCTGGGCTCCAGGAGCTGGGGCACTTGGGAGGACATGACGATGGGGAGTGGGTGAGACCCCGGGGGTTGTTCAGCCAGCACTGAGCACTGGCAAATGCACACATCCAGCAGCCCAAATGCAATGTCCTTGCAGATGCACTGCAAAACCCTGCGCTTGTCAGCATTTCACGAGGGAGTGGGTGATATCCCCTAAGTACAGTTTTGGTGTGAGGGGCACTTCTGGAGCTTGTTTATACTGGGAGTGGGCTATAGACTGTGACCTGCCTTTTGATTGTACCAATACACTCATTCTTGTCTAAATAGATTTGTGCATTAGCGTACTTAATTATCTGCTGGACACTCTCAACTTTTGTTTGGATAGCCTGCCTTTTGTATTTAAATGTAAATAAATACTGATCGAGTAGATCGTGCTCCATCTGGGTTAGTGGGCTGAACAGGAGGCTGTGCCATGGCTGTGCTCCTGTGAGCTCCTCAAATAAACAGAGACCTTCTCAAGGGCTACCGGGAGAACTCCCCCACCGCTAATTTTAAAAGTAACCTATAAATCAAAGTGTATCTCTCGCTTTCCTCACTTTGGCATTCCACTTTTGAAGGAGGTTTACTTTTGTGGTGCACAGCTGCAATGTCAGCTCTTGATTACTTCTTGCATTTAGTCATAGAGATGTATTATTTAAGTGTAAATACATTCGCACAAGAAGCAGTATCCTGTGTCTAAGCTGTTAGGAAGCGATCGCTGTTTATCTTGTTGAAGAAACTTCTTACCCCTTCTGCGAGCTTCACCTGAACCCTCCCCCTAAGCCCCAGCCCCTCTCTCCGCATTTCACGTGTACAGTGGGAACCCCCAAAAGCCTCTCAAGCAGGGCAGACATGAAAGCAAAGAAATCCCAGCCACATTCTTGTAAAGGAGTAGACCACCTACGTGATGGGGCACCTGGGCACATAGGTCAGCAGTATATTTTGAGAACGTGGATTACCTGTGATGGGGCTGCAGTTTACATTACCGTACCGCGGGGGACCGGGTAATGCTATCTGCTGCCTCTGGCTACGGCCCCGCTATCACTTTTCTGCTAAAGTTCAGATGGTAATTTTAAACCATGGGAAAACATTTTTTCTCTTTGAAGAGCATTGTTAGTCACTTGAAGTCTCCTCCCTTCTTCCTTCGCTGAGTGCATCAGCCCACGATCAGATTGCGAGGAGCCCACGATTCCCCAGGTGCCGTGGGAGGGGGTTGCCCACTGTGGGGATGGATGTGTGGGGCGGAGGGGGCTGGCATAATTTTTCTTCTGGGTTTGACTCGTGGGCGTGCTGGTCTGTGTTGGGGGGGCAGGAATGAGACAGACACATTTGAATTAATCTTGGATCAAATTAACCAACATTTTAGAAGAGGATTTTTGCAAATTCACAAATTACAGTTATGTCAAGAAAATACTAATTGCCTGCAATTTTGCCTCTACCCCTTCTCACCTCCCAGCCTATCTGTGTTCCCTCACTGAATAATATTCCACCTCTCTGGAAATGTAGTCAAATGCCTGCATGTATTTCATTGGAAATGTCATTACAGTAAAAATGCTTAGTTTCTTATGCACTGCCAGGTGTTATTGGCACAAAGGGGAGATCTGCGGTTTAACAGATCCTTGGCTTAATAAAGAAGCGAAAATGATGCCTACTATCTTAAGGTTGTTTTTTTTTTTTAAAACGTTATCCCTGCTCTCCTAGGAACAATGCAAATTCACTCTAAAGTACTTCAATTTCAATAGCACTGTCTTTTTTTTCTCAAAATACTGGGATAAGGGAGATCTGATAATGCAGTCCAGGGTGGAAAACCTTGATAACTTGAACTGTTAATATAAAAGGAAGAACAACACATACTGTGTTGCATTAAAAGATAAGGCTACAAAGGTGTGGTGCTTTTTTTTTTTGTGGGTTTTTGTTTCCTGGAGGCAAGAGCTGTGTTTGGTCAGGACAAAGTTGGAGTGGAGGGGGGCCAAATTAATTGCTGGTGGAATTGCACCCTTGATGAATGCATGCTGCCTGGCCACAGATCCTTTTATAGACATATATAGGGTCTTGCCTAGAAGGTGATGAGTGATGGTAGGAAGCAACTCTTGAGATTAATGTAATATCTTTTTGAAGCTTTCTGCCTTTTTTCTGAGGTCCTGGAAACTGTTTCTACCAAACACCTCTCCAGTCCCAGGGAGGGTAAGGAAATCCCCACCAGGAGCCTGGTGCGTGGCAGGCGTGCTGCTTGCCCTTACGCTAAAAAAAAAACCCCAAAAACCCCAACAAAACTAGAGCTTGTGCCACCTCAAACAAAAGGCAGGGCTTCAGGGAAGGGTATGCCGAGAATCTGACCTCAGGAGTGCAAAGCCAAAAGGGCAGCAGCGGGAGCGGGGTTACGGCCATCCTGGGCGGCAGCTTCCGAGCTGTTTATTCAGTTGCTGTTTAATTAAAAGCTTGGGCTGTTGCAGGCACATCATTATTTATTTATTTGTGCTGGTAGAAGGTCTTCTCTTTAGGAGAGTTTTTGTTTCTGAAAGGGATGTGGCTTGGGTGTTGGAGAAGCGTGGTTGCCTTTCTGTAGAATAACTTGTGGCATTGCTTGCTCTCTGAGGGTTTCTGTCCCATCGCCTTTGGTGGGCTCGCTCCGGTAATAATCTCACAGCTACAAAACTGAAAGTAGTGTTGTTAAACTAGAATTAATTATCATAGAATGACAGAATCATTTAGGTTGGAAAAGACCTTTAAGATCATTAAGTCCAACTGTTAACCTAACACTGCCAAGTCCACCAATAAACCATGTCCCTAAGCACCACATCTACGCGTCTTTTCAATACCTTTAGGGATGGTGACTCAGCCACTTCCCTGGGCAGCCTGTTCCAGTGCTTGACAACCCTTTCAGTGAAGAAATTTTTTCTAATATCCAGTCAAACCTCCCCTGGCGCAACTTGAGGTCGTTTCCTCTCATCCTAATTATGAGCATCTCTTTCTAATGGAAAGTAGATATCCAGAAAATGCTCTTGCCTAGTGGGGGAATATTGGTTCATTTAGTTTGCTATCCCTGGTACAGACCCCAGGCTGAAGTGCACCCTCTGCCAGTTGTGCTCCAGCCTTATTACTGCTGTTTGTGCTCCAGGCAGGTCAAAGGACCAATCCAGATAGCTGCGTGATCCAGTTAGATCTGGACTTAAATGCACAGGCATTCCCAAAAATGTGATAAGCTGATAGTTTTTTTTCAAAGCAGTAGAGTGCCGTCAATCCATTGATACCAGAGGATTTGTAGAAATATTTTGCTTCTGTGCACCAAGCTCTGTGATCTTGATGACATCCAGGACTTGATATTTCCGTGACGTTTTCAGCAAGAATATTGAATTAAAATTCAGTGGCATTCTGCTGTCTTTAGTGATTCCCAGGTGGAAAGTACAGGCAGGTAATTACATGTAATTTTCACGTTTTTTTCGTGAGACAGGCAACAATCTTCATATATACTAGGATGAATGGCACAGAACAATCTTGCATCGAGTGTGCCTTAATTAATACAAATGTTAACTACTCTTACAAATAAGTCACATTTAAATGTCAAACACTTGTTATTCATTGCCTGTGAGTAATTTTACTTGCTTGCATATGTGTGAATTAAGCGTATGTTTTGAAGTCATGAAGTGTCTGAGGTCATAACTAAAAATAGTGAGTGGCATTGTTTGTTTGCCATCAAGAGTTAGAAGAAATTCTTGATCGCAGATGGTTTCTTGCTGCGTGGTGTTCAAAGGAGAGAGAAGTGCTCTGAAGCATTCACGTGGTGCTACAGGAGCTTCCCGAGTGCTGGAGTTTGTAGGTTAGGGCAGGTTTTTTAGTTTTCTTTCAAAATCTCCTTGTTTGTACAGTCTGCGGTGAAACCATCGCTGCATGGGTGTCCTTCCCTGGTGAAGAGCTGTGAATCCGGATCTGCCACTTTAAAAAGGGTGGGAGGCAAAGCAGCGTCCCTCTGTTCGCTTTCCCTTTGTATTCACCAGTGTATTTATCCTATTGCAAAATGATCAGCAAAGAAATGGTTACTAGCCTATGCATTTAAATAGTCCTTATATGGAAATAAGTGGCAGCAATTTGAACCCTGCTAGGGCTGTGTTGGCTTGAACTTTTGTTTCCTGGTAGTGTTGCTCATTGTAGGCAGCACCAGTGTCACGGCAGCCGGAGGAGCCTGCCCTGCTGCAGGCTGACACGGGCCTTCAGCTGCTGGGTTGTTGGATCTCGCAAAGGGTAGAGCAGGCAGGGCAGGCTGCCTGGTAGCCCAAACTGCTCCAGCCCCTCACTGCTGGCGAGGATGCTTGGAAGAGTCCTCAGTGAGGATGTTTGGAGGCGTCCTTGTTGGGGATGCTCAGAAAAGTCCTCAGTGAGAATGTGCAGGAAAGTTGTCACGTAACCAATCCTTGAAGCTATTTGTCTGGAATGGGTGTTGGTTTTCCCTCATTCAGGAATGCCTCAGTCACAGCTTTTGCTATTCTAAGAGGTGGAAAGTGAAGTCTTCCTGCGGTGAAGGAGGTGGAAAGGGAAGCTTTTCAAGAAGCCACAAGGCAAGTGCTAAGGTGCTGCTTTCCAGTTGTGCTTTAAGACTTTGTGCAGCTGCTGCCAATGAGATGACTGGTTCATGAAAATGCTCCTGGAGCTATAATTCTCTCATAGCAGCCATCTCATAAGCTTGCTTATGGGACTGTGCAAGCATCCAAAGGAAAAGCAAGCTCCCTCTGCTACAGAACCGTCCAACATAGAAAGGTTGATTTGTAGAGCAAGCCAGGGAGTTGGATCTGCAGCACTCGGACCTGCAAAACCCCTCATTGCTGCAAGCTGAGCTGAGTTGACTCTTGCGTGAGCTGGCTTTCCATGTCCTCCGTGGCCTGGCTGTTGAAGCTGTGCTGGATGAGATGGAGGTGCAGGGACTGAATAAGCGCTGTCAGAATTGGAAGCTGGAAGTGATGCTCTGCATCTAGTAGGCATGCTACAGGGAAAAAGTATCCAAAGTTTGGCCTCTCCTTCAAAACTTTTTGTATCCGTTTACACCTCTTCACCATAGTGGAGCCCTTTCTGATTTTATTTTCTTTGTGGAGAAGACCAGGATGGGGCGAGGGAGAGCAGGTGAGGAACAGCAGCATGTGGAGGACTTTGCCTGGGGTTTGAAGTATGCCCAGCTCACGCAGCATTCAGTGAACGAAGCAGTGACCCCCTTTGTGGCACTGGAGGAAGCCTACCAGGAGTGAGGGGGCTGGGGGCCTTGTTTTGCAGCAGAACTGCTCCCCAGAACAGCCTGGTTTGGGGGGAGACTGCCACATGGACCTGGCTAGCCTCCTGCCCCCCCCAGCCCTCTGCCTCCTCTGATGCTTGTTGCTGGGACCTGGGAAGAGGCCTCTAATTGTTTTATTGCTGGGTTTAGGGCTGCTTCTGGAGCTGTCTTGGGCAATGTGGCTTTGGGGGGAGCTAGCCTGTGCTTTGATTAGGCAATCTCTGCTTTGAGCAATAAAGAGCCTTAATTCTGTTGCACCGAGGGTCTTGCAAGGCAGACATCAAAGCTGGAAAAACAGATATTTGAGTGAAAGGATCCATCCTGGGCTGCTCAATTCCTTGGTGCTAGGTAGGAAAGAAGAATTTCAGCTGGTGTTCCTAATCCCTTCCCATAGCATGGCCCTGGGTGACAACAAGAAGAAAAAATATTCAAGACTTTTCTCCCCTGTAATGAAAGAAATGAAGGGTGACCCCACACACTGTCCATAACCTCGCTTGTCAGAGATGCTCTGGCAAATTCCCTTGCCAGCCCAGGTTCCTGCTTTGAAACGCCTCTGACTTTTATCTAATCTCTGCTAAAGCATCCTGAGTGATAAGGGATGTTTTTATTTTCTCCATTCCTCCTCATGCTTTCCAGGAGGCAGTAAGTATTTCATAAAAGCACAAACCCGCTGTTTTAGGCAGCAATACACTTGTTAGCTACTTGAATCAGGCACCCCGTCTTCCTTCACGTTTCATGTGGGACTGATCCTGCTGGCAGCAATAAATAACAGCAGTTCCCCATTGCGCAGATGAAGGTGTTTAAATGGTCCTTGCTTGGAGGTAGTAAGTCAGCCCTGGGGGTTAGCTGCAGTTGGGTTTCCAATGGCTGCACTAAAATCTTAAGTGACACGGTCCTGTTTGCATCATGCAGAGGTCAATGTATATCAGGGGTGGCCATCAAGCTCTGAATTTCCATCCCATGAGCTGTGATCGTGAGCTGATCATGCCGCAGAGCCGCCAAAATGTGCCCATGACCTGCTCCGGGATGGGCAGATGGATGGACTTCAGCACCTGCCGGGCTCTGTAACTGTGCTGGCAGGGACAAACTGGAGCTGCTCTCCTGGCCTGAGCCTTCCCCCGGAGCCGAGCCGGCAAAACGGGTTCAAACAGGCTGCTGCTGCTAATCTGCTTAATGTCTCGACAGGTTGTAATAGCACATCATCTGCTGCTCCTGGTGGGAAACGGGGCTGTTATCAGCACTGATTTCAAGTGCCTGGTCACACTGCTGAAACGGATACAATTTAAGTCACAGAGCTGACCCGCTTCATTAAAAACTGGCTGCATTTATTTAATTTTGGAGTTTTTTTAATTAAAAGTAAGTCATTATTCCCTCAAAAGGGTTGAACGGAAAAAAAGCTCCTGGTCCTCAGCCTTTAGCTTGGCTCATTTAATGCCTTTGGGTTTCTTCTTGCGGCTGTCCCTGCAGCTCATTGTAAGGGTTCCTCTCTGAAAGGAGAGCTGGGAGTGAGTGCGACACTGGGAAGGAGGAGGAGAGCGTGGAGCTAAACCTGCTCTGTTCTCACATGCTTGCCAGGGCTGGGAGGTGGAGAAACGGGAGCCTCCCAAGGTGTGTCCGGGTGTGCTGCCGCTCAGCAGACGTACCCGGCTCTGTGGGTTTGGTGCCTGCCTCTTGTGTTTGTTTGCTGTAACCTTTGTGGTTACTCCTGGCTCAGGCGTAGTTTTAGCTGCAGGAACATGCCATACATCACTGCGGCTTGTTCTCGGTGGGAAGAGAGTGGTGGTAGTGGTGAATGCACATGTATGCTGGTGTGATGGCATCAGAGCAAGGAGGGGAGGGGCTGTCTCTTCCTCAGCTGCACCAGCGTTGTTATGATGATGCAACTTATGTGTATTCAGACAAGGCTTTGGGCAGAAAAGTGGCATTTTTGGAGCTGGCTGGCCTGGTGGAAGAAGTTGCAGTTCTTTACAGTGTGGGACTGGCATGTGCTGGTTAGTGGCTCCACTGATCTGCCACTGGAGCAGATCCCTAATTAAGCAGAATCAGCCATGCTCACAGATTGCTTGGGTGAACTCTTTGCCTAACTTGACTGGAGCCAAGCAGTCAAACTGCTGGGGCAAGAGTCTGTATTTTGGTGTAAAGGGAGGAATGCGTATGTTGTGATTGTGCTTGTTTAAATATGTATGAAATGAAAATAAAGCATAAAACAGCAACAAAAGAAGGCAGAGCAGTGAGCAATGAAGATGAGGAGGAGGAGGAACAACATCAGCAAATTAGTCTAGAAGATAAGAAAATGTAGACAGGATCAAAGAAAATAAATGCAAGGCAAAGGCATGGTCAGGCATAGCTCCCCTTGAGTGCAGGGTGTGCGGACCCTCTCTCGCAGGTGGTTGCAGCAGCCCTGCCTGAGGATGCACTGCAGGATCTGTCTGCCTTGGAGGGAGTGGATCGTCTCTTGGATCAGGGTCTGGCCTCCTAACTCCCCTTGCATCAACAGGGATTTTGTCTGAGAAAGGACCACTTGCTGAGTACTAAAAAAGAGAGCAGCAATACAGCTGCCATCTCTTCCGTGAAAGAGTAGACTTCAGTAGGTTTTTTTTTTTTTTTTGGCCTGCATTTGAAAAAAATGGTGGCAAGAAGCCTTTTCTGAAGCTACTTGGTCTTTTCAAAGCCTACAGAAGATTTCTTTTTGCATGTTCCACCTATTTGAAAAGATGTAGGAAGGTAGGGAGTGATCCGCAGCACTCATCAATATGTACGTGAGCTCTTTATACAACAGCTAATGAGATTGCGCTCAAAACATAGTCAGAGATTTATATGAGGGTGGCAGTTAGCATCAGACTTATGAATTGCCCTGGGATTTGAATAAAGTTTATATTTTTTAGGAAACAGCTTTCCAAGCCTTACTAAGCAGTATTTTGTTGTCAGAACTGAAGAATGTCCAACTCCCTCTTCCGAGGGCAGCGTTTCAGCATATCACATCCTTATTTGTCTGTGACGTTCTGCTTCGATGCCTCTGTCCTGCCATGGGGTAAGGAGCTCCAGTAAGAAAGCCCCAAGGCCTTAAAGAAGAAATCTCTTGTAATAAAACTATATTGCTTTCATGCAAATGTGGAACCCAAAGCAAACTTTGCCTTCTTAACAGCTATTTAGAACAAGATTTAATTTGATCTGGGAATAACTTTTTTTTTTTCCCCCCTTTCCCTTCTTTCTTTTTTCTTTTTCCTTTTTTTTTTTTTTTAAAGAAATGGTTTTATTTTTGCTTCAGTAGAAAACTACCTCTCTTCTTCAGTTGTGTGAGGTGAGTTGCTGGCTGCTGTGCTCAGGCTGAGTTAAAGGTTTGCTGGGGCCATCTGAGTCTTTGGAGACCACCATGGTTAATGTATGCACGTTCCCACCTGTCTCTGTGGGTGGGAACTGACCTTGGGCTCACTGCTTTACAGTGGCTGAGGTAATGGGGCTATAAACCCTTTAGGAGTCCTTAGGCACTTCCAGAGGAGAAATAACAATTAGGTGTTATGCACGATTCGAGGAGAGCATAGGCAGATCCCTGGTGTTTATGTGGGGAAGGTGGGATGGTTAATCACAGCCTGAGATGGGGATGCTCTACCACGGTGGCTACCAGTGCAGGATAAGATGCACTTGGTGCAATTAATCTCTAGCAGAAACGGGGAGGCTGCCCTTGCAAGGCTCCCACAGTTCCTTGTGTGTGCCCGCTTTAGCTGTGATGTCTTCAGTCAGCTGGGGATGAAGAACTTATGTTTATTTTTGTGTCTGAACAACGGCTCAGACAAGGCTTGTTGTCTGACTGGGGTTATAATGCAAATAACTACATAATAACAGTATTTAAGCAAAAGATTGGTAGCAGGATTAGGATTGCAGTCTGGGTTTTTTTTTAATATTTTCTGGGGTTTTGTTGTTAAGTAAGTGCTCATCGGCTCTACCTGACTGCTTGTCATGCAGCATTTATGGAGAGATATTCTTGTGCATTAGTAATATCTTTTTATAGAGGTTAATGAGATGAAACTGTGCAGCTGTTTCGCTTCAGAAATGCTCTGTTCAGTACTTCTGGGGGTTTTCTTTCCCACCATTGCGCTGTCCCTGTAAGACTATAAGACTGGCATTTAATGTGATTTGGAGCTTCAGGCCAAAAGCTGGTCCTTGCTTACAACCATGCAGGTGTTTTTCTACACTTTGGGGTGGGAAGAGGGAGTTTGAACCTTTTAAATTCAACAGATCTATTTATTTATTTTGCTGAAGTCAGACTACCTGCCTCCCTCTAGAAGCAAGGTGCCAGATCTGGGACCGGATTTGGCGAGGGGGCTAGGAAGGAGCCTAAGGACCAGGCGGTGTTCCCAACCCCTGGCTGTGTCCCCCCCGCAGCAGGCAGTGGGTCCCTGCGGGACAAGGCTCTCTTCTCTCCTCCGCTTCTTTTGCTGAAGAGGGTGGCTAGCGGGGGAACTGGTGCTAAAGGTCTGGTCCAGGCCAAGCAGAGGTGAGTGTCTCCTGCTCAGGAGGAGTGGGGAGCTGGTGGCTTATGTTGATGCAGTTTTAGTCCCTTTGAGAGAAGGGGAAAAGTAGCAGTTGCTAGACCCTGGTTGTGTCCCTGCTTTAGCTGCAATGGCCCTTTGCCCTGCTGCTTTCTGATGGTTTTTTACCCCGTCTTGTGTGAATGTGGAAATAACCCGGTGTCGTGGTTTAGCCCCAGTCAGCAACTAAGCCCCACACAGCCGCTTGCTCACGCCCCCCACTCCAGTGGGATGGGGGAGAGAATTGGAAGACCAAAAGCAAGAACACTTGTGGGTTGAGATAAGAACAGTTTAATAATTAAAATAAAATAGTAATAGTAGTAATGGTAATGATAACAATAATGATTATGGTAATAATAATAATGATAATGATAAAATAATAAAAAAGAAAATAACGAGAGAGAGGAATGAAACCTGGAGAAAAGAGGGAAAAGGAAAAAAAAAAGTGATGCAACCGCTCACCACCCACCAACCGACACCGCCAGTCCCCGAACCGTGATCGCTGCCTCCCCCGGCCAACTCCCCCCAGTTAATATACTGGGCATGACATCACATGATATGGAATATCCCTTTGGCCAATTCGAATCAGCTCTCTTGGCTGTGCCCCCTCCCCTCCCGGCTTCTTGTGCACCTGGCAGAGCATGGGAAGCTGGAAGAGTCCTTGAGTAGTGTAAGCACTACCTAGCAACAACTAAAACATCAGTGTGTTATCAACATTATTTTCATAGTAAGTCCTAAATGCAACACTTTACCAGTTACAGTGAAGAAAATTAACTATCCCAGCTAAAACCATGATATCTGGTTTCGGGAGAGTAGGTCTGTAGCCCGAATTCTCAGCCATGTCTAAGTGCCTCATACCTATTGAAGGGAAATTGAGTTGAGTACCTAAATGCTGTTCGAGAATGAGGTGCATTAGTTTGGTGTTTTGGTGAATTATTTGCTCTGTTAGTCAAGTAATCTCCAGAGTCTCAGACATAAAGCAGGGACTGACCACTGTGGCAGCAAAAACATTGTGCTTGCTCCAGAGCATTTCCATTTAGAGACTGGAAACAACTGGCACCTACTGGGACACATTGTCACTACTTGTTGTATCACTTGGCCCTTACCAGTGTTTCTGTAATACCACTTTGGGGAGTGCAACCAGAAATTCTGCACTTGCATTGTTTTTTTTGCGATTTTCCCTAGCAGTTTTCTGAAGGATGCAGGAAACTGCAGATCTGGCAATCCCAATCTTGGATCCTCTTGACCCTTTCAAAAATGGAACAAACATTGTCTGATGCTTTAAAACCTTCCCCCTGCAGGGCACTGTGGATGGGAAGCTGAGCATGTTTAGTTCTTGCAGAGCTGAGCTCTTAAATTGATAGTGCCTGTAGTTATATGTAGCTCTTGTGATGGAAAATAAGAGAAACATCTTAAATCTTTAAACCTCTCAAGGCCATCCTTTTGCTGCTATGCTGAGAAGTGTGTAACTCTATATAATATCAGAAGAAATCCGACATGAATGTAGCCACGCCAAGATGTGCTTACAGATAAGAAGCTCTTTTGTACTGGGCATGAACCAGTGCCTGCCAGGGTCACTCATGGGAGTCTTTCAAGGCTACTGTGAGCTGTTGTTAATGTACCTGGCTTTTGAAAGCATTGCATGTGTTTCAGAAAGCCACAGAATGATGCTGTAGTTCTCCATTCACACCATGTAGATCTGGAGGATTATTAGTTTTTGTGCTGAAATATTCTTTCTAAAATGGCACGTATGTCTGATGAGATCTGCTTTGAGTTCTGGAATGAATGTGGATTGGGCTTTCCTTTTATTTAGATTCGGTTTAACTAATGAGAAGCACAAGTAAGTGTTGTTTGTTGCCTAGAGGGAGATCTTGACTGTGGATCGTTAAGAAATGGGGTCAGATGAAGAAGCGAAAATATCACTGTCCCCAAACTGGAACTTGCAAACCCGTGCACTGTGCAACGCCCCACGGAGCTGGAAATCTGTCAGTGCTCATATGATTGCGATGGTCTGCAGTGCTGATAGCGGTGCCTGACTTCAGGGTCTGTGCTATCCCTACGTGTCACAACCACTGTGTTTCAGAAGACTGGATTGCGTTTCCTCCTGGAGAGTTTGTCTGATTGCTCACAGCACATAACGATTTGAAAACGAGTTTGTTTTTACTAATAAGCCTTTATGGCTCTTGCAAAGTGGGTCGGTCTCTCCAGACTGGGCTGGGGCAGGGGAACAGCTCCAGCTGACCTCTGGTTTGGGAAGACTGTCAGTCCACATGGAGGTAAGATGAGGTTGTCATGAAAAGGGGATAGAAAACGTTTTTCTCCCACTTATTCTGAAAACCCACAGCTTGGCAAAATATACGTTTCTCCAGAAATCTGAAAAAATATTGAATTAATGTGGCTGTAAGTTATGTGAAATGAAATCCAAAGGCATTAATTAGAATTCCAAACCATATGGTTATGTGAATCCAGAGACCCACACAACTGCATTTTCATATCTGATGTTGACATATTAAAATTCACCAGTTCACAGCCAGAGTTGTCTTAGTTAATTTAACTAATACCATAAAATTCCTGAGATGCATCATTACACCTCATCATGTAAATGTAAGCCAGGATGATTAGGGGAGAACCACTCACTTCAAAGAATTAATATAGCTGAAAAATGGCTTACAATTTAGAAGAATTAAAATAAGATGCTAAATATGTCTCCTTATGCCCCCTTGTTAAAGCCAGACCTTTATTAGTTTACACAGTACCTGATTTCTGAGGGCATATTTTATCCAATGGCTTGTTTACACTTGTTTCTGTGCCACCGCGATGGTCGTGTGTTTGGGGCTGCGATGCAGGTTCTGAACGGGAGCTTTAAGGAGGAGGTTGTTCAGCCTGGTGGGCTGAATTGGCACCTTAGCTCCAGAAATGTGCATTCTCCAATATGAGCTGGCCATTGCCATAACTTAGAAGGAAGAAATGATGCCCTCAGGAAGAAGGAGCTGGAAGGGAAGGCAACATTTCAGCTGAAATGCTGACCGGGGGCTTGTCTGCGCTGTGGTGGGAAGCGCAGCGTGGCCCACCTCTGTTGTCTTTGACCGGGAGCCTGGTTGGACCTTCTGTGATTGTGTCTGATCTTCAGCCTGAGGAGGTGGAAGAGGCTTGAGCCTCCTCTTGTGCAACAGTTTAACTGGAAACTGTCTGCTCTGAGGTGAATCTAAGGCAGATGCATGTCACAAGAGAGTTGGGTTCAAAAGGTTGATACGTTCTTGATGTCTGCTTAGACACTGGGTTTTTTTCCCCCCAATGGTTAACTGTCATGTTTTGTGTCTTAGATATCTGTGCAGTGTATGCATGTACAAGGAGACAGAATACACCCCATGTGATTACAGCAGTCAGCTTGCAGACTGAGGTGGCTGGCAATAAAAGTGTTCATGGAGATTTTCCCTCCATTTGTGAGTACAAGGTTGGGGCTGCATTAGTGACAAGCTGACCGAGGGACACCAGTCCAGGAGAGCAATGGCTACACTCCAGAGTTTTCTGTGATTCTCTGCCAGCTCCACTGTCATCTGGAAATCTTGTCCTTGTGAGCAAGACCAGCTGTTCTGGACCTCGTCCGCTATGTGGAAGCCAACATGCAAAGCAGATATGCTCTTGTGGTTGCCTGTTTTGTTGGTAGGAATTTGGGATCTACAGAGCAGTAGTCCTGGGAGGACTGGGATTAGCATGAAATTGCGGATGTCAAGAACGGGCCTCAAAGCAACCAACTGATTTGAAAATTGTGATGCTGACTTGTGAACCACTGTTACTAATTGAGTAAGCAGCAATAGGACATGAAAGAGTCTTCCAGGGGTCATCTAGCCCAGTTTTCTGCTCTAAGGCAAGACCAGCTCATATCTAAATAGAAGTTTCTATGGTCTGGTCTTAAAAACCTCCGCAGATGGCAATTCCGTAACCTCACCAAGCAATGACTTCCAGTGTGGCACTGTCATTCCCAACTGGAAGGCTTTTCCAAACCTCTAACCTAAATCTTTATCATTGCAATTTAGGTCTGGTTTTGCCTTGTCCGATCTGCCGTGGGAAAGGAGAACAGGTTATTCACTTCTTTCCAGCTACTTGTCATCTATTTTAGAGATAGTTATCATGTCTATCCTCAGTCTTCGCTAGACTAAACAACCTAGTTCCTTCAGTCATTCTTTGTAGGTCATGTTTTCTAGGCTGCAGAGAAGTCTTGTCCCCCAGTGGACTGTCAAATCAATCTGCTTCCTTTTTTTGAAGCGTTATGCCCTAAACCAGCTGGCTGTGCGAGGGCAATGCTAAGCAGAGAAAGAGGTGTTTGTATAGGCCGTCTGCTGGTCACCAGGAGCTCCGTGTGTCAGTCTCCACAGGGAATAACAAGCTCCTTGAGCAAGGCATCGTAACTGGCACACATGCTTCGTGGCCTGGCCTCGGAGAGGGAGAAACCTCTTCAACACATGGGCTGGTGCCTCTGAGGTTCCCACATGTCTGAGCGGGTTGTTGGAGCTCCAGTGGAGTTTGCAGCCTGGGCTGAGTTTGTTGGCAGGACTACAGGGTCCCTGAAGTATCTATGAGCAGGTCTTTGCTTTTGTAGTCCGACTTCCATTTTTATTGTTACTATCTTTTCTATCAAGCAGAAATACATGAAAAAGAGGAGGCTGAGGGAAGGGAGCAGAGTACTTAATTTCTCCCCATGGCTCGTGCAGTGAGTTACTGGAGTTTCCAGAGAGCCTCTCAAACTTTGCCTCTTTAAAAACTTGGCGGGTTGCCATTGCTTTAGGAATTAATTTTTTTTTCTTTACTCCTAGAGTTTCAGCTGATTTCATAAGAAATTGTTGGAGTGTGGTGTGTGGGGAGACCTTGTGCAATGAAACCAAACCAAGGGACCATCCTTATTGTCTTAGTGTGACACAGGTTGAGGAACCTCCTCCACCTTGAAATCACAGTTTATGCTTGGGCTCAAAATAGGCCTCACAGAAAGCGGTTGCATGGGAGGGACCAGCTACCCAGCATGTTTTCTTCAGTGGCAAAACTGATTGCTCACCAGCCTCTCCTTCCTTGCCACCGATCTGCCATAAGTTACCTTGTCCTCCTCTGCAATGACCAGGAGTTCCAGCATTAAAGTCAAGCCACCTCCTACCATACAGTCACATGTATGGTAAAGGCACCTCAGCAAAGCAAGTTCCCAAAACATGGCCAACAGGTACCTTGCAGCCAAACTGCTTGCCCAAAGCCGGGCATCAAGCCCATGTCCCAGCTGGCATTACCTGTGGCAAAGGAATGACTAAAGAAGCCCTCCAGCCTTTTTCCCAGAGCTCAGGATCACACCCCTGTGCATTTTTCTCTCTGCTCATTGACGGATGCTGCTTCTGTGCTTTCCCCTCCCCAAACACGTGGGCTACGTGCCAGCCCTGGGAGTTGTGCAAGTGCTCAGCCTTGCAAGGCTGCCAGGCACGGGGATGTTGCAAGAGAACTCGGGGCTGTTCTTGCAGCATTTTGAGGCGATAATCCTAATTTCCCATTTCTTCAGTAGTAGCAACGGTTTTAAATAGTGGAAGACAAATGCCCTGTGAAACAGATTTGATTTCCTACCAGGTCTTTTGTCTCTGCCAGGTAGTCTTAAAACTTGAGGGAGAATTTTGTAACCCATGACCGATCATTCAACAGTTCACATGTGGATTCGACCTTGGAGTGTTTGTACAGACTCGGTGAAGCTGTTGAATACAAATGTTTTTTTTTACTTCCTTGGTATTTGCTAAGCATTTGGGTCTCGATCATCTGCTGACTTGCCATTTCAAGCTGCACATGCCACAAGCAAACTCTGCTGTTTGCACCACTTGATCCCCTGCCACGCTGTGGGTTAAACAATAACTGAGTTGGGACATTCATTGCTTGGGTGAAGCATCTCTTGGAGCTTGAAACTGGGGCTCTGCTCCAATACACGGCAAAATTTATGGCCTGGCAGATAAATTGGATTTAGCAAAGCTGAAGCTGTAATAAAATGATTGTATCAGATTGCAGTGTATGTATGGGGGTGTGGATGGGGGGGGTCAGGTGAGGCTCAGATACCTCCTGAAAATGTTGACTTTTCTTTTCCGTCCTCCCTCTCCTTTAAAACCTTGCTATAGCAGTGAGGAAAAACAAAGCAGATAGGTTTGGAAAGGATCAATTCTGGCTGACTGACTTCAGAAGGATGGGTAATTTTAAAACAACAGCACTATTTCTTTGAGGTTGAACTGACTCAGAACATTTCTTCTCCCCTTTGTCCCACCCCAAGGGATAGATTTTATTTTGTGGCAAGTACAGGTCCAGCCTGAGAAAAAAAAATTGTTTTTCTTTTTTAAATATTTTTTTTGGGAATCCTCATGGAAAATTCAGCCTGTGCATTAAAATCTTTGAGAAATGGACTGTACCTTGGTAGTGTCTTTATCTGCTCCTTCACTGTCCTGCCTTGAAACACATAGTACCTAAACCAGGGAAAAAGCAGTAAGAGACTGCTGGCAGTAGAAGGAAAGGAGCATGGAAGATCAACATGATCTGTCTACTCCATCCTAAACCCTGCTGGGATTAATGCTTTGGCCTATGATTGTTTGTTTGCTGGTTTTGTACAGAAGACAGGATGTTACTGATGAAGTGCTGGATGGAGGCAGATCAAAGCTGTGGAGCAAGCCAGGCCAACAGTGCAGGTACAACCATTAATGTATCTGGAAAGAACAGGCCTGTACCTGGCTCCAAAACTCGAATTCAGGTTGTTGCTGCCCCTATCTGAGTAGGTCTGTCACTGGCTAGGATGGCTTTTGAGATGTATTTTGGGTTTAACCACCCATTATTAGTGTGCTCTCCCTGGCTGAGAAGGGTGGGCCAGCACCAAGTCTGTGAGATGGCGGGAAGCTGGCACTGTTTATTCTGGGTATCCTCAATGCAGAAGAGGCGTAGGAGGCTTCTTGGGCATGGCTGTATGCTCCAGAGCTCCCTGGGAGGGGATGAGAGCCAGCCATGTGCTGTAACATCCTTGGGATTAAGTGATCTCTTCCTGGAAGAAAAGGAAGGAGGGGTAGGAGTGTATCAGGGCATTATGAGAGGAGAGGTGACTTTTCTCCTCAGAAGCAAAGCAGCTCTCCTTCACTGTGCTTCAGAGCCCCACGTTGCCTCCAGGACTCTCCAGCCATGCAGACTAACATGAATTACATTAACGTACATTCGGTGTAACTTAACGTACATAACAATGTAACATGATTTTATGAAGGCTACGAAGTGAACTGGACTGGGGAGGTGGGTCAACTTTCTCCCTACAACTAGTTTTCATTAAAATGATTTGGAGGGTGTGCCTGTACCTTGTCATGAAGTGCAACCCCGGGACTGACGGATGCCCATTAGAATATGTACTGGTGGACAGCCGGCTGAACATGAGCCAGCAGTGTGCCCAGGTGGCCAAGAAGGCCAACAGCATCCTGGCTTGTATCAGGAATAGTGTGACCAGCAGGAGTAGGGCAGTGATGGTGCCCCTCTACTCAGCACTGGTGAGGCCGCACCTCGAATACTGTGTTCTGTTTTGGGCCCCTCAGTACAACAAGGACATTGAGGTGCTGGAGCGTATCCAGAGAAGGGCAATGAAGCTGGTGGAGGGTCTGGAAAGCAGGTCTTATGAGGAGAGGCTGAGGGAACTGGGGTTGTTTAGTCTGGAGAAGAGGAGGCTGAGGGGAGACCTTATCGCTCTCTACAACTACCTGAAAGGAGGTTGTAGCGAGGTGGGTGTTGGTCTCTTCTCCCAAGTAACAAGTGATAGGACGAGAGGAAATGGCTTCAAGCTGCACCAGGGGAGGTTTAGATTGGATATTAGGAAAAATTTCTTCACTGAAAGGGTTGTCAAGCTCTGGAACGGGCTGCCCAGGGAAGTGGCTGAGTCACCATCCCTGGAGGTATTTAGAAGATGTGTAGATGTGGTGCTTAGGGACATGGTTTAGTGGTGGACTTGGCAGTGCTAGGTTAACAGTTGGACTTGATGATCTTAAAGGTCTTTTCCAACCTAAATGATTCTATGATTCTCTGATTCTATGAAGGCTGTAGCAGTGGATCCGGGCATAACGTAACCTCCTCCAGGGAAAGTTGTGCGTCAGGACTTGTTCACTTGGCCGCAGTGCTATCCTGCTCTACTCGCTTGAGATCTGCCCAGCGTTGCTGTTGATTCTCCCTGCCACACCTTCTGCAGGGAGCAGATAAGCACTTTAGGGGGATGATGTAAGGTTTTCCATGTTTGAATGCTACAACACTGATTTTAGGGCAACAAGGTGAAATTACATGCTACCTAATAATGAAGAGTGCTGCTCGGATAGATTTGACCACTTAGTTTCATATCTTGTGCAATCTGGAGAAACAGCTGATGTTCATGGAAAACAGGTGATGACAGTGCAATAGCAATACTGAGTGAGAGTGGTTGTCGGTTAGGTTGCATGGGAGATTTCTTTACATTTTATATATATGTATATATATGTGTATATATATGTGTGTATATATATATGTATATATATTGCATATTTTATATATGTATATATTTACAAAGGTAATAGTACTAGCAAATCAAGTGTTAGCAATAGTGGTTGCAGTCTGAGAGAAGTGTGTCTGGACATTTTGTGGACACAGACGTTTTCTGGCATTGAAGACTATAGTTGGTAGAAAGCCTGCTCATTCCATTAAAAATAATGTTCATAATTGGTCTGTTCAAAATTCACCAGTACAGATCATTGCTTTCCAGAAGCAGCATTTTGTGCTTTTCATTGGACATTGCTTACAGCATCAGTGGACAGTGCAAGGAGAAAAATATGCTCATTAGATATGAAGTTAATTGAGAGTGACATGGCTGGGTATTAATATTAGTCTTGCTGCAGGCTCTTCCTTTCCTTTTTTGTGTTTATAGTCATGCTAGTAGATACTGAGCATGTTATCCGTTTACCGAATTCCACAACAGCACTGTCAATAAAAGGGATAGATTTTCCAGTGTCTTTCTAAATGGAGATGCAGCATCAGAGGTATATCTCCTCCAGATGCGGGAGCCAGAGCAGCAAGTGCAGGAGGGCAGGGTTCTGCCTGGCTCCGAGCACCAGGTCACCCTTGCTACCGATGTGACCTTTTTTTGATGGTATTTCTGTTTGCAGGAATCTGTGTTTATGGTGGTTATGGTGGCTTATGGAATTTAACTTAGCATTTGTTTTTGTGGGGAACGGTCTAGTGACAAGAAGCTGACGCAGATTTCTTTAGGGTCCTGTCCCTGAGCAATCGTGTCTGTTCCCCTTGCCCCCTGAATGTGCTTTGGAGAAGAAATAAATTAATTAGATGAAATGGAGGGGTCCGTTTTCACTGACAACAAGAGAAGCACGCTGGGAAACGCGGGTGAGCACGGGGCTCTGATTGGTGCAGAGGGAGGCGGTGGTTTGTATAAATAGCGGGATGCGCTCCTTTGTGCTTGAGAGGTTTCCCATGTAAGGCAGAGCAAAAACGACAGGTGTGTTGCTGTCACAACTGATTCAACTCTTTTTGGTACATAAGCTTTTGTTTTTTTAGGGCATGCTTCCTTTCTTCCCAGCGTTTCCTTGCCCCTGTGCACTCTGTACGAGAGCTGCGAGGCAGGGGAATGTGCAGATGCCCGTTGCAGGGTGGTTTGTGGCTGCACGGTCCCTGGCTCCACGCACTCTCCTGCTGCTCATGGCCAGGACAAACAATTATCCAGAGCGGTTTGTCTTACAAGTCAGTGCCATCTGTGCAGGGCGCCTTGTTTGCCGAACAAAAGGATTTGGAGGGGCTGAGGGGCTACGGCTTTAAAAACCCCCAGTTGAATGGAAGAAAGGATGCTGTCACCCGCTTCTAACTGCATGCGAGAGCATTGTCCCCTCCTGAAACATTCAGCATCACTTTTATTACCTGCAGTCGTGCCAGCGCTCGGCAGCACAGCATTTATTTGGGGACAGGGTAATAGATTCAGTCATGCTGCCTGCTACTGATACGTTTTCTTTTGTTTATATATGTTTTACAGGGTTTGGTCTGACAGTTTTGTCTCCTGGGTAATTAAGCTGAGTTATTTGAATTATTGAAGGCTCTGAAATGAACACTGTCATTTTTAATAATTAAAATAAAGTAAATCTGAGCCTGTTTCACAAGTTAGGTTATTTCCTCTTCCTGATTTTGAAGGTGTGTGTGAACTTGTTTGGAAGAATGTGAGCACTCAGGTAGCTTGGTTTTAAAATTTTGTTTAACAAAAATATGTGGAAAAAACCTAGGTCTCCTGTAAGGTCTCTAAAAACATCCAGGCCTTAAAAGAAAACAGAGCAGCACACAGGAGAAGTCAGTGTGTGGTAGGCACTGCTGGTAGCAGTCTTTCCTGCCCACTGCTCTAGGCAAATACTAGAGTATGTTAGAGAGTATCCTAGAGCAGGGAAGGAGCTTTACAGATAGATTTTTTTTTTTTCCCCCTCTTAAGTTGTAACAGTGCCCTCAAAACTTTTACTGGCTTGATTATATCATGTGTTTAGATATTTTAAAAGTTTTTCTTCAAACATTTGAATTTCATTTTTCAAGTCAATATTGGGATTTCCTCTTTGCAGTGGATTTGGGAATATTCCTCGTTTACTGTTTGGGAATTGTAGGATGGCGGATATCAAGAAACATGGTTTGTTTATCTCCAGTGTTAAGACTGAGGTTCTGGTCTTTGTTCCTTAACTTTGGGCCAGCTGCACCCAGCTGCATGTCTGTGAACAACTTGGGCTTATTTCTCTTGATAAGGGTTTACAAAATCTGGCTCTTACCTTTCTGTACCAGATTTTACCGTTTTTTGGAGAGTCAAGAGCTGTAAGCATGGGTAATGACATCTCAAAGCAGAGCTGGCCTATGAGATCAGAGGAGGTTCCGCAGGGCATTGTTCTCTTGGGTCTGGAAAACCTCGAAGGCTGGAGACTGCTCAGCCTCTCTGGGCAGCCTGTTGCAATGCTGGACTGAAGGAACGACAAAGCTCCACAGGCCTGTAAGTCTTTCAGTGTCTCTACTTGTGCATATGGTAATGTCTAAAGCCGCAGAGGAGAAGGTCACAGGTGGGTTAGGAGAGCTGGAGAACAGGAGGAGTGGATCTAGCCCCAGTGAATTTAACTGGTTTATCTGTGCACACCCAATACTTTTTATTGATAAACATAGTGTGGTTATTTCCTTGGTGACACAATCTGTTATGGCAACAGCTGGCTCTGAGTTTGCAGCCTGCAGGTAAGGGAGAGGAGGTGATGGAGATCTTGGTGTTGATCAGGGCAAGGGCTGGGGCCAAGGTGCTGTTTTTTCTAGGGGAGGAAATATGGGCTATGAGCTCCAGTTGCTGCATGAGACTTCACTGCTGCTCTCGAAGTTGCCAGCTGCTGCGGGGCGCTTGCCAAGGAAGGGCTTGAGGATGTGGCTTTGCCTTGTGAAATGTCAGCACCTCTTACGCTTCAGACCAGCCACCACAAGAAAAAGAGGAGCTGGTGTGTGGTTAAGGTGCTGGTTTGGGCCTCGTGGGACTGGGATTGGCCTCAGACTTCTTGTGTGACCTTAGGCAAGTCACGTAGCTTCTCTGTATCTTGGTTGCCATCTGTGATATGGGGATAGCAAGGCTTTTTCCATTTGTCGTGTCTAACTGAACCATAAGCTCTTTGAGCAGCGGTGGCTTTCCTGGGCATTGCAAAATGGGGCTTCAGACTCTGCTGCGGGTTGTCCAGGTGCTGGTGTCACACCCAGCTCCAAGGCCAACATGCTCAGGTAGACCACTGCTTTAAAAAAAAGGAAGATTCTGTTATGAGCCAGGAGGACACATTTCCTAAAGCTTGCCACCCACCGGTCAGTTTGAGTGGGCTGAGGTCCCCTGGACTCAGCATGGTACGGGGGACATCTCTCCTTCCCTGATCCTGCGGAAGGAGACCCTGCTCGCTTACCTCTCTGCAGCTTTGCTGTTGCATTTTGGGTTTGCAGAGCCTCTTCACTCCCCGCAGAAGCAGAAACACCTTCATATCCCATTTAAGGTCCTGCATGGCAATGGGTGGCTCAGACCTGCCTGGAGGGGATTTCGGCATCTCTCTTGGAGGACCTCTTTGGGCTGACTTTGCCAAGCTCGGGGGGAAAAGGGGCTGGTAGGAGGCACTGGAGGTGGCTGCATTGTGGTCCCCATCTCCAAGGGGTTCACAGGCTTCGGAGTTCTTGCTCCGTCTTGCACCTATTTATTGCCACTGAGCATTTGCAGGAAAATAAGAGGCATTCTCAAGTAATGCTGCTGTTAAAGCACATATTTTAAAGTTTTTTAACTTTCTCTACCCTCTGGCCTATGTTCCCGCTTGTCCCCTTGCAGAGGAATGGGTGAAGTGTGAGGGGATCACTCGGGACGTGTGTGTTCCTGGGGAATATTCTCCAGAGCATCTCCCAGATCACTTGCAAAGAAACATCTCAGCATTCAGATGCTGAGCTGGTACTTCAGAAAGCTCCTTCAGATGAAATACTTGGCAAATCCATTTTCACATCTCTGAAACTGTGGGAAGATTTTTTTAATTGGAAAATCTGGTTCGGTCCCTTCCTAATTTTCAGGGAAGACTGATGGAAGGATTATGACCAACCCTAATTTTGCAAATGAGGTAAGGAAGCAAAGCCAGTATAATAAAACCACAGGGTAATGTGTCATCTTGTGCCCTTTCTTCACTCACTAGGCGCATACAGTTTAGTTGTAATGATGTGTGAACTTTTTTCCAAGTAAATCTTCTGGAATATGTTTTGCCAAAGGAAAGAAATCTCAGTAATACCAGATCTCATGATATCTCCCTGCTGTTTGGGGCATGCAAATTATGGGCGAGTTTCTAATGTGTTAAGTTCCCACAAGCCTAAACCAAATCCTTAAGGAGAAGCCAGTGGGAAAGACATTTCCCAAGACAGCAGGACTTTTTTTTTTTTTTTCCCTAGCCTTGCAAATAGTTTTTGGGTTGGTTTTTTTTATTTAATGAGCATCAATATTAGCTAAGATTCCTCCTCTTAGGAACAAAATGCATGTATTTTCCCATTGCCGTGTGGGCACATTGCCTGAGCAGGGACTGGTGGTTTCCTTCTGTTGGGCCTTGGGACTCCCAGCATTTTCGTATCGGTGTCTTTGAACTGACTCCTTGATGCTGAGCAGATGAAAGCCTGGGTGACCACGCAGGAGGGTGTGAGGAGCCGCCCTGGGGGCGAGCAGAGGGCAGCGGTGCTGGGAGGTGGAGGGCATGGTGCTGATGTGCAGACGGGTGCTGTGAGAGCAGGTTTGATGTCTCTTGGGGGCTGCAATGGCAGGGAAGAAACCTTGCTGTGGGATCACACCTACCACTGGTGGAAAAGCCCGACTGGCTCATCCTGTCTAACGCCCTAGCATTCACGTTGAATTGGCCGTCTAATGTGTATAGTCTTCCCAGGCAGCTGTTTTTCCAAACTGGTGATCCCCGGCTCTGGCTGGTACTCGCCACTGTTGTTGTTTTCTTGGTTTCCAAGTGCTGCATCCCATTGCAGTCTGGGAACCAGGCACGGAGCATTTGCCCAGTATCTTTTCCCCAGGTAAACATTGCTTTAGATGCTGCAGCTGGATTATGCAATGCAGATAGGTGGGGTCGGTCTTCCTTTCTGCTGGCAGTAGAAAGGGAAAGTTGTTTTGCTAAGATAAAAGTGGGATTTTCTCCAATAGCTTGGTGCGCAATATAACATCCCTTTCTCAACTGTGTTATCCTTGGCAGCTGGGGACTGCTTGAGCTCTTTTCTTGGGGGAAGAGGCAGTGGCTGAATCAGACAAGGTTTTGGGAGCGCATCATTTTTGACCAGGGTTTTGAACAGTTCCCTGTTCTCCAGGGGAAAGGAGTGGCTCGCGGGGATGACAATGCTGGCTGTGCCTGCCCCCTCCAGCTGCGAGCCTGCCTGTGCTTCTGGGCCAGCATAGCTCTTCTCTTGCCGTTGCTCTCCATGTGCCCGTCAGCTGAGATGCAGCTCCCGGCTGTGTCCTCGTGCTGTTGCCCTCCGTGGATCTCACCAGGGATTTGCTGTTGCTGTTGTTGGGGCTCTGCCACTGCCTGCCGGCTGCCTGTGTCTGCATGGCAGACGTCTTCCCCAGACGCTAGCAAGGCTGTTAGTGCTAAAATTAGAGCGGTGGGTTGCGGGTCCCCAAACACCGATGGCGGCACGTGCATTGCTGTGGGGCTGCCCACTCCCCGCTGCGGCAATGCCGTGGGCAGAGCTGCCTGCAGCCTGGGAGAGCCACTCTGCAGGCAGAGCGCGGCCAGGCAGCTGCCTCGCCCCACGCCCCTGGCTCTGCTGCCTCGGCAGCACCCGGCACACTCGTGGTCTGAACGAAATAAAGCAGTTTGTGCTCTTGTGCAACCGACTGGCAGGCAATTTGGGGGGGCGAAGGGGGAAGAGGATGAAGACTTATATTTTCTGTTTTATATCTGTGTTTTCTTGCCCTTGACAGTGTCCTTTATGGGCAAAACCACAGACAAGTATAATAAGTGTGCATCATTTTCATATCTTTAATTATAATTCACAAAAGGTTTTAAAAAGTCAAGGATGACCCAATAACTGTGGTAAACTCCCTATGATAAACTTTCCAAGGACTTTGTGTAATGAAGGCTCCATGGCTCTCCTGATGATTGCAAATCCATCGGGTAAGTGTATAGTACCTTAACAAGCTGCCAGTCATTTCATGGAAACATGAGAATATTTGTAAAATATTTCATTATGGTGTTTTTTAAGTTATTGTCACTGAAACTGTGGTTCTGGCATCTGAATATTTGAGATCCTCTTAAAAAATGAAGACAATGCCAGTAAAAAAAAAAAAAACACCTAAAAAGTGTATCTTTACCTTTCCTCCACTGCCTAAATCAAAAGTAATGACCAAGAGCAAAAGTCTTTGCACTTTATTATATGGGGACTGACTTTTCCAACTGAGGGATCATGAGATTGTGAAGAAAATTCAGTTCAAGGATGAGCTCAACTTGGAGTGTGTTAAGTAGTGTCTGTCATCTTCCCTTCTCCAGTCAAGCTGTATTAATCTGTCTGAAAGCTCACGTTCCCAAGGGCCACCCAGTGCTTGCTATACTGTGGCAGTGACCTGAAGGAAAATGTGTTACTTGTGTTATTTTGTAGAAAAGCTGAACCTAAATTTTTTACTTAACCAAAAACATCAGTGAAACCAGCAGTTGAAGTGCTAGAGGATCCTAAGCCAAGAGGCACTTCTAGCCATTGCCTCCATCCTGGTCATGCCCATTTCTGCATGTGATTGCATTTGTCCAAAAGACCCATCATCCCTTTGCAGGCACACAGCTCATCTGGTAGTAATGAGACATGGGTATTCAAGTTGGCCAAATTCATCCCTGAGGTCATTTCAGTGACTTCAGTAGAATTAAACCAGGACTGATTTTGCTCCTGAATCTTTATGTTTGCAAATTAATTTGGGTGGAATCTAGTTTTAATTATGCCATACCTAATTATACCAGATTTACTATCACAAGGGAGGAATGCTTTAATATCCAGAATAAGCACAGTTAGTATGGCCATCCCCTTAGATTAATGTTACATTGATGCTATGTGTGACGTGGTGATGGTGTGTGTGTATATATATATGTATGCAAAATGCACCAGTATTATAGGACGTATGAGACCAGAAGGGATCTTTGGGGTTGGTGAGTGCAGTCCTGTGCCTAGTGAGTCCTCCCACTTGACGCTGCCTGCCTTCTGAAATTTTTGCCCCTACTGCTTGTATTGCAAGGCTGTTTCTGAATCCCATACTGCCTTTTCCTAATTTCTGGCCTAAACGTCTTAAAATCTAGTCTATGTTCATATTTTCATCCCTTTCAGCTGCTGAACATTTTTCTTTCCCTGCCATATTGTTGCCCAAGGCAAATGCTGCTGAGTCCTGAAGGAACACAAATCTGTTGGTGTGAATCCTGAGTTCTGGTGTCACTATGTCCCTTTCATCCTAATAACAGTATCTAACCTCATAATATATGCTACAGATGTCATAGGCAGCCCTGCAAAATGACTCTTAACCCTTCAGCTTCCACCTGGGAACCTGTGCTAGTGTAGTACACTGGAAGAAGACCTATAGTAATATAGTCAAGGGCACCTTAAAATTCCTGGTTGGTAGTTACATTTATGGAGAAACATATCTGAGGCAGTCTTGGCTCACAAAAAGGATAGTGTGACTCCTCTGGCGTGCACCATGCCGCTGTGCCTTGCAGCTCTCTGCTCAGCATTTTTACCTGGGGTGCCCTCCATGGGCTGTTTTGAGTGAAAATGAACATCGGTGCTGAGGGTCTTGCTGGGGACCTGCAGCACAGCACGTCCTCCACCTTGCTGCAGGACATGTCCCTGCCCCGCTGGCTGTGCCAGGCACGTGGGGAATAGCGGGGAGAAGACAACCTGCTGCCTGAACCACAGGGCTTGGAGGTAGGCGAGGAAGACTCTGCTTGTGGCTGTGCTGAAGGCTTGTGATGCACAGCTCTGATCCAGCAAAGCATATGGATGTATGGCTGACTCTAGGCATTGGCTTTTTATCATTCCTCAGGTTACTGAGCTGTTCAGCCAGGGTGTAACACTTCCTTACCTCTGCAGGTAGCTTCACTTAGCTTTATTGATATGTAGTTTATTCACAGTTTTCCCCTCAACAGGGAGGCCCAGGGCAGAGCTCATGGCAGAAGTTTGTACAGCACCATTGGAGCCTGGCAGTGCCAGCCTGGTACCCAGAACTTTATCAGGTTGTATGCGAAGTGCTGTAAGCACTATGTAGCGTATTGGCAGTACCAGATTTGTTAATGCTGCAGGGACAACACGTTTGCTACTCAGCGTGGTTGGGATGCTACCTGGACTGAACTACCGCTGTAGAACAACACGCTGTGCTTTTCATTCCGCTTAGCCAAATATCCTGTGCTACGGAGGGGAAAAACCAGTGGGTAGCTATTAGCGCCAGTTCGGAGATGAAACACTAGGCATGTGGTTTCGTGAGCGGCTTCGATTGACCTTGTGTTGGGCAGCTGCCAAGGGCTGGTGCCGGCTCCCCATGCCCAGCTGCACGTCCCCTCCTGCCTCGTGCCGGCCCTAGCCGGGGATGCTGTGCGTCACTGGGTCATCGCGGGATGCCATCGGGTAACATCACCCCTTTAGGCAGCTGCCTGCAGTTGGATGGGCACAAAAGCTTAGGTCTTGCCCATCATTAGTGGCAAGCTTTTAAGTATAACGTAGACTTTCTAGCTCCCGGGTTTTGGCTCCCTGCCTCCCCCATACTCCAGTCCTTGCCCTCCTGCAATCACAGTTACAGGATTTCCCAGATCCGAGACCCCTAGCCAGCTCTGGTATCTTCTGAGGCCAAAAACAGCACTTTCATGGATTGAGGGAGTACGCAGGAACCCTTTTATTTTTGTGAGACCTCTTAATGTGTTTTGCTTGAGGAAGCATTGGTTAAAAGGGTCAAGCAGGGTTAGAGAAGATAAATTTGGGCCTCTGGGTGTGCTGTAGCTTGATGGGCACAAAGCTCTTTTTGTCTCTGCCCCTGTCAGAGACTTGCAGAGCCGTCATATCAAAGGCTGGCATCGGCTACTGCAGCACCATCAGCACTCGCTTTTCTCCTCCTTCTGGCAAGAAATTTGCTGGGAAACCATTTGTATTATTTAATAATGATGACTAATACTTGAGAGTGGATATCTGTGCAATGTAGGATTGTGCCTGTCTGAGGTCTCAGCACTTACCCTCTGTTTTCTGTGCCCAAGAACACAGCCTTCCCTAAAAGATAAAAATGAAAAATATTTTGCAGGAATCCTTTTCATTCTCACTTTTTGAGGGTGAATAATCCTGAAAATGAGTTCTCTGAGAATGCCCGTCTCAGTGTTTGTTGAGGTAAAACTGGGTGATAAGTAGTTTTGGGGGAGAAACAGAGAGCGCTGGAGGCCGTTGTCTCTTCTGGGATATGCACTCTTGTGCGCTTTTGCGGGGGTTTTGTCCCAGCACCGGGTAACAGCCAGATCCCCAGCATCTTCCTCCTTCACTCCCTTGTGTGTGGAGGCAGGAGGGTTACACAGTGTGACCCTCTGGTGTAGGGACAAGGGACACGTATCTCCGTGATTCTGGGGATGTCAAAGGCCAGTCGTGGCTCCTGGTTGCATCCGAGGATGGCTGGAGGATTCCTGAGCTCTGAGGGTGAAGAGCAGCTGTGCTTTTGCAAATGTACCCCCATGCAATCCCATCGCAGTCGCTGCAAGGGGAGCAGCAACCCACAGCCCAGACACCCTGCGCTGGGCAAAGTCCGAATAGCTCCTTGGAGGGTCCCAAGCAGCTCAGTATGATGGAGCAGCCTGACGGAGCACCCTAAAATTAATCCACTGTGTGACATGTGCAACTGGTTGGGCTGAGCTCACCGGCAATGAAAGTTTTGCCTCGTGTGCCATTTTCGAGCACCACATTATGACTTGCGTGTTGCTCTGCTTTGGCCTGAATGTCCTGCTGGTGGGTACTCATGAAGCCTCCAGGTCTGAGAGGTCTCTGTTTAATTTAAATTTTTTTTTTTTTTTTTAAAAATGATTTACCCAGTTGCAATCTTACTCTTTTCTCCCCATCGCTTTTCAGGACAGCGTCTGCTTCCTTCCTAAAGAAGCCATTAGCTTGCATGCTCCGAACCAAAATGTTAGCTCAGCTGTAACAGATGGATGGATATGGGTATCATGTGGCAACTTAATGAATAATATCTATCACCTAATTTCCTGAAAGTTGGCATGTAATGAGGCTGGTGCCATGATTATTACCTCTGTAAATCATGACTTTAAGATGATGACAATCCCTCCTGCCCCAAGGATACAGGACAGCCAGACAATGATGTACACTTAATTGCTGTGTGAGAGAGGCAATGTGTTCGGGAGCATGCCATTGCCTCTAAATTATCTTCTGCAGCACAGACGCTAGAGGAGATTAGTGCAGATTGGAGGGGAGGGAGGGCCCTGACATGCCGCGAGGTGCTGTATTTATTTGTGTGTTTACTCACTTGAGCCAGCCAGTGGTGGTGGTGTGAACTGGCCGGGGTGGGATGGAGGTGTGACTCCCAGGTTTGCCTTCTCAGTCTCTCCCCAGGACTGAAGAAGCAGCGGATGGAGAGGGGATCACTCACAACTGGGAAGAGATGCTTCCTTTGTTTTTCTGATGAGTGCTTGTGGCAAATACCTCCGTGGACAGAGGACTGTGACCTCCCAAACAGTGACCTTGTCTTGGGGGGTGAAAGCTGCCAAACCTCTGCCCAAACCTCCTCCCACTACAGGAAATCTCTGTCCCTGTTTTCTTCCTACCACAAACGGCAGCTGGCCATAAAGCAGAGCCGATGCCCACGTTGTGGGCTCTTGGCTTGCTCATGCGGCTGCTTGCTAGCCAAGGGAGGCATCCCTGCTTGCAGGGCCCTCCCAGACCATCTCGTTCTTCATCAATTGATTGAATAACCACTCCTAATAAAATTTGTACTCTGCTGGGCTTTTAAGGTATCTTTCATTAGGTGCTGTGCTATGCTATGACAATTGACAGGGACGTGGCTGGATTGTGGATGAATCAGATATTGCAGCTGACCCTTGGAAAGCAGGTACTGCCAGACTGCTTGTACTGCTGGTTAGTGCTGCTGTTTTTTGCTGTGTTGACCCCTTGCTTGAGTACTTGTTTGTGTTTGTTTAGTTTTTATTTTCCTTTTAATTCTGCCCCCATCTCCCTGATGCGCTGGCCAGCGTGGTTACAAGCTGGCTGGATGTGGGGCAGAGCAGTGGATATGCTGCTGCTCTGGTCGTCTCCTCCACTGTGGCGCTTCCAAGCCATGTGATGAGCACAGGTGAAAATAGCCTCAAAACTGTGACAGTGGCTACTTTGAGTGGGACCGAAGATCCCTGTGGCCTGATGTCCTGTCCTCAGCAGTGCCCAGGGGAATTAAAACTAGGGCAATGAGATGATCACATACAATGGTGTGTTTCCCTACAATGCTTGCCCAGCCTTCAGTGATTTGCAGCTCGAGGACTTCCCAAGCCAGGAGTGTTACCTTCAGGTTTGGTGGCCCCTCTGCAGCCACCATCAGCAGCATCACGGCTGCTTCCAGTTCCTGGAGTGCAGTCCCCAAACCCAGATGCTTGCCTGGTTTGCGGGGAGACAGCTGTAAAACCAACAATACTGTAACTGCCTGGATAATGTGAGCAACAGGTCACTTCCAAAGCCACTCAGTGCTCTGAACTGTGTGGGATGGGATTGCTTGGCTGCATGTTGCAGGGGAGCCACCGAGGTGCTGGAAGAGGAGACCCACGACACCAGCAGACCCCCATGTGTGCAGGGGGGTGGCGTGCCTCAATTAGTCTCTTGTCTCTCTCTCGTGTTGGCTCCCACAGTGGTGACCAGTGTCACCCTCCTCTGGCCCTGGCCTGCAAGGCTCCCAGCTGGAAACATGGGCAGGTTCTGCAGAAGGAAGGTGAGGGTGTGAGCAGCCTGAACGAGCACAGAGCCAGAGGGGGCACGTGCAAATACCTCGGTAAGGTCCTTCTGTGGCTCTGCAAGCAGCCACCCCTCAGGAACACCCTCGGGTTTGCTGTTCCCCGAGGATTTTTACAGCTGAAAGGTCACCTGGAACATTTCTTTGCTTTCCTTCCCCCAAGTAAGCAAACGCCATCCTGCCAATGCTTTGCACTGTCAGAAGATGTTCCCATACCTGCTGGAAAAAAGCTATCTCCTAAAGCAATGGTGACCATACTGATTGATTTCCCAAGGTAACATGGGTTTCTTTTCTTTAATTCTCCACGGTGAATTGGTTGCTGTTGGTCTGAGCCTGCGCTGAGCCTTTTTGTCACTAAAGACATTGTAGTGCTTATGGCATTAGCGGTTACATAAGCTGACTGTCTCCAAGGGGGCTTTGCCCTGGCATGATGCTCCTTTAGGGTTAGGTAAGAGCCAGCCACAGAGCAGGGGGATGTGAAAAAAAAACCAAACCCGCATCTGTAGTCAAGAGACTTATTTGAACTTAACACACCCCGCAGGAAAAACTGGGTTTTGGAGTTTTCATGTATTCTCTCTGGCTCTGCAGATTAGAGGGGGACCGTGGGAAAGCTGCCAGGGCTTGGAGATCAATTCGGCCTTTGTAAATCCTTTCATCTGACTGGTGGCTTCATACAATTGAGTATAACCCAGTTTATTATTGTTGGTTGATTAAATTCCTGTTGGTCAACACAAATAGTGCTGCATAGGCTGTGTGTTTGTGGGATGGAAATTGGCATTGCAAAGCACTTCCTAGAGAAAGGCAGGGATGACCTGTCGTTTAAAACCACAGTCAGGGAATGTTTGGACGGAGAAGGGACAAATCCCTCCACGCAAGCGACTTTCCAGGCATTTCTCACGTGTCTGTGGAGGCTGAGCCTGTGGTGAGCGAGTGTGAGGGTCGGGTCCCCGCTCTTCTGGCAGCAAAGGCAAGCAGCCTCGGCGGGGATGTGCTCACCAAGCTCCTGTGTCTGCAGGGTGGGGGAGGCGTGGTGTGGGGTGGACCCAGCATGTATAACTAAGATTAATGGGATGAAATTAGGTGAAGGAGAAAGTTGTCAGGAAATGTTTCCTCAAGGTGAAAGCTATTAGGTTGCAGCAGTTTCTCGAGGGAAGTGATGGTTGCTTACTGACTTGGGTCATGTTAAAAGGAGAACACGAGAAAAACTTGGCTGGGAAGAGGAGATGGGTGACATCAGCGGATTTAGGGGGCTCTGGTGGGACGTGACCCCCCAGGAACAGTGCATTTCTGGGAGGGATGGAGTGGGCTGTGACTGGGACTTTTGCCTCTCTGCAGGGCAGGGTCTTCAGCTGTGGTTTGAACCCAGGGGAGCTGGGGGCTGCTGTCTGCCAAAGTAAGTTACTGGTAAGCTGGCAGCACGGGCTTGTCCTGGTGTGAGGCAGGAATCTGTCAGGCCCTGAAATGGTACATCCCAAATTTGTTGCCCTTCCTCTTTCTAAATACTTGCCTGGTTTGTAAGGAGGGAGGAAGGCATAAGACAGAGCTCTCAAGAGTGGGAACAATTGGCTGACAAATAGTTTGGGAACCTCTGTGCTAGATGACCTGAAACATCTTTATGCTTTTATGAATGGCGTTAACTAGAACGTCCATGTATTTTCCTTCCACATTCTTGTGCCCGAACCAAAGCAATCCCCTTTATCTTCGGGTGTAATGATTCGTTTCCCATCTCCATGCAATGTGCACCCCTAGAAAATAAGCCCACCTGGTTATTGAAAGGATGCCTGCGCTTAGTAGTCTTTTTTATTTTATGCATGTAATGAAGAGGTATTTTGTGGAAATAAGAAGGTCCACTTCTCTCCCTCTGCTAGTTCTCAAATAGTCCTGAGATGCGGGCTCAGACAAGCCCCGGGTGACCCTCTGCAGTGAGCAAACAGGAGATGCCTCAGGCTACACATGATTGGGAAGGAAGATGTTCATGTCAGGGTCCCTTTCCATATCCCTTCCCTTTGTCCCAGTGCTGCCATGATATGTGTAACCAGAACTGACTCATGGATGTGACACTACAGAGCAAGCAGGGGTCCAGACTCGTGGCTTACTGCTGAGAGTCCACTCTTCAAGGCTGAAATGCAAAATATGCATTTGAAGGCCAACATGCAAAGGTGGATCCTGCAGGTGCCTGCATGGTGCTGGAGCAGCGAGGCTGAGAGCGAGCCATGGAGGCCCCTTTGGAGACCCAGAGAAGTGCATGTTTACTGGCATTGCGGGAGCGGTCAGCCCGCAGTCCAAAGGTCTTGAATGAGAGGTAATAAACGTGTTAATAAATAACAGGGAAAGCTGGTTGCATTGCGTAGTTTCAATTTTTGAATGTAACCTCAGGGAAACATGGTAGAGGTTTGTACAGTCCTTTTGCAAAGCCGTAGCGAGCACTTGTTTGGCTTGTAGGAGCAGAAAGTCTCCTCCGATTGCCTGGTCTCTGAATCATTGTGGGATTGATTTTATTATCCCTGGTGGCCAAATGCCTGGGCTCTCCTTGGCTGCCCCAGGCAAGGTGACAGCGCAGCTCCCTGCTTTGCTCTAATCGCCAGGGGACTTGTCCTGCGGGATGCTCCCAGCCACCTTCCCTTGCAGCAGGGGTTGCTCAGCATCCCCTGGAAAGCATCAGTGCTGGCAAGGACTGGCTTTGTAGAGCGCTTCCTAAAACGCCTGGCTGGGGGTGGTAGCGTGGTTGAGAGGGAGTCACAGTTATCAGGGGGATTTATCTGAGCATTGTCTTACTATTTCTAAATGATTTCTTCTATTTTTATTGCAGTAACGTTGTACTTCTAACTTATTTTAAAACAGATTTTGTTTCCTATTGTCTCATTATTTCAGTCCAGCCCAGCGATACATTGTAATCTGCTCCTCCATCTTGTTTCTACTCCCTATAGACATTGTGCTGTTAGGAAGTGCTTAGGTATTGTCTAGCCTTTCTTTCCAGGCATTAATTATATGTTTACGGTATTGAGATTCATAAGCCATGCCACGTGTCACTCACTGTAGGTATCTGGAGCCTCTGTTCTGCTCAGTTTTGGGCTATAGCATAGTTTTGGCTGACCTATTGCTGTTCCCAACTGGCCCTGACAAAGCACGCGCCGGTTCGGCATAGCCAACACATTATACTCGACAGCCCTTTTCCTGTTTAATTTCCTTTCGCTAACTCCTGTGGCAAGGCAGCCAGTGCAGGCAGGAGAAGGCTGCAGGTAGGAGGTGTGGGGCATTGCTGCTTTCCGAAATGAGGATTTCCCTCCACCGTAGTGTAAGAACATAGGCAACATCTCTGCTCTGTTCATGTAATTTGGTGGCAGGAAGGGGCTCCTCTGTGACCCAGGTGGTTTTTTTTTTTTTTTTTTTTTTTTAATTTTATCTCAGGTGAAAGCTGGCAGGGATTGGATTCATGCCATCTTCCAGCTTGACACCAAAGGGCTGTAGAGTGAATTAACTGTGCACACTTTATCATTTTTATGCATGGCTATTTTTCCTGTCTGTACTGAGTCCTTAAAGGTGTTTGGGAAGAAATACACCTCTTCCCACAGTCACACAGCCATTGGAATGTGTATATGAAAAGTGAGTTAAATTACTAGGCAATCACAGCATGTAATGTTTAACTATGGTCTGCAGTAGGATAGCATGAAGGCTGAGTGGTTTTCTGCTGCTGGGTGGAAAGGAGGAACCGGGCAGTGGAAGAGAGAATTAGCTCAGAAAATACCCCAAATCAGAGGGACCGTGTGGAAGAGAATGAGGTCCCCTCGGTGCTCTGGACTGCAGCAGAGCTTTGCTTCCCAAAACACTGGCTTGCTGGCAGAGACCAGCACATTAAACCAGCTAATTGCAAAATAGATGTAGATCCAAAACTGAAATATGGGTGAATGCTGGGACCTGTGCAGGTGTCCGTCCTAGCTGGAAGGAGCCACTGGCTTTACAACTGCAGTTATTTTTGGCAAATAGGACGGGGCATGGAGTTTCTGCCTGCAATGTAGCCAGGCTGCATGTCCTTGGCCACAGAAATTTGTGTGTCTTTGACACAGACGCACACAATCCCCAACTCCAGGAGAGCTTAGTGTGCAGGGATTTAGACATTCCCTGGTGATTGCCTTAAGCCATGGGCTCGCGGCTATTTTAGGCTTTCTCCATTTCTCTCTCTGAGGGTCTGACCAGAAATTGCATCCCGAGCTAGAAATCGCATGCAATTGGATGTGCCTGTGTTAAAAATGCTCACTTGATAAATCAGCATTTTCCTACGAAAAACTGATTTATGTAAAAGTTCCCAACCAGCCCTCATCCCAAGGAGTGTGGCAAGAGCAGGTGACACCGTGAAACCATGCATCTTGCTAATCACTTGGGTAAAAGCCCTCCACTGCCAGCCCCAGCTGTGGGAATGAGGTTTGTTACCATCCTGCCCAGTACGTAAACACCAGCTATAACTTAATAAATGCTTTTTGCTGAAGAAAGGCCAGCAATTTTTAACACCTTTGCTACCTTGCACTTTTTTAGGCTCAGGGGGAGAGATGGGGGCAGCCAGCGCTGGGGCTAAGGAGCGGGTGTGGGGCAGCCTGGACCGGGGCAGAGGGAATAATGAATTCCTGGGTGCACGGAAGCTGTTCAGTAAGTGTTGGGCTCCAGCGGGCCTCTGGGTGGAAGGACTTTGATCTGACTCCAGCCTTTTCCCACCGAGGCATCGCTTTTGAATGCATTCCTGCTCTCAGTCTTGCCATGCGTGGCAGACAAAGGCGAGGGGAGCGGGGAAGGTGGGGGGGGCCCTGTTTACCCTCATCAGGAATGGTCGAGTGGCCCAAGTCAATAGAGTCCATTTTTCATTAACCTAATCATTAGTTTTTTCTCACTGCCAATTACATTTTTCCTGTCAGTACTCAGAAGGGCATTGTTTGCATCTATGAGATTTTTTTTTTAATAGGGGGCTCCCTGAACATGGTGTGGGTGTTTGAGGAGTGGAAATTAAAGTTTAATTTCTCTCTGGACGTGGCGGAAGAGGATTTTTGAGTTTTAATTATCACGCAGCTTGGATTCCTGACGGTTGAGGATCACATTGGAAAGGCTGGTTTCCATTGTGTGGAGTGGATAATTATGCAGCCCTCTCCCGGGCTCGCTGCATTTATTGTCCAGAAGAATCTTCCCAAGCAAAAGGGAGGAGCAAATTTACAATCCAAAAATGCATTTTTAGAGCCTGCAAAAGTTACAACTTGGTGTTTGCAGAGAAAGACTTTTGCAAATATGTAAGATCTTCTTATTTACCCTTTTAACAAAAAAAAAAAAAACCCCGCATCAGTTTATCTGGTAATCTGCTTTTCCCCTCACAGGTTGCTTAGGAGGTAGTTTTGTAAACTCAAGAAAGCCCTTCTGCAGCTGGACTGCTTTGTGCTATCAGTTTCTAAGCAGGATTCCTTTGAAGGCAGTGGGAATTTCTGCATAAAACCTACCAGCCCATTTGTATGTACAATGTCAAATATAAGATTTATAGCCATCTGAAACTTGGCAGTGCTTCTTACCTAGGAGGTAATGTTAATCTATCCAGGAGAAGATGTTGAAGAATTCAAACAAACCTAAAATTTCAAAGCAAAACTCACTCACAACTGTTCTGTTTCACAAGGCTTTGGATTAACCTGATGCCTTTCCCACAGGCTTTTGAACTGTCGATGGGTAGAAGTTTGCCATAAAAATGGAAAAACTTCAGCAAAGGTCTTGTCAAATATGGTGAAGCTTTTGCAACTGCAACACCCACCCCACCCCCACCCCCACCCCCAATCTGTCAAGGGTGGGATCAAATCTGCATGTGTTTGGGTAGGTTCAAATCTGGGGGCAAATGTCTTACGTAGCTTTGGTCAGTGTGGTGAGTTCAAAGAGAAAAATGCGATTGTGGGTGCTCACTATTTCTCCTTGTTGAGAGGTGGAGTGGCAGTAGCGTGAAATGGAAACCAGGGAGCGGATTCTGGGATACGCTTGCACTCATTTCGGTGGATTTGCAAGGGTTAACTAACAGGGCAGTTAGGCATGCAAATGTTTCAGATCAGCCTGTTTTCCAGAGCTTTCTGGCTGTGACAGAGTGACAAAGGGCTCTGAACCCAAGGACTTTCATGTTCAATTTTTTTTGGTTTCACTAGTGCAAACTCAAGAGTCTTTGGGCTTCTGATAGCTACCTTCTTATCTTGAAAGACCATGTGATTGTTTTGGGGAAGGTAGCAGCTTATTATGGGGGTTTCTGGACTATTAAAATAGCTTGGGACAACCTCGTCTCCATTCCCTACATACTCAGTTTTCAAATTAGCACCTCTGTACTTTCTCTTGTGCTGCCCTAAGACTCGTAGACATGGACACGGCTGTCTCCGTAGCCTTCCCCAGCCCCTTCCTCTGTCACGGTGCCTATGAGCCTTGACTGCAATTGGACTGTCGGTGCTGCTGAGGCTGTTTCCTAACCCACATGGTTTCCTGGCGTTCCCCAGCTTGTCTGCATTCACTGAGCATCTCTTTTTTAAGATCTTTTGGCTAGAGACCATATGTTGTTACTATAGTCACACCGAGCCTCATGCATGTTGGCCTTCTGTGATTTAGGACTGTGAATTTCTGTGGAAAAGCTGGGAACGATAACTCTTAAAGATAAAACTCTCTTTTTTGAGGGGTAATAACTCTTGAAATCCCTGGCTGTATTTTAAAACAGACAACTGTTTACAATATATAACAATATATACAACAATATATACAATATATACAACAATATATGTATGTATACAATATATGTATACAATACAACAATATAACCTTTTTATTGCAAACATCCCATTAGTATCAGAGGGCCCTACCCCAGCACTTGTTCTTCTCTGCACACTCTTGCCAGCTCTGCTTTCTTCTTTGCTAGCCACCATGCAGTTAGGTGAGACTTTCTGCAGGTGCTGGAAAACCAAAATGCGTGGATGGTTTTGGATTACTGAATCTGACATGCCAAACAAAGGCTGTTTAGTGATTTCATTTTTGCCTTCAAATAATTGCGGTGCTTGATTTCTGGAATGTAAACAAAATATCCACACATTTTCTCATGTGATATTTGTACAGGGTAGGCATGGAAAACAGAACTGAAGGGCTCTCAGGGTCACCTAACCCATCCCTTTGCCCCAAGGCAGACTCAGCTCTACCTAAACTACTCCGACAGATGTTTGTCTATGGTGGACCTTGTTCTCACGGACAAGGAGGGGCTGGGGGGGATTGTGAAGCTCAAGGGCAGCCTTGGCTGCAGTGACCGTGAAATGGTAGAGTTCAAGATCCTTAGGGCACTAAGGAGGGTGCACAGCAAGCTCACTGTCCTGGACTTCAGGAGAGCAGAATTTGGCCTGTTCAGGGATCTGCTTGGTAGAGTACCATGGAATAAAGCCCTGGAGGGAAGGGGGGCCCAGGAAAGCTGGTTAATATTCCAGGATCATCTCCTCCAAGCTCAGGAGTGACAAATCCCAATAAAGAGGAAGTCAGGCAAAAACGCCAGGAGGCCTGCATGGAAAAACAAGGCGCTCCTGGACAAACTCAAACACAAAAAGGAAGCCTACAGAGGGTGGAAGCAAAGACAGGTAGCCTGGGAGGAATACAGAGAAATTGTCCAAGCAGCCAGGGATCAGGTTAGGAAAGCTAAAGCCCTGATAGAATTAAATCTGGCCAGGGATGTCAAGGGCAACAAGAAAAGCTTCTGTAGGTATGCCTGTGATAAAAGGAAGACTAGGGGAAATACGAGCCCTCTCTGGAAGGAAATGAGAGACCTGGTTACCCGGGATGTGGAGAAAAATGAGGTACTCAATGGCTTTTTTGCCTCAGTCTTCTCCGGCAAGTGCTCAAGCCACACCGCCCAAGTCACAGAAGGCAAAGGCAGGGACTGGGAGAATGAAGAACCGCCCACTGTAGGAGAAGATCAGGTTCAAGACCATCTAAGGAACCTGAAGGTGCACAAGTCTATGGGACCTGATGAAATGCATCCGTGGGTCCTGAGGGATCTGGTGGATGAAGTTGCTAAGCCACTATCCATCATATCTGAGAAGTCGTGGCAGTCTGGTGAAGTTCCTGCTGACTGGAAAAGGGGAAACATAACCCCCATTTTTAAAAAGGGAAAAAAGGAAGACCCGGGGAACTACAGGCCAGTCAGTCTCATCTCTGTGCCTGGCAAGGTTATGGAGCAGATCCTCCTGGAAACTACGCTAAGGCACATGAAAAATAAAGAGGTGATTGGTGACAGCCAACATGGCTTCACTAAGGGCAAATCATGCCTGACAAATTTGGTGGCCTTCTATGACAGAGTTACAGCACTGGTGGATAACGGAAGAGCAATTGTTGTCATCTACCTGGACTTGTGCAAAGCATTTGACACTGTCCTGCATGACACCCTTGTCTGTAAATTGGAGAGACATAGATTTGATGGATGGACCACTTGGTGGATAAGGAATTGGTTGGATGGTCGCACTCAAAGAGTTGTGGTCAACGGCTTGACGTCCAAGTGGAGACCAGTGATGAGTGGCGTTCCTCAGGGGTCGGTATTGGGACCGGCGCTGTTTAACATCTTTGTCGGCAATGTGGACAGTGGGATTGAGTGCCACCCTCAGCAAGTTTGCCAACGACACCAAGCTGCGTGGTGTGGTCGACACGCTGGAGGGAAGGGATGCCATCCATAGGGACCTTGACAGGCTTGAGAGGTGGGTCCGTGCGAACCTCATGAAGTTCAACAAGGCCAAGTGCATGGTCCTGCGCATGGGTTGGGGCAACCCCAAGCACAAATACAGGCTGGGCGGAGAATGGATTGAGAGCAGCCCTGAGGAGAAGGACTTGGGAGTGTTGGTTGACGAGAAGCTCAACATGACCCGGCAATGTGCGTTTGCAGGCCAGAAAGCCAACGGTATCATGGGCTGCATCAAAAGAAGCGTGACCAGCAGAGTGAGGGAGGTGATTCTCCCTCTCTAGTCCACTCTGGTGAGACCCCACCTGGAGTACTGCGTTCAGCTCTGGGGCCCCCATTGTGAGAAGGACATGGACCTGTTGGCGCGAGTCCAGAGGAGAGCCACGAAGGCCCTCGTTTGAAGAGTCGAAGAGAAGGGCCATGATCAGAGGACTGGAGCACATCTCCTATGAAGGCAGGTTGAGAGAGTTGGGGTTGTTCAGCCTGGAGAAGAAAAGACTCCGGCGAGACCTTATAGCACAGCCTTCAAGTACCTGAAGGGGGCCTACAAGAAAGCTGGCAAGGGACTTTTTACAAGGGCCTGTAGTGATAGGACAAGGGATAATGGCTTTAAACTGGAAGAGGGTAGATGTAGATTAGATACAAGGAAGGAATTCTTCACTGTGAGGGTGGTGAGACACTGGAACAGGTTGCCAGGGAAGTTGTGGATGCCCCATCCCTGGAAGCGTTCAAGGCCAGGTTGGATGGGGCTTTGAGCAACCTGTTCTAGTGGAAGGTGTCCCTGCCCATGGCAGGGGGGTTGGAACTAGATCATTTTTAAGGTCTCTTCCAACTAAAACCATTCTATGATTCTATGATTCGAACCTGCTTGTGAAAGCTGTCATCAATGGCAATTCCACCACCTCCCAAGGCAATCTCTTCTAGCCCTTAAATATCCCTGTTTTTAGAGAGCTTGCTCTTCCTGGGGGGTCACGGAGAACAATTTATTCACTTCATGTTTTTTTGACAATCATTTACATATCTGAATCTGTTACTACATCCATGTTTGGTCTTTTATTCGCCAGGCTAAACAGTCTGGCTTCCTTCAAGCTCTCCTGCTAGATTATGCTTTCCACATTCTGATCCTCCTTATTTCTCTCCTGAATTCCTTCCAACTAGTCCTCATGAGTCTTGAAGCATGATGCCTAAAACTGGACACAGATCCCTATTCAAGATCTTTAATAGCACCAATGAAGGAGGATTATTTCCCCTGTTTACATACAGGGCTCTTGTTCCTGCATCATGATACGATCCCACATACTGCTTTTGTCCAAGCGTGACACTGCCCAGTTTACAAATTGCAATAGCCCCCAAGAACCTTTATTATAGAACTGCTGTGTATGAGGAATCGAAGGATGCTGCCACAAAAGTTCAGGTTGACCTCTGTAGAGGCTTTGAGGGTAGCACACTGGCAATGGGATGAGCTTAGCCTTTGGTTGCTGTGTAGAGACAGGGACAGTGGCTACTGCAGTGGTAGCCAAAGTCAGGTGGGAAAGGTTGGGTTTTGGAGGTGGGAGGGAGGAATTAAGTAAACGGATTGATACAAGTGGAAATGAGTACAGCCTGTCCCCTTGGTTTTAGGGGTTTTCCCCTGGTACCGTACCCTCTTGGTGACTTCTGGAGGCTGCAGCATTCGTTGGGTGCCCCCAAAAGGAGGGCGTGGAGCAAAGTGGGCTTCTCTTTCTGAAGCATCCACACCATCGCAAATGTTTTGAGTTGTTCGTAGCCAGTGGAAAGCCACTAATCGGCTTTGGGGCTTTTTTTGACCAGGTCATGTGACTGTGCTACCAAGATTAAAGCGGCACGAGGAAGGAAAAGAGGCTTAAACAGCTGAGGGTGCCTGGCAGGTCATTTTAACCTTTTCGTAATCATTAAAGCTGCAGAATCCCATTAGCGGTGAGTGACTTGCAGCTCTGCTCCCCAAATGAGTGCTGGTGACACAGCTTTCTGTTCACCTCCGCCTTCCCCCAAGGGAGAGTCTGGCACAACTGGCTCGTAGGGTCTGAACTTCAAGCAGAGAGTCTGGCCGTTCCTTCCTCTGCATTGAGGAGTCCATCGCACCAACGAGAAGGAATCTATGGGTCTATCAAAAGCGGAGGATTTATCTGTCTGTATCTAAAATTAGACTCTCATGGAAGGTCCTGTTTAGGCCATACTGTGGTAGATCAGCCCTTGCCCATCTGTGGCAATAGTAGAGAGGTACAGGATAAGGAAGATTATGATGATCTCCTAATTCACTGCTTTGGCACTGGTCAATGGGCTATGGCTTTACTTCGCTGGGATTGGTGACAGCAGAAGATAGTGCACTGCTGCAATGCAGTTCTGACATGGGAAGCAAAGCTTTTTGGATGAAGCTACGTTGACTAAAGCACAAGGCAATCAAAGAGCCTCCAGTTCGTCGGTGTTACTCATCTTTTCCTCTCTTGCAAGTTTTCATGAGCACAGCATTACATTCAGTAGTCGGTCTAATCTTCCCCTGTCCTTCCTTCAGCTTCTGTATCTTTTGTTGTCT
This sequence comes from Morus bassanus, assembly GCA_031468815.1. NCBI lineage: Eukaryota > Metazoa > Chordata > Aves > Suliformes > Sulidae > Morus > Morus bassanus. Next base: position 14,912,680 of record CM062572.1, read on the forward strand.
CCCTTCATATCATCTAGTAAGCACTGATAGAGAAATGCTGGTACCACAGTGTCTGGAAGGGAGGATCACTCTGATCCACCTGCAATTTGAACGTTGTCCTACTTTCTCTAGAATTGTCTTTTCTGCATTCAGGCAATCCTTCATTGAGTACATCTACATGGTTGCTCAGAAGAATGGCTTATTAAAGAGGCCAAGGAAAACCTGAATTCTGCCTGGTGTCACTGAGCTGTGATGGGTGTTGCAGGTATCACAGCACCTGGGATTGATCCAGAGAGCACCTGCTCCCTCGGACAGGGCAGGCTTCCATGTGCAGGGAGCAAGAGCACTGCAGCGGATGTGTATCAGCTTTCCCCTGTTACACGTACACCAGTCAAGACTGTCTGGCTGTGCATGTCTTGGACATTAATATTTCTATCACTGTGTTTGCTTATTGCATGTAATTACAGTCTGTCCACTCTTGCTTGAAAGCTCAGTCTGAGGCCGGACCTCAAAAAACTCACATTGTTTGCGGAGCGATGCCCGCAGTTGGGTGTTAAAACACAACTTGAGAAACAAATGCAATCTTTTCCTTGGTTGTTTACCTTCAAAATCTCTGGGGGATGGAAGGAAAGATTTCCCCAGGAAACTTGGACAAACAGTAGTGACTAATAATCAGGGCTGAGCCGGTCTGTCATGCAGGCAGCATGTCCTGAGGGGAGCGCATCTGAGCAGCCTGGTGAAGGCGCCATCCTTTGCAAGCAGGCTTACAAGGAGAGCTGTGGAAAGCCCTGGAGAGCCGCTGCAGCACTGTCTGTCCTTGCCCACTCCCAGCAGCAGAAGAGCAGCTACCGGTTGTCCCCCTCAGGAGAGAGGAAGTGTGGTGTCAAGACTGCAAGACTGAGCAGTGCTTTACCACCTTCCTGTTAATCAGGTTTTACAGGTTGAGTGAGTTAGACATCCTCAGATGCAAGTGATCTCCAGTGGTTCCTGCCATGACAGAAGGATGGCCCCTGCGAAGGTTGTCATGTAAACGTCACCCAAGCAAGGGAGGAGAAACCAATGGCCGCTTTCTGGTGGGATTAGACAGCTCTCTCCCGGCTGCGCTGCACTACACAGGCAGACACACGCACGTGCTCCTCCTTACCTATCAGCCGTCTCCTAAAGAAATCCCGATAAGGTATCAGGAGCTCTTGAGCTCCTGTTGACAGTCGTCGCGGGCAGATGTTTTGCTGTGCGCTGAGATGATGTCATGGCTGGAAGTCGCAGTAGTGAGCTGTAAAAGCCAAAGGCAGGAGAGACCTTATCAGGCTGTTACAGACTGGCGTGAGGCCTCTAAGCTCCCAGACAGGCCTAATGAACTGGAACTGAGTTGGGAACGTGCAGTCTTGAAAAACTTCAGAGCTCGTAGTTACAGGCTTGCTATGAAATGTTAATTAAATAGCTGCAGTGGCATATGTCCCATCCTGCTGGAGCAGCGCTTTGCAGCAGCACAGCCGTGTCGCCAGTGCGTAACCACTGCATTGTGAGAGTTAAAAAAAATTATTAGTCTGAGACCAGATTTCTTTGTTGTTTGTGATTGGACTGACAACGGCACTGCTCTGTTGTTTTGACTAGTGTTTGAATACCTGTTCTATGCCTGAGCTATCACCTGCACCTTGAAAATGAGATCCTACCAGTCTTATTCAGACAGATGTTATCATGGGTGGCTTTGGATGGTACATATGGGCCTTTTATTTATTTAGCATAGTCTAAGGCAGTTTCTGTTCAGTAAAAGTGTGCTGCAGCACCTCAGCTATGGAAGTAATCAAGATTTGGCCTTAGTTCTGTTTCTGTCAGTGCCCTCCTGCCACCTCTTTAATGCTGCCTGACAGAGTGCAGAGGAAACTGCTCTCTACACAATCCATGGTGAATAAGGTGGTGGGGCAAGAGGTAGAGCAGGTTGGTATGGTTTGCTTGCAGAATATCTTGCAAAGCTACAAAAGGCTGGAAACTTCTGTCTGCCAGACCTTGTTGTTGCATATTTTCTTACCATGTCCCAAGTGAGACCCAAAACTATGCCCAGGCTCCTACTGGGGAGGTGTGGGGATTGGGGTTAGTGGAGCATGGCTTTTTGGACCTGAGAGAAGAGAAGGAGTGTTTAGGTCAGTGAGCTGCTTCACCTCACTGCTGGAATACTTCATTTGGCTTTTACCTGCCTTTTGTCTGCAGACCTGCCCTCCCATCCACTCACACGCTTTCCCAACTGCATTTAGTGATATTTTCAGTGGGGACTAGCTGGGTTGGAGCCTGGGTGCCACTTCTACTCAGGCTGGAGAGCTGCCTTTGTTCAGTGAGGACAAGGGCTAATGTGGGAACAGGGGCCAAGTCCCTTGGACACTGGCAGTATCCTCCAGGTTCTGGAAGAAGTGGCTGAAAGCCCTGGTGGTGCCATAGTTGAGGGCAGCACCTGCAAAAGCCAAGTAAGTCAGAAGTGGCTTTGTGGTGTCCTTGTTCACATTTGAGCCATCTGCTGAGTTAAGCCTGACGTGAAAACTTGCCTCACACACCAGTCCGAAACAGGGCATCGGGAATGGGGTTTGCTGGTAAGAGCAGAAAGATGGGGGCAAGCACTGTGGGTTTGTCCACCTCTCTCAAAAATTTCCTTTAATGACAATATATGAAGAGATGTGAGTTTCAGCTGCTTCCCAGCTGCTCTGAAAGAGCCCTGTTGCTTTAATAAATCAACTTCTTTACAAGAGGTAACCGCTGGCCCATTTTTCACCTTGCTTGTCTGTGTCAAGAAGCAGAACCAGCAGAGCAATATGAATCTGAAATATGGTGTTGAAGAGCAAAGGTGTGATAACGAAACTGCTGACAAACAGCGAAATGTTTTATTGAGCACAGGTGAAGGTCTTTTTATGAGACGATCTTTGATGGAAGGGGAAGAAGTGAAAATGTCAGCAACCCATCACGCGAGGGAGAAGGTGGCAGCTGGCCGCAAGGTGCAAACCTGGCAGAGCATCACTCCTTCCTGTGTCTTTCCTCCTTGGTTTGGATTTGGGAGAATGCCTTTAGGGTCACTGCTTTTTATAAGGGGAGGAAGAGCCTTGTTTGCAGGACATTGACAAAATATTGTCTTAAATCATAGTTAGCAAAAGTAGCTTCTGGGGAGAAAACGCAGCAGGAGGCAGCGGCTGGTCCAGCCTGCTGGGGGTGTGGGTGCCTCCATGGTACACGTGGGGATGGTGCTGGAGCCAGCACCCCAGCTGGACACTATGTAACCCCTCGTTATAGCTGACATTGAAAAGACAAATCAAACCCCAGTGGGATGCCATGGAAGAGGACTAAGGCACCTCTATTGGCTCAAGTCTGCTTGTGCTGGGTTGTTCTGTATTGCCCAGGCTGGGTGTAGGGACCGTCCCACTGTGAGTGAGTCCCATTGGAGGGCTCTCCACAGCTTCCTTGTCTCACAGACACCTGCATTAACCTTTTCTTGCATCTCTGCTGTGAACTGCCCTAAGTAAAAGGATTGCATTTTTTTTCTTATATTCATTTAAGTGCTAAGGCCTCATTGTGAGAAGTTCTTAAATAAAAGCGTCTCAATCCCAACCATGTAGCTACCATGCAAACCTCTGCGCTGGGTACTTATGGTTTGGAGAAATGGCATACAAGGAAATAAAAACTTTTATTTTGCTACTGTCAAAATAAATATATAATTCATTGCATTTACCCCTCTGACAGATTCCTCTGAAATCTCGGATGAAGATCGGAAAGGCTCTAGTGTCTCCAGGTGTCTTTTACAATGACTGTTCTGTGCTCTGCAGGCTGAGAGATTGTTTTGATTGTTAAAACAGTTTCTAATTTATGTTTTAAAAAGCTTCAGGAGCCAGGCCGTTCCCTGTTCTCTCAGAGGCCATTGAGTCAAAACAAGGTAGAGTGATTTGTCTTGCCTCAATTTAGCTGTAATGAGTATTAAGTGGTTTATCTATGTGGAGAAAAGTTACTCAGCTAGATTACATCCAAGTTGAATTACACTCCGTTCCAGATGGATTATATTTTTTAAGACAGTAAATCTTGAGGAGGGTGGATAATAACAGTAATGCTCCTTCCTGGGCTGGAATGTGACTCTTCTACCTCTTGTGGAGATAATGTGTGGGGCTACATCCAATTAGTTTTTCAAAGGCTTTGTAAAGAAACAGGACTTCAGGTTTTACGGTCTCTGAACATTTTACCTTGAAGCATTTACATTGTACAAGTAAGTGATGGCTGATGGCGATTATGGTTTTCATCCATTTTGCTGTTGCGGGTAGCGGCGTGGCAGGGCACGACTCTGTCTCTCTCCCTGACCTCTTCTGCACTAAGTGTGATGGCTGCGACAGGGAGGGTGTTGGGTGGGAGGTGAGATGTTTTGATGGGAAATTCCTTCCTTCTGGTGTTATCTGGTCCAGTAAGGCACCCATAGCTCATGCAGCTGGTGCTCATCACCCCGAGGAGTAACCGGAGGAGAACGTTGGCCCCGCTGGCATCCCAAGTGGCACCAAGTGCCAGAGCATTCTCCCAAAAAGCTTATCCTTGACGATGTGGCCTTGACCATCATCCTTGTCTGCTTCGCTGATACTGTACCTCCCCTCACTGTGCCACACTTCTACAGAGCCAGCCGGCATAGTTGTCCGGCCAGAGTAGGACGAGGTGTTGGGTCACCGGTGAGGGACCAGCAGACACGGGCAGACTCGAAGTTGGTGCCACGAGGTGGTGGCCCAGGCAGGTGTACTGGGGATACGTCCCAGCACCCAGGTCTGGGAGCCGCTTGTTCCACCAAGGAGAGGGCATTTCGGCTGGTGAAGGTGGAGCGTTCCTCAAGGCTGGTGGCAGGCTTTGACAAGGCGAAGGGGACTGTTTGTTTAATTTCTAATGAAGGGGACGAGGGGGTCCAAGCTGTCAGCGATCCAGCTCTACTACCTCTCCTGGGTGGGTCAGCGAGGCCGTCCTCATCTCACAGCTCTGGGGCAGGCAGGGGAGGAGGGAAACTCACTGATAAGAGGAAGGTCAGAGGCAGAAAAATGTTGGGAATGTGTTTCTTGATCTAACGTGGGAGAGACCCAGCCTGGGGTTTCGCTGCTCAGCCCGGCAGTGTTACTGCCTGCTGTCACGAGAGTTATGGGAGTTTTAAAACCTGAGATCAAGATGCAAATGGCTCATCTGGCACCTACCTCAACACAGGCAGGTCCCGAAGATGGAGGCAGTTCATCTCTGAGGGCACAGTGACGATGGTGATGGCTCTGAGCACTGTTTCTCAGCCTTTGCCTGAGGTGGAGCATCTTCTGCTCACAAAACAGCTCATTTGCTTTTTTTCTTCTTTTCTCCATATATTTTGTGTTGCTGTGGGGTGTTTTCTGGCTGAGGTCAGACGCCGGACATGGTTTGGAGTTGAATGGTGGCGTTTGAAGAATTCTAGCAAATCTCAGAACAGGCTGTCAAGGCTGGAGATAGCTGCAGTGTGCATTGGCTTCTGGGGATGTAGGGATTGCCTTCCCAAGGAGTACCCATTTTTTGCAAGGGATATGAAACCAGTGAGGAAATAATTCTTTCCCCATTTCCTTTTCTTTGGTAGCCATGCTCAAGTATTTCCATCAACCAGCCAGTCCTTTTAGTATCCAGGGCCTGAACACAACAGCTTCTGTGTCACCATTCAGCTGCTTAACCTTAATTTCCTGTAGCTGTTAGCAGTGCTGGAACTCACCACAAACACATGTTGAAGAGGTTGCTCATGAGATTCAGATTAACTTCCACCTTTGGTGACTTCCCACTGTGCTTGAACACAGAGCTGCTGGAGAGACCCTTCTGCAGTTTCTCTGCCCTTCATGAGCACGGGACTGGGGAAAAACGCTTGTCTGCACCAGAAATGGTTCCCATAAACTTTTTTTTTGGTAGCTGTTCTTTACACACGATGTGGTTTGGTAGTCCACAATATAAACACGTAGTGGTGATAAGAGAGTAAAAGGTGAGGGGGGGCACTGCATATAGTAGGCTCCTTACCGCTTGGGAAACAATCTTGGACGGCTCATGGGCAACGGACTTAAGTCAATAACTGTGATTCTTGCGGAGCCTGTGTCTGTTGCTGGCATCACGAGATCTTTAGCGTTATCTGGCATTGTTACACTTGTTTATGCAAGTGTTGCTGTCTGTGCAATTTATGCGTGTAGAGGCTGTGCTCAGTCCAGAGGCGTATATCTGATTCCTAGGCAGATGTGGATTGAGCCTGTCCTTCAACACCGCTTTGAATCCTTCCTCGAAGCTGTTTTGAATGCCCCGATACTTTGAGATAAAAATCAGGACTGCTGTATCAGGATCACTGCATTCATTGTGTAGAGGCACTCAGCTCTGCTGCTGCGCTGGCAGCATGAGGGTACCCGTGAAGCTGGAAGGCAGAAGGGGAAGGACACCTTATCTGACCAGCTCTACCGATGGAGGCTGTTGTATCCAGCACAGGAGTGGAAATGGTGGAGTCTCTGGTTCTCTTCAGACAGAGCTGGAGGCTGTTCTGAGAACTGTTTAGCCAAATGGGTATTTCTGGACTGAATTTAGGTGTAAGTTAACAAAGTGTGGTGGCCTGGGGCACAGAGGAGGTCAGACCAAAGGGTCCATGGTCTTCCTGGCTTTGTATCTAAGAATCTCAAACTCCCCTCTCGCCCTGCTGGAGGACAGGTTTGTTACTAATTCAGCAAGTTGTTCAAGCTGATGATGAATTCTTGCTGACTGAAGCATTGCTCTTCTGCAGCATTATACTCGCCACATTTTGATACGCATGACTAAATTCACGATGCTGTTGGCAGGAGGCCTTTGCAGGGAAGGTGCTGTGGATTGGTCCTATAACCCACTTGGTTTGCCCTCTTCTCCTCTGACCCGGAGACTCCTCCCATGTTGGGGTTGTTGTTGGGCTAGGGTTGTGATCCCTGCAGCTGAAGGTGATATTGCTGTGAACCCTACCACCACTTAAACTGTTCACTGAACTTAAATAGCTTCCTACAGTGTCTTCTTAACCTTTTTCATGAGGACTTGTTTGGATTTCCTGGATTTGGACAAAGCACAATCCAAACAAGAAAGTGAGCATATTTCCTCTGAGAGTATTTGTGCTTTAGATGGGCACTTGACTCCGATCCGTCCTGCTGTTCCTTTATGTGGGGTTTGGCACTTGTCTATGGCAGTATTTTTTCAAGCATATTCCAATTTTTCTCTTGAATGGTCAAAGCACTCCCAGTGATTAGCTGTAGCTTGCATGCTAGCTCTTCTGCTAAACTGCCCTCAGAGTGGCCAAGAAACGGCATTCAGGCTTGTGCCGAGTGTGTTCAGCAGCTACTGGCAAAGGCAAAGATAAGCTTTTTAGTGCAGAGCCAGCCTAAACCTTACATGTGCGCACGGGTGTGCGTTTGTGTGTGTAGAGATGCAGCCAGTGGTGCCTGCTAACCATGGTGGGGCTGGTCCTGAAAGGTGCTGGCAATCACCAACATGCACCGGCATCGGCACGGTTGAGTGAACGTCCAGTTCCTCGCCAATTCACGCTTGGCGAGAAGTCCTGTGGTTGAATAGTGGCTTTTGCAGTCATGCTGTAATAAATGAAATGACGTAAAATATAATTCCATTTCATATTTCTGTGGAAAGTGTTCGAGTTTTTTCATATGTTTAAGCTGCAAAACTCTCTCCCTGTTTTCCTCCTGCTGGAACGACTCAGAGCCTCTGCTACCAAAATTAGGAGTGGAGGAGAAATTTTGTAAACATCCATATGGATAGAAGGAATTATTGCAAACTGCTAAACTATAATGAATATGGAGAAAAGGTTTTCCGGGTTCCTTTATTTTCTTCCCTGTGAAATTTGAAAATGTGTTGCTTCAAAGCATGTTTCAAAACAAAAACCAGATGTTTTGGAGAGCAGTAAGCCACCCACAGAGCTCTCCAGCAAGTTATCTTCTATGCCAGGTCACCCTATCTGGTGTTGCTGTCTTATAGCAATGGTAAACTGGCCATTACATTCCTTCAGGTTGAATATTACCATTTTATGTGAGGTTATTCTGTATTTTATTGTCCTGGTATTTCTTCTGTTCAGTGTCATGTGCTTCCACTAGAAAAAAACAGATGTCCTGGGTAGGCACTTGCTATGTATGTCAGGCTGTGTGCATCCTGCAGCTCTGTGTTCTTGCTGTGTACACTTCTTCCCCTTTTACAGCATTGGGAGCTGTGGCAGTGACCTCCCAGTAGAGCTGTGCCAGCAGCTTGTTTTTGTGAGTTTTTCAGTAATTTTTGAAAGAAGAAAGGCACGTGTGTGGAGGGGTTGTTTATTCAAACCTAAAAGGAAGCATCTTGTTCTGTTGTTGAGTATTTTGGTGCATTGTAGATAAATGAGTATGGCTTTCAAAGCTAGGAAATTACTTTTAAAAAATCACAAAACACAATATTTCAACTTCACCCCCCACCCCCTAACCTGGTGGCACTGATACAGGTTCACAGAAGATATTGCTGTTGCTGAATCTCAGCTTCTTAGTGAAAAAAGCTGTTGGCAGAATCACCCTGTACACTTGGGGTTTTATTCATTAGGTTTTTCCCAAACTTGCCTTCCACAGAGGGGGAAAACATACCGCTGTCTGACAGTACTTGCCTGTCACATAAGAAGCCTAAATGTATTTTTTCTCTTTTCCTAAAGATTCGTCTTCCAACTATATCAGGCAACTTGAAACAAAAGTGAAACTGCTGGAGGATGACAACAAGCTTCTTTCCCAGGTAGGTTTTTTATTGCTTAATAGATATTAATGTGGCTCAGTTCTCCTGTTTCTGTATAGTTGTGTCTGACTGCCCACTTGAATGCACAAAGGCTTTCGGTGGATGTCCTACCAGGGGAAGAGCATAATAGCCTTTTCATATCAACCCCTCACTGATAGAATTGGGTCTCCTTTTGTTAAAAAAAAAAAAAGATATAAAAAAAATTTAAAAAAAGTATAACCTCTCTTAGTGTCCGTGCGTGTTTTGGAGATACATTAATGCCTCCCTGCAGAACACCTTGATCCACTGCTGCTCTTGGGGATGCTGTGAGGGTCCGGCGCTGCCTGTGCCCTTGTTGTAAGATTTTGTCTTGCTTGCCCATTTACATTGACTTTTATCTTGTTGAAAGAGGAGGCTGTAGTCAAAGGACAGCCTTGGGAATAGTTTTGTGCAGTGCTGGCTCCCAGCATTTATTTGAGATCTTGCTTAAAACCAGCAGACCTCTTTAAAACTGTCACTTTTTGCTTGCATCTGCCCTTCAAGGTCTGCTCCACGTGCCACTGGGCTTTTGATCACTCCTGGTGCTTACCTATCTGTATATAGGAATGTCAGGCAGCGGGAAGAAAACAGTCATTCTGTCTGGTATGTCCCCTGGATCCCCCGGAAAACACAGCACTTGGTGTAAACAGGAGCAGCTTTGCTGAGATCAGTGAAACACTGTCTATTTAAACCATTGGAAGAATTACCCTTTTTCTCTTGTTCTTTGCATGCTTTCACTGTTGGACTGTTCTACCTTCCTGGCATTTTAAAGGTTTTTTTCTATACTTTGCTTCTTACTTCAAGCACTGAGTTTCACTGTCATTTTTTCCCAGATTCTTTCCAATTATAAGGACTGGAAGTAAAAAAACCCTCCTAATTATTCTTTTTAAAATACCTTTTTGCCAGTTTATGTTGTGCTGTTCTTTGCACTTCTCCAAGTCTGAAAATAGACTGCTCCAGGATCACATTTCTAAAACATTCCTGTTTTAAAAAAAAATGAAAAGAAGGCTCTATGCTTACTGAAATTTCAGTAAAATAATTTTGTTAAACCTTATTTTTACTGAAATACATATTTTGACCTGACTGTGAGCTTTTTGTGAAGATTACCCCAAATTTCTGGTGTACTCATTGGCATTGCTAGCCATGAAACAAAACTCACAGGGCACCGGAGGGTTAAAACCCCCCAAAAAAATGCTCAACTCAACAGCTATCGAGTGGCTTCATGTATTAATCAATTGCTAATTTAATTTTAACTCCCTCTGTCTTTCTCCCAATCCATGAGTATGCTTGTGGCAGTCAAAACCCCGACACTATTTAATTGGAGCTATTGATAAGCAGATGGGCTGTGCATGGGCAGTTGGATTCGGGGATGGGCTTGATGTGCCCTTGGCCCAGCTTCGTCCTGCTACAGCGGAGCACATTATTCCATCAGATCTGCCTTATGAGGTCAAAAAAAAGTGGTTGGTAGTTAATGGATGGTAAATTAATACGGGCTGAATAGCTGCGTGGACTTACTGCATTGGGAAGACGAAGCCCAGTTAGTCCCTGGGTGCGTGAGCCTGAAGCAGCCCCACACATCAGCCCTCCACCTTCATGCTGTCTAGGGTAGGAAGGCCGTGCCTTTTCCTCCATGTGTACAACTGTTCTCAGGTGTCCTCACCTTTCAGGCTGTGACACTACAAACGTTTGAATCCAGGAGCGAGGGAAGTGATCTTAAAATAGCTCTGTGCTCTGGAGAGGGCCAGCCACCTCCCTGGCAGCAGCAGCCACCAACACCAGCCTGGCTCTGATGTTCTGTGCAGCCCCTGTGCACTCCGAAAAGACCAGGATCCAACTTACCTCAGATGGCACTTACAAAGTACCTCTTTTTCGTCGTAGCACTGAGACAGCTCTCCTTAAAGTGACAGGAGAAGTGTTGAAGCCGCCATGGTCTGGGTTAACTCCCTGGGAATACTGAGCTGCATCGCCTCCAAAGCTGTGATGCTACAAACCTAGATTTTATTTTTTTTCTCTTTTGATGAGAAAGATGAGGAAAATCTGTATAGGCACAAACTCAAATGCATATGTACACATTGCTCAGAGCACTTTCCCGGAAAAGTGTAATCTACTTTCTCTATTCTTTCTTGCTTCATCTGATTGGAAAGTGTTTAGCTGTTGCCATGCAGATCTTGGGATAAGACTCTAGTCGAAAAGGATCCTGGCAAACTTTCCTCCTGTTTTTTAAAGTTGCCAGGTGATCCTGGCTGTTTGAACTCTGCAACGCCAAACTGGCTTGTCAACACCGAAGTCACATTTTAACTCGGCTTGGCTTTCTCCCTGGGAGTATTGACATTGCAATAATATTTGCAGTCTGGTGTCAAGAAGTTCTATCACCAGCGTGCTGAGGAGTGATGAAACCTGACGTCCTAAGTAACAAACAGTGCCTGTGCATTAAGGGATTAACAAATCAGTGGTGGTTATGGAAGTCTTCCTGGCTTCTCTCCAAGTGCTAAACATAGAGCTGAAATAGTGCTTCATCCAGAGAAAGCCGAGAAGGTCGGTGCTGCAAATGATATTGCAGAGCTCTACGGGAGGATTTATATTACAGTGGCCCGTGACACAATGCCCCTTTGCTAGCTGGTGCATCCTGAGTGGAGATTTGTTGCTTTATCTTCTTCGGCATCTGGGGTGTGAAGCTATGCTGAGAGGTGGTGTCTTTGTACCACCTTCAGGCATGGAATTAAGTTGGTGCAGGAGTCCTTAGCCTGCCCTTTTTCTCCTGCTTCCTAACGTCTCCTTTCTCCGTAAGCACTTTGGAAGAAAATCTCAGTGGGAGAGGCGAGAGCTCTCCAGCCTGTGCCGAGGCGGCCGCTGTACACTGTACGTGTTACCTGCAGCACAGGCGTGCTGGGATTCACACTTCTCTTTTTCTGGTGACTCATTTGAACAGATTAATGGAGAGAGCTTTTCCTCCCCTTGGGAGATGGAGAAGTACCATTTCACGAGCCACACTTTGCAGTGGGAGGAAAGTAAATGGAGAAGTGGATGTTATTTATGGTAGCCATATATGGATTTTTTTTTTTTTTTGTTTTGACTTCTTTTGCTTTCTAGGGAAGGAGATGTGTGTTTCCAGTTGGGAAATGAGCTGCTTCTGACATTGCTAACCCATTAGTAATCATTGCTCTTCCCATTCTCCTTTCTCTGAGGAGAAGTGACTTCAGTTTCATACCTTTCTTTGACTAAGGTTTACACTGTAATGTTTTGCTGGTGTGGCTGTGCTAACTAGAAAGGCATGCTCTTGGATGGCATCACTGTGCTGGCAAAATCCCTGGCAGCAACTCTGAGAACACACAACTTTTGTTGCCCTGGTTTATATTGGTTGGGGAGATGCTGTAGCGAATGCCACTACCAGAAAAGTCCCCTCGATGCCTGCTCGCCGGTGCTGGTAGGCGTCTGTGGTGTAACCACAGTGGCAAATACCCCACAGAGCACATGGGCACCTCTGTGTCCTGGGGTTGATGGCATCAGCCTTTCTCACAAGTGTAACTGGTTTCTGGAAGTTTCAGTCAAGGTGTGAAGAAGATGAATGTAACCTCTGAGGAATGCTGGGTGTTGACTTTGGAGAGCTTCACAGGCATCACTTTTATAGTCTGAAATTCTCTAGGGAAGAAGTGCACTAAGTTCTGCTGTGTACATACCATTAATCTATGCAACATCATATGGGAGAAGTCTGTTTTTCCTCTGTGTCATTATGGGGAGTGCTCAGGAGAGCTGAGCTGACACTCTTTCACGGTGTCTCGTTGACTAGATTAGGGTGCATTGCATGTTACTAAGATGTAACTCCTTAGATGGGAGACCGTATTTGCTTTCCATTCCTCTGAGCTGAAAGTGTCCAAGCAGAAAATAGACCCCTTAAACTAAAAACGAATTTGTAGTTATACCCTTTCCCCTCGAGATTAGAGAAACACCTGTTTATGAGATTTGGGAGCTCCAAAGGTCAACTTCTGGTTAGTTTTATAACTAATGCATAGAGATAATAACAGTGACAAACTTCTGGCCATTGTTTCACATTATTTTGCATTTTCGGCTCATTCTGTGCAATTGCAAGGATTGGGCATGTTTAACCAAAACTGAAGTTCATAGGCTTTGTGGACTCATCACCCTGTTCTCTCTCCTCATAACTAAGTCCTGTGCACCACAGCCTAGCTGTCGGGCCTTGTTTTGGTTTATAGTCTCTGCTGAGCTGTGCCTGGCTTTTCCCTTCAGAACAGGAATGCCAGAGGCATTTTCCTACTCAAAGACGCCCAGGGCGGCACATCGCACACCTTTATTTCAAAAAGACCAGCTTTGAACAAAGCAGATGTGTTGGGCAGGTGAGACTGAATAACTGGATGTTTGACAATGAGGTCCTGGTGCATCTTTCAGGGAAGATTTCAAGTCCCCTGGTGCAGAGCAGAAATATAAAAAATTCTTCTCTGGGGATTGGACAACCCCTGGGATTTATGAGCAACATCAGAGTATTTAATTAAAGTTGCCAAATAGACTTCAGTATTACCAGCCCTTCAGAGCATTTTGGTATCCGCCTGCTGGCTAACTGGGATTTACAGTATCCTTGAAAGATCTTTACAGCATCCCTGGAAGGTCTTGAAAACTGTGCTTGGTCTTATTTTTAAGAAACTGCATGCTTAGCCTGGATTAAAAGAAGGCTGCAGCTGTACAGATAGTAAAATGATAGTAAATAATGCCTGTAAACACTGCTGTTAAAACAGAGCTGAGGTTTTTGAGCTAGGACCTTCCATGCTAAGGGCATCTAGAGGCTGCTTCAATTCTTCTTAGGCAAAAATGAACTTGGCACAAACATGCACTCAGCAGACAGTTTCTAGCATATTGCTCTGAAAATGAGGAGGAAAAACCTGGACTCCAGGATTGAATGGAGCCTGAGAATGGTTAGTACTGCAAAGAACAAAGATGTAAATGCTGTTCAGCGGAGAGCTTGATCTCTTCCTGAAGAGCAGAGGACAGAGGAGAAAAAGAAATTGCCCACAATGTGCTGGCTGGCTCCAGGAGAGTCCGAGTGCAATTTCCTCTGTTGTTTTATTATCAGTTGCTTTTGTGCCAAGTCTGCCATTAACAGTTCCTGCTTGTGGAGGTGCCTCTCGGCTCTCAGAGTTGCTATAGGGTCTTAACATTTGGGCCTCCCCTTGAATTGTGGCTCCAGAGTTTTGTTGTGAGGCCATGGCTTGCGCCAGGAGCGTTGCACATGCTCACCATGAGCGGAACAAAATTACAAACCTGTCTTATTTCCCCAAAGTCTACCTACTGTTTGTGTGTGCGGAGGATAAGTATAATTGCTTTAATTTAAGGTCTCACAAGGGAAATTGGATTTTTTTGTAATAGAGAGCAACCCAGACATGAAAGCTTTCCAGTGCATTTGGTCTCCATTTAAATTCAGAATACTGAAGGGGACATGCCCTAGGTTACTATATTACCATTTTTATGTGCTGTTTAAATGTTTTGCTGCATATTAATTTTAACTAATCAAAAAGGAGATGCATTATGTGGGGCCTCATCCAAATATTCCTTTCAAGTCAGTGGTGGAACTTTCTACAGGACTCCATGCATTTTGGAGTACAGCTCACACAGAACCAGATTTTCATGAGACCTTCTCTCATGAGACTTTTCATGAGATGACTCTCCAAACTTTGATTTAGGCCTCTAATTGCATTGCATTGCTTACATGCATAAATGCAAAAAATATTAAGAGAATCCCCCAAATGTAGCTTCCTTAGCTGTGCCAGCAGAAGCTTCAAGAAAACATAACATGCAAAACCATACTATGTCCAAGTGTGTTTCATTTCACCTCCTTTTATGAATAAAAATGAGGCTGATCTGACCAATTTGCTATCAGGTAAGTGGACTTGAGATTTAAGTAAAAAAAATACATATTTATTGAATAAAGTGGGTTTTTTTCCCCCCAAATAAGAGATGTACAGTTTCACAAGAGCAGTTCAAAGACGTCTCAGACTTGCTTTCAAATACTTTCAAGCCCTTTAAGGCAATGGAGTTCCTTCTGTTGACTTTGGACATAAGGGTCTTGGGCTGCTATCTATCAAAATAAATATTCTCTTGGTATTCACCTGCCATTCACGGGTAGGAGAACATCTAAAAAGCCAGATCAATGACAGAAATGAGCTTTTGCAACTTGTAATGAAAGCTGGATGGTGTACTGTGTGTTCTGGGGGTTGTCATCTGTGGAATCAAGGGATTTTATGAGAATGTCACCTGGCTAATATAAATAGAGTTCCCCAAAAACCTAAGAAATGTAATTCAAGAAGTTCTGAATCCAGAAGTTGAATAATAGATAGACAGAAACAATCAGTGTGTATTGATTCTTAGGAACTTGAGACAATCATATAATTTCTTGCAACTTAACTAAAAATTTTCAAAGGGCTGGAGCTGAATTTCTGTGTAAGAGAGTGTGAGAGGGACACACACGCAAAGCTCTGCCATGCCCCATTTGTTTCTGTTGTGGGTAAGCAAGAACATTGGGTTTAATGAGGCTCAGTTTAACCTCCAGCTGTGAAATAGGGGATTAGTCATATCCTATGCTTAACCAGCTTTGTAATAATTTCATTAGACTCCACTTTTTTCTTTATATGAGGACAGGGTCAGGGAAAAAGCTCATAATTGCAGTTAGATCAGGCTATGTATGAAGAAGCAGCATTTTGTGTCTTTGGAACTTGTAGAGAGGTTCAAGTACACAGATTCTCAGTGACCAGTCCGTCTGAGAAGGACTGGATAATGTTTTGAGGGGAAACTAAGCAATAGCTGCAGAGGCTTAAAAACAAATTTTTGCAATAAGTTCAATGCCAAGTTCAAGACCAGCTCAAGAAAGATTCAGTGTCTGATATCTGAAAACAACTTGGGGGATGTATGGGAAGGATGTTAATCATTCATTGCTTTTGGGAAAAAAAAAAAAAAAAAAAAAAAAGAGGCTTTACCCAAAACTGTAAGTTTGTAACAAAATTTTTGGTTTTGTTTTGCTTTTCATGAAGCCAAAAATGCAAATCTAAATCTTTATAGGAGACTTTTAAAGAATTTTCAAACTATCTCATAAAAATTAAGACTGGCTGTAACTGATTCTTCCTGACTGTTCAAGTCCTGGTTCAGCAGAGAGCTTTGAACATCTGAGTGGTCCTCCAGAAGAGAGGGGCTTGAGTGTCCATCTTGCCCTGAGTTCCATTCAAAAGAAGAGAGAGAAGGCCGGCAGAGCCTTTGCCCAGCTTGGTCTCAGCATTAGTTAAAGCCTGCAAGGGATCTTGTCTGATTTATGACAAGGGGATTCAGGTCTTTGCCTTCCTCATTCCCAGCTCCCTCATTTTATGGGATATGGAGAGTGCCTTGAAGGCAGCCCCAGCAGCATTGCTGTGGCTGAGCTTTTGGGAGGAGGTGCAGTGGTTCCCTTTGGCCTCGTTGCCTGAGTGCAGTTGACAGAAGAAAATGAAAGGTGACTCCAGGGGATGGTCCAGTGAGTTTATTAGTGTGCTTAGTACTACATCCACATCTACATCTACTTGCCTGGTGGAACTGGGGCAGCATTCCTTAGCTTCTCCATTGACATTCCTAATGAAGAGACTGATTTTGGTGCTAATGAGCAACCGATAGATTAGTCTGAGACTCCTAAACTCATTGCATACAAGCAACAGACCAGACATGGGCTACACCAAATGTCAATGGTTATAGCTCCATTTGGCTTTTTGACAATGTTATTAACTATTGAGCTGCATTTCTATTTGGATTATAGACTGTGATCCTTGAATCTCAGCTGTGCCAGTCCATATTCTCTTTTGAGCAAAGCCTGCCAGTTGTGTGATTATAATTATATACTGCAATTTGGTTTGCGCTGATTATCTGAGTCTCCCATGAGTTATGGGGTTGATCTTTCTCTGCTGATCTAAAACAAGAGGAAAAAAATACAGACACTCTTGAATATTAACAGTGTACTGAAGTTCCCCACCTCAGTTGCTACAGAGAATGGAGAGGTTTGAAACTTGCACTGCTTTTATTGCCTGTACCCCACTGAGATATTAATAAAAATATTTTTCCAAGAGTGGTTTTACATGGCAAAATCTGCCAAGCCTCTTACTGACTGTCTCCTGGTATTTATTAAGCCTTTCCCAAAGCATTAGCTCCCCTGACAATAGAGAATTCCAGTTGTCACCATTGCAACCAGATGAAATCTGCTGCTTTGCCCCTCCAGCTTGTATGAATGCAGCTCATGATATGAGGGGAAAGCCAGAGCACAGGCAGAAGTGGGGATGCTTGTTCCTGCGTTGTGTTTGCGAATGGCTGAGATCCAGCCATGGCACAACATCCCAAATGCGTCCTTACAGCTCCCTGTGCTGCTGCTGTACAAGGGCTGTGCACCTCATTCTCAGCGTCGTACCATTTCCAGTTCCCCATGAACAACTGAAAATGGCTTTACTGATGAAACTGGCTGAGGTTGGCTGTGACCTGCTGGCTGAATACTGGAGAGGGAATTGGGAGCATAGGCATCTTGGCAGATCATCGTCCTCTAAAGCCTTTGTCACCAGTCTAAGGAATGATCCCTGGATGCACTGCATATACAACAGGGATATTATCCAGTGTAAAGGAATTTAATCTCTCCTGTTACAGAAAGCTCATATTATTACATGACATGGAAGATGTTAAATAGTTTTAATCTCATCCCTTAATTTTTTTTCTTATTTGCAGTGTTCTTTCAAAATCAAATACATTGATTTTTTTATTGCACTCTCATGTGTGTAATTTTCAGCTTGCCTGATAAATGCTGTTGAAGCTAATGGGACTCTTCACATATACTTAAAGTCAGATATGCGCTTTGCTGAGCTTATTTTTGCTTGAATATGTCTTGTAGTGATAACTGCAATTACTGAACCTTAATTCAATTATTTGCTAGCTTCACACAGTGAAATTGCCCATCCCTCAACTTCCTGGTTCATCAGACCCTAAAACATGGATTAATGAGATAAGGAGGAAATCTTTGTGCAAGGTTGTGTGGTAGGGGATGTTTGCTGGGGCACAAGGCCGCCTGAAAGGGCTGCTCACGTGAGGTGCTGAGGTCACGAGACGCTGGGACCATTGCCCTGTGCCCGTGTGAGAGCTGCACAAGGCAGGTGCTTTGCAGCACCTCCTTCACATTATTTGAGATGTGTTTCTGCTTTGCTTTCCCTCAGCAAAATATCACTGCTCTGCTGGACTTACTAAGGATACCTTGGGCCAGGGTGTTCTTACAGAGTGGTGTGTTCTGATAGTGCCATTGAACTCTGTATAGTAAAATATCTGTAGTTGTGACTAAGAGTAAGGTGATTAAGATTAATCAACTGTTTGTAGGGTCACCATGCTCTAAATCGGGATAGTAAGATGTTAATGTTTCTGCAGATAATAATGGTTTCTGCAAGACTTCATTCATTAATGTGTGAAAAGGGGTTGAAGTTCAAATAATAATATTATCCTGTGAAGTGCTGCATGAAAGACCAGCTTATTTTGGTCATCTGTGGTAAAGATGGAGTTTTTTTCCAAGATAATAACTTTTTTCTGTGAAGTTTCCAAATGTATAATGTTCTTCTGTTCCCTTCTAGCTGGCTGACGGCAACAGCTTACCATGAAATTTCAGTAAGGTAGAGAGAGCTAATGCATCCACAAACAGCTTCTTGGATCTGGGGGCTGCCTTTTAATATTGCTGCTGGTTGTTTGGGGCTCTGATTGCTTCTTCTTTCACATGCTAATGTTGGCGATTTCCATTTTTTAATCATCTGAATGTATTAAATATGCCCCTGATTATTTTTTATTTCCCTCCTCTACTTGTGCAAAAGACACTGGTTAGTAACATCTGAGTTTTGACCAACTTCAAATCAAAGCCATTTACCTACCTGAACAGAAGTTGGTACTTCTAGTTAAATTGCTGCAGGAAATACGAGGGAAAAATTTTGAGCTAAACCTTCCATTTAATTACCCAGTTGCAAACAATGGCTTGTTGAGTGTCAAAATTGAGGCAGTTTCAATTACTGGAACAATTATGGTTTAGAAAATTGTTGCCGGTGGGTTTAAGAATTTATGTTATAGTGACAGGCAAGTAATTCAGGTAATGGGCAGTACAGGAGTCTATAAAGGTGAAGGCAGCCTGACCCAGTGCACTGAAATAAAACCTTCCTCCTTTTTCTCTTCACAAATATATATAATCAAGCCAAGGTCTCAGCAGAGTTTTACATCTAACATCCAAGATTTATAGGGTAAAACTAGAATATGAAGTAAGAATGACTTTTTTTTTTTTTCATACAGACTTTTTTCATATAGGGAGTTATCCAAATCATAAGCCCAAATCCTTATGTGCTTACATGGTCAGGATGGGATGCCCTTGCCCTGTTGCTAAGGACCAGGCTCACACTGATCTTTAAATGACAGCTAGAGGAAATCCTGTGCTTTGTAGAAGGGTGGAGTAGCTGCTAAAAAAAATGGAAAGTGCTTGTCTCTCTGAGGGCTGGGCCAAAGAAAATCTTCTGAACTGGTGTCAATAAGGGTATCTTCTATTGCCAATATTGAGTTTGTCACAGTATTCCTTTCCATCTAGTTGCATTTCATGTTAAGATATGTAATTTATTCTAATGCTATGTTGAATAGTAGATTTAATATTAATAAATTTAAGTGGTGTGGTGTGTAATCTGCTGTCTCTTGAGCATAGTGCCAGTGGGTCTGTGTTGTAGGAAATGAAGCTGATTGATTATTATAAAGCCTCTCAAATGACAGTCCTGTGGGAGGTCTGCTGTTGGTGACTCATGTATACTTGATTCTCCTCTTCGTTCTAGACACATTTTTCCATCCCTTTATAAAGGGAGCCCCCAGAGGTAAACAAAAAGGGGCTTTGTAGGACTTGAATTGGTGCTTCATGTTTTGGGTTTTTTGTTGTTGGTTTTTTGTTTTTTTTTTTTTTTTAAACGGCATGTGGACCAGGAGAGGCAGCTTTCACAATGCAGGAGGTTACAAATGAGTTATGAAGAAGTGACAAGAACAGCATCTCAGGTGCTCAGACGTAGTTCTCAGGTGCCACCAGGGCTGTCCCTCCGGGCTCCTGCCATGCACCAGAAGGATGTGGGTCTCTAGCAGCTCTTCGTCACATCTGCCAAGCCTCCATGGGTGTCTTGAATACACTCAGGCGCAGGATGCCTGTGTGTAGATGCCCAAATTGCTCCAAGGAGACACCACAGACTGTTGGGGGAAGGGAAGCTGTGGCTCTTTGTAAAAGCTATAATATTTCCGCAGGGCACAGGGTCAAACTGATCATTTATGATTAATTTTTTTTTAACCTCTGTTCAGCCTTCATCTGTTACAACTTACGCAAAAGGAGAAAATAGTGTTTTCAATTAAAGGCTACTTATGTAACAACCCTGTTTTGAATTCTAATTTGTGAATTACTGGAAGCTGACAGTGTTGCTTTTTAATTTTCCTTGGTCACTTCAGCACATAATTCTAATTGAAATTGTTCTGCTTTTTTTGCTAATCTCTTTCATAAATGCTGAAAAATATCTGTCAAGTAAATTTCTGTCTTTCTGTATTTAATTTCTGTTAAGAATGGTCCATTTTTTTACACCAGAGCGCCTTGGAATTAAATCTTTGCCTTCTTTTTTCTCCCTTCCAGCAGAAGTAACACTGAAGGGTAACAGAAAAGATGATTTGTCTAACTTGTCTATAAGTTTTCAACACTTTATCGTCACAGTTGGTTCAACATGGCCACTGCACTGATCTGACTTTACTGGACAGAAACGGAAAGGAAAATAAATGTTTCTTCTTAGTACTTTGACCTTAAAATACCACAAACACCATCCATCTTCTTGTGTTATTTGTGTTATTTTCAAATTGAATCACTCAGCATATCAGGTCAAAAAGTCAGAGGCCACCATTTCTTCTCTCTGCTAGCAGGATAGAAAGTTTTGATAGGAACAAGTGTTTGCTGATTTTTAATAAAATGTAATTTTAGGCTTTGGTAAGCACCAAGACTTTAATTTCTATCTAAAGTATTTAAAGCAATACATTATTTTTTATGGAAAATACTTACTACTTTCCACCCATGTTAATAATCAAATTGCTTCTGTTTTCTAGACAGATAAAAAGTAGGGTTTGCAGTCTAGTTTTGCTGAAAACCAGATTTGTTGGTCCTGTTCTTCACTCACTGATATGAGCAGGCAAAACTCCCTTCCCTGCCAGGAGGGGCATGTTTAGGTCCATTTCTTTCATAACAGGGCTGGCAAAGATCTTGGGCTTTGGTCCAAGAGCAGTCTCTTCTGGGGTCACTTCAAGTTCTGCAAAACTGAAAAATTTAGCAATAAATGTCATGTCATTATTTCCAGGTAATGAAGAGTTATTGTGTCTGAGGGACCTCTCTGGAGCTGTCAGCATTGGCAGTGTGTATCACAGGTTTGCACTGGAAGCGAAGGTGTTGGGTCTGCAGGCTCATCCCTGTGCTCATCAGCCGGTAAAGGGAGGCAACACCATGTAGAGTGATGTTGAGTTAGGCCTAGGGGAGGTCTTGCACTTTCATGCCACTGTGAAAGTCAGGAGATGCTTTCTTTTTCTCAATTCCCTTTTCCTTTTTTTTTTTTAATGTTTGGATGAAACTAATGTTTGAAAAAAATTCACAGTAACAGAGCAGGAGCTACTCCAGTCAATGGCCAGTTGTTGGCATTTGCTGGGGACAAGTGTATTTCAGGTTGTGCAAGTTGTAAACTTGGTCAGGTTAAGTAAACACTGTGAGTCTCCTCAGCTCTCTCTTGGTCTCCTTTTCTGTGTCCCGCCCTCTCTCGCTGCTCCTCAGTTTAAGAAAACATTCTCAATAAAAGTTCAATCGAAACAGCTCTCTCCCATGGAGTTTTAGTTCAGATGAAGATGATTTTGCTGATAAATTCCTTGAAACTCCAGAAATCTGAAGTCATTTTACCTCAAGGGTAATTTATTATAGACATGTTGCCCATTAATTGAGATAATCTCCAACAATGATGATGAACAGAGATGATCAGGGATTGTACTTCTAAAATGCCATTCTGCCTAGAAAAGCAATTTGGGATCCACTTACATCTCAGTAATGAAAATTGGGTAAGGTAATAAGAGATTTCATTCTGTGAGTGAATTGACAATGCAAATACCAGGATTTTTAATTTAGGTTTAAGTGGAGTAATGGCTACTCATTCTGATGCATCATTAGTCATATTGCTTTTTAATGAGGGATTCACTTTCTTTTCCTGGTTAGCTCTAACACTGATAGCAAAGCCCAATGAATGCGTGAATGTTTAGGGAGGTCTGATGAATATGTGTCACTGCACCATTTTAATTTAAAAAAGGAAGAAAAAGCAGTTTTCCTTCTGTGATGAAGAAATACACATTTCCTTTTAGTGCAAGGAAAATAAATAGTGCAGAACTGTGATTGATAGGCTGTTGTAAAAAATACTTAGAGTAAGATACATTTTGAAACAAATTCTGGAAAATACAGAAGGAAAATTGCATTGAGTGGAGTGCTTGTGAAAGAGACTGGCTTTACAGCTGACGGCGGTAGGAAAAAGTAGTTCTTTGGCCATCTCCAACATGAATGTGTTATAAATAATGGCAGATGAAGATTCTTCTTGCCCTACCAAACCCACCTGTGCCCCAGACACCTCATTCCTTTTCTGGATAGAGCTCTGTTCAGCATTTCTATTTCTTAGATGTCTTTTATTTTCTTTTTCTTCCCCCCCCCCCCCCTTCTTTTCTTTAATTAAGAGCTCGTTTTGATGTTCATTGAACTCAGTGGGAATCTTTCCATCAAATTGGATGCATTAGGTCAGATTAATAATCAGCAGTCATTGAAACAACCTAACAATAGTTTTGTCACACACAAGTGCAATGTCTTAAATGGGATTTGCTTAAAAAAAGCAATAGAACTAATCCATTATAAACACTTGTTAGAGCAGAGTTTTCACTGTATCTGTATATTTACCAACACAATTTCAACCAATTTAAGCCAAATTGAAATTAATGCAGACTCTTGCTCCAGGCAGGAGCATAGGGCAGTTAAATTAAATCAATTTAAACTAGCGTATTTTTAGCCACAGCAGTATGATATTGTGTGTTGACTAGACTTGGGTCTGGTTGCCTTGTTTCCTTTGGTGGGCAAAGCATTTTGACATTCTATGAGGACAAACTGTAGTGTGATGAAACACATCCTACATCTAATGTAGACCAACCCATTCAGATCTGGGGGCAAGAGAACGGGTTTCTGGGAGGCAAACAAATGTCCACCAAATCTCTCTTTCTCACGCCTGTTTCTACACTCCTGGTGCCCTATAAGCATGTGGCACCTTGCAAGTCTCAGTGTGGTTTGCAAAAGTCTGAGCAATTCAGGGCCTCTGAACACCGGCAAGGCCGTGCACATCCTTCTGAAGCAGAGCCTTCGAGGAGATCTGTGACCTCTGGGGTGTCCAGCACAAAGCTACCACCTCACATTTTCTCTCTGCTGTTTTATTCTACTTTTCCCTTGCCTGTGCAAGTACCCGTTCATCACATATGTCAGGGACGGGTACGTGATCTCCTGAGCTGACAAACTAAAGGAGTGGGTAGCAGTGTGTCAGGACCTCACCTCAGGACCTCCAGGAGGTTGCTATCCCCCTGTGCACATACAATAGTGAAGAAGAGGCTGCACACAGCAGGGCAGTGGAAGCGTAACCAGCCAGGGTAAAAATCCTTTCAGGATAACCATGAAGAGATCCGTACACATCACATGCCTGGGACAATGCCAGTAAACTAGGAATCTTCTCATCGTCTTCCTTTGTGACCTGCTACCCTTCCTTTGAAAGCATATACCTCCCAGGCATGGTGGAGGAAACTCAGTTTTGCAGCAGTCACTTTTTAGCTTCAGAAGGAGTTATCTCCTTCAGATCTTTCTGTCTCTGACTCTCTATTGTGAAATGCAAAAGAAATATAGGCCGTGACTTTTCTGATGCCACCTTGTAAATTCAAGGGAATCCCAGACATGCAATATGCTCAAGTCATTCTATATCACTTGACTTTATGTGAGGTACAAGAATTCCCAGTAGATTGGGTGATACAAAACTAGCATCCATTTCTCATGATGGCTTTCTTGAAAACTGCCCTGCTCTTCACAGCTTGTAAAAGGAAGGCTGATAGGGTGAGTGCACCAGAATGACTGTGAAAGCACTGGGTCACACTACATGTTGTAACCTAAGAAAACAACATTTTGAAATAAAACCAAAGCTGAACATGTCCTAAAACAGGCCATGTAGCTACAAGAAAATGTTTCTGATACTGATAGAAAATTACATATCCACCCTGAATGCACCAATTCTTCTCTGCTAAATGGGATCAAGAAATGGAAATGATCTTTCCATATTTCCAGAGATCTGTGCACGGCCACAGTCCCCAAAGTCTCAGTTATGGTCAGGCCTTTGGGTTACTGAGGGGTTTTTATATACAGTTGAGCTGATTTATGAGTTTTCCTGTCAAATTTTATTGCACCAGTGGCTTTTCTTTGGTTCTTTTGAAGTAGAAAATATCATTTCTGCTGCAAATGCAAGTCAAAAGTCTTAATGGAGCATAAAAATCTAAAAGGTCATGATGTTATAGCTTTAAAATAGACTATCGAATATTATATCGAATTAATCGATATATAATTCAAATTATATCGAATAAAATAGACTAATAAAATATCGACAGTGCACTGCTCAATACTCTTAAAAATATAAAAAGTTAATGAGGATGTTTATTGGTAATAAAGAGATATAATCTTCTCCCAGACCTTTGATTTTGGCTACTTGTGCATTGGCTTTTTATGGTGTACTTTTATAGACGAGAAACTCTTCTCATTTAGGACCATCCCATTTCAGAATCACACAGAGGGAGAACTAATAACATGAGGCAGAAACTTTGTCCCAGATAGATTATTCGGTACTCTCGACACCCAGTGCTGCTTCTCCCTCTGAGCAGACTATTGATTGCATTTATCTGGTTTCTAGGGTCACGTGGACTACCTTTATTTCTTTGACTTTGTTTAAAACCTGTGGGTGCCCGCAAATTTATAACCAAATAAGAAACTGCTCCTGTCACACACATTTTGCAAGCTTAGATGAATCACAGTAGCACTGTTCACAAACCCTCATTGCTTTCCACATGCAGGTGACTAGAATAGCCTACGCTGTTTTAAGAAGAAAAATCTAGAAGATTTCTCTTGGTGGATTTCTTTTGCTGATTTTGATTTAATCTGAAGTCTTAAAAATATTTTTTCATTTGCATCTTAACAAATATTTTTAATGAACATGAAGGAACTTAGGTAAAATAAAAATGCCTTCTTGCTTTATCACTTAATGGAGTAGACCTTGAACAATTCACCTCCAGCTGCTTGCAGATGTTTTCTCCAGGTGTGGACATAGAAAAAGCATTTTACTACAATGTTCACTGTCACTGCTGTTGCAGGGAGAAGTAATAGGAACAGACCACAGGACAGAAGTGGTCATGGGAAAAGCGAATACAGCAGGAGGGCACAGCTTTCCTTATTCTCATTAATATGGACTGTCCTGTTTTCTGTTGTTGTCTTTGCAGCAGTCCAGCACAGGGGACCTGAGGACTCTGAGAAAAGGGTTGTCTCCATACCACTCTGAGTCACAGCTCTCGTCACTGCCACAGTACCAAGACGCCCTGCAAAATGTAAGAGATGTTTTCTTACCTATACAGGCAGAGTTGCAGGTTTCCCTGAAAGTGGGTGTGGCTGGAGGGGGGCATGTGAAGATTATGGGGGAGCTCTCCCAGCTGAGGATTCACCCTGAAACCGGTGGGCCAAACGTGCAGCTGAAACCTGCAGCTGTTGGGAGGATGGGGAGCCCCTGGAAACATTGATCTTTACCTGAGTTTGGATCATCAACTTCCCAGCACAGGTTTTTCAGTTAATTGACGGTCACTGTTGTGCATCTTTTAAAGCAAGGGTGAGTCTTGTTATACCTGCAGCTCCTTCTTTGTAAATGCCCTGTATGCCTGCTGTCAAAAAGCTGGTCTTGGATGAGGCGAAAGATGGTTTGCCAAGTGTCTGGCAGTGCATGGTCAGGGTTGCTTTAGCAATTAAGTTCTTAGGACTTTCATTGCAGGTTTTTCTGTATCACAAATGAAGTTTATGTTTCCTAAGATTTGCCTGCGTTGCTTCTTCTCAAACAACAGAATTATCTTGATTGAAGCCTCTCGCGAAAGACGGATACTGTGCTGCCGTGCCAAGGCTCCTCCTGCACTGGTGTGCCAGGCATGGCTGAGGAGGCTGAGCCCTGCCAGATGATTGTCTTCCAGATGTTTGCCTGACTGCCTGAGACACTACGTTTGCTTGGTGACATCATTTTCTAGATTGAAGGAGAAGCGTAGATGCAGTCAGGGAGTCCTGCTGTGAGTGGGCTGTGAGTGTCATGATCGTGAGCAAAAAGCCTGATGGCGGCACAGCCGGGGGACCTCCCTCCCGCCCCGCGTCTTCTGCTCCATGTCCAGGGCACTGGTCAGCAGAGCTGCGGGTACCGTAAGACCAGTTGTACGTTGGCTGCCTGCTTCGGTAAAAGTGATTCTGTAGATTTAGTGTGCCTCTTAGAGCTGTGAAAAAGGGGGTAAAAATAATTTAAGAAAGTTTGCATAAATAAAACTCCAGTGTGAAAGCAGAGCTCCTTTCTATACCTGCTGAACTGCAGGATGGATGGAGACCCTCCAGCCAAAAAAAGGGGCAAAACCATGCAAATGAAGTGGAAGACTGTGGCTGAATATCCACGTTTTAGGGAGTTTGCTTTGTTTCCCTCGTGCTCTGGCTTTTGATCCCCAGCTTGGTTCCAGGTGGGGGACATTTAGTTGCCCTGTGCTGGTTGCCCCGAGGAGCGCCACTACACACAGTTTTACGTTTATCTTGTGGGTCAGACCAGGATATGGCCAGCAGTTTTCTGCAGAGGGGCTGTGCCTGGGCTGGGAGCTGACAGGAGACTTCTCTGCCTGAGCATCGGCCCCCACAGCTCACCTGGGCTGCATGAGGGCTGATGGCAGACGGTGCTGCCTGCTGGAGCCCTTCCTGGCCACTTGTCCCTCCTTCCTCAAGGAAGAGGTGGCACCTGGCGTCTATGGAGAGGCCTGGGTACTGCGTGACACTCACCTTCTTCTGTCACCCTGGCTGTGTTCCACCTTCTTTGTGGGAAGATGATAGAGAAAAACTGAAAACAGCTCTGGATCCATACCCGCATCATCTGGGATACTTACGGAGCCATTTATATACTTATTCCTACCAAAATCCCTTTGGTTTGTGGCTTGGCATGATATATTGCTTTTGTGATAAAGAATAACGATCACAAATTCATGCAGATATCTTTGAATGTCTCAGGCACCTCCCAGAAGGTGGACAGTTAGACGTACCTGACTTTCTCAGCAGCCTTTTTTTTTGACAGAAGGCATGAGTTTGTGAGAAATTTTTCCTCTTTGTGCCTGCACAGGCTTCACGCCGGTGAGTGATGGACAATGGGTGTCGGCTCCAAAGCTGTCACATCCATTCAGGATTTCATCATCATCACTGCCTGTGCAACTCTTTGGGGAAGTTCCTCAGTGCATCCCTCACTGTCACACAGTATGCACGTAGGCATCACTCCAGCTCTCCATGGCCCTGACGTACCTCAGTTAATGAAACAGTTTGTTGTTTCTAATGGATCCTGGATCATGGATACTGGTGCACACTCAAGATGCAGAATTCAAAGACATTCATAATTGCAATCTGTGCACTGTTTAGTCAGTGGTGCATCATGCAGAAGGTGCGTTATAGATTTGCTCTGTGGTCTGCAGCAGTTACCAAATATCCAGGAAAAGCAGTCCCAGGGGGTTAGTTCTGACCTACAAGCCCTCAGCCATTGCAAGGGAATGTGTGACATATATGTTAGCTTGAACTGATAGCAGGCTGGTCAAACTCCCCAGCCCTGAGAACTGCACACAAGAGTCATCTCATGGTATACCAGAGGCTCCCTGTGTCCTTTGGGAGTTGAGAGTGATTCCCTTGGACTCGGACTCTTGAGTGAGGCATGAAAGGAGGTGGCAACAAGCAGCTCCCTGTGGGACCTGCCATTCCCGAGGGATGAGAGGGGCAGGCTCCAGGGAAAGCTGGTTGGGCTGACTCGATCTTTTCCATCGTTGGTAGCCTCCAGACCTGCTCAGCTTTGAGTCAGATGACGTCCCAGGCATGGGAGCTGACTTTGAGGTACCTGTAAGCAGTGCACTACTGAGGACCCACTGGCCAGCCTGGTGTCTAGGTGTCAGTGATGGAAATGATCCCAAAGCATCCTTGGAGGGTTTGTGCTTGCATTTGCTATGTCTTCAGTACTTTGGTTCTCTGTGGTAGCTAGAACAGATTTTTTTCACCCATGTTGCATTCATGTCTTACCTGCACTGCATGTGTTCCCTTTGTGGCTCCTCCATGTGGATGCGGCAGCACTTGGGATGAGTTATTGCACTCAGATTAGCAGCCCTCTGATTTACCGCAGGAAGCTGTTGGAGGAGTAACGCTGGGGAGTCTCAGATGTGCAGCTGGAGTGCACAGAGAAGGTGACACTAAGTCTGTCCCAGAAACTCTTCCAGCTCAGAGCTTTTCTGGAGTTTAACAGTACCAGGTGGGAGTTACTGACTTTCAGTTTTGTTTGTTGGCATTGTCCAAGCAATCTGGATTGCCCAGTCATATGGTCTCACCTCTGGTTAGTGAGGTGGAAATTATATTTCAGTAACACTGAAAGTTTTAGGAGAGTAACAGCAGTTTTGGGTAATTGCTGTTGCAGGGGGAGGAGGAGCCCTGTCGGTGCAATCGGGACTGGGAGCTGTGCCTGCCACCATGGAGGGACTCTTCTCCTGCAAACATATGTACCTTCTTTTCACCTCTCCATGCCTCAATATTGCCCTTGAAGGAATTGGGTGGGAAATCACTATTCCATAGCATAGTTTTCAGGCAGTTCTTTATCACTAAGCCAAATAGCACCACGTGCTTCAGGATCCTCCAGGGGTGGACACTAAAAGGTGGTGTTTAATTTTTGGAACAGTATAGCATTGCTGGAGAGTTCACTTGTTTCTCTCATGGGCTTTCTCCAGCTTTAATCGAATTATGGGTGAAGACTGAGAGGTGGAGTTGTCCACACTTGATGTCAGCTCTCAGGTCTCTCGCTCTCCGTAAAGTCACTCTGCACAGTGCTTAACCTCTGGTCACATCTAATGATTGCTGAGTTATGGTTCTGACATGGGGAGAATGTATGGTGGAAAAGGAAATTCCCCATCCACAGCAGTAAGGCTCTTATTTTGTTAGTGATACTCATGTTTCAGCAGTTCATTTTCTAAGAGGTGCAATCTCAGCTGCTGACTTCGGGAGCATTTGAGGCCTCCATAGCACAGCCAAGGATGAATGTGGTGGCTGAGGCACAGCCTAGAGTTTGCATGTCTGTCTCTTCTCTGCTCCCTTTGGCTTCTTCTTGGGTGCTCTGTCTGCCCATGTGGACACACGGTCCCTACAGACCTTCACATTCCTGCCTGCTGCCCTGCGGCTGTGCCCCAGGCACGTCTCGGTGCCCAGGCATGGGAGGCTGCTCATGTTCCTATGGTTGGAGATACCTTCACTTTGAGAAGCTCATAAGCCAACTGCCTGGAGGAGCTATTTATCCACATCAGGATAAAACACCATTAAGTGTGAGCCAACCTGTTACTAGCAGTTGGAGGTAACCTTGCTGGCTTAGACTTAAAATTTACTAGCAGCGTTCATGTGATTTATAATAGGAATACTGCCTTTGGTGGAAGTAACTGTAGAGATTTGTAATGGAAATATTAAGCTTAGTGTGGATGGAGTGTGAATGGAAAAACGTGTGTGAAAACACCAGCAGGAATGCTAGGGCAAGGGACGCAGGGATGGCCTGTGCTGATGACCAAAGACACAATTGACAGCAAACAAATGGGTTGTTGTGGTTTAACCCCAGTCAGCAACTAAGCACCACACAGCTGCTCACTCACTCCCCCACCCCAGTGGGACGGGGGAGAGAATCGGAAGGGCAAAAGTAAGAAAACTTGTCGGTTGAGATAAGAACAGTTTAATAATAATAGTAATAGTAATGATGGTGATGATGATGATGATGTAATGAAAAGGAAAACAGAGAGAGAGAGAGAGAGAGAGAGACAAAACCCAGGGAAAAAAAAAGAAGTGATGCAACCACTCACCACCTGCTGACCAACGCTGCCAGTCCCCGAGCTGCGATCGCTGCCTGCCCTACACCCCCCCCCCCCCCCCCCCCCCCCCCCAGTTAATATAATGAGCATGACATCATATGGTATGGAATATCCCTTTTGTCAGTTTGGATCAGCTGTCTTGGATGTGCCCCCTCCCAGCTTCTTGTGCACCCAGCAGAGCATGGGAAGCTGGAAAAGTCCTTGACTAGTGTAAGCACTACCTAGCAACAACTAAAACATTAGTGTGTTATCAACATTATTCTCATACTAAATCCAAAACACATGGATATACCATTTAACACATACCAGCTACTAGAAAGAAAATTAACTCTATCCCAGCCAAATCCAGGACAATATCCACCCCTTATTCTATGCCATTTACATCATGGCCAGGTCCTACCCTTTCCAGTACATTCCAATTAATCACCACCAACAGCAAACAAATGGGTAAATGCCATGGGATGTGTGGTTTGTGTCAGGACCAGGAGGTCTGTTCTGTGATAAGGCCACGGCACAGATGGCTCATCAGTAGAAGACCTGTTCCCTGATAACAGGAGCAAGGTTACGCTGTGATGTGCCATTGTGCTTCCTGTGGTTCCAAGAGGAAGGCTTAGATAAGGTGCCCAAAATGAAGGAAAGGAGACAACAGGCACAGCTTTCCTAGGGTTTATGGGGGGGTAAGTAAGCAAGATGCTGAGATAAAGATCAGCCTGTAATAACCATTGACTCCTAAAGCATGTGAAAAATGTGTCCAAAACCCAGTTCTTTGCTGTCAGTGAGGAGAGATGCCAGAGCCGTCATTAGGACTTGCTAGTGGGTGTCCCTTGTCCTCTGTGTCACACACAGTGACCCTGACCAGGCCACATGGACATCCACCTTTTGGTGAATGTGTGAGTGTGAGTTTCTAGGTGTGCGGGTGTGAGTGACACGTTAGAGAAATCAGTTTTAGGTTAAAATAAATATCACCTTCCCCTTCCTCAAGTTTTTGTACTGAGTTTGTACTGTGGTAGTTTTCTGTGTGACTCCTTGCTGAGGAGCAGGAGCTCCCAATGGTGCCCCAGCTGGGTGCAGGAGGATGTGTCTGTGGGTGCTGTAGGTGGTGGCTGGAGGAAGGGACCTGTGCTCATCCGGTGTCTGGAGCTGGCAGTCCCCAGGGAAAGCGCCTGCAGATAGGCTCTGTGAGGGCTGAGCAAAGCTCCCTCTTTTGAGAAGATGGTGATGGTAGTGCCATTGCCCAGGCTTTCTATACGTCCCTAGGGACCGGAGTAAGTATGTCCGGGAAAAAGTGAGATTTCTATTAGGATATTTAAAGCTGCATCTCTCAGGAGTCTGGTTTAGACTACAGTCCAGGCTGGGAAGAGACAATTCCATTTTCCTCCCTAAATCTACTCCAAAACCAGTGACGTCTATAGGAAAACACAAAGAAGCAGGACAAGTGTGGTTATGTAGCACAGAGCACTCGACTGAGAGGACTGCCGAGTCCCTGGCTAGCACTCGACTGAGAGGACTGCCGAGTCCCTGGCTTCCCGGCACTACCTCTTGTTGCATTTTTCTGCAGTGCCTGTTTCATGCAGGATGCAAAGCCTGGGAGATGGCTCTGGCTACCCAGCTGCAGCACCGGCTTCTTCAGCTTCTTCCCTTGATTCCCAC
This sequence comes from Morus bassanus, assembly GCA_031468815.1. NCBI lineage: Eukaryota > Metazoa > Chordata > Aves > Suliformes > Sulidae > Morus > Morus bassanus. The sequence goes on from CM062572.1 coordinate 14,944,345, forward strand.
CATGCTGTCACAACCAGCTGCGTTTCATAGCTCTGCCTTGTAGAGATACTTGTGAGAAGCTTATTTTGTTGTGCCAGATGGCATGCATGCTATTATAAAAACAAACCCAAATGTTTGTGGTCTGTAGGTGTAAAGAGAAGCCAATAGATGGGGTGGGAAAGGATGATAAGAGACTCCTTGGCTGATGCGCTGGCTGTCTCCTGAGCCTGCGAGAGCGGTGGCAAGGGGAGGTGATATGAGGGCATGTAATAGCTAAACCTCAGCCCCAGTGAAAGTCCTGTCTCCCTTCTGGCTGGAAAGATGGTGGTCTCCATCCCATTCGACACAAGGGGTAAGGCAGAAGAAAAGTGAGAAGGCGACTCAGTATCTCTCCGTCAGCTCCCTGCAGAGGAAGGACCAAGCTGGCCCCTGCACCAGCCTGGTGTAGGCGGGGAGATGTGGCTGTGTCCCAAGCCTGGTCTTTGGTCTCACTGGGGGACCCAGAGCAAGTCTGCTAGTCCCTTCCTCAGCCTGCATGGTAGTAAATCTGTTCCTCTCAGGGAGGAGAACTGAATTGGCTTCTTAAAGCCAACCTGACTTTTAAAATCAAATTTGAAATGGCCAAAGACTACTGTTCCCATCGTGGTGCCCAGGAGGCACACCCAGAAGAGCCAGGGGAGCCCTCTGGGCATTGATGCCCCTACAGAGTCACCTGGAGCATTGGGGACCTTAGCATGGCCCCAAGGTGTCCCTGCACAGCACAGCGACCCTGCCACTGCCAGCATGGAGCCCCCAGCCCCTCGCTGTGCTGCATGGAGCCCCTAGGTGCGGGGATCCCTGGGCTGCCCAGTGCCTCTGGCATCCCCAGAACTGCTCTTTGCAGCTTAAGCGTTGCGTTGCAGCCTCTCAAAATGCCTTCAGTCCCTTCTGTCACTTTACGAAGCCCATCCTGTGCAGCACCCCCATGGTTCCCTGCCTTCTCCCATCCACACGCCCCATCCCTGCGGCTGTCAGTTGAGCTAAGCACTGCCGGCGTGTGTCGGAGGATGACCTCAGGCCTGTTTCTTGCCTTCCCCTGGCAGCGGTGACAGCCATGGTTCCTTTTTAGGCAGGGGGAAACAATGATCAAGGAGCCCGGCAGAAGGCAGCTCCTTTCCACCGGCAGCACCGATACCACCAGGATGCTATTGAGCAGACAAAGAGAAATTGAAAGCAGCCGTTTTGCTGCTGTGGCAACAGCGGCTGCAGAAGGGAAAGTAAAATGAAAGGTTTGTCGGGATTTGCAGCCCAGGGAGCACTATTGTGAAGCTTCAGAGTGTATTACCAGCAGCTGAGAACAAGCCAATCCATTTTTGAAGGCAGCTGCCCTTCATCAGCAGTTATTGCAGCAGCTCTAAGCGGCGGGTGGCTTTTTTCCCCACAGCAGCCAACTGGCACAAAGTTTGGCAATGGCAAAGTTTGGGGATTTGATGAGCAGAAGAGGCACTGACAGGCCGTATCCATAGTCCACTCTTACAGGTAACTGCAGGAGGCGAGAAAAATTCATCTGCTTTGAGGACCTGCTCTAGGTTCTCATGCTCGCTTACTGCATGCGTTTGTGTGGGGTTGGCAATGGGTCGGGAGGAGACAGGGGCACGGCATACCCTCGCTCTGCCCCAGGCCTGGCAGGAGGCTGCTCCACTGGCGATGGCTGGGGCAGCCAGGCTGAAATGAAGACCTGGAGGGACAATACAGATGTGCACAGGTATCCTCCCGCGTCTGCATGCATCCTCCACCCACCCAGAAGCTTTCACTTGGGCCATCCCCAAATCAGATTTGCTTCAAAATCAGGCAAGTCTTAAAAATACCCACTCTTTTCCTCCTGAAATCGAATGTGCCTGACGTTCCTTTATTAAAAGAACTAGCACCTCTCAAAATACTTGTGCTGATAGTGCCCCTGTGAGTCAGCTGGAGTTAATGCACTCTGTCTGCAGGTGCAGCATGGGCTCGTTCCGTCCGTGGCAGGCAGACTTCTTGTTTGCTTGTATCAGGTAGTTACGGGCGGAAACTGCTCTGAATATGTCATGTTGATAATAATTTCACAGTCTGAGGGAGCAGCTGAAGCTGTCGGTGGGACTTTTTAACAGCGTGCACCCGTTCCGGCTCCGCAGCGCTGCTACCAACCCGAACAGCGACTGCTCTCCTCTCCCCTTCCGCTGCCGGAGGAAGCTGGCTCACCGGCTTTCCATGCGCTGAGGAGTTTCCCAGAGCTGGAGCTGCGATCCGCCACTAGCGCGGTGCTGAGAAAAGACAGCCTTCCTGTTTGTAGATGAGATCCAGTTGCAAACAATGTCCTGACTTTGTTTATTCTGTCTGGGGCAGTCCCTGAAATCCTCCTTTTCCTTTGGTGCCCCAGCACAGCCCATACAGCCAGCGCTGTGTCATGCCTGCTGGGGAGAAGAGCTATTCTTTTGTCGGGTGTCCTTGATGTTTATGCTCAGAAAGCAATGAAGCAGTTCAATTGCTTCTTTATTAATCAAAAGGGCCGTGTAAGCCCTTTTTGTTACTTAAGTAGATATCCGTGAAGGTAGCGGAGGCGTGAAGATGCAGGAGGTGGTGGCTGAGCCGTACAGACAGGCTCTGCCTGGCTCCTCTGTGAACCCAGCGGTTAATTCATGGATTTAAATGTTTACATGACCAGCTGCTGTCTATGATTAAAGGCAGCAAATTAAGTAATGCCAAAGGAGATTAGCATCTGCAATAAAGTCCCTTGATTTGATAGGGAAGATGCTAATATGGAGTACTGATGGCTCCTGCACTCACTCCCGCTGGTGACCGGGATGCATGTTGTGCTGGGGAGCCGGTGTCTGTCTGCGGGATCTCCCACATGTTCCTTCTCGTGTGCCTGGTGGCAGGGTGTCAAGCGCTCGCAGCTGCGAGGCAGCCCGCTGTGACTTTGGGAACGTAGGGCTGTGCAGCCATTTAAGTGCACAAGGCGGGAGCGGGTGGTTTGTTTTGAGCTGGATGCTGGCAGGCTTTCTGCACAGTAGGCACAGAATAACAATAACCAAGTGTCATCATCGCTTTGGATCATCTGCCAGGCAGACTGGATGCATAAGGGACCTGGGTGCTCCCTGGCTCTGGCAAGGGTGTCCCCTGCTCAGGCACGAGAGGTCTGGCATCGCCCGCAGCAGGGTGGCGAAAAAGCTGCGCTTTGCACGGTGTGGTTTGCAGAGGAGCCGGCACCGGTTGCTTCTTCATGCCTTCGGGAAATCTCCTTCTTGCAGCCAGCGAGGAGCCGTGGGGCTGCTGCCAGGGTGCCTTCAGGCAGCCTTGTCCCTGCGGGGCTGCGAGAGGAGCTGGACCCCCTCAGGAGCACCATGCGCAGTGGCAGTGGCAGAACTGCCACAGGCGTGAGAAGATGCAGCAGGGAGGGAAGGGGCTTTGAAGGAAGGAAGGGTGAAATGTCAGCCTGGAGTCATGTCACGCTTCAGCACCATGCAGCACCGTGGCTTTGTTTCAGCTATTAACCCCCCCGCAGCTGCAAGGCAGCCGAGGATGGGAAACATAGTCGGGGCTGCAAAATGATGAGGGGGTCTGATCTGCCTTTGTGGGGCCCAGGGAATTTCTCAGGCTGGTGGGAACAGGAGGTATTTTTTCTGTGTGAACTCCTGGGGATGCCGCTCATCTCTGTGTTAAGGGAGATTTCTCTTTCTGAAGTGACCAACTGTCTGCATGCGCCTGGTTCTTGCCCCTCGGTGCTGCCTATGCAACGTTTCTGATGGGGACACCGTGGTTTGGGGCTTCGGTGTGTTCCCTGCGAAGGTCTAGGGATCCTTCTCCCATGGTGGAGTGGCCCTGTGTACTCAGTCCTTGGTTTTGCCACTGGTTTTCCCCATCTGCTCCCCACTGCTGTCTCTGGCTGGGGCTGCTCCAAGCGCTTTCTAAACTTCATAGCCACAAACGCCGTTCACAAAACCAAAATGCGCTGGCCCCCCCGTTCTGCCAGCATGCCGAGGCTGGGGTTTGCAGTCAGACAGAGCTACTGCTCAGCTCTGCCACCCGCTTTCCACGTGGCTGTGGGCATGTTACTGCCTCCTGCTTGTCCCTTAACAGTTCCTAATTTACAGAGTGGTGTTGGCACCTTTATTTATGTAAAACACCTGGATGGTGATGGGTGCTAAGGGAGGGCCCAAGTATAATTGAAACCTGGGTAAGCAGGATGCAAACAAAACCACTGCAAGATAAATAGATGTGCCTGGGAATTTTATTGTGAGTTGTCTGGCAGTGCCTGCCTATAATGTAATTTTCCTTGTTCTGTCTCAGCAATAAAAACTTCACAGTGCCTGATATGACTCCATTTAGCTTTAATGTTGTCTGAGGTATACCATTAGAAAAGTGTGGTTTATTTAATCAGGATTGAATCCTAAATGCTTGTTTTTTGAAATGGTAGACAAAAATTAATAGAAGGCAAGGAGAGGATGTGAGTTTCAGAAGCATTAACGCTTGCTTGCATGCTCCACGTTGGTCTGAAGCATCCTCAGTGCCTGGGCTGTGACTGTTAGGTGAAGTAAAATCAACATGACGTTCTCCTCTGGGTTTTGAAACTTAGTCTTTTGCAGACTTTCTGCAGATCAGAAATAGCTCTCTCGGAGCTGAGGTAGGAAAGGATGTCGTTAAAAGGCAGAATATAATTGAGCAGAAAGAGATTGAAAACTGATGGCAGAACCAAGGTCTCATGTCCTCTCAGATCCCTGGAGGAATCAAGGAGAAATTGTTTATTGCAATTTCTTTGTTCCTTTTTGAGATTTCCAACCCAAAACCTCTAAAAGAGCAGACGCCTGTCCCCAGTTAGGAGCTTTTCTTCTTGGGTTCCAAAGCATTCCCGCTGTTATTAAGAAATGTTCATATTTTAAGCCTTATTTTGCCTCTCTGAAGGTGTGTCATTATCAGGAGTTCATAGTATGCCCCTGTTACAGAGAGTTCTATTAATTTTGTTCCTCCAAACATGTAGGAATGGAGTACTGACAGCGGTGCTTGTCAGCATCTGTGCTGGACCACATCCCATGCAACCAGATAGAGCCAACAAGGACTCATTCAGCAACTTGGTCTTAGACACTGGCAATGCCATCGTGACTTGATACAGAGCAACAGATGTTCTCCAGCAGCTGCGAGTTGAGGCCTCTGTTCTTCATTTTTTGGTGTCAGATTAAAGAGGATCTTCAGCAGTATTTGTGATCTTTGGATTTTCTTTTTCACATCAGCGCTGTTGCTTTGCTGATTGTCTTTGGGTTCTGGGCCGGGGCAGTGAATGGGCTTAGTCTGATTTGGTTTGTTTTCTGCTTTGGATTTGAGGCTGTCACCAGGTCAAGTATCATTCTTAGCAATAGAGAACTGGGGGATTTATCCCCTGTGTGTAGCATATTGCTTCAAGGATGCTCTGGCATGAGAGACTGCAGAGTTCCTCTCTCTTTTCTTAGTCCATTAATCATAGAGCTGGACTGTCAATCTCCTTACAGACTTGGAGATTGAAGCACAAGCCCTGCAGGCTCCAGTGAGAGGTTTCTGGGAGTGTCTCAAACAGAATTGGGCTTCTCCGATGTATTTGTGGTCTGGGCATGCATGATGTGGGGCTGTCGGGATGGGGAGGGGGCTGATGCTACGCGGGAACAGTAAGCTCTGAGAAGTGCGTTGCTCCCATCACAGACACCAGTAAATATCCAACGCTGACCTGTTTGAAATGGAGGAGCAGGCGAGGGCTGAAAGGGAAATGTGGTCAGTGGTGCTTCAATAGCTCTTGCCGTGGTTTCCCCAGTGGGAGAGGGGCTGGGTACGTGGGTAGTTGGCACTTGCCTCCCGTGAGGGATGCAGAAGAGCCTCACCAGGAGCCTCTCGGGACACTGCAGTCCCAGAGCCATCCTGGCAGCAGATAAGGCTGTGCTTTCCAGGGCTGAACTCATCAGAGATCCACGCTACAGCGGTCTTGAATGCTCTGAATGGCCACAGTGGTTTGCAGAGCAGCAAAAGCACCAACTTACCCAGGAAGCATTGGATGGGTCACACACCACTCCACAGCCTTTGATTCCCTGGGACTTCTGCTTCTTAAAGACATATCTTGGAGAAGGGTCTCTGGGTCTCAGAGGTGTAGTAGTCAACAAACCCTGTGCACAGGGAAGATAAGGTGCTTCCTCCAAGCACTCGGGAACTCCAATGCATCAGATACGTAAAAACAAAGCTAGTTGGGACCAAAGAGAATAAGAAACTTTGCATTTTGAAATAATTCAGATTCTCATTCTACTGAAGTTCAGCCTCAGCAGAAGTGAACTAGAAAAATGATCAAGATGGTATTTCTCAACAGCTTTATTATAAATATAATGGCATTGGTTTTGGTGACTTCTGAGCTGTCTTTTAAGAGCATTCATTTATATAATTATGTGACACCTCAGCCACATGTCTGAGGATGAAGAGTGAACCATGTCCAAGCTACCAAATGCTTTCATAGCAAGCGGAAAAGCCAAATGTCCATAGAGTAATGTCCATAATGCATAGAGTGCATGTTTGACAAAACCAAACAGGGAGAGGAAATTGAGAGTGATGCATGCCCCAAAACACACCGTATTGCTTTTTGCCTTTATGGACAATTTCTGCTCCTTAGATTAACCTTGCTATTATTGTCTGTCAGGGTGCTGAGTCAGCCGTGTTCCCATGGCTGTGAAAATGTGAGCTCTAGGGAACGGGAAGGGCATGGGTTTCTGCAGTGATGGAGGTCCTCAGAGTAGCTGAGTTAAAGTGCTGGGGTGCAGCTGTGGTAATTCTTACCCACAGTTTCCAAATGCATCTATTTTAGGCATGAGGAATCTCCTCCATCTGTGTAATTTCAGCTACTACCTTAACGCTGACTTCCTGAGATTTCCCCCTCCCTCCTGCCCTCCTGCCCTTCTTCCAGTCTCCTGTCTCTGGTTCCCCCTCCCCTGCATTTCATCTCAACTGGTTTCCTGCTGAGTAAAATGCACATCCTCCTCTTTCTTCCCATTCCCTCCCTTCTCTCCCACTGTTGGCAGTTTTCCAGTCCAGTAACCTTGACCTTATCTCCAATTCCTTCCGTTTCCTCCCCTTTGGCTAACACTATCGGTAAACTCTGCCCATTTTCCTTTCCTCCATCCTCCGAAGGCTGGCCATGCATCCTGCTGGATATGTTGTAATTTCTTTCCTTGCTGACTAGAGTCCCCTCTTTTCTGGTCTCTTTTATGTATGCCTCCATGCCGGAAGCTGATAGGGTTTGGCTGAAGTTTTTTCTTTGTGAACCATGCTGAAATCAGTGGGAATGAAGCATCTACCCCCCGTTATAAAACTCTGACTCTTTGTGTGCCTGGAGAGAGCCTTTTCTAAGGGTGCAACTGCACAAAAAGCACTAAGTGTAATGATAAATATTAAGCCACCCTTAGCAGTGTGGGCATTTTCACTTGTTGCATCCTACAGTTGCAAAGAGCAGAGATGTTGGTGAGATCCTTGCTTGCTCCCCCACTTTCTTCATGTGCATGTTTGGCCTTTTGTAGTAAAAGTCTCACATGGTGGGGAGGTCTTTGTGGCTTGGGGCGTGGTGGGCCTGCGGCGTGGTCTTTTGGTGCACTCGCCATTGCTGATGATTGCACTCAGCAATTTGGACATCTGTTTCAGTTGGCTGGGGGTTTTTGCTTCCAAACTAAGGATCAAGGGTCATGACTATTTTAAAAATTAAGTCACCTGTTACTGAGAGACCAATAGCAAGTTTTGGGTCTACCTCCCTTGTTGCATCCCTCATTCTTTAACATTATTTTTCTCTTCTTGAGTCAAATTCTCTACCTATGTTCAGGTGGAGCTCAGTTGATTGCCCTTGCCGAATTTCAGCCATTCATCCGAGAAGGAAGGTGACCCTTTGAGCGTTTTTTCTGTGATACAATATATCTGGGGCATTACCGTGCTTGCAAGATTACTATTATCATGTCAGTATGGTGATCAATTAAGTATGATCAAGGTCTTTAGAAAACATTTCTCTCTAATCATTCTGGTTACATTTGTATTCTGTAATAATTCTGAGAGTGATTACGATCATGGAAATGCTTTGTAGCTCATTAGTGACTTCAGTTCTGTGAGAAGCTGCCGCTGCCTGCCATACAGGAGACCTCGTGATCTACTCCCGTTTGGTCAGAAAACTGTATTTAAAATGTTGTCAGCAGCAGGATCCAGCAGAATTCCTTTTACTTTGTCAGATTACTCTCAACTCGGAAGAAATATTGGATGTTAGACCTTTGCTTGGTATTTCCTGTGTTACTTCTAAAGTGGGCTGTGGAGAAAGATCCATATCAAGTACAGTTTGTGGCCACAAACTCCTGAATATTCTGCTTTCGGTTGTCATGATCTTGGTCATTTATGGAAAGAAAGCAGGTTTCATGCTGAAGCCAGAGGAGTTATACATGTATTGGTGTGTCTGACCTCTGTGGGAGACTGATTCTGGAAAGACTCTGTTGCATTTACCAGCCCTGTGAGAAATTTGTAACCCATTTTGCAGTCTTAAGTCGCAGCTGTAGACTGGCTGGACCCAGTCCCTGGTGCTCCCTCCCCAGCCTCTGCCTTTTCTGTGTGAAGTTACGGACAGGGTGCCTGAGGACTGGTCCCCAGTTGGCCACAGCTCCAGCAAGCTGTAACCCTCTGCCAGCAGGTCCAGAACCATACCCAGCCTGTGAGAGTCTCTTGGTCTCTGTGCTTCGGCAGTCTGTTAAATCTCTTTGGAGAATTATTTTGGAGTTATTAAGTCTAATTTTCCTTTTTCCTGAAGTGCCTACCTCTCAGAAGGAAGTTCTTGTAACACCAGCAACTCAGTTCATGCAGGTCGCTATTATGGGTAAACGGATGTTGGTCATGACATGGGTTAAGCACAGACCAGTGGCCTAGGCATGAAAGGCTTTCATGCTATTTTTGTCTGTAGCCTAATGGATTGTCCCATCTTTTTCTTTAATGTGTGCACATGAATACTTTTATTAGTAAAAAGGCCCCCACAACTTAAAACATTTGGAAGAGCGAGAGGTGGTGAAGTGCCCCTCTGTTAGTCCTCCTTTCTGTCACAACTAGCTTGCTGGCCTTGGCTTAGAAGGCAAGGCGATGAGATGAAGCATAAAACATGCTGTGTTTTTAAACGTGGAAAAGATGAGAATGGAGTGCCTCGTGTGTTGTATGTCAAAGCATTCCTGTGATGGTGCTACATGCCACTCTGCCATCCTAATTTGCTTTCAGAGGCCCCCAGTATGATCATTCTTTGTGTTTCCTAAAGGATGTGAGGACTAAATATGAGTTTGGTCAATGGTTTCATTGTTGATTTCTCCCACTGCTACAAAGCAATGCACAAATATTAGGGACAGGCAGGGTGAATAAAGATATTGTCTCTCATAATCCAAGTTGGATGCCTTTAAAAAAGGAAAGCCCTATGAAAAGTGCTTACAAGGCTGTTTAGACAGTAGAAATCTTTTGTCAAGTGTAATTTCGGCATCTTTCCCAATGGGATCCTTCATGCAGGAGAACTGGCCAGCATTTTGGAAACAAACCCAGCCAACATTAGGTTTGGACATCTGCTTGTTTTAAGGTTGCCTTCACAATTTTCTCTGTAGCTGAAGATTGGTACTTGATGTCTATGTGAAAATGTTGCCAGAAAAGCAACGAAGTTATGCCAACTGTTTCTTTCACGAATGCAGCTTCTTAGAAAGGACTGCTTTATGCTGGAAAATCGTCTTGTTTGCATTGCTCCCTTGCCTAGAAGGATGAGAACTGTTTGATCTTGTCCTTGTACAAAGTTACCCTAAGTGAGCAAAAAATGTTTCTTGAATCAATTTAGCTTTAAACCAGGGTGATGTCCTGCCTGAGTAGATCTAGACTGAGTGATGGTAGGCTTAAATGGTATTAAATCAAGTGACTTGTGAGGAAGGGGTAGTGGTGTCTTTTTTCTTTGCAGGTGGCTGAAGGGGATTGAATTTGAGAGAAGCTAGTGCTCAAATTTTCTGAATATATTCTTCCTCCTTGCTTCAATCACCCAAAGGGAATTAAAGTGTATCTTCTCTTATTTCAACAGGGACCAGCTCGCATTACATCTGATCTTGCATCTTCTCCTGCAGCAGGATATGTCCCTGTTGGTCAGAAACCAGAGGCTGTTGTGCATGCTATGAAGGTAAGGGTGCCGCACACGGCTGTGCAGCGCGGTGTGGTACAGTGTGGTGTGGTGCAACAAACACTGAAGTGGCAGAACTAGACGTTTGCTCTTCTCGTGGAAGCACAACAACTAGAAATACAAAGTTAGTACTCAGGCAGATTATCCGTAACCAGCACCTGTATCATGATGAATAATCATTACTTCAAATAGTTGTAGAGTTAAGCAAGATCATGCATGGCTATTTTTTTGGGTGGGAAACCTCCAACAAAAGCTGCTGCTGGTGAAGGTGTTGGTTACCCTTTCTGTTCATTAGTCCTGCATAAACTGGGTCTCTGGGATGACAGCGGTGACCGAAACACTGGTTTTAAAAGGAACACAAAACCTGCAGTTCCTACATGTGTTTTGTTATTGAAAATCTTGCAGCAGTCTTCAAAGGAGAAAGACTTCATTTTATGTAAATACACAGCAAACCATGGCATCATACCCATCTGGATAAGTGCATCATCAGCGGGGATTAAAGTCAGGACTGTCGGCAATAAAAACCATGGGACACTGCTAGCTGAGTTAAAGGAGAAAACTTGCACCGTGATTTCACAGCAGTTCTCAAGTCCTAGTGACCATCCATTAGCAGGAAAAGTGTAATACCTTGGTGTTACATGTTTAACTAGTTAAGCAACTTACTTCTGAGTATCTAAGGGACACAGAAGCTCAAATCCTTTCCAAGGTGCCATAGGGATGGCTGGAAAGTCTCTGACTAAATTAGGCTCTAGTTGGAATATACTGATTTATAGATTTGGATTTGTTGAAGCTGAAAAATTTTGTACAGAGTTAGAAAGCTTTCATCAAATCAAAGGAGGATTCCTGGATGGCTACTCTGGAGCTCATATCCACATGGTTATAGGTGGGAAAAAGGTCCAGCAGCGGCATCAGCACTAGCTTGGACTGGCCTAGACCTGGAGGCTCGTGCTTACGAAGCTCTTTGCTTTGTACCTTTCCACATCTGACAGCTGAATAAATGGCACAGATGTTGCTCGTAGCTTTGATCTACAAGTTCCCTAAATTTTCTAGGTTTTAGTCTTTTCAGCTTACTTTTTTGTGCCTGTCCAGGGTCTTTTGGCTCTAGGACAGATGTGGCAGGTAGTGGTGGTAAAACCAGCAAGTGTCAGGAGAAGCAGTAGTGCAGACGGCAAGGATGTTTGTTCCACTGGGCAGCTGCAAGATCCTGGGAGGATATTGAGTGTCGCTATTTCTCAAGTAGTTCATCTTCTATGCATTTATGGTGTGTGAGGAATTACAAAAGAAAAGAGAAGTTTGGATTGATTTGGATCAAGTTTGAATTTAAATTGTAAAAGATCCTTCAAGCTGAAGATACTGATTTTTCGGCTTACTTGAGGCTTTATAAACTCAGATTGTATAACTCTCATTGGATCTTAAGAGAAGGCTGTCCAGCACTGTCAAGGATTAAAAAATACCTTTAGTACAGTTTTTACTAGTTCCCAAAGGAGCCCTGACCACACAAGTGGCAATTCACTTGCCTACATGTATTTGCCTTGTGTTTTCCAGACAAGTTTCTCTTTTGCTTGTTGTGAATTGTTCTGTGCTATCAGAAAGTTGTTGTGCTCCATCCTGTACTGTGCTGCATTTTGCTTGTGGGTGACATTTCTCCTGTATATATATGCATATGTATCTGCTAAGCTGACGCCTTGCAGAACGTTGCAGACTCATGTGATACCTTTGTTTTTCTGACACTTTGTACTAATTTTCACCAGTTTTCGCTTGCATTTAATCATCCAAGCCCTCATGCAGTCCAGACTACCGCTGTTGGCTTTTTCTTCCCAAACTGTGGGGTTCATACCTTTCTGCTCCTGCTCTTCATTGCATTTGGTGAGGTGGTGGTGAGGGGCAATATTAAGTAGAGTTGATAATGTTTTTAAATTACAAGATCAAATAGTTATAAATTGATTACGAACACATTCTGGGGGGGAATTAGGTTCCTATTTGCTTCAGGGGTTATGGAACTGAATTTCTTAGTAAGGGCAGGAAACATAAATGGTTTTAAGATGCGGTTTGATAAACTTATGGAAAGGATTGGAAAATTGATGAGGAAGGTTCTTGGAAACTGGAAATTAAGTTTGGGAGGTCTGGCGCAATGATGCATATAAAGGAGTTGAAAGGAAGTTGGATGATGGGTTGTTTGCACATATCATTATTATTATTATTATGATTATTAATCCTCTACTTCAAAGCTTTGTTGATCACTAGGAAGGGCTGGAAGAAATTCTCCTCTGCAATTTCATAATTTGGCCATTGCGGTACGTTTGTCTGTCTTCAAAACCCTGCAAAGTGCCATGGCTGGGGTCAGGAAGCAGGTGGCATGGCAGTCACATCTCATGGGGCATAGATGATCTCACATGATATGTCCTGCTCACGCACTTATTGTTAAAAATATTCTCACATTTGAAGCGAAGGGGAAATTCTCCTGTAGGTCAGTGTGGCAGGGAGGGATGAGAAGTTTATTTTTCCATCCTGTCACCCATTTGAAGGATCAGCTAGAAATTGAGAAGGCTGAGGAAACTGGTCATGGTCTCAGTCTCTCCTCCTCCCTTTTTGTGGCCCAGTGAAATTGTGGCTGTTGGTCTCCAGCCGTAGATCTTAAACTGGATAGAAGATAATGTTTTTGGCCACAGCATGCTGTAGCATATGGAGTAGGTCTTATTTGCACCCTGCAGGACTGGGCAGCTTTTCCAGTGCCAGCCCCTGCGTGTGGGAAAGCGGATGCAGCTACCAGCTTAGATCCTCACTGCCTGTGGTACAGTCCATGACCTTCCCTTGCGGAGGAGAAGAGAGTAGCTTACAAACAAGACTTTGTGCTTTGGCTACACCACATCAGATATTAGAAAAAGCCCTTCTTGGTTGTGTAAAGAAGTCCTTGTGGCTGTAGCAGGCCAGCTCCTTACCACAAGGAAAGGCAGGGACAGTTGGAAGTTGGCTTCGCTTGTCTTGCAGGCTGCTTGAATGCAAGTCTGTCCAGAAGCAGTGTGGCCGCAAGGGTACGGCTCTGTGCCCAAGCAAAGGTCACTGAGGGGCTGTGTACTCTGCACAGATCTGCAGGGCTTCTGGATTGCCTCTGTCTGCACCCATCTATGTAATGTCCCCTAGGCTTTTTCCTTGGCTTTTTCTGGCAGCTGAACACTAGCTATGTGGCTGAAACGTTTCCTGCCATTTAGTGTTAAGTTCTTCCGTGAGCACATTTAGGGATTTTCTTTATTTTTGCTTCTGAAATAGTTTTTGTTTATTTGCGCCTACTAAATAAGGAGCAAGATGACAGATTTGCACTCCTAACAGCTGTTTTTGCTAACGAGAATAAAAGGTACATATGCTACAGCTCAGTATCTCGCTGAACATCAAAGCATTTTTTGTAGGAATTGAGCAAACCTGCTAAAGACGTGGGGAGGTGAGGAGGAGACAAATGTACAAGAACAACATTTAGCCTATAACCCAACTCCCCCTGCAGCAGCAGCCTGGACCTCTGCCATGTGCACAGAGTCATTGAGCAGGTGATCAGTCACTCCCACTGATGTTGGGTAAGGCAGGATTTGGCCCTGCCAAAACTAGGGAAAAGTCCTAGCAGGACATATAGATGGTTCCCTTGCCGAAGCAGGATGCCATGTTCCCCACTGCTGCAGCCACATTCCAGTTGACTTATAAATCAGTAAAATCAGTGAGGCTTGCACCTTTCAGAAAGCATCCCTCAATCTCAGAGTGCTTCCATTTCTGTAAAACGCTGACCTCAACTTTCAACTCCCCTTCCAAAGCTCTACTGCAGTCATCCTGACTCTTTGGTGGGTTTTTTTGTTTGTTTTTCAAATATGCATTGCATGGTCATGCGGGGCCACTACAGCAAGTCAGCAGGGAGGTGGATGTGGTGGACTGGGTGACTTGGAGGTGACACTGCCTTGGTCACAGACGTGAGTGCAGTCACGAAGGAGAACTAAATACATCGTAGGTGTTCCTTGCAGTTTACATATGGAGAGGGAGAAAGCCAGATGAGCCAGTGTGCTCATCGAGAGTGAGGTGCAGCTTGTCTTCAGGAGATGGCATCCCCAGGCAGAAGAGCAGCATTACCCAGTCCAGCCCCATTCCCCTGCATGGGGAATTGCCCCGTGCCCAAGCAGAGCAGGCTGCCCTTGCTGGCTGGCATTTTACCCAGGGAGATCACACAGCGCTGGTGCATCTGCAAAGGGCCAAGTGCTGTCAGTACAGCTTGATGAAGAGCAAAAAGGAGAAGACAGCGTGAGCCCCTTCCAGCCTGGGGTATACTCGTCTGTTTTCTGTAGGCTCCTGGGCTGGCACGTGACAGAAATCATGGGAGGTTATACCCCAGTTTCTTAGATCCACACTGAATCCACAGTCCTTGTACTTCAGCTGAGCCATGGACAATTTATGTGAAGGCACGTCCATAGTCCCCAGTGGTGTAATCGGGGGAACGTTAACCTGGGCCTTCTAAAGAGCTGAGGCGGTGCCTGGCAGGATCTGAGAATGGCTGGGGCTGGCTCAGCACTGCGAGGCCTTCCTGTCTTTCTTCAGGAGGTGATTTCACTCTTCAGAGTGTATTTTTTTCCAGAATGCCTTTCCAGGATAGGCTGTTGAGTTTTATCACCCTGAATCCTTTCTTCCCTTACCCAAGATGCTAACACATCTTTACAAAGTGCCTACCCAGACATGGGGTGGGCCTGGAGAGCAGGATGGTTTCCAGGGTGAGTCCCAAGTCATTCAGAAATGAAATACAACCATAACTTCCATCTGATCAGCTTTCAACTTCAGCTTCAGCTCACCATTAAAAGACATTTCCTTTGAAAGAAATGCGCTGTGCCACCCTTCCACACCTCTTGGACTAGGGAATGCGGTTTTAGTTTAAGCACAAGTCGTAGAAAAACAGTTTATTTTTGTCCTACTGAGACTCTTGTGCCTGCAAGACTGATGGCTGGTGGAAGCAGAGGCTGGAGCTGATGTGATCTTTAACTAATCTAAGCCATGGTTGTCCTTGACACTTGCTCTGTGGACACAGCCGGTGCTTAGCTGCCAGCCAAGCAGCCCTGGCGCTCTGCATGGGGATGTGATCTTGCAGGCTGCTGCCTTTGCAGCCGAGCATCGGAGGCACACTGACTCCAGACGAGCAAGTTCAATGTGCTAGTCCAGCTGGATCAATAATTAACTCCCTCCTCTTTAGCAAAAAGTACATGCTCTCTTTGTCAGCATGTACATGCTTTTTCATCCCTCTTGCCCTTCCTCTCCTCTTAGAAAGGATGTGGATAATTCTTATTTGTGCAAGGATTGGTCCCAGCTATGTTGGTTAAACTAGCTGGTGCATTTTAGAAGTAGGTTAAGGGCCCTAGGAGAATGACCTATTTTTGTTCGTAATGCAGTCCGAGTACAGCAAGATTGCTGTGCTGAGGCAGACAGGGGGGATAATCTACCCTGGTATCCCGTTTTGTGGAGCAGCCGGTGCTGTATACCTCAGCAAAGGGTGAGCCCTGGGTGAGGTATGAGCCCTGGTCAGCATAGATGCAGCAGTAAAATCTCAAGGCATTCCTGCGCTGTGATATGCCCAACTTGTGCAACGTGCCCGTCCGGAGGAGCTATCTGAATGCATGCGGATGCATTGGAGGGGATATTCTGTGAGTCAATGTGTTTCCAGTGGGAAGCGAAGGCTGCCTTTAGCCCCAGACAGCCTCATCTCTGTGATGGAGGGAGCACCTGGCTGCAGCCGGGCACTGCCTCCCTGGAGGTGCTCTGCGGGGGTGGCCGGGACGGTGCGTGCCCCAGGCCAGTGGACATGGGGAGCTGGGCCTGGCTCCCAGCTGCTACAGAGGTGCTGCGTGTGGGCAGCACGTGGTGGGACACGGCCACCACATAGACGTGCTGCATCTTACCAGCCGCGTGTGGCCTGGGGATCAGCGCTTGGGGAACATGTCTTCAAGTGCTACTTAAAAGAGGTTAAAAATCACACTTCTTCTATTTTCAAACATTGTGAACCTGAAATCTAAGAAAGTAAGTCACAGGCAGGGTGTTTCCACTATTTTTCGCAGTGTCCTGAGCTGCTTTCACAGTGCATTTACGTCTTCCCAAGGCAAATCTGCAAGTATGGCCCAACCAGGGGCCCACGAACATGAGCACTGGATGTGCCAGGTCTCAGGTGTCGGTGCTGGAGCTGTAACCACTCTGTCTCTGCAAGGAAACCTGGTTCTTCCCAGATCGGGGAGTGCCTGCTGGAGGTGCCCTCCAAGAGGCAGAGCAGAGCCTCCTTGGAGAGTCTCAAATCTTTCCCCCAGTCTCTTTCAGGCTATTCCTATGCTTTTGCAGCCACATCTCCATTTTTTGCAGTGCTTTCCTCCCATTAGTATCAGGGGAAAAGCCCCGTAGTCATGAGCAGGAGGGAAAGGAAAGGTGATGTGTCTCTCCTCCAGAGGCTCCTGTGGGCAGGGTGCTGCATGCATGTACCTGGGCCCTGCTGCCTTTGGCCAGGCATGAGAGGAAAGACAGCAAAACAGAGCTGCTTGTAGAGGACCAGGCAGGCCTGGTGCCAGCACTTTGTGGGTATGGCCTGTATTCATCAGCGTTTGTACCAGCTGAACTCACTGAGCAGCCAGTAAATGTCAACCCTGTAGCCGTGGCTGCAGTCGTGGGTGTGGGTGTGTGTGCAGGGTTGTGCCAGCCCCGGCCAAGGGCCACCTATCCCCTTACCTGTACGGGGCATGTGCTGTGGGTGGAAACGGTGCTGGTGGAGATTAAAGTAAAGCTCGGCGACTCGAGCTGATTATCTCCATCTTCAGAGGACGTCTGTGGCACAAGGAGAGGGTGACCCAGATTCATCACGGCACTCAGCACTCGGTGGGGACGGCGCCTTCAGAGGACTCCAGTCAGCATGCAGGGTCCTGGGAGGCAATACCGTTTTTTTCCCCACCCTGTTCCCATCCCCTTTGTAGCCTGGCTGCATCCAGCTTGAAGAGGGAGTGGATACGAGCTGGGAGCCAAACTGGGATCTCTGAGTCCCAGGGCTCTGTGCTAACAGCCTGTCTCTTGCTCACTGTCGTCGTGGGCCTCCGAGGGGTTCCCTTGAGAAACTAAATGCGTTAAAAACAATTTTCAGCCAAAAGGTGAGTGAAATTGGCCGTGTCTCTGTAAGATCTGAAAGTTCATGGCTGATTTGAGACCACACTTAAGCTGCACAGTGGGTAATTCTCTGCTTTTCAGCGGTACAAACCTCTGTTTGCCTCTTTCCCTGATCGCTAAAACTCTGTTAGACCTAAAAGCTGCTGGCTTGGGCTGACCACAGTTGCCCTGTGACTTGGATTAGTAGAAGGGAGTGGAGAAGTTCCGCTCCTGCACAAGAGGGGAATGGAGGGAGCACAAGTTGCTGGGGGATTGCCATGGGGGAGGTGCCTGGAAGGTGAGGCCACCAGCAGCTTTCCTGGAAAAGATGTGTTTGTGGGTGCAGGCAACCGGCTGCCAGTTATCACATGGTCCCCCAGGACTGTGGTGGCAGCCACACTGTGCAGGTGGTGGGACAGAGGCATGCCATCACCAGGGAACAGGGAGGATGGAGGCGCCCAGCTTGGGGTCATTGCAGTGCTCTGACTCTCAAGGCTTTGTGAATCCTGCCAATTTAAATACTGGTTAATGAGGTTGTTAGGGACACTTAATTATGTGAGGAGCATAATGCTTTTGTGATATTGTTTTTTGTAGGTCCTTGAGGTCCATGAAAATTTGGACAGGCAAATGCAAGACAACTACGAAGAAGACCTGAGTGAAAAGGAGAAGGCGATTGTTCGTGAAATGTGCAATGTAATAACTCCTCTCAGCAACTCTAGGGGTTTCTTCCATGGTCTTTTGTTAGAAGTACAGAGGAGCAGGGGTTTGCTGTGTACAAGCCCTGTTTGATGCAAGATCCACAGGCACAAGGGAAGAGTGGAGGCTCCGCTGACCACTGTTTTGGGTTATCAGTAGGCCGAGTGCCTCGTTCACTGCCCGGAGCAGCCTTTCCTCAGCAGATACTTCCCACTCTGCTGCCTCCAAGGGTGCAGAGTAGCTAGCCTTGCTGACCGAGAGCTGTGCAAAGGGCTGTCCCTGGCTGGGGGAGTCCTGTTAGCAGCTGACTCCACCTGTGTCCTTAGGGACTCAGGTTGGGCTGAGCAGCAGCTAACTGGTTGCTATCTTTAAAGCTGTACAACTTGAAAGGGTTTGAGACTAAACCATAAGATAACATCAGAGGGAGAATATTCATGTCTGAAGCCACTGAACAGCATCGTGGTGCGTGGGGTGCTTTTAGCACTGCCAACGCGTTGGGCAACCACACTGTTAACTGAGCTTGCCACGTCCTGTATGATGAGCATTCGTACCAAACCTCTGCTCTGCAGTGTCTGCTGCTGTGGCACTGCCTCCAGCTTCAAAGCACCTTGGTCACACTTTGGCTTTGAACAAAGAATTTGGGATTTCTGCTAGAACATGGCTCAAGCTGCATGTCGCCTGCAGTCAGGGATGTGCTGTTCAACAGTACCAGCAGTGCCCACAGCAGGGAGGAGGATGCTTATGGAGCCTTCTCTTTTAGAAGTCCACGTTGGAGGTCAGCCCAAGTGGCATTGTTCAGTGCCTCACAGCAGCAGAGAGGAGCTTAACCCTCCATTTAAATTCTGAAAAACCACCTCAACCCTAAAAAGAGGGTGTAAAGAACACAAGCACATCTTGCAGAGCTAAATCACTGCAAGCATCCTTGGCAAGGGCTGAGGCACTTTGCTTTAGTTGCTGGATCCTTATAAGCAAAGCCAAAACCAGAGTGAATGAGGGCCTGCTTTTTGGGATATTTTGTCTGCTTAATGCCACATTCCTTTGTAGCCGTGCAGGGGGAAAGGTAGAACGCCATAACTTCATCCTCCCAAGTCAACTCATTTCTGTTCATGTATCATCAGCTGTTTTTTTTCTTTAAATATTCATTTTATGTAGACTCAAGGCAAGCTATGAAGTGCTTTGCAGTTTCTTATTTTTTAAAAAATAGCCTCCCTTACCCCAGTGGCCCTAGAGTGATAAAATGTATGGGGTTTTTTAGAAAGTAATAAATATATATATATATATAATTGTAATCATTATCTTTTTCATTATCTTTTCTGTTCATGGTAACATCATTTCTGTAAGCATGGCAGGGTTGACCTACCATTGAACTTAACTTCTGAACCTTGTGTATTTGTTTTATACTACTACCCCAGGCAAAAATGGTTCTAATTTCAAGAGACTAATTAGAAAAATGCATCAATGTTTTTCCCTTGGAAACTAGTGCACATATGCCATCCAGTGGCTCTGCTGAGAATTACAGCCCAGCTCTAGGAAATGGCTTTTTTTGATTTTTCAGGCTGCAATTATGAAAATACTGCAACTCATCAAAGGCTTTGGTTTTTTTTTTTTTAATTCCTGTCTTTCTCTCCCCCACCCCTTTATTTTTTCTTACAGGTTGTCTGGCGAAAGCTGGGTGATGCTGCGAGCTCCAAACCCTCCATCAGGCAACATCTTTCAGGAAACCAGTTCAAGGGTCCCTTGTAGAAACACCGTCCCGGAGGCTGGAAGTGGTTGATTCTGTGAAGACTAAAGAGGCAGAGCTCAGCGTTTCTGGCTGCCTGTTCTTTGGGAGTTGGGGTTGAGCTTTTTTTTTTTTCAGGGTTTCCTTTTTTTTTCTCTTTTTCTTTTTCCTTTTTTCGGCTTTTTTTGTAACAATAGTGTAAATATGGCAGCTAAAGGCCTGATTTTCAGGCTGTGGTGCTCTGGAACTACTGTTCAATGGGTAACCATCCAATAATGCCAGACTTGCATCATTTGTATTGTAGTTCAAACCTGTTTTGTTGTAACAGTTTGTTTGTAGACTTAACTAACTTGAGAGAATTTCTAAGAGGAACAAGAAGAACCCTTAACCCGCGGAGAAGTCAGTTTGTACCGCTCCGGTCCACCTGCTTGTCAGTGATTCGTAGCTGGGTTAGTGGCTCCGGGCAGCACCTTCCAAGGAAGGAGAAATTTGAATGCGTTGGCTTACTGCCTGCCAAGGTCCTGAGCTGCTAACAATTTTTTTTGGAGGTCCTTATTTTGAAGAATGACATGCAACTGTTTTCAGAAGGCACTGTGTACAATATTGAGTGGTGAGCTAAAAACACTGGTACCACTCTGTACAGTGTATGGTGGTACTTGTCACACAAGTGTACAGAAAGTCTTGAGACTCCGTATCAGCTGTTAATGAACTATTTTTCATGAGCAAATGATACAAGATTTCTGCAGTCGTAATGTGAATGAACTGACGTCACTTAGCCACACACCAGTATTCCCTACAACTATGGCAACACTTTTCCTGTAAAGCTTTTACTACAAAATAATTCAGCAGAAACTGCCGTCCTAATAGTGCTTATGGCTTTCACAGGATCTTCGAGAGCAGCTCATCTTTCACATTAGGAAGATTTGGGTATTTTTTTTTAAATGTTCTTGCTGGATCCCTCACGTATACTGGTTCCTGTGTAAGGTAACCAAACAACAACCTTGCAGAGCTGAATAAAAACTCCATAAACGCGGGCTGTCGGGTGAGACTAATTCCTACCATTCAAGCTTTATTTTTTATTAATGAACCAAAACAAGTGGGTTTTTCCTTCTTCTAATGGTTGTATATAAAACAGTGGGACTTATATTTTGCTATTGTGGAGTAGCTGCTTGTATAGTTGTAAGAATTTGACCCCCTTCTTTTCCATGTTGTCACAGCAGCTGTCCCTGTATTTTATTAGATGTTCTTTCCCAATAGTCCAAGGAAGTGGGGCTTGGTTATTAAAATAATTGGTGTAAAATAATTTTAAAGACAGGCATGTGAAAAGATCAAAGCCTACTCTTCAAAAGTTACATTGATTCTAGTGATTAGTTTGAAGAGTTATTGACCTCAAACACCATCACTTTTTTTTTCTCCATAAGAATCAGTCACAGCTCCAGCCAGCTGAATTAGCTGGATGGGTTCTTCCTCTTAAATTAATTTGTTCTACCAGTTGAGTTCTTGACTTGGGGTATTGTATTAACATGGAGCACCGATACAATACCAAGGAGCCCATGCTGCAAGTTATGAAAGGTAATTGGTCCCATGGCATACAATAATCTAGCTGCCTGGGTAAAGAACTCAGAGCGTCAGAGCCGACATCTGTAACCAGTAAAAAAACAGAGAAGAAATACAAGCAAAATTCATAGTAACCAATAACGAGTAAGAGTAAGCACCACCTCATTATTCATTGCAGAAATAAAAATGTAACAGTCAAGATGAGTAGGTTATTTGAAAAAAAAAAACCCCAAGAACCACCCCCAAAACATACAGGCATACTTTCGCTCACACACTCACCAGTTTATTTCTTGCTACTGCTCAGTCAGCGAACCCTGAGCTAGCTGACTCTAAGTCTACATCCAGTGTGTCTAGAAAAATCCATTCTAGAGCCTGACTGTCTCCTTTGAAATACGGCATCTTTAGAGGATTACAGATTTCCTCCTCTTTGTTTTTTGTTTTGACCTCCAGTTTCTAGTCACCACTGATTACTTGTCTTCCTCCTGTACAATTCATACCTCGAGATTTTTGTACCAGGAAAGGTGATGTAAAGCAGAAGCATCATTCTTTCTTAACATCTAATACCAAACAGAGGGTTACTTTAATCTATCTGCTTGAAAGCCCACTTTAATTTTGGTGGCATCTAATCGCTGGATTAAGCAGAGAATTTAAGCATAGTGGGAACAAGGTTAATTTACGTCAGTGAATTTTAACTGAAGCAATGCAAATGTTGCCAGCACTTGAAGAGCGTTAATTGTGTTGATGACGTGCTTGCTATTTTAGGAGTACATCAGACTAGCAGGTCCTCTCAACAAGACACGAGCTATACTAATCAGATTACTAGTCTCACCAGCTATGTAATGCTCCTTCAAATATTCCCTGCTATCAAATCTTTCTCAAAATCTATTCAATGACTTCAAGCAAAGCTCGTTTTGTTCCACCTGCAGATCTCACCTACCAGGGAAATAGCGGTGCAATTGAGGTCCATTAGTGCTGCAAATCCTAAAGAGCCAGTTTACAGGGTAGCCAGTAGTGCAGCTGAACAGTCTTGATACTCTTAGGGTATAGCCTGTTTCTTTAAGATTGTATTTAGCAGCATAAATCTTCCATGCAAAATGTACATCTTTGATTTTGCAGAAGAACATAACAGTGCTGTACATTGGGGTGTTATTTTGGGGGGTTTTTAGGCTTGCTACTCTTCATGCTTAGCTCCATTTGAGCTATAAAGTGTCTTCCTGGGGTAAAAGGACGCTCAATGACTTTACAGGATGACTTGGGTGCTGAGTTTTCAGTTGTCTAAAAAGATGTTCCACATCCATATTTAAATTCACTTGCCTATGTGCATCCTTTGGAATAGCGGCCATTAAATTAATACATTTGGGGCAATAGTCCAAGTTAATTTCCTCAAGATTGAAGCCCTGGGCTCTGCAATCCTCTGGCAAAGAAAGCATCCACTGTTTGCAGATGGACTTTGCTCACTTAAGGAAAGTAAAATCACATCCTTGACTTTTGTTGGAGTGACTGAAGTGAATGGCATTTCCATAGAAGTTTCTGAAATGCTGCAGTGTAACCAGCTTCAGTTGGCTCTTCGCACCTTGATAAGACTGCTGAGCACAACCTTGTTTGAGAATGGCACATTTTTATCCAAATATTAGACTTTAAAAAAAATCAGTGTTAAAGTGACCTTTTATCTTTTTAGAAACTGGGGGGGGAAGAGTACTACTGATCTTTTTCAAAGTGCATGACTGTAAAGTGATAAAATTGTATATTTTTCATAATGTGGGGAAAGTCTATTTGTGCTGCTTTAGAAATCAGTTTAAAGTTTGATTTCTGTTAAACCTGTGGTCTTACAGCCCTGCTATATTTTCTGTATATGATTTACAAAGAACTGGAAAAGTTAGCACCTGCTGTTGTGTATATAGCAAAATTCTTTAGACCTTAGCACGCGTTTTTACCTATTATTGAACCACTCTGGCTTTTTTGGGGAGGGAAAGTAATAGTACAGATTTTTTTGATAATGTGTGTAAAACATTCATTTGAAATATTTTAGTAAAAATGAAGTAAGAGATTGATTGTGATAGTGTATACTTCTAGTTGATTAAAATAAAATACGTTCTTTTTAAATAAACCGATGAATAAGATTTGGGAGATCACTGCTGAGATGTCTTGCAGTAAGTACCAGAGGTCTGAATTCTGAACTAACATGAAAAACCTGGAAATCCACCAAATTCAGAACCAATTTTATTTGGGTAGATGTGAACAGAGTAGTCCCATTTATAACCAGGGTATACATCACAGTAGGTTGTTACATTCAGACTTTCACACTTAGAAAATATATATATTATGTACAGGAATTTGCAAATAGGTGTAAACATACAATACTTTAAGATACCAGTACATTCCAAAACAAAAATATCAGCAAGGCAAACACTTCAGAACGATTCCAGTCAGCTAGCTTTCAGAATCTCTCTTAAATAAAGTAGCTTTTATGCCTGACATCGTGTTGTTTTAATTATTACTAAAAATGAAGCTTCTCACTATAGATCAAATTTCACGGTATCTGGTTATTTTGATACTCAAGAATAGGCACTGATTTCTAGAAGGAAATTTTCTTCTTACTGATATAATTGAGCCAATATGGCTGGTTTTGCTAGTACAAAGTAATCCAGTGCTGGAATAACTCAAGACAATTTAAACTTAAGTCAGATGTATAAAGTTAGAATAGATACTGCAAAGCTGATTAAAATCTAGAAGCCTATATAACTCACCATAACCAATAACGCAAACAGATCAGCTAAATTTTCATTTCACCACCTCATTTCTTCATCTAAATTATACAAATCACCTTCCTCTTCATCTTTACAAAGTAGGTTTTGGCTAGCTACTCCTGCCTAGTCAACATAAAGGGGATATTGTGCAAATTACCTCATGCTATCTCATCCATGTAGCACGTCCAAGTCCTGCTACAGGTGGCATACCAGGTGGTGGAATTGGAGGTGGTACAGGTGGCTGTCCACCTGGGGGAACAGTAGGCGGGGGGTAACTAGCTGGTGGCATTCCCAGCCCTGGAGGTGGATGAGGTGGTACTGCATGAGTTGGAGGCAGTCTTGGAGGTGGGAAATTAGGGTTGTATGTAGGTGGAGGAGGATATCCAGGAGTAGGAGGTGGAATATTGGGTGGGGGGAATGAAGTAGGGGGTGGAGGTGGAACAGGTGGTGGAGGGTTGGGAGGATAGACATGAGGATGATATGGTAGATGAGTTGGTGGTCCGTAGGCCGGTGGTAAAGCTCCGTAAGTTGGTCCTTCTGTTTTCATCATTGACTGAAGACTTTGATAACCCTCCCCTGACATATAAGAATTTGTAGTAGACATCCCTGTAATATAACTGGTGGGGGGCGGGGGAGGGGGGCGATGCGGCAGAGGTGGAGGTTGATGTACTGGGGCAGGATGAGCAGGGGGAGGGATCTGGACCTTTGGCATATCTACCGAGTCCACAGTAGTAGATTGCTCTGCTTCTCCCATTGAAACTGCAGTTGTCAAAGGAGGCTTGCGCTCTGAAAAAGAAAATTTCAGTTATGTTTTTGAAGGGAAGTGGCAATAACAGCTTCTGAATACTTTATATATTTCTTCCAGTTAACATATCAAAAGAGGACTCAATTCTCTAAGTCTGCAAATGCCATATGGTATCCAGTCAGACCTTCTTGTGTCACTAGAAAATAACTATGCTGCGTAACAAAGCTCCAAGTTCAGCTCTTCCCATTCTAAAAGCTAAATACATCTTCCATTCTTATTACTATTTTCTTGTAATTTAAATCTTGTTCTACAATCAGCAGAAATTAGCAGACTGGATGGACAGAATCACAACTAGCAGATTTAAAAAGCCATGAGACCCAAGATACCAAAAATCTTTTGATCAATCTTTTTATCTTCTTTAGTCCAGCCCTCCCTTCTACCTCTTTTATACTCCAGGAGGTGGCCTGGGATTACTCTCTGCAGTTCATTTGCCTCCCATGTTGGGAAGTATTATTTGAGAATAAAGGCCAAAGTCTAAAGTCTAACACTCACTTCTAAACCGGTTTACTAAATGAAAGAAAAAGAAAACCAGAGGGCAAGTAAGAAACTGCGAGAGATTGCTTTGATGTGGAATCTGATCAGCTTTGTTCCACTGATTAGTTTCAGGGAACTCAGTACCTGATGGCAGAAGTTCATAAAAAGGTCAGAATTTTACAGAATTATACTTGGCCATTTCTGGGAAGAACATGCTTTAAGCTGTCTTCTCTTTAAGTAAGAATCTTAATTTTTTTTTTCTCTTAATGCAGACATCATAAAGTAAGGAATACCACAACAAGAAGACTGACCTAATGGAAACATCTCTGTATGGTCATACAGTCAAGTATTAAAATGCCCGACAACAAAAAGAGTTTGGGGCATCTAGACATCCATCTTGCTTGTATATATAAACATCTAAAACATTGTTCGGTAAGAAAAGTTATTTAGAAGCAGATATAGGGCAGTCATTTCCAGTGACACAGAATCACAGAATGGTGGGGGTTGGAAGGGACCTCTGGAGATCATCTCGTCCAACCCCCCACTTGAGCAGGTACACCCAGAGCAGGGGGCACAGGACTGCGTCCAGGTGGGGTTTGAACGTCTCCAGGGAAGGAGACTCCACAACCTCTCTGGGCAGCCTGTCCCACTGCTCTGTCACCCTCACAGTAAAGAAGTTTTTCCTCATATTCAGGTAGAACTTCCTGGGTTCCATCTTGTGCCCATTGACCCTTGTCCTGTCGTTGGGCACCACTGAAAAGAGTCTGGTCCCATCCTCTTGACACCCACCCTTTAGATATTTATAAATATTGACCAGATCCCCCCTCAGTCTTCTCTCCTCCAGACTAAACAAACCCAGGTCTCTCAGCCTTTCCTCATAAGGGAGATGCTCCAGTCCCCTGATCATCATGGTAGCTCTCCACTGGACTCTCTCCAGTAGTTCCGTGTCTTTCTTGAACTGGGGAGCCCAGAACTGGATGCAGTACTCCAGATGTGGCCTCACTAGGACACAGTAGAGGAGGAGCATAACCTCCCTCGACCTGCTGGCCACACTCGTTTTAATGCACCCCAGGATACCGCTGGCCTTCTTGGCCACATGGGCACATTGCTGTCCACCAGCACTCCAAGGTCCTTCTCAGCGGAGCTACCTTCCAGGAGGTCAGCCCCCAACCCGTACTGGTGCATGGGTTTGTTTCTCCCCAGGGGCAGGACCTTACACTTGCTTGGTCCCACGCAACAACTAAACTGACAATGCTAAATGGAATTTGAGATAAATCCACCTTCTAGTACTTCTGTTCACTTGGTCAATAAACATTCTTAGTTTTCACCTGATTTTTCCTCAGAGCCCCAGAAGACAAGAGTTGGCCTCTAAAGACTGTACTTAAAATGTTTTAGGGCTTATACAATTATTTACTTGTATAAACAAATTCTAAGAGGAAAAATTTAGGTAACAAGGGAAACAAATTTGTTACCTGCCTAAATAGGTTTTACCTTATCTAAGTAGTCATAATTTTAAGAGCAAAATTGTCCCCTAGGACAGCTAGATAATTAGATCATACAAGGTGGGTACATACTGGCTGTGGTACCTATGATTTCAATGACTTCTAGGTCCTAAATAACAGCAGGCAATAATTTACCCATTTGCTTATTTTCAGAATCATTCTGGATGCAAGACGTGCATTCAAGATTTTAACAACTAAAGGAATAATGAACATGATATTTAGAAGAACCCCTTCATTCTTAGTTAGATTTTCATAAACGGGAAAAATGGTCCTACTGTATTTCAGAGCATTGCTTTTCTCTCTCATAGTTCCCTGTTAGAAGCTGTCATCTTACAGTTACATTATAGATGATGCTCTATAAAATATTTATGTCATATTTCAGGGTCACTGGAAGGACAGCTAATGCATCAAGGCACTGGAAGCACATTTTTACAACAGTACAGTTTATTTTGCAGACACAAGGCATGTGTGCAGTGTTAAAGTTCCCTGGCAGATGAAAGTCCTCTTTTGGGACACAGCAAAGAAAGCATCCCCATTATTGTTTAGAAGTTACACCCCTGCAGAATTTATTTCTATACTTAGGATGTAACATGGAGGACTTCTATAGGGCAGTTGGAAGCTACTCTAGGAATATAACATAGCATCTGCCACCCTTTTGAGAACATAAGTCTCTTTTTGCCTGCAAGTAACAATTAGTTTTAGTCTTCTATGCCTTCAACAGTCACAGCTTTGTTTTGCCTTTGTCCACCTAATATAGTCTTGTTTCCATCATAACTTTTTTGCTTGTGTCTGGAAAAGCCTGTGCTACTAAGATGAAACTTGCTCTAGAGCTTATCTACCTAATACTTTTACTTGCCCAGCTGATTAATCAAGGCAACAACCCCTGCCCCCACACTGTTACCACCATCTCAATGAAAAGCAAGGCAATTAGCAGCAAGAGTAAATGTGTTTAAGACAATAAAACTTACCTGGAGGTGGATGTGCAGGAGGTATTGGCGGATGTGAAGTTTCAATTTTAGGAATTTTAGATGGTGGTGGTGGTTCTAAAAAACATTTGGAAGTTCCTTATTGGCTATTGCTCTGCAATACTTTCCAAATTCCAACTCTGGTCTCAAGCTAATGATTATCCTATCATATTACACTACGCAAAAGTACAGTGGAAATCCTATACACTAGGTTTAATAAAGGAAACTAAAATCAAGACTCTTATATAAAGTGGCATCAAGTATCACATACAAGTCTTCCAAAAGAATGCATGCCTAAAAGTTCAAGCTATGAATTTTATAACTAGAGACAAATTGTCCCAATAACAGTATGTAAGTGAAAATGAGCACATGTACATTTTCTAGTGCAAAACTGTAACTTGTAAATAGTTAAAACAAATCTCAGAAGAAGTTGAACTATGCTCTGCTAGGGGAACGTGTCTAGAAATCAAACAAAATGGCAACTGCACAGGAAAGAGGAGGGAGAATAGACAGCTCTCTGGAATCTATCTGCAGAGCCGGAGAGGGAGAAGTGCCAGACTTACTTAGGAAAGGTTACAGAATCACATCCTAGCTATCCTGAAATACGTTGTTCCAAAACAGCAAAATGAAGGAAAAAACCCAAACAAACAAAAAGAACTAGATGTAAAAAACATCACTGATTACCAACAGACTTATTATTAGTGCAGGTATTTAACGAGATGGTACCTTCAGTCACTTCAAGGTCCCACAGCTTGATGAAGAACTACTCCAAATGATGCATGGAGTTATACATTGAGAACTGAGTAGTTTAGCAAGACTTCTACTGAATAGACTGTATTATGGGACTCCTGGGGCACAGTTATACTCCATTTTTTCACATTTTGCAGTTAGGAACATTTTAAAAATATTTACAGTATATATTTAAAGACACATTATTAGAACCAAAATAGTTTCGAACTGCCAAGCCTGTAAGCAAACAAACTAAGCACATGTCAGCGAATTACTTATTCTGGTTAAAAAAGTAAAATGAAAGCAATATGAATAGTATTATTAACATTTACCTGATGTCTTTGTTTCTTCTTTTGGAGATACAGCCTGTTTAAAAAAAAGGGAAATAAGACCATTGCAAAATACAAAGCATTTTAAAATGGTAACAACCAAGCAAAATAGGAAACAACTTACAGCCTGCTGAAGAGCTTTTATACAGATCTGACTAAACCAGAACCAGTTTCCAGCTCAGAACCAGTTTCCTCCTCCCTCCCCCAAAAGGAGGCAGGACAAACCCTTTATTTGTTCCTATATTTTTATCAGGAGGCTAATAATGTCCAATCTCTTTAGACAGATGCAACACAAACACTGAACAAAGTCAAATCACATTGGGAAAGCCCAGCTTAACTGGCAGAATAAAAAGACTGAAAAAATAGCAGCTCTTTTAGATACAGCATTTCCTGCTGTTCTCACTGTTGAGTATTACATCTCGTTTAATTTATTTATCATCCACTGCACATACGTCATGGTCTGGTACACTGCTCACTGAGCTGAAAGCAAGAGCCTTGGCCTCTGTTCCCGATTCTGCTTTGACCTGTCATTCAACCTTTGCCAAAATCACTTCAGGCCTTTATGCTTTATTTACCAGGACAGGAGGGCAGTGAAAGTGTTGCTCAGTGTAAAACATTTCAGAAGCCTTCAGATGGAAAGCATTGTAGAAAAGCCAAATGTTATGCCAGAAAAAAAGATTTATGCACACTGAGCAAAACCCACAAAACCTCACATCATTCTTCCAATGGTGTTCCAAATGGTGGAACCGACGTGGTTCCAAAACCACACATCAATTCCAATCACAAGTTTTTGGTTGGGTTTTTTTGCTGTAGGTTTTTTTAAAGACTCACAGACAAGGGAGTAAGAAAAAAAAATCTTTCCAGCTTACTTAGTCCAACTGAGATGGCTAGTTGATGGTCTTTGAGAAAAGCAGAAAGCCTAACTGAAATTTTAAGTATAATAAACCTAGTTACACACGTATTTAAAATTAATCATAAAAGACAGCAAGGAACGGTACCTAGCTCCTCTATCTTTTGCATTAAAGGGTTTTTTTTTAAGGGACTATTTACCTCTAGTGGCTTTACCTTCACCAGCTGTTGCTTGATTCCCTTCACTCTACTTCCTGCAGCAAGAATGGGCTTGCATTTCACTCCAATTTGAATGAATTTTCCTTAATTCTGATGGGCGTTCTCAAGATTTCTGCTGTCCAATACAAAGGTACCCAAGGCCTTCTTGAGGCTACCTCATTCTTGTATTCCTTTGATAGACATTTCAATTCATCTTCAGCCACCTTCTGGCTGCTTTCCTACTTTTTAAGGACAATCTTTATCTTCCCATTCCAAACATGCATACTCCTCTTTGTGACTCTCACAGACTCATCTGCTGCCTTCATTTCACTTGGGCAGCCTTTTCTTAATTTTCTAGCACTAAATTCCCTGTCTGTAAAACTATGCAAACATGAGACCTCCCTGCACTTTCAAACAGAAGCAAGTCTCCACTACTTGCAACATTTCCAAATATCACTCAATCTGTGAAGTCAGTTGGTCACTTCAGGCAGCAAGCAATTCGGTTATTGTGCATTTGTTAACATGGAGCAATGTTCAGAAAATAATATCATTGAGGTATACCATTAGAACAGAACAAGCAACTGGAGCCAAATAGCTCGTGCAACAGAAAAACAAACATCAGTTTAAAGTGTATTTATGCTAAAGGAAAAAAAAAAAAAAAAAAAAAAAGAATCAAGAAGCAACAAAACCAAAGCCTGTACAAATTCAAATCATTTCTCTAATAACGGCAGCTGCTAAAAACCAGATGAGCTTTTTTTTGTCCTTCTACTGCATTGTAGTTTGTATTGCTCCAGTCATTTCATCCCAGGGTCAACATTACTGATTTATTAGCATGCGGATTGTTATTTAATACTTTCATAATAAGCTCAATCCATACCACAATGGAACTGTTCTTTTAGTGCTGTTTCTGTGTGCATTAAAATTGTTCCAACTAACAATTTTTTAGTTTAATCAAACTAAATAAACTATTTACATCTAATGATTCACCAGCATATTTTTAATGAAGTCAACTGAACATTCAAGTGCTCTTCACCACCAGAGATGCAGAGGATGTGCAGATACTTTAGACATCTGTTACAGGTCTAAGTCATGGGACAATGCCTCAGCTGCTTGAAAGTATCTTGGCTCAGTAGAAGATAATGAATTATAAGAGTTCATGTAAATGGAAAATCTGGCCTCCAGGAACAAAGTGTATTTATGTTCTGTACAAACCAAAGGAGGAGTCATGCAAAGGCCTATTTATAGGAGGTGGCAAACATTTTAAGTAAGGTTTATGGTACATCTAACTGAAGAACATTTTATAAGCACCAAGTAAATCTTTAAAACACTACATATCTTGTTCTCCCAGATTGCTTTCTGGAGAAAGAATGATTTCAGATCATCGCATTTGCTTTTCTCAAATTCATGCTCTTGTGCTGTTCTCCTACAAAACTCCTCCTGTGATTCACCCTTTGCTTTATATTTGTTCTGGATGCCTACAGTGTACCATGACTTACCTTTTTATCTGTACTATTCACTTCCTTAATTATTAGGTGGTGGAACTCAAACTCTTGATTTCAAGAAAAGGTAAGTTGCTCTGAGGCTTTGACCAGAGGTGATTGTTAAGGAACAACAGATACTGTTCATGCAAAAGTCACCACCTTTTTCCATGAGGTAGTTCATTAACACATGGGATGGGGTGAAATCAGTAGTACTGTAAAGGTAGAGCCTTTACATGAATGAACAAGCATTCCTAACAACTTACAATCAGGTGGACACACATAGAAAAATCCAAATTGTTATTTACCGTTTCTGATGTGCCAAATTGTCCCAGTCATTTTTGTTGAAGGAAAACAAGAAAAGAGTTCCCTGCCCTACCGATCTGACAACCGAAGCTGAGCTTGTGCTGATGGGAGAAAAAGTACAAAAAGAAATACATACTACCTATTAAGAGCTCTCCCAATTTTTAAGCTCATTAACACATTTTATCAGGTTTCTATCCTGAACAACTCAAGTTCAGTGCAAGAACTATATATTTCAGTGCAGATTTTTTTCTCTAGTAGTAGGCTATATCTTGTAATTACAAGACCAAGGTTTTGGAGAGTTGCATTTTTCTCTTTTTTGGGAGGCTGCTATTGTGAAGATCCTGCACTCTTCCAATTCCATTTCATTCTATCATTTGTTGCTTCTTCCTGGGTTTTTGGTTTTGTTTGCAGTTTTTTCCCCCCCTTGATGTCTGCTCTCTAGTTTGGGCATGCATTAATTGCAAGTTAGAACAAAGTTGTAAAAGTTGTATAAAATTTACTTCCTAAATGGATTTGTTCCAAAGATTTTACTTCTGAAAACACTCTTCTTACTAAGTACATGCAAGAAGATTTAGGTAACACTTTAACACTTTTTTTTTGGATAACTTACAAGTGAAAAAGAAAAACTACAAAAGTGTAGATTAAGGTCTGAAAGTTTTGTTTGGACTTGGTGACTGTGGAAAAGCGCTTAGAGTACTTGCGATAGTATCCTACCACCAATGTACTTTCTTATTTTCAATGATAAGGTGATAATACAAAGTGAGACTTTAATGTATGATGCATTTATAGGCGTCTACTGTTATTAGATTATTTTGAAAAACGCCTTCTAAGAATTTTGACATGCTTTGAGAAGCCACCATTCTCTTAAATTTGTAATCAAAGACCAGAAAGTCAAATAATGTCTTCATCAGCATTGTGCACATCTCTGCATTCAGGTGTGGCACAAGAGACCTTCCCTAACTCAAGCCTGATTAGTAGCAAAACCAACACAACTTGATAGCACAGAACCACAAAGAGAGTTAGAACCTGAATAGCTCATGCTGACTTAAAAGTGTCTCCGCTAGTTTTGCCTCAAGGGGAATTGAGAATGTGGTATGCCAAAACTGTAAAGGCTGTTCTACACTAACATACTTGCCATATAACCAACCGAAGTCTATCTACCATGCAAAATTAATCACCAGGCTCATTCTTAAAGCAAACAAGTCTGCTGTACACTGCAGCCTTTAAATCAAATGGACATCAGATCATCCTGAAAATAAAATGCAAGTTGAAGTTCAAAGTTAAACTTACTGCTGGTCTTTTAATCTGTCTAGGAGGGCTTGACTGGGGAGAGGGCTTTTTAGATTGCTGTGCTTGTGTTTGCTGCTGCTGCTGCTGCTGTTGTTGTGCTGACTGTTGCGACTCTTTTTGTTGCTGAGTCTGTGATTGCTCTGAACCCTGGGATTGCTGTGATTGCTGTACTGTGGGTGCCTGGGGTGTAGACTGAAGAGACGGTGGCTGCTGCAATTGGTGAGGAGTATGATGAGGCATTTGCTGTTTTCCCTGTGAGTATAGATCCAGGATCTGATGACAGATATCTTTAAAAGAAAAAATGATCCAAAAGATTATACTCCCATAATGTACAAGTATACATTTAATACACAATAACCAACTAAGCTTTTTACTGGACATCAACTTCAGAAAAATTCGTTGTAAATATTACTCACTATAATGACCACAGATTTGATTTTTTAAAAACAGACTTTTTCAATTTATACTTGATTTCTGAGTTTCTTCTGCCTATGCTAAACAATATGTAGATGTATATGCACACCTTCCAGAAGAACAACAAAGTGTCTTGTTATTAATACACCGTATGTTATTATTGTGTGCTTGGAGGGCCAAGTAACAGTGTAACAACAGCACAGTAATATAGTAACAAAGTGAGTGAAGGAATATTAAAACATATACATCTATTTAGTTTCCTGAAACTTTTTTGATTAGCCTAAGTAAAGGACTAGTACTAAACTCTTCTTCCAACATGTTAGGAGCTAAAGGTCTGTCAGAAAACACGTAGGACCAATTGATAACCAGGTGCAAGAGCAGCACTTGAGGAAAAGAAAACCTTTCTAGAAAAGCTAAATGAGTTCTTTCAGTGAGCATTCACTGATGCAGTAGCAGAAACTGGAGGGAGTCCCATTATATAACCCTCTTTGGCAGGGATTCAGCAGAGATCTATCCAAAATTGAAGCAACTCTGAAAAAAGCCATGATACAAACACAGAGCAAGTAACCATTTAAGAAATCACCAGAACTATATGGTATTCACCTAAAAGTTCTAAGGGCCACAAAGGCTAAACCACCTAAACCGCAACAGATACTGTTTCATTTAAAAATTCCTAAGAACCAAACACCAGATTGTGACAAGCATCGATTTTTAAAG
Organism: Morus bassanus; assembly: GCA_031468815.1. Taxonomy (NCBI): domain Eukaryota; kingdom Metazoa; phylum Chordata; class Aves; order Suliformes; family Sulidae; genus Morus; species Morus bassanus. The sequence continues at coordinate 14,978,408 of CM062572.1, forward strand.
AAGCTTTCTAAAGCAATTTATGGAAGTAGAAGTATGCTTAGCCTGACATTTGTACCAGGTAAGCTAGTAAAAAACTTCAGTAAAGAAAATTAGTGGCCCCATAACCACAATTTACTTAACAAGAGTCAAGAGAGGTCCTTCGTTACTTTATGAACTTCCTGGGGTTCTCTCAAGAGGACAAGCAGCAAGTAAATATGAGCAATATATACACAAAAAGGGAACAGTATTAAGATATCTGTATTGATGAAAAAGATCCATAATTCATCCCCCACAACCGGTTCCTCAGTCATGGTACACCATAAAATGTGATTGCAACCATAGCATAATTTGGTTAGAGGTGTCAACAGAAAACCACTGGAAACCAGGCTCCATCAGTTCCAGTGTTCGTAGAGCTGCTTATTTAAAATGGGGAGAGGGGAATCATTAAAAAAAACAGAGAAAACACACACCACGACAATTTAGCAGCTAATTAGCTATGTTATAAACTAAACAAGTAGTAAAGCAAATATTGACCAGACGACTAATCATGATAACTAAAGATGCTTCCAGACTAAACCAGTCTTATTAGTTTAATTAAAAACCTGGGTAAGGCATAGCATATATGTCCTGAGTTACATACTCCACAGGATTATTTTAACTACAACCCAGGTAGAAAGCAATTTGCATTTACCAATGACCTAGATCACACAGTTAAAGGAAATACTCCTCTGTTTGTGGCAAATGTTTTTCATACCTTCCAGAACATCAACGGGAACATCTTGGACAAATTGCTCCCACCATCGCCTGTACATTGGTTTTGATGTCCATTCCTGTATTTCAAACTTGCACAAACGGCCTGCTAAGTACATAACCGCAACAGCTATGATCTCAGGTTCCCACTGCAGTGACAGTGTAGTGCAGAGACTGGAATGTAAAAAAAAAAACAAACAAAACAAAACCAAAACACAACCCTGAAGGTAATTCCGATTGTCAAAGTACAACACTTCAATATATAACAGCTATAATTAACAGGGTATAAAATCCCACCACACTTTAACATCTGAGGCAATTTTAATTAAGAGTCTTGTTAAACAAAAGAGTTTACAAAACTCAACTTTTCTGCGCTACTGCTGTCATGAAACAAGGTATTTTACACAGACAATACAGATAGCACAGGCCTACAGAAGCAACACACCACACACGAACATCAAGTTTGGAGTTTAAAATAGAAAACCTAACACTATATGGGTGTGGAAGGGGAGGAAAAAGAGAGCACTACATTCCAAGGATGGGCAGCTACATTCCACTCTAGTCTCACCTGTAGTGTTAACTAAATATAGCGTTCATGTCCGTTGCTACACTGTGTGCACAAGTGTGCTGTCACTGCATTACGCTGGTTAGGGAATGATGCCCACATTTGGATTTGAGAGTCTCCAAATGTTTTTCAATAAAATGTAAACATGTACTAAAAAAACCCCCACAGGATAGCCAACATGAACTTGTAAAGCAACTTGTCAAGCACAAAGCCAGTCTTAGATCAAGCTGTAAAAACTGTAAAAGGCTGTCTCTTGAACAGCCTTTGTTAAAGCTAATGCTAAAATAACTGATATTATTGGTATTAACTGAGTAAGTTCCTGTCATAATCAAAGTTACTGTTTCCTGATATTAGTGTTAAATTACAACATTTTTTTTCTTTTTCTTTTCCCTTTTTTCTTTTTCCTCCATAGGTTCTGTAACATAGGATCTGCTTAAAAGAATTTTAGATCCAGCTAGCCAGCTAGGTTTCTGCAAATTCACTGATTAATTCATTATTATGTACTTAAATGCATCAAAAAAGTAGCCTATACAGTGGTTTAAATTCATTTTGTCTCCAGTGGGCTACATGTAACTGAAGGTCAATGGGATACTTAAACACTGGCAGAATCAGGTTAACAGTAAAGAGTAAAAAAGACACAAGAACTAGCTCTTAAAACACTGATTTCTTATTATTACTTTCATGACATTTACTTGGGGGGGTTGTACTGCGGCTACGTAAGAACAGAACCTTCTATTCTAAAGGCCTGTAGTGCAAAGTACAGAGTTATTTTCCCAGGATCCTAGAAAAAAAGTACACTTCTAATATGGTGCCTATTAAGTAAGCACAAGGCAGCCTCTCAAGAACAGAGATAAGTATTGTTTGAAACAATCACTCCAACTTCAAACTCATGTTTTCCTGAAGTGCATTTTCTTTAATTATTAAATTTCTTGAATTATTAAACACCACCTAATTCCAAGTACACTAGCGTCCGAAGGTTGATGGATACACAGCAGAAGTTTTCCCTGACAAACTGAACAGTGACGGTCAAGCTGTATTTTTGTTCCACCTGTAAGATCATCACCTGCAAGACTGACAGCAGCGGAAGTAAACATCTGTTGACACCCAAATACGCTAAGCAACCTTTTGCTCAAATTGATTTGGAGAGTTTAGGTGATATCTACAGAATTTGGACCCACACTGACTTCAAATTAGGCCTATGAATAAAAATGCACCTCTTTTTTAATGGTGTTCTACTGCTGTAGGAATGACTGAAAGCAATGTATTTAGCATTTCTAAATAGTCAGGCCACTTACACATTTTCTTAAGGGTCTGCTATGGAAATTAAAAACTACATTTAACCATCCTTGGTGAATTAACTTGCCCAGATCTGTACTATACTAAAGTGTAATCGAGTTGTTTTGGTTTTGTTTTTTTCCAGTACCACACTACACATGAAAAGTGCTTCTACACACACTCCTGTAACTGATGTGATCCTTGTATTGCAAATTCATTATTCAAGAAATTGTAAATCAGCGCTAAAAACTGTATTCCTCACTGAATTTAATGACTAGTTTACTATTACCAAAATATCGCTTTAAAAAAAAAAATATTGACCAACATGATGGAATTAGGAAGTTATTTCTATTCTCCAGATGTGCTGCATATCTCAGACGGGGCAAGAAGCCGACTTCTATCCCCGTGATCTATATTTTGGTTTGGCTCTTTCAAACAGTAACTTTTTTTTTTAATGCAGCACTAAATCTTTACCGCACAATTGCAAAGGTCTTAAAGGTCCACTTCTATACTCATCCTAGATTCCCTGCTCAATGGAACTATCATCGTAATGATGGAAAGAAAAACTGATGAACATGATCAAGAAAACATGTAACAAGCAGAAAACATGTAACAAAACATCTGTCAAAGAAATATCTAATCCCAGAACAAAGTAAGCAACAGTAACTATTTCACCTTCAAAAGGCTTCCTAAAAGTATCTCACCTGTCATTGACAAATGTCCATGCCATTTGAACCAGTTTTTGAATTTTATTTTTGTCTCCTGAAAAACAATCAGAAAAGTTGTAAGAAATAAACTTAGGAAGGACAAACAGTTTGGAATAGAATATTCTTGCACTGTTAATGTAAATCAAGTTCTGAAAATTAGTAACAGTCGTTATTTGCTCACCCTGTAGTATTTTACCTTTGAGTTGTTTGGCATACTTGAGGAGGAATTGGTATGGATGTTCCACTTGCAAATCAAACTTGATTGTTTGTAGTAAGATTCTTTCAAGGACCATCACTTCTTCCTAGAGAATGTTACAAGGTAACCACAATATTATTCCTTCTTTTACTCACAAATATTTTATGCTGCTATAAAGCATGACTAGAGAGCATCTGCAGGCAAACATGTTTGTCTGCTTCTGCTTGATCAGCGTTCGTCTCCAAGGAGAACAGAAATCTCTCCAGCTTAAAACATTATTTTAAACCCAGATACTTTTTCTTCACATTTATTTGAGTCAGGAGAGGGGATGTGGTGTTTAAAATTCCTTTTCCTCCGTGGAGGAAAGAACTGAACCAGACACAGCATCAAAATGCCAAATATACAAAAACCACAACAAAAAGGTAAGCTCTTACCACATTTCTCTCCTGAGTTTCAGATCCTTCTGCTATTTATAATACGCAAATTTTGAGAAAAGTATAGTTTTTCTAAGTCAAATACTCTAAACAGGAAACTTCTCAATGCTTTTGAGATGCAGTTCCCTTACTTGACTTAAGATTTGCTATTAATTGCTTCCTAAAATGACATTAAGGATGTCAAATATGATTTATGTCTTGATGACATTTCTAGCTCTGACCAGAATTAGTCAGATTTACTTTAATTTGCAAAATAACATCAGAATTTACATGAAATCAAATGTAAACTTTTTATACGAACAATTATCCCAGTAGGTTCCCAAAGCTACTTGTACCTGCAAGATTTATTTTCGTAGTTACCTATCACATTACCCAGAAGAGCCATAAATGCATGTGGAACATATAATTTAATTTAGAACAACTGAAAATCAGCCAGTGCTCTAATGAATGTATGTCACTTTGCTGGAGTGCAAGAGGATGAAATCAATTTCAACATGAGTATTTTTACCTTTGGGTCATCTCCAAACTGTCCAAACTGTACATCATTTAGCAAGCTACGAGCTGTTTTAATTATATCTTTACATTTCTTAGGTGTTTCTTCAACTTTTCCTGCTAGGAAGAGACAGCAGGCTCCTGTCACCTAAAAAAGAAACTGCTTTCAAAAAGTTGTCTGCATGTAGGTATGCAATGCAGTACAGCGCTGTAAAAGATCTGTCTGTTTCCATTAACAGTTCCGTAGAAGTTTCCCAGGAAAGACTTAATAAGCATATTAATTTCTAATTTTATTATAGTGTTAATTTAAACTTTTACTTCCTCAAAGGAAAAACGCAGAACTTGGAGGACCATCCATTCTATACAACTTTATTTAAAGGTCAGAAACCCAAAGCAGAATTTGTCCTGGTTCAGCATTGTCTGTCAAGCAGTTTTAAAATGGTATCACACTCCTTTTTTCTTTTAGCCAGTACAGGAGTGCCAGAACTATAGCTGTTACTCTTTCTAAAGAACATTATCAGCAAGACATAACTGCAATGGCAACATAAGTATCTTTCCAAGCATAAACAGAAATGTGTAAACAAGCAAGAAGAGTGTATTTTAAGCTGTAATGATTAAAAGATAAAATGCTTATTTTTCATCATTCAGAGTGGTGGCCAGCAGTAGTACCCAAGAGACTTATCACCATTTCAAATAGTCCATGCCTAGTGCAATCACTGTATTAAGTCATCAATATTGCAAATACTTACATATCTTGGGAATTGTTTGAAGGAATGAAACATATAAAACCGATGGAAATAAATTATTCCGGTTGCTAGAGTATCATAGTGTCTGTGGTGCAGAATAAGGACTTTCAAACAGGGCATAAAACAGATTTAAAACCAAACACGCACAAAGGAGAAGATACATTCTGCTGTATCAGGTACCTCAAGTAATTGTCTGTTCAGTGACAAGTTAGGCAACACTGCAAGTAAACCAAAAGCTTTAGAAAAAAAAGCCACAAAATCCCTTAAGGCTGTGCAGATTCAGCCCAGATGCAGTTGATATCTAAAGCATTTATTGGAAGCGTGCAAAGTCCCAGTCATGTTTATAGGAGGATCCACAAAAGGTCATCTTCGTGTTAAACTATACCTGCTTCAGAGAAGGTCAAAACCAGCAGTATCTACATGAAGGAACAGAACAATTATCACTTCACATTAAAGCGTTGGTGTGGTGTAAAGTTACTATTCACACCTACAAATGCAAATAAAACCTGAACATGCTCCCTGCTCTACTCTTTAAGGAGAAGAGTAAAATTTCATCTTCACGGGGTTTTATTAAACAAAGAATTGGGGATATTAAAAGCAGCATAGGAATATAGGAAGCAAAAAGTTTAAGTGGCAGTCTATGAGGGAGTGGGACAGTGGGGAGAAGTTACTAATATATACAAAGTTGTAAATCCCAACCTAGACAAAAAACCAAAATCAAAAACCCAAGAGTGGGGAGGCAGGGGTTAGAAGCCTCAGAGGCAAAATATGTAGAAAAATGAATGCAAAATTCAAAATGTGAGAAGTTATGCAGATTCAGGTAGTAAGAGACCAGGTTTCATAACTGCCAAGAGCTATCCTTAATTGGCAAGTCTGAATCACCTTCTCTATTGCCAAAACGGTTCAGTTGAAATCTTGCTTATCCAATGAATGGATAAAAATTGTGTAGGAACACATTACATCAAATGGCACGTAAACTCAAAAAGATTTTTGATTAATGATTAAGAAACACTTGAACAGCTACCTAAGCACATGACATTTCTTGTATATTTTGTTCTGAAAATCTCCATTCATAAAGACATTTCATACCAACATGAGTTGAAAGGATACAGCCCTAAACGTGTTCCCACATCGAATATGAATCTGGCCCCCTCCCTGCGGTATCGTGCCTCAGTAGCTGGATCAAGCCCTTCTAGCTGTGACGGTGTATGTGCCAAATCTTTCTTATCCCAGTACCAACATGGCTTTGTATGGTCCAGGTTTGCCAAGTTTACAGAAGGGCTGGAATTTTCTTTATTCTCCTTCATTTATTAAAACAGAATTGTTCTTGCTTTTTAAGTTTTCAAAAAGGAAGTCTTCAGATAGTCGCTTCAGCACCTTTAAGACAAGATAAAAAGATTTCTTTAAAATGGAGGGGACTTCCTCCCTCACTCAAAGATGAGTAAAGAGGAATAGTGTTTAACCTTGCTGGTTGGAAGGGACTTTTTCTACGCTCAAAGACAAGTAATATTTAACCTTGCCCTTATCCTCCCCATATACTGCAAATTCAATTCAAAGAAATGAACACAGGTTATCTTTGCTTTTACCTGTTTAATACAGAAACTTCAAGAGTGTGTTATCAACAACATCTGCTACTTCTTAGTAGAACAACTTTTACCTACTTTGTCCACAAAATAAGGAAAAACAATTCAGTGGTGGTAGCAGCAAGATTTGAAAAGTGGGGGTGGGGGCAGTGGAGGGTGAACTCTCTGTTCAGAACTAGGAGTTAGGTCAGTCTGAATGGCAATTTAAATACCCACTTGGTCTCCCGAATATCCCTGGCCGGTAAGATAGCAGCAACCACTTGGCAAAAAGCTTTGTAAAGTGGTCTGCATTTCTATTACTTGAAGAAAAAAAAGTAACAGGAGTAGTGTTCTTTCACATACCAAGATCAAGATAACTGAAGTGAGTCTGAAGAATAAGGTAGCATCTAAAATAATCTCCAAAACAAGGCAGTTGATTACACGCAAAGACTGGGCTACTTTCCTGTGTTTACCAGCACTTAGCGTACGTATACTGACATCACAAAGCTCTGCAGCCAACTTTCTGGTGTTTGAGTTATGGCTGATGTTCAGCCATGCCTCAATTTAAAGACAGAATGAGGACTGCCTTACTGCCTTTATTTCTTTCAGGCACAGAACTACTCAGTGTAATTCAGTAAACCTACAGACACTACGCACAAATTACTGCAGTCACCTGCAAAGGTTCGCATAACAAATAATGATTAACATATGATGCAATATATTCGCTCTAAGCAAAACAGTCAGAGGAATACCCAAGCTTAAAACTCTTAGAATTAAGCTGTTCATTTTTCAGATGTTTCCCTTCTGAAAACGGAAGATCATCACGTGAACTGCCAGAAAAACGATGCCTGCAATCAGCGTCTCGCTCAATTTCTGAAAGTTTCTCTTTTTCCGAATAAAAGAAACCGTTTTTGTTCCACGTTGGTTTTGGAAGAGCCTTCACAACTAATGGTACCGGTCACAGACCGATCCAAACTCTGTCACAAACAAGCGAACGGCTACTTACAACTATTTCCAGAACCAACAAAAGAGCGCCGTGCCACGACCACGCACTCCCATCGCATTTACCAAGAAAGCGTTACTTTTTACAGCTATTACGGCTCTTTCTCCTTACACGTTATTTTGCTTCCTAACGCTCTGAACAGTTTAAAACACAACTAAAATCGCCCGAGGCGACGAGACCTGCTCCTGTAAGCAGCGAACGCCTTTCTGAACACAAAATGAGGAATAAAAACCATTAACCCCAAAAACACCCTCAGCGAACCACGCCAAGCGTCCCGATCCAAGCCGTAACGACCGGGAAGAATAATCAGTTTCCCCTTGCCTTCCCACGCACCCCCTTAACACCGAGCAGATTCCGGGAGCTCGCTCCCGGCTCTTTCACACCCTCGCTCGCACGAACCAGCCGGCCGAGAGCCCGGCTCCGTCCCCTCCCGCCCGCCCGGGCCCAGCCCGGCCGCCCGCCGCAGCGGAGGCGCTCGCTCCCCGCTCCCCGCTCCCCGCTCCCCTCCCCGCCTCCCCGGGCCCCAGCTCTCGCCGGCGGGCGGCCCCGGGCGGGCGGCCCCGGGCGGGCGGTCGCGGCGCACTCACAGGCTGGGGTCGGGAGAGGAAAGCCCGGCGCGGAGCCTCTAACGACAGCGCAGCCCCCGCGCCCTGCGCGCCGCCATCTTGGGAACCAGGCCAGGCCGCTCACAACGTCATCACGTCAGCGTCACAAGGGCATCGCGCGCGAGGACGGAGCCCCCCACCGCCCAACGGCCAATGAAAAGCGGCAACCCCCCACCCCCTCGGCCAATCCCGTCTCCTTCAGCGGCTACCGAGCGCGAGGAGCAGGCGGGCGACGTGCTCCCGTCGTCTCGGAGCGGTCCAATCAGAAAGCCGGAGAAAGAAGATTGCAAGCCGTGGGAGCCAGTAGGAATCTGAAGGCCTGTGTTAAATCCCAGCCAATGGGGGAGCTGCCATGCCCTTTTTTCAGCTCGGTAGCGGAGGCGAAGGGGTGGTCGCTGGGGATTGGCCGCCACGGGTCCTGGGGGGGCGGGGCCTTCGGCTGGAGGCGACTGGACCAATGGCGGCGGGGGGGCGAGGGACGGGCGGGACCCGGGGGCGGGGCGGGGCCGGCCGGGAGTGCGGGGCTGGGGCGAGCTCGGCCGCCGCCTCCTCTCCACCCGCGGGCAGCGGCCTCCGGCGGCAGCGGCTGGGGTTGGGGCTCGGGCTCCGCGCCGCTCCCCGCCGCTCCGCTCCCAGCAGGCCGGGCAAGAGCTGCCACCGCGCGGGAGGTAAGGCGGGGCCTTGCCCGGGAACCCCTCTCCCGCCTCACGCGGCTGCCCCTCGGCCAGGCCCCCGCCGCCCCCGCCCCGCCGGGGCCCGCTCCCGGGCCCTCCCAGGGCCTCGCCCCGCCGCCTCCCCCCTTCCCGCGGGAGGCGCCGCTCTTTCCGGGCACCCCTTCCCCCACCGCCCCGGGGCGCTGCGCGGGCCCAGGCCCCGCCGCCCCCTCCCGGCCCCCTCCCGGCCCCCTCCTCCTCTTCCTCCTCCCCGCCGGGCCGCCGTTACCCCACGCGCGGGGCGCCCACGCGCCACGCCCCTCGGCGCGCGGGGCCGCCCCCTCCCCCGGGAGCCCCGGCCTCCGTCCCGCGGCGGGTACCGGGGGGGGGGGGGGGGAGCGGGGAGGGGGCCGGGGGTAGCGGGGGGCCGGCGCCCGCCCGCCCGCCGCGGCGTTCCTCTCCCCCACGGACTCGCCGGGGGCGGCCGGCTGCGCCCCCCGCCCCGCCGCCCGCCCGCTCTCCCGCTCCGCCGTGGGTGGGTCGCTCCCGTTTCAGGCCGGTCTGCGCGGGTTTGGAGCGAGCGAGGCGGTGACACCCGCGTCTTCACCCCCGCTCCCCTTGCGTGTCCCCCCGCCCCGAGAGGCTGATCAGAAACCAGACTAAAACAAATGGCTTAAAACTGCTTTCCCCGTGATGTAATTCCTTTTTTTTTTTCATGTGTGACACACTTTGAATACTCCCTACTCCTACTTCCTCAGCTTTCCAGAGAGCCTCCCCACCTCCAGCTCTCGGGGTCTGGCTCAGGAGCGTTTCTGCTGGTATCTGGCTCCTCGGAGTCCTCCTCTGGCAGGAAGAGAGTGCTCTGGTTTCTTAACTTTCCTCACCCAGTCTGCAGCCTCCTTTAGTAAAGGGATTAAACCTTTGGAGGAAAAAAGGTGGGTTTTAAAGTTAGAATGAATCATTTAAACTGTTTATCTGCAGGGGTGTTACTCCTGGGACAGCCTGGGTCTTTCAGCCTCCCCCTGTTACTACAGCAGCTGCTGAGACAGAACTTCTCCTGAACCCTTCCTCATCCTCCTCCTTACCCAGCAACACTTGCTCAGAGTTGCTTAAGCCGAGGCTGTCCTTTGCTTTAGTCTTGAATTCTTAGCAACTTCCTAAATTTTGAATTAAAGCAGCATTTGGGTTTTTACCCGAAGGCAGTATTTAGCTGTCAGGTCAAGCTCAGTTCTTCTTTGTGGAAGTTGTCCCTTGCTGCTCAGTTTAAGGCTGCTCCTCTCCCAGGCTTGGTATCTGCTCTTTTGGATGGACTTGTCCTTGGAACCTAAGCTTGCTCATGAGGTAAAGTTGAAAGCAAATTGCCTTTGTCCCTTCTAAGGGCATGTAACGTAAGCAGGTGTGTCTTCGGGTGACAGCTTTGTTCTGTGAAAATTGCTGCTCATTTAGCTTCATGTCTCAAGTGTTTTTACTTTCAGTTGTTGTAGGCTTGTAACTATAAAGTGAAACATAGTGTTTTGTAGGTTAGTAAACAGCTGTAGCTTTCTGCATGTCGGGTATGTGGTGCCTGGTATAAAATAGTACGCCAGTGTACAAGTTGTTGGAGGGAATGGCGTGATGGGCACAAAGGCGGGGGTGTTTCCAGATATTTTTGCTCAGTTAAGTAATTTAATATGGTAGAGATTCAAACGTGCCAGCTTGTGCGTTAATAGAGCTTTCCGTTATGTTTAGCTGGCTGGATTGAAGTATATGTTGAAGTACAGTTGAAAATACATCCTTGGCATGGTGTGCTTAGAAATAGGTTTAGGGTGTTGGGGGAAGAAATGGCGCAAACCCTGACATCATTTGTAATCTGTATGTTACTGTTCCCAGTTAGAGGTGGCCTGATCCATAGCTGAAGTCAGATCTGAGTCTTGCAATAGACTTCTAATTTCAATATTGTACATAATTTAAAAATAAGCCATATTATGCCTCTCTGCATGGAAAAGTGTACATCCTGATGATATTTTTATTGCAATAAATATGATGAACATAGACACGTCTACTGTATCTGAAGTATTTCCTACTTTGTCACAGTGGTGCTGATAATACAGTTAAACTGATGTATTGGGTAGTTTTCAGCAAATGAGTGTTCTGGTGGTTGCTCTTTGAAAGAAAGAGGCGGTGTAAGGGGATTGGAGATCTCGGGGGATCTGTGTCTTTACTACCAGAATGTCATAGTGTTCAGTGCTTGCTAAAGGACACATCATGATGCCTGTGGCTTAAGTATTGAGTGTTTTTGGAGGCCTGGGCTGTTCTGTTAGGTCTGTCCATGCTGATGACTGAAGTCAGAGCAGCTTGCTTCATTCTCAGTTAGGAGTTACATTTCATAAAGTGAGGTTAGTATTTTCTGAATGAAGAACATATTTAGAAACATGCAAATAAAAACAGTACATTAGGTTTTTTAAATAATTCTGCTCAAAAGGAATTCGGAACAAAAAGTGTGGGAGTCTTCAGGAAGAGCTGAACTCAAATGAAATGAAAGTAGGTTGGCAAAGTGGTAGAGTTTAACAGTCCATTTATTGCTTCTTTTCTGCAAAGAGTAAATGTTTTTTCTTTTCTGGTGAAATAGTTGTCTGAGGAGCTGGCTCAAAAGAGAGGCGAGGGGGTTATTAATCATTAAGAAAGAGCTTGAGTTGTTTCCTCTGGGGCAGTTAGTAAGCTATCCTCCCTAGAAGATCAGTGAGGTGTTTATGGTAAGAAGTGCTCCTTCTGCCTAAGAAAGCTTTAATGGAAGGTGGGGGGACATGGGGACAATCCTATAGCTATTAACATAATAGTTCAGAATTGGCAAGCTGATAAAAGTGATAGTAATTACGAAATACATACTTTTCTTTGGGATGTTGTCTGGATGTAGCCATTTTTCTTTGCCCTTTAGCATTTTGTGTTACCTTCAAATTAATAATTGCTTACCAGAAGTTTATGTTTAATTTATGAGGGAGTCTTGAATTTAGTATGTAACTAGGTTCAACTGTAATGGGGGGGTGGGTAGGAGAATAATGTCAAACTGGCAGTACTTACTTTATTGTTGGTAGATTGCAGAGTATTGTGAGCATCCCAAGTCAGAATATTGTCAAGACGTGTTCTCTTGGATTCAAATTATAAGACTAAATATCTTTGGAAGTTGCTTCCCAACAATTAGCTAAATTTTTTGGAGTTGGTGTTTTTTGTAAGTGCATCAAATAAATATTTACTTGATTTTGGTAACTTCTTTTGATATTATTCTGCAGAATGGCTTATTCCCGGTATCACAGTAATATTTATACATCATCATTCTTTCCTAAACCTGAAACTAAAATGGGATTAATGAAGTTTGTTCTTTGCAGGGTAGATGCATACAGTGTATACAGCAGTGGTTCAATCTTCCGTCTTTTCCAGATGATTTAGATTTGTGCTAATGCTGGCAAACCTTTATAGCAAACAGGGGGTTATTAATTTACTTGTGGCCATCCTTTGCCAGCTAACTTATTAGAGACACTTCAGCATCCTAGGCCTGGTTTTAGGTGTTTAATAATGTTTTAACCAAGGATACTAAAATATGAGAAAGGACCTCTCAAATCTAAATAAAGTACACTAGGAGTACATCGTACCATAAAAATACCCCATTTTAGCCAGTGTTGTCTGGCTTTAGTCTTGTGTCTTTGGAGCTAGATTTTGAAGAGGCTGTGTTATAGTAATTAAAAGGTAAGTTCAGTTCCCAAGAGTGTTTTAACATTGCTTTGCATTCTTGCTCTTTGCCCTTCCTCTGCTGTAACCTTCTTTGCTCCCTTTTTCTGTTTTTAGCTACTCTGCCCTACATTGGCTCTTGCCTGCATCTCTTCCACCAAATGACTATTCCAGTTGCTCCATCTACCCTGTCTGTCCTTTACTGCTTGCCACACTGTTCAGCAAGTCTGCTAATGCTTTTTCTTTCTTTGAAGTAAGGAAGAACTAGCACTGAAGTCTTGCATTTCAGTTCTGGGATCTGTTACCAGGCTAGAGCAGCAGACCTGTCAGCTGCAGGGAGGATTCCACCTGTCTTTCTAGCCTGGGCTGAAGCATGCCAAGGTGTGAATGAACTGTGCTTGAGATCAGTTTTATCTCCAGTGAGTACATGCAAACAGGTGTTTACATGCTCTGGAGCTGGCCGCATCTAAGTAATACATAAGGCAGACCTAAAGTAAAAGGCATGTTTCTGAGATTGCAGCTGCTAATACCCTATTAAGAATCAAAATGGAATATAACTTATAATTTGAGAGGTTTCTTTTGCTTTTCAGAGGGATTTTTTGAGCCCAAAGTTAAAGCCTGTTATATTAAATATTAGGGGATGACAGATTAGTATCTACTTCCTGTTTTGTTTTATTCTTGGATGTCTTCCCAATATCTCTGAAGGAGTTGGCTGACCTGTCCTGGAAGTGCCTGAAGAGCAGTGCTTGAACTACCATGGTTTTCAGCCAGGGTGTTAACGTAGGCCAAAATTGTCTTTGTAGCTGAAGATGGATTGTAAACTGTACCAGTTCTAATAAGTTGCTTTTCAGTTGTTTCTGTTAAGAGTGTGATCAATGTGCACTGAAAGGAGGGGAGTCCATCTCTGGGGCTCTTGTGTAGGCAGTCTGATCCTGGCCTTTTGCATGTGGATCAATTTTTAGGTTTTTCTTCTTATATATATTTGTATATAATTTAGGGTATGATATACAGTGATGGAATTATGCAACTCTCAGTAAAACTAAGTCTATTATGTTGCAGATGCTGCCTGTATTTCTTAGCAAGTACTTAATAGAAATAGCAGAATCTTCCTTGTCTTTAATGCTTTATAGCACTAGCACCCAAAGTTTTCACATGGTATTGGTTTAGTGGAGTGGGAAGAGGATGTAATGTGTGGGTTTCTACTTCCATGGAACCTATGGTGATGGTCCAGTACCTCCCATGTGCTGCGTCTTGCTCAGTGTGCCCATACTGATGATAATTTAAGGGAATATGAGTTACTTTGTGAGGAGGGGATGGTGACAACCAAGCATGAGGTGCAGGCTGTTTCCTGCCCCTACCAGGCCTTCTGGGTGGTTGGATTAATTGTCTTGGAGACACTTGGTCATCTTTACTTGATGACAGAGTTTATAGATGTAGCCATGTAATGACTTCAAGCACTGAGAGAAGGAGCTTTTGGGTTTAAGAACTTTTGTATTGAAATATTGCTGACAAGGACTTCTGAAAGATCTAGATTTGCTTCCAGGTAATTAACGTGAACAGTGTCTTAGTGTCTGCAATTATATGACCTGTGAATCTGTATGTATACTCCGTCCCATTGTCCAAGTCATCAGTGAAGATGGTAAACAGTGTTGGTCCCAGTATTAATCCCTGTGGTATACCACTGTGACTGGCCTCCAGCTAGACTTCATGCCATTCATCGCAACCCCTTGAACCCAGCAGTGCAGCGAGTTTTCAGTCCACCTTGCTGTCCACTTATTTAGTTGGTACTTCATCAGCTTGTCCATGAGAATGTGATGGTAGACAGTGTCAAAAGCCTTACTAAAGCAGGGATGAACAACATCCACTGCTCTCCCATGAAGGTTACCAGGTTGGTCATGACTTCCCCTTCATAAATCCATGCTGACTATTCCCAATCACCTTGCCCTTCATATGTTTGGGAATGGTTTCCAAGTTTACTTGCTTCAGCAGCTTCCCTCCACTCAGCACTGGTGCGGCCGCACCTGGAGTACTGTGTCCATTTCTGGGCTCCACAGTACCAGAGATGGAGCTACTGGAGGGAGTCCGGTGGAGGGCCACTAAGATGATTAAGGGACTTTCTTCATATGAAGAGAGGCTGAGAGAGCTGGGACTGTTCAGCCTAGAAAAAAGAAGGCTCAGCAGGATCTCCTCAAACTGTATAAATACCTGAAGGGAGGGTGCAAAGAAGGCAGAGCCAGGTTCTTCTCAGTGGTGCCCAGTGACAGGACAAGAAGCAATGGGCACAAACTGAACCAGAGAAAGCTCCCTCTGAACATCAGGAAACACTTTTTTTACTGTGAAGGTGACTGAGCACTGGCTGATGACCGAATCTCCATTCTTTGAGTTATTCAAAAGCCTTCCGAACATGGTCCTGAGCAGCTGGCTCTAGGTGGCCCTGCTTGAGCAGGGGGTTTGGACAAGTTGACCTCTAGCAGTCCCTTCTAATGTGAGATTCTGTGGGGGTTTTTTGTTTGTTTTGGGTTGGTTTGTTTGTTTTTTTAAAGTTTGATTAAATGTTTCTTTTCCTGATCCTCTTTCAGTGAGGATAAGTCTTCCTTACACCAGGTCTCAGGGCCTGGGATTTTTGAAGGCAGGTCCTACCATTGAAGAAGGAATAGGCTGCCAAAGTCTTTTTTCTGTGTCCTTTGTCACCAGGCCCCCTGCCCTATTCAGCAGCAGGCTCACACCTTGCCTAGTCTTGCCTTCCTTTAGCTCCTGATGCACCTGTAGAAGCCATTCTTACTGTCTGTCTTGTACTTCATGTCCCTTGCCAGATTCAACTCCAAGTGGACTTTGGCTTTCCTAACCCTATCCCTGCATGATCAAACAGTATCTTGCTTCCTCCTGGGTCTCCTGGCCCTGCTTCCACCTCTTCTGTTTCTTTGAGTTTTGTCAGGAGCATCTTGTTCATTCATGCAAGCCTCCTGCCACCTTTGCTTAACATCCTGCACATAGGGATGGACCATTCTTGAGCTTGGAGGAAGTGATCATTGAACGTATCACCTCTTTACAGTTGTTAAAAAATGATGGAGTAGCAGCAGAATAGCTTTCTTTCCATGCTTCAGTTTTCAATTGCATGCTCTTAGAAGAGGTGAAAGTATTAGGCCACTAGAGCATATTTTGTGAAACCAAGAACAGATGCCCAAGTTAGCAAATACTGAATTATCCCCTTGTATCAAATCTCTGGTTCTGGGAAGCTATGCAAGATTCATTGGAGCATTTGATGCTGCTTTTTTTTGTTTTCATAAATACAACAGACTATGATTTATCACTTTGAAACTTTCATCTAAAGGTAAAAGTGTTCTGTTTAGGCATATGGATGATTTTCATTACAATTTTAATACCTGTCTAGGCACCATTTCAGTGTTTGTCAAAATGGTTCTGTTTTATTGCTTTGATAAACACTACACCTTATTCTGTTTTTAAAATTGGTTTTCCAGACTTTCACTGGAATATAATGAATTGTCGCCAATATGCTCTTCCATTGACTATTGGTGGAATGGAACAGAGGTTGATATCAGTGTTCACAAAGTTGGGCTTCTTAATTCTTCAAAACCAGTGATAAAATGTTTAGATCTTCCAGTCTTTGATGCCCTTCGCATATTTACAGTTTAATAAATCAAGTTCTACCAACTGAACCATCGATACAAAAGCATTTCTTTAATGCATCTGCATAGGTGGTTTTTTGTTGAACATGTTCCTAGGAAATAGCTACTGGTGTGTATCTAAAAGCCTGTGACCCATTTGTCCAGTTTTTAGATTTTTGGTTTTGGTTTGTTTTTTTTTTACATAAACAAAACTGAGTTTTCAAAATAGGCTCACAGCCTTCTGAGTCAATGCTCCATTGCCTTGCACAGGCTGTGGCATCTGGGTGGTCTGTGAGCTTGCAGGTGGCATGGCTAGAGCTGCTAGGATTCAGGAACTTGATGAGATTGATACATTTCAACAGTCTTTTTGTGGTACTCCGTTGCTAGCCTCTCTAAGCCAGCAGTACTTCTATAACTACTACTGCGCACTGTGGAGGGTAGTACTGCCTGGGTTTGGATATTCCTAGTATGTATTAAAATTTGGCGGCTGTTGTATATGTATCTGTGATCTTGCTACTGGATAATCTTTTATTTGGAAGCTGCCTTCATCATTTAAAGTGGGTCTCAGCAGGAAGCTCAGCTGTGTATGGATACATTTCTTTCCTTGAGGAACTTTGCTTGCTGGAATAGTATTTTTAGACTTGCAGAGAGTAGCAAGGGTTGGCTGGTAAAGAAGGAAAAATGGTTGTCTACTTTGGATGACCAGCAACAACATTTAATCTTCCACTTTGCTAAGCAGAGTTGCATTGATAGCATGTTAATATATTAACTCTCCTTAAAATAGAGAAGCATCCATTCCCTCTGGAGTATGCAGCACCTGATTCTGTCAGTCAGGAGCAAGTGAAATGGATGTTGTCAGACCAATTTGAAAGGCTTTGTGTGCTGATACAGTGAAGAAGCTGACATAACTGTAAAGTTTAGAGTTGCAGAAATTGACTGTTGGGTTTTCATGTGGTTGTCAGATCCAGATTGGTATCTGTTCTCTGCCTCTTTTTCTAAAAGTTAGCATTCAAGCAGTTATTTCTCACTTTGTTCACAGCTGATGCTTGCGAATAATGGTGAGCTCTATAAGGGTTCATGAAATTACAATTTTTGCATTTCTCAATGCTCTATTAAAAAAACAGAATTCCTGCTTTCAAGACAATGACAGATAATGTTGTGATTTCTTTCTGTCACTGTAGGATGCCTGGTTTGTACAGCCTGTTTCTCTGGCTTATTAAATCTTTGAATTGATGCCTGAGTATAAAAAACTGTCCCGTTGTACTCTGAGTTTGGGCATTTAGAAAACTAAAAATTAAACAATAGCCTAATGTGATAACTGCTCGCTTTATTTCGTGGTGTCTTGTAGTTGGTCTCTGCAAGTGGTTTAGAGGTATAGTGCAGAGTTTCATATAATGACATGAACTGCCAAAAACTTGCAAACTCTAGTAAACAAAGGTCATGGTCGTAAAGGTACAGTATATGCCTACTTTGAACATGAGAAGCTAGTGTAGTGATGCAGCTTTAATTTGTTTTACCGGGGTTGTACTGTTGTACCTGAAGAAAGCAAAATTCTGTGCAACTTTGAGGAACATTTTGCCTTCTATAAAGATACAACTTTATCTTTTCAGAAAACTCTCAGAAATGCCAGGTCAGGCTAATAACAAAAAGCTGGTTTGAGCACATTTCTGAAGACTTCTACCCTGACAGTATATGACACGTTGGCCTAAGGCATAGGACATGAGCAGTCTAGTTTTGGAAAGTACTGCTGCCCCCAGAATGCATTTTTCTCTGGTGGGTAGAGATTTACCAATATCACCTGCAGCAAGATGTCAGGAGCGGCTTCTCTATGATAACAGTCACGGTGTTCATAGTCAGTTCTGTCCTTTGTGTTCCATAAGGAAGAATTGGTCAGAGTGGAAGTCATCTCTCTGTCTAGAAATTTGCCAGACTAGTAGATAGTGGTTCTATTTGTGGAAGCAGGAAACTCAGCTACAAGAACTGGGAAGCAGAATATTAACAGTACCAGCCGCTCGTCAGGAGTCATTCTGCTGCTTTTTCTCTTGTTCTTGAGATTATATTAGGTAAGAACAAATTTCCATTCTGAGCTGATGGATATAAATTTCATCTTGCAAGTGTTTGCAATGTGGCTTGCTCGTTAATGCAACATCCACTTCACAGTCCTTTACTGGAGAAGAAGAAACAGCAGTAATCCTGGTGAAGGAGATGGGACTGTAGCTGTGGCAGCAAGCCTTCGGGCTGCTGCTTGAGCTGTGGCTCCCTGCTGCGGCACAGGAAGCCATGCAGGTATAAGGTGAGATTGAAAGTTGCTGGATCTCCAGAGGCCTGGGACTGTTGAAAGTCCAAACTGTGGCAATCTGAGGAAAGTGAGTTATCTATGCTGGCTGTGCAGGAATGAGATAGCCTCAGGAAAACAGGAATATTGGTAGCTAGAAGTAAGAACATTAAAGTCTTAGTGTGGAGGGGTCAGGGGCAAGAAATGCTCAGGCTTCCTAGGGGTTCATAGGGGGACTACAGAAATGGTTGCAGCTCCTTATCTGAACACTTTGGAATATCACTTATAGGGTTTGCTCAGCCCTACTCTGGGTTTTGGTGCATGGCCTGCCTGGGGATCAGAGGGGTGGGCTGGTGATGTGGCTAGAGGCTTGCATCAAAATAAGTCAGGGTAGGAAAACTGATTTTCAGCAGGCATGTTAACAGTGCATTAGTATACTTGAGACAGTTACCTTGTGAAAAGATGCTGTTGATTCGTTCTCCCTTAATACAGAGAAGAGGGCTTTGTTCAGAAAGGGGTGTGGCCTTCCTGGATCTGTTCTGGGACTGGAGGGGCCCAGTGCATTTACTCTAATGTGTGTGCTAAAATAAATGTTCAAAATTATTTCTGCTTTGGTCTGTTTTGTCACCTGCAAACGTGTAAAAAAAAAAAAAAAAAAGTGCTACCAAGCAGTTCTACCATAGTTGTTCTGAATTATGAGGAGTAAAAATCTGAGAAGCTGATGGCAGTTTACTGTGCCTTGTGGTCTGTATACATTTTGGTTATTACTTTATCAAACATCTGAAAGCTCAGGGGTGAAGCCAAGTAATGCTTAATATTGCTGCATCTTTCTTGTTCCTGACAGGCCAGTAAATGCCTATGTTAAAAGCTTTCTTATTTTAAACCACTGCCGTGTCACTAGTTTGAGTAAACTTGGAGGAGACTCTTAAAGGCTCAAATTGCCAACTATGAATGCCAGAAGATAAAAACGGGCTTGGAGGAACCTGCTCCTTCATTTTCAAGGACTAGAATAAAAAGATCAGAAAACTACAAGTATTTTGCCTGAGACTTCTAGTCACGCTTTTAGAATGGTCACCATTTTAACTACTAGATAGGGAGTGGGCTTAAGGTAAGTGGGTTTGGAAGGCTTTCCAACTAGTATTAAGCCCTCAATTACATCACTTTTCAGGCATTCATAGCAGAAGCTGCTTAAATTCTTTTTTTTTTACACAATGTACATAGCACTTTAATGTTGTCAGAAGTTCTTCTCCAAACTGTCAAAATAGTATTCTTTTGGGATTTAGAAATGCTGAGTGCTTGGTCTGTCATGGGTGTTTTCCACAGACACTAAAATTACAGTACCTTGAAGTGTAACTGTAACTAGGCTTGAGGCTATGATCTCTTCAGTGAGGGTTCCCCAGAAAAAAAAAGCCCCTAATCATTATCACCTGCTACAGGGCAGGTCTGTAATAATTTTATTGGGAAAGTTTTTTCTTTGAGCTGTTAAATACTCTGGAGGTGTTTTTTATCACTTGGAATGCAGTCAATCTGTGCACTACAATTTATACATTGGTAACCATTGTGCAGCCTTACCATATAACCAAGAGCTCAATTTTCTTCAAACTTCACATGGGTACATATGGAATGAATGATAGTAATGCTGATTTGTTATTTCAAAAAATGACCAGTGATATTTTTCTATATACAACTAGCTGATGCCACTGCACCCACAGCAGGAACGCAGGCCGGTGTACCATCTAGGTGTGAAAAAGTGCAGCACGCTCTCACAGAGGTGGAGTGCCACTCCAGACTTTTTTTTTTCCTCCTTACTACCATGAACTCAATCCTCTTTCAATGTGAGCTGTCTGGTGTCTTTCAGAATTGTACAAGGCATACAACATCATTTAACAGCAAGCACATTAACTGGCATAGATATTCCCACATGCCCTAGAAAGGTTAAGAAAAAGCACACAAATACCCACTGAAATTCTCCATATTGTTATCTTTTCCTTGTTCATGCTAGTTTGTACTGCGGTTCCTGGCTGCAGCCTGGAAGTCCATGTCATTGATTGTGCATTAAATAGACACTTCTGTACCATTCGGGTGTGTTTTGTTCTTTGTGGTCTGATAGTGATCCTATGCACTGCTGGTCGGGGTGAAGTGCCAGCAGTACTATCTCTGAGCACACCTTTAGGGAGTTAATCTGCTGTGGGCAGAAGCTTGATGGAACAGCTGTGCTTCACTTTTAGCTAGAGAAAAATACAGCAGTTATTTTAAAACTGCTTAGATTCTCTTCTGTGAGGACAAGGCATTCCAGGAAACAACACAAAACTGTAGCTGAATTCAGATATTTATAACTTCAAGCACAATTTAATTGTGCACACTGGGTAGTGTCAATTCACTGTCCAAATATAGGTCCTTAGGCGTTTTTTTTGGTTCCAGCAGTGGTATTGAAACATTCAGCCAATTTAAGTTGTTACAAGACATGAATGTATAATGAAACTCATTCTGAGGGCAGCAATCACATATGCTGCCACATAGCGTAGAACAGGTCTTAAAGCTTGCAGAAACTTGTTTTCTGCCATGGAATATTGTCTTTCCTTCCTCCTTTTTGTTAGAGAGATTTGCAAGATGTTTTTTGTCACTTCATGTAAGTATTGCAAGGGCTGTGTGGGTAGGAAGCCCTTTTGAATGAAAGGGATGTGGTATATCTGATGTGTGGTTACATCTACATCACGTAGCTGCTTGGAGGAGAAACTTCAACATGTGGATTAGTTACCTTAGAAGGGCCCAGAAACTGTGGTGATCTGCTGCCTAAGCCACGATTGGAGATGTGGGTTGTCGATGTGATGGCCCTACATAATTATCTGATTGGAAAGGAGCAGCCTAGCAAGCGATAGTAAATCATACTGGAGTTGCAATAGAATTGTAGAAAGCAGAGGGTAGGCAAAAGTGTTAAGACAAAAAATAAACAGAACTGATAGGAGAATTTTTCAGTGCATAGAAATAATCGTGGACCCTGTGGAAATTGCTACTAGGTTGCTTGAGGGCATTCCACTTAGGTGGAATTATTGTTGCAATTAAACAGTAGTCCTTGGCATTAAGCATCTTCAGCTTTAAATCTCTTCCTTGGAGACAGTCCAGTTAATTGGAATATATGTTATTGCCTAGTTTTGCATTATTTATGCCATTGACTATAATGCAATTAAAAAAGAACTTAAAAAAAAATCTATGCATTGATACCCAAGAAATTTTTTTGCTGTTCAGCCAGGCTGTTTCTTCTGCTCTAGCTGTTATGTGAAGCAGATGCAGTAATATATAGTGATATATATCCAATATGCATCCAGTCTTTTCTGTGCATCCTAGAGAGTTTACACGCAAATTATGTATCTGATGTTACACATGCACCCACTCACCCGTTGTTTTTTTTTTTCCAGCCACATGTGGAGGAATGGGTTAACTTCTTGAAAGAAGAAGTTTTTCCACCCCTTTAAAGAGGTGCGGCCTCTTTTTTGGTGGTTAAAATTATTATGATTCTTAGTAGCGAAGAAGCAATTGCAGTGAGGGGTGACCTATGTGTAAGGGTACATTTTACATTAAAAAAACAATTCCCATTGAAATGATGTGTGCTTAGATACCATCATCCTAAAGTTTTTAATTGCATCGAAGGCTCTGTCAAAATTTCAAAGCACATCAGCTGTCTTGTATGGGGACTGTACTTCTGCTCTTAGTTGTTCACTCTGCAGTGATGTAATAAGTGCTATACTGTTTTGTTGCACCTCTATTAACGTAATATTGCTGAATTTTAGCTCTTACTCATGCCTTCATAGTCACCAGCAATGACTGATTTTCTTACTATTGTCACTTAGTCTGTCTCTAAGCAAAATACTGGAAACAGTGATTAAAAAGTCCTAGTTCTTGATCACATAAGTCATCATTGATATTAAGGTTTACATAAAGTAGTTTTAGTGACTATCCTGTATTTACCCTGTAAAGTAAGTGCACAGTTTGTGAGCATGCTAACATGGTTCAAGAAGTCACTGTCTGAAATGACGCACTAAAGTGATTTTGAACATTGTTGGCACATTGCAATGGGAAGTAGAACAGCTCGTGTTAAGCCATCACAGGAGCTATTTTGGAAATTTAGGGAATTTTGGATCTTTACAAGTCAGTTTAAGTACAGGCAAAGGCAGCACTTAATTACTAGTTCATGCCTTAGCATATGAACACTTTAAATATTGTGTAGTATATTATTTCTTGATCTATGTGCACAGTATAATAGGTAAAAACAAAGTAACTTTCTAACTCAAGTCTTGCATAGCTATGACATACTGGCTAGTAAAGATTTGGGGCAGTATTAACATTTCTGTATTTATGGTTTTACAGTTTGAAATTTTCTTCTGTGAGCATTAGGAGGATAGCTCTTGACAACTAATCTCATTCCTTTTGTGGGGCAAACCTTTTTAAAGTTTCTTGTACATGTTGAGGGGGTTGCTTTTGGGATTACGCAGTCATAGCAAACAGCTCTTCCAGAATAAAACATGTAAGCAGTTTTCTCACAAACAATAAAAATGTATTTTACATCTGCCTTAGTAAACAGCCCAGGTATAGAATTAAGTAAAAGTAGGATCTTGTTGAAAAACAGATGCTTTGCATGAACTGGATTTTTTTGTGTCAGTACAAAAGCAAAAAATGTTATTTCACAATATTTTTTATGTACTTGGTTGATGTTAACTGTTTTTAAAGTAGTGACAAATGTACATACTGTAACTGCACTCAAACCAATCCTGTAGGAAGAAAAATAAAGCATTCATTTGGAAGCATTAAGAATATAGGCATCTATTTCTAATGATATTTTTTTTTTTGCCAGTAAGTTCTTTTCATTAGTGAAAACTTAAACATTTTTAGTATCAGTCTTCCCTTCTCCCCCCATTGTTTTTGCTCATTCAGTGTTTAAGAATTTATTCATAATGAGTTAATTTTAGATGATTGTACTTCTGATATGACACTGTGCCTACTTTAAGGAACACCGAAGCTTACAACCACTGCCTTGGTAGATTTCTTGAAGAAAATAGATGTTTGGGAGAAGCAAGGAGCCCAGAGAGTGGAGACGGAGGTAAAAGGTACCTGCCTCCTGAATTGGATAAAATCCATCTGCTAACTGAATGTGAAAGGAAAGAAAGTGTCAGGAGGAATACCAAAATCAAAAAACATGAGGCTTGCAGAGAGCTTATCTCAGGAAGACTGTTCGTGTTAAGAAGTGACGGGGACAAGCTATTTCATTTGCTTTACCTGAGAGAGGAAATGTGGGGAGTCCCATTACAAATGGGTCATGTGGCTAAATCGGGTCTTTGAAAGGAAAATAAAACTGAAATTTTGTATGAAGTAGGAGAAGCTGACCTGGATAACTTCACAACCTCATAAAGAAGGGAAGCTTACTACATTGCAGCTTGGGCCACAAGAAGTTTGGGTGAACATAGTGGAGAAAAATCCTTCTGTCGTGCTTTTCCTGTAGCTCTCTGAGTACTTGGCTGTTGTCACTGTTACTTGCCCTCTGGTGAAAGACAGGGTGGGGGGAGAAGAGAGATAAAGAAGACTAAGACAAGGTTGAAAACTGTAGACTTTAAAAAGAAACAGAGCAGAGCAATTTCTGTTCTCGCTATTCCTCCAGGAGATCACAGAATCACAGAATGGTGGGGGTTGGAAGGGACCTCTGGAGATCATCTTGTCCAACCCCTCACTTGAGCAGGTACACCCAGAGCAGGGGGCACAGGACTGCGTCCAAGTGGGTTTCGAATGTCTCCAGAGAAGGAGACTCCACAACCTCTCTGGGCAGCCTGTCCCACTGCTCTGTCACCCTCACAGTAAAGAAGTTTTTCCCCATATTCAGGTGGAAATTCCTGGGTTCTAATTCATGCCCATTGCCCCTTGTCCTGTCGTTGGGCACCACTGAAAAAAGTCCGGCCCCATCCTCTTGACACCCACCCTTTAAATATTTATAAGCATTGGTAAGATCCCCCTCAGTCTTCTCTTCTCCAGGCTAAACTAACCCAGGTCTCTCAGCCTTTCCTCGTAAGGGAGATGCTCCAGTCCCCTGATCATCACGGTAGCTCTCTGCTGGACTTGCTTGAGCATTTCCCTGTCTTTCTTAAACTGGGTGGCCCAAAACTGGATGCAGTACTCCAGATGTGGTCTTACTAGGCAGAGTAGAGTAGGGGGAGATGGTGGATGGTGCTCACTGCTGTTCTTTAGAGATGGGAAGATGCTAAGGGGTGTGGTGTTTTTTAATCAAGACAACTGAGGAAGAAGCCCTGTGGCTTGATGGCATCTTGAATCTGGGAAGCAGACACTAGAAAAGGAGGGAGGAATGGTAAGCAGAATCTCCTAAGATGGAACTGGTAGAAAACTGCGGTGTGTAACCAATATATGTGTGTGCCAGGATCTCCCTCTTCCTGCAGAATAGGCGTGTTTGGAGCTGTGGGCCGCTGCTGGAGGCTGCATTCTTGACTTGACGATCAGATGAAAAATCTAAGCATGGCAGTCCTTTTATTTTATATAGGAGAGTCTACAGTTTCTTAACTAGCATGAAGGAACTGCATTTGAGGGGTGCAAGTTCTTTTGGGAGAGCAGAAAAACCTAGGGCACTCTGCTGTGCGGAGCATTGGACTCTTTCTGAGTACAGCATCTTGCCACAAGGAGCAAGTGTATTAAAGCTAGCTCTTAGAAAAGGAAATATTGTGGGTTATGGCTAAGGAGATTCTAGGGAAACATAAATTTTCATTGTATTTTAAGTGGAATGAAATCCTAAGTGGAAGCAGTATGGGCTTTTCTATCATTAATCTTATTAGTGCTTTCTGTAGGTTATTTTTGTCAGCAGTGTCATCAGTGTTATGGCAATACTTCAGATCTTGTTTAAAAAAAACCAAAACCCAACCAAACAAAAAAAAACCCAAAAACCAAACAAAACTAACAAGGCTGCCTTGTTATAAGCACTGTATAATCACAGGAGGTCCCACTTCCAAAAGAGCGTACAACTTAAATAGAAGAACAGAAACGTGCTGGAGAAAGAAAGTACACAAACACAGTGAACTGCAGTGACATTGTATTTAGAGCTTTTGGGGCAAGTTTATAGAGGAAATGAAAAAATGGAAGAAAAAGGAAAGGGCAATGGTGGGAGAGGAGAATTAATAGCGAGAAGAGAAGGGGTGGAGTGCAGCCGAGGTGAGAGATTGAGAGCAGGGGGGAAAGAGATTGAATCAGTAACTAATTAGTCATTTATTTAGTGGGAACATCTTGGTTAATACCTTAGGACTGATGAGAGTGTTAATGTGGTTTCCAAGTGACATGATGTAGGTGGTTTTCACAAGCAAACAGTGTTCATTGTAAATGTATAAACTGAATTTTTCTTAAAGATCACAGATCTCTTCCTCCACCCACACTGTTCTTACACTTCTTGATTTCATGCTTTCTTTTTGCTATAAAATGTATTTATCTTTTTACCCGCAGTCATAAGATTCAAGTTTAGGAGAAAAAAAACCTTCATCAGTGGAAGCAAAAGATCACATTCCCTGTAAACTTGGTCATATCAAGTGTAAAACTGTGTTCTCCTACATACAGATTGGAGAACTCCTGTCAATTGCCTGTAAGCATTAAGCTTGTCCCTTAAGACCCTGGCTGCTCAACATATGTTGATACAAGAGATGATACACTTCCCCTCTGAAGTAGAGGGGAAAATTACTTAGTCTAGGCAATCAAACTAGAAAAAAAAAAATTGCAAGCCTGGTTTGCGTACGTCCTACTCATATGTCCTCCTTCTCGATGCAGCCAAAGAACATATCCCACAACCACCTACTATACTCACCTCTCCATGCTCTTTGCATGGCTTGAGAATTCCCTCGTCTTCTCCTTGTCTGCTCTTGTCGACCCATATCTGTCCTTCTAAGAGTGATTCGAGATCTGCACCCCTCACCTTCTGTGCTAGTATATGCCAAGAAGATGCGTGGGGTGGGAACTATTATGTAATGAGAACATAATGTAATTAGCATCTGCAAGGATCTGAATTAGAGAAGATACAATGTTAAGATACTGCATTGGAAATATACCGAGTCCTTGAAGCAAAGTTAAACTTGAAGGGATAACTCTTGCTGTGGGGATTCCTAACTTGGTTGTTACTGTAAAAGCTCAGCACAATTTTGAGAAACTGGTTTACTACTCTGTAAAGTAAAAAGTTATAGCTGAAGCAAATAAGGCTTATAGGATCATGTCAGGTCTGTCTGCTAGGCAGTTCTTCCTGCTTCACCCATCAATTTGTTGGATGTTTTTAATCAAATTTGGCAAGAGTGGGAGAACTCAAGCATAAGTTGGTCCACTTGCTAGGGGAAAAGCTGTGTTGAGAACAGTTTATCTGCTTGGCCTGTTAGTTAGTCAGTCAACATGTGTGCTGATGTTTTTGCCCAACATGCACAGTTATATCGAAACCTGCAAAACAAGATGCTGCCTGGCTAGTAAGGCCATGTGGGGAGGGAACTGAAAGCAATGTGGAGTCCCGGAAGAGATGAGGAGGGTAACTGGGAGCACTGCACTGATTCTGGGACTATTAGAAAAGGCATGTGTAAGAAAGGGAGACGCACATCCAGAAGAAATCAGACTTCATATATTCTGCATTGTGTAGGATAAATTCTGTAAAACTAACAGAGTTAAATATTTAAAAATTATTATGATGTTTGCTTAGCACAATGATTATATTCACAATGTTGTGACAAAGGTTGCAAGCCTGTATTTTTGCCCAATGAGTGAGAAGTAGGTATCTTTAATTCCTTATGGTGGATTTTTTTTCTGTCAAGCTTAACTGCAGCTCTGCATAGTGCTGCAATGAACTTCTTGGTGGTCATGTGAATGTGAAAAGTTGGAGGGGGTTGTTAATCATTAAATGGATTAATTTTTTTCTGAAATATTGTTTGGGAAAATCCGTATTTTATCATCCAAGCTTGGCATTGCTTCCATATGGAAATGTGGTCCTGTGATATGGTCAAGTTCTCTAATACCATAAGTAACAGCTTTCTTAAATAAAATGTTTAAGCCGTCGTGGTTTTTTAATAAAAAAACCAAATGTGCACACTTGGTAGCAATTCTTTAGTACTTCTTTTGGGATTTTTGTACAGACTTCTCACGGGTACTTTCTAAAGCTGTTAGGTGAACATGCTCACTTTTTAAAGCTGTAAGTCGATGGGGGGAATATTTTACAGCTCATTAAAATATTATTTGTGTGTGATGGGGAAGTAAGTTCAAAGTCTGATACAACACAACTGCTCTTTGATAGCAGTATTAGAGGGGGGAGATGGATCATTTACACCCCTCCCTGCCGGTTCTTTTTGCCAAGCCAGCTGATACACTATATTTGGAAATGTGGCTGTGTTGTGTGTTACCAAGCTTATTCATCATTGCTGTCAGCGTACTCTCTCTTTGCAGAATGCTTTCAGGAATTTTCAACAACGTTCATTTGAAAGGAAACAAGGCATAGTACTTAAAAAACATTCAGCAGAAGAAAACCAGAAAAGCGAACTTGCGCAAAAAAAAAAAAAAAAAAAAAAAGCCCAAACCACTTTTCCACTGAAATGTGTATTGCTGCCTCTTCAGAGATTTATGAAGTCTGCAGTTCATCTCAGTCCTGAAGGATTTTTTTGTTTTGTTTTTCTCTGCATGTCAGGCAGCTATATTTTATATTGGTTCTTCTGTTGTCATGCATGTATTGGCAAACAGCCTGTCCTTTCATTGCTGGGTTGAGAAGCAGGCTCGTACTTTATTTCTTTCTAAACAATAGTTTTAGTCACTTGCAAAAAGAGATGCTTCATATCTGAAATTTTATTTCAAATTAGAAAACACTTTTTTCTGAAGTTAAAAATCTCTTTGGAATTTCGGGGACTTCTGTAGAATTGAAATTTAACTCTAAAATCTGTTTCACAAACAGTAATTTTATTAATGTAATTTTAATTACAAAGAGTAGTTTCACAAAGGAACCACACTTACTTTCTCCGTATTTGGTCTCATGTTATCAGTATAACTCATCATTTGCTGGTTATATGTGGCAGAGAGCATTGCTCAACTAAACTGTTTTTTTGCCAAGTGTGTTGTGTGTGTGTGTTAGTTTTCAGAAACTTTGAAAAAGCTTTCATAATCTATTTTTATATTATATATAATATAAAATATATTATGTGATTTTTTTTTTCTTATACTAGGCTGCTCCACTAGATTGGTATTTGGAATATGTTTTCTGGATAACCATGTACAGCAGCAATTCCTTTCAAATTACGGCTTTTACTAAACAATACATGGCAGACACATTAGATTTTAAATAGTTATATCTGTTTCATGTAACTAAGCAGTGAATGGAGACAAGTAACGTAGGAAGTAGAGACCTATTTTTCTGATTTGGAATCAGATAAAAAAGTACAGTTTTTATCAAGATAGATGATTCCTTAAAAGGAAATACTTCCGTAACAAGATAGCTCAAGATATCAGTCTGCTGGTTTTGCTTTTTTGTATGAGATAGACTTGCTGATTTAATCATGCATGCAGAATATTTTCTCTGTAGAAATTCTGATGACTAAGAAGCAATAGTTTAGACAAGATACATGCATCAAAGGCAAGAGCGAAGATACTTACGGAGCTTATTTCATGTTCATATACTGGTAGCATCTTACTGAAAAAAATGCATTTCTGATTACAGTGCCATCAATCTAATAAGTTGTGTTCACCGAACTTGTTTTTTCCTATGATGTGTTTGCTGCATGTTATCTGAGCAGTAGGAGCTGAAACAGATCTTGTATTAGCCTTGAATTTCTTACTTGCGTAGAGCAGATTTCAGCTAGAGAATACTTTTTGGCCTCTAAAACAATATTCACCTACAATAGTAATGCAAATACTTAGCATTGTTAAAATTTTTCTTTTGATCATATTTGGGAAGCTGAAGTTCACATGCTCTAAAATCAGTCTTTAGACATAACCCTTGGCAATGCTTTCACTGCAAAAACAGGTATCACCACTAACATGTTTCCTATGGGCAAAAATTCAAAATGTAGTGCTGACTGTGTACCATATTCATACAGCTTCATGTATTGGTGTACCATTGTTCTGATTGCATGGTGGCACTTTTCATGTCTCCTTGTATAACATGTGCACAGTTGTCTTTGGGTTTTTTCTTATAAAATCTACTGATGGATGTTTATACTCCAAGCAAATCCTTTCTCTAAATACAACTAAAAAAAAAAGGAAAACAACAACAACAAAAAGCCCACAGTGTTTTGGTAGTTGCGTATGCAGAACGTTTACTTAGACTCCTTTTCCTCAATTTGTTGGTTGATAAACATACTTTGCTCTTAGAAATGAGAAACCAAAATCCTTCAAAATAATTTAAGTTGTTCAACTTATTTATCTTAATATTTATGAACATCTTGATTGATATAAACTATATGTCATCATAACTTGTAGCTTGTAGCATGGAATACACTGTGCGAGTGCTTTAATTTTCTGATGATTCTAAAGATGCAGGGGATTGTGCTTAGAGAGAATGTAGAAAACCATTTGTATGAATCAACACAGAACAGCATTGTTCTTGCCCTGAAGATTTTGGACTCTGTCCCCAAACCTGCTGTTGGATACATTACAGACTCGTCTCACTTGATTTCTTTTAAGAGCAGAAGGGTCTAAAATAAATATAACAGGATGGCATATGGGAGAGTGGAACAATTAAGTAAGTAAGTGATGTGCAAATAAAGTCTTTGTGAAGGTGGCCTCCTGTACCAAGAGCTCTGTTTTACAAGTATGAGAGCATTACTAGGAAAAAAAAAAAAAAAAAGGAAGGAAAAATTGTATAATGGGAAGACCATGAAAATAAACTTTTCTAAATTCTTTTTTTGTTGGTATTGTTCTTCTATGGCTTGGTCTTACACTATATTATACTATATTATGGCAGGTTGGCCACTTACATTGATTCTATTTCCCATTTGTACTATTATGAATTCAGCATGGATCTCATAATAAGCATTAGTCCCTGCTTCATATGAGCTGGAAAATGTTATCAAATCTCATATGAAATGTAATTGCTTGTGGTAGAGCAGTGTCTTTCCCGTAGACATCCAGTGTTAATTTACAAACTTCAAGGGGTGTGACCAGCCAGCGTGATTACATTGAATCTGTGGGATCTCTCCTTACCAGCCTGCGTATGAGGGCTTTTCATGGTAGAATCTGTACTGGGAAAGTAAGTTATGCAACTCAAGGGAGACTGGTAAAATTAAGCAGTGTAGATGGGTTGTTTGAGCCTCTGATACCTGCTAGAGAGCACTGAAATTCAGGCGGCGGGGTTATGCCCCAGGACTTCAGTCTCCACATACTCAGGGATAGTCTTGTTCCTTCTATTGTGTTTAGTGTCAGAAGATGAAAGAATTTGGTTTGTTTGCCTTCCTTTCTGAAAACACCTTATAGTTTTGCCTTAGACTTTTTTTCCCTTTTGTTACGAGGTGGTGTCTTCTCAGTCAGTTTCGAGTTCATTTAATTTTGAATTAATAAGGTAACATTGTTAACCTTAATTTGCTTCCTGATCATTCAAAGTTATTATTTAAAACAAGCCTTGGGCTTGGCAGTTTCTTGTTCACTCTAATCATAACGGAAAATGAAAGCAGCCAGATTATGTACCTTTCCCACTAGAAGTTTTTAACATATAGCATTTGTATTTAAAAGATCTGCCCTATACAGTTACTTAACATATAGACTGCAATTGTTTCAGCCTTGGTCAGTGTGGAGAAGCAGCTTTTTAGCTGCTGGTTGATACATTCCAGTGTTAATACCAGCTGCCAAACTTTTTGATAGAGTATGAGAGGAAATATTTCATTTTGGGTAAGCTAGCTACACTGACCAAGGATAAAAGGATCCCTTTTGTATACACAGAGTGCTCAGAACACCTGGAATCCAAAGTGCTACTTCTGTACCATGATTTTTAGCATTTTTAATTATTTGACTGTGCAGTGTGTGGTAAGCTGGTATGGCTGAGGTGATCTTGATGACTCAGGTAGTTGAAATCTTTCAGATGTCCAAAGTTACCTGAATGTGTCTGACTCCCCTCTCACTGCAAAGTAACTGGTCATAGAATCCTCTATACTGTACAGGAAGATATTATATATCATATAGACTACATAGGCTGCCTGTATAGAGGTGAAAGCATCAGTTGCAGTAACATGCAGAATCATAGAAAAATGTAGATGGGAAGGGACCTCTGGAGATTGAGAGGCTCAATTTTCTGCTTTAACTTCAAAGTTAAATCAGGTTGCTTAGGGCCTTGCTGAGTCAAATTTTTAAATTCTCCAAGGTTGCTTGGAGATGCTGTTAAATCTCCATCCTGTTCCTGTCCTCCACCATGCTCACGGTGAGGAGCCTTTCTACATGTATTTGGAATTTCCCTTGCAGCATTATGGGACTGTTGCCCGCTGACGTTTTGCTGTGCCTGCCTGAGAAGAATCTGCCTCCACCCTTTGTATAACTCCCTGTTACATAAGTGAAGGCAGTAGTGGGCTCCTTTTCTTCTCCTGAACAAACCCAGCTCCCTCATCATGTCTTTCATCTCGTGTGTGTCAGCCCTTTTGCTATTTTAATGGTTTTCCTCTGGACGTGCTCCAGTTTGCCAGTACCTCCTGTGCTGCTTGGCCCAAAACTGTACAGTACTCTAGATGTGGCCTCACCAGTGCCAAGCAGAAGGAATAATTATTTCCCTTGACCTGCTGTTTATGCTCTTGCTTATGCAGCTCAAACTAAGGTTAGTTTTCATTGCTTTAAGGGTGCACTGCTGGCTTATGTTCAACTTGCTGTCCACTAAAATCTCCAAGTCCTTTTCTGCAGAGCTGTTGCCTGTCCAGTCTGCAGCTGTAATGCTGTATAGGGTTTTTTCTTTCCCAAATGCAGGACACTTTACATTTGTCTTTGTTTAACTTTATAACTTTTGGCCACTTCCTCCAGTTTGTTGAGGTTGCTCTGAATGGTGGCCCTACCCTCCAACATGTTGATTGCTTTCCCTGTTTTACATCATCTGTAAATTTGTTGAGGATGCTTTCTGTCCTGGCATCCAAATCTGATGAAGATGTTGAGCAGTATTGACCACTGAAGAATACTGCATCTACCCAGTTCGCAGTTAGACTTAAAATTATTGACCACAGCTCTTTGAACCTCATGGTTCAAGGAATTTGTTGTCCACTTTGTTGTCCACTTACTCAGTCAATGTCTGCTCAGTTTGACAACCAGGATGTTATGAAAGACACTGTTAAAAGCATTGTGTAAGTCAAAGCAACTGGCAACCGCCAATTCTCCTTGGTCCACAGAGCCACTTACTTCTTCAGAAGACAATCAGGTTGGTTGTATATGGTTTGCCTTTAGAAGTCTGTCATCTGATCCCGGTCACATTCATGTCCGTCATGCCTTAAAATAGCATCCCTTTAGGACTTGCTCTATGTTTTGTACAGCAAATGAGGTGAGGTTTACTACTATCTAGTTCCCTGGATCCTCTATCCCCTCCTGCCCCCACCTTGCTTTTCTGTTGGGTTTTGTTTGTTTGTAAGTTACCTGTTTCCTGTCCTAGGCAATCTGCATGACTTTTCAAAGATGATAGCCAGCAGCCCTGCAGCAACATCAGCTAGCTTTCTCAGTACCTTGGATGTTTCCCATCTGTTCCTATGTACTTGTGTAGGTCCAGCTTACCTAAATAGTCTTTAACTTGGTAGCTCTTCTCCCTCAAGCCTTGCTACTAGATGCAGAAACCTGGGAAGCCTGATAGCAGACCCTGCTGGTAAAGACCATGTGCAAGGTGTTGGGTACCTCAACTTTTTCTGTACCTTTTCATCACTAGGTTGCTTCCCGATTTAGCAGCTGAATTACACTTTCCCCAATCTGTCTTTTGCTGATGGTGTACCTGTAGAAGCGTTTCTTCTTGCCTTTCACATCCCTCTTCAATATCAACTCCAGGCAAGCTTTGGCCTCCCTAATTCAGTCTCTGCTTGCCCAGACAGTGCATCTATATTCTCCTCCAGTTGCCTGTCCCCACTTCCACTTTACATATGTTTCTGTTTCGTTTGAGCTCAGTCAGTGAGGAGTCCCATGTACAGTCAGCTGGCCTCCTACTGTGCCTGCTGATTTTGCTGCATGTTGGGAAGGCTTGTTTTTGTGCTCCAAGAAGAGAGTTCAGGAAGATGACTGGTTGTCATGGGCTCCTTTGTAGCTTCCCAGGGCATTCTGCTTACCATTCCCTGAGCAAGCCCCAACTCTACTGTTGTGAGTCCAGAGTCTTTAGTCTGCTTCTTTCCTTTCTTTCTTTCCTCAAGATCTTACACTACCATTTCAGAATTACTGCATCCAGGGCTGCTGTTGGCTGTCATATGCATGAGCAGTTCTTCCTTATTCATGAGGCTCCTTTCCTAGGAGCCTATTCAGCACCAGCATCAAAAATTGCTCCTAGTGGACGCGAGAAATTCCCTGGTTATTTCACACCCTGCTGTGCTGCCCTTCCAGTAGATGTTATCTGATTTAAGTCCTTCATGAGAACAGGGGGCTCTGAATATTGGAAAACTAGCCTAGGATGATGTTCCATTTATTGTTGTAACTGAAAATAAATTTTCCTTAACTAGTTGTCTTGAACCACAAGAAGCTGCTGTAAAGATATACATGTGATATTTTTATTTTGAAATGGAATACTAATTTTCTATTCATTTTGAATTACTACTTTAGTGCAGTCACAAATACTAATTCAGCTGATGTCTGCAGTGCAGCTGAAGAGGTAAAATAACTGGGTTTTATATGGCCATGGATACTTTGGTATCCATAATATTTGTTCACAACTAATGAATTTGCAAGTGATCTGAATTTTTTTTCTCTGTACGATTTCTAGATTCTGATTACCCTGAGGTAATTCATGTGCAACTACATGAAATATTGCTTCATATTGCACTGTATGGCTGTCTTACATTCAGGCCACGCAAGTAATACTTGCACGTATATATATGCCAGAAGCAACTCCTCATCCTCTTTTTTTTTTTTTTAAGTGACTAATAAGAGAAGATCTTGTCCATTCATCGTCATTGTATTTTGTTTCTTAGTAATTGGTGACAGTGTACTTCTTAATCTGTTGTAGTTGGAAGATGGGGAAGAAGAGCCGAGTCAAAACTCAGAAGTCAGGTACAGGAGCCACATCAACAGTATCTCCAAAGGAAATGTTGAATCTAATTAGTGAGTTATTGCAAAGTAAGTTTCATTTTTATGCCTCTCTGGGAAGAGGGATGGTGTGCAGACCGTTCAAAAACGTTCTCTTGTTGAAGCCTGTGAATTCTATTCATTTCCTGTAAGCGGCCAAGCTTGCTATTTCAGCCTGCTTAAGATAGTATAGTATGTATCTTATAGTATCTATCTCTGTTAGTATATACCATTATTGGCTTATTGATATGTATATGTATTGGACATACCATATTTCTAGCAGCTTTTGGCTTTACATCTCAACACAAGCATAAATATTGTAGGAGATTAGATTAAAATAAACCTGCTCTAGGTATCTTGACATTGAAGCTTTGTCAAAAATGTTTTTCATGTAAACCTCAAGAATTGCACTGTTTGTTTATCATTTGAACAGTACTTAGAACTGATATCGGAGTAGAGAAATTATCTGTGGAAAGCAGCAATATAAATCAGTTCAACTGCACTGATACTTTTGTCACTTAAATAAATTTTTTTTTGTTGTTGATTAGAAACTTTTTCTAGTGCTTAGTTCTTGTGTATAGACCAAAGGTTGTTTCACTTGTTGAGGAACTTGGAACTCATCCATTATTTCTAAATATGAAAAGTAGAGCATAAGTTCATACAATGATGCTAAAATATTGTTCACTCTTTCTACTGTCATTAGTAAATGTGCTGAGCTACACTTCTTGTTGAAACACAAGTCCAAATTTTCATATCCTGGACACATCTAAATGTTGCTTTAGAAAAAATTAGACTTTTTCTTTGCATTGCTTACAAAGAGGAGACAAGGAGTTGGCAGAGCAGTTTGATGCTTATGCTACAATTGGCCTCTGCTTTGCTACCAAAAATAAAACGTAGACCTAATTTTCTAAGCAAAGATAAGTATCAGCTGTTCTTTTTGTCAAGCTTCCATATTTTAGTCAACGCGAAAATTTTTCAAATCAGTTGAGCAAAGTAATCTTCAGCTGTCCACTTGGGTTTATGTGGCTTAGATCAAGAAATCCACACACTGGCATTTAGAATATTGTTAGAGACACTGTGGATATAATCTAAAGCTAAAGCTTGGCTAGGAGTTCCTTTGCTTGTCCTTCCAGCACACATGCATCTATGAAAACAGTATTGACTAGGCGAGTCAAATGTATGTACCAACAAATTTCTCAATTACTTGAGGTAAGCTCTGTGCTATTATCATCTGCTTTCAATACAGCAAGAATGATGGCAAGCAGGCTAATGTAAACAGAGTGTTTTGCTTGGATTATTGAAAACAGAGACTATTTTGTTTGTTTGTCTTATCTGGGAGACTACTTAATGGTCTGGTTGTTTACCTTTTTTTCTTCCTAACTTTTTAAACGTTTGATATTTCTTAAATCTGAAAGAATATTTTAAAAAAAAAACAAAACTTGAGGCAAGTTATACTGTGAAAATCTTAAAAGTATCTATTAATTACATTTCAATGAATGGGATATTTATAACAATGGAGATTATAGTGTTTACCATATAAATATGTTTGAAGGACAAGTAGTACTAAGGTGTTCAGTTAAAGTTGCTGTGAAACCATGACCTTTTCTCTGATGTTAAAAATATATATATATATATTTACACACACACACACTTTATTAAAGAAAACGTTATCATGTGACATTTTTATTTCCAGAATGCAGCAGTCCTACCCCAGGTCCTGGTAAGGAATGGGAAGAATATGTACAGATTCGTTCACTTGTTGAGAAAATTCGCAAAAAGCAAAAAGGTAAATGTGAAAGACTGTAAGATAAGGGTGGCTTAGAGTATTGATTTGCCTAAAGAATTTTCTGTTGACAGCTAAAAGGAATATTTTTGTTGTTATTATTATATAAATATTATTCAATCCTATTATTTTAGGATAAAAATCTTAATTCTCTGACATGCAGTTCCTTTTTACACTTGCAAGTGTTTCTGAAGTATTCTGGTGGGCACGACCACTGGCATTAACCATTTTAATACTTATAATTCTGAGTGAATATCACAGACAGACAATCCTGTGATAATTCTGTTCAATAAGTAGAAAAAATAGCTTGAGACTATGATGAGATGACAATCTTGAAGGACTAGAAGAAAGAATCCTTTGAGAGTAATAGGCCTTTTTGATACCTGATTGCATAGTCTGTCCCTCTGCCTCTATAAATCTGCACATTTTGAATTTAATTTTATAACTGTCTTATTTTAACCTGAACACTTTACTGGATGTAGAAACAGTTTCAGCCATTCAACATCATGACATTAAATTATGACAAAATAAAAATACATAAATGCACAAAATAAATACATCCGCTAATAACTCTAACTGCTATAAACCAAGCACATAATTAAAATAAATAAATGCTTATGGTACCACAGTTAATATGGAGCTTTATTGCCAGTTTTCTAAGTGTAAGATATGATTATTTTAGTATAGAACAGTTTTCTTCCGGTATGTTCTGCAACAACTCACTGTTGTTGATACTTTATTTTCATATTAGCTTTGTTTTTATTTGGAGGTATGCTCTAAAAAATGCTTTTCTTGTAATGTTAGTAAAAATAAACTTTTTTTATGATTGTTGTATTTTAATGGCAGAGAAATAACAGTTCTTTTGTCTCTGATATTTATATGGTGATGACAGAAAAGCCGGACTGCATTTAAAATGAAGCTTAAAGTTCTTGTATTTGCTTGAAGAAGCAGAAGGCTGTATTTTGAGGCTTGAAATGTCCTTTTCACACCTGTTTTTAATAATTTTGACTAACGCATAAGAATCTTACTTCACGGAAGGACTTTTAAACCTCCAAACATCAGTTATTGGCAGAGGGCATATGGAATAATAAATGATACTGTTTGAGTGACTGCATCCTGTAGCTCTGTAGAGGTGAACTTGATTCATTGTTTTGCTGTCCTGTGACTTTTATAAATGTATGGTACATGTCCTGATTTTTATGATGTGATATATGTGTTATGGTAAAACGTAATTCAGGTTAACAAGAACAGAGTTAACGTTGGGGTCGGGCTGTTCTCTGTAACTTTCTTCTGTGCCAGAAAGATCGAAACATTCATGGGGAAAATGGCTGCTGGCAGAAGTGGTAGAATTAGTGTAACAATATTATGTTAACAGGACTTATTTTTTCCTTGAAAAATGCAAAACCTACTAACCACAGCACTGTTGACATACAAATGGCTTTTAATGTAACATTTTTACATACATACTGAGTATGAATAGTATGATGTCTTTCAAAACTATTCTTTAATGGAACATAGTAATTTATACTACACAGTTTTCTAGCTTAATAAAAGCTTTAAACAATTAACAAAGGAAGACGTACAGATGAATATATATTGCCTGAAGTGTCATACTTTGTGCTTTTCTTGAATAGAACACTGGGTTGCAGAACGTGAACTAAAATGATCTTGATTAGAGAAAACTCTTAATTTGAAAACTGAGTATTTTTACTTTCTAAAATTTTTCCTTGTTTGTTTCATTAGCAAAATTTCAAATAAAGTTAATTTTTCAATATAGATTTTCATCAGTATAGCTATATTTTGTTCCGTATAGAAATAAATTGTTCCCCAATAGAGCTTGTAATTTAAAGGAGCTGCTCTTCTCTTTAATTTGGAAAAATGTGGCCAGTATTGGACTACATAATATATGAGGAACAGAGGTAGAATTTCAGAGATGCTTACAGAATCGTTCCAGATACAAGCTGGATGTTAAAAGCTTCATAAGCGTTATACAGTAGTTAATGTTGGAAATCAAAAGAGCTATGTCCTGGACAGTATAAACACCTATCAAGTTCTGTAGAAGCTGTGCAACTAGTCCTAATAGATTTGTGAAGCCTTAGTTCTAAATATATTCCACACAAAATAGCATACTGAAAGGAATATGAAATAAAGGAGAAATGCCAGCTTTAAAAAAAAAAAGAAAAGCCAAAACACTCTGCACCACATTCTCATTGCGTTCAAAAAAATACTTTATCAATATCGAGTTTTTATACTGCATCATCAAAGACTATAGTTTTAGATGATACTTGCACTTTTATGTTAACTGCAGACTTGGTTGGTTCTGGGGCTTGAAATGCATGATTTGCGGGGGGGCGGGGGAAGAAAACAAATACACTAATGCTGCTTTCTTAAAATTGTTTTAATCTAAAGATGTATTTATCACCTGTGCTTAACTGAAATATCTTTGGATGTAAGCAACTTGCTGATGACATTTTTATCACTCATAAAATGGTCTGAGCATTTCAGGAGTGTTTGGACACTTCCAGTGTGAACTGACACTAGAGTTTGGGTTGGAGAGAACACAGAGGCAAAGAGGTACAGAAAAAGCTGGCAGAGTATAGCTGGGAACCATAATGCATAGGTTCAAATCAGATGAAGGTTAAGGGGAAAGCAGAGGAAATGAATGAGAGTTGTGGTTTCACTGGTGGACCATGTGCCTGTTGGAGAAGCCAAGTGTAAAAATTTGGATGAGCTCTGTGACATCAGGAGGATGATCAGTCTGTCATTATTCTAGTAGATCCATATGCTACAGGAAAAAGCTAACTGCCTTGTATGTGAGAGAAGGAGCTTGAGATCTTCTTATCTTTTCCAGTGCTGAATTAATGAAATTGCAGCTTGCCTCTCAAATTCTTCCTTGTGTCTGTATTAACATGTTGTGGTGATGGCATTTATCATCAATATTAAGCTGGGAAATACTTTCGCTCAGCTTATTTAAAAGGGAAAGAGGAGGGGAGCTTCATATTTCATCATAGCTCAGTTCAGGTGGTTGTGTTTTTAAGACTACTGGAAAGCCGATTTGGCAGAATATTTAAGTTGATGAAAATTGGGTATGA
Organism: Morus bassanus; assembly: GCA_031468815.1. Lineage (NCBI taxonomy): Eukaryota > Metazoa > Chordata > Aves > Suliformes > Sulidae > Morus > Morus bassanus. Next base: position 15,018,056 of record CM062572.1, read on the forward strand.
CGTTTGTATACTATTGAGTAATGCTTAACAAAGACCACTTTTGACTCAGCTACTTCAAAGCAGAACTGCTGTGGGATAGCAAATAGCTTTTTACATGTGCTTTTATATTGAACTTCTTTATCTTTCTAGATCCTCTCATTTCTGCATTTGTTTTTTAATAAATTGTGTATATAGGTTTGTCTGTTGTCTTTGATGGAAAAAGAGATGACTATTTCCCTGAATTGATAAAGTGGGCAACTGAAAATGGAGCATCCACAGAGGGTTTTGAAATAACTAACTTTGAAGAGGAGGGGTTTGGTTTGAAAGCAACAAGAGAGATAAAGGTGAGCATGTGAACATTTGACTTAGATTAGAAAATTGTGTTTGGAATGTAGCTGCAGAGCTCTGAAACACTCACTACCTTCCTTTTCCCCTTGTGACTGCTTATGAAACTGCTGTTCTGAAATGCTCTCAACTCTGCGTACTTGAGAAATAAAATCACTGACAAAATTGAGTATTATTTTTGAATACTATTGGATAGTACTGTAAATTTTTAATCAGTCTTTTTTTTTTCCTTTGTTGCCTATACTCTTTACCTAATCACCAGAGTACTCTACTCCATTCATATATCCCTCTCTTTCATGTTTTCTAACTACTTAGTCTCTTCTCCTCTTCTTTCACGTCCCTTCTTTCAAAGCACTGGTCTTTTTGTCTCAGAAAGAGGTATTTGCAATACCTGATTTCCAGTGAAGATGAAAAAACAAACAAACAAACAAACAAAACCCCCAAAATTACCTGATAATTGTAAAGAACATCTTTTGATAGGAATACAGGCACACACAGTTAGCTAACTGTTAAAAGTTAAGCATTTAAGATTGCCTCTTACCATTCCCATTTTACATATGGGAAACAGCTTTGAAGAACAATCAGCTGTTGTAGAAAGAATATTAGAAAATGAGCATATTATATTCATTTTAGGGCTTTAGTAGCACATAGTTAATAAGGTTAGCACTACTGGTTGATAAAAATCCTGAACAGTTCTTCTAAAATAAGAATGGGCAATGTGAAAAAACCTCTACTGGGAGAAAATATTTGATCATGTAATTAATAGCAATACAGTGTATCTGGTAGCTTTGAGGTTGTGTGGGCAGTCTACATGTTAGCAGTTTCAAACTGAAGCACTTTATTGTGTAAACTAAGTGTCTCAGTTTTAAGCTTTGTGTAATGCAGATTGGAACATTTGGTTTCCACAATATGAAACATAGCATGTTTGTTTAATTTGCAGTGGAAGAGAAGGAAGAATTTTGACTCAGAATAATTTTGATTTTTTTTTTTAAATGAAAACAACCTGTAGTTTAAAGACAATGTATATTTGAGACACTTGGCATATCATATAAATGCTAACTGACCCTCTATGCATTTTTTTCCTTTCTGTAGGCTGAAGAGTTGTTTCTGTGGGTTCCTAGAAAACTGTTGATGACAGTTGAGTCAGCTAAAAATTCAGTATTAGGTAAGAGCTTAAGGAAGTTCTTACGCAGTTGATATGTATGGGATCATTTAATAGGAGACTTCGGTTTTTTTAGCTGATCTCCTTTATTACAGGACTTGCTTATCACGCCGACCATCAGGTTTGGAATATCTAGAAGCTTGAAGTGTCAGTGAAAAGAATTTAACTTTCCTCTTTGTTTCTGGCTGTGTGCACTAGATATCTTCCGGAAGTGTGTGCGTTATTTTGAACACATATCATTTAGCTTGTATAACCCTTGGAGATAGTGTTCTGAATTACTGAGACTATTGTTCTAGTTTCTTCATGTCTTCCGTCATGCAATTGTGCATGAGGCATTTACTGTGTCAAATAACTTGCAGCATAATACAGTGTGGGCAGCTAAATATTTTAAAAACCTGAAAAGTTTTTTTTGTTTTTGTTGTTGAAAGTTCTTACATGTTATCTCATCAAATGCATTTAAAGTAAATCTAGGATTGTATTTTCCATCGACAATTAATTTAGTGCCTCATGTTTCTGGGTTAATTCAGGATCCCTGTATTCTCAAGATCGAATTCTTCAAGCCATGGGCAATATAACATTGGCATTCCATCTTCTTTGTGAGCGAGCCAACCCCAACTCTTTCTGGCTGCCCTACATCCAGACGCTCCCGAGTGAATATGACACTCCTCTCTATTTTGAAGAAGATGAAGTGCAGTATCTTCAGTCAACTCAGGCCATACATGATGTTTTTAGCCAATATAAAAATACAGCTCGACAGTATGCCTACTTCTACAAAGTTATTCAGGTAAGCTTCTTAAATGTAGTATATAGTATATGTTGTTCTCATGGTGATTATTGAGGAAGGTGTGAAAAGAGTGTTGGTAAATAATAGAGTAAGTGTATTGCTCTTAAAGGTTTGAATCATTAAAGCAATATCCTGCTGTTTTTTTGAACTGCTGTTAAAATTTTGCAGTTCAGGAGGCTTATGAATATATAAGAATGTATTTAGTTGGTTAAGAGGAGTGATTACTGCCCTTTGTTTGGCACTGGGTGAGGCTTCATCTGGAATACTGTACAGTTTCGGGCCCACCAGTGCAAGAGACATGTTGACAAACTGGAATGAGATCAGAGGATGTAATTTGCTTCAGCCCTTTCTCCATACAAGGAGAGACTTGAGGGAGCTGGATTTGTTTATTCTGGGGAAAAGGAGATAAGGGGTGATCCAGTTACTGCTTTCAACTTGCTACTGGTAGCCAGACTCCAGAAGTTTGCCTGTGGGAAGTTGGGCTAGGTGACCTGCAGAGATCTACAACCTATGTCTCTATGACTCTTTGAAAAATGTATGGTTTGTAGTAAACAAAGTAAAATTATAATTGTTAATTGGCAAAAAATAAAACCATTGCATATGCGGTATTTCCAATGACCATGGATTAACTGTTGTTTTCTATTCTATTTACCATAATTATTTTGATTGCTTTCAAAAACAAAGATAAAACCATCTGGTAACAATTTGAGTATGGGGAGGCTTGAGATGGGTGAACTTCCCATCATATTCTGAAGTAATGGTTTAAACTGAGCTTCTAAGATAGAACTGTTAATCTGACTGATGTCTAGACATAATTGATGTTGTATGTAAATGGTGATGTGTTGTTGTCAAGGTAGTGCTCAGTGACCAAACATCCAGAGCTTTTTGTGGCACCATCTGCGTAGAAAGCATGAGTCTATGTACTGAATTTCCACAGTTGTGTGATCCAGAGACAATTTTTTTGGCCATAGGAGAGGTCAGAAGACATATAGTGTTAAAGAATAGAATTGCTTTCAGAGTTCCAAAGCTTTTCTATTAACTGTTTTAAGTCAACAGAAGTTAAATTATTTTGCATAGCTGTTTGGTGTTTGAAGAACTCATATGTTTCAAACACAGTGTCAATTTATGAAGTATAAGGAGCAGAGGGATAAATTTTGAAAACTAAAGCCATTGAAAATAGTGGATGAAAACCAAATAAGATGCATTTCATTTTGAGGCAAGGAGTATGGTAGGAACAATGGCTTTGGTATCAGGAAGGAACAAAGTTCTTCTTTCCAGGTGTCACAATTCAGGAAACGATAGTTTAGCCAACTCTCTTTTCTTGCCATGTGCTATTCTAGGCTGCCAGTCCACACTTGACCTTCCAGCTTTTCATTTTTTTCCTCAAAGTCTACTGCCTGAGCAAACAGAACTCCTAAATTTTATTTCTTTAGAATGTCTTTTTATCCCTAAATAGTTCTACTGGTTTTAAAGAGTAATTAGCGGAATATTGTATAACACTATCCAATTCTTCCAACTGCTATTTATGCTCTTGCAGTACTTAATCAGAGAGCTAAACTATCCCTATGACTAGTTCCATCATTTTCATTGACTAATCCTGCACTAGTAGTATTATGTGAAAGGTTGTGTGGTCACAACATTAAATAAGAAAAAAACCAACCCTGAAATACAGTTTTACAGAGAAATGAGATCTGGAACGAAACCCTGGATTTTGACTGCCATGCCTCTAGTATTTCAGAACTGTTTCTCAGTGATTGATGAATACATGTAGACTGATATCAAAGTGATCCAAGCACAACTGAAGAACATATATAAAATGCAGTGGTGTAACATCAGTTGAAGCATGAGATATCTAATATGTGAAAAGCAGCTTAAATGTTTGATAAAACATTTTTTGTTTATGAAAGTTTCATGTGGCACATAATCTGCTTAAGGATGGCGAATACACACTATTTCTCTTACTGTCTCCTAAAGCTAATCAAAGATCATTTGTATAGCATTTAAGCTAATGTGGTCAAAGTAATGTCTCACTAAGAATAATTTATATTCTGCATCAAAGTCCGTGCTGTTCACTGTTAAGAGTAAGAAAAGCTACAGTTTGAGCAAAGAAAATAATGTATATGAGATTACTTTAGGGGCACACTATCTTTAGAACCCCAGTAATGGTGATGTGCTGTACATGGTAACAACCCTTTAATACTCTGCACTGTTATATTTTCTGTTTTATGTTTGCAATTCTGTGGAAGCTGATATGGCAGCTCATGGAGGAAGTCTTCTCAGTCTGATATTGTTGAGACTGATTCAGTTTGGTTTGATCTGCAGCAATGGGAAACCTTTGTGAAAATAATGTTAAAATAAATGGTTATCTTCTCTTTGAGCTTTATATTAGTATACCCAAGAAAGTGTTTAGTACTGTACTGTTGCCTTTTGTATGAACTGTTAAAATGTAAGTTCTGGTCACTTTGGTCAGGAATCTAGACCAGATTTTTTTTGGTTTTTTATTCTCCTGACAAATGCTCTTATTGCTTGTTTTATGTTCTTGTATAACATAGCTGTTGTTTCATGTTGAACATGAGCATGAAGGTAGATCAGGTAGGAATCATTTGCTTTATTTACTTCTTCTTTGGAGAATGAGTGGTGATAAATATTAGGTAAATTTTAGGTGTGTTGTGGTTGTTTGGTACCATGCTTCAGCACTGCCGCATAACCACAATTTCAGCTGAATATTTCTTTACTAGTATTCAGTAAATGTCATATTAGGAAGATACATAATTTCAGCTGGCTCCAGGAGTGCCAAGTGAATGTATTGGGTACCTATTATTAATCCTTTTGATGGAAACTCATGGAAGAGTTTTAAAACTTTTTGATTTCTGTTTCTGCTCTCAGAAATAAGAGCTTGTAATTTATGAAATGGTGGAGAAAAAAAGTTCATAGAAAAAAAAAACCCTCTTTCTTCCCTAAAACAAAGTATCATTTTTCATTATTCCAAAAAGCTGAAATGAATTTTAGTATCATCTTGCATGCACTCATATCCTCATATGAACAAAGTTGACCGACAAAATACTAGTGCTAAGGGTAATTCGTGAGCATATGGAAAAGGGAAAAAGAGGTGGGGAGAAAGAATTTGTCATACAAATGAAAAAAAGCAAAGCAAAACCACTTTCCTAATAAAGGCAGCATACTCTGCAAGCTTTATGAAAGTGAATGTTAGATTTTTGTATACCGTCATTTCATTCAGTACTACTACTGCTTTAGCATGAGTGTTTTAATGCAAGCTGTCCTGTGTTGAGCAGGATTTTGATATTGCTTCAGGTATGCGGACTAATATTTTTTAAAATTTACAAATACACTTTTTGTAATACAGAAATCTTATATTTACTTTCTTGATAGCTATTCTACCACAGAAAGTAAAACTAATAGCATCTTGAAATAAAAGGTGTTTTTCTGATATTTGAAGACACTGAAAAAGGGAATATTTTGTGCAGGCAAAATATTTTCATTCCTTTGCAGCATTTTTAGACTGCAAAATGTTTCTAATGGCCGGGGGAATAAATGGGTTAACAAATAATTTCTTCAAATGCTTCATTTTCTTTCTTTTTCAAAAAGGATTGCTAGACTGTTATTAAAATAATTTGGCTTCTGATAGGTGTGCAGTTCTAAACATTGTTTGACAAGTGCTCGTCTGTTTTATTTCCGTAGCTTCTCCATAAGGGTGGCTTTCTCAGAACGCTGCAGTTCTAACTCTTTCTCCAAGTGCTTAGTCTGGATACACATGAAGAATGGGCAGATTTATGAATTTCACAGCTGTTGCAAGCTAAACTGTAGTCTGGTTTGATAAGCAGAAACAGGTGGGATGTTGAGTAGACAAAAATAAACCCTTGAGCATGTTAGCCAGGCTCTATAAACCACACTGACACCTTTCCAAACATACGTAATTTGATAACTAAAAAATAGTTAAAAGTTCTTACAGATGTACTTTAAAGGTGTGTTTGGCCTCTGCATTGCTCTCAAAACACAGCGAATGGTCAGAAGAGTATTTTCATCGCAGCAGACTTGTAGTTTGCAAGACGCTTTTGTAGTTTGTTCCAAAGAGAAATTTTGTAAACTGCAGGGTTTTCTCTTCCCCTGGAAGCTATGCGTGTGACTTCCATTAACATTTATGGGCATTGCATGCCTACTGAAGGGTGAACAGACCCCAAGATATTTATGGTTTAATGTTAAAATTTTTTTTTGCACACTGAAATGTGGTATAATAGGCACAAGAGGGAGCCATATAGTTTACAGACATTCACAGTGAGATTATATTCCTAAAGAAAATACAACCAAGTTTGAACCCTTTTTAAAAGAATATGGAGTGGTCTTCGTGTTTGACTTTCAGTTACATCTGCATGCCTGTTTGTAGTCTACTACAGAGAAGTTCTTGTAAATCAAAACAAGACATCAAGACAAGGTGTGCTCTTAGAGGAGGTGGAAGTTCCCAAACTCTATTTACATTTTGGACAGTACGGGTCTGAAGAAGTGTTGTATCTTTTCCCCAGGTGTAGTAAAGGCTGTTATTACCAGCCTTACTAAAAGACAATTTTATGATAATTTTAGTTAACTTTTAAAATCTTTGAAGTAGTAAGTCTGAAACCAGCAGAGCCCCTCAGCTAGCCATAGCTTTTGCCTTGGTAGCCAGCTGTGTGCATTCAGTGGCACTCTATGTGTAAGTAGTATCTGTATGTAGCTGCCTCTCATGTCCTGGAAAAAAGATCAGTTTTGCAGGACTGTCCAGGGTGGCAGTTTAACATTTACTTAGGCAGTGTTTTCAGCCTGTAGTTTCTGGACTACTGGGGGACTGCACATTTTTCTGAAGGGCACCAGCAAGCTAGCTGTCTGTAAAAAACCCAATATTGGTGACATTGTAGTGGGCATCTGATATAGGCTGCTTGATCAGGAGGAAGGAGTGGATAAGGCCTTCTACAGACAGCTAGAAATCGCCTCATGCTTGCAGGCCCTGGTCCTTGGGGGGGACTTCAACCACCCTGATATCTGTTAAAGGGACAACACAGCAGGGTATAAGCAATCTAGGAGGTTCATGGAGAGCACTGATGACAACTTCCTGACCCAAGCAATAGAGGAACCAATGAGGAGAGGTGCTACTCGCGCATTCATGGACCTCATACTCACAAACAAGGAAGGGATTGTTGGGGATGTGAAGGTCGAAGACAGCCTCAGCTGCAGTGACCATGAGATGGTGGAGGTCAGGGTCCTGAGAGGAGGGAGCAGAGCAAAAAGCAGGGTCACAATGCCGGACTTCAGGGGAGCAGTACTGGCCTCTTCACGGATCTGCCTGGAAAAGTCCCATGGGGTAAGGCTCTGGAGGGAAGAGGGACCCAAGAAAGAAAACATGGTTAATATTCAAGGATCACCTCCTCCAAGTTCACGAGCAGTCCATCGCAATGAGCAGGAAGTCAGGCAGAAATACCAGGAGGTCTGCATGGATGAACAAGGAGCTCCTGGCAAAACTCAAACACAAAAAGGAAGCATACAGAGGGTGGAAGCAGAGACAGGTAACCTGGGAGGAATACAGAGATATTGCCCAGTCATCCAGGGATGAGGTTAGGAAAGCTAAAGCCCAGCAGGAACTGAACCTGGCAAGGGATGCAAAGGCAACCAAAAGGTCTTCTATAAGTACATAGGTGACAAAAAGACAACTAAGGAAAATATGGGCCTGTTGCTGAATGGGGCAGGGACCTGGTAACACAGAACATGGAAAAAGCTGAGGTACTGAATGCCTTCTTTGCCTCAGTCTTTATTAGCAAGACCAGCCTTTAGGAATCCCAGGTCCCAGACACCAGGAGGAAAGGCTGGAGCAAGGAAGATGTACCCTTGGTGGAAGAGGATCAGGTCAGGGAATACTTAAGCAAGCCAGACATACTGAAGTCCATGGGCCCTGATGGGATGCACCCACAAGTACTGAGGAAGCTGGCTGATGTTACTGTGAGGTGACTCAAATGCCTGCGGGATTGGGATGCCATCCAGAGGGACGTGGACAAGCTTGAGAAGTGGGCCCATGTGAACCTCGTGAGGTTCAGCAAGGCCAAGTGCAAGGTCCTGCACCTGGGTCAGGGAAACTCCTGGTATGAGTGCAGGCTGTGGGGATGAAGGGATTGAGAGCAGCCCTGCCGAGAAGGATTTGGGGGTACTGGTGGATGAAGAGCTGGACATGATCCAGCAATGTGCCCTCACAGCCCAGAAAGCCAACTGTGTCCTGGGCCGCATCAAAAGAAGCGTGACCAGCAGGTCAAGGGAGGTGATTCTGCCCCTCTACTCTGCTCTGGTGAGACCCCACCTGGAGTGCTGCGTCCTGCTCTGGGGTCCTCAGTACAGGAAAGACACGGAACTGTTGGAGTGGGTCCACAGGAGGGCCATGAAGATGATCAGGGGGCTGGAACACCTCTCCTATGAGGACAAGCTGAGAGAGCTGGGGTTGTTCAGCCTGGAGAAGAGAAGGCTCCAGGGAGACCTTATTGCAGCCTTTCAGTACTTAAAGGGGGACTATAGGAAAGATGGGGACAAGCTTCATAGCAGGGCCTGTTACGATAGGACAAGGGGCAATGGTTTTAAACTAAAAGAGGGGAGATTTAGACTGGATATAAGGAAGACATTTCTTACAATGAGGGTGGTGAAACACTGGAATAGGTTGCCCAGAGAGGTGGTAGGTGCCCCATCCCTGGAAACATTCAAGGTCAGGCTGGACGGGGCTCTGAGAAACCTGATCTAGTTGAAGATGTCCCTGCTCACTGCAGGGGCGTTGGACTAGATGACCTTTAAAGGTCCCTTCCAACCCAAACTATTCTATGATTGTATGACTCTCACTGATCTTTGAGCGATCATGACGATTGGGAGAGGTGCCCAAGGACTGGAGGAAAGTGAACGCCACTCCTGTCCTCAGGAAGGAGGACCCAGGGAACTACAAGCCTGTTGGCCTCACTTCGATCCCTGGGAAGGTGCCATTTAGTGGGACCTTGACAAGCTGGAGAAATGGGCTGAGAGTTGATGAATTTCAACAAGAATTGCAAAGTCCTGCACCTGGGGTGGAATAATCCCATGAATATGTTGGGGGCCAAGTTGAACATGAGCCAGCAATGTGCCCTTGCAGCAAAAAGGGCTAATGGTGTCCTGGGCTGCATTAGGAGCGTTGCCTGCAGGTCGAGGGAGGTGATGCTTCCCCTCTACTCAGCACTGGTGAGGCCATACCCAGAGTACTGTGTCTAGTGCTGGGCTCCCCAGTACAAGAGAGATTGGTAAATTAGAATTTTCAATTAAACCAAATGGAGAAAGCAAAGTCACCTGTTTAAGTAACATTTTAGCAAGTAAATTTAATTTTCTTTTACTCAGTTTTATGTTTCTTTGCTAAGTTAATGAGCAAATACTTGCAAATGCTTTCTTTGCCTTCTGTCAAGCTACTGTTAGAGAAGAAGGCAGAAGCTGCCCCATGAATCACACTTTTTTTATTTTTTAAATAGAATCTATTTGGTAGAAGTCATTAATACTTTTATCTAGTATCTGTAGTCTGGTTTGTATCCAGTCTTCCACAGGAACACTCTCATACCAGTTTTCTGACTAGTGCGTATTGATACCTGGATAGTACTTGAGAAAGTGTTATTGTAGTCCCATTGTGAATACAATCCTTGCAGTAATCTATCCAAAGACATTTCGATCTGTTTGTGTGCACTGTTGGACAGAGAACTTAATTTCCTGGAGGCTGTAATCCCTTTTGATCAGATACTAAATTTGATTTATTATTCATATAAAATTTGACTAATTGATTTAGCATGAATGAAATTCTAAAATCCAGTTATTAGCTGTTGGGCACTAGAATATCATTTTAGTGTAGGACGTTTGAACACATTAAGTTCTAGATCTCAAAATAATACTGTAGCATCTTTAAAATCTGGTATCACATTTGACTTCAATATTGGGTATATTAGGTGAGATTTCACATCTCAAGCTTAATTTTGACACCAATTTTTGAAGTTGTGATGATACTTTCAATACAACTTAACAGTCTTACATGATTTTTCTGTACTGTTTCTAATCTGTCCTGTTCCAATAAGCGTATCATTTTCCAGGTCAGCTTGAAGTAGAACGCCTGGTGTCTCTCTGTACTTTGCTTTAAGATACCACCATTTAACTTTCATGTACTAAATAATGTCCGAGTTGAATGCAGACAAGTATACTTCCTTCTAAAACACTCTAAACTATTCAAATGTTTGCAAGGTATTATTTTTAAGTTGATATAATAGAGAATATTCTAATGCTTCTAAAGAGTTCAACCAATATACACTCAAAAGCAAATATATTTGGCAGCAGAATACAGTTTTGATCATGTACCAGGTAGGTCCCTGGGCTTCTCAGTTTTCCCCCCTGCTTGATTTATACTCATTGGCATGCCAGTCAAATAGCTTTTTTCAGAAGTGATGTCAATGACACTGTAAAAAATGGGTGGAAGAAAGATGGCACAGTTGTAAACCCTATAAAATCTTTCCCTCTGGTTTACTTGTCTACTATACATGTCACCTTAAGGAGAGATTTAAAATTCCATTGAGTGGGCAGTTAAATGGTAAAATAGTGTTGCTATTTAGTTTGCTTTGTCTGAATTTCAACACCTGAGTTGTTCTGCTTGATCAATAATAAATCAATAGGCAGTTAATAATGGAATATATTCATGTCTTTCTGTGTTTTTTTCCTCTCTGGGAGGGCCAAACTATTGTATTAATCTGTTTTGCTGGCAGCAAACTGAAGATTGACTGTATGCTTGTATTGTACCACTTAGTGTATCTACCGGAAGGTGGTTTAGACTTTGCAAACACGTGCCAAATTCCTGATTTTTGTGTCACTTCTGGTATATCCCACTCCTGGCTATGATGACAATAACGGCAGATCCTGGGGCTTTGTTGGGCCATTCCTGTGGCTGCCCCTCTCCATCACAGAGGCAGCTACAGGCTTTGCTGGGTTGCATCTGCCCATCTCAGACAAATGAAGAGCTCAAGTCCTTGCATGGGTAGGAGGTCTGCTGCCTTCTTCCCCGGTTCCTTCCTTGCCTTCCACAGGAACATGGCGACAGCTCTGGGCTTTGAGCCAGCCAGACACAGGAGGAGGTGTTTGGCTGTTCGGGCAGTGTTTGCTCCTCAAACAGCTGTTCCCTATCTCCTCCAAGGAAAAGGTGGCAGGCCATATGGAGGCATCCTGTGGTCCAGATTCAGCCGATGGGCGCCAGTTGGACTGTGCTGGCCTAGATCGAAATATAGGCATGTCCCACTTGGTGTCTGCTATTTCTTAGTCAGAATATTTTAAAGTTGGAGGTGGACAGACAGGATAAAACATATCTTTAATTTTAGATATAGATGTTATCTATCTTTGGACATTCATTGTTAAGATCTCCTAATCAGTAGGTTTTATTTTATTTTATATTCTGAATGGTTTGGATTCTGTTATACTAGCCTAAATGCCCTCTTTCCTCTAGAGAAACAGAGATGTACTTCAAAGCACATATGCCAGTACTAAACAAAATTTGTTTCTGCACAGTTTAAACCACGTTTGGGAGGAATAATACATTCTCTTGTTAGTATTATGGGCTTTTAAAGCATTTTTGGGGAAGATAGGGTTCTCAACCACTCTCCTAGTTGAGAATGCAGATAAGCATCTGTTTTTACAGCCAATAGAGTGGAGAGGGTTTTTTGTTTGCTTTTCTGTTAGTTGCTGTTATTTTTATTTTTTAACTGAGTTGCACTTTCTGGGGCAGTTGAGTTTACCCCCAGAGATGTTGTCTGTGTCTTTTGTGGAAGTTAGTGCCTCAGCAGACATCAGGAGATCATCATGCACTTACAAGTATACTTTCTCATATAAAGTTTGTACTTATTGTGCAGATTTAATATTTTTCCTGATATAACAGCAGTTACAAATGTTCCATAAATTTAAAATATGATAACAAGCTGATGTTTTTTAGAATGGAATACTCAAAGGAAGTATTCTTTAAGCACTGCAAAATTATACAGGGGACTTATCTTTGTTAAAATTAGTAATTTAACTAAATTACAAAGTGGATTATCCTCTTCAGTCAGACCCAATGCTAATACTCTACACAGTAGGAGATTGATATGTTGCTAAGTAAACCAAAGTTTATTTTCTTGTGCTGTGGTTTGAATGTGAGTTGAAGAGGAAGTGATAAGTTTTTAGTTTTGGATGTGCATGCACCGTAGTCCCAGTACATCTGGTTCTGGGACTTACCACGACCCACGTGCCATGCCGGTTGTGTAGCGCAGTACCTTGGTTATAAGATGATCATGATCCAAGCTTCCACCTAAGTGGTTCCTGGTATGATTTATCTGTAAACTTGAGTAGTCGATTCACAGGTAACAAAACTTTGGCCATACTGCATAATATTAATGCTTGTTAGGAAACTCTTTGGATGTGGAGGGGTTGTGAATAGGAAATACTGGCCCTGTCCTTTTAAAGCAGTTCACCTCAGGCTTTCCATCACAGCATTTTATTTGTGGCTTGTGATTCACTGAATTAATAGTAGAGTTGCGTGATGGATTTGCGCATGAACATAGCACACACATGTTGCACTAAACAAAATGAACAAGGTAAACCTTGTACCTCAGGAGGAGCCTAAAGAGTAAATGATAGGTTCTCATATGCAGGCATAAACCTTTGCAAGGAAACTGTTTACTGTAGCTATCTTACTGTACCTGTGTGAATGAAGTACTATGGACTGAACCTATCAATCTAAGGCTCAACACGACCACTTAACTCATGTTTTGTGAGATTTACTGCAGGAGATAATGGAACTAGTGTGTCTTGTTACATGAACGAGGATGGGAGGGACTGGGGAGGCTGTCTCATTGCAAAACATGTCTGGTGTCAGCCCAGTTTGCTCTCCCACTTCATCCCTTCAGCCCTTAGTGGGGCTGCATTCAGCTCTAACTGATTTTGTGAAAGGCGGGGAAAGGTATAGACAACTTGGTCGCAAATTTAAATGTCATATCTGAGCGCCTTCTTTTCTGGGAAAGATTAGTATTTTAGAATTCTCTATGGTAAGAAGTATTGTGTAAACGGAGTGATCAAGAAGTGGATGTTAAAAAGTCCATCACTGTCTTGCCTCTGTTTAATAAAGGAGATGCCACAGGACTGTAGGCAGGTACTTGGTTTGCAGTCACTTCAAAATTATTTCTGCATACTGTCAGCCAAATGCTGATGTCCATTTTGCATGTGCAGTGGGTTGTCAGTCCTTCAGACCCTCGAGTTAGCAGTTGATGTCTTGGTTTGAGTTGTCTGTTATGCCACTGCTGTCTCATTAACTAAGAACAATTTTTGCAGGTAGAAGGTACAGAAAAAGGGACTGTGTAGTTAAATTCCATTGCACCAGAAGGAGTCATTCCACTCTGCTTCTGCTGCATGAATCCCCTAATAGTCTGGAACAGTGCTTTCTTGTGTATATTGGCGAAAGTAAATAAAAATTGCTGACATAAAGAATAAGCAAGAATGTTATTTAGATTTAATAAGTTTCAATCCTGTGGTACCTTTTTAATTTTAAGATTTGTTCTATTAGGTTTTGCAAAGTAGGATGATCTTCCGTTAGAAAAGTCATATAACAGCACAGATTTGTGGACATAATTCCTAGTGCTTCATGAATTGGGCTGTTTGAAAATTCCAGAGTATGCCTCTGTAGTTATTTTACTTTGTAATAACAGCTTATAATCTTTGGCTTTGTCTCCGGTCCTGTACAGTGAACTGACTTTCACTCGTTAGGTTAGGCAGCACGTGTCCAATGGAAAAAGCGAATCCTTGTTTCCCTGTAGATCGCTAAGATCCTCTATTCTGAATTCTTTATTTTACTTAGCTTTAGGGCAGTTAAAGCCTCAGCAGCTCCACAGAGAGGAGTTTCTCTTCAAGGCTGCTGCTTCAAAGGATTTCCAGAGCTGGGAAAGGGACAGTAACCAGCAAATGCTGACAGATCTTCCTGCTTCTGGCCCTGAAATTGTGTGTGTGGTGTGTGTTTGTGTTTTTGTACACCTACACATTGGCCTGAAACCATCAAGTAGCATCCAACAAGGCTCATAACGAAATCTCCCCATGTTAATGAGTACCTTGGAAAGAGGGGAGAATCTGCAAAGAAGGGGAGGAAAAAATCGTTTGGTCAAAAGGAACGAACCCTTGGGCTTTATGTTCAAAGGAATGAAAGTTAACAAGGTGGAAGCTTAAACTGGTTTTGGCTTTAACTGTTTCAAGTACCCTTAGTGTTTTGGGGACTGGGAGCAGGGTGGAGTGATGGCCTCAGTATAATTTCAACACGTGGTATGATGCTTTCCTGAGATAGAAATGGAGTTGTCTCTACTTCAACGGTACGCAAGAGCTTTTTGAGAATATTGAAATCTGATTTAGTAATACTGATGCAGTGATTGCCCACAACTTTGCATTGGACTTGTGAGTACTTGAAATATTCTTCACACAAATCCAACCTTTTCTGTGTCTACAAAATGAGGAGACCAACAAAAACAAGGATTTTTAAACTTTTTTTTTTTTTTTTAGTTATGTATTACAGTGGAGTAGTAGATGACTCTGATGGTCAGCTTATCTCAGCTGAGAGGTGGTGTCTTTTCAAAAAAACCCACTAACTCTGATCACATCCAGTGATTCAATTAATTTTTTCTTTCTTAGAGTATACAAGGGCTAATGGTACAAAGGAATATACTGGCCAATATAACTTCACACCAAAATACATCAATTCTTTTCAAGACATCTAGTAGCATAGATATGAACATAGATTTAACACTATGTAAACTTTTGTACTCTAATTTTAACTTTTACTCAGACATTTTATTACAAGTTACAGTAATAGGACTTGTACTTTGCATCACTTGGTAAACAAGCAAATATTAAGCTAATTTTAATGGAAATTCCTTGTCAAGATTAGGAGCTCTGATAAATGAGCGTTGGCATTTTGTGATTGAATGGGTTAAGGGCTTACTGCCTCTAGCAGTCTGGCCACTCTTTTACAGGAGGTTAATGCCCTTGTAGGCTGGATAGCAGAAGTGAAGGTTATGATGGCTTCTCAGCTAGGAAAGCACCCACCTGTTCTACACTGAAGCCTTCATGCTGTCCAAATAAAAACAAGCCTTCTCAAAAGTGGAAGAGTTCTCTGACATCTAGTTTATAAGACTTGAGAATCATTATCTTGTAACGTCCATCCAAAAGTATGATGGAGAAATTATTAATGCAAAGGCCCCTATGAGGGCATCAGGAGTTGTGCTGTCTTGTGAGACGTTGAACATGGGGCACGAACCACTGGATATTGCTGCTTCCCAGAAAGAGAAATATGTCTGAAAGTGTCTCCCCCCTTCCCCCCCACCTTTCTCTGGTTGCCATACTGGGTAACTGGCGTCTAGTCTGATAGTGTTTTAGGTGACTAGAATAACAGTCTGTCTCTTTCCGCAGTGGCTGCAGACAATCTGGCAGCAATCACTGTTACTTTTTAATATTTCTGGTTATTTTGAGATATCCTCCAAATGTCTCAAAGAAGGCTTGGAACGCTGAAGGGGAAGAAGCTTTTTTTTTTTAGTAGGAATAGCAGCATCAGGAGAAAAATGAAATTCAGCATGCCACTATTTGTTTTTTGCAGTGGTCATCACCCTGATTGCCAGCTCTGACAATATTTTCACAGAAAGGGTAACTAAATAGATGGTATTTGTTCTTTATAATAACTCTTTCAGTAGAATGTCAGGACCTGCATCTAAATGAATATATTCACATTTTCATGTTCCCATTTTTTATTTAAAGCTTCCCCTCCTAACTTTCTGAAACTACTTAATACAGACTTGGTAAGTTAAAATTAGGGTTCCTGTAGTGGATAATGTCACATTTCAAAGCTAATCTGTAGAGACCTAGCTGCGTGAACCTATAAAAGCTAGATCTGATTTTTTTTTACGTATTAAGTGTTTGTTTAGTTTAAATATGTCTGTATCTTTTTTGATCAGCCTGAGCAATTTGCATGCTATGCAGCAGTCATCTTCTATACTTTATTAAATATCTGTCAATTATAAATATCAAGGTTTTACATTAATGTCAAGATAGTACATCAAAAATTCATGGAATATGTGACTTTTTTCAAGGGTATTTAATACTTAATGCATTTGTGTCATTTTTCTTTCTAGATATATTGACAGGTTTTATTAAGTGTTTGTTAGGGAGATTTCATTTTTGCCAAGAGACTATAAAGAGAAGCTGCATACTAAATCAATTTTTTAATCAGAATATTGTTTTTTTGTGTGTCTTCAGATTCTTGTAATCTGTAGGGTTTTTAAGTTACGCAGTGAAATAGTCCAAGGCAGAAATCTAACATGATCAAATATGCTGACGTATCTTAACTGTAAAATAGCTACCAGAATATTGTACCATGGAATGTTATAAATACGGTAATTATGTACACTGGGATTTTATTCTGCCTTGTGTCCTTTAAGATGATAGATTTTGTCCGTTGTTGTAATTTACTAGTGGTTGTATGTGAATTATGTCTGGATGGTCCCCGTCCAGGGGCAGTCCCCAGGTTTCACAGACTGACAAACGGGGAGGAGTACCGAGCGTCTGGTGGCATCCAGAACCTCTGCCCGTGGGCTGCGTGGCCGGGCTGACTCATTCCAGAGGGACGATTAACGTCAGGCGAGCCATTAACCTCGCGGCAATGTGCCGATTTCATACAGATTTTTCTCACGGAGAGGACACCGGCACCGTGCGCCTATCTTACTCGCTGGGGGTATTTCTCCCCCGTCGGGGCTGAGCACGCCGGCTGGCACTCCGACCGGCGCGCGTGGGTGGCGTCGGGCTGCAGCAACCCCTTGCGCGCCGGGGAGCCCTCTGCAGCCCCCGCAGCGCCTCCTTCCTTCTGGTGCGTGACGACCAGAGCAGTTACTGCCGTCTGCAAAACCGTTTATCCCGTTGCAAGCTCTTGCTTGGGAAGAGGGAGGAGCGGGGCGAAGGGCCGAGAGGACCGGCGGGTTCTACCCAGCTGCGTACCGGGGTCGCTCTCCCGCGGCGACGGCGGCGGGGCCGGGGCCGGGAGGAAGGGCAGGGCCGCCGGGGCGGGGGCGGGGGCCGGGGCCGGGGCCGGGGCGGGGGCCGGGGCCGGGAGGAAGGGCAGGGCCGCCGGGGCGGGGGCCGGCCGGCAGGGGGCAGTGCGGCACCGCCGGCCGGGGCCGCGCCCGGGGCTCGCGCGCGGGCGGGGGCGCGCGGGGGCCGCGGCGGGGGGGCGCGCGGCGCGGCGGGGGCGCTGAGGGGGTGCGGGCTGCTCCGCGCGTCTTTGAAGCTGCAGCTGCGGAACGAGGTTCCGACTTTTCACGACCAATAGCGACGTAACGGACAAAAACGTCGCGCTGTTTCTGAAGTGAAACGGGTCGGCTTACGTGTCGCGCTGTCGGCGTCGACTTTCCCTGCTCGGTTTATTGTGTCGAGCTATTGTAAAGTAGATTAACAATGCCGCAATAAAAGTTGAAATTAAATTGCCATAAAGGGATAATACAGGGCGGTGTTTGTGCTTCAGAGTTGTTACTCCCCCTTGAAGGCTAAGGGTCTGCGTTCATTTCTGGAATCGAGTCCGAACCGTCTCGCTGCAGCGACGACACCTGAAATGCACCGGTTTGGGTTTCACTTCTCGTTTTGTGCTGAAGGTTTCTGTGCGAAGAAGTAACTCCGTAAAACGCGATGACCGTATCATCGATGTGAATGAAAGTCATACGGAAACGTAGAGTGCTTAAAAAAGAAAAAAGAGAGAAACGAGGGAAGACGCAGCAGTCGCCGGAATCGTTACCTTCTGCCCTGTTTCAGAGAAAGCCCATCCGAAGGGTTAACTGGAGGGGCTGAGGGAGAACAGGCACCTGGGACCTAACACCCAATTGGCAGTCTTTTGTAATATATAATTTGCCTAAAATTGCGCACTGAGCACAGGCTTTTGTTTTCTAATTGATTTACGGTTTGAGCCACTTTTGCCTCATCCCCTACTGTCCTGCACACAGTGCCAGCAAGTACATTACAGTGAGAAATGATAAATTACCGTGCACTTGTGATGCTAATGCATCAAGGGTAAAAAAACTGCATACTGCATGGAGCTTCATGCATTAAGAGTGTCGCAAAGATAGAGCTATGCAAAAAAAATCATTTGTATCTTCTGAAATAACCGTTTGATCATTTACTTCAATTCATCTCTGAGACCTAATTGAACCTGAATATTAAAATTTTTGCTATTATGGCTTTCCATTTGTGAATTGGGACAAAGTTCTAAAGAACGCGTGCCAGCGTGGGCTTAAAACTACCTGTATTTTTGAAACTTTTAATAAGTTAGTTGATCAGAAAAGTAGCAGGTATTACAGCTTCTTAAAGCCTTTTTAAAATCTAAATATTGTGCTTGTTAATGACAACTACAGTACGCGTCTCAAATGACATTGCTCCACTTTTAGATGGGAGTATGTGTAGATGGCGTAATGTAGGTACTATCTAATCGATGTTTGTCACGAAAACTTTTAAAATATTTTAATCTGTTTTATTTCAGAGGTATAGAGCACCTTGAACTGAATAAAACCTTTACAGGTATCAAGGAAGAATTGAAAATCTTGTATGTATAATTTTTACCTGCATTTGTGAAATACCTTACTGATATCCCAGAGAGAAGGAAAAATGTCGAAGTTGGTGAAACCTAATATGTGCTTGTTGTCTGATTTCTTTCCCCTACCCTGCGCCACAGGCGGAGTTTTGTTTTACCTTCACATACTCAGTCCACCTTAAATTTTTTATTTTTGTGCTATGTCTGCGGGTTCCAGTCTTGAAATATGAAGAAACAGATTTATGGCGGCTGCTGGGCACAACAAATTAAGTTGACAGTGATGTATGAGAGCATAATAGCATGATGATCCCTCTGTAGCGCGGCTGGACGCCTCCTGCTTCATTTGGCTCTTGTTAGGATCTGTTAGGCAGCTAAATAATGAAATTCTGCTGACTGATTTCTGATTTCTCTTTTCTTTCTCTTTTCACCTTTTTCTGAAACTTGCATTTCCCAGACCCATCCTAATGCCAGCAAACTGCCCTTAAAGGATTCTTTCACTTATGATGACTACAGGTTGGTCTGTCTTCTTTTTTTTTTTTTTTTTTTTTTTTTTTAAATATAGTGAACTGTGGGACCCTGGAAATGCTTCATTGGTGGGAAAGCCCTGTTGTTATTGAAATGTTAAATGTAGGATTTGATACTAATACACTTTCTTAATGAAGAAGAAAGTAAAATAAATATGCAGATTTTAATTGTTACAAAGGAATAGTCATTATGAGCAGTTAATTTAGCCAACTGGCACACATCGTCTGAGATTAGGAAGGTAATTCATTGTTTCTTAAGAAAATAATTCAGTTGATGTTACAGGAGGTCTGGGGTTTGGGTTTGGGGATTTTTTTTTTTTTTTTTAATTTCTTTTTTTATAAAAGGCTTCACCAGCACATAGTAGTAAAAACTAATATTTATAGTGGTTGTTGAACAGGAGAGCTGGAGAACTTAAGCTGTACACGTGAAGCATGAGTGTCACTTGGAGGTGCTATAGGGGGTGACATAATTAAGATAAAAATAAGAATAATTAAGATAACAAGAGCTTTAACTCTGTTAAGTGATTAAAATAGCATAAATAAAAGGCACTCCTGAGTTCTTACAGGGATTTTTTTTTTTTTTTTTTTTTTTTTTTTTTTGGCCAGTTGTACTTCTGGGTAAGTCTATGAAAGTGGGATTTCCAAAGCATGTCTCCTTCAGTGATAGGGTCACAGAGGAACACGTCAACTTACATGTGAAGTGATCTAAAATTGTGCAGATAAAGTACAACAATTAAAAACAAACTTACTGCTATTATGTTTCAAACAGTGTTTGCATATCAGAATTATCCACAATTTTAACTTGCTTTTTCAGAAATGAAGTAGATTTCAATTATACAGTATCTTTCTAAGCAATCTCTAGTCCTTCTGAAAGTCTAATTCTGAATGTTAAATACTTGTTAGTAGTGGAGTCAATGGGAGTGAAAATTATTTTGACCTTCTCCTGGTGGTGTTCGTTCCCACCGCCCTCAAAAAACCCACAACGAGTATATGTATTAAGGCCAGAACATAGTGAAACTAAGATTATTCTTTTCCCTCTGGCATTTAATATTTATTTTTGTCTGAAATAAAATAAAAACGAAATTTTGGAAAATACTGAAATGTTAAGCTTTTCTGAAGACTTTTAAGTTTGAATAGGTAGCTGGCATTTCCTTTGTTTAACCTGAGTTAGAAGAGTTTTGAATGATGTCTGTGTGCTAAGCTATGTTATACTTTCTTCATTCTTTTTACTGGGATATATGTTTGGGATATTGAGGCTTTTTTTCCCCTTTATTCTGTTAAACAGAAAATTTAGCAATACTGATCTAAGCCAAAAGTTCACAAACTGAAGGGAAGCGCTTAGCAAAATATCATGCGTGTGTCAGTTGATGACACTGGTTTCCAGTTCATGGAGTACGTAAGCTTTCTAGGGAGTGGGGAAAAATACCTCCTGGCTCTTACCAGAGTTTGCCAAGGAGTAGCTGTGAACTACTCTGAAGCCTGCAGGAATAGCTGACCCCAGGTTTGGGATGTGTGGTGGGAGGTGTGAGTGCGGTGAGGGGTTGGGGAAGCAGAAGGTGACGTGGGAGTGGGTCCTGGTTGAGGTAATGGAAGGTATGAAGGTTCTGTTGCAAAGAATGTGGAAGAGGGATGGAATTGCAATCCTCATTTGGGAATTGGTCTACGTGCATGTCTTGGAAACCTAGGAGCTGCTGCTTCTCCTGCAAGTGGTATTGCCTTCTGTTACTGTAGTCAGTGTGATCTTTAAGAAAACTAAGTTTGGAAACTCCCAGTCTAAATGATTGCTTCAGTTTGGACTACAGCCAACCATATATTGATGTTTTGAACATTGACCATCTAGTGTTTTCAATTTTTGTAGATGGGCGGTTTCCTCTGTTATGACACGGCAGAACCAGATTCCCACAGAAGATGGTTCCAGAGTTACGTTGGCTCTAATACCTTTATGGGACATGTGCAATCATACTAATGGACTGGTAAGGATTTCTTCAGTGTTGCTGAAAAGCTGTAGGGCTTAAGTATTAAGCCTTTCAACTGCTGTAGAACAGTTTAATTACACTTTTCATTATGCTTCTTAACACAGGTATTTTATCTTCCCAAGTGACCCTCAAAAACTAATATCTGAAAGAAAGATTTTTTTTTTTTTTTTCAGTTTCTTAAATGTCTTGTGATAGCTTTTCAGGGAGAACTTTCTTCACCTAGAGGAAACTTTAGAAGTGATTGCATATTTGCATACAGTTATGTCTCAGGTACCTATCATGTGCCTTTAAAAGTTTTCATTTACATGATACTTTTTTTTCCAGCCAAGTTAAAATATTCTTCTGACATGGAGTTTTGTTTCTGACAGGCTGAAAAAGATTCACAATACCGGACACATTTGTTCTGAGAATAGGAAAGCAGACAATGATGGAAGTTGCCTCTTGTAGCTACCACTAGGGAAAGTGGTTAGAAATTTGCAACTAAGAAATACTGCCTGCTCTCCTAACCATGCCCAGAGAGCCTTGTTATGGAGGCAGCAACAACAAGAACAAAGCCTAGTTCAACAAAAACAGTACATCTGTTACTACATCAAAGAAACAAAATGCAAAAATACTACTTTAGGGCATATTAAACATTTAAAAGGTGACATATGTGTATAGAAAGTCAGACCTGCTGACATTTTGGTTAACGTGAGCTAGTTCAGAAGATGGTCTTGATTTCATTAACAGGCTAGTTAATGTTGAAGTGAGGAAATGGAAACCCATAAGAGGATGGTTTATCAATGTTATTTAGCCAGTCACATGTACGCTTCAAAATGCATAACAGTACAAAGTGTTATTTATTGTAAGCAGTGAATATGACCATACTAATCAAGTAATGTAGTTCTTTTGTGGGAGAGTTGACCTGAGTGTTAGGACAGCAGTGTGTGTTAGTATTGTTGGTATAAGAAAAGCCTGGTTTAAATGAACAAATTGTAAAGCAAGTTGTTTTTCACTTGACATTTAGCTAATCTATCGTTACTATGACTATACCAAATACAGCATGGCAGGCTAGGCTACAAAGTTGCAAGTGTTTGGGGGGGGGGGGGGGGTAATTTATTTATTTTTCTCTATTGAAAGGTGATTACATGTCGTTCTTTAACAGCAGTTCTTGCCTTTCACTATTTATTATGCAATCTCATAACTTTGATTTAGCGATAAAGCTTGTATGAGAGTCTCCAATGTAAAGAAAATCGCTTGAAATTCAGAAACGTAATATAAATCTTAGCTGCAAGTATCAGTACTTCCTGTACCCTTTTCCTGCTGGGCATCTCTTTCAGATGTTTTTGTAGAGACTTGTCTGTATTCATTAGACAGCTCTTAATGAATGCCTTCAAAGTTGGGATTAGAGGAAAGAGGAAGAGAATTAAGGTTCTGGGAGGGAAAAAATTAAGCAGCCTATATTAAAAGAGCAGCTAGTTATGTTGTTTTAATCATTCAAACTTCTATTTGAATTGGTAAAGTAATTTTTATTTTTATTATGCTCTTTAACAATAGGTTTGATATGGAGCCAGCCTCTGGAGCCAAACCTGCTAGTGCAGTAGTACATCAGGGTTGGAAGCATTTTTTTTATGCTGAAGTGTATCCTAAAGGGCGGAGAGGGAGGGGGTGTGCTGAACTTAAATATTTTGTATGTACATACAGACTTTACTTTGTTTCATATTTCTACAGAAACTAGTTTAGATGGTTATATATTTAGGAAGGATAGACAATTGTAATATTGATAATGGGCTAAGAAAAGCTACTAAACCTCTTTCTGTTGTGTGTTAGTTTCCTCGTACTATTAGAAATAGGGGGAAAAAACCTGCTAAGATAACTAAGCTGCCTGTATTGTAGTTTATATTATTGTAGAGTGAGATGAGGGTAGGTTCTTCTCTAATCATAGCACATCCCTTTAAAATACGTGAAGGGAATTTTTCTTTATCGCAGGAAAGTAAGAAATAAAAGACGGTGTTGTATGTGCCCCTATCTGGTAGTGCTGAAATACTTCTTGAGTCAATCAGCTACTATAGAACCCTGTTCTTGCTTTATTCCACGGGGCCCCTTTCCATGAGCTACATAATAAAATGTTCTTCGGGTTTTAAGTGGAGCTAGGTCCATCCAGCTTTTTCTTGGTTCTGACACTATTAATTAGATCAACCTACCTCTAAGAAGTATATCAAAATGGTTGTCTTCATGCATTTCTCATTGTTATTCTTTAGTGGGATTGTATTTTGACAGTCAGAGGTTGATTACGAGTTCTGCCAGAGCTTTAAATAAGCTACATTCTGCCTGTTGGGCTGGGTCCATCCTTAATCACTGACCAAGCAGACTATTGCATGCTTTATATGCAACTTGAAATTCATGTATCAGTCTGCTTCAGAAATAAAACTGAAGGGATGCAATTTGTCAGCTATCATGTGGGAAGAGAAGTAAACACCCTGTTAATTCTCTTACATGACTGCTATTAAAAGAAAGAGGAAATAAGAGTCTAGCACTCCATTATGCTTTATAGAAAAGCCTTTCAGGAGCTCTGCTGGGTTGGTTTGTTGGGTTTTTTTGGTGTTGTTCTTTTTTTTTTTTTTTTAAAGACAAAAATAAAAAACAATCCCAGTTGTACTCTAGTGAAGCATGCTTGAACTGACAGAATCCTTCTTTTAACATACTGGAGTTTCCCCAGTCCTTGAAAGCCTCCTGTTCCACAGGCATTTCAAGAAACTGGAATAGAGTTTTTACATTCAGAAGTATTTCATTGAATTTACCCACTAAGAAAATTTCAGGACAGGTCAAGTGTTGTCAAGTGTTCCCTTTTTTGAATGAAGTTGCCGTTTTTCCCAAGATGACTGTATTTGAACTTGGAAGGTACATTTGTCACAGAGAAGATAACTCCTCTAGCACTTGCAACCTGCAATTCAGGGTTAGAAAACCCTCTAAACAAGAGATCTTAATTAAAAATTGTTCAGTCCAGCATAGTGAATGTACAGGAATGTCTGTGTTCAAGTACTACAGCCTGTGTTTTGCAGTAAGCTGCGTTGCATGACTCTCATGTTCTCTTCTGATCTCAACATACCACAAACCCATTAGACTCGAAGTGATGGCATCTGCGTGCAGAGCAGTTCTGCAAGCCTCCACAGGGCCAGGCTGCCCGCGCTTGTGGCCACCATTTTGGATTTGCTGCATTGTAGAGAAGTTCCCCATGCTCACTTTGAAAGCACTGTTTTGGCTGACAAATGCAGGCTTGATGATGCTAGCAGCGTAAAACTATTAACATGTAAACCATCAACCAAGCTTTCAAAATAATCCATGGAGTTCTGTCTTTGAACAAACTGCATCCGAGATGGAAATCAGGGTATACCGCAACTCACATGTAAGTCAGCTTACAAACAAGTATGTTTTCATTTACAAAGTCTGAGAGAGGATCTTTGGCAGCTTCTAGGTTTTTCCCCAGGCCCAGAGCATATTTTTCCATAAGTTAGCTCTGTTGGTACTGAATTCAGAACACCTACCATAAAAGTTGCTTCCTGATTGTTCAGCAGCTTATGGTCCATCCTGTGGCTGCATTTGTGCCTGCGTCTTTGGTAGTACTATTCAAGAACATAGAATCATAGAATCATTTAGGTTGGAAAAGACCTCAAGGATCATCAAGTCCAACCACCAGCCCAACACTACCATGCCTCCTAAACCATGCCCTGAAGTGCCATGTCTACATGTTTTTTGACATCCTCCAGGGATGCTGACTCTATCACCTCTCTGGGCAGCCTGTTCCAGTGCCTGACCACTCTTTCAGTAAAGAAATTTTTCCTAATACCCAATCTAAACCTCCCCTGGTGCAGCTTGAGGCCATTTCCTTGCGTCCTATCACTAGTTACTTGGGAGAAGAGACCAACACCCACCTCGCTACAACCTCCTTTCAGGTAGTTGTAGAGAGTGATAAGGTCTCCCCTCAGCCTCCTCTTCTCCAGGCTAAACAACCCCAGTTCCTTCAGCCAATCCTCTTAAGACCTGTTCTCCAGACCCTTCACCAGCTTCGTTGCCCTTCTCTGGACACGCTCCAGCACCTCAATGTCCTTCTTGTACTGAGGGGCTCAAAACTGAACACAGCATTCGAGGTGCAGCCTCACCAGGGCCAAGTACAGGGGCACCATCACTGCCCTGCTCCTGCTGGTCACACTATGGCTGATACAAGCCAGGATGCCACTGGCCTACTTGGCCACCTGGGCACACTGCTGGCTCATGTTCAGCCAGCTGTCAGCCAGCACCCCCAGATCCTTCTCTGTCAGGCAGCTCTCCAGCCACTCTTCCCCAAGCCCTGTAGCATTGCATGGGGTAGTTGTGACTGAAGTGCAAGACCCGGCACTTGGCCTTGTTAAACCTCATACAATTAACCTCAGCCCATTGATCCAGCCTGTCCAGATCCCTCTGCAGAGCCTTCCTGCCCTTGAGCAGATTGACACTCCCGCCCAATTTGGTGTTGTCTGTGAACTTACTGAGGGTGCACTCGATCCCCTCATCCAGATCATTGGTAAAGATATTAAACAAGACTGGCCCCAACACTGAGCTCTGGGGAACACCGCTTGTGACTGGTCGCCAGCTGGATTTAGCTCCGTTCACCACAACTCTCTGGGCTCGGCCGTCCAGCCAGTTTTTTACCCAGCGAAGAGCACACCTGTCTAAGCCATGAGCCGCCAGCTTCTCTAGGAGGGTGCTGTGGGAGACCGTGTCAAAGGCATTACTAAAGTTCAGGTAGACAACATCCACAGCCTTTCCCTCATCCACTAGGCAGGTCACATGCTGTTTGTTGCTTTAAAAAAGTATTAAATTTTTAGGATAGCTTCACTTGATAGTGTGACCACTTTACGGTTTTGTAATTTTTTTTGGAGAAGTACAGGTTTGTTAAGAGAATTTATCCTCTTCTATGACCATTAAAAAAAAATCCTTTTAGCATTTTAAGAGTATTACTTAAGTTTAGATAAAGGGATTATTTGCAAGTAAATTATAATTCTCTGAAGATTGTATCCCCTAAAGATCCACAGTTATCTAATCCTTTTTCATTGAGAGATGAAAAATGTGCTGGCAGTTGAAGGATAAAGCACAGCATATAGAGCTGTCAGTGCCTTGCTCCCTTGGGCCTCATGGGAGTGACTGAAAACTCCAGAACTTTATAACAAGCTGCCAGCTTTAGCACAGGATTGTCTGTGGTCTATGGAGGGTGCTTTCCTCAGAGCCTTCCGTTCATTTCAGGTAAGTTATTTCTTCCCTCAGATTTCTTTAACACAGAGATTTTTTTAAAAAGAGATTGTTCAGGAATCGTGAAACAATTACTACCAGCTGTATTATATTGTGCAGAGAAAGAAATGTATGCAATTGCTATTGGTAATATCTATTTCCAATAGGACAATATTTTGTTGATGGTGGGGGAGATAAATATAAAACACTAAAGGTGCTTCTGTTACTCTTTCCTTGGATAGATCACTACAGGCTACAATTTAGAAGATGACCGGTGTGAATGTGTAGCACTTCAAGATTTCAAGGCTGGAGAACAGGTAGTGTGAGCAATTATCTACATAATTGTTCTTTAATTAAGTTTTGTGGACACTTGGTAACTCCCTACAAAATTTTAATAGCAGAGTGGCGTCGATTAAGCCCTGCTACATTTGAGTTTTATTATGCTGAGCTAATTTTGCGTGAAAACACTACCAAACTAAATAAGTGCACGTTTTTCAGAATAAAATATTTTCTAACACTTGGTAGACCCCAACTTTAGGAGAGTTTTGATTCCTCGTATTTTCAAGAACTAGTTTTAATATTTAATCACTGGTAAATGTACCTACACAAACACTGAGTTTGGTATTCTGGATGAGATTAATAAAAGGCCATATCCAAAGGACCAAAGATGAATATATTTTAGATTTGGGGTGTCACTTTGTCTGCAATAGCAGAATATAGAGTCTTTCTTAAAAATGTTGTTGGTTTATATTTCTTGTTAGTCTTCATTTAACAAGAGGTTAAATGCAGTATAGTTGCCAGTTTTTTTACTGATGTTGCCATTCCCATGCTTAGTGAAAATGAGAAAGGTCCTAAAAAATATACTCCCTCCCTTTCACACAGGCATGCACACATGTACACACCCGCTTTGTCCTGAAACAGAAAGTACGAAGGGCGAGTCTCACAAAGATGCATGGAACAGTTCAGAACATGGTATTTTGTTCAGAACTGCTAAGAAGCAAAACTGAGTGTTAAAACTAGTGATGCATTGAAGACAGTGGTTCCAGGAGTGTAGGAAGTCTCCGGTAGGAGGGTTCTTGTGCTGTGTCAGCAGCCAGCCTAAGCCCTCAGTGTAGTAGCACTCCGTTTTTCCTTTTTCCTACTGCTTGTGCAACTGTAGTCAGCATGGCCAGAAAAAGGCTTTGTCTATGAAATATCCTTAAATGTTTTGTAACTCGGTCTCTGAGTTATTACCTTTAGTGTATTGTTTTGCCAGTCTTACACTTAATAATATTTTGATTTTCATTTTTCTTATGTATTGTTACCTTCTTTTTTTAACAAAGATGTGTCTGAAAAATTTTTTTAAGTATGTCTTCCCAGAGGTATATTTATCCTCATTGCTATGCTGGGGTTTACAGTGATTGTATATTTTTTGTGTTGCACTTAGAATTTGTTATGGTAGTCAAATATTTGCTGTTTTTTCCAGTACCAGTATGATGAGTTAAAAGGGGTCCACAGTTTTTCCAGAAGTGATCCAATTTATACTTTTCCACAGCTGGCAGTGGATGTATCATACATGTTCTGGCTGCTCTCTCCATTTCAATTATAGAGGCTTCCTCTATTTCAATTTTATTTTAGTAGTTTCACTTTGTCTGCTATTTATCAGATTTTTTCCATTTCCTGTGCAAACTTTAACTGTTATCAACATCATTAAAGCACTTTAATTATATAATGCTTCAGTCTTTTAATATACTGTGCAGATGTTACTTCTTACAATTTCAGCAGGAAGAGTGTATGATCCTTGCTTTTGCTACTAAAAAACGTGAGGCAGCAGAAGTCCATAGAATCTATCAAACATTGGCCTTGAATAAAGCAACTTTCTCATTCTGTTTAATTGGCTTTTTTATAAAACAGTCTTAGAGTGTAAGAGCATACTGTATAATCTACACATGGTATGTGACTTTTAGTTTAATATGAGATGTTTCACAGTAGTTTTAAAACTTGAGAGGGTTAGCAGCTCTCTCCTTAACCACTGCCTTAACATACCTAGGCAGGTCACTTGTTCATTATACGAGTTTGTTACAGTATAATGTTTACTATAATTTAATATAACATCTGGTGCTTAGGATAAATAGTTCTAATCTAAAATTGAAAACGAAAGTAAATGGCATCGTTAGTGTTGTTGACAAACACTGTGCCTTTCTCTGTCAGCTAGAGGGGAGTGGAAGCTTACAGGTATCCAGAGCTGTACCTTAAGGTTAACAAGGGAGTTCTGTAACTGTTGAAACTTTTCTTTAATGGTTGACATTTCCATTATCAAACAAAAGGGGAAAATATCCTCTTGATATGGGAGAAGACAATTGCTACTCTGACCTCTTGTCCCATGTACTTCATACACATTCAGCCTAGCCCTGAATTAAACACTTTTTGCAGGTTATATTTAGGAACTTCTTAATGTGAATTAAAGTAACCTATTTGCTTTAGATAAAGGGTTCAGAGTATAACACAAAAATAAATACTGGCTGAACACAGATCAGAACTCTCTGTATGATGTATTTTGGTATATCTGTGCCTTAAGGCAACATAAAAACAAAAGCAAAGTTGATCCATCAGCAGTGTAGGTTACTCTTTTGGGTGGACATATGGGGGGGGAAATGACCCCAGAAACACCGTTTCTTTTAATGGGCCCTCCTTGTCTCAGATTTTTTAGCCTTTAAAAGGCATGGTATCTTTGAAAGCTTATTTCCATATACTGATATTTTAGGATAGTGTGAGAAAACAAAGCATTTTTATTTTGAAGTGTAGAGTAAGAATGTCTTCTCTCCTTTCAAAGTCTCTTTTACATGGATATGTTTACATCTAGCTCTAAAGTATGTTGCCACACTATATACAGCATTTGAATCGATACCAGAAAACAAAGCGTATTTCTTTATATAACCAAATATACCTTGTACTCAGAATAATAACTCTTTCAGGAAATAACTTTCAAATTATGTCAGTTTTTTGAGCTGATCTTAAGCTTTTTTTCCTGTCCCTTCACTTCTCTTTTCATCCTTCTAGATTTACATTTTTTATGGCACTCGGTCAAACGCTGAATTTGTGATCCACAGTGGTTTTTTCTTTGATAATAATTCACATGACAGAGTGAAAATAAAGCTTGGCGTGAGTAAAAGTGACAGGCTGTATGCTATGAAGGCAGAGGTCTTAGCTCGTGCTGGTATCCCAACGTAAGTAAAACACAATGCCATGGGTTTTTTAAAACGTTTCCAAAGTATATAGTGTCCAGTAGGGCATATATAAAGCTGTTCCATGATAGTTTCCTTACGTGTAATATTTCTTCTGTTTGTATAGCAAATTAAAGTTATTGTAATAATATTTACAGAAGTTCTCTGAGCTATATTATCATCTAATTTGGACCATGTATAAGGAAAAAAGCCTTTGCCTTAATAACCATTTGAACAAAAACAGAGCAAGGATTAATTTGAAGCAATCCGTGGTGTTTCTCTTTCCTATCCCTTGCAGACATACTACGATGCTCAGTATGTGAACCACAGCATTTTCGTTTAGTCTTTTCAGTCCAGAGGGTACTGTTAGGAGCAGCAGACGTGAAACATTGCATTTTCATGAATTTATTATGAAACCCGTATAAAAATAATTGTAAGTGTAAAATTCTAGAAGTAATTTTTCTTTTCAGACACAGGTTAGGGAAGCTTTTTTTCAGTTTGAACTAGTATTACCTAATTTTTTAAAAGTTGCTTTTGTAAGAGTGCATTTGTTATATACTTTAAGGTCTTCTATGTTGAAATAAGTTCGAAGGTATGACAACAGAACTTGCATTTACTGTTGCTGTTTGATTGCTTCTTTTTTTAGTTCTAGTGTTTTTGCCTTGCACTCCACTGAGCCTCCAATCTCTGCCCAGCTTTTGGCTTTCCTTCGAGTGTTTTGTATGAGTGAAGGTAGGATGTTTTATAAAGATAGCCTAATTTACGTTTGCTTTGGGGGTTTTTGTTTGTTTGGTTGGTTAGTTTTTAATGCAGGAATGTGACAGACATTTATATAAAACATTAAGTTAGAGCACTGGAAACGTTGAGGAGTTGAGGTTAAAAAGGAATCTATAAGCTAGTGAGAAACCCAATCTTTGGCCATATTGTCCGAGGGAATATTTCAGTAACATAGGCCTTTCTGGAACTCCTAAAGCGTGAGGTGATGCAATTTTTTGTTTTTTCTAATCTCCCAGGCTCTTGTGAATCAGTGAGCTTTGGAGTTTGATCTTCAGTTCTTAGTGTAAAAATGGTTCACAAAACAAGATCATGTGAGACCTAGGGGTTTATGTGCTTAAAATCATAGCATATTAGCCTTCACTGTTAGAATAATTTAGATATGGAATTAGAATATTCTGTACTGTAGGAGAAATACAGAAGAGACATTTCAAAGTTGAGTATTTTCAATATTTTGGTGATTCTTAATCTAAAACCAACTTACGTATTTGCAAACTGTAGTGTTTCTCTTAGGGGGTTTTATGGGGAAAATATGTGTACAATTAGTAAATATTCACCTAATTTGTGCATGTGAAACTTCTGATTAAATGTCTGTAGTAGCTGCTTGCTGGTTAGATGCAGTTTTGGAGGTTATAGATGTGACAGTTTTTCATGACAGTGAGAGAATTCCCTCGCAGTTAGGGATGCTGTGCAGATGATGTGGTTTTTAATACCAGTAGGAATACTGAAGTTGTTAAGTTTCTGTATGTGCTCTATTTGCTTTCTTTAATAAAAACAACCTACCTCAGTTAGTGTCCTGCCTCCACCTCATCCTGTCATCCAGCTTTTAGAATTTATCAAGAAATTAGAATAGAATAGAATAGTTCAGTTGGAAGGGACCTACAACAATCATCTAGTCCAACTGCATGACCACTTCAGGGAAGTAAATTCAAGTAAAGAAAATCTACGATGCTGATGAGGGGGTGAATTTTGGCTTAAAGAAAATATAGCTAGTAAACATTTTAATTGCATTACTCTGATATATGGTTGTGCTGAGATTATTCATATGTCTTAAATACATAAGTAAGAAAACTGCTTACTGAGAATCTACATGCAAGTGGTTTGTGAAGTTTGTGATAGCTGCTTTGCAGGAGTGAAATTTGTAATTGAAAGATTAATGGAATTTGTGTAATGTCAAGGAGCTGATTAAACATTTTCTACTCTGTGTGAGGTTTGTTTGATCAATGTCTTTTCTGACCAAGTGTAGGGAATTTCTGCTACTGAAAAAGATTACCAAAACAATAGGAACAGTAATTCCATTGCTATTTGCATACTCTGGCCTGTTCCTTTTATTATCAAAAAGTTCATTGGACTCTTTAAATAATTACTCCCTTTTATTTATCAAGTATTATATAAAACATTCCGTCTCACTGTCACAGAGTTACACTGTGTATGAGAGGCTATGATATATAGAGTATCTTCATTTCAGAGTGGAGCAGAAGGTCCATTTTCTGCTAACTCAAGACTTCCAGTTGCCTCTCTGAGGAGAATCCTAGAAATATCAGTGTATCTGATAATTCTTTTCTGGGGAGAGGTTTTTTTTGTTAGTTGCTCAAAGCTGTACTATTGAAATTAAATCTTTCTGCAGTTTGTCAACTGACAAAGTGAATGATGAGATTGTTTTTAACAGATTGGTTTTATACTTATTGCAGAAGAGCTGAAGGAACACTTGATAGGCGAGCATGCCATTGACAAAATCTTCACTCTGGGGAACTCTGAGTTTCCTGTTAGCTGGGACAATGAAGTTAAACTTTGGACATTCCTAGAAGCCAGAGCATCCCTTCTGTTGAAAACCTATAAAACAACTGTGGAGGTAAAATTATCATTATATGTAATTTAAATGTCTGAAATGTTTCGTGTTATGATTGTAGGAAAAGATATTTTGTCCCCCATCTTGTCTTTAGTAACGTTCAGATTAAAGTTGGTACATAATTCATTCTGTACTTTTTAAAGTGTAGAAACAGATTTGCATTATCTAAGGAAAATCAAATAAGATTGCAAAAAAAGAAAATTTTGTTAGTGTAATTTTGTTGATATTTTTTTTTTTTGATTCTCCAAATAGAGGCTACCTGCTTTTTCTCTGCAAGTAAAATGGGAAATCAGTTTCAACTTGTTGTCTATTAGTTGCATTCTCCAGACTGCAAAGAAACGTGCTACTGTTGCCACCATATAAGTGAACCTACATGTTTCATATATTTGTGAATTCTCCTGACTTCGCTTGTTATGCAGGCTGATCTATGTGGAGAAATTTTTGGCTTCTTCATGAATTCTTGACACATATTACTGGGACTCTATGCAGACCCCTCATTCATATATGTCCATTTGGCTCAGCCTGAAGAACCTAGTGTCGCTTATTGTTAACACATAGAGAGAAAAGTTGAGGAATTTTTTTATTGTGTTGGTTGTTACTGACAAACTTGCTTTTTCTTTTCTTACAGGATGATAAGTCCTTCTTGGAAACCCATGACCTTACTTCACATGCGATAATGGCTATCAAATTGCGCTTAGGTGAAAAAGAGATCTTGGAGAAAGCGGTGAAGAGTGCAGCTGCTAGCCGAGAGTATTATACCAAACAAATGGCAGATGGAACTCCGCTTCCTAAATATGAAGAGAGCAATATTGCCTTGTTGGAGAACACTGTGGCAGACTCTAGACTCCCTATTGTCTTGAGAAACCTAGAAGATGTGGAAGAGCAAGGGGACTTAAAGATTGATGAAGCTATTGACACTGAAGTCACAGAGAATGGGTTTGTAAATGGTGAAAACTCTCTATTTAATGGGACCAAATCAGAAAGTGAAAATCTAAATAAAGAGAAAAGCAACAGAGAGACTGAAGATGCCAAAGAATCTTCTTCAGAAAGTACTGATGAGGTTAAAGAATAGTCCTAAAATTTTACTTTCTTGTGAAATTAAATTAGCTGAAGTTTATGAACAGTGCATTTATGTTGGTGTGTTTCTTTGTTAACATTTCTCTTTCTGCAGAGAAAAATGTTTTTGCTGCTTTATATAAAAATGAATTTTTAAGTTATTTAAAAGATTTAGCATCCCTTTTCAATTAAGATTGCCATCTTGCTTTCAGGCAAAAACTGGGGAAAGAGGTGCCTTTGGAAGATTCTGCAGCCCTTTGTTGAACCAAATGTATTTTCTTCCTGGGGAAGAATTAAGCTCTTCTATCTGCTGTGCTTTTGTTGTTCTGTCACTCTGACTACCGAAATTAAAAGCTTGCTCTGCCTCCTGCCAAGAAAAGCAGAAGGCAGGACTGACTCGGTATTCAGCATGAAGGTGGGAGAGCAGTACAGCAGAAAACTGGATAAGACGATCAGAAACTTGGGAGACTGGAGGAAAACCTGTTTAAAATCAGGTATGCCAGTCCAGAAAAAGGTAAGGTGGCAACCTTATGTTTGGTAGTTTTAAATATTGATGAGAATCCAAATTGTATACACTTAAAGTGATCTCTGAAGATTTCAGTTTACTTTGTCTTTTGTTTACTGTATAAAAATATCTTATCTTTCTTCTTCAGTCAGAGTTAGGCTGCTGCAATACAACATTCACCGACTTTTAAAGGCTGACTTCTTTTTATTTCCAGGTGGTACCTTTTATTTACAAGGTTGGCAGTGCTACTGGAGGGTTTGAAAGCAGATAGGCCAAGCCACAGCTTTAAACTGTACTGTTCAAAGTGAGGTTGCTTCCCAGCTTCTTCAGGTTTTCACAACTAGCTAGAGATTTTCAAAGCTACACTTTTGACTAAACCATTATTAAAAGGAAAATATGATTAATATTCCTGTCTGCTACTCCTTCTTTTCTGTGTTGTTGGATGTAACATTGAATGTGACATGGTTACCTGATCTTACTCAACTTCGTCTTTTGGTTAAGATCTTAACTGATGCTGTTTTCTTGAAGACAGTGGCAGGCAGGCTAATGTATTTTTGGCACAAGTCCAGACCACAGCCAAGTCTGCAGTACGCTTTGCCATTTAGATTGTGTTTCCCTCTGATGCACATTTCTTGGGATACCTCCACAGGTTAAGCCAGGTCTATTGTCTCCAGCAGTTTTGATCACCCTCATACTATATGTTTTAACTTCTAGGTGGAAATAATACAATCCTAGCACAGTGCAATATCAGAACAAGGGTAATTTCAAGGCTTGACTTTGAAATTACCTGCGTATTGGAAGGAGAGGAGGGTGGAATATTTTTATTTTGTGGGTGAATGGAGAAGAGTATAAAGTGATTTAATTCTGTTCTCAATATTAAGGCTTTGTCTTTTTACCTTTGTATCCTTAAATTCAAGATAATGGATAGAAGGGACAAGCTTGGACAATTGCTTAAAGCTCAATAGATGTTGCAACCTGCTCATCCAAGATCAGTTGCAGTAAAATGTCTTTTAGCATATTCATAGTTTTATTAGATTTTGCTTCTTTTATACTGCAACTTGGAAAATGTGTTTTTGCGTAAATCTTCGGTGCAATACACACGATAAGTAGTGACTTTCTTTCAGGTTGTCATAGCAGTTTTGGTGTTCAGCTAGTATCAGTGCGGGGAAAACAGAAAAAATAGTTTTTTAACAAATATTTCACTAGGAATGGCATGTTGCCATTGCACCTTGAATATTGCTTCACCACTAACAAGATGCTGGACCAGTATTTTTGTAACTATATGCTGCCTTTGGTAGAATGTTATGAATTGTTGTCTTGACAGTTTAAATGTCATACAAAATACATTACACTTCGGTTTTTATTAGGACGAATATTCCATTTCTGTTTCTGCCACTTACAATGCACAACATTGTACTAGATACTATGATGCAATTCTGAAACTAGCCTTCCCTGAAAATTACAACTGTAATTCAGAATTTAAATGCTTTGATTCAATCTGATACACTGTATTTTGTTCCAGTATTTGCTGATATCTATGGCTTAGCAAAGCCTGTGGTCACCACAGGACAGAATGTGTGGGTTTTCTTGAATAAAATATAGTTCTACCATGTCTTCCCTAGTGAGTGTATTATACAAACAAAACCTTTACCTCCTACCGACTGCTGTATCTTTTGGGGTCTGTGGGGAGAGGAATAACTGTCCAGGTGTACAGATAGAGATTGAACAAGAAATAGCTGGGGGAAAAAAAAAAAAGAGGTATCTTAGTAAACAGAAAGGGAAAGTGGTCTGTTAAGTGCCTGGTCAAATTCTTACTCTTCATATGTTAGTGTTATTTAGAAAAACACATTGCACACAATAAAAATAGTGAGTAATCTAATTTTGTAATTTGCATTTTTCCTCTATGCATGTAATGGTTTCTCAGAAGCACTAACCTAAAACTTAAGCTTTTGAAAACTGAGGTGGAAACAAAAAAAGTTGGCACTGATGAGCCCTTATTACCATCTGTCATGAAAACAGACCTTTCAAAGCATTTTAAAGTTAACTTTCTTCATAATGTTTGGTTATGAGGCTGTTCACACTAATCCCAGGCTAAATGCCAAATCTTGCTTCTGTTTAGCTAGCTATCTGAAGTATTCCTGTAAGAAAGACATCACTTGGATTTCTCGGACTGTTCTCCAAAAACAAAAGAGGGGGAAAAAAGCCCTTCTGAATTTTGCATGAACCTACCTACTGATGAATCATATCCTTAACAACATATAAGTTCTTTGGCTCCATAATGCAAGCTGATGTCCATATAGCCCTGTTGTTAAAGTCAAATATACAAAATTGAGCAACAGCCTCCACTCTGAAAAAAATGCTTGTAAAGTATATAAACACAACCTTAGCTTAAGTGCTGTCATGAGTACGTGAGAGCTGAGAGCCTTCTGGCTGTGGAAGTAAGATGGTTTAGGCTCTTGGCTAAAATAAGTTGTGTTTTAGCATCTTGGCTAAATTAAGTATTCCTTCCTTTGGACATTGTTACAAGGTGGTACGTACAGAAAATCCGTGCAGCTCAACAGTAGCTGCGTTCTTGAGGCTGATTTGCCTTTAGAGAGGAATGATCATCATGGATTCATGAAACTTCCATGTTTCAAAGGTATGCTGGAAGATTTAGGTTACACAAACTGTTCTCTAGTTAACGTGTTTAGAAACTATTTAACACCTGCTGCTGCCACTTCTATCACCCTTATTTTATAGAAAGGCATGGGACGTAATTATGAAGCATAATTTGAAGTGTTTCAGTCTGACACAAGAAAGATGCTCCCCAAATCCACTGCTTTTTTCTGATCTTATGGACTGAAAGTCAGTCCTTGCTATTTCTTAAACTCTGTGCCAAACAGGAGTGTTCAGAAAAAACATTGCTCTACCAAATTTATCTGATGAAGCAACACCCATTGCTTTTTCTCTAGAAGACTTTTACCTGATCCTTGTTGAAGTCAGATATGACCACATGATTGTCACATAATTACCATCTATAGTTAACAGTTTCTAACATGCTTCCTTCTTTGAGTGCGTTGCTTGCTGTACAAAGTATAGCACGTAAATCGGTGACTCATGGTTAGAAGAGCTTCCTTGGCATTTCTCAGTTTCTACATCTATTTCCTAACGAATGCCACAAGTTTGGAAACCATGTGGAGGATTTTTCAGTTAAAGTAAATAAATCTCAATCCATACTTAAGAAAAAAAGCCACAAATTGTCCTGGATTCTTTTGGGTTTTGTGTCTCCTTAGGTTCACTGGTGTATTCAGTGTGTTTCAAAACTGAATGAGTGACTGCTATAGAGTTAGTATAAATGACATAAACCTGAACTTTAGTAATACAAATGAAATCTATCTATGATAATTTGTTTAGTGAAAAACACAAATTGTAACTTTGTCAAATGTCAAAGTGCCTATCCTATGGTACCAAGAAGAAACCAAACCACCTTTCTCCCCGCCCCCCCCCCCCCCCCCTTTTTTAGCCTTTTGCTGAACATGGAGTGCTCTAGTACTTATACTCCTGGATTATCAGTAACGGGCTTTGAAATATGCTTTAATAAGTTGTTTCATGTATCAGCGTACATTGGGTGATATAGGGTACTCATGTAGTTCCAACAAAATGTAATTTTTGCCTTTAGTCATTAACAAGTATCTTTTCAGTGTACATAGACATCAAACTTCACTTACAAATAAAATAATTTTTTTTTTTTTACATTGGTACCAGCATGAACTGGACCCAGCAGTTTACAAAAGCAAGTTGGTCATCAGTGTTTGCGTTGCCCAGAAAGTGTTGCACAGTCAGTACTGGAATGGTTAGGAACCAAAAATCATTTGACTTCTGCCTTTGTCTGTCATGCTAGGAAGCCTTAACAGCTGGAGCTGGTGCCATTTTTCATCATGAAAGATTAAGCTAGATAGGGGAGGAAAGCAAGGAGATGTCCTTAAGTGGAAGATAAAAGCTGGACAACTGAACACTAGCTAGCTTGTCTCAGAGACAGTGGTTGCTATCCTGAAGAATCAGAAGTTTAGGAATTATTTCAGTGAGTGTTCAAAAAAAGAGTATCTCCCATTAGTACTGTAGTTACTGTAGATTTTTAAGCAAGCCATACATTTCACAATTAGGCAAGGGCTTCATTTTCCCTAGGAATGGGGGAAAACATATGAATAAACTGTTTTAAAGTGTTAAACTGGCTGTGAAGGATAGGTGTAAGTGGCTGCTTGCCTTGCTGTCAATGCTGAGGGCAACCTGAGTGAAGTCTGGGCTGGAGTCACTGTTGTCCATTAACTTGCTCCTCTGCTGTTGTGGGAGAACTACTCAACACCGAGGGGGTGAGGAAGGGCTCTATGAATTCAGCATGGAAGGATTGGACAAAGCCACAGAGAGCAATATGAAAATAGAAGATAGTGTATTCAGGACACTCACCTGATACTTAATGTGTCTAGACTTGGGGACCTTTGTCCAAATAATATTTTTATGTATAGGACTATTTTATTATATAAAGTTGATCAAGCACAGAAGAGGCTTTTGAACCTGAGTCTTCCATCTTCCAGGTGATTCCTCCTGTTGGCTGTGCTCTGAACTCATTTTATTTCTGTTTTTCTGATTTTTATTATTTAAAGATTTTGGAGTATGTCCATACAGAATTATTTTTTTTTTAACTTCCCCATTTGGAGAAAGTAGACAATCATTTTCCAATTAAATCCAGTTCAGACATGGCAAAATAGGTAATGCTGACCACCAAAACTTGTGCCTTTGAGCAGCTCAACATGAACCGGAGTGAAACAGACCTGTAGCCCTTTGAGACTTGACTTTGCTTCTTCAGAAAGGTGTTTTAAATCTGCATGAGGATAGGGAATAAAATCTTGCGTGTGTGAGGAATGTTGATTTCCCAGCTGAATCACTGTTACTTATGCACAGATTCAGATACAAGCAGAATTAGATAATTGAACTTAAACACTTAGGATTTTATTTAATATTAAGCATATATTGTTCTGGAAAACTGGGCCAACTTGACAGCCCTGAACACACAAGTCATTTGTCCTCCAAATAGAATCAACGAGCAAAAAACAGGTTTCCCTGTAGCATCCCACTGCTCTTCCTCTGCGTGGCAAGACCAACCATAGCCTAATTCCAGTACGGTGCCCTGTTCCACTTACAGATGTTACCGGCCAGGTAGCCTCTTGCTTTGTGTCAGGCTGGGGCCGCCTACCCGTTCCCTAGATGCATTTGCTATCCATAGGAGAAATACTGGCTGTTCTGGCCAATTCATCCATATTGGACATGGTGGCACGGAAGTCAGTAAGTTTTGCGTTGTGCTGCCAACTTGGTTCTGTGCAAATGCTGTTTGATTTAAGTATTCTGCAGTTTGTTGTCATATTTCCAAAAGTTGTCTGTTTCTCCTCTGTAAGGCTGAAATCTGGGAACTGTGTAGGTGTCCTGCATCCAGCAATTGCTTTATGCTGTGCGTTAAGGCAAGTTAATTTCCCTTTGCTTTATTCTATGCTGGTTCACCACTTTCTGCACTGTTAGTAACTCAGCCAAGGCTCCTAATTTCAGCGCTAATAAGTGGGGTTGTATACAGATTTGTGGTGCAAAGGTATGAAATATTAAAACTGAATCTCCATACTGAAACAAGCATGCACCAACAGCCTCCTATGAACTGCAAAGGAATTTTTAGATTAACTTGAATATCTGTAAGAAAGCCCCACTGCCTTGCAGCAATTAATTCAAGTGATTGGATGCTAGGAATGGTTTATTATAATTGCATACAGGTAGTAATTTATTAGGGTGGCTGTTTCTTTTGGCATATGTCAAGAAGGTCAGAGTTTAGACTTTTTTGGACATTAACCTAGTCTTCTGAAACTCTGAAGTTCCACTTTTTGGTCATTAATTTCATACATGCTGAGATTGTGACAATTAACCCACTTAATAAAGGTCAAGTTTCAATTTTTTCCAATTTCTGGAACACTTAACTTTATTCCTTCTTGAAAATGGGCAGATACAGAATGATAAATAGTTATTAAATGAGAACGAAGATGTAGTTCTGCTGTCAAGATACTATTGAACGGTTAGTAACAAAAGGACCAGAACTGCTATAGATTTGAAAGTAAAAGGAATAGCATAAAACAGACTACAGGAAAAGTATAGATCACAGTAAGCTGTTTAAAATCATTTCCACTAACATCCCTGTTAACTTCTTTACCTTAGCTTCTAATTATGCAAATCCATAATTTGTCCCTTTAATTTTTTTCATGTATACATGTGATTTTTCCCACAGCCCTAAAGCAGCATCTAACCACAGCTGAAAGGCATAAACAAGCAAAGTGAATAAGGAAATGGTGATGGTGTTTTCAGATGACCAAAGCCTAGTTATACTGCATTTTAATAATACCTGGATTTCAATGAGCCACAAGATTAGATAAAAATAAACTCTTGGTTCTGTGTAGTGGCATCAGTTCCTGAAGGATACATTGGTATGTTGGATCTCCTAACCTATCACTCAGAAATTAGAACAGAAGTATGTTGTCATTTTTGAAACCACTGAAAAGTATCCATCAAAAAGCATATTTATTAATTTTAAATTGCATCATCCATTGAAGAAGTGTTTGCAGATGAATCAGAAGTAGTCATTTGCTATGTTAATAAAATCATTGCACCTTTAGTATTGTGTCAGCACTGAGTGATTTTTGGAAACCTATTTTTCACATACATTTTTGCATAGTTTTTAGGTATCAGCTAAGATTGTGAATCCTTCTGGAGTATTACTGCGGCAGTTTTATAGGTTGATGCTGAACATTTTAATGCAGGAATGACACACAAATCTTTCAAAGAATAAGAAGCTGTGTATTGAAAATAATAGTGTTTCCTGTATAATTTTTTTGTGAAGTAGTACAAGTACTATTACCCAAACCTTAGAAATGGACATATTGTCACAAATTCTGAGTCCTGTTTTGTGGAAGTTGCAGCTCTGGGCTTCTGAACAGGCTCACTTCGGGTACAGGGGTATGAAGTATCTGTCACTATTAACGTGCACCAATGTAATTGCACAACATTCATATTCTAATGAAGACTCAAGATTAGATGAAATTATTTCCCCCCCCCGGAAAAAAAAAAGTGGCTTTTGAGTTTAAAATACTGCAACACAGTTTGGCACTGATGTGGCTCATTTTTTCATGGGAGGGGTTTAGCTGTTGTTTTAAAAACTCTTGCATTGTCCCCTGAGGTTTTTACATGTACACAAGCACTTGAGGTACTTCTGCCCCTTCTCCCTTTGAGAGGAGTTATTAGCCTGTACTAATGCTGTCTAAATGCTCACTAGTTTGTAGCAGTACTTGTGGGACAGATGATTTATAGCCACTTGATTCAAAAGATTTTCAGCTAAAGCTAAGTAATCATTTCAAATGATCAAATATCATCTGCCATGAGAAGCAAATACACAGCACAATGATAGTTATCAAGCTTACACTCAGCAAAGTATATTAATCTTTTCTTCAGATTTTACTTTTGGGAGTAGTAATATTCTCTGACGGAACAGTTCAGTCATGTTAAGCTGAGGTTCAAGAAGCAGCAGCATTTTTCCTCAGTGAAATGAGATTCAGCAGGTAGAACTTCAGCCTAAAAATGATGTGCAATCTTGAGATGGACCTCATGATTTTCCATTACAAGAAATTAGCTAGCCTTCTCCTCCTCTTTCTTTTTATTAAGAAAGCTATTTTTGTTGTCCATATTGGGCAACTATATAAAAATAGGAAAGTTTTATATCTTGGCAGGATTAAATGAGAAGTATGTGTGTCTTTTTTCATATCCTTGAATATCAAAACAAGACAAGCCTATTTAGGAACAAGGATTTTATTGCTTAACATATATTTGCATCATGCAGTGAAGACATTCACTTTCATGGCACGTTTTCTCCCAATGGTTTCCAAATGCCTCACAGCTCTCACAAAGCTGAATTTTTGCAGTACTTTTCTGAGATGAAGAAGGGGTTACAATAGGGTGGCAGAACCTGAATCTGTGGTTCTGGTCACAAGAGATGCCTTTGTTAAATGTTTTCAGGATCATGTGAAATAGTTTTGTGAGCAAACTACAAGATTGTTTCTAGAAAGAGAAAAAAAGATGTGCCTGCTACTTGTTTAGAACAAACGTTTATTAAAATAAGCAGTTCATCTTTAGGAATAGAAGATTGTTAAGCATGGGGGGGGGGGGGTTCTCCCTAGCCACGGATTGGAGGAAGAAAGTAACGCTGCAACAGCAGTGCTAAGCCTCCCCCAAGGACAGGCTGGTATTCACGGGTGTAATTGTACCTGTTCTGATCGAGACTTCT
This sequence comes from Morus bassanus, assembly GCA_031468815.1. NCBI lineage: Eukaryota > Metazoa > Chordata > Aves > Suliformes > Sulidae > Morus > Morus bassanus. The sequence continues at coordinate 15,060,440 of CM062572.1, forward strand.
CTGGGTTCAGTTATGGCAAACGCAAATAAAGTGTTAGCTTGGAAAGCACTGAAGAACACATAATGAAAAGGTCTGGTCATCCTATTTCCAAGAAGATATAAAGACCCAAATATAGACAACAAATTCAAGGTGGAGCTTCTGTATAAGAGAGCATCTAAAGGCTTTTCAAGGTAAAGAGTAGTTGTGATACACATACACGAAGCAATGAAAGGTGCTGTAGGGCAAGGCATAGCTTTAGTGACAAAATGTTCTCTCAGGAAGGAATTAGTCTAAACTCACACATCTGCAGGAAAGGGTAAGATTTAGCATGTCTTCCTCATGTAGAATACTTCTGAAAAGATTAGATCTGTCAAAGCATCCCTATTTTGATGTTTCAAGGCTGATTTGTTAAAGAAACAAAAGCTGGGCTGTGACATGATCTCTTTGCATTTCCCTACATGTTACTTGTTTCTTAAGTTACTGAAGTCTTAAGAATTTTTTGCTCGGCTTCAGATTTGACAAAATGGTGGAAATCTCAGAGATTGCTGAGTCCCATGAAAATCACCAGCCAGGTAGTGCCCTGCATTAGGGACAGACCCACTTCATAAACTCATATGTTGTTAGCCTACAGAAAAACCATGTGGAGACAGCCCCAGTCGCAGTTCATGGTCAACCATGAGAGCCAGAAGAAAATCATGCCTCATTCACAAGAACCACTTAAATCTAAAACCTCTGATTTGGGTTTTAAATTACCTTTTATTTAAGAGTGTCAGCTAGTAAAGACTTCAACCCATTTGTCTGACATGTTGAAGCAAAAGATTCACAGTGATCAATAGCTTAATAAGTTTTTGTCCTTCACCGCAAATGGTCAAGAATGCATTTTGCTGCAAATTGAAGAAACAAACTTGGATCTGGATTGGAAAGTTGCTTTTTGGTTCAGCCCTGGTCCCATTCATCCTTCTCTACATCTGAGGGGCAGGGAACCTCAAACTGACCCAACAAAACATAGTTGACCGCTGATACTTCATGCTATAGAAGACAAAATGAGAAACCCACCACTCAGGAGGAGTTTGAAGAGGCAAAGCATTGATCTTAATGCTTCAGATTTCTGTTAAAAGAAATAGACAAAATTAAGAAGATAATTAGCCCTCAGCCCTAAGATTACAAGCAGATTCAAATTGAGGGGGGAAGGTAGAAACTTATCCCATGGGCAGGTAATTATGCAGTTGTCTAAGGAGAAAGGGTTTTGCATTGCTTTTGATGCTTTTTCTATGCATGACAGAATGGAAGTTCAGTGGTCTGAGCTGATTTCCTACATTCCTCGAAAGACCAGTCAGACCGAGTCTTTGATAACAGACTCATCAGTTTGACAATATGGAGCTTGAGGAAGTGTGCATAAGTTTCTGTCCTATTTTATTTTATTTGACAACCTTTTTTTGAAGATCAGAGCATACTTACAATTTTTATAGAACTCCTAAATCATTAAACTTACCACATATGCTTATAAATGTCTTTTGTAGTCTGCTTCAGTTTTTTCATATGCTGGGTTTATATCAGGTAAACTGCAATAAATGCAGGCTCCTGTCTCCCGCCTGATGCTCGATATCCCCATGAACACTTGCTGGCAAATTGAATTAACTGTCTACCACTTGAAATAGCCACTAAATACGGTCCACATGCTTCTCACCTTTCTGACCTTTTTGATCTAGTTACAAGTCAAAACAGAGCACATAAGTGGTATACCAACAGCAGTAGAGGTTGATAGGGCTGTCCATCATCTTCAGCCTTCACAGGCTCCTAGAGAGTACAACTGCTTTGGTCAGCTGGCATTTGGCTATAGGACCTCGCCAGTTACTAATATGAAAGAGGAAAATGTGCATAGAGCAGGTGCCACTGAGGTGGTTGAAAAGGCTGGGGTGAACTAATACAGACAGAGCAATAAGAATGAGTCAGTTGAAAACGTAACCTCAAACACAGAAATGTTAAGCCTCATAAGCCTAAAAATCTGAAGTGTGTCAATTTTCCTGTTTGTTTAGGTTTGGTGGGTTTTTTTAACATCTGTCATATTTGCAAGATCTCTGAAGACACCCGTGGCATCTCTGGTAAAGGGATAAATATGGTACTTACTGGAACGAGATCTTTTTTTGTTCCATTTCAAACCAAATAAGTGTGCTTTAGAGTTCATGGGAAGTCTGTAAAGGGATTTACCTCCAAAGCTAACAAACCAGCCATGGAACAAAGGGAGAATAGCCCTTGTTTGAAGTCAGTGGTTACCAAAATGCAGTATTTTGGCACACCGAGTGCCAGTTTTTTCCTTTGTAAAGCATGCTGCACTATTTTGGAGTAAGTGCCTCATGCTGTGGTGCAGGATCTCTACCTTTGCTCTCCCTCTTTCTCCTTTCATTGACATGCAGAGAAAACCACAGCATGGATGGTCTTCATTGCATCATTCTCTGTATCTGTAAGCAGAGTGTCAGACGTTTTACTACTTCTGTCTGGTTCAGATGGGACATAGGAGATTATTTCATTAGTAGATATAAGAACTGCAGAAGGACTCGGCGTCAGCTTAATCTCAGGCCAGAACCTTAGACTGCCTTCAGATTATCTGTTCAGCCCACAGCAGGGGACAGCTGACTCTAAATGTGCATCCAGAAGTGCCTAACTTCAGACATGACTGAGCCAAACTCACAGGGTGGGTGCATCCCTGATTTCAACATAAGTAGTGTCACCCTTTTTTAAAAAAAACGACCTGACCATTTCCTGTGCCCTCTGAAGGGTCTGGAAAAAACCCTAATTCACAAGCTGTTCTGTTGTGTTTCTGGCTGAATCTCATCAGGCAGTGGCTGGTGCCATGTTCAGAGCACTACTTCTTAATTCTCTCTCCTTCACTTCATACTTATCTCACTTTAGAGAGTGTGAAATTTTTCAGTTCATTATGTTCTGAACTGTTATTTAATTGAAGCCCCTAATGTTCAGTCAGTACACATTGCACACAGTCATTTAAAATATTCCAGCAGTGCACATTTTTTATAAGTGGTTCAATTGGAAGTGATCAAGGTTTGAGACTTCCAGCCTATAAAGGCTTCTGCTGTGGGAATGTGAAGTGCTGCTCTCAATAATTTCAAACTGCTTCCTAAGCAGGCCCTCTGTTCTGACTGTCTTAAACTGCAGCATAATTTCTCAGCACAGTGTATGCCCAGAACCTCCATTTAAAGGAGCAAGTTGCAGGATTTGACGGAGCCCACCAGCTGTGGAGTGTGGTGGGAAGCCCTCCTCTCTAAACAAAGAGATCGGGTGGGAGGTTTTTGTTTCCCTCACTCTATCTTGTCCAGAAGTACCGGAACAGGGTGACTGCCCTTTCTTCTGCATGGTGGGTGTCATGCTTGCAGCTTTGTCCTCAGTTCATGAGATCTTGTGTGCAACTGAGATACAAGCACCGGGAGTCTCTCTAAATTGATTTCTTCCAGCAGAGCACTCTGAAACTCCAGTGTTGTAAGAAGGACAGCACCCTACAAGAAACTAGGAAGAACCATGGCATCAGGAACTCAGATCACAGCCAACTGCAGTTTCACTACCCCAGAGTGAGGCCATGGTGAAGAGAAGATACTACCCAGGGATTAGGTGCAGCAGTGCACCTATTTGAAGTTTACACAGCCTGTATTTTGGACATGGCTGCAACCTGGGACAACACAGATTGCAAGCTTACTTTTCTTCCATTTTCCACAACCTGTGCGTTGATGATAAAAGGAACTGTGTCAGGCAATGGTTGTCTTCAATCTTCCCAAGCCTGATTCTGCACAGCAAAGGAAAGGGTCTACTTGTGAGGGAGAAAATGAAACTTACCACCTCTCTTCTCCTGCTGCTCAGAGCAAAATGATACTCAGGGATTACTAGCTGTCTGTTGTGGTGGTGCAGGCTAGTGACAGTGGTAGGCATCACTGTGTACCGCACAGAGAAGAGTCTCCATCACTTTTCAGCACTCAAATTTAAAGCCAAAGATGAGTCAGAGATTCCAGTTTTATTGAAAATGCTTCATAATCTCTAGTAATGACCTAGTCTAACTAAAGAACAAGCACTCGTTAAAGGTCATTTATCTGAGCAGAGAAAAGTGTTCATTTTCCAAGTGCTGTCATCTTCTACTTTAATTAATATCAGCCGTGTATGCTGTTGGCAGTGGCTTCCAATATTGTAGCATGGGAAGACTGGACTTCCAGTGACATTTTTAATAAAAAAATGTAAATAATCTCTCACGAATGCTGTCATTGAGCTGTTCATTAGCTAACTCTGGACTGCAGAGGAACACCTATAGAAACAAGCTCAAGTCTGTGAATCTTGGATAATTTTGTAGGAATGAGAAGTCTTGCAGACATAACCCAGTAAGTTGCTATCAGCTAGGGACATGTCTGAAGAGATAGCCAAAGAGATCATGAAAAAGACAGATTAAGCACAAGGAGGCAAGATCTACACTACTGATGCTTGACGGAAATGTAGGACGAGTAGCTCAGGAGCCTGCAGATTTGGGAAACTGCTTCCATGAAGATTCTTATCCTGATCTTTTAGAGAGATTGATGAAAGCCCTGAAGCACAAGCAGAAGCTATTATATCCTTTCCAGAATGCACTAGGAGTAACCACTCCAACTCTAGATTTATACCTTGAGACTGGAAGGGTCCATGAGATCACTGACTCTGACCTCCTTAATTGCATCCAGTTACATGTCCATAATGCGCATTTGGCTAAGACAAAGGCATCCAATGTTGATGCAAAGATAGAAAAAGATGCTGATTCCATTGCTATTCTTGGCAGCTCGTTTCAACATTTGATCACTCTCACTTTAAAAAAAAAAAAATTTCCTGTTGCTTCAGGTCCTAATGGTAGATTTTGTACTGCTTTGTTTTGCTTGATGCAAAAGCTCTCTTTCTAGCCCCTGGAAATTTCCCTCTGTGAATATACTTGTATGGAATAATCAAGTTTACTTACCAGGCTTCTTCTTTTGATGAGATAGGCAAAGAAAGCCTCCCACTGTAAGCTGTTTCCTCCAGCCTGAGTGCCATTTTGGGGTGTCCTCTCTGTGTTCCTCTAATTTTTCAGCACTCTTCAAAGATTCCTCCACTGGAATACATGCTGGTACTTATAACACCAAGGATGTTTATGGCAGTATTTATGTTTTTAATTGTCATTTTGCCTGGTCATATATCAAAGTGTTTCAGTAGTCCTCTTTCTATTAGCGCTTCTTTGAAGCTCCCATTGAGTTCCTTGCTCATCATTTGAATCACTACTATTGATGATACAGTTTCCACAGTTCACAGGTGGGGCCTCTATTTTGATTTCTAGACATCTGGCTTTCAATTCAGGTGCATTAAAAAGCTCTCAGTTTTCATGATCCAATTTTAGCAATTGGATCAGAACACAAGAGCTCCATGATTATCTTCACTTATCATGGCTGAAATTGTTTTGTCTTCTTCAAGCCATTTTTCAGATGAATTTTATTTTTTCTGTAAGTCCAGTGTTGGGGTTTTTTTCAGCTTCCTAAGTTTGTGTGCTGTATGCTATGTTCTGACAAGAAGCTCTATAGTCAAGTTTAATGTCTTCTGGAATATTTTTACTTGTGTATATAAAAATAGGGACATGTTCTCCAGTACATTTTTTTTGGAACAGAGATTGCTAAACTCCACACTTTTCACATTTAGTCATAATTTTAGAAAAACAACAGTACAGAACTGCTTGCAAAGTTTGTGAAGTTCAGCTCCAAATCCAGTTTTCCCAATAGTGGGTTGAAGCAGAACTTGTCTCTCCAGGTACCTTCATGTTTTACTGTGGACAAGGATTATACAATATGGGTGTTTGTGGCTCTTGTTAAATATGTTCATGCTCAGCAGTTAGTTTGTACAGTCATTCAGTAAGGAAGAACATGGATCATCTGCACTAGGCAATTCTTGAGGCAGGCATCTCCTAGAAATGGTCTGAAAGAAATGCCTCTGCTCAGTCAGGCTGTGTCAGGACAGAGACATTTGCAAGCTGTGTCAGAGCTGTATGGTTTCTTACCAGGGACTGTGCAAGCCTTCACAAAGGAAAAGGGCGATTGGACTCTCAAAAATAAATGGCCCTTTCAAATTGAGTTAAAAGTCTCAAAATGTATGCATGTTTTAAACATGCTCGTATGAAGGACTGATGGGTGTCAGGCCTTTGGTGACAGAAGGTGGCTAAGTCAGATCTCGTTTTAACAACTGGGAACAAGGGCAGTAGGAGCTGCTCACCTAAAGCTGCTTCTGGAGTTAAGGACTGAAGGTGACTGCAGAAGCCCTCCCTGGGGAGTGGGAAATGGGTAGAGACCAGGTAGAGGAGAATGGGAAAGCTCTGATGAGCAAGGGAAGTCTTTAAATTCTCTGTTTTCTATCAACATTATAGAATTTTTAGATTAATTTTAAACAAAGGTGTTCTTGTATGTATTTGCTGAAAGTAGCTTGGCCTGGATTATTATCTACCTTCCCTCAGCTATCAGTTTCCAGTGTTCCCTAACACATTGTAAAGTGACACGAAAAATGGGAATAGGCAGTGTAACCTCCCACTGAAGATGAGGGTTAAGCTTAGCCCACACACATTTAGTTCCTCTTTAACTTCAGTAGACACCCCCTGTGTTATTGCCCGAGCTGCTGTATTGAAGCTTACCTGCAGAAAAGGCCATGGCCAGGAGTGACCTGAAGTCGTGCAAGTAAGAGTGGAATCTGATCTAAGTGGGATACTCCCAAACCACACATGCGTGGAGCAGAGGTGCAGGCCTGCCACCTCTCTCCATACTGAGCCATGCTTTTCATGTCCTCTCTTTTTCAGACAATTTTTTCTCAATTCCTCCTGTGTTTTCTTCCAGCCACCCAATTGTGTACCTGCCATCACAAATGCTGTAGTCTTTGTCCTTCACAAACAGAATCCAAACACAAAACCAAGAACGTAGGTGATTTAAAAGTGTGAAGTATTTCCTGGTTTTCACAGCCATGTGATTCACATTTTGGTGTGCACATATGGACATCAGCTTGTAGCAGCTTCTTGTGATGTTGAAAATGCATACTTGTTAAGTTTTGCTGGGAAAAGGAAAATATAATGCTAATTATTTGTACTGTACTGATGCTGGAGGCCACGGGCAGATTGGTGACCCATCACGCCAGAAACAAATTCCAAAGAGCTCATAGCCTAATGGCCTGTCATTGTTTTGTGTGAACATTACATTCCACTGTTCCAAATCCTAATGACAAGTCAGCTAGTGAGAGATGTAAAGCTTTGGGAGAAGATTTCTCAACGAAAGATCACAACTCTTTCCAGTGTATATGCCCCATTAATATCCAAAGCCCTGGTTCATGATATGAGCAAAATGAGCTGATCTTCATTTCACCATGAGGCTGTATTTGTACTCAGAAACTTGCAGTAAAGATCTCAATGACAGATTTATATAACATTTAAAAAATATCTTCGAAGAAGTTTGAACCTTGTTTCCTTAGGATCAGGCAGAATCATTACTGGTATAATCATAGTCTGAGATGAAAATTGCTCCCTACTTTCCTCCAAAGCTTAAACCAAATGAATAAATATTTAAAAACAAAAACAAAAACAAAAACAAAAAAAATACAAAACAAAACAAAACAAAAAAACAACAAAAAAACAACAACAAAAAAAAAAAACAAAAAAAAAAAAAAAAAAAAAAAAAAAACCAAACTTGTTCAAATACCTCTTTTCATTTGACTTGAGTCCATTGTAACTACCTTGTGTCTGAATCATAGAAGTCTTAGTATTTAGTTACCCTGGAACAGCTACCCTAAATTCCAAGATGAGTGGCATGCTTACTGTACCGAGGACAGGCAGAAACCTCTGTATTAGTAAGTCTGGTTCCCTGAAGCTACTGTTTTTCATATTTATCTATGATCCCAGTCATAAACTCATAAAGTTACAGTTTAAAACCAGTTATGTTTCTTGATCCCACTGCCTGTACTTAGGAGTTGCTTCCTGAAGCCCTGTTGATGTGGATGTGAACAGTCAGTTTCTTCTGCTGTTGAAAACAGGGTTCTTCTACAAAACATCAAGATTGGTTCAAGAGATATTGCTGTCTTACATGCAATTCATTAAGGCTGAGGCTGGTTTTGTAGCAAGAAGGGAAAACACAGTCAAAATGCAGTGAATGAAAGCATATATGAGCACACTTGGGTTACAGGTGCAATTAAAGAAGAAATATTAGCAAGTTCTGTGAACTGTGATGTACCTGCACTGCCTTCACTTAAACTCCTTCTGCTTTCACACTGCTTCAAGAATCAGCATTTGAGCTGATTTGTGTGGAAACAGTTGCACTAAAACACACAATTTTACACAGAGTGACAAGCTTGTGTACTCTTCTCTAGCAGAGACGTAAAATACAGTTGAAAGCTATATTATGTGGACATTCCTGATTTTTTTTAATGTGCTGATCCCAGTAGACCCTTCTGGTAATACAGCCTTGGGAATTTTTAGCATCTGTAAATGCTTGCACTGTCTAGGTACCAAGTTCCTTGGGGTTGTTGAGCAAAGTTTAAACAACATCTTGCAGTGGCTCAGTTGATGAAATCACTGCAGCGTGTGGAGGTGGTGCTGCCCAGTAAGATACATACTGAGAATCGTGTCGCAGCTCTTCCACTGCCCTACTCTGTGACCTTGAAAAAGGTGCTGTGTTTTTCTGTGCCTGCTTCTCTACCTATAAAAAGATCAGCATTTTGAGCTAAGTGCTTTGAGAGTAATAGATACCATCCAGAGATTCCCTGGAAGAACCGAGCTAATTTGGTGTCTGGGACGTAGCAGAGTTTGGTAAGGAGATAGATATCTATATATCTATATATATATGTATATAAGTTTGGTAATATGGTCGTACCAGACAGCACTGGTAATACTGGGGAAGAAACATGCTTCAAATCTCTGCAGTTTCTTCTCCTTGCGACTGGTGAGTTTAGGCTACAGTGCCATTTCATGAAATGAGTAAGAAATGAGTCTGTTGAGCTATGGCCTAAACTCCCTCCCACTTTAAAATAGGCAACAATGTTTGTAGCCGAGTGTGAATCATGGTACCACATACCATGGTGCCACGTACCACGACAAATCATGTCATCACTGACAAAATACCTCAATGGTACTTCATGCAGAGAAGGCTCTATAGACCTGCGTTTCAGGAATGTCGACCACTTACACTGCCAGCCCAGTCCTGAAGAGCTGCACCTATTTGATTTCCTTGGTTAAATCCAGAGGCAGAAATGTTAGAACCAGTGGTTTTAGGCAGGCTGACTTCTGAGGAGCCATGTGATACTTCTCCAGCACCAGCAACACCCCACTGAGGGCACACAAACAAAAGTGGCGCTTCTAATCTCAACACTTGCATTTATCTGAAAATAATTAGCTGAAGGGAAAATAAAATGCCTTCTATACTTGCAAAGCTGGGAGGAAAGGGAAGTGCATCTAAGATTGCTTCAAATGAAACAGCGAGGCTCAGAGGAACCAGAGGCCTCTGCTTGTATGCTGCATTCCTTACTCCCGAGACAAGTTTATGAAGGAATGGAGTGTCTTTAATCATTTATTTTGGTTAATTTAAAACTACATATGCATAATTTATTTACAGAGAGGTAAAAACCTTTAATTCCTGCATTTATTATTGTAACACACAGTATTAGAGTGATTTTTTTTTACTATTGCAATCTGCACACTGTCTGAGAGTGTTAGTGTTCTACACATCATGCTTGAACGAGTGTGTTTGAGGGCGTTTGAGACTAATTCACATATACCATCCCCCATAAATTATGTACATAACTTCCATTTATATACAAAGGCATTGCAGAAATTATAATACAAATTAATTTACAGGGCTTTCATTCCCAGCCATTGTTTTATGCCCCTTGTCTTCAAGGAAAAAAAAAAAAAAAAGGTCTTCTATTTCCCACTCCACACTAAAGGGGATTTGTTTTTGGTGATACTGCAATAATGCTTTATGTTGAAGGCGCATTTAGCACATTCACAGCAAAACCCAGGGAACCCATCTTGTTGAAACTATCTCCAAATACAATTTATGCAGTCTATTCATGTAAGTGGGACACCTTTTCTAATTCCAGCTCATGGGAATTTAATTGCCAAGTTTGAGCCTTTGTCAGGATATCTATCACTTTTCAAGGACTTCATGGATGGATAAAGAACTCAGTGAGGTACAGATCTTTTACAAGGCTTGACAACTAATTCTGACCTTCTCGATGTGTAAAACGTGAGCCCTGGAAGACCTGGCTGAGGCAAAGAGAGAGAGAATTGATTCCAGAGCTGCCTCATTCCCAGGTAGCTTTAAATTATGTTCCAGCCTGACCCAGAAGGTTTCTCCAATGTAAGTACCAGCCCACTCACCTTTAGGTAGCTGAATTTTCCCTCATTTGTTTTCTGACCTGGGCTATACTTTGAGCAGCCAGCTTCACTGAAGGCATTGTGTGTCCACCATAATGCCTCTCATCACTAATTCACAGTCCCTTGGCATGTATGAAAGCTTAAATTATTTCCTGCAATGTGCATTAGCTTGCACATGTCTACACTGAATTTCATCTTCCATCATGCTGTCTGGTCAAGTCTTTCTGGAACAAGTCGTAGCTCCCCATAGTCTTGAGTAACCTAAAAAATTCTGTGTCATCCAGACATTTTGCTAATTCACTATTTACATACCTACTCCCAGGTCACTAAGAAACATCTCTTACTACAAACTTTGGGCTGGCAGGCATAAATTCTTAATGTGTATTGAAGCCATGAGCCAGTCTAGGGCTATTTTTTAGTTTGATTTATTTGAAGTAGCTTTTAATGGCTTATCAGTAGCTGTTGAAGGCAATTAAATCTGCGGTAGCGTTACAAGTTTTGCTTCCTTGAACTGGAGTGGCCATTGGAGACAGTGAGGCTCACATTCTGCTCCCCTGGACTACAAGATAGCTCTTTCCTAAACCTGTGTGGGACATGAGTTTCTTCCCTTCACTGTATTTCTCCTGCACAGGGAAGAAAACAACTCCCAAAGGAGGCAGCAGCTAGTTGTGGTGCAACAGAAGTATATGTCTCTATTCTAGGAAACTGGGTTGACCTATTCCCCTGCCTGCTTGGAGGTGGTTGGAACAAGAGGAGGAAACAGGGGCTGACAGAGGCAGCCAAGAGCATGCACAGTGGCAGAGAGAAGGGTTGTGGGCCATTTCTGGCTGTTGTTGAGCCTCCCACCAAGGTTATCTTCCCTATCTCTGCTTGTATGGTGAGGCAGTTGCTGACTTGTCCCTCAGAATGGCTCCCTGTCTGCTCTCCCTGGAAATGCTGAAGGCAATATAGTGATACAGCTCTTCTTCCCAAAGACGAGATCCTTAGGACTGATGTGCAATATTGAGCATAGCAGGTGCAGTGTCTCACAGTGTCCCTTGGGAAGAAAGTGTGACATAGCCTCATCTTTTAGTGTGGGACACACCTCAAGAGATTCATTTAACCCACCTGGTTCCTCACTTGCCATTGTAGAAACTTTATATTTTACTTCGTAAATACTCTCTGTTTCTTCCTAAGCTATACTGTCAATACTTGTAGTGACAAAGAGGGAGGCGCTGTGGGCTACTGGTTGCTTTGGATGGGGGCGGGGGGTGGATCTTGGCAATGTGGGTGATGTAGGAGGTAATGTTGGATTTTGAAATTTTAAGTAGAATTTATAGAGAAGGAGGAATCTCCTTTTTCTCTGTCCCTTACATATGATCTCACATGACCTAAAATATCTGAGGGTCATGAGCTCTCCTGGCAAAGCCACCACCACACTGAAAAGGTTACCATCAGTGTCTGCCATGATGTCCAGCAGCAACAAAGAAAAAACATGAGCCAAACACTTAAACAGTGAATTGTTGCCACTAGCAATGATGCTTTGTTGACAGCAGTAGAATGGTATATATTTTTCAGAGGTATTTGTTGTTACAGGATATATACAGGCTTAAGTGTATAACAGTGATTTGGATTATGGTCAGCACACTTAGAAGCTTATCTTTGCCATCAGAAGAAAAGAGACTTTTAATTACAAGCACAATAACACTATCAAGCTAGGGCAAATCCTGTGCTTAATCTGGTGCTACTGATCTGGGGTTTTACCTGGTTCAGATTCTCACCTTTGACTCTTTCCTCATGAAATCACTTCCTGGGCTAGATGTTTTTGGTAGAATCATTTTGCAGAAAAAAAGATGGAGGACAGAGAATTATTTGAGCCTTAGGCTGAGCATGCTTGGGAAAACACTGTTCTGCCCACAGCCCCTACCTGAACACGGGAAGAAGGCCGCAGAGGTGCACAGGTGCCTTTGCAAACCATCACTCATTCATACTGTGACAAGGCACTAGCATCCCCCCAGCCACTGGCTGGGCCTGTGGTGCTGCTAGGGAAACCAGCATAAGCCCCCCCCCATACTGTTCCAGCATTGCACCAGGTAAGGAAGAAGAGAAAGTCTGATTATAGCTTGTCAACACTACTGTCTGGAACAACGCTTGTGCAAACTTCTTCCTTCAGTGTTCAGCGTTTCACACGTGTTGCATTGATTCAGCATGCTTTGGCAGAGAGCTGATAAGCTCTGTTACCTCTGGGTGGGGGTTGTGCTGCAGGTGCTGTTGAGGCATCTACTTCCCCCAGATCATGTTCAGTCGCCTGGTTCCCAGCCTGGAGGCTCTGGACAGCTCTGCCTTCGATTACATTTTCCATGTCATCCTGTACCTCACCACCCTTTCCACCCTCTCCACCCTCCTCCCTGTCCTCCAGCTTTTCCTCTCCCCTCCCGCCCTTGGCCACCCTCCTGCTTCCTTGCTGCCCTCCCCACTCACATGCCTGCATTCCTCTCCATCTGCCCTGTTTGTTTGCCTCCAACCGCAGCATCTAACAGACTGTGCCTTTCTACAGATGGACTGGGGCAGTCACCTACAGCTCTCCATGGGGCACTGGTCCCCAGCGGGCAGCAAGGGCTGTTTCCCTCCTGCTGTATTTGAAGTGGCTTGTAAATCCCCAGGGCTTGGTGAGCGCTAGAGCAGTCCCAGGGAGCTGGATTTCAGCAGTGCGTCCCCCCAGCAGGGTTTTGTTTGGGGGTTGGGGAGGTAGGGTGGGCAGGTTGGGGGTTGCCTTGTTAAAAAGGGGGAGACTTAGGGGTCTGTGACTGAGTCGCTGAGGTGGTGGGAAGGGGAGCAAGGGGCAGGAACACTGAGGAGCAGGGTGCGCTCAAGGCTCAAGGGTGTTTGGGAGCTGTGGTTTCAGGTGCGAGCTCAGCCATAAAGAAAAACTGCCTCCAGCACTGACCTGTCAGGGCATGGAAATGTGGCCAGCCCCTGCTCAGGGGTAACATAAAGTCCCTCTTCTTCCCATGGCTCCCAGGCCAGGCCTGCCCCTACTTGCTTTGCAGAAGGCTGTGAGCCCTGGAGGGAGCACAGCCCTGGAGGGAGCACAGCCGCCGGCTGTGGGATCCCATCAGCAGGAGCTCTGCCCATCCCCTCTGCCACGCAGAGCTGGCGGGACCCAGCCGGCTGGGCTCTCCCAGGCCCTGGGGAGCTGTGTGCTGCGGTGGGTGTTTGCCTGGAGCTGGGGCTTTCACAGCGCTTGGGTTTTGTTAGAAGAGGAGGAGTTTCTCCCTTGACATTTTCACAGCTCCAGAAGGAACAGGAGGGATTGATGACTCTGAGCACAGCAAAGACAAAGAGGTGATCCTGCCCTACTGGGCTTTGATAAACCCAGGCAACCAGCCACCACTTGTTCTTACAATCCCTCACTCCCACATATGCACAAGAAACGCTATTACAGGGCTTTTTCAATATTAATGCATGCTTATTAACTGACATGCCTTTGTTTTCTATTAAAAATCTTGTTTCTAAACCTATCCTTAAAACTCAACCTATAGACGCACGCACATACTTATTTTTCTGTCAAAGAAATCAGATCTGTAACATTTGAAGGGGAGAGAAAAGTACCATTTTAAACTAAATTTATTTTTTTCTTTTCATCATTTTCTTTTACCAAATTAGTTTTCAGCTATTAATTTCACAGACATTGTGCTCAGTTTCAGTAGCCTGCTGAGGTCTGTTGAGGTGTGATTGGACAAGCCTTTTGCTAGCAAAAACCTCTTCATTTTTTTCTCAGAAGCACAGTGTTTGCACCTCACAAACCTGACACTGGTACTGAGGCACAGATTTGTAAAGGTATTTTGGCATCTCCCTCCCAGCAAGTCAGACTCAGAGATTTGGCTTTTCCAGTATGACAGTTTGCTCTTTTATTGGTTGAATTTTCCTTCTGTTGGAGGAATGGCAAATTTGAACTGGCTTCTCAGGGAGCAAAATCACAGGAGCACAAGGCAAAATCCTGTACAAATATCTGCTGATTAACTCTTGCAGATGTCCATCAGGAAAAATGGGCACTTCAACCCATTTTCTCCCCAGAAACGCCAAGGTAAAGCAACTGGCTTAGAATATGAAAACCCACATCTAATTCGTGGTGATGGCTACCTGGTCAGATGTAGCAACAAGCAGATGGATTGATGAAAATGTGGCACAGGGCCTTCCTAACAGGACTTGACGGTTCCCAACACCTGAGTGCTTTTGCAGCACTAGCTCAGTAATTATGCAACATGGACAGGCCTACTTTTTTGCCATCACTTCTACATTTCACTGTAATTTTGCAAAATGATCAAATGATTGAAATCTAGAAAGTTCACGCTTTCTGTCCTGTATTCACCCTATTGCATGACACTATTGTGCAATTTAGACCCTTAGTAAAACTGATTGTGTTTGCTGCTGTCCTGCCTAGAGGGCCACAAGAACAGGACCCCGTTGTGCTAATTTCTGGATAAGCACATAATGAGAGTCCCTGTGCTGATGAATCCATTACATAAATGGAAAAAGAGATGCAGACACAAAAGGGAGTGAACAATACAGGAGCCGCAGATATCAGGTCAGTGTGGATCTCAGCTTCAGGGTGTCCTGTTCCCACTTGAGGCCAATCATCTGAATAGCTTTCACAGGAGTGGGAGTCTGTTGGATGCCCAAACCACAGCTGAGACTGGAGCTCAGCATCTACATGTATTCAAAGGGAACGTCAGGCCCGAGATGCTCTGCTTGCTGTGTCCTGTAGGATGCTGCATCTGAACATTTCTGCCAAGCACCTCCGTGAGGGAACCTGAGACATTATACTTTCCAAACACCCACCAAATCCCAGCAAAATGCTGAAATGCAATTGAAATTGCAGAATTCTGATGTGGTCAATTAACCCCCTGCTACCTCAAACCCTGATACCTGTATAAATAAAATAAAAGGTAATAGTGCTGTATTGTTTGCATAGCTGAGGAGGAAAGCAGTGATACCATGGGATGGCTTCTTATGAATTATTTATTGGGCGCTGTGATCAGAGCTGGGTTTAGCCTCTGCCCTGCTCTAGGTCACCACAAGTATATACCCTATGTCCTCAATCAAAGCATTAAGCAGCCATGCCAAAGACAGGATCTTTGCATGACTGCCTCTAGATCCCAACACATACCCATGTAGCCCATATAATGGACAAGCACATGTATTATTAAGCAGCAGAAAGCACTTGTACAAGGCTGACGGCACACATGACTTATTTACACTGACCTAAAATAGCAGCACTTTAAGTGATACAAACACAGAAGACTTTAAAGTGCTCCACGGAGATTTGCGAATACAAGAGAAACCCTTTGGCTAATCCTGAAACATTGTTTTCTTAAAAAGCCGGCTCATTCTCTTTTATGCACCTGCCATTACTTTTCTTACCTAGAAGTGACTTCCTTCATTTTTCCCTGTATATTGGATTATTAGCAGCTTGATTAATAACAATCCTCCCACTTTTGTTGGCAAATGCAGCTTTTCAGAACTGACAGTTCCTAAGGGCTTAGGAATACTGTCCCACAGGCTTGCAGGGTGGAGAATTCATGGGGTTTTCCCTTCTTTTAACTGGGTTTCCTGATGGAAAGTGGCTTTAAATGGCCCTGCTTCAGCTATGCCCACTGGCCATGCTTGGCACAGGTTGTCCCCACCATCACTCGGTGTCTGTTTGGGGACGGGGGCTGGATGTCCAATGTCCCTTGGGAGTTGTGCGCCCCAATGAGGAGGGAGGTCACTGCCAGGGCGGCTGGGGAAGGCTCCTGGGGGTATGCCAGGAGCGTGGGGTGAGAGGCGAGAACCAGTAAAACATTAAAATGTATGTGTGTGTGTGCGGGGCGGGGGGGACCTTAAAGATTATTTAACCAAAAGAAAAAAAATCTCAAAGTCTGACTTATATGAAATTTAATTTAATTTATTTTTACACCAGCAGCTGTCAGTTCAAAGAACAAAAACAAAGTAGCCATCTGTGCTTAATTTCATAAATCTACTGTAGATTGTCACATGATAGTGGAACTTGGACAAAAACGTGTCATGTGATTTGGTCTGGTCCCTTTAAAGTCATGCTTTCATATGTAGTCTGATTTAGCTGCAGCTATAGGCATGAGGCCCGACTAAGCAGGCAGCAACCTGTCATGAACTGAGCAGGGTCAGTTTGATAAAAATCCTGATTTCTCGGGCTTGTAACATATTCCCCTCTTTTTGTGGCAAAAGTGTTTTGTTGGGTTTATTTTAATTGTTTCCAGCATTTGAGCAAAACTATGAGCCTATTCGATAATAGCAATGCCTGTAACATGAAATGTAACATGAAATAACTCCTCTTCATGAGAGCAGCAATGACATGGAAAAAGCAGGGTGCCAGGGAGCTGCGGTGGACTGAGGGTGGTTGCAGAGCCAAGCAGTCTCACTTCTCATCGGAAGCCCTTCCCTGGCTCTTCAGCTGGGAGGGGAAGAGTTTTCTTTAAACCTCTGCAGATCACAGGTGAATCAGAGAAACGTAAAAAAATGAAACTTTTTTTAGCCATTCGAGAAGCAGAGCTAATAGGGAAAGTCAGAGTGTGTTTACTCTCCAGATTCATATTACTAAGAAAGTGCAAGGGAGAGAGATCAGAGGGGGTGTAATTAAAATACAGATCAAAAAGTCGCATTTTTCAATTTGCCATGTGAAAAAAAAAATAACAATCAGCTTGTCATATTCTCATTAAATACCAGATGGTTGAGCATGAGTAATAGATCTCTGGCTGACAGAAATCTGCAAACTCTTTTCTTTGGAGAGTTTTTAACTTAAGCAAGCCGACCATATCAAATAGTCAATAATGCTCTCAAGGTGAATGTATTTGTTTAGTATTTGCGAGAATGTATGTGTCTGTGCGTGCCAGAACGTATGTGCGTGTGGGGTGGAAACAAGACCAGAGCCTCAGAGAAAGTAAAATTAATTCTTAGCAGGTAATTTTAGGTGCCTAACACTTTTACTCTTACTCTCACTCACAGACACAAGAGTTTCCTGAGGTTTTAATGCCTTCCACCTTCTCGGGGATAATTAAGTGATGACCACACCTATGCTGAAAGGAAAAGGCCACAGCTCCTTTATCTAATGCAGCTACATAACCATAAATCAGGTTGTCGCTCTCGTGTTGAGCCCCGCAGATCAATTGCTTTCTCGAGGCGCTGCCGTCCGCCTCTGGCAGGGTGAGCAGGCAGCTGCTGGCAGCCCTGCTCCGCTGCCTTCACAGGGGCCAGATCGCCCCTGGAATAACTCCAGCAATAGTTTTGCCATGATTGCAATATTTCTCTGGTTTGTTGTTATTAGTGTTGTATTGCAGTAACACTGATAGGACCCGACTGTAGACCACCACTGAGATGGTACAAACACAGAATTAACAAGACGCTTCTTTTCTTCCCCACATGATTTACTCTCTCAGTGTGCAACATGAGGTAGCACATGGACACAGGCAGGTGGGGACGTTCAGACCTAACTGTATCAGAGGGTGCTCATGGAGACAGCACCGCCATCGTCAGCATTGCTGGTCTTCTGGAGCCAAACCTTTATGTAGCCGTATGCCTGTCTTGATCCCAAGTACAAAGATGCATCCGATTGCTACTTTACTGGACTTCAGCCATTTGCGAGGCTTGATATCAGTGCAGCCAAATGACTGGGAGCCCTGAAAGGCCGATGTAATAGAGGAAACATTTAAGCCTGCCAGCAGCACGTGGAATTTCAAAGAAATTCTGCATGTGTGCAGAGGCAGCAGCCATTTTCCTCTTGCCTGCTCCAGCCTGTCGCGGAAGCAAACGCGCACTGATCTCTCTTGGAGACCTTGCATTTTATTTTAATTCCCCTCCCCCTCCCTCTTCTTGCTGCTGTTTTCCCTTAATCTAAAAGAAGTCATTTTGAATGAAAGTAGATGATCTGGTCCTTGTATATGGAAAAACAGCAATTACTGGCAAAGAACAACAGTCTTTGTGGTAGGAGTGTGGTAGCTTTATTCTCCTACAAGTTTGGGCTGGACTGCTACTTAGAGTAATAGACGTTAATGCCAGAAAAGAGCTTGTGAGGTTTTTTGGCCTACTCTTTTTGCCAGCAAGGGATTTTTCCCTACGGGATATTGTAACTGAGCTTTAATTAAAAAAATTAGAAGGCATTAAAGCAGCCCAAAGTAACAGCCTCCTTCGGTGTACCTCACATTACCAACCAACCTGTTAGTCTCAGACCTTCCTCATTCAACCTACTACTGACACATCTGTGTTCTTGGCAGATCCGGATCTTACAACGTTGTGTTGTTCAGGGATACCTAGAAGTGGTATAGCTACATTAGCACAATAAATTAACATGGGTAGAGCACCATGCTAATAAGTCTGGATTGCTTCTCATCCTCGAGCTAGTTCTTTTAGAGCTAACTCACTTAGCACTATAATGTGCAGTGCAGATGTACCCACGTGCTGTACTAGTCTTTGGGAATGACGCTGGTATTATGGCGAGCCCAGAAAATCCATTGGCGGTGGGAACAGAAGAAAAGCTGAAAAGCTCGGGCTGTCCCCACTCAAGACTTTCAGTGCGTCAAAATAGTGGTGTTTTCTTTTCCTATGACAAGGCTCCTGGTATGAAATCTTGGTGGCACTGAGATCTGTAGAAGTTTTGCCACCAGCTACAGCAGCTCTAAAACTTTATCCCCTGTTTATTTTTCTGGTTAGAGTAAAAGTGTTTTTCCGGTGATAATAGGCTAATCTCTCAAAACTGTTTATTTCTTCTTAAAGTCCATAAGGTTTGCCAGTTCACAACATTTTCCTTATGTACTTTTCATGTTTTCAGCATATATTACTGCCTGAATCACCTTTTTTGGGAATTCCCGTCTTATCACACCAGCCTTACTTCTCAGCTGTTAATTTTTCAGGAGTTCATCCCCCATCTCCTCTTTTTCTCTTGGCTTGACAAGACTGTCAGAGGCATATATAAGGACTTGCTTCCTTGATTCTGGGCTTTAATGATTAGCTTAAGGAGTCTCATATGCTCCTGTCATGCCTATTGCTACCTCTGTCAGCTTCCTTTTAAAAAAAGCAGACTTTGATCGTGCTAGAGACAAGGTCTGCACACCTGCTCTCAAAGGAAATGGAAGGACAGATCTTCTGCTCATGAAGATTGACTAAGTAATGGAGCCATGGCTAACAAATTCACCTGGAGTTTTCATATGGCTCTTGAGTCTGCACTTCTCTAATCTGGTAGGATTTACTGAGGCTAAGGTAACAGGATCCTCAGCTGCAGACATTGGCAGTGATTGCTGGCAGATTCCAGACTGTTTGGCTTCTCTTTGAGACCTGTGTACTTTCTATCTAGCAGACCATGTCCTTCCTACCTTCTGCCTACAGGTAAGGTGGTTTTGGAGAACTGCTGATGAGCCTCTTTCAGCAGTTTGCCTACACTGCCTTCATTAGGACAACACATCCAGCCACTGATACTCCAACAGACACCTAACACGGCACAATCTGCGAGGAAGTTTCCATATGGATTTAGCCCATATGACAGCTGTTTCGTCTCTCAGGGCCTCACGACCAAGGTCAGAGGCTTGGGCAGAGTTGCTATTTGCAGCGCCTGTCATCAGAACAAAGGAAGTCTTTAAGCTGGTTTTACCACCTTATCAAAGCCCCGTGGGCAAGGCAGGAGAGAACAAACTAGTTTTCAGGACCACAGAGGTATACAAATCTGAGGGTAAGCAGATATACATATAGGTGTCTGATGACTTGTCTGATATACCTGATTAGTGAGAAAGGACGCTTTTGAGGTTAAGGCACTGGATAGGATACAGGAAATCTGGATTCGGTTCCCAGCCCCACCATAGATTGCCTGTGGCATCTTGAGTAAGTCTGTTCACTTGTACCTCAGCTCTCTGTGTGTAAAAAGGGGGCACAGGGCTTTCTAGCTCCTAGCTTTTATTTCAGACAGACAGAGCAAATGCACTGGTACCCCATAACCTGCGTGGGCCCTCATCTCGCTGAGGATCTCTTGATACCATCAGCGTGTGAATCACAATGCTTAAGGGAAGAGAACAATGTATACTTAATATGCATGTGTACAAACAATGAACAGAAGTATCAGTGAAGTATCAGAAGTTGGCCACTTTGGGGAACAGTAATAGTACTGGCATCTGTCTCTGACAATCTCAAACTGTTAACCAAAATTTGAATCAAACCAGGGCTGAGTATTTTATTTCATGGTTTACCGGGCAGCTAAGTATTTAAACACTCCCATTTTCCTTCCTTCGTGCCAATACGTATCCAGGTCCTGGATGCAAGAATAACAGAATTGAAACAAAAACAGAGGAAGATAAAACTACGTGGACAATGTGGAGGTAGTGGGCAGAAACACTATTTCTCTTTGTTCGTCGGTCATATCATTCACATTTATTACATGAGTCATGGTCATATCAGTCATATGAGTCACATAATATTCATTGTTAGATGGGCCTAAGGAGATGTCACTGAACACCAGAGAAGTTTGGTGTGATAATTTGCCCATCATCCTGTTAGATTCAAATTCTCTCCTTGCTTGTTGAATTCCAAATACAACCAGCCCCAGTCACTTGGGCCTCCACGCTCTGCAGTAACTGAAAATAAACAGTATTATTATTTGCAATAGTAGTAATATTAATGAGTGAGTATCTCCAGAGATACCCCATTATGCACTTTTGGTTGATTCAGTGGTCTTTTTATCCTTTTAATCCATTCTAAGTTACTAGTCAGAGATCCTGCTTTGAGGTTCTAGCTTGCAATGTCTTGCTTTAAGGCTGTTGTAAGGCACTCTCTCTCGAGTCTCTTTTCTTGGCAAACTCTTGTAGCAGCAGGCTTTGTAGGCAGATTTCTTTCATTACGTAACCTTTTCCTCTTGATAGGGCATCTGTAGTACCGGAGGGAGGAGGATGCCTGATGCAGACAGGTTTCATCCTCCCACCCTATTTTCATGTCCATGCATTTTCTCCTCTTTAAGAGGACTCTAATACTTCCCCTTGCCACTGAAAGTAGGTGGAGGAACAGCCAGTCTTTTCTATCCTTGGCAAAATGCTTCTTCGGCACTGTTACTTATTGTGGAGCAATGAGCACAAGCACCCTCACTGTTGCAGTGAACCAGGAGGAGGAGCAATGCTCCAGCTAGATTTCCTGGGCAGGTATGTGACTCATCAGACATGCACTGAGAGCATCAATTGGTAACAGCCACCTCTGAAAATGGGGTACCTTGGATTGAGCCAGGAGTTAGTTGTACAAAGGGTATTTATGCCCGATCTTCGGGTGTCACTGAGATTGCCTTGCTGAAAGCTGCCCCAAGTGGAGCACTGGAGTGGATTTCTTGGGCGGGTCATGGAGTCTATATCCCCAGATTTTAGGAGATATTTTAAGAACTAGCGACATGAGCACCTACTAGGGATGCTCCATGTATAGCTGATACTACAGTGGTGCAGGAAAGCACATGGGATCACCTCCTGGCACACTCCGAACACGCTTAGTGGAGTGGGAAATGCCTTAAGGTCTTCTGGGAACAAGTCCTTTCAAAACTCATAGCCATCTGAGCCCATCTCCTCTGGAGCAGTGATTTAAACTTGAGTCTTTCACATCCTGGGGGAATATCCTCATCCTTTGGCCTTACAGAGAAATGTGGGAGAGTCAGGTTTGGTTTATAACTGAATGTGGGTATTTAATTAGCTACGGCAAAGTAGATCAGATTCAGCAGAGGGTATTAAGAAAGTCATGTTCCCAAATACCTGAGAGGGTGGTGGTGAGGCCACTCTCCTCAATGGGAGACCAAGGTTCAAATCTCTGCTTTCTAATCAGGTGTGTGGGCGAGGAGAGAGGAGGAAAACTTGAAAGCAGATTTCATACCTCTTATGTGGCTAAGGGAAAAATATGGGGGAGATGACTATTAGCTGGTTTTTAATATTTTTCTTATCTCCAGGAAAGGATTTACAGCCAGGACTCCCAAAGGAGATAGGTGCCACCTTCTCTCCCAGCGGTAGCTATGTATCTGCCTCCGCTTAATTGCCTCACTGCTAAATATACTTCACACCACAAGGCCTCTTGTAGACATTTCTTATCCATCAGCTTGGGCAGCTTCTTCTTCTCCTCTCCATCTTCTCTAATGCCATCCTGAGGTATCAGATTTACTCTCTCCCCTACACCAGACCTGGCACCCTGGGATGCCTGTGTCTCTGAAGATTCCAGTATATGCTGGGGGTAGGTGGAAGTATTACAACACTGTGGTTTTCCTCTTTTGGTGTGAAATCTCCTACCTCAACTACAAGCATGTTGAACAGTGAGGAGAGCAGTACTTCTGGCTGAAGCATGCTCACAATTAATCAAGCTTTGTGATGCTATGACACAGAGCTCTTTGTCTCAGATCTTCTGTGAGGAGTTCCCTTTGGCTAAAAATATATGCTTAAGCTCTTTGTGCTGTTAAACTCAGCCTACTTTATACTTTCTGCCATGTGTATGGGACTTGAAGGGAGCTGCTGAGATATAATGTTTGTACTTCTACTGGTACATGACTCTGGTTTTATAGATCAAAAAGGTTTTCTGTTACCAGCCAGGCAAAGATAAATATATTTCTTGAAGTTTTTTTCTTCTTAATGAACAAGTTGGTTTTGTATGGGATGTTTCTCAAATTCTTTGCTTTGCCATGGAAATTTATATCCTCCCTTCTTACACTTAAATTACATTTACTTCAGTGGAAAATACCCTCATTCCCACACATTTTAACCTCCACTATTTTTCCTATGAGAAAAAGTAGAAGCGAGGAGGAGTAAAGCAGTGAAAAATAACAGGGTTGGCTTGGTTTTTAGACCTGCAACTCTCTGACACCTGAGCCTACTTGACAAACAGAATTAGTCACATTTTGTAACATTTTATTTCACTTTTTTCATCACTCTGATCACTCTTCCTCTAGCCCTGGCATTTCAGGAAGAAGAAAGAGGAGGAGGAGGAAAGTGTCAGTCTTTGTTTCAGGACAGAGCTCCCCCATTTCCCTTAGCCAAGTCAAAGGTTATAGCAGCATGCTCTTGTCACAGATTCCTCCATAAATACCCCAGGCCCATCCCTTGCTGGCCCCACTGAGGTCTTAAAATTCTCTCCCTTCGGAAGGAGGGAGGGTAATTTTCACTGACAATGTGACACATCTTCAGATTCAAAGTTCACAGTGGTGCTTCCCACAGGCTGATGTCCTTGGTCCTGGCACACATAGCATCACGTTTCCCATTTTTACTTGCATTGCAAGATAAGGTTTTCCACCTGATAGCAAACGTGGTCAACAAGTCATGTCACCTTCTGACTGGTGTGGCTCCATTTTCTGCGGTGCTGAGCTATGCCTGTACATCATCCACCAACTAACCTTTTAAGTGACATATTTCTGCACTCATTCCTGATCCAGTAGCTGGTGTTAGGAAGCTCATCAGAGCTTCACTTCTTGGGTTTCTGTTCTGCAGGTCTTCAGGTTAACCTTTCTGGCTTTAATCAAAAATGATGATGTCAACAGGAATCATATTGTAGGCTTTCCTGGTGCCTATTGTAACCTTTATTGTTGGTTAATTGACAAAAGTGCTAAAAGTCTGTTTCAGAATTTCTGTTTCATAAAAATGCCCCCTTTGTTGAAGTATCAATTAGCAGTCTTGGTTCAAAGTTTATTTCTCTTGCATGGAGCCATTTATTCTGTAATAATTTTCTAGATTCTGACATTAAATACTGTAATTTCTCCTGCTATGTTTAAAACCACTTCCAAAGGCTGCTAAGTTTTATTTCCTTCCCATTTTCTACAGAAATAGCTGGAGTTTGTTCATGCTTGGGGAGATTAATAAAACTATAGAGTAGATTGAGAAATTTACCCCAAACCAAAATACAATGAGCTCCATTCCAAGACCTCCTGCAGGCTCCATTTCTTTAATTAAATATATGCCAAGGTTCCTCTCCATGAAGTAAATATATAAAACTGCATATTTGAGGGCAATTATAAGCTAGTGTATTTTGACATTTCTTCACTGCAAATCTTTTAACCTTTATTAAGGGAATTCTGGTTGAACGGATTTCTACTTGAGATATATATAGCAAAAAAAGCTTAATGCCTACATGAAATTATGGACAAACTAAGGAGAAATTCTAGGAAGTGTGAGTAAATGAAACCCTGATTTTGGTGCTACCAAAGGTTGTGGCCAGCAAAGGCTCACCATTAACAAGAGCTATGTGCTTGTACTGAAGGTGTTTGCACTGGGGAAACTTCACCTTCCTCCATTCACAGTCTGGCTTTGCTGGTGCAGAGAACGACCTGTTTCCAGCCCTTGTTGTAGAGGTGCCATAGGAAAGGTAAAGAGATAGGGCTGGTTGCAAATGGTGCAAATGCTGAGTGTATGATCCCAGTCAGCCAAGACAAAAGCCCTCTGCTCCTGCACTCTGTTTTGTTTTGAATGGGAGCAAGACATTAGTTGGCTCTTTGTCTGTGGTTAATCTTCTCTACATCAGTAGTTTCTTCTGACAGTGAGTAGTTGAGAGTGTGAGATGTGAGTTTGATGGCGGCCCTGGGACAGATGAGCAGGGTGGGCTGGGCTGGAAATGGGAGCTCTGAATGGGGAAACAATGCTTGGAGGAAGGGACATTTACAGGTGTGCTGGCAGCTAAAGGGGAGGACCCCGGAGAAATTCCTGGGGTGTATGGTCCTTCTGCCTTTGGGGACAGGGCTGATGTCCTGCACTGTGAGTGGGATTGCCAAGGCAGAGGTGGGTGGTGGCTGCTGTAGGAGAGCCACCAATGTCCTGGGGTGAGTCCAGATTCCCACTCCTGGAGGAGGCCAGAGTCATGCTGATCCTTGCATCTTTATCTCAGACCATCAGGCCTGTGTTGTCTTTTCCCAAAACTGTTCTGGATGTCAGGGAAAAGGGATAGGAATCTTCTCTGGGGAGGCTGCAAGAGGGGTTAAAGCAGAGGGCATAGGTGGAGTTCTGATTCAGATGTGGCCTGGGGCAGTAGGAGCTCCTGCAGCCACCCCTGCAGACACTGGCATGTAGGTACATAAATGTGGGAAACCCCTGTGATATGGGAAACATCTTGGCAAAGAAGCCGCAGCTCCTGCTAGAGCCAAAGACAGCAGTATGCCCGTAGTTTGGCTATTGTTTTGAGCAAACCCAGCAGTTTTTAGGAGCTGCTGGAGGCTAGTGGTTCTTTGCAAACTATCCACATGGTTCTGCCTTGGGTATAACCTTGAACTTTACTTAAACTGGGGTTGTGTCCTAGAAACACAGACCGACACATGCTGCACTTTATGTACTAATAAACCCAAGCCTGTTCAAACCCGCTTACTTGACAGCAGGCTACTAGATGAAAGCAGGGTTGGTTCACTTATCATCCAGAAATAGAGAGCTCCAGAAGATTTTTCTTACACAGCATAGAAGTTTCCAACTTTCTTTTTTTTTTTTTAATGTTAATCATCCTACCATGGGAACAAAAGACAGCAGGATAAAACATGAACTTGCCATTCTTAGCTGGTCAAAACAGAAGTTCTGTCTCCATAACTCCAACTTTCCCTTCAAATACATGTGTTGAAACTTTGCCATGGATATTTTTCTGCCTTCTAAGAAAAAACATTAGATGATCCATCTATAAGAGGATCTCTGGCATCAATTGGCAATGGATACTGCACACTAAAAAGACTCATTCTGAACAGCTCCTTCCCCACACAAATCCTAAGCCTGTTTGGCCTGACCTTCTGTGGCTTTTCTTGCCTGCAGAATAACTTACGAAATTTTTAGCATTCCTGCAATTGTAACATCTGGGCCTCATTGTTCTATACCTTGGAAAAAAGGGGGGCAATGACAAACACACTTTGCACTCACATCCTCCTTCACCTGGTTTTCTACATGTTTTGAATCAAGATGCTCAAACATAAATTTCTGCTGGTCATTTCTGGATGCCCGTCCGAGGGGCAGCCCTCAGAGCGAAGGAGGGAGATAACCCAGCAGAGCGATCTTGTGCATACAGCACTGGGGTGCTGCTTTGTGTTGGACAGGTAAACAGGAGAGTCACTTATTCAAAATATGCTGAAAAATTTTTGACACTCTATTAAAAATACCAAATTAGTGTTGGTATCTGAGTTGTGTTTTCTGTAGTGCCCTTCAGAGATCTACAAGAGTTTCTTTATTACACATCACTAAACTGTAAGCTATGCACATTAAGAGGCCTTGGGTGATTTGAAGAAAATCATCTTCCTGTGCTTGTTGCAAAGAGAAGTTCCATAGTTAAAAAATTAATTAAAGATCCTTAGTATTTTACTCTTCTCCAATCATTTGCTTTTGCATTAGCTGCTGACTTCACCATGTTACATAGTGTGTAGGAAATGCCATCAATAAAACTTGTAAAGTTTCAAAGGTCAGGGGTCATGATATCAATTCTGATGGACAAAAGCATTAGAGAAGCAATGCATGTGCCTTGGGGCTGGAAAGGGTAAGACTGAAAGGTGCAGTTGTAGACTCATTAACTTAAGGAGTACAGTGCGGCTTTGTTGTTATAATTTCAGAGAGTGCTTGGAAACAAGCAAAAGATCAGTTTGTGTTTGAGAAGGAATAATTCAGCCTCATGTGGATGCCTTTTATTTTTAGAAAAATGTGTCTCCCTTAGACCCCTGTAAAAATAAATCGTGTGGAGCAAAGGGACATTGCCTGCATGCAGAATCAACTATTTGCCAAATGTTTTCTTTGTTTAAAATATGCACTTGCTAGACTGAAGCCCAAACTGCAAAGTTCAAACCAACACTCAAATTCTAAACAGCGCAGACTTTAAAGTCATTGAAGTCCAACTGGGAATCACGGCACTACAAGCAGTCCTGGAGTTAAATTTCTACACCAGCCTTTGCTTACAAAATATCAGAAGAGGTGCAAGTGCTACCACCTGTTTCCTTCCTCACCGCTCCCAGTTTTTGCAACAGTTCAGTGGTTAGTGTGCTCTGCCAGGATGGGGATGACCCAAGTTCAGTTTCCGGAGACATGGAAAAGCATTTGAACCCACAGAGTCTCAGGGTATCCTCAGGAGGGACTCTTCAGTCGGTCCTGTTAAAGGTGTTTACACCGTTTTGTAGAATAATGATCAGATACTAGAGTTAA
The DNA here is from genome assembly GCA_031468815.1 of Morus bassanus. Classification (NCBI taxonomy): domain Eukaryota; kingdom Metazoa; phylum Chordata; class Aves; order Suliformes; family Sulidae; genus Morus; species Morus bassanus. Next base: position 15,087,935 of record CM062572.1, read on the forward strand.
AAAAAAAAAAAAAAAAGGGAATTTGAGCATGACTTTTTTTGTCCCAGGTAAGATTACCTGGAAAAAGGAGACATGGGTACAAAGCCTTCTCCACGGAAAAACCTCCTTAGGGCAAAATACTTAAGCAAGGATTGGAGCTAAGAGCTGAAACCAATGGGTTTTTTTCCTAGGTGAACACCTACATCCTCTCCAAGTTAGTGTCAAGAACATGCTTTGTGTCCCTGTCTGGCTCTGTTAGCATACAGGATAACTGCAGTCAGGGAAGGGCAGGGCAGGGCTGAACAGTTACTGATAGCCTGCAGTTGAGAGGGGATGACAGGGCAGGGGAGCAGAGAAGCGATGTCTCCATCAGCGCAGGAGGGGCCACTCTTTCACATCCTGGGCAAGGCAGATTAAGCCACCAGGTAGAAAAGGGCAATTAATGCCCTGATATTCTGTACCCATCCCAGTTTGGTAGGCATGTTTGAGGCCACTTCCTAGATAACCTCGTTGATCAGGGCTGTAATCAGTGACAGCCTTTGGGGGAATTTTGGGTGGCCAGATACACATTATTAGTTCATTTGTCTTAATAACAAATGAAGATCTTTGCAGACAAGGAATTATTTGGTGAAGTGGAGGGTTTCTTTAAATCTAATTTTTATTGTAAGTGAAGTATAACCCAGGACAACAGCTATTGATAATAGCTCCAGTATATGAAAACAGAAGCTTTATCATTTAACCTCTCATTGTGCATGGCTTGAATCCCCAGACCGGCATAAAGAGCTGCTTCTTAGCAATTTTAAGGTGATGTCAGTGGGTGCTGGGTACCTAGATACTTCTAGATCCTTGGCCCAAAGTGACTGGGCTATCCTGTGAACCAAGTTCAGAGCTTTCAGTGGGGAATTGTCCAGTGAAAGGCTTGTGCTTCCTCTGTCATCCCTGGTAATCTTTCCCTAAAAGAAAAATCTGCATCATTGTGGCTTGATTTAAATATGCAAGCAGAGTTTAACTTCTTCCCTTACTTTGTAATTAATGTATAAAGTACCCATCTCTTGGCAATATCTCCGGCATGGTGTGTAACACACTAGGACTCAGCCCACCTGCGCTCTGGAGTTGGGATTTGCTCCTGCCACTAAAGTGGACAGTAAAAGGGGAACAAAAAGCAAGCTGAAGGAAGGCTGCCATGCTCAATGATGAAGTGACCTGAGGAGAAAGGCCTGATGTGCCCAGCTGGGATGACAGCTACTGAGAGACCCCAGTGGACATCCTCAGGGAAGAAGCTCCATAGATGGAGTCCCCGCCGAGAAGGTTCAAACAGCAAACCCAAGCACTGCAAAACTGTACAGTTAAAAAAAAAGAAAGAAAAAAAGATATTTTTCATGTTCCATAAGGCTATGATTATGTGATATACATATTTTTATTCAAGATCAAAGTGTTGTTTTTAATAGTTAAATATTCACAGATGCAAATGAGCTTTGATTTGCATAAAGTGATAATTATGTTATTCATTAGGACTTGGTATATGTTGTGTTCAAATTCCATGATCATTTTGCTTTAGGGTTACTGAGAAACAAGTTTATGAGTTTGAGGGGAAACCTATTGTGAAAGTAAATGGCAGAGTTTATTTCCACGGAGCTGGGATGATTTACCTACCTCCTACGTTCTCAGTATGGCATGTCCAGTCTAGCCCATTATATCAGCTAATGTCTGTGGGGAGGCCCAGGGCTGCTGTCCCTGCAAGGTCATCTGTCAATGCCAGACAGGGAGGGGGAGCTGTCAGTCTCCTCATGTAATTGTGTCTTCCCAGCTGCACTGCCTGCCTGCCGCTGCCCGCTGCCCGGGCCCCGGCTCCCGGTGCTGTGGGAGAGACCCATCTTCCCTCCCCGTCTCACACACACACACCTTCCCCTGGGTCAAGAGGAACAATGGAGCAGGGAGGACAGGGCAAGCCTGCGCCGAGCTGCAGACACTTGATAAATGGGTGGGCAGGCGGCAAGTGACAATATGCAGACAAGCGATATCATTTGCAAATGGATTCGGCAAGGGAAGCAAGAATATAGAAAGGGGGGAAGACAAAGTCAGGGGCACAGAAAAGGTTTCTCGTTAACCCTTGCGGGAGGGTGGGAAATATGATAGCTCAGCTCTCAGGGAAAAAAGGTTGGGAATACTGCTTTTCAATCCCTCACCTACAACCTCTGCGAGAGCGTAACACCCCATGAGGAAGTCACATGACACTAATTGCCTTCTTAAAAACCACATTTTTAATACCTGTACTGCAGGCCTTCTCTCCGGATGCATAGATATGGGCATCTTGGGATTTATCTGGGATTTATCTTACTTAACTCCTTCTTTGGAGAGATTCCCATCCCCTTGTTCAGAAGCTGAGTTCTGTGCCTCAGAATAAGGCTTGGTTCTTGGGCTGCACTGACCTCCCTCTTTAGACACTCCAGTGCTGATATCGCCCCACGCAATGATGCAGCCCCGTCACCCCGGTGAGTCAGCATCCTGGGAAGACACCCACATCCCACTGGCAGGCCATCGGAGATGGGGGGGATCAGGACTGCAGGTGCAAAGGGCTCTTCAGGAGGGGCTTACTGAGCCAGACAAATTGGCAAACAGGAGAGTTGCTATGCACATTTTAAATATTTGTGTATGGAAATACTTTGTAAAGGTCGGTCATGAGATTAAACCACCTCCTTTCCCCCAAACCCTTTCTAAACAATGGTGTGAGAAACACTCATCATCCAGTAGGTTGAATCCAAAAAGGACTGGGCAGTCTACTTAAGCTGTAGGACCAATTTTTTTTCATTACAGAACTATTTTCTCTCTCTCCTAGTAGCTGACAACCTCCACCCCTCTTCTGTGTGTGCATTTTTTTCTGGTCCCAGAAGTCTGGCTGCATTTTATACCCATGATATTTGCTTCCAATGAACATGGGCGGTGTTCACACACCATGAGATTCTCCTTGCTGTCTCACGAGCCCAGTTGTCTGAGCCCTGTTGATAGAGCTCCGCCTATTTTGGTGCATGCCGAGGAGGTTGGGCCATCTGCTTGGAGAACATGGTTGGGGATGGCTGCTGGAACAGAGCACTTTGGGACCATAGAGTTACTTGCAATCTGCTACTCAGACAGTGACAGCATCACCTCTGCAAATGAGCCCCATGCAGAATTTCTAAGACCATCAAGCATCTGAAGTGTTGTTAGCTTCTGTGTTTACAAAGACTATAGGCTGTGTCATCTACAGTCACAGACTCTGTGTAGAGGCAATGCTATGACCAAGTTTTGGTTTTATATTTTGTTATTTGTATTGAGGAGTTTTCTGAGAGCTGGTAAGAGCTGGACAGTTCTGTAGGATGCTCCGCAGCTGTCACAAATTGTTCTCTGCTTATGATACAACCACTGTGATGCAGGTTTGAGGGTGTTTCAGGCATAGACTCCCCGACTCATCTACACTACAGCAACCAGCAACCCCCTGTTCTATGACAGATAGCGTTGGCTTGCAGTGAACCCTGGTAAAATGAACTAGATCAGGGCATGATTATTCCCTGGTGACTTTCGTGACCAGGGTTGTGCTGCAGTAGAGGTTCCCCGAGTGCAGTATTTCATGTGATACATCCTCTCCTCTGTGTTTCCTGCCACTCTTGAGCATAGTGTGAACTTTGAAGTAATGCTTCCAGCCCTTTTCCCTGCAAAGAGATGTTATCTTCCTCTTCTCTCTCTCTTCACTTGCTGCATATCAGCTGTAGTTACCATATTATAGTTATTCTATTTAAATGCACTAAAAATACAGATCAAATAGCTGGATCATCCATTAACTGCCTCATTATCCTATTGAATGAGGACTCTTTCTGACTTTTACTGTGAACATGGACAGGATATATTAGAACTTGTCTGTCATTAATAAGTTCACACACACATACACACACACAAATCTAAATGGCCAATTAATGTCCACATCTTCCTTAATGTTACTTATTAACTTGTATTAGCTATGACAGCCACTAATGCTTTTGGAACTTATTTCACTTAATTCCTGCCTTTTCTTCTGTTCTTTGGCCCCACATTAATACTATATTTCTTTCAGAACCTCTCTCATTGTAAGGAGAATGGACGAGATGACCTGATAGCCTTTCCTATCTCTACTTTCTATATGCACACTTCCCTCATTACTACACTCCTGCACAATAAAAGGCAGAGGATCAGACTTAGTATCTGAAAAAATGTTCTCTTTTTCTTTAGCCATCTTGCTGTGCTGTTGGCCCTGATTTAGCCTTACCAACTATGCATCTGTTGCTCTTCAGGGCACTGAGAGCCCAAAGATGGAAGGAGGTCATTAAGGGTTATACAGACTTTATCATTAGAAACAAAATTGCACATCTCCTTTCTTATCTGTTGCTGGCCTTTTCCTTTTTTAGGAGACTTTTACATTGGTCAGAGAAACCAAAGGTATGGGGTTTACTTTTCTTAGGTCAAGCACTGGCTTTCTGGCAATCAATAGTGGGGTCTTTCACTTAAGTCTTTTTGTGCCAGATCACTCAATTCCCCATGGAAATCCTCACTTCTTATGCACATGGCTTTAATGCTGAGGACGTGCATTTAGAGTTGCTTCTTCTACATGTCAGTGACTGGCAATAGCCAAAAAATAAAAAGGGGATTGGTCTCATGGGCAAGGTTTGCGTTTCAGATATTTGAATTTCCTTTGATATTTTGTGTGGCCACAGGACAAAAAAAAATAAATTTGTAGATTTCTTTATGCCTCAGTTTCCTAATCTGATAATATAGGTTGCAAATTTTGTGGAATTAAATTCCTTCTTCTTTGCAAAATATGTGAAAATCACACTTGGATGCTCCCTGTTTCATATTATCTGCATTAGGGGATTAATTCGGGCTTATTATGAACCATCCTGGAAATCCTTGTTATGACAGTTTTGCTTGATCTTGAATGCGACTGGCCTTTCATTTCACCTGAGGTGACTGAAAAGGAGCTGAAGAGCAGCTGAACAAACGAAAAACTATGTGGTAAGAAATCTGTAGTCAGAGCAAGTCTGAAAACGTGATATTTGGAAAAACGGTAACTACCGGTAAATTCTTATCCCAGCTGTTGCTTTCTGCAGTGGTCCTTTGGAGTAGCTCCTAGGCCAAGAGGAGCAATGGACAACTTCTTTGGGTGTCCTTGAGGACCTGAATTACAAGTCACTAAGCAGTCCTGTGCAGCTCTACCTATGAGATAATTCTAGGTGTTGGTCCAGGACTCTGATTTTGAGGCTTGACAAGTCCTTACAGTGGGATGACTTCCAGTTACTCTAAAGTCACTCTTAACATAAGGCAAATGTTAAGATAAATGCAAAGAAGACTGTTTTTATTGCAATCCAAATTTAACAGCATAGTTACTCAATTTCAAGACAGGTGGATAGAAATAGAAAAACATAATTATAACTATCTATATGTTAGATCACCCAAGAGGTGTCTCTCTCTGTTTCATCCAGCTAGCGAGCTGTCAGATGCTTATGCAATTTCTTGGCACAGCTCTTCCTTACATAGAAGTGTAGTCTCGGGCTGAGCTTTCAGATTTAGGAACAGGTTTATCTCTACAACCCCAACCTTCCCTGAGGATCCATTCCGAATCTGATATCTATGCAGGATAAATGCTCCCTTCTGCCTTGCAGAGCAGGGGATCAGCCCTCAGCATATGACTTCTTTATACGCCAAGACCGACATTTCATGTAACCACCTATACTTTATTCAACCTTACTTCTACAAAGAGAGGGATGAGAATAGTGTGCATAGTGCTTTCCAATTTCTCATCAAGATTAGACATGATGATAAGTAACCACTTTGGAGTGATAGTAGGTGTTAGCTGGGGTGAATGAACCTTGGGCTGGGCTCTGAGGCATTCTGGGGCAAGGAATTTCAGTGCTCTGGATATTACTGACTAATGATAAAGAGGCTTACATTCCTGAACTCAACTTTTATTTTGTATCTGTTTAATTTTAATCTTAATTTATTATAAACAGGGGAAAAAAGCATATTCAGACCTCTACAAAGGCAGAAGGTTCTGGTTTTAATATTAAAATATGTCATTTGCAATAACCTTTATGGCTTTGTCATATACTCTCAATAAATGACTTCTAAGATTGATTAAAGACCTTAGCTTTGCTTCACATGTTAATCAATCTCACCAGCCAATTAGAGCTTTGGTGCTAGAGAGCAACAGAGATCATCTCTTAGCTATATATGGCAGCATTTATTGTGCAAGCCAAACCTTTATGACTTAATACTGGTAGAGGAACTCATGACAGTTTATGGGAAAAGAACATCAAAGAATTGCAAGATTATTCAGGCTGATACTTAATGAATAGATATTTAGAAGTTGTATTTCAGAAGGGGTAAAAGTTAAATGCAGAATTGGCTTTCCTGGGCTGAAGCAGAACTGGTGCTTAAGAATAGCAGACTCCTAAGCCACTCCATGCTCTTCCTTCTTTTTATGACTCAGAGTATGTCAATTAAATTTGCTTTAATTTCACTACCTGTAAAATGGGAATAAAACTACCTGGTTTTCCATCTGGATGAGCTGAGGATGAATTAGCTTATGCTGGAAGTAAATGAAAAGCAAGACATCCGTTCCAGCGATACTAGATTCCCACCTGAACAATTTAACTGGAAATGAATTTGGAGCAACAAGAGCAGAACTACATCAAGCTTGCAGGTCACTGCTTCCCAGTCCTGACTGCAGTCAGCATGGTAGGCTATGGAAAATGAGCAGAGGGGGCTACAGTCCATTTTCTGCATGTCTCCACAGCTGACCTGCTTAGTAGCTTTTATAGTAGAGAGGCCACAAGCTAGACATGGAAAATCAACACTTGTTGTGTCAGTTCAGCTCAGTGCTGAGGCACACTGATGTGCCTGACTTATACATGAATAAACAGACGATTTCAGCCACCAGGGCTACAAGCCCCTGCATTTTTCAGAAGATTTTTAACTCACTCTAAACATAAAGAGAAATCCTGCACTGTGTAGGATGTAGTGATTAAGTGTCCAAGCAAGAACTGCCTTTTTAAGTGTGTACGCCCTGTTCCTTTCACAACTGGTTGCCATGTCCGGATTGGAATCTCTGAGTATTAACGTAATTTGAATAAATAACTGTACTAATAAATCAAGAGGTAAAGTAAAAACAAAAATTGAAAATAACTGTAAATATCACAAAAGGTCTTTTGCATTTTCTGTGGTGCATATTTATTCCAAAATGCTTTGCCATTGTGAGGTATTGCAAAATACTTTATTTCATAGAATATACATTTAAAAGTGTTGAAAGATCAAATTCCTAGAATTCATCTATTCTTGAGGTGGATGCTAACAACATGTTAGGACTAGACTGAGGGCATTATCTGAGTTCCATGTATAGCCTGAATTCCAGACAAGACTGAGGCCAATTTTATTTACGTTTCTTCTTGGTATAATATCTTTCCGTCATTCAATTGCCTAGGTCTAAACACTGCAGGAAAGTTACTTTGAAATGAATGTCTGGGTGTCAGGGGCTAGCAAGCTAATAGTATAATTACTTTTGTAGTCTTTATTAGTTGAAATGTTTATTAGAAAGGTTACTTTTTATCCAATGAAAGATGACAATCTGAGTTTGATTGAGCACTGTTTGTTGTTTTAATATTGTTAGCTGTGTGAATGGGTTAACACACTTCTCATCTTCCAGAAGCTGAAGGCTATGAGAAATCCCAGGGGTAGCCACTCCTCAGCCCACATTTGCTGCCTTTGCTAAGGAAAGCTCCCATAAGATTTCCCCCCCTCCATCACTTAGGGGTTGTGATGATTTTTAATGTCACTGCCTGGATGGCCTGGAGATTTTTATCTATTGCACTTACAGGTCACCTTAATATTATGTCACTCAGAGGGGGGAAAAAGTTTCTAGCGGGATAATATTAAGTTATACAGCATGACACAAGGTCAGACTGTGAGAGACAAGAATATATGAATAAAGCCAGTGGCCATGAGAGTCACTAGTGTGAAAAAAAAAGAAAGAAGAAGAGAAAGAGGAACAAAGAGTAAGAGAGGAAAAGTAATAGTGGAGGAGAAAAGAAGCAAGGAGGGAGGAAAGAAGAAGGAAAGATTAAAAGGGAAAAAGAAAGGATCAGGGTCAGTGTGGGTAATGTAAAGTCATCCTTCTTATCCCAACCAGCTCTACACTGTGTGCTCTCGGTGGCCATGTTCATACTGAATTAGCTCCAGACTGTTTCTTTTCTCTGGGACTCCATCTTTTTGAAAATACATCATCAGTGCAACTCCATCCTGAAGGCATATTACGCTAATGCATCATTATTGTGATGGCTGACTGATGATGCGCTAGTGTCATACATCACCAAAGCTGCACCTTGCTCTGATGAAATGTTGGTGTGATACATAATCAGGGAGAAGCACATGGGTCCTACTTCTAGTGATTCCAGAGATGTAAACTACCCAGAATTAAAGCTAAAGCCTTGGACAAGGGCAGCCAGGAAAAGCGAGCATCCCTAAAAGTCCAGCAGCATCCTGAACCTCCTGAGAAAATCTGCAGTAACTTAGAGTTACATTAGTGGAAGTGCCTGGAAGGTTGCCAAAATCCAACTGCTAGGCTTGGACAAGAGTCACGAAAGCCTTAGCAACATGGCAGTAATGAGAAGCTACCAGGAGCTGGAGAGAGCATACAACAACATCCCGTTCCAGCCCTGCCTCTGAAGGCAAAATCACAGCTTGACTGACAAGCAGATTCACAGCAAGGGAAGGGAAGGAACAGGGAAGGTGGGGCGGAGGTGACACCTGTCATCAGGTGACTAGTCTTGGCTCCCTTCCAAATGAGCATCTCTCCTCCCCTCCCTAAAACACACTAATGCTGCCTCTATGGCCCCCTGTGGAAGCCAGTGGCTGCCTGGATGGATGGGCTTGCAGAATCCGGCCCTGGCAAATGGGAAGCTGCATCACCCTGTTGTTAATCTGTTTTGGGAGGGGGGTGGAAGAAGAATGGAAACTTGGCTGAATAGCAGCCTGAAACTTGGCATGAAACAATCATTTCTTGATCTCCACACACATACACTCTTCCTGTCCTGCAAAGAGTTTGCCCAACTCTATGCAAAAACCCAACCAGCTGTTTTGTACACACCTACCTTTACCTCAGTGCTTCCTTCCAATACAGCTGATGCACCTGCCTTACCCTCCAAACCAGACTTGGGTCCTTCCTCTGCTTGTGGCTTCCCAGTGCCCTGCAGCAATTTCTGTCTCTGTGTCCCAGTTCCCCACCAGGCAGAGTGCGACCAGTGACACAAACCCCCATTAGACGCAGAGTTGTATGGCTCTGAGCGAGGTCTCTGTTTCAGATTGTTTCTTACAACATGAGTCTGAAATAAGGCACTTTCCTCTCAGAGGATGGGTCCCTTGCCTTACCAGTTGTAATTCCCCTGGGGATAAACACAAACAATGCTCAAGCCATTGGTAATCATCATTTCATGAGCTGGATTCCTCTCTCAGTCTTCCATCATGTCATGTGTAACAGTGGGTCTAGGGTATGTCTGAAGTAGCTCTGTTGTTCGGAATGGAATTACTCCAGATCTACACCCACATTGCTGAGAGCTGAATTTGCTCCAGTGGTACTAACCAAAGAGGATTTTTACTAGATAGCTCAGAAATTTAAACTGTCAAAAATTAGAAAAGGCCTCAACTCAGCATATCGAGGTATCATTTTTTCCCTCAGTCTTGCAAAATTGCTGTGCACCTGCCATACTTCACATATCTTTTAATGGACTTAATATCCTGCTTTTTCACAAGGGAAATAATCCCATCACAAGGCTGCAACTATATTAAGGAGCATTGGTTTGCAGCGTTCATCATATAAATACCAAATTGGGCTGCGTGCATGGAGTCTGACATTTAAGAATGAATGTGCTGCAGCAAGAAAATCTGAGGCTTTGCAAGAATGAATGAATTTTGGCACCGTTAAACAATAGTTTCACTTTTAAAGCATGATTCCTTGCAAGTCATTGCTGGCTGTAAGGTCTTCTAACGTATTCCTTTGTAAATTCTCTTCTAATACAGAAGGCCCCAGAGCAGATCTCTGAAAGATTAGTTTCAGATCTTTGAGAGATTCATCAACAACTGGGGTTCATCATCTGTAGGAATGATGGGCAGAGAAAGCCTTCACCACAAAATCGCAAGTGTGTGGGCAAACACATACTCGGGGAGGTGGCTCTTTGCAAAAAAATCATTGTCTCTGGGTTTCCAACACCTAATTTATAATTTCTATATGGCTGTAACCAGGAGCTGGAGTCACTGTCAGTGAGTCAATGGTAACAGGACTAACAAATAACTGCCACAGGATACCTTGAGGCAAACCAGCCCCTGTCAGGTTCATCCCTTCTGTTGAAGGTGGTGGGAGACAGACTCGGCCAACATCTATGTCCTTGCCTTCCCTGCCTATATCTGACAAAGTTCTGTTCAAGGCTAATGATAAACCTGAAATAAAATTAAAAAAAATGACAGTTCGGTTCAGGTAAGCACTCTGAAACGCAGATGGCTATGTGGGCTGTCCAAGTAGTTTTGGCCTGCAACAACAGGGACTGCAAAATTAATCTGAAAATATCTACTTTTTCTGCTTTTTACCCTGTCAGAAGCCCTGTAAGAACAGTAGTTTCTCAGGTGATTTTCCAGCACTGAGACTCACTTGGTTTACAACTCTGCCCCTCCAGTACTGGTCAGGATCAGGAGAGAGATTCAGAAAACAATAATTAAAAGACAGTTACAGAATGCCAGGTGAGGGGTGGCGATGCCCTCAGGGACAGAAGAAGCAGATGGCAGAAGACGGGGCAGTCAGGAAAGTGCTACAAGTTTCAATACTGTACTGGTACATTTGCTTGGATTTAAGGTTTGTTTTAGCCAGTGGTTCCTGTTGCTATTTGCCAGAACACTTAGAGCTCCACAGCTTTTTGATATCTGCTTCATAGCTTGTGTCTGTGTCCAGCAATATAAGAAGACGACATAGGGAAGGTGCCTGAAATTAGCCTCTGAGGAGGTCAGAAAGCTTGTACCACCCTTGTATCAACTAAAGACATCTCTGGGGAAATCAATAATGCAACTTCTTTCCTTTGGATTTAATTAAAGAAACATTTCAGGCTGCAATTTGAAAGCAAACACAAACAAACAAACAAAAAAAACCATTGGCTTTCTCTTGCAGCTACTATCTCCCCAGTGCACTGGGAAGTGAGGGGGAGGAATCATTCTCACATAACATGTAGACAACAATTTTTTAATGTCTTAATTATTTCCCGTGTGCATAAAGCATTTCAATCCTATTGTTTCTTTTCACAATCTTTTGGGGTCATTGGTAAGCAGATCACTTTGCCCACCCAGAGGACTGTGAAACTCCAGGCAAAGCTAGAGAACTGCATGTATGTTTGCTAGTCCAAGGTTACCACTCCTGGTGTTTAAAGTCTCCCCGATGTCCTTTGACAAATCAATTTATAATATGCATCTTGAGTCTAGTTAAAAGTGCAGTCAAGACAACACAGTTGGTATGAGACTACAGCAGTGCACAGATTATCAAAAATACGTCAAGTCCTCCATGATCTTTGGCTTTCTACTGGGTAGACATCAGGGGAAATGTCAAGCCTTAGCTATTTTCTCAAATTACTGCTCCCCAAAAAATCCAGGCTATTGTTTCAACCTCCTAGATAAAGACTGGCTGGCAACTCTGAGCCTTGGGCTCCCTGGCTTTTGCTGTTGTAAGACTGAAACTGGACTGAGGAGGGGCTGAGTTCTTGCTCAGCCATGGAAGACAGAGCCAAGACCATCAAGAGCAAGATGGTCCTCTTCTGCCAGGGCACAGTGTACCTGTTTGCTCTCCTCTTACCAGCATTACAAAGGAAGTGATCCTCGAATTAAAAAGCAATAGAGCAGACTCAATTTATTCCAGAACAAGCTGCCCATGAGAGATTAGTCAGAAGCTTGATGCACTTCTGCTTACTTCCATGGAAAGTAAGAGTGGGTAAAGCCTCAATTTCTGTGGATTTCAAAGATTAGAATTAAATTTGACTCAACACACTTCTAACAGCAGCGCTGCACCATGTAGGTTCAAGCCAATTCTAGTCAAGCACTTTGTGCTTGGGAGTGTGGAATTCCTTTCCATCCTCCATGGCATTTAACATACTAATTGAGTTGTAGTCATCAAACCCAAGTTATTACAATTAACATTCAGTCTTTCTCTGCTGGACAATCTTCTATATGTTATGTTTGAAGATATTCCAAAGATACATTCATTCCAAATGGAGGTAAATAAGTGAGTGACACTATGCTGTAGGTGGGATCTGTGAAAAGAGATATCAACTGTGGAATATCTTCTAGAAAAAGAAACACATATTAATCTTTGAGGTGTTTATTTATAGTATACACAGAGATATATATATATCACCCAGGATTATTCAATCACATGTAAGTTAACCTCCCTTTCAGTAAAAGACTTTCTCAAGGAACAGAATAAGCAATTGAACACTTAAAAAAATTTCCTGTTGCACTATGCAATGTCTCCTCATTTTCCAGTTTTACTACTTTGGCAATTCTGAATTAGCATTTATTCATAGCTATTCCTAAAGTGTCACAAAATGAATTCTGCACTGAAAGTCGATGCAAATGAAACCCTGTCAGTATTACCTCCCATCCCTATTTGCAAACACATTGTGGCAAAGAGCTTTCTCCTGATGAAACTTGTCAGCCTGGAGCTGGGACAGAGAGTTTGTGCAATGGGGCAGCTTTGTCAAGGTTCTTGCTCCTGTTCTTCAATGACAGGACCCTGAGCACCCACAGAATCGTAGATTGGTAGGAGTTGGAAGGGACCTCTGGAGATCATCTCGTCCAACCCCCCTGCTTGAGCAGGTACACCCAGAGCAGGGGGCACAGGACTGCGTCCAAGTGGGTTTCGAATGTCTCCAGAGAAGGAGACTCCACAACCTCTCTGGACAGCCTGTCCCACTGCTCTGTCACCCTCACAGTAAAGAAGTTTTTCCCCATATTCAGGTGGAAATTCCTGGGTTCTAATTCATGCCCATTGCCCCTTGTCCTGTCGTTGGGCACCACTGAAAAAAGTCCGGCCCCATCCTCTTGACACCCACCCTTTAAATATTTATAAGCATTGGTAAGATCCCCCTCAGTCTTCTCTTCTCCAGGCTAAACTAACCCAGGTCTCTCAGCCTTTCCTCGTAAGGGAGATGCTCCAGTCCCCTGATCATCACGGTAGCTCTCCGCTGGAGCTCCAGTCCCCTGATCATCATGGTAGCCCTCCGCTGGACTCTCTCCAGTAGTTCCGTGTCTTTCTTGAACTGGGGAGCCCAGAACTGGATGCAGTACACCAGATGTGGCCTCACTAGGGTGGAGTAGAGGAGGAGGATAACCTTCCTTGACCTGCTGGCCACACTCGTTTTAATGCACCCCAGGATACCGTTGGCCTTCTTGGCCACAAGGGCACGGTGCTGGCTCACGGTCAACTTGCTGGCCAAAGTGCCCTGAGCACTGAAGTTCATTATGAACAGTTCGCAGATAGATGTGACAGTGACTCCACTGTGTTTGGAAAGCAGCTGCCTCTAGGGTGGATTAAAGACCCACCATTTTCCATTCTTAGTAGAGAAAGTAGATTTTTTTTCCCCCTGGATCAACAGGAATGGGAGTTTTGTAGGAAGGCACAATGGATGAACTTGAGAGCTATTTAAATTTTGTTTTCTTCACTGGGGGAAGGAATTTGTCCTGATATCAGGATTGCTCTTGGAGATGAGAACAAGGAAAGCAAAGTTGGGACTTGTAATTTTTAGACATGTCACTGCACTCTCCTAGGCAACATCTACTTCTGAACTGGCCCAGCTGAGACCTGTGGCCACCCTGGGCTTCTGGGTCTCTGCACCACACAGGTTTTGTATGACTACGTTAATCAGATGTTGTGCCAAGCTTCGTCACTGGTGGAGGCTATAGGCATGGAAGCTCTAACACACAAGGTTGTACAGTTATTCCTTAGTCTTACAGGCCAGAGTTTGCACATGTACATATGAGGGCTGTAAATCACCAGAAGGTCTTGCCAGATTTCTTGAGGAAGGCTCAATATATTAATGCAATGGGCATGATTCAAAACATTTTGCAGTAAACACTCATGAGGCTGGGGAAAAAACACCAACTTTTAACATACTTTGCTTCTAAAATCTTGGTTTCTTTTCTCTCACAGTCAATAAATGCAGGAGGTATCATGAAAGGTAAATTTCTTGGGCAAGTGGAGACAAATTTTCAAGGGGGTCCTAGGGTATCTGAGCTTTCCTCATCAAGCAAGAAGGCATTTTCTGAAGCCATGGATATGACTGCAGCTGTGCATGTTCCTGGGGAGAATGACAAAAAGTTGGATCTTCAGTTTAATGGCACAAGATGGGGTGGGGGGGAAACAGCGTATGGAAAAACTGTCACTTTCATCCCTTAGCAGTATCATCTAATAACACAAAATTCTTCTCAAGGACTTTTGGGGTTAGGATTTATAACATGGCAGAAATACCTCTTTTAAGGAAAGATAATGTGGAAACCTGCTAAGGTATTTGAAAGGTCCTTCCAAACACCAAAGCTGCACAGAAAAGCTGCAGGCATCCCTGGGACAGGAGGGTACAGGTGTTTCAAGCAGAACTGCCAGTAGTTTAAGACAGGAAGAAGATACTATATTCTTTTGCAAAATATAGAAAGAATGTGAACTTATAAAATGTATTTACCCACCCTGGAATTTAGCCAGGGCTAAGGAGAGTATTTCTGACAGCCACATGCAGTCAGCATTTCAGCCTTGTACCTCCTAAAGGCCCAGGTCAATGGTCTCTCTGAACAGGCAAATGGACTGGGGAGCTCTTCTCTCCCTCATTTTGTGCTTCTAAGATGAAATGCCTCCGCATCGTTTAACCACGTACTGAGTGCATACATCTAACATCCCAACAGCTCCTAGCACACCTGTGCAGCCCGAGGTGACTACATAAAAGAAGCTAATAAAGCAGCACTTACATTTCATTCATTTTATTCACCGGCTCAAGATTTCAGGGATGGAACGGAGCACAGCTGGCCTTTGGATGCTAAATATGCTTTATAAGCCAACACCAGTTCAGCACACAGGCAGAAGCCTTCTCGTCTCGTGGCTCTCCACAGGCAATAGAAAGGAAGTATGTTGGCACTCTCACAGCTGGCAGTGGGGCTGGCACAGGAGAGCTGTAAATACTGTGTAGGCATGATGGTGCAAGCTGCCAGGGTGAGAGCGGGTCACCATGCCTCAAGGGGCTCCTAGCCACCCGCAGGAAGGCATGATGAAGACTGCTTTGCTCTTTTTTTAACTGAAGTGAAGGGCAAAGGGTAGGGTGGGTAACTGAGATGTTGAATCAGGTCTGGCCTGACAGGGACAGATGCTGCTGGGAGTGGAGATGCATCTCCTGAGGCTTTGGGGCTTTGCTATGTCACCAGAGCAAGGAGCTGCCTGCGGTTTTGACTGCAAAAAGCTCCACATTCAGAGGCACTGTCTGGCCTGGGCTTTCTCCCTGCCCTGACAGAAGTACCCTTTAGTACTTGCTGTCCTGTACCTGCTCTGGTGCCTGGTCTACCTACCTATTCACATGGCAAAGAGAATCTCCAATTTCCACCTCAACTCACTTGGGAATATGCACCAGGGTGTGTATGACAGTCCCACTGAAAGCCATGTCATCTCTGTATGATTTAGGCAGCTGCTAGAGAGGAAAGGAGCATATGGGAAAGAGCTATGTTATGTCCTTTGACTCTTTCTTATTGGTTTGCAGATCAGAACACACTTTGTCAACTTGTTCTTCTTCCTCAGAGCCAAAGAAATTAAAGAGGGCAGAGCTACATCTTCTAGGGAAGTAGAGGAAGGCTCTCTGACCAGGTACTGCTTTTATCTGTGATTGTTGGCATGGAATTTGCTCCTTATGACTATGTGCACCGTCCCAGTGAATTTCTGGGTTTATTAAATTATCCAAAGCAGTTCCCTTTTGGATTCATGTTGAGCTCCAGGGGAACTTCCTTTAGCTGCCTTTCCAAAGCAGGATGACCGCTTGCAGAATGTTCTTGCCCTGGCTGCGTGCCTCCGCTGGAGGGGTGTGATAGCAGGGGCTGCCTGGTGGGGCTTAGCCCTGTCAGGTACCAAAATCAGTGTCCAGATACCCATACCTATGAGCTGAGTGCAGAGACCTCTCCAAAATCAGCTGCAAACATTGGGAACAGCTGGTGCTGAGCACAACTGAGAGATGGCAGCCAAAAACATCCTACCATTGGACCTGAAGTTTCTTTCTCAAAACCATTTTTCTCCCAAGGCATATCTTCACATCCTCTCCTGAAGCATGTGAATAGTTAGTCTTTGGGCTCAGAGCAGAGCCTACCTGAGCAGGGTCCACAGGGAAGGACAAGGTAACCCAAGACCTGTTAATATGCCAGGCAGTAGCCACAGTTCACTTAGGCTTCACTGATCATTCGATAGTATTTACAAGAGTGAAACAAATTTCCAGCAATGAGAGTGCATTGTTGCCCAGAGCCTGTGCCCACGGGTATTAGTTGGGCTCAGTCCAACAGCTCTGGAGGGTGGTGCTGTCTGGCATTTGCTCACCCTTGCTCTACATTGGCAAAATGGGCCGACTGATGCGGGTATCATTCGCATCGGAGGCCACACAAACTTGTCTTATGGATTGGCATGAATATATGATATGATGATTTATAAATAAACTGACCTTTCCTCTCTATCTAAGGCGAGAGCCGGACTCCCCTGGAGCTGCCGAGGGCAACAAAAGCTTGTGATAATGAGGGTGAGAATAAGTAGGAATGAATTGGGGCTCGGTATCATGATGTGTCACCATTCCCACCAAAAAGACAATTATCACTGGTCTTTACCAAGGTGGATGGGCTGCCTATACTAAACCCGGAAAAGGAACATGCATATAATTATATATTTTTGAAAAATAGCCCATAATGTTTTTATTCCTCACCAATAACTATTAAAATTAACAGAGCCCTGAATTTCCCTGACGGTAGATGAGAGGCTGATAGATAAATGAATAGGATTATATATCCAGCCTTTATGAGCAAACATTGCATCAAAAAAAACCCCAAAACCACACCAACAAAAAAAGGCAGTGATATTCAAAAGGGCTCAAACTGCAGAATTTGGCTCTCCATTTCAAATGCCTCCTAGGCTGTGGATGCTCAGAACTGAGATTCCAGCTTGGCCTTTTGTAAAACTGAAGAGTTACATGAAAAATTTGAAACTGAATTGTTTAAATTCAAGGCTTTTCTCAGCCAGATGTTTCATTTCCTCCTTTTTTTCAAAAGGGTAAGGTATGTTCTTTCCCTTAGAGCTTGCATTCTCAAATGGCATCCTAATCCCAGTATCAGCTCCAGCTCATTAAGTCATGTTTTCACCCCATTTACACATAGGCATTGCCCAGTGGTTTAGTAGAGTTGTCCATATGGCTGTAGAGGTGTAAATTAGGGCCTAACTTCATGACAAGGAACATTTTTCAGGCAATGATGAAAGTGTTCTCATCTGATTCTCTTCATGGTAACCCACCAACGTATCCGTACCCCAGTTTTAGTCTTTCTTTATATACTTGTAAAAGACATGTGAAGAACTTTACCATCTTTAAAAAAACGATCAAAAAAGCCCTTGGTGCCTCCAACTTCTAACACTACAAATATTTTCCCCAGGGCACTTCATTACAGTAGAAAATTGTCTTTTTAATTTGCAGAACTCAGAAAAGTCAGAAGATGGCAGCAGTTCATTCATGCATTAAACAATCCCTAAATCTCATGAACAGAACAGCTCTTCCTTAAAGTTATTTGTGTTATGTAACCACCTAAGAATAAAGATTTAAAATTTGCTAAGAAAAATAATTTTGCTTACCCAGGTTCTACAGTCATCAAAGCTATTATTTCTCATATTATTTTGCTTTTTTTCATTGTCATCAGTGCAGTGGGGAGATTTTCAGGGGGCAGGAGGAAGTACATTGTCATAGAAAGAGTTTTTAGATGGATACTTTTAATTCCAGATGTATGTTTTCGGATCCCTAAACTTTCTTCCTTATTTTTTGTTATATTTAACAAATTCTATTTAACAGATATCACATAAAGAAAAAAAGAAATAAGATGGTTTTGATATTTTCAAATAATGCAAGACATTAAAAGGAATTGTTTTGCCGGCTTTTACAGTTGAATGTTTTTATCTGTGTCTATGCTAATCTACATACCTCATCATTTTCACATTATCAGCAGTGGGATCTCTTCTCTCCAAAGATTTAATAGTGTTAATGTTGCAGTAATGACCTATATTACTAGATTTTCTCTACCTTGAGAAAGTGTATCATAGTATGTTTAAAGTACAGCATAAAGGGTTAGCATAAATAATTAAACTAAATTACAGCCATCAAAAAACAAGGCAGGCCAGATCCAAGCTGCCTCAGAAGAAATCTAGTGTAACTCCATTGCTGTCAGTGGAATTATTCCCAACTGACACCGGCTTAAGGGATGCAGAATCTGGCATCCTAGCTTTTGTAACACAACCTCCTTGTCATTGTGTGTTCACTTATTCGCTTAATTCATAAAATTCAATCAATCGCAATGGGCCACCCAGCCACTAGAGTGAAGAAAAGAAAATCTATTGTATATGATATTTCTTTGATCAACTACGTCTGAAAGTGCATTCCCCACTCCCGCCCCCAGCAGAAGAATGCATCAGAGACCAGTGCTGACACTGTGGTGCTGGGAGCTGATATTTCCCTCCAGCCTCATTTGTATTGCTTTATTGACATGTTAATGACAAAGTACTTCCCCAGGTCCTATGAAGTACAGAACAAGTCAGAGAAATTAGAATAATACCTAGTCCTAATTAGAAGCCAGGTATCTGCCTGACATACTCTCTCGTTGTATTTAGCAGCTTCAGATACTTTTACGTTGATTGATTGCCTGTTTGCTTGATTGATTGATAGAGAGGCTCCACCAAGCTCATAGACACACACATGAAGGGAAGCTTTTGATGTCAATATGAACAAAGATAACGATAGACTTACAAACAATGCCAAATGCTGAGTCTATGAATTAAGCATAATGCAAACAGAAACTGTGCCCTGCACTGTTGTAAGAGCAAGGAGACTAGAAGGAAGATGTGTTGTGTATGACTGAACCTCATAGCTATGGGCAAAATTGTGCTGTCAGGAAGATTTGCAGGTGATGTTTTTGATTGCCTGAAGATCTCTGCCTGTATGCAGAGCTACTGAAATTAATCCGAATCCTTCCTTTGCTGCATCACAAACACTGTTTTGGAAATGGGCTTACAGAGCTGGGCTGCTCTGGGAGACAAGGGTTTATCCAGAAAGAAATCAGCTGATTTTCTGTATGTGAAGATCACAAATGTACTTCTATATGGGAGCTAAGGCATTAATTGATGAGAAGGCTCAGTGTGCAAAGAACAGAAATGATCAGCAAAACACAGAACTAGAGGGCTGAAGATTCCTCTCTGCATCTCCTGCCCATCCGTCCCCAAACAAAAATATTTAACAACAAGTAGAAAAACACAAAAACTTTACGGGGCACCTTGATCCTCGGATGCTGCTGAGCCCATCTTTCTCTGCTGCCTTTGATCTGTACTCCCCTCCTCTGTTCTGCACAGTGACAAATGCACTGCACACAGGGCACAGAGTGCAGCACAGCAGGACAGATCCTTTTAGCTAGAGCTGTGCAAAATGTTCATAGCAGAGCCCCAAATCACAAGAAACTTGCCTGGCTTCAGCTTTCATCACAAACTTGGAACTCAGACCACGTTTGTCAAAAGGTTACTGAGATTTGCTAGCCTTTTGAGAAATTTCTCTCTTTCTTTCCCTTGCGCGCTCCTTTTCTCTCTTTCTTACTCTAATCTGCCTGAATTTCTAAAACTATTTCCACAGTGTTTAGGATCTAGGAGGACTCACAAGTTTGGATTAAAAAACCTGCCAAAAGTACTCTCTCATGGTGTCAATTCAAAACCAGGTGAAAGTAGGTAATTCATTCAAAGAAAAAACCCAAACCAACAGCCAACTAATTCTCTCAGTTCCTGCAAATTTGTGAGCCACAGACTCAGTTCATCAAGGGCTTGAACCTCTTATTTGAAAATGTCTCAGTAATCTTACTGACTATCATAATGTTAGGGCCAAAGCTGGATTTTTTGAACCCCCAAAGTCAAAATGAAACATGGGCATGTAGTTCCTTTGCAGACCAAAGTTAAATGATTCCCTACTAAACAAAATCATAGTTTCACACAGCTCTTCTTTTCAGTACTGTGTTTAGAGACACCATGGATCAACAAAAGTTTGTGTCACCTTGCTCTTACACCATCTCTCACTCAAAGATCTCACATCACTCTGCAAAGATTATCTGAGTAATTGACATGTTGTCAAACAGAAAGTCAGTGCTAAGGGTTGAAGCCAGGTCTCCTTACAGCTTTAAACTCAGGCTCATCTGCCTTACTGGCAGAAGTGCTGTCTAGTTCTGTTTGTGCCAATGACATTTCATGATTCAGTTTGCATATTTAAAGAATAGGTGAGTGATCTTTCTCTGGACATACCTTATGTCCTCTGGTGCACATAATATCAAGTGGCATATGAATTCAGCACAGTGATATGAACTTTTTCAGAGCTTTTTGCATGGTATCTGAAGTATCTACTCTTTCAGTACCTAACAAAGAGGCTGGAACTTATGTACAGACTTAATGAATATTTTCAGTTCAATCCACAGTTTTAAGCAATGTGTGAAGTTATCACACAGTGGTAGGGGATGCTTTTGTTTTTCATTGACCAGACCCATGAATTTTAGAGAACCTAATGCTTTCACAGATGCTCCATGAACAAGATCACTATTAAGCTCACACTTCTTGTGCCCTGATACAGATGTCAAGCTTGCTTTACAAGCTTGGAGGGACATTTAAAACAAAAGAAGAGAAAATAGTGCCTTAAGCTAGTGCAGGTTCAGTTGAGTCATTATGTTCTAATGCCCAACCCTTGTTTGTTTTTTATTTCTCTTTGGAGATCTTTTGCCATGAAAGGTTAAAGATTACTGAGATAACTAACAATAAATGTGTCTGGTGTTGTGACTTTTGACCAATAATTATAACTTGGGTTGACTGGAATGAATCTGTATCCAATTTTATTTTACATCCTATTGCAGCAAAATTGACAAGGGTGTGAATTAAAACCTTAGCCCTGTTGATTAATATCAAAATCGGGATGACCATTTCTCTGAGCTTTGACAACAACCTGAGCCCTTCTCTTTTATCAGCAGTGTGGATGGCAGTGCTGCTGCAGTAATTGCTTAACTGCTCCTTTGCCCGTTAGGGCTCAAATGACTTGGCTTTGGAGTGGACTTGTGAAATGACTCAGAGTTTCAATAGGCACACCCAGTGCCTACACACTGGCTTTGTAGTACACTAAATGCTTTCCAATATAACATAGTTTTTAAAGAAAGGCAGTGTATTGCTCTCTGTAGACCTGAGGCCATATATTCGGTCACAACGTTGGTGTAGGTTGAACGATAACTGTTCAAACTGCTCTCTCACACCCTGCCAGCCTGCTTCAGTCTTATTCTGAAAGGGTGCCTGGTGGGGGGAGAAGAATCCCTCTCTGTGTAAGCCCCAGTCTGCCTGCTACAGCTACTAGGGTTAGTGACAGGGATGCTTACGCAGGAGGTAGTGCCCTTGCGTCCTGTGTATGTTAGAGGCTGCAGCTGCAGGTGGCCATCAGCACACTTCCTAGTGCAGAGACCAAGATTAGGTGAGATTTGCGTAGGTGGTCAGTCATTAACAGTAGTCATGCCTTTGCTGGTCTACACTGAAAATAAGCACCTTACAGCCATACCAGTTTGTGGAGCTTTAACTAAGCCCATCCTAGTGTTGGCCATGTCTGAGACAGCAATCAGTTTATTGAGAGCAGCCATCAGAGGTGGGCAGTTACAAACCAGGGCTGTGTTGGAACCAGTAACTGAGGCAAAAAGCATCAGTAATTCTTATCACCAAAGTATCCTGTCACCCAAGCCACATAATCTTCACTATCCAGCCCAGAGGCCAACATGCCGGTCCACCCTTGTCAGAGGCATACTGCAGACATACTGTAAAAATAAACATAAAGTCTTGAATATATGCTTTCTCCCATTCACAAATAATCAAATAACAGAGTTTGACAAAAATAAATGAACTTGATTTCCAAAAGTTTTTAGATTTCCCCTGTTGTTCTTTGTTCTTAATACAGATTAGGTGATTCTTCAACTTGAAAATCTTTAGAAGCACTGTCTTCCACAATCAAACATGTTTATTAAACAGATTATTATCTTTCCTGCTTTAAGTAGTTTCTAGCATTTTGGTGCCACAGAGGAGGAACAGCAGCAGGTTTAGTTATTAATAATATGTTGTCATGACAATTTTTTTTGCAATGTTGGAAAAATGCTCTCAGTAGCATTCTAGGTACAGCCAACTTTCAAGGTACTTACAATGGCTGATTTCTTTGGGGAAGGGTGATAAGGGGTAGGACTTGCCCTCTGCTGAAGTTTGCAAGATTTTCTAGGGGACAAACTGTGGTCTTCTTGCTTGCATTTGTAATTGTCCACTCATGCAAGTGGTCCTGTGAGACTTTCCAAGATTATTGTGTATGAAGGAGAATACAGCATTCATGATACAGTTGAGATTTTCAAGTCCACAAATGAACTTATTTTGTGCCAACCTTGGACTCCAAATTCAATGACAGAAATTCTCAGACAAAAAAACTGCAATTCCCTAGAAAGAGGTCTGTGTCAGAACTAAAAATGTGCTAGAAAAGTCTCTGTTTTGAAGAGAAGCATTATCTAAGCCAAGAGAGATAAGGAGGTAGATGTGGCTTTGGGTTTTCATCATCCCTAAGCTCCATGCCATTTTTAAGGAAAAAGATTGGACAGTAGCCAAATGCGACTTCAGTTCCATCAGAGGAGTAAACTTTACATTAGAGGAAGTCCTTTCAGAGGAGCAGAGTTACATTTGAAACTATTGAGATGCCCACTGTATTTGGGCCTAAGACGACTGCTAAGACATACAGGTATCCCATTTTACCCCATGTCAACCACACCATTTAAAATGGAGACCACCTTTTATACTCTTTGCCTGCTCACTGCACATTACCTCAGCATCATGCTCTGCCCCCAGGTAATCAGATGCTCTGGTCTTCCAGCTTTATATGAAATACTTTATATGAAATACTTTATATGAAAAATAAATATCCATTGAACTGGAGGAGGACAGCATTTGTACATGTGTGAGGGGGAGAGATACTTGCTCTGCTGCCAGAGATTAGTGCACTAATGTGAAATAAGGAAGACAGAGGTCCAAGACTCTGGGAAAATAAATATTTTATTACCCACAACAAGTGGAAGGGCTTCCTCAAGAGATGCCTTGCTGCTGAAAACAGCGTACAGTGGATTTGGCCTCTTCTTGGGGGAAACCTGGCCTTGAGCTCAGGCAGGATGGTAAGGGGAAAGCAAGCCTCCTCTTCTGTGTTACATCTCTACCCAGGGGATATGGGAGGAGATTTTTTTTCTTCTCACCACATGGTTTTCATCAGAAAAGGCTGACCTGCTTTAAGCTTCTAAAGCAGCCCCCAATTTCAGAGATGGATCCTTATCTGCTTTTGTGGGGCAGGAGTTAGGTCCTTTTTCTTTTCCTAGCAGAATTTTTTTTTTTCAGAAAAAATAACCCACCGCATCACAAATCACTCCCAGCAGCCTAGATCTGGGCATGTGTGCCAACCACCAGCCCATCCAGCCCTGCTAGGGGTCTGACAGCAGCAAGGTGCCATAACAGGGCACCCTGGGCACACTGAGTTGTTTTTGGTTTTGTCCAGATTGGTATTGCATTTATTTTTAAGCCAGGCTGGCAGTTTTTATCTGATCTAAGTGAACAGTTGATATTAAATGTACATTTCAGTATAAAGTGGTGTGCCACCTCCCTACCTCTGAGGACCTGGGAAGGTTGCTTTGGTTTCTCAGTTTTCCTGTTTGCTTTGGTGAATACCCCCAGGAAGGACAGCACTGGGCTGCAGCCTCACTTAAGCCTGGGGGAGACACAGGATTTCTACATAGGGGAGACATATGGGGGAAAACAGCAGCAAAGAGGTACTGATAACCTGCCCAGGGAGGTTTCGTGCTGGTCTTAACAGAGGCCTTCCACTGTGTGGGACCAATACATGGCTTTCGCAGAAAAGGGCCCTTAGTCCTCTGGTAATCTCACAGATGAAGGAGGGAAACTTCTTAGCATGGGACTTGGGAAAAATGTTTCTCTGGGAGAGACAAAAAACCTTTTCTATATCTTCAGGGTGTTTGTGGGGAGAAGAGGACAGGCTCTGTGTGAGGGATGGTGTTTATATTTTACAGCACAGCCCTGTATGTTTGTGTTTTCTGGGTACATGGGAAGGAGAGACAGAGGTCTTGCTTATATCCTTCGTACCTGGAGGAGAACAATGCTCTACTGTCTGGGGAGAAGGGAGGACTACTGTTAGATATGTGAGGGTAGGGTTTATGAGTACTGATAAGGTAGCTCAGTTTAACCTGAGTAGCCTGAGGTATTGTATGTTAAGACTATTTTGGTTTTAGCTCTGAGCCGTACGTGTGCAGATGGCTGTGCACATTTCCTGCCACCCCAGGAAACCAGGCTGCCCATGGCAGTACTGCTCAGATATGCAGAGATGGATATAGACTGGTTTACAAGCTCCTTGGACTAGCCATGAAACACCTGTCTCACAGAAGTTTTGGGACCTCAGCACCCAGCAGAAACAGCATTCTCTGTACCCCGACACTATGATGGATGGTATCCCTTTGGGAAGAGAAGGTGATGGCCTTTTCCCACCACAAACATCCTAAGTTGTGAAAAAGTTGTACATCATAGTTGTGATCCTGGTCCACACCAGAAGGAAGAGATGATGGAAACATCTCTGACAAACATGGTCTGAATTGGCTCCAGAAGGGCTAGACCTCTCCATCTAGGAAAGACTTGACATGGGAATTGCATCCCACGTCTTTGCCTCTCAAACCTTGGGAAGAGGAGCAACAGCAAAGAGGATGCTTTCACATGTGGGTAGTGGGTGTCTGAGTAGGAAGGCTGAGAGCATGCATGGTGGATGGGTGTTATACATACAATGTAATCAGGTGGCATGTGAGGCACAAGATGTCTAGGGTGTGCTCAAAAGTCCTGATCTGTGTAGCACAGAAAGCTGCGGGACAGCTGTTACAACAAGGGGTACTCCAGCTGGGATATGGTTGCAGGTTCCAGTAGGCATCTGAGCATCTGGAAACTTGAAATGCTGCATCTACATCCCATGGTGAATGCAGCCCAGGGACTCTCTCATTTGATTTTTCCACCGCAATCGTTTCAGGATGGCGGAGGTCCTGGCCACAGAACTGACAGGCATTTCTGCGGGGAGGATCAGGTTGCAGCGCTGTAGCAGCTGACGCACAGAGAAGATGGCTGAGATTAGCCCGTGTTCCCATAACATATGGTTGGGCCATGAAGGATTGCAAACACCATCTCTACTGCACAGAGCAACTGTAGACGTTTAAACCACTGTTGAGCTTTTATTGCAGTGTGTGTTTTTACTGTTTTCCCAAGCCATACTAGCACCATGTATGTTTGGGGATTAAAGCATACCTTGGGTACCTGAACACTACCTATTGTCTTGTGGCTATGGTGTGGAGAAATGACCACGACATATGGTTAATTTTATTCATGAATAACACTTAAGGCCCTAACACCTACTGCGCTGTGGCTAACCGTGCATCAGATGACACGAGGTTTTTAAGGATGACTCATATTTTTATTAGAAAGGTGATAGACTTGGAAAGAAATGGACAACCTCCCAGGCACATGACTCCTTCCTTTAGGCAGAAGCACGAGCAACAAACAATAAACATATCCCTTAAATCACGTAATTTCCTCTAATGAAAGATTTTCGCTCTCCCTGCACACCTTCACTTCCTTATATTTTTATCAGGGATGCAAATCTACAAAATCCATTTTGGCACTCCCATAATGTAATGGGACAGCCTTTGCAAGCACAGCAGGAACCCCAAATAGGAGGTCTTGATATGTCCCCAAACACACTGTTCCTGGTGTCCTCACGGGCAGAGCTGTCTCAGAAAGACTGCCCATCGCTGAAAGAGTTAAGAACATCTTGTCAAGGATATGCAGTTATCTGGAACTTTTGTTTATACAGAGAGGCAATAAAACATTCAGCGCCTTAGACCAGTGTAAGAAGGGTCAATACAAGCTCCAGCAGTTGTATATAAATTAACCTTTTAAGTATGGCCTAATCCATAATGATTCATTGACAGGAATTATTGAAGGAGGCTGAGCTGCAACAAATTGTAGCAGTTGTAGCTAACTACAGTATCTCACAGCTGCTGAAAGCTCGGCTGCTTCTTAAGATGAGGTATCTACGGGAACATTTTAAAAGGTTTTGACAATGCATTTCCACAATACTTGTTAGAACTAGGACGTCTCCAATGATCTTATGTTCCTAAAGTGGAATAAAAGTATGAGGAATCTGAATATATACATGAAGGATGTTTTGAAAGATTTTGCTTTTACTGTAGCACTGACAGAATATGAAAAGGATGCTTCACTCCTACACACTGGAGTGGTCACCCAAGAGAGCTCATTTCTTCTCCTCACTAGGATTTAGCCAGGATAGTGCAATGAGTGTTTGAGCTGAGAAGCCTGCAGCGTATTTGCAATTGTCAGAATTAAAAGTGAAGGAAGACAAAACAACCTCTCCACTCCCACCCTCTGTCAAACATGCCTAATGAATAGCTCTACATGCACTGTATCAGAAACCCCAAACGTTGACGGCGACGCGAGGCACTAATTTGTTAGTTATCATATCTGACAAATTGTCATCATGGTTCCACTCCTTCAGAGGGTGTTGTGCGTGTGACCTGGGGAAGGGCTCTCAGGCTTAAGCTAATGGGTGTACGACTTGGAACAGAAGATGATGTGCCAAGATGGGAACCACAGAGTGGGCTGCCAAAAAAGAACAGTATAATTATCTGTGCATAATTCACGGCCGGAGAATAAGCTTTCCTCCAAAGTTGTCTGCTGTAGAGCTGTACCAGATTCATGGCTTTTTCAGTGAGTATTCACAAAGTAGTTACAATCTGTGCAGAAATGTTCACTTCTCCAAACTCTTTTTTTTTCTGTTGGACTAAAATAGACATTTCTATAGCACTCTGCTCTCAGGACTGGTCTGTTAAGACAAGTGATGACTCACAGATGTATATTCTTACTTTCTTGGATAGTTATCTCTCCCCTCACCCCACCTAATCCCTTCACTGATGGGATTTGAAAAAAAAAAAAACCTCTGCAAGGAAAAGCACTAAAAATACAAACTAGTGCAAGAGTATTGGTTCACTGAATCTTCAGAGTTGCTGCTGTACTGTGACAACAATGGTCTTAGTTCTCCAATTCTCAGGACAAACACTCAGACAACATGACCCAAAGGAAAATTTCTTTTAATTCTAAGCACTTTCAGGCAACACAACTTTAAAGTTCAGGTTCTGTTCAGCAGATGGTAAGGTATGAATGTACCTGTGAGAGTGGATTTATATAGCCCATCACTCTTTCAATTATTATTGGACTGCATGAGGGTTATTTGGTTCTTTTACCCCCATCAGAGATATCACCTTTTCATCACTGTTATGGAAGATGGATATTTTGTCTCAGCAACGAGTAAAAACTCATTTTCCAAACTGTGTTCATTTTCTTGAAGGAGATTCAGCTTCCAAAAGGGAAAGTTCAGGAAATTCCTTGGCTAGCAAGTCCTCTGGAGGAGATCAGGGTGAAGGACTGAATGTCCTATAAAGGCTATTCTAAAGAGGAGGGAGAAGGCTCTTACAGAAAGGCAAAGGAGATGGAAAATGTTCCCATAATTGCTGGCAAGGAAGATGCAGATTTTGCTTGGGCACATTTCTCTTTGAAAGCTGATCCTGTTTTGTAAGGGTAGACAAGGAAGAGTTGCCAAATTCGTAGGACAACGAAGTTTGGAAAGCACTGGCAAAATATGTGGAATTGGATTAAATTTGACAAAATGTCATATTGCTTTAAGGCTCCTCAGGGTGTCCTGAACCATTTTTGCTCCACGTAGTGCAGATTTCCTGTAAAGCTTTGGCACGGCTGCCTGCGTCCCGAGCTGCTCAAAAATGTTGCTGTGGCCATGCTGAAGCTGTAGGGACTCGGTCTTATGGGTATTTTCCCAAAGAATTGGTGCTGATCTCCCTCTGGTCTATGTGTAGGAACCACCCCCAGGGAAAGTCCTGCTGTTGTAGGGAGCTTGTGGGCATGTGCATGGGGTCTGTGCCATCCAGGGGTGCTTGGGCAAAACTTACTGGGTCCAGCCGGAGGCTGGAGGGGGCAATGCTAAGTGGACATGAGAGTTTGGATCTGGAAGCAATGTAAAGCAAACAAATGTCCTTCCAGGCCCCGACTAGCTAGTTCTGGGGTTGGTTGTGTGGGATGACACTTGTGTACTTGTGGTGTGGGCCCACCCTGTGCCACTACCTTGTCTTCTGTAACTTTAATGATTTATAACCATGAAATGAAAATTTAGGACTGGAGAAAGATGTCCTGGTTCTGGCAGAGTGTTCAGTCAGTGGGATAGTTTATAATTTTAAGCACACACTTAATTGCGTTGCTGGATTGGGGTGTAAGTTTCTTGGTAGATACTGCAAGACTTTCACTTTCCGGGAATGCTCTTGGAAGGAGGAAACAAAAACATTTCCTCTATAAATATTTGTGGAAAATTATTAAAAACGTGTGAGTATGCAGTGAAAATGAATTTCCACTTCTTTATCATGTTCACCAAACAACTCAACATAGCAATAAGGACTTAAGCTTACATGAACAGTGAAGAATGAGCTCTGTGGCCTGTTAACCTGAGTGAGGAAACCTTGGGGTATGGACATGTGCTGCAGTTTGCACTCATATAAGTGTCTTTGTCAGACTGACCAATTGCCCAAAGGGCATCAGGCTGGAACTACCTGGGGGGTGTCTCCTGGAAACACCCCAGGGACAGGCTGGTGCCACACCTGAGGCTGCTCTGCTGAAAAACAGATGACTTCAGTTTCCAGATATCTCAACCTCAGAGCATTCATCAGCATTGCATTCACTCAGAAGAAATTAAAAAAAAAAAAAATCATAAAAGAAAAGTACTGGAAAATCAGGTGCATACATGTAACCATCCCCAGCATTGATCTAACATAAATGGTAGCACTTATGAGGCAGATAATCCAGCTTCTCATTGATCTTGGCAGTACTAGTAGGGGGCAATATTTACATTTGGTTGAATTGCTCTTGGACAAATTTTCTCCACAGTGTTAAATACAAAGAAGCCTTCCATTAACACCAGGAGAGCAGGGCTTTTCATTCATCTATTTTTTTTCATCTATTTTTTTAAAAAATACATGGCCTAGTTCTCTATTCTGTTGCTGGTCTTACACTGGGATAGCTGCACCGAGTCAGGGAAGTAGCAACTGCATCAAAGGCTGCAGCAGAGAAGAGTTGGACCCCAAATATTTGCAGCAAACAGCAGAAGGAGTTTTTTTCTTTTCTAAGTACAAAAGAAAAGGAATTATTATCCTTCTTCTCCCAGCAAAACAGAGCAAAACCAATATTCTTCCCTGGGTCATTTCTGTAAGCTTTCTTCTTTCCCACTCTCACATTATGCTATCTCCATTCTGAAGATATTCTGCTCTTTTGATGAAGGAAGGAGGAAAACAAGCTTTTTGGAAGGGTAATTCTTTGGATGCCTTTTAGGCTGAGATGAATTGCACTGGAAAGTGCCTGTTTCTCTCCAGGTATGACAGAGTTCAAACCCTGCAAATGTGTGTGTGTGACTGTACAAGTCCTGCCCGTTGCACCTGGGCAGTCCCGTCATGCCCAGCCAGTTTTATCCTGCTGTCTGGTAAAGATCTTGACCCCTTACTGTGTTCAAGCAGAGAATGAAAGAGCAAAGGAGTCGCTGTTCCTGCATGCCCCACCCCACCACTCTGGCAGCAGCTCAGGGTACTGTGACTGATGATACCTTGCTGGACACTTCCAGCTGCCTCCTGGGAACACGACAGGGAAACACGAGCTGCAGGACAGAAGAGTTCATTGGCACCAGGAAGCCAGTATCTGTGGCATATCAGCACAAACAAAGAAATTGTCTTAATAGAGAGCCCCACCTAGAAGTATTACAGTCCTCTCATGGGTTCACACAGTGTGCGGTACATGAACCCAGGTAGTGGACCCATAGCAAGCAAGGAAGAGCAAGTTTATAGAGCAGCAGCTAGAAAGAGAACAAATAAGTAATGTGAAGGGAGACAAAAAAACCCATATAGTAGCAGGGAAGCCAGAACCAAGTCTGTATGCAGAGCTGACCATGAGAGATAAAGATGAGAAAATGAAGGTAAAGATTTTTACTGTCTCACTGGGAATTAAAGGACAAGAAGCAAGCGAGGTGCTGTTGCCAGGAATAATGCCTGAAACACTGGAATAGCTGATAAAGGTGTTTGATTAGAATCATGACCCTGCAGACAGAATGAGACTCTGGAGAAATATTGTATCTTTTACCCCACCCCAAGAAGCAGGAGCTGAGATACACACCCGCCTTGCAGAGCTGCAAAATCTATAGCTCTGGAGATGTTAAACACTCCCTAAATGGAGCCAAGATCATCTGTAGGACACATGAATCCCTCTTATAGAAAAGTATAAAAAGAGGATATCTAGCCGTAGAGAAACACCTCCAGATAGCAAGGGAACAGCTAGCTATCCCAGGAAAAGGTCAAACCAATACCACACAGGAAGGCAGTGAGAGGGAGGGAACAGCCTACCAATAATGCAGGCAGCAGAGGCCAGGGTAGGAGCTCTGTAGTGAAACAAGAAAGGCTGAAAGAAAAATACCCGGCAAGGGCAAAGACGCAAGAGAGGTGGCAAAACAAAATGTTTGCCTCAATCCTGCAACTCCCTGGGGAATTAAAAAGTGGAATGCCTTTCAGATAGATACGTGCAGCTTGGCTTCAGCAGCAGGAGGGACCTTGGGGGTCTGCACACGCGGTGGAGCATGGCCACCAGCCTTTAGGACCCATGTCTGCCCTTACATCAACAGCCTGTTCAGAGCCAGCTGGGTCATGAAGCCGCGATGTCATTGAAAGAAATGATAAGCAGCAATTCTAACCTGGAGAAATGTGACCGCATCGTGGTGATGTACAATAAAACCACCTTGAGGTCAATGGGCAATGCAGGCTGTTGATAATAAATCCATGAAACAAGAGATGTTATCGCTCAGAGTTTATATCAGTTGACATTCAAGATCCCACCCAGGGCAGAGCACCGTGGCAGTGCATGGCCTTCCTCGGGTCACAGTACAAACCCTTGGTACCCTCCACTTGCACGAGGAGACAGACAGTCTCTGTGGGCCACGTCCAGGATTTGAACAGGACTAAAGGGCATTGCTCTGTTCCCTGCGTCACGTCAGAAAAGGTAACATCGCTCAGAGAATCTGGCCAAGACACTGTCTGCATTGTGATCAGAGACCTCCTGACTGTATGTCCCTGTGCATCATGTATAAAGGGTAAAGGGGGATAAAATAGTCTATCCTGACCTGGTAGTTTTGGGCACTCATTTTTGGACATGTCTAAATGCCTACACAAGGTACCATACAGGGATGAATCATGTCCAGAGCTTATATGTTCCTGTTTCAGAAAGTGCATTATATACTTTACAGTAGATCTTATGCTGCTAATTTATATAATAATCAAAAATTATTTCTTCAGCTTGTATTTTTAAGAGATGGCTAAATTTGTGGTTTGCTAGTGTGCCAAGAGCCTGGCACTTGGCCACATGCTTTCACACATCTCCTTGCAGACTATGGGGTCAAATTCTAAAACCAGTGGTGCCATCCTACAGCTGAAGCAATTCTGTCTGCACGAGCTCAAGTGCAATCACAGTGGGACCAACTGCCTCTTTGTTTGGCATCAGGATATATAAATACCTGACACTTCCTATGCAGGTATCTATATATTTCAAAGTAACTGACATGCTAGAATTATCAATAAAAGAAAGATAACGTACACAATAATCATCACTTCCTGACAGCTGAAATTTCAGAGGAATCAGCACTGCCCTTTTTTTAATGAAAATGAGTAACAAAGCCTTACCTATGTCAGCTGACCTGTGTTAAGGACTGTGTAGGAATTGTTGAGAAATAGCAGGAGAGGAACAGGCAGAGATTTTAAGCTGGATGTTCTCTCCAGTAGATATAAGCACAGATGACCTAGCTTTAAAACACGGCCTTGTTGAACATCTGCTTTTTTATTCCAATACATACTAGGAAAAGCATAAAACATATATTTAAACATGTATTTCTTTTGTAAATACAATTTTTGAAGCACAACTTGAGATAAGACATCTGTGCAATAACTGTAGATAAAAATACAGTATTTAATTCTCCCTGAAAAGTTACGCTTCACAATGTTCTTCAATGGGGAATTGTGGATTTTTTGTGCTGGCAAGGTACAAGCAAGATCCAAGAAGACAATAATGCCCTGCAGAAAGTGCTTACACAGCACAAATCAGTTTCTTGTGTACTGAGGATGGTCACTTCATTCTGCTCTAAGTAATATTTAAGCTAGGCTCTAAGGGAAAAAAAGAGAAGTTTGTTAAGCTGGATGCTGATAGTGGTTGTTACTAAGTGTACCTGCCTCTCCTAAGTCCCAGCCTCATGCTCTGGCCAGCAGGATTTTGAAAGGTATATATGTTCCTTAAAAATTTAATTAACACCTCAGTGGAATCTTCAAAGGGCAGAAGTTCCTGGCTGATATCTCTTTCAATAGAAACAGAAAAATACTGGGCATCCTCTGGTTTAAAGCAAAGTGAAGATAATAACCAAAGGAGAGGGAGGACTAGGGTAAATCCAGTGAAACCACCAGGATGCAAGACAGCAGTGGTAAGGATATGGGGTCTCTGCAGTGATGTGGCCATTCCCTTAGCCTGGGGCAGGAATATCTCTCACTGATTAGGGCTAATTAGGGAGGAGGAGGCTGCCTTTGACACAGACTGGTTATAGCAGGGCTCTGGTTCTAAAATGGGTGTTGAATGTCCTTCCTTCACTGGTCCATTTAAATAAATACAAGCAGCTCTCTAGGTCTGTTATGCACAATAAATCTATTTTGGTTCCTGATGACTGATTTCTTTGGCTCTGCAAACGAGGTGAGAACACCAATTTTGTTTCTTTTTAGCACAGTAAAGGAAGTCTTGTGTAATTTTGTGAGTGCTGGAAAAAGTTTAGAAAAGAGTTAAAGAGGTGATTTGGATTCTGGATTCTGCACCTTTTATTGAGGGACCACAACTAATTTACTGGTGAGAGAGTTCAGAAATTTTGTGACCAGAAATTGGGAACAACCAGTATTGGGAAAAGAATTCAGTTCTCTGTCCTAGCACAGATTAGTTAG
Source organism: Morus bassanus (assembly GCA_031468815.1). Taxonomy (NCBI): domain Eukaryota; kingdom Metazoa; phylum Chordata; class Aves; order Suliformes; family Sulidae; genus Morus; species Morus bassanus. Next base: position 15,121,463 of record CM062572.1, read on the forward strand.
TGAGATCAGTCAGTTGGAAGCTAATGCTGGACAAATTCAGGCTGACAATAAGGTGCATTGGCTTTTTAATAGGGGAAGCAATAGTTACTGAAACAATTCACTTAGGGTTGTTGCGGACTTCTCCTAAAGTCAAGACTGGGCGGCTTTCTACAATTCAAATGGGAACTGTGGGTTTGGTTGCTTGAAAGCTTGGGTGAGGTTCTGGTGCCTGCATTATGCAGGTGGCCTCTAGCCTTCAAACCAACTAATCCAAGCACTCCAGAGCAAAGGGCAGATCTCTGAAAGTTGAAAGGGTTGAATTGCACATACCCCAGAGACATGTGATTTGAATACCAAATGTCCCAAATGGCCACAAAATGAGCCCCCTTGGGGAATCCAAACGTTTCACCATATTCAACAGAAAAATTGAGATCTCAAGCATACAGAACGTGCCTGTGGTGACATACGGTGAAATCTGAGCGGTACCCAGCACCGTGCAAACGCAGTACGCTGCATCAGGAAGCCGCAGACATTTCTGCACAGCACCATGCAATGCAAGCAGCTGGAGAAGCCAAAGCCAGGTCAATGCGGGGTGTGCCAGGCCAGCACACCCAGCCTTGGGCTTCCCATCTGCTTTCCTGCACCGAAGCTCACCTGTTGAACTCTGCAAGGTGAGAGGAGCACTGCTGAAGTATGACCAACCTCCCATGCAACCCATCAGGCTTTTACTGCAGCTTCATTACTGTGCTCTTAATTGCTGTGCCCCAGAAGATGGTTTCTGGCCAGCCAAAGCCCCCCAGCTCTGCAGGTTTCTGTCTTGGTGGGTGCTGGCCAGCTGGGGAATGGTTTCAGGGTTCATACTCTCAAAAGCACACGAAGCCTGAGCTGATACAGAAGAGCAAGATGGTAACCACAGGCACTCGGGATTCATGAGGTAAGCCTGAGCGCTGTGCGTGCGACTGAAGAAGCATTTGCTGTTTTAGTTCCTTTATTGTGTTCAGTAAAGTGTCCTTTTTTTCTCTGGAATGCTGAGCCTTTTGGTTGGCAGAGTTTGGGCTTTTGGCACATTTAACTTTTTTTTTTTTTCCCCTCTGCAGTTAGGAGAAGCTCTTTTTTTAACTGTGAACTTTTTTCCATGACAAAAATGCCCAAATCTTAATAAAATCTGGAGATGGCAGCAATGAAACAGGAGCAAGGCTATGGCTACAGCTTCTAGGACAGGTTTGTGTCATACAATGAAGAGATCCCCAACCCACTGCTAAGCTGAGTGTACGGTCTCACAACTCGGCAGTTTGGGTTTGGAAGGGTCCGTGGCTGAACAGGTAAGCCCTGCCTCTTCAGCAGGACTGTCCGGCCCTGCACTGGGAAGAGCAGTGCTTGCCCACCATGGCTGCCTACAGGCAGAAGCTGCCTGCGCAGAGCCCACAGGCACGCCCAGCCCTCGTCAGTGTGTCTGAATGCCCTTCTGCAAACACGAGGAAGGTGTGTATACAGGGGTGAGAGTATTTGCAGGTTTTGTCTGTGGAAAGTTGATGTACACAGAGGCTTTTAGGCATGATGGTTTTATTGTGTTCGTATTTTATGTCCTTTATAATATCAGCAGAATGTACCACGCTGAAACTGTAAATTGATTTGCATGGGTTGGTCATCTCAGAACAATGTCCAGCCTGCAGCAAACAGGTACGCTGTACTTAGGTTCAGAGATAAGGTGTCTCTTGGTTTGTCAGAGTGGTAAAAGTATTATCCCTGGTGTTACCTGTGGTCCACAGCACCCCACCTCCCCTCCTACTAGTCCCACGGCTCCTCTGCCAACTTTCCCCACAGCTGAAGGGAAGTGTGGGGAAATTCAGCAAAGTTCACCCACCACCACCACCAAGAACTGCCCGAGTGGCATGGCCATGATAGAGGGTGATAAAGCAACAGCTGTCACCGTGAGTGACCAGCACAGGGTTAACCACAGTGAAATCCACCCTGAAGAATGTGTCTGTGAGATTTCATCCTGAAAAAGGGCACAGAACAGTTCAATATCCCAGCGAGGTGCCGCAGAGGACAGGGGATAGTAGGTCCAAGTGCCTCATGGAGGCTGTTCGAGACTCCCTTCCAGATTGCCTGATAAATCGCAGGTGTGGCAGCAACAACAGCCTTGGTGGGGTCTTTGTGGGGGGAGAATATCCATCAGCTGCCTAATGCTTGCATCCTCAACCGTGGTGAGTCCAGAAGGTGCCCGAGCGCTCTGGCTGCAGTGCTAGCGCCTGACTTCCCCCAATTAGTTGCGTGATGGTTGGTGGGACAGGAGGCTGAGGGGCTAAGCAGGTCTTCCCGGACGGCATGGTGGGGGATGATTAGGCAGGGACTGGCAGTGTGCTCCTGCTGCTGCTACTGCTACCGTACGGTGCTTCACAGAGGGGATGCAGAGGCGTAGCAGGCAAGCAGCAGGAGAGTAGGATGCCACATGGCGAGGAGGAGGAAAAGAAAGAGGTGGAGGAGTAGGCAGAAGGGAGATTCAGTTTAACATGGCATGCCAGGCCTCCACTGCTGCTTCCCTCCCTCAGGCCTGCTCATCATGAATTTAATTTGCGCATGGGGTGAGGGGGATTTTGCTGGCATTGTTTTATTCTTATTCGATGCGCTCCTTTGCATGGCAAACGCTGGTAGTGTGCTCCTCGCTGTGCACATAGGCAAACGTGGCCTTGGGTGTACTTTAGTCTAAGGCCTTGATTCTGCAAACACATGAATAATCTAAAAAGCAAGAGGACTTAGTAATATACTTAAAATGACACCTGCTTTTGTCTTCATCTCTCTTTCCTTCCCCCTCCCAATATACATTTGCTTCTGGATAGCTAATTTGAGCTCAGTATCTCAATTAAAATTTGGTACAGAAAAGATAGTGATATTTTTAAAAAAACAAAACAACTTAGTTTAGAGGCTGACCTCATCTATACATATTCTGTAAAACAAAATCCACTTGTGCCCTGTCCCAACTAAGATTCAAAGTAAGACACCTTCTCTAGCAGGAAAGGCTCAGGAAGGGTCAGGCTTTGAATGGTGGTTGATATGCAAGGGCATTGTCATTTGGAAAGATTTGCCTTCACCTGACTCAGAGGAATGTAGGTATGTGCTTGGATACCTGTTTGTTTGCTTTGCTTATAGGCATTAACTTGATCTCTTAAAAAATTGTATTTGGGAAAGCATCTATAGGATTTTTGAGTGATTTAGTGGAAGGCAGTGCAATTACCTGTAATTCTGAAGGAGGATCAGAAAATGCACAACAGTTAGAATGAGCATATATATATAAAAATACATATATATACATGCATACATATGTTTAAAAAATAGATTTCAAAAAACATTCCTGGGCTTTGGTGTGGAGGCTCCGAGCAGCAGCAGACAGCTCCCTCTTCGCAGTAGCTGCAACATCATTACACAAAAATACAGAGACACAGGACCCACTATTCAAATGTAGCCCCTCAACTTTGTGACCACAAGTGGGTTCTATTTTGGTCCTTGCTTTTGAGGCTGCTTTTGATGAAGGGATCAGAGTTTTTCAGCTCCCTGTCTTTACATGTTGCTGTTGACCTCTACCTGCTTCTAGCTTTTAGAACTTTGTTTCCATTTCCATTTCTTTAGTGTGAAGGTTGGGGATGGGAATCTGTATTTTAAAACCTTGGTGCCAACTGCTGTGTGCTGTTGTATTATGGCTGACTTTTACTTCCCTTATATTTCCTCTTGTGTTATTAGATCTGAATTGTCTGAAGTACCTGCTAGACTATGGCCTCTGGACCCACATATCCTGGAGACCTGGGACATAAACTGTGATATGGCAAATCCCGACTTGATCAAATTGGCAACAGAACCTCAAGAATTACCTAGGCACCTAATGACCACTGATTTTGGTAGCAGGTAAGCTCCAAACTGAGAATCTGTGCATTAGTTTTTCTGTGGCTTGATGTGTCCCCTTCAAAATCAGTCTTTCCTAGACTGCCTTTTTCTTCCCTCCCCTTTGAGCAGACTGTGGCTTTTGGATATCCCTGCGCTGTTGTTGCACGATCCCTGGACAACGTTTCCTGTGGGCTGTCATAAATCTTCAGTCCTCTTGTATTTCATGTTATCTTCAGGCAGCCTGGGTTACAGCACGGGCTGTGGGGAAGCCAGCAAGGGAGTGAGGCCCTGCAGCCACTGGACATCTGCAAATGCAAGGGTGTGCGGGGACAGGCGCAAGCCTCAAGTACGATCGACATATGACGTAGGGGGAACTTACTCAAACTGACCCTCTTGTACAGCTCAGTAGCCTAATACTGAGTGATAACGCTTTAATATTGCTCTTGTTGAAAACGAGAGGTAGTGATGCTATTGGGAGATGGATTTTTAGCAGCTAAGAGAACTGACTTTTAGCCTTTGTAATCCTGCATTTTTGCTTCTGTCCCACAGCTTGGCTGGGTAACCTTTCAAGGTTATGGGAACACCTTTTATGCCTCCTTTTGCTCATCACTAGGAGAAGTATCCCGGTCGTTACCCACCTTTATGAATCACCTGGAGATGCAAGTGAGACATAAATGCAAAAATAATATTATTGGTATTGTATTATTATTTTTCCCAAGGAAATCGCTGTTTTCAACAAAGCAGAGCACATGATTTCTTGTTTATTGTGTAATAATAGCCTTGTGTTGTGATGGTAAGTAGGACACAGATACAGCTTTTCAGTGATGTACAGTACTCTTTCTTATCTTTAATTAAATGCTATTCCCTTGTATTGGAACATATTCTGTGATTACACATGTTTACAGTCTCTAAGTAACTTACCATCAAATACACTAATGAAAATCAGTGCCCCAAAGCAACTTGTGCCTTTTGTCCTGTACTATCCCACACCTCTCTCATTTTTTATTTTTTTTTATTACTTCCAGTTTCCATTTTAAAAATTAAAGGGTTGAATTAAACACTTTCATATGAATTTCCTCCAACCATCTCTGGTTTTGATCTAGGGACTTGTACCTATCTAGCTCTCTGCCCTTCCCCAGAACAGTAACCCCTGGGGATACCATAGAGCATAGAGATGACACAATTTAATAAAGTCACAATAAAACATCCAAGGCCTTTCATACTTTTTCACTTTCTTTAACTCAATTTATTTTTCATTTCATGGACAGAGATTTAGTCCTGGTATTAGTTTATGATTTTGCTGAAAGAATTACCGAACACATACAAAAAGGAAATATTATTTTTATTATTTATTTTGTGCCATGTATACCATAGGAAAAAAAAAAGAGTTGAAATCACTTCAGTACCGCTGTGTTTTTCATTACAAAGTTATTACATATAGAAATTACTCCAAATTATCTGAAATGAATGGAAATTATGAGGTTTAAATTCCCCAGGTTACTGCAAGCACAGCACTGGAAATTTATTTTGTCATCTTGCTGAACATAATTGCTACAACAAAATTTCTTCCATTTTACAACCGCAGCATAACTTATTTATACCAGTGTTGTTGTAATTTTACATCAATAAGTTGCATGGGAAGGAGTACACAGGTGGTAATTGAAAACAATAATTTGTAGTGGGGTCCAGGTGGAACAGTTGGCTCAGAAAAGACTTCATTTGCTGCTCCGTAAATGCTTCGCATCTCTGTGGCCTTTGACTAGGGTGCTATCAAACCTCTGGTCCACCCAGCACCGAAGTGGCCTGATCATCCTAAATTACATTTCAAAGTGTCAGTGGAGGTGAGAGGAACAACTGATCCAGTAGCACTGTGGCAATGACCTGCAGCTCACTCACAGAAGCAGAAGCGAGGTGCCTGGGGAGAAGGCAAAATCAAAACTGGGGAAGTGGCAAGCACGATCCTGGAGTCAGGAGCAGCATCCCTGAAGGAACCGAGGTGGAAGGAAACACAATCCAGGTCTGGGACGTGTCTGTATGTGCGCACATGCATGTGCTCTCAGTGTGATACAGCCAATATCGGCTGTTGCCCCTGGCTTTTCAGCTCAACCATCTTCAATGAGCGTGGCGATACATTGCCATTTGTTTGTTGAAGGGAATGCTGTTATTTGATCATTTTCAATTAAGATGTGAGTAGTTGCCTGAGACACGAGCAATGACGTTCACATTCATACTTTGCTCCTCTCTTTATGAACAGGAATGTGTAATTTGGGTGCAATACACAAGCACTCCCAGGCCAGGCATCCGCACTTCTCCGATCCGTAATTGTCAACAGGAATAATGAAACTGCAGAGGCTGGTACTGAATCCAGAAACTGATAAATTTCCCTGTTTGAGTTCCATTGCCCAAGTTAAAATAATAAAAATAATAATAACAACAATGCTAATAGGTTACTATGGATATACCCGATTTAAATAAAGTAGGAAGAACATAGAGGAACGAAGAATAAGAATGAATGAGGTGCTGTTCTCTTCTGATGTTCAGATTTGGATTTTCATGATTCACAAGAGACAGGCTGGAACGTTTCTGTCATGAGCTCGAGCTGAAGATTTCATTGCTACATTCAGAACTTAGAGGCTTTTGTTATTTTAAACAATCCAAAGATTTCAAATCCTCTTAAAATCATCTGAGAAGGGAAAGGGCAGAAATTGGTTGAAACTTGCACTTGAAAGCAGTGGAGAGCTGTATGGATCCCAAATTTCAGGTTGTATGAGTTCTGAGGAGCACCTACGGAGGGGGGTTCTTTGCCCCCTCCACATGCAAACTCAGCTGCACATGAATCTCTAGAGAGAGACAATGTTATGTGTTTCCATAATGGAGTGAGTTTTAAAAGTAGCTCTTCAGATGAAAATATCCCTCAATTTCTAGGAGTTTTTCAGGGATTTTTTTTTTTTTTTTTTACAGCAAAACTAGTGCTGGTTCACAAAACTCAGCTTATTGCTCCAAGCAATGATGACATTTGTTTTCCAAAGACACAAACAATCCTTGGATTGAATTCGTTAGGGAATATGTGCCAGCTTTTTTTAAAAAAGCCTCCCCAGCAACAGAAGATTTTGCCCATCCTCCTTCAATTATTTTTTTTTTTTGGTAAATAAAAATCCTAACCCAGGTGTTAGGGGGATGCCTGAGTGGCATCCTTAGTGGGACGGAGCATATATAGCAGATGGGATGCTTGACTCCTACTTACTTTGGATGCTTGTAAAGCATGTACCCCTCTACCTTTGCCTGTCGGCATGTGCACACAGATGCAGGCGGTCAGTTGCAGGATGAGAGAGGGTGCTGGAGAGAATTGTTGCCTGACTTTTAGAGAGACCCTCAAGTTACAAATGTAGAGGCAGGTCTTGCTCTCACTGTAGGGTCCTGCAAGTGATTTCAGTGGGAACACAACTGAATCTCTCCTGTCAGAAAGTCTGAAGCTTAAACAGACCAAATTCTGCCTTTAGGAATGCACCTTCAAACTGAAGAAGGAAAACAGGGCCCAATCATGCATTTTACCTGCATTTAAAAAATCTGATTTAAAAAAAAAAAAATCAGTGTTTTTCTTCTGCTCTTGCTTGCTGGTTTATTGATTTTTTTGGGGGGCAGGGGGAGAGGTATTGTTCTGATTTTGCTTATTTTAATTGAAAAAAAAGGTGTGGGAGAAAACTGGGCCCCAGCATTTGGACTGTTATTGACTATGTTTAACACTTGGAAAGTGTTGGAAAACCAAGGGACTCTGCAGGAAAAGAAAAAAAAAACCAAAACCACAAAAAACCCCAACAAACCCCACAGACCACTGACTAAGCAGGGGACTCCAGGGAAAGTTTAGAATGTAAATGTTGAGGAAATCTCATTTTCTAAATTCACTCCTGGAAATATCAGCAAGTGACAGCCACCAAAAATAAGGGGACACCAAATGTCTTGAAAACACAGCAAAATCTGCATTGCTTTTGCCTCTCTCCAAAAAGTCTTGGGAATGGGGCAGGGGATAATACATTATCCTCTTAAACCTTCATTTCACTGCACCCTCAAATATACCAGTGTCATGGAAAAGAAAATCAAGTGAATAAATGTTGAAATTTATATATATTTGAATAGATAACAAGAACAATTTTACTGTTTGCCATAAATGAAAAACTCCACCAAATCATTCCTCTGATTGAGGTTCTGAAGCTCTGTTTATGGCTGCAAAGTGATTTGATACAAAAAAAATTACACATTTTGAGTTATTATATCACCCAGAAATTTGATGCCACTTAACTATGTAATTTTCAGAAATGATATAAAACCACTGCAGAAAAATATTCAGGGAAGCCCAAAAGACCTCTTTTTATCTTTTTTTATGGGTCTAAAATGAGAACTCACAGAGATCCTTGCACTGTATGTGAAGGCTGAACTGCCACCTCGGGAGCTTTATTAATATGTATGTAAATATGATCTGGTTAGATCCTGTGTTTCTGTGTCTTTTCACAAGGTGGAGCGGCTAACTAAGCCGATCAGATCAACGCCCTGTGTTTATTCTTTTTTTTTTTCTTCCCAAGCAGCAACATTTAAAGATTCAAAGAGAATGAGGACAGCAGCCTCATTTATGTCAAGATTGTCTCAAACCTCCTTCCTTCCTTCCTTCCTTTCTTCCCTCTCTTTCTCTACCCCCCCAACTCCCAGATCTGTATCAGAAACAATTTACTTCTAACTTAGCACGAGCTTTCTCAGTAAAGACTGGGAAGAAACTAAAATCACATCACACAGAATCTGCAGCTCCAATTTTTCTTCCACTGAAAAGTTATTTGAGCAAATGGGGAGAAAGTGGAAATGCATTCAAAATGTGTCCAAGTGACACATCAAGCTTATCCGTCGTGAGGATATTGGGACTTCCTCTTTACACCGAAGCCACTGTTATTTATGTATCTATATCCGTGCCAAATTTTAGCTAAAGACATTGCACGATTTAAAAAAAAAAAAAAAAAAAAAAAAAAAAAGAAAGAGAAACCCAGAAGCTGAACACGTGTGTGTGGAGAGTTCTTGACTCAGCATGCCTTGTTGTATATAAGGTAAAATGGAATATTTAACACCATATTAGCTTGTTTTCCCCTATGATAAGGACGGTGTTTCTAGATGAGAACTCCTCAAATCCCTGGTATATGATGTAGACAGAAAAGATTATTACCTTAACACAAGATATTTTGTGCCTGAGAGTGCTCTTCCCTCCCCTCAATTTGAAACAAGGGACTACAGCACCTTTAAGGCTAGCGAAAAGCTTGTTCTCCTCTTGCAGGTTATGCTCCCGTTTTGCCCGTTTTTTTCTTTCTTTGGGGGATTTTTTTGCTGCTGTCTTTTGGGGTTCTCTTGTTGTGATGGGGAGCGGCGGCTCCGGGTTCGCCGGCCGGCGCCGGGGGCCCGGCGCGGTGCCGTAGCCCCAGGCCGGCGGGGGGTGGGGGGGCGGGGGGCACAGGGCCCCCTTCCCCGGCCGCGGGGCAGAGCGGGGCGGTGGCGGGGGTCGCCGCCCGGGGCAGCCCCCGGGGACCCCGGCCCCTCTTGCGGGGCTGCCGCCGCCGGGGGGGGGGGGGGGCCGGGCGGGGGGCCGGGACACAAGCGCGGGGCCAGCTGCAGATGGCGGCGGGTCGGGGGATAGGTCAAGGTTAGAGAGAGCCCGCTATTGATCTGGCTTTGAACGCGAGACAGGGAGAGCAGAGAGACTAAAGGGGGAGCTGTGAGACAAGACATTAACAGCTTTCAGTGCTAATGATCACAAGTGCCAGACAGGGGAGGAAAGAGGAGACTGAGACATCACTTTGGAATTTTCCCCCCCCCCGCCCCTATTGGGATGTATTTTCGGAGGCGGAGGAGGCGGGCTGGGGGCTCACCCCCCGCAGCACCGGCGGGGCGGTGCGGGCGGGAGGGGGCTCCGGCGGCCCCAGGCCCCGCCTGGTCAATCATTGCCGGCCCTTATCTCCTGCTCTCGGTGCCCACTGGAAGACACTGGTTAATCAACAGATGATGCCCAGTAACTTCCCGATAAGCTGCGCTCCGAAGGGGTGCAGCTTCCCGCGGCTCGCTGGGAAACGGCCGCAGCCGCTGCACGCCGGACTTTGCACCCCCGAGGGCGGAAAGCCACAGCCCCACAACACCCCCCCGTGACCGCGGCCCCCGAGCGGCCCCCGGGCCGCGCCGCGCTCTGCGCGGCAGCCACGGCCACACAAAGCCCCTCGGCCTCGCCAGCCGGCGGGGACGGCGTCTTCCCAGGGGGGAGAGGAGCGAGGGCAGCCTCCGTCGCCGCCGGCCTGCCCGGGCCGCCCTCCCGCGGGGGGGAGGCCGGCGGAGGGGAGCCCCGTCCCTCGGGTGCCGCGTGCCGGGCCCCCCGGGCTGGGCGGCGTGGGGGCACCCCGCGGGGCCGGGGGGCCGCGGCTCCCGTCCCTCCCGTGCCCGGCGGCGCGCAGCCCCTGCCATCACCGCCCTCGGTTTTCTTTGCAGGACCCTGCGAAGCAAACCAAAGCACGCACGGCGAGGAATCTAAACGGCTTAAGCGCCGTTAAATGTCTTTTACGTGTCCGCCGTGCGTTAAGAGAGGCGGAGGGCTGAGCCGGGGCAGAGGAGGGCACTGCGAGGCTGGCCCGGCGCCCACCGGGAGCTGGAGGGGGGCCGGCGCCCCTCGCCGTGCCGTCGGGGCGGGCTCCGGGGGGCCGGGGGCTGGCAGCGCCCGAGTGCGAGCTGTGAGCGGGCGGGCGGCTGTGGGGAGGAAAAGGCAGATTTGGTGGAGGAGGCGAGAGCGTTGCTGTTTAGCCAAATTCTACTCAAAGCTGATTAAGGGCACCGAGATGAATTCTGGTCCCCCCTCAAGGCTCTCATGCGATTTAATACAAAGCAACAACAACAAAAAAAATCATTTAACGTGGAAAGTGAATGACACGACTGCAGAGCGGCTCTCCTAGCGTGCTCCGGGTGCAGGCTGGGTTTCTTGGGTTTCTGCTCCATCTGCCTTCAAGCCCCCAGCCCTCCCCCTCTCCCCATTCCCCTCGCCCTGTCCAGACCTGGTGCTGAAAAGCTGTTTGCACCGAACAATTTCCTTGTCTGGGGCGGTGGGAGAGAGAGAGAGGGGGGGGAAAGAATAATGGCAGGAGCTGGGCTGGGAGAGCGGAGTTAGAGGGGAAAAAGTTGGTTTCCAAGAATCTCCCAAGTTCGAAGCGCACGCAGTTGTGGGCATTTACCTGCGTGTGAAATAGGAGGAAAAGTGCACTGAGATGCGGTCCCTGGGAACTCGGCGTCCCTCGATTCGTGGCTGAGACTTAATTCCTCCAAGGAAAAATCCTCTCTGCCGGGATTTTAAGGGAAGGGGGAGGGTGGGAGAAGAAGGTCGGAGCGTGTGTGCGTGTGCGGATCGGGAGTGTGTGCGCGCGTGTCCCGCTACCATCACACTTCGGGTAGGGAGAGGAGGGAGGGAGGAAAAAACCCAGCAGCCCTCTCCCCAGCCCACACGGATGCCTGCGTTGTTGTAAAACTGTTCGAAAGAAGCGCAGGGGGACCGCGCTCGCCGCCGAGGAGCCGCGGCGGTGCCCGGAGGGACGAGCAGCCCGCGAGCCCTCGGGAGCCGCCGTCGCCGGGCGCGGCGGGACGGCGGGGAGCACGGCCCCGGGCGGCGGGGACCGGCCGCCGCGATGAGTAACGGCGAGGCGGCGGCGGGCGGCGAGCCGCAGCCCCCCGCCCCCGCCTCCCCCGGCCGCCGGCCGAGCCCGCCGCCCCCGCCCGAGCCGCCCCCGCCGCCGGCCGCGGGGAAGTTTGGCCGTGCGTGAGGATGCGGATTTATCCCCCCCCACCCCCACCCCCCCCCACCCCGCCGCCTTCCCGCCGGTGCCGGCGCTCCGCCAGCCGGGGAGGCAGCGCCGCACAAAGCCCCGAGCGGCTCCCAGCGCCGCATGTGCCTCAGCCCGTGTGCGAGCGTGGCCGTGCGTGCGGGTGTGTGCGCGGTGCGGGTGTGTGCGGTGTGTGCGAGTGGCGTTTCTTGTTCTCTTGCAGGGTACAATGTTAAAAAGCCACCGCTAGTCGCCCCCAGTGCTCCTACTCTCTGGGTCTTTTTGTCTCTAGTGCAGATTAAACGTCACGTCCGCACTTGAACTTGAATTTTATCCCATTGTACAGAGGCAGCCCCAGCCATAGAGAGACAGAGCGCTCCCAGAGAACCAGGACTCCGCCATCTTCACATTGCAATATATAATAGTAATAGCCAGCACCAGCCCAGCTGCACTGGGGGCTTCCTTCCTTCCAGTCCCAGTGCCAGGCGAGGGGGGAAGAGTGCAAAGTGGTGCAGGAGCACTGGCAATCCAAAAGCACCAGGGCAAAGCAGTGCCACTTGAACTGGGAAAGAGGAGACACAGTTTTGGCTACCCCTTTTCAAAAAAATTCTCTCTCTATATCTACCCAGCAAGGGTCAATCTCTGAAAAACATTTTTTTTTTGGCAATTTTTTTCTGTGTGGGGGCAATCCCAATTCTAGTACTTTTTTTTATATTCCTGCCTTTTTTTTTTGCTTTTTTAAAAAAAAAAATAATTTTTTCTTTTTTCTTTTTTTTCTTTTTTTTTTTTTTTTTTTTTAACCCTCCTGGTGGAAAAGCGCACTTGCCAATTTGCCAAGCACTCTGGAAAGAGGGAAAGAGAAAAGTGTCACTGGCAGTGCATATCCTCCTAAGTTCAAGAAGAGATCTGGAAGTCCAAGTGGCAGAACCAGTGGAGAAAAGACAGAGTGTGTGAAAGAGAGAGAAAAAAAAAGAGCGAGAAAGAGCTTTTCCTGACGATGATGATGATGATGATGATTTTTAATTGAGAGGGGATCCCATCCAGTGCACCACAGCAGCAACAAAAAGGAGGCTTTTTTTTCCTTTTTTTTTTTTTGAAAGAAGAAGAAGTCGATAAAGAAGAAGAAGAAGAAAGAGGAAAAAAAAAAGAGGAGGAGGATCGCCCCCCCAACACATCCCCCCAAACCAGTGCAGCTCTCCAGGCGATGCCAGTGTAAATGCCAGGGCAATGTCCCGTCGCAAGCAGGGAAACCCGCAGCACTTGTCACAAAGAGAGATTATCACACGTAAGTTTGAACTTGGAACCAGATCGAGCCGAAATCGAGGAGCAAAATTAGGGAAGGGGAGGACGCGGCTGGGGGGTGGGGGGGGAGACTCCAGGAGCAACCAAAGCTGGTAAATGACTTCAGAGAGAGGGAGAGGAGAAGGGAATTAAAGAGGGGAGGGGGGTGTGTGGCTAGGGGGGATGGGCTGGGGGTGGAGGGGGGGAGAAGCCCGAAGTTTGCTGTGCGTTTTTGCAGCGGTGCGGAGGTGAGGCGGGCAGGCAGGCGGCGTGGAGCGGGGAAGGCGCTGCCGGCGGGGAGAGCGCGGCGTGGCGTGGGGCGGCGCGGGGCTCCCCCGTGGGAGCGGGTGCGTGTGCGGGGGGCGGCGGAGCGGGGGGCGCCGGGCCGGGCCGGGCCACCCCTCCGGGGCTCCGCCGCTCGCCCCCGGCCCCGCTCCTCCTGCCCCGCTCCGGGGGCAGCGCGGAGCGGTGGGAAAAGTTGGCCGAGCGCCGTGTCTCGGCGTGACAGCCGGGCCGGGGGGGGGGGGGGGCGCACACCGGGTCACGGTGGGCTGCGACAGGGGGTGAGAAGCGGAGCGGCGGGGCGGGGGGGGGGACGGGGACACTTAAGGGGAAGCCCAGGGAGGCGGTGGGCCGGACGGGGCAGCGCGGGCCGGGGGCGGCGGGCGCCGAGCCCCCCGGCGCGGGGGCGCGGGGGCGCGGGGGCGCGGGGGCGCGGGGGCGCGGGGGCGCGGGGCAGGTAGATGGGCAGGCTGCGCCCTGCCCGCCCCAGGTGCATCGCCGGCGGGGGGACATAACTCCGCCAAAGCGGGGAGGGAAGGCAGGATCGGCGCGGTTGGGGCTAGAGGCAGGGCAGGGGCTGCGGAGGGGCCGGGGGGGGGCGGGTGGGGTGTCTCTCGGTGGCGGGGGGAGCCGAGGCGGGGGACGGGGCTGGAGGGAACGAAATGCGGGCCGGGCAGCGGCACCGGCTCGGGTGCCGGGGCAGGAGCGGAGGCTGCACTTTGCCGAAGCTCCCATTGTGAAATGAAAACACACACATACCGCCCCCCCCCCCAAAAGAAAAAAAAAGGGAAGGAAAAGATAAAGCGGGGGGAGGGAAGGAGGCGCCCCCCCCCGCTCCAGCATCCCCCCTCCTCCCCGTTCCCACCCCCAAAGCCTCGGGAGAGGGGCGAGCGCCTGCAGGCACAGTCGGGGGCAGGTCCCCGCGCCGGGCGCCCCGCTCCGCTGCTCCGCCGCTCCCGTCCCCGCGGGGCTTGTGCCCCGGGGGGGTGAGGGGCACCCCCGGGGCTTGGCCCCCCCCCAGCGCTCCCCGCTGCTCTGCCGCCGCCCCGGGGCATGGGGACGGAGGGGGTCAGGGGGGTCCCCATTTCCCTGCTATAGCATCGGACCCGTTTGAGGGGGCTGGTAGAAAATGCCCGGCGTGTCGTGGGGAGGCATGGCGGGGCGTGGGCCGGGATGGGGTCCCGCACCCCGCCGGGAAGGCCGGCCGGACACCCACCCCCACCCCCCCCCCAGAACGAGTCCGCAAGTTGCTGTGCTGCGGGGGGCGGCGGCGCTCACGGAGCCAGCCCGGGGCTGAGCCTGAGCCGCGGCGGATCCGAATATTTATGTTGAGATTTTAAAGAATTTAAATAAATAAATAAAATATTCCCCCGGCTTCTCTCCCCTCCCCTGAAAGCCAAGAATAGGAGCCATCTGCCAGGAGCATTTGGTGCTTGCGAGCTCCTCTCTTTCTTTGTTACCGGTGATAAATTTCTGTTTGTAAGATTTCCTTGGGAATCAAGATATATATGTGTATATAATTTTTCCACCTCCTGTGAGATTTTTTTTTCTTTTCGTAGTGGAGGGTTGTGGGGGGACGGTTTGGCTCCCGAAATTTCAATTTCTTTTGCTCTGTCTTTCCCTTTTTCTCTCTTTTTTTTTTTTTTTTTTTTTTTTTTTTTTTTGGTGTGCGCCTTTATTTTTTAACCCGTTCCTCCTCCTCCCCCCCATCCCATCAGCTGGCGGAACACAAATGAAGATGCATCTGGTATTCAGCTCTTTCTGGGGGGTTTGTTTTTAATTCATTGTTATTTTGGAATCAGATTTACATCACCATAAAAGGTGGATTCCCCCCCTCCTCAACTCCCTCCCCTTCGTGAATTGCATTTTTGTTTTTAACCATCCGGTTTGGAAAATGCGTTTCCCTTTCTTGCTGGTGGCTTCTTAATTTTTTTCCCCCTTTATGTTTTTTATTGATTTTTAAGAAAAAGCACCGACAACCTAACCCCTCTAAATCGCCCTGTGCAATTTCTCCCACTTCTTTTCTCTCTCAGTTGCGAGGAGATGTGGGGTGTTGAAAGGGGGTGTGCGGAAAATCTGGTTTGTTGCTCACGTCTGAATTTGTTTAAAGGGGTGAAACATTTCTTTTCTCGCTGCTGTTCCTGCTGGGGGGGGGAGGTGGGGTGGAGAAGAGAGCCAGGTAGGTTTGTTCTTCCAATTTGATCTCCTTTTCCGATCGCTTTACTTGAAAGTAAATAAAGAGGCAGGAGAGCATTAAAAGGTGCCGAGGAGCTGCGTGTACAATGGGTTTAGCGGGGAGGCTGGGGAGGAATGGAGAGCAGAGCGGTACGCAGCTTCCCTCCCTCCCCCTTGTATTTATCTATCTCTCCATCCTGAGGAAGCTGGCGGAGAAATCGGGCTGCATACTGAACAGTGGCAGAAAAAAATGAAGGTATCCAGGGGAGGAGGGGGTGGGAGGGGGGGGGCTGGCGCTGGGGCTGGGGGGGCAGGAAGCGCAGGCATTTCGGCGCACGGGCGCTGAGCCTCAGCTGCAGCCTTGCGGGAGGGGGGGGTTCGCAATCCCTGCGCTCCTCGGGAAGGTGTCATTCGTGGGGGAAAAGCAGCCAGGGAGACTGTCCTCTGCAAGGGGGAGTTTGGAAAGTAGCGGGCAACGGAATGGGAAACCAAAACACTTACAACAAAATAAAGCCGACACCAAGCCAAGTCCCCAAAGCCGGGATGGATTGATACTGTTTTCTGAAATCTTGCATTTATGTCGTGTTTAGCTTGGGCTTTTTTCCCCCTCCTCTCTCTCTCCCGTTTTGGCATCTGTCAGGAGAGTTGCATTTCAGGATGGATTGGAGGTCTGTGCCAGGCAAGGAAAGAGATTGGGGGGGGGGGGGGGGGGAGAGGGAGAGAGAGAGAAGGGTTTTCTGACACTGCTCAGCTGGAGTTTATTTGGTTTCATGCTCTTGGTGTTCAGAGAAACGTTTAGATCCTGAGTGTAAGACAAACAAACAAACACAAAAAGCAGAGAGGCTGCAATGTAGTTGTGCTCCAGAGTTGCAGTGTCTCCTTAGGACAGTGGTTTTCAATAGTGCAAAACGGAGCGGCCCGTTTGTCCTTGCCAGGCTCACCCAGGCAGCCTTGTAATGGATGCATGTGCAGGACAAAAAGAGGGGAAACACATGGAGGGAAAAGAGCAGCTCTGGACCTTTCTTCAGTGGTGGTGGACAGAACGAACTTGGTAGCTGAGCTCGCTTAAATGGGTGGACAAAGCAAAAGAGGCGATTATGTAGAGAAGAGGAGGCTGAGCTGTTGAGCTGCTCTGTGCAAAGAAACGTTATTTTGGTTTGATTCAAATTGCTGATTTTCCAGCTTAAGATTTTTTTTTTTTTTTTTTTAACTTGAGAAATCTGTTTTCAAACTAGCCCTGCATTTTGCATTTGAAGGAAATGTGAAAGGCGAGAGCATGTGAAAAGCTCGCTGGTAGCAGTTTTGCAGAAGGCGGCAAAGCAAGAACATTTCTGTAGAGCAGCAGCAAAGATTGGGAGGAAAAGGCACAGTAAAACCATACAATCCCAGATAGAGAGCCAGGTTTCCCAAGGAGGCTCTTCAGTACCTGGTCAACAGGTTCCCTAGGAAGAGTAATAATTTCCTTTATCGCTTTGTATTTGTATGTAGTCATTAAAAATTAAAAAAAAAAAAACCCTATGATTTTTTGCATGTCAAAGTTTTGCAAATTGCTTCAAGGAGCTTCTCTTAAAAAGCATTTAGATTTAGTACAATTAATGCACTTTTGCCTACAGAGAAAACCCCACACTAATGTAATCAACTCTAATACAAAGAGAATATAAGCTGTGACTTGAAGAATTAGAGAGGAAATTATTATTATTTTGGAGGTGGCTGACTTTTTCATAATATCCGCATAGTTGTGCACAGAAAAGCTTAACGTGCTTCTAAAAGACGTTACATGTGTTAGCTTTAAATAGGACAGGAAAAAAAAAAGGTTACGTGCTGTCGACTTCCAGGTTGCCTTTCATTTGAATATATTTGTATTGGACTTACAAGATTAAAAAAAAAATGCCAGCACATTTTCATTGTTTCTGGACTTTTAAAATATTTTTAAAAAACTGATGCAGAGTAACTAGATTGTAGATCTAGGTTGTTTCGTCCTTTTTGGTTGATGTGCTCCGTGGCTTAAAAAGATTTACAGCGGGTGAGAAATCATTTTGCATTTTTTTGCTGGTCGGCAGATGCAGAGCGTATTTTGTCAGGCCTATTTAAATATTGAGAAATAAAAGTCTTCAAGATTTTACAACCTGGCTGCCTTTAATAGGAACGGTTGGAGCCCTTGTCTTGCGCAAAATGTATGTTTCTCTGCAGAACAAAGGGTTGTCTTGTGACATATTTGACAATAATTATGACTTAGAGGAGTGCGTGCTCACAGAAGTAGTACAAATTATTGATATCAGTTACCGACTTCAGCTGACACCTCTTCAGCGGCTCTTCCCAGGGCTGAGCTTGCTGCTAGCAATTCTTTTCCCTTACAAAATGCCTCGCGCAAGACTTCTGCTTCTCTTCCACACATCCTACCTGGATTGCTTTGCGTTCTGTGTTGTCTGTTGATGGAAAATAACATTCCAAAATAAACTTTGCTGGCTGTTTTAGTTGCCTCGCAAGCCTGCCTTGCGCCCCCGGCTGCAAGTGGCGGGTGTTGACGACTAGGGGGAGCTCATAGCCTGTATCATGGCAGGGCCGGCGCCGGCCCCGCCGCCCGGCTCCGCGGGATGCTCTGCCCTGGCAAACAACCGCCGCGGCTCGGGCGCTTCACGTCGCCGCAAAATGTTTTCGGTGTAAAGTTGTAGCATCGATTTTCACGGGCAGATCTGTATCGCGCAAGCTGAGAGGGGCTGCGAGCAAGACAAAGCTATTTTTAGCTAAATCGCGGCTGATTAATTGACTCGGGCGGACAGGAGTTTTTAATTAAAATTAGTTTTTAACAATGCCTTTTATTGTCAACATACAATGTTTAAATTCTCAATTTGCTGTTGTCAGATAGCGATCGGGTAATGATACCTGCACATGAGCGAGTGTCTGGGCGTGGGGGGGGGGGAACCCACGGAGATCCGTTTGTTGGTTCCAGTGGATGTAAAAACACAGAGCGAGGAAGCTGGAGTTCTAGGAGAAGGTGTGTACAGCAATAAAGCAGACATACCCGTACATAATTTGGCATTGATTACATGTCAGAAAGCCACATGTACCCCTGCCGAGAGGATTTGATATTCGATAGTTTACTGTACTTTGATCCTCAGGACCTTATAGCACAAAATCTGCAGTTCCTGCAAATGAAAATAAGCATTTTTTTTTTTTTTCTAGAGAAATAAACACAAAATCACATCTGTCACGTAGAAGTTGCTGCTGAGCAGCTCACTGGCTGCTCTGCCGGGCTTGTGCTGTTCTCTGCTGCAGTCGGCTTGCGCTTCATGGACAGACTTTAGCGGGACACTTTCTTGCCCAAACATATGATTTCGTGGCGTACACACGGGAAGCTTTGATCAGTGGATGTTTATTTTACCCATCCTGAGAAATTCATCCAGTTATGATATTGTTAACATGGCACAAGCGCCTTCTTATTTTTAGGGCGCAATATGTGGATGGAGGTTATCCCGTGACAGGAAAGCGTGCTTTATTCTAACCTGAAAGAGAAGTAAATTAGGTCAGACAAAAGATCAGGGCTGTCATCAGCTGTACAAAAACCCTTCACTCTTGGGTAGAGAGGGCCAGCAATTTATCTGATGATTTCTCTACTTCATTTAATGTTTGAATCGCGCTAGTTGGAAGCATATAGACAGCAGCCAGCTCATTTAACAGACCGGTAAGCTGAAGAGCGCAGTGCCTGGGCCGCTGACGATGCTAGTGTTCCCCAGCCTTGGGGAAAACCTTTCCTTCTCCTCTCCCGAAACCTCAGACTTCGCCAATTGTGGCTTTCCTTCCATTCTATGCCTGTTAACTTTGACCAAGAGAAACGACAATTGCCCTCTCCTCCTCCCCGTCGCCTTTGCCCACCCCGTGCACGCACACCCACGCTCCCCTTTCTCCCACTCCCTCCTCTGCCTCCCACCCGTCCTACTCCCCCAGGGTGAAGCCTGGTGGAAGAGTCTCCCCAGAGAGACCTGCTACCCCAAAACGGCTCTCCGCCTCCTTGCCAGAGCATTTCCTTCTTTTTGGTTGCAGTTCAGTTTCTCCAGGGTTGTGTTACTCTTGTTGGTTGAATTTGGTCTCCCCTTGGTAGTCTCCAGGGAAAGCACCCGGAAAAATAAATGGGGGCTGGGGGTTACCGCCTGCTTTAAAGTTAGCGATACTGTAAAAGTGCTTGGTGAAGCATCAGCATTGGCTGTAGAGGGGTTTATATATCTGTATCTTTTTAACGAGGGAGGGAAAAGACATCAATAACTGTGTGCACTGATAACTGCGTGATTCATTCAGCTGCTCTTACTACAGCACCTTCCTCTCTCATGTTTATTTACTTTCTTAAAATGTATCTGGGCAGGCTGCACACCGTTCCTCGGCACCCACGGTTACAGCCTCAGAAGCAGTTGTGTGTCTAGTGCCTGAACATCAGTTAAATTTGCTCGCTGTCTACCCTCCCTCCCGAAAAGCTGTTGCTTGCTCGGTACTGTAGACCCTTGCTGGAGCTTTAAGTAGCAGCTTCTTTTTTTTTTCTTTTTTTTTTTTTTTTTTCCCAAAGGATATATAAAAAATGCCTAAAGCAGGCTATTCGAAAACAAATTAAAGCAGAGGGATACACTTCATGCGTTGCAGGCACACGCCAGTAGAAGGGGGTTAGAAGAATATCATCATTTTACTGGCAAAAGTGACACCAGATCGGGGATTTGATTAATGATGCAGCATTCACAGGGACTTAGTTCTATATTTTTGACATATGCAAGTCTTTTCTGTAGTTGCCTCAGTGCAAGAAATTCCATTTTTTTTTTTCCTGGAGCAGCTGATTATTTGTGTGTGTGCTGGATATGCCCAAGGTACTTTCCAAAGACTAAGCACTAGACAGTACAGTATAAAAAAGGAATCCAAAGTTAAGGGAGGAAAAAAACACACTAGTTTACTTAACTTTTTTATGACCCCTTTTACTAAGCCACTGGAAGAAGCCATAAATTCGCTGAATGTTATAATGAATATGCTTCAATGAAAGTAAAAAAAAAAAAGGCTTAAGAAAATTGTATATGAGCAACAGTGTGCCATACACAATTGAGAAACACGGTCTCTTTTGAGGCTGGTATTTAAGAAAAGAACAGAGCTGTTGTGTGTTTAATACATGTTCAAAACTAATTACTTAATTTTGATCATGCCTTTTAAATCCTTGGGTGAGAATCTGTGCTTCCAATATCCTTTTCTACACCATTTAAAAGCCTGTACCCAAATACTGCTCCTTCTCCTTTTGTGGCACCGAGCGCTCCTTGGTTGTCGTTTAGTTTTAAATAAAACAAATGTATTCACTGGGGAACAAAGAATGCTTTTATATCACATCATCACATCCCATTTTATCTGCAGAGATTTACAGTTTCTGCAGTCTATAGAAAAGCCTATGCATTTTCTGCTTTCAAAAGCAGTAAATATTTTTTTATGGACGTATAGTTTACTTAAGGGGAGACACACCACTCCCTTCTTTAATGCTGTACATAGTTTCTGATGAAATAACATCTGACAAGTGTTGGAGATTCGCGCGGATCCTTGGATATTCTTGGCTTTTGTTCGGTTTGGGTCCAGCATGGTTATTGTGCCGTTTTCCTTCTTCTTTTCCCTAAACCCCGATGCATTGCCCGGCTCTTTGTGGCAGTGCTTGGGCTTGCTCTGTCTCAGGTGTGTACAGAGGGTTAAACTGCTTTCTGAGAGATTCGGGCTACTTCTGCAAAAGGTGTCTGAGGTACGGGCTTGCAGGAGAGTCCTCTAACTCGCAGCCGTGCGTGCGTGGGGCTTGCTAAGGCGTTGGAGCAAAACAGCTTACTTCCCTCCACCGCTGGGTCCTGGTCCCCTTGCTGTCGGCACCCTGCCGGGGCGGTGGGCTCCTTCCCGCCGCTGCAGGCAGGTGTTGGTGGCCAGCCCAGCCCGGCCACCACCGTGCTGCTGTCCGGCATGCGGGGACGGTGGGCCGGAGCGCGGCAGGAGTGACCGGACGGCAGCGGCTTGGCTGCTGCACCGGGGCCACGCGCGGCGCGGCGGAGGTTCGCCGCTGCTCCAGCCGCCTTTGTGCACTTTGCACATGCCTGAGAGTTGCTCAGAAAGTAAGGCAGAGCTGCAGGCCCCTGTGTTTCTGGGGCTTCCCGATCACGTTGCCTCTTTTGGCCAACTCAGCCTCAGACTTTTATGTAAAAAAATGTAAAATACTCTGAACAATTGTTTTTCAGACCTCAAAAAAATTAAAAATTGATGGCAGATAAGCGGTGCCTAGTACCACTGAGTATGATGCTGATGCAATATGTAGGCATAAGCTCAACTCTGCACCTTGCAGCTGCAGGGAGCTGTGGGGAGGCTCTGCAAACAGGTTATTGATAAACTTCGACAGCGAGGAGCTGCGTTGCCCGCTTTGAGCAGCGTTAGTCTTTGTGCAGAGAGGATCCTGACACCGATCTCGGCGATAACCCAGCTAGAGAGCGTGTGATCCGAGCTATTTCCGTTAAGCATGTTGATGTTACAGTAAATGTGACATGTGGGTGTTGATTGAAGGGACATAATTTTCAGGCCTGCTTTGGGCCAACACCCTGAAGAGCAAGTCACTTCTTTGTGCTCGCTCCCCAACTAGGCTGAGCTCTTTCTGGATATGCCTTCAAGACAGCAGCGGCTGTGTGCGGAGAACAGCGTGCTCGGCACGCTGCAGCACGCTTGTGGGCAGCTTCCCCTGCTTGGGCGCCAGGAGCCGTGCCCCCACGGCAGACCTCGAGCAGCCCCAGCTCATCCCAGAGACTGGTGACCCCTGACGTAGCCCGTGCTTCACCCTCCAGGTGGGCACAAGGGCAGGCAGCGGCTGCAGTGGGGTGCCGGGGCAGGCAGGGCACCCATCCACCATCTGTGGCGAAGGCACTGGCAGTGCTTGCCTTCACCCTCCTGTTATTGATTTGTGCAGAAACAGACCGTGGAGGGGAGGTTTCACACGCAACGCTTTGGCCCGGCACCAAACTGATCCCTCTTCCCCCCTTTTCTGCCTCCTTTTGATACCGCGGGATGGGAAAAATAAGGAAGAGAATAGGTTGGCAACTTTCTGATCCCTTCTTACCTTGGTTCTGCAGTGCAAAAAAAAACCAAGAAAATAAATTACTGCTGCCTGGACCCAGCCTCACCCAATCCCTGTGAACAAGCATCCACAGTTTTGTCCTTAGAGGCCTTGGAAGTGATTTTTAGTAACACAGCCTTTTTCGCTATTAATGGATACAATTTTGAGACATCTGACAGGCAGAAAGTAGTTAGCATGTGCATTTGCTTTAATACTGGGCATGAGAGTATTGTTTGCATGGGGCACATATGCTCTAATGATGTCACCACGCTGAAGTAGGAGCGCTGGTGGTTTTGCGACGGTGCCTGTATGAAATTAAGGAGTTTGTCCACTGAATTTTGGTGTGGTAGGTCACCAGAGAGCTTGGAGATGCAGCTCAGAGCCTAGCCAGCAAGTGTAATGCTTTTCAAACTAAAGCGAATGATTTCAATCGTCCAGTTGCATTAATTTCATGAAGCCATCGGATAACAACAGTGTCACTCACGTCCCCATAGATTGCCTGGCCCAACTTGCTGTGCTCCCTTGGCAGGCAGTGCCGAGGCAATCCTCTTCAGAGGAATCTCTGGGTGTAGGGAAAATGCCGGGCACACCTTAACACACCTGGAAGAACCAGGGCATGAGTCCTGGCTGGAAATAGCTCATTTGCATTTTTTTCCTTTTCCCACGTAAGGGAGATGAGATGTTTTCCATTCTCCTCTTTTGTGTGGCTTGATTTTTTCCTTCTTAAAAAAAAAAATTAGTTTTAAATAAATACTCGTGAGGAAACACCGTCCTCCCCCAAAACCCAGCTACCAACAAACAGCAATAAAACCGCAGAGTTAAATTCAAATAATGTGAAGCGACTCATTTGAAACCTGCAGACACAAGTGGAGTCAGAACTTTAGATTGAGACTGGCCTAAATTGCCCCATTAGTATTAAAGGACTCCTTAAACAGCCTAAGATCTTGGCTGTTGTATTAACCAGGCACGACCCGATGTGTTATGGGCTGGACTTGCAGGCTTTTTTCTCTTTTCCTTTGTGGGTTTTAAATCTCTCCTGTAATGTTACTTGAATGTAGGTTTTTTAATGGCTTAATTGAGTTATCAATAGGAAGCCTTTTCTTTTTCTTTTTTTTATTCCGAGTAAAAAAAATGCAAATTGACATGGATAAAATGCATTTAAGATCAATTCAGTGTTTTGTTTTTCATTCTTTTACGTCTGTTTTTCACATCCTGAATAAGGGGATGTAATATAGCTTCTGCATATTGTTGGGTGTACGGCTGGTCTCATGCTTGATGATTTATTAAGCTCAAATCAGAAATAGAGTCGAGTAAAAAAATCTTTTGATAGTTTGAAACCCAATTACTACTGATCATGAGGGCTCAGCGTACCAAGAAAACGAAAAGCTGATTTTCGGTAATGTGACGACTGCCAAAATATGAAGGAATACCAGATGTTATTTTAAAAAAGTGCCATTGCAGAGTCCTTGGAAAGAGAGAGTGAGCGAGTGTAAGTGAATAGGCATATGTGGATTTAACTAATATTCAAATGAAGTGTAGAACTGAAAAGAAAGAATTCGCAACAGTTTAGCTGTTTAAACCTCCTTCATGTCTCCACAGACGTCTGGTCAGGACCCTTATCAAATGCAGCAGTTTTGCTACGTTTTCTGAAGAGCACAATTTAAATCGTAGGCAAAAAAAAAAAAAAAAAAAAAAATCCTCACATCAAAAAGATAATAAGGTTGATATCTGTGATTTTCTTTTTGTTTGTTATATATATATAAATGCCAAAATTCAGCCTTTGTAATTTGAGAGACAGACTTTAATCTGAAGGCTTTACAGGAATGTTAGGTGAAACTAATAACAAGCATTTTCCCCCTCTGACACCTTTTTTCCTTATGACCCTTGGTTCAGTTCCTGTTTTTGTGTTGTCTTTTCCAGTTCTTTGTCCCATCTCCTGCGTGTGTATCTGTGCGCCTGTGTGTGCCTCTCTGGTTTGGTTTTTTTTTTTAATATTTTGACACTCTGCTCCCCCTTAATAGGAATTCTTCCTAGAAATAGCGCGTACATTTCTAAAGGACCCTTTTCACAGTCCTGTCCTTTTGGCTCTAAAATGATGTATATGTAATTGGTAATTAAAGGTGCAAGCTCTCTTCAATACAAACAATATTGCTCAATGTTAGATCATTAAAGGGAACCGCAGCACTAAATAATTACCTTTTGCATCGTGACACACTGTTCGCAGGCATCCGCTCCCTTCCCAGCAGTCCCTGTTCAGCGCAGGGTTATGGTTACATTTTCACTAAGGCAAGGAGGCATCTTTTCATGATATAAATTGGTGAATTAATTACGTAGTATTGTCTTCAAACTCCTTTTAAAGTTAGATTAAAGGGAAAAAGGTAATTAATGGTTTTCAGAATGAGTATTGTGCTGTGTATTTGGTAAGCTTGGTGTGAGTTAGGAAACTGAAGCCTTCCCGTGCCCATCGTCTGCTCCAGCAGGATGGTCCGTGCTCGGCCACTTCTCTGGGGTCCCAGTCCTTTTCCTGCTGCCGCTGGTACTGCTGCTGCTCCCTGCTTTGCTGTTAGCGAGCCCCGATGCAACTTGTAATACAGCTGATAGATACACTGATCAATTATTTATTCTGGAAGGGGAAAGTGGGGGTGATTCTTTTTCTAAACTGCCTTTTTCAAGGCTCAACCATTTTTGTTGCCAGGTAATGCATTTCACCTTCTACCTCTTGTCCCTTTCCTATGTGCGTTTTTTTGCAGTTTGGTGAAGAGTGGGACAAAACTCCTTTTGTTTTTGGCCAGGAGGAGAATCCAGAACTGGATTATAACATCTGTTTATCGCAGTCTCACTTCTATAAGATATTTGTGTGACTTGCTTTCCCCAGGAAATCCATAAGCAAACTGCTTGGGCTAATAGAGAACATTTTTCCTCCTGTTCCTTTAATCCTGATTCGATTAGAGGTCTCACTCACTGATTTACATACTGTTAGTTCCTCTGTTTTGTTCAGCCCAAATCCTATAGTCCTTGCAGAGGCAAAACAGCCTTAGGCAAAAGTCAGTGGAAATTTTGCCCAAGTAAAGACCAAGGTTTGTATGATTTGGCCGTTACATGGCAGAACAAGAGAAAACAAACCAAAAAACTCATTTTGCCCCAGAAATGGATTGTGATCCATAATTATTTTATAGTGTAAGTATTATCTTCAAAATACCCATTAAAAACTCACTGTGTTTTATTAATTTTGAAATGAGAAGTTACTTATTTCTTAGAAACTGATGCAGGTCACTCAGAAATGCTTTCCCAGTCTTTGGGGATAATGGTATGAAATCCATCAGGTCTGTGGGCAAGATTTAAACAAAAAACTTTTATTAACCTATATAGCAACTGCAGGGGTATTTGGCATCAGGGAAATGAGTGGAAGATTTCAGGCTCAGCCAGTGTTCCAGTATGTGAAATCAGTGCCTCATTCTCTTTCCCACTATACACAGTTTTGAAACCCCTTAACTTCTCATGAGGCTGTATCCTGCTTACCTTACTCTTGCAAACAGTTTGCTGTAATCTGTGCTAATGGGTGGTCATTTAATCTTGCTGGTATCTTTGTAATGGGGCAAGGTGGTACTAATTTTATATGCCACATGGAGCCTGATCCTGCTTGTTTGGAGCACACAAGCACTTTTCTCCTCTCTCTGAAATCGACGTTCGGGTGCATAAGATTTGCTGCATGGGGTCTTGGCCAGATGGCTGGGAGACACAGTAGGAATGAGAAGGTGGGATAAAAAGAGAGGAACTATTTCAGAAAGTGACTCGGGGCTCGAATGTTTGCAAAATGGCTCTTTGCTGATACCCTTGCAGTGCTGGCAGCAGTGGGAAGGAGCTGTCAGGAAAGCTATGCCAGGTCAGCCTTTCCATTTTGTTTCAGGCAGGCTTGGTTGCAAAATATATTGAAATCATTCTGGGAGAGCGGAAAAGCTGAAAAATAAAAGAAAGATCTAATCAGGCTTGGCTTCTTTGGGGGAGGGTGGGGGGAGGCTGGGCCTCTCATGATGCATCCTTCAGAGTCTGTGAACATTCAAAGCAATCTCTTTCTCTTCTTCCCTCATCCCTTTCCTCCCTCTTTCTCCTTGTCCATGTAAAGCAGAGGCTGACCATGTGGAACCGGCACTCGCCGACGAGGATGAGAGCCTGGCAATAACAGAGCCGGGCGGCATCAGCATCGCCGCAGGCGGGACAGACCCCGACTTGTTAACCTGTGGACAGTGTCAGATGAACTTCCCGCTGGGAGACATCTTGGTTTTTATAGAGCACAAGAGAAAACAGTGCAATGGCACTGGTGGTGCCTGCTATGAAAAGAGCATGGATAAGAGCAGCCCTCCCCCCTCCTCACGCGCCGAGCTCAGGAAAGTGTCAGAGCCAGTGGAAATCGGGATCCAAGTCACACCCGATGAAGAAGACCGTCTTCTCACGCCTACAAAAGGAATTTGCCCCAAGCAGGAGAACATTGCAGGTACAGCATGTTTTACACTCAATCAACTGCCTAGGTAATCTTTTAACGAGAGCCCTCTAGAAAGTGCCATGAAACAGAGGCTTCAGTAACAGGTCCTTATAGGAGCCATCGGTCTGGAGGATCCTCACGGCTACGCAGGGCTCAGCAGGGCTGCCCACCCCATGTTTAATTCAGTGTAGCTATCTCCCCAGGGCCAGCTCCCGGAGAGGGGGCCTCTCAAACCCTTGAGAGAGCCAAGAGGCACCCTGTACATGTAGGAAAAAAGCAGAAAGTTGGGGTCAGAAACCATTTCAGTCACCTTAAGGAGGTGGCAGTGGTGGAGCGATAGAGGACTTTAGTGAGATGCTCAGTTCAGTCCAGATCAGATACCCTTTGTCACATGCAGACCTACTGGGAAGGACCAAATCCCGGCCACACTGAAACCAGTGGAAAAATCCTCTTCCCACTGACTGCAGTGGGAAGAAGATTTGGTTGCGAGGACTAAAGCGGGGATTCATTAAGTCTTTGCTTGTACCTTCTGCTGGGGTAGAGGTCAGCTTCCTGGTCTGCACTGCAGCCTGTGCCACCTCTCCTGGGTCTCTGCAGATGGCTGGATTGGGTGGGCAACATCTCCATTCACATACACGCCCCAGACTGGGCTTTTGAATGAGGAGACAAGAGCACAGGCTGGCCCGGGTGAACAAATTGCAGGCATTTCTTTTTCTAAAAATCTCGTACATGGTTAACATTTACGTACGCAGTTAGCATTTACTCAGTAGACCTCCCCAGCTCAGAGGTGGGCAGGCGGGTGATGGTATCCACCTGGGCGAGCTGCTGTGCAGCGGTTCCTGCAGAGCACCCAGCATGGGGCCGCTTCCGTCGTGCAGGGCGTTCCTCCCCTCTGCAGCGGTGTGTTCCTCTGCAGGGGTGAAAGGAAGGCTCTGCTCCCTGCTAGTGAGTGGGGGTTTTATGTTACACAGTAGGATCTCCCCTCAAACAGGCCTTTTTTCTTCAAATTGACTGTATCCCATACAGAAGACCAGTGGCAATTTGTCTTTGCTGCAACTATCCCGATTTCTCTAGGAATAGTCCTATGGGATTAGATCTGATGGTCTAGGATCCTGCCTGTAGTAGAGATGTTCCCATGAGGGGATCCCCAGAAGACTTGTGAGAGGCTCCTGCCTTTACAATTGAAGCTTAAGAGATTCCCGCTTTTAGCATTGCAGGTCTCTGAGTCAGTCCCCAGTGACTCTGACGGGCTTGGCCATCATATAAATGAGGATATGTGGGCTTTGAACTGCTGCAGTCTTCAGATCTCCAGATGATCTGCCTCTTGGGAGAGGGCATATGCCACTGATTGACTACCTTGTTGTCTTCTAGGAATCTTCTTTGGGTGCAGTCACCATCTTGGCATGGGGCAGCTGGTAGCTTTGGGGGCATTAGCAGTGGCAGCCTGTGCTGTAGCGTTGTAAGCAACCCTACTGTAAGACCTGACCCCATCCTTTCCTCATCCTTTTGCAGCTTTCCCCATCCTTTTTCAGCTTTCCCCATCCTTTTGCAGTTGTGAATATATTTCTTGGCAGAGATGACTACCTCATCGTGTAGCAGCTTTGAGGGCTAGATTTCCTTCCCAGTTGGTGGGAGCAGAAGAAAAGTATTCAGGATCTTCTCCTCCAGTCTGCTGAAGGCCTCCAGAATGGTTCTGAGCACGCTCAATAGCTGTTGATCTCTGTGCGAGCTGATGGCACTCAGCCCCTTGCGGAGGGTGCCCAGTGCTTAGTAAAGTTGGTCCAGGAGACCTACGCTGTAGTTGCAGTCCAGATCTCATGTCTTACTAATCTGTGCCCAAGTTCCGTCCATAGTGAAATACCTCAGTGGCTATACCCAGTGCAGAAGGTGCTGTCCCATCCCAGCTTCTGGGGGTCAGCATCAATATAACTAAAGCTTTTGCCATGCAGAAAATTTGCTGGGGGAAGGGGTGAAGAGGATGTTCATATGTGGAAAAGGCATAAAAAAAAATTAAAAGCCAATCTGGAGCACCTAATCTCTTTCAGACTAAACTGAATATCAAATGAAAATATGTAGGAAGTATTCTGAATTGAGAAAAATAAAAGGGTTTATCATTTGATTGGCATTTTCTCAGCAGTGCATGGAGATAGGGACATCCACTAAACAGTGCAGTAATAATGCTTTCTCAATTAGGAGCCCAGCTCCGAGATAAAAAGGTGCAGTGTCCTTCCGTATTTTTTTTAATAGCAGCAGATAGTTTTCAATAGTAGGATAAAAGCCTCACATTACAGCCATGGAGGGTAGCCATGAAAAACCCACAGAAGTCATTCACTGGAAAGGCTTTAGTGGGATATACCAAACCCCTTATTTATATTTCAATAGAAAGGCTTTCTGCATTAGCCAAGAAAATCAGAATCTGCATTTAACATTAAAGGTATTTCCCAGTGAGCGGCTGTAGAGCATTGTTGTTAGATTTGTTAAAAAAAGAGACTAAATACGATTTCATAAAAGGGAAACTTAATCTCTAAGGCAGCTTTCTCCCACCCTGCCACCCCCTCCCTTTATTTTTTTATTTTTTTGGTAATAATGCAACAGCCTACAGTATTTTTACTTTATATGTGACGAAAGATATTCTTAGCCTTTCTGTACTGCGACAGGAAGAATGAATTTCTTTATTCCACCAAGAAATATGTAAAATAATCCCTTAGAAGTATGGGGAGATATGTTTGTTCAAAGCATTTAAAATGTTATTTTAATCAAAGGCACAAAACACTCTACATGCTGTGTCAGCTAAAGGAGACCATTACATTTTAACAGCAAATCATGCTCTTTTTCCCCCTCCTAGCCAGCCCCCCCCCACTTTGAAACTAACTTTTTTTTTTTTATTAAATAAAAAGGCAAAAAAGATTAAAGAATAAAAAAACTTCAGTGGCTCAAATGTATAAAGTAATTTAATATGGTGGAAGCATTAATTATTTTAGCTTAATTGAATTCTGAGGACTGCAGTAGTTGCATTTTTGTAGACAAGCTCTGTTTATTATTTCTTTCTGTAGATTAACAGTAAAGGAAACATAGATAACTTTCAGTTATTTATTGTAAAATAAATGTGTCAATTCATGTGTAAAGCAAGCTGTTCAAAGATAATTGAGTCTTTATATTTGAAGAGGGAAACCAGAAATCATCCACTCGCCACTCCGGCTCCCTGAAATATGCTGCCACCGCTGCTGCCCTCAAATAGGTTTCAGCTCCTCTCCTTGATCTTGTGTTATTTTTGTAGACCTTCTGATTTGGTCAAAATGATTTGCGTGGCCTTCTGCGGTGTGACTGAGCTGCCAAACTCTACAGCTTCCCATGGCTGAGCGTAGCGAGGGTACATCAAGTGCTGAGCTTGGCTCTGCAATTGCACCTCTCCTCCCTCTGGGCGTGAGGATGCTGGGATGCAGCACTGCACCAGAGCGTTCACCCTGGTGCAGGGTGCTCTGGAGTCTGAGGTCTTTCCATCTCTCTTTTGCCTTTCTTTCTTTCTTTCTTGGTAACTCTGCTTGCTCTGAACATTGAATGCCCCTTGACCATGTAACAGACCTTGTGCCACTTCGAGGGAGGCAGGTAGAGCTCAGGAGTCTGCAAGAATTTGCATGCACGCAACGCAGATCTCCAACCAATATTTCTAGATATCAATAGGGACAAAGGCAACTTTATCTCCGCAATTAGCTTTTAAAGACCTTCTGATAATGAAGTCTGTCTTCTTCCCCTGACTGGTGACTTGCAAATCCTTGCTTTTCAAGGCACTTTGACTTAGTTACCACTGTCCGTAAGGTGTGTGGTAGCGTGTTAGCTGGCACTGGGAGGACGTGACTTGCTTAGGAGCAGTTTGCCCTGTAAAGATTTTTTTTTTTCAAGTTGGCTGACCTGTTTGAAAATCAGTTCCGCCTCTCGTACAGAGGGTGTATCGAACCCTCTGATAGTATCGGACAGATGTACCAGATTGTCGCACAGCAAAACACAGCCAGGCCAATGAGTTGGCTAGGAGTTATCAGTCATGGCTTCTTGCACGGCACTGTTGGCAGGTATTTTGGAAAAAATTAGACCACCATTGTATTTTATACCTCTTTTTGTCTTTCATATTTATCAGATCTTGGGCATAACTGGATGACCTGTCCTGGCTGAAGAAGGCCCTGGGGAGGTGGCTCCCGCTGTGCTTTGACTGATGGTATCTCCTGTCCTCCTCACAGCCTGACTAAGCTCGTGGGCCACCAGGCTGTTCTTCAGCACGGCTCTCTGAAACAATCCAGATTAAAGAAAAAGTACTGCTTGGCTTGTTTTGTGCTGGATGGTTTCAGAGAACCCCGTCAGAGGAGGGAGCCTTGGTGGGGCAGGCACCACTTGGACCAGACCTCCTCCAGCTTCACTGGCTGCTCTGGGCAGCGTACCCTCATGGACACAGAACCACACCAGCAGCAGAGATTCATTAAGACAGCGTAGTTAATTTCTGCAAAGACAGTGCTAGGAAAGGGGAGGGGGTTGATTGGAATTCCTCCTTCATCCCGTCCCGGCTGCCAGTGCTGGGCTCCATACATTATGTACTTGAACTAGATGTGCATCGTGAAAAAAGGCTCCCTGTCAGAGGTAGGATTTAACTGCAACCCCTGCTCCATGAATGTTCATTTCAGGCTTTTGAATGGTAAAACTGCCAGTGAGAGAAACTAAATAACTCGCATGTGCTGGAAGCCAGAGATAAACACCGCCGCAGGTTGCCATGAAATAGGCTATTTGATATATTTAGAATTGTTATTTTTCTCCAAATTAAGATTAGTTAAATCCATGTGTGTTGTGTGAGTGATTGTTAACTCAATGGCATGGATTATCCTTTTTTCAAATCATGACAGCTAATTATTATTGCTGTCTACCCTGAGACATTCACTTACAATGTACCATTATGGACCCGCACACCCATATTAACTCTAGGACTCAGACAGCCATCGTGATGCCTTCACACACGAGGGGAGGAAAATGCAAAACCCAAGGCCTGTGGCAGTCACATTGGGCAGGTTGGGAAGAGGTATCCTGAGCAGCGCCGAGCCGGCACGGGGCACCAGCACGGGGGCCACCCCCTTCCCGAGGCTGCTGTGGCACCGGGTCCTGCTGCCAGCACCTCCCCAGGGTGGTAGGTCTTGCAGGAGTGACTTGTGAAAGCAGGCCAGGAAAAACGCGATGCAGGGAAGAAGAGGCTTCCAGAAGTGTGTTGTAACAGAGCCTGAGAAACTCGTGTTGCAGCTGAAATCCTTTTTGTGAGGCTTTTCCAGGCTTGTTTCTTCCCCCGCGTCTGCCAGGCTTTTCCTGAGTGCAGAGGAGTTACCTGGCCTCCTCCTTCTCCTCCTTTGCAGCTTCACCAGGTATTTAGCAACGTGTTTTGCTAATTGGTGTGGCTGAGCAGCATGGGGGGGACACACACAGAAGGTGTCAGCTGCAGCTGTGCTGGGAGCAGGGTTAACAAGCGAGCCTCCTGCCCCTGGGGACCCCGGCTGAGGTCCTGACTTGGGTTGCGGGGAGCAAACCAAGCCGGGTGATCTCACCCAGGGCCCTGCTTGTGCCCGGGGCAGGGCGGAGGGCACGCTGGGGGAGCCTGGCTCTCTTCGGGGGGACAGGGCACCCCAGCCCACGGGAGCGGCCAGCGGGTGGCAGCTGCCCTCCCCTGCCTCACCGTGGCTTCAGGCATGACAAGGGGCTGCTGAAACGTTGATGGTTTAAAGTTTTAAGGCTGCCGGTGAGGCCAGGTGGAGACTTTCCAGGTGATGTGATCCCCCCTTCACGGCGTCCTTAGGGGCACTGGTGCGGCAGCCCCCCGTCCTCAGCGTGTCCCCCCAGTTGGCAGGGAGGGACGGCAGGGCCGCGGCTGCTTGGCGCTGCACAGCATCTCCCACCAAGGCACGGGTAAGCACCCTGCTGATGCCTGCAAGAGTTAAAGGTGAGAAACCTGCCGATTACGAAACACTTTCTTCCCCTTGCTTGAACTCCACCGCACCCATGTGGCACGGCTCCAGCACCCTCTGCTCAGCCTCGGCCCGGGGGCCACGGGCCGCCCTCTCCCTGCCGCCATCTCAGCTTGGCCCGAGCCGTGTCCTGCCCGGGGTCCAGCCCTGCCAGGCACTGAGGCTTTCCCAGCATCCCCGACAGTCAAGTGTGAAATCAATCGCACCGAGTTTTAAAAGCAGACTAAAAAAAACGCTGAGGAGTATTACGCCCTTGATTCTCCCTGCCGGTTTTAGCTTTTTGTTTTGTTCCTCTCACCATCCTGTTTTTCAAAGTCATTTTCTGCACCCTGTGTGTGGTTAGCTGGACTCCCACGACGCCGGGATGGCAGGTGCCAGTGCTGGAGGAGCGGCGGGGGGTCTGCCTCGCCCCACTCCGCCCCAGTTTCACCTGGGGTAACTCCCCTGAAACTGGCGGTGCCATGCCAGATGGATCGGGCGGCGCAAGCGGGGGCCTGACCCCGAATGCACGGGGTGCCGAGCTGCGAAACAGGAGCTCGCTGCTCTTATTGTCTCTCTCGCTAATCCCTCTTAGTTATAGTCATCTTCAGTTTTATGTGTGACAATGCTAGGTAAAACCTTTCCGACAGAAGTGCCATTTTGCAGGCTGATGAGAGGGGATTTAAGAAGGTCATTCTGTACACGTGGCCAGAGTTTTCTTGCTCTGGGGTGGATGTGTATCAGGAGTCTGTCTTTAAGAGCAAAACTTGCTTGTTTGCACCAGCCTGGCACTGCCGTTGCCCTCTTTTAATTCAGTGGAAGGACCTGGACTTACTCAGAGGTAGCACCCAGTCAAAATGTCACGCAAAAAAGTGGTTTTTTTTCCTCTATTTGGGCCCTCTTGTGAAACTACTTGGGCCATGTGTGGGAGACCAGAAACCGTCTGTATATCTCTGACTGTTATTAGCAGGGAAAGACTGGTAGATTTTTTAGACAACACTAATGGTAAATGATGAGAAGGCACTGGTCAGCCAGTCATTACTCATTTTTCTTGACAACTTTGTGAGCAACTCTTAGGAGCAAAGTAAAAGTAGTGCCCAGCCATCCCATAGACTGCTTTGGCATTTGCGTGGATGCGACTAATAGGAATAGGCTTGTGCGCCGTGGAGTATTGACTGCAAGAAAGGAGTTTGGGTGCATTCGCAGGGGAATTTTGCACTGGGATGTAGCTGAAGGAAAGCCAGTGGTGAGGAAATACTATAAAACAGAAAAGCTCCCATACAGGCAGAAAAAGTTGCTGTTCTGCTCCAACAGTGAATAAATACATGAAGGCACAGAAATGGTTCCCTTGCTTCTGCAGGACAGAAGTGCTGCTATAGCATGAGGCTGCCTCCCTTCATGTCTTTTCCATAGATTGTTTTTCTTTCTCAGCCTGTGTTTGAACTGCGCTGCCTATACACACAGTGACCAAATTGGCTGTGACATAAAGGTTGAACCTTTCTAGGGTTTTTTGGAGATTGGAACATTTTTCTATCATAACTGGAGAAAAAAAACCTCTGTGAAGTAATCATACTTTTTGTACAAGAAAGGCTTGGATTTCTATGTCGTGTCACATAACTTCAGAGGGCATAGATTTGGGGCTGAGTTTCAGTGCTGGCTTCAGTGGCCGAGTGGGAAGATGGGAGCTCAGAGGGTGAGAAATAGAGGAGAGAGGCCAGGTATAGAAATAAAACCGTGTTTCTCAGCAGACAACCCTGGAAGCCTGGAGAAACTAGGTAGCTCTTGGCTTGGGAGATGCACGCACTCGCTCCGATGAGAGCATCCTTTTCAGCATGGTTCCTTCTCCCCATTCCCTCCCACCCTCCAAATGGTAATTGGTGGGCTGTGCAGTAGAAATGTTATAAAAAAAAAAAAGAAGAAAAAGTGGGTGGGTGGGGTATCTAGGGATTTGGTGTCTAAGCTCAGGAGTTAAGCCGGAAATCCCAGAGATGTAATGAAAACAAAACGGACTTTTCACTCGCGCTGTGGCATTCTGGCAGTGAGAATGCTTTCGTGAGCCAATGTTTTCATTGTAGGTTTTCTCGAGAGAAGTAGTGGAAACGAATCGTTAACCCCTTAACAGGAACGAATGCGGTTGCTGCAGCGGGGAGAGGAGAGCCGTCTTGGCTCCTAGTTGTCATGTTGGAGAGCTTGGGGGTGTGTGTATGTTTGTGTGTAGTGGGGAAGGTGGGGTAGATACTGCTTGTAAGGAGTTTAATAATCTTAATGGCAGATGTGAAGTGGTTACTTAGCGGTTGTTGTTTTTTCCTCTTTGCATGTATGCTTTTGCAGAAAGATTCGAGCGCAATCAGCACAAACCACTGTTAAGCCCAACAGCTCTTAAACTCACTCTTTCTTCTGGCAATCGGTAGCGTATTTCTTCAGCGAGAAAAGGGGGACACTGCTCCCCGGTCCCTTGGCAGGGTCATAAAAGCTGCAGATGGAAAAGACCTACCAAGTAGCAGATCCCAGTTTTCTTGGAAAGTGGAAGTACAGGATGTCTGTCTGTCGCAGGCATGTTACGTATATAGCTTTAAATGTCCAGCAGCCTTGGACGGTGTTCAGCCTTACAGGAGTAAGCCCCTTCATTAAAAAAAAGGGAGTTTGGGGAGGAAGGGAGGTGGGAGTGATTAATCTAATTTACCTTAACAGCCACTTTTGGTGAAGAGATTGTGTATCTCTGTCCTCCATGCTCCGATTAGGCTGTATTTTATTTCGATATTTTATTTCACCTTTTGATCACGGCTGGCACGTACCATATTTCTCTCTCCACTCTCTCATTAGGGTATTTTATCTGCACGTATTCTTGCAAGCGGTATAGGGCATCAGCCCCCTGCTCTAGCTAAAGAGCATCTCGTCTACCCTTTAGCATCGCGGAAGAGCAATTAAAATCATTATACACCTTATTCCAGCTGCC
The DNA here is from genome assembly GCA_031468815.1 of Morus bassanus. Taxonomy (NCBI): domain Eukaryota; kingdom Metazoa; phylum Chordata; class Aves; order Suliformes; family Sulidae; genus Morus; species Morus bassanus. The sequence continues at coordinate 15,157,380 of CM062572.1, forward strand.
CTAGATCCTCTGGTCCAGCCCTCGCACGCAGGCTGTGGGACTCTTGGTGCTGTGCAGACTTTGGACGTAATTGCATAGCTGCTGCAAGGGGCTGTGTCTCTGCAGCTGACCTTGCTCGGCGTGTCTGGCCTCTGAATAGATGTTTGCCTTCTTTCTTCCCACTTTGACAGCTCCCCCCCTCGGCACTCCAGCCCCTCACTCTGCCCCAGCCCACTCCTTGTCTGCTCACGCTGGGAAAGCACCGCGGCAGCAAGGTATTTGTGGCTGAAACTGCCTTGGCAATGAGCAGAGGCTGAGGAGAGCATTGGTTCTCCCGCACGCCCCTGTTTGAACAGGGGAAAAATAAGAGAGGAAAGAGATGCTGATGAATAAATGATGGTTCTACATGTTTTTTATATCACGCTGCTTTCGTAATGGTCATTTAAACAAGGTGGAGTAGTGGGGGAGGAGAGAACAAGACGAGACTGCAGACAGGGATTAAACAGCACTCTTCTTTTAAGACATTTATTATTTTCAGAGTCAAACCTGTAGCCAGCTAATGTAACTGTAAAAGTCTCCTTTGAATTATTGGTGAGGTGCTCTGAAGTCTTCTATTATAGCTGACGTACTTGCACACAGGCGAAATCCAGATTTGAATTTAGCACCTAAACCAACTCCCGGCTCATTTTTTCCTTTCAATACCTGCTTTTCGTTTCCCGTTTTCTAGAGTGCCCTATTACTAGCTCATAAAAAGAGTTAGAAACTAAAGGGAAGTTTCCTGAGCAAGAAGGAATTTTTTTTTTTTCCCCTTTTTTTTTTTTTCCTCCCCCTATGGCTTGGCCCAGAGCCAACCTGTCTTTCAACAAGTAGAGAGCCATTCCAAGTTGAAATTTATAGAGCAGAGTCCAGGTTCAAGGGCTGAAGCCCGCCAACAGCTCCAGCCTCTTTGTTACTGATTAATTCTGCAAGCGGTTCAGCTGGTTTGCTCACTTCTGCCTGCTCTTCACAGCACTGCAGCAGTGCTTCCGAGCCGGCGGCCGCTGCCTCCCCCTCCCCTGCTTTTCAGCAGCGCTTTCACCCCTCACTGTACAGCTTCCCCCCCAAATTCATTTTAACCCCATGCAGTCCAAGCTGCACCGAGTTGACTGTATGGTAAAACTCTACAAAATCCTTTCCCTCCGCTTTTTTTCCCCCCCCTCCTTTTTTTTTTTTTCTTTTCCCTACAGCTAATTTTAAACGTCTGGAGCTTCCCATTTCACTTCAGCTCATAATAACGATTGCTTCTTGGCATCGTCTGGAACCCAAGTTCCCAGGTTTTAATTAGTTTACTCAAACGCATGCAGCGGGGCAAAATAGTTTCTTTCAGCTTTACCTGCAAAGGATGTTTCCTGTCTCAGCGAGGGGGTTTCCCTTGCGGAGGTATTTGAAAGGCAGAAGTTTTCAAGTGGTCTCAATATAGGGCCCCACAAGAGTGAGTGTGGGAGGTGAGGGGGAGAAGGAGCAGGAAGAAAAAAGGAGAAAAAAAACCCAACAACAGTTCGGGAAAGTACCTTGAAATGAGGATGGTCCCAATCCTGCAACAAACTGGATGTCAAAGCATAACCTTATTGACGTCAGTGGGGGTTTTGCCATTGGCTTTAAGAAAGGCAGGATTTCATCCTTAGCCTGCGCCGAGCTGTAGGTACGCCAACGGTCCTCTCACAGTCAGCGGGATTACTGATGTGCAGAAAGTTAAAGTATGTCTGTAAGTGTTGGCAGGATTAAGATGTGTGCTGGTATTTTCAGACCAAGTGAAACGCATGTGGGAGGTTTTTAAAGAAGAAAGTGCATGGGAGTTTTAAAAAAAGGAGAGTATAGCGGACCCTGCCATTTTTAAGTGCCTTGGGGAAAAATCTGGGTTGCTATTAAAAATATCGGAAGACTAATGTGTTACTAATTGTGACACAATTAACTGCTTAAAGGTATTCAATTGTGACTCCCAAGAAAATAAAAAGATGGGATGAATAACTAGAAATTCAGGCCTGCGTTTCAGTTTAAACATTTCTTTTTTATTAACTAGAAATAAAAGCAAGTCTAGAGGTTCACTTTACTGTGCATCTTGGTTACTCTGCTCCTAGAAGCCTGCTTTTGAGTAGGTTATTTAAAGAATTAAACAAGGACAACAACAAAGAAAAGAAGCTCAAATCCAGTAGCTGTCTGAGACCCCTATATATGTGGCTTTACCACAAAGCTCTTAAATTCTTGTTTAAACATTTCTTCAGAGCTGTTACTCAGGAAATAAAAATGTGTGCTGTTTGCCTATAGCAGATTAAAAGTTTACCTTTAATGTGACAGCTTCTGAAATCTAGTGTCGGAAACATGCCTCTATTTTATGGTATTATGAAACAGGTCTGGAGCAGAAACAATATATTTAACCAAGAGAGAATGAGATAGAATTTGTGGGTTTCTTTCTTTAATGGTTTATAACCAGAAACCTTTTCTGTGTCTGTCTCTGAAACTTTTGTGCATACAAGTGGCCAGCACATGTAAACCACACTTTGAAATTTAACAGTTAACCTTAAAGAATCTTAAGTTCAGCAAAATTGAACTTTTTTTTTTTTAGTCTAGGGACAGCTCTTTGTAATGATCTGGCAGAGGAATCTAAAGTTGTTTTTTTCTCCAAAACGTTCATAATTTCAGCAGTAGAAAACTGAAGCACACCCAAGCTCTGAGAAGGCTCTCTCACATCTGCCTCTGCCTGTGTGCTGATTCCCTGGGGTCCCATTTATAACAATCTAACAAGATAGAATCTGCCTTTGAGTATCAGTAAATACGGCTAAAGATCACAAAACTGTACTTATAATTGTTCAAGACTAAAAGGCAGAATATAGTGTTAGATTAATGTTTATGGTACTGGGCCTTCTTGCAGAAAGAAGTTGAAACAGTAACCCCTAATCCCCGCTAAAAAACCCCCGAGCCCATACTCCAGCCCCCTCAGATTCCACTGAAGGACGCTATTGTCATTGTGCAAAGTTCACCATTTAAGATGATGCACTTTATTTTTGATTTTGAAGTTGATCGAGAATACCTGATTGGAGCTGTTTCTTGAAAGAGATGCACGAGGTAGTTTTCTGTTAGCAGCGCTAGTACACAGGAGCGAAGGACGTCTTTGCTGGCCACCATAAGCACCCATCCCTCAGGTCAGGGGGCTTTTGACAGTGCATTGTCTTGGACTGGCCTCATCCTTACCATGTCTGCTCCGTGGATGAAGAAAAATACTCTCAATCCTCAATGCTGCCTATCTGACGATTAACATTCATTAGAAATATTTAGCGGGGGGAGGTTATGGATGCAGCAGTGTCTCAGAGACCCCTAGCAAAGGCACCTGCTTGTGTTGGAAGGACTGATGAGCTGGATTGATGAGGTCTCCATTGGTGCTGGAGCCTTGCTGATGCTCGGGCTAGGGTTTGTGGGGGGCGAGCGTCAGCTTGCAGCAGGTGTTACCTAGGTGGGGTGGTACACCAGTGGGTGGGTTGTCCTCACTCCCTCTGTGGGAAGCTTGGGAACTCCTATTGTCTTCGCTGTTGGGAGACTTCCCTGCTGTCACGAAAGGTTTATTTTTTGGAGTGATAGTGGGTGGAGAATGCAATACAGATGCATCTGTTTCTCTTTCATTAGCTTTTTTAAGATGCTTGTTTAAATGTGTTCACTTTGCTTTTCAAATGGTAAATGTCAGTGTTTCAAATATCACTGTTAAAAAAAAAAATTAAAAAAATAGGTCTTTGAAGAAGCCCAGGCCAGGAGTTTGTTAAAATGCTGGCCTAGAAATGGCAAAGGTGACTCTGGATGTGCACAGAGGGGAAGATGTGGGGAAGGGTCGGTGCGAGTTTACATTCAGGGCTGGTCCCTGATCCCTTCTACTGGGGCAGAGCCTAGAGCAAGTCCTGCGGGGGGGGGGCAGCGGCAGGGGAATGCTGCAGCTAACAAGTGGGGCTGGGTGCTGGGGGGGTGCCCTGGGCCAGTGGCTGTGACTTTTGCAGTGGAAAACCCATGCTTTGGGGACACAGGGTAAGTGTACAGAGAGAAAACCTGGAGAGGCAGATGTGCATATGCTTCAGTGGAGTTTGTTTCTTACGGAGGAAACTGTGGCCTTTGGGGTGAGACACTGACTGGGGCATGCAGAGCACTGTGCTAGCGGAAATACCACCCCAGCATGCCATCATGGAAGAACCTTGGCACTTCCAAAATCATGCTTGAATACTTCTGTTTCCCACTCTCTTGTCCCTACACTTCTCCCAGCCCTGGCTGTGTGATGGCAGTGCTGAGCAGAGCCTAAATCCTTCTCTAGGGCCGGTCTGCATGGTTTGATGGGTAAAGCACAGGAGACCATCAACCCTTTCCCCAACCCTGCAATCCCACCTTTGTTCCCAGGAGTAGAGCAAGTCCAGGAATTTTTAGTGCTAGTTGCTGTTGGTTTTAACCCTCCCATCTCCTTGCCAGCGCCAGCTTTAAACCACCCATGGGAGATACGCAGATGGGCACTCTCATTTCTCAGATGAGGCAGAAAAGATGTGAATGGCTTGATTTTCCAACATGCCTGTCTGTGACCGGCAGGGGCTCGGGGCAGCCTGCTGTGCTCAGCACCCCACTGGATGAGGCCACAATTGCTACTGTCCAAAATGACAGCAGGGTGCGGGTGACGGCAGCGGGGCTATCGCTGGGACAGCCTGCCCTCTGGTTCACTGCTCACAGCCCTACTCTTTTGTGTGTGCACTGATATTCTTGAACAAGCCCAAATCCCTCTGGGTCTCCGTGCTCTTAGCAAGTTCTCCCCCTCCCCAAAGTCCTTGGCAAAACGGTTGGATTAAACAAATGTGAAATCACAGGCGGAGCACGGGGAGGGTGGCGATCTCGCCCGTCCCCTCTCGCAGCCCGCGCACCGCTGGTGAAGATGGATGGAGGATGGGAGGCTTCGTGCCACTTCCTGGAGCCTCGGCAGCGTTGCCGCCGTGGGCATGGTGCCAGAAGATGGCTTCTGCCTTGTAATTGAATAAGGATCTAAGGAAATTTCATTTGAGAGCGTGTGATAGGGCCCTTCCCTGTGCAGGGAGATGCAAGCCCCGGAGCTGGGTGCCTCGGGTGAGATCGTGTCCAAGTTTGGCTGTGTTGGGATGAGGATGGGTACCCTCACCTCCACCATGGGTGTTGGTCCCAAGAGGAGCTGGCACTCCTCTGCACTGTATCCCCGAAACTGGGTGCTGAAGAAGAGGAGGAGGCAGGGGGGGAAGGGGGGGGAGGAAGAAAAGAAAAGATCTGTGACAAAATCATGCGACACCCACGTAAATATTGTTTGTATGAATTGGGTCCTTCATCTTTTGTTAGCAGCAGCTTGTTAATTAACAGCAGATTAGTGCTGCTTTCTTCTGACACATGAATATATTTTGGGCTAGAAAATACTTGTACTCAATAAAACTGTGTGACTGAACAATTCAGAAAGTACCAGCGGAGTGCCGTAATGGATTCCCTTTTCATCCCCTCCCCCCCCGCCTCCTCCTCCTCCTGCTCTAAATGCAAGCAGATTTCTGCAGTCTAGTGCAGAAGAGACATGTTAAACACAGCTAAATAAATCATGTTTACTCTTGGCGTTCTTGGTAGTGAAAAATCTGTTGGCTGTTTTTACTTCCTTATTTCTCAGCATTTGCTTCCTACCTGTTTTTGAGCCTGTGCCCAGAAATAGTAGTTTTGTCAAACGAGTAGATTATGCCAACCAGCAGTTCCCTCTGCCAAGGAAGCTGCTGGATCACAAAACCCGGTGACTTCTTTCTTACAGTGACAGTGAGATTCTCCCCCTTTCCCCACCCCCATATTAGAATATAAAATAAGAGTATTAAAATCTGGAGAAGGAGAAAAAGTAACCAGATCCTGGCCGTTTAAGAGCCCAGTCTAAGGAAAGTTGAACTTCTGTTCCAGAAGCCCTCCTTTAAGCTGTTTGTGGAGGTGAAAGCACTGGAGATAGCAATAATAGGAACCAGACATTTTCCCTTGCTCGTTATCATTCCTTGTCCCATTCCCCCCCCACAAATGGGTGTGGGTGCTGTTTCAGTGTTGTTTTTTTTTCCCTCTACGGAGAGCTTTATTACAGCTGGGAGGGAGAGGTAACTAAGCCTTTATTTTAACCAAGTCGGCTCAGGAGCTCTGCGGTTGCAAGCAGCGGGTGAACTCTGGTTTTGGGGCCGAATTCTGTTCCTGACCCTGCGCTCCTGGGCAGCCCCTTAAACCGCTTGCTTGAGTGAAGGCTGCCGAAGGGGCTGAGCTCCCTTTGCCGTGCACAGAGATACGTGCGTGTGTTTGTGTGTATGTGTGTATATATGTATATATATATGTGTGTGTGTGTGTGGCACATCTGCTGTCATCAGCAGAGCTGCGTTGAGTGGGGGCAAGTGTAGCCCAAAAGGTAACTAACTCTGTTTTGATGCGATCCTGGGTATTAAGCGCTCCTCTTTGACCTCAGGTGGCAACTTTTTAGTCCGGACCCGTCCTCCTTGCTGCTGTTATCCCAGATGTCAGTGATCCCAGATGTGACTGTAACATAGATTACGAGCCTGGTGGACTCTCCCTGTTTGGTTTTAAAATTAGAAAAAAGATCCTTTTTCCCATCAGAGCTTTGCATGTATTTGCTCTTTGATCACATTGGAAGGGCCTTATCCTGTCTCCAGAGGAGCTTTAGTTCTGCTTTCAGTGGTAACAAGGATCTGGCCCGAGCTGAATATTAGCATTTTAATGGCTTACTTAAAACCCCATTGCTGGTACACTCGAAGGGCTCCCGGCAGGAGGAGAGTCCAGCTCTGGGGTTTTGCAACGCTATGTTGCAGGCTGCAATGCCTGCTGAAAGAGAGGAGCGGGGATGGCCCATTTGTCATAGATTATTAGTATTGTCAATAATAACATGTCTACGGAAGCCAAATTAATTCCTTCTTCCACTTTACTAAGTCCAAGAAATGCCAGATCAGTTTCAGAACAGGGGAAAGAATAAACAGAATCAAAGTTTGTATGTTATGATTCCTCTGAATTTCTGGTGGGAATACTCTGTGATAGAAATGATATTTCCATAGAGGCATTGGCTGCCAGTTTGCTTAATTACATTAAATAGTGGTATAAACCTCGGCAGAACATAAACCTCTGTTACAGCCAGTCATTAGAATATTGAATCATAAGGAATAATGATACCAGTGTTAACGTGTTATAACAGTCTTTATTGTATTAGTGATTGAAGTGTTATTTAAAAAATAAGGTTTGTTGTAGCAGTTTAGGTGTGCATGCATATTTTCTCTGATCACCTATTTAAGGGACTGAAGACTGGATTTGAATTTATTACAGGGAAATAAAAGACTTGCTTAGAGGAAGAACTACTAGATAGCTGCTTATGGTTTTACAATTTGATTCCTCTTGTCTTTAAGGAAGGTTCATAATACCTCAGAAATGCCATCCACATCTAGAAAATTAGGGTTAAAAGGACTACTTTGTTGAAACTAATTACAGGCTAGTTCAGTTTTTTAGTTGGTGACATTTTAGAGATTGTGCTTGTAATGCAAGAGGTTATAGAAAGATTTGGTTAGACTGTGATATACATCAATAAGCTGCCATTAGAGTATATTGACATTTTCATCAGGAACAAAACAAAAATCCACTAGCCTTTATTTTACTGGGGTGATAGGTATGAATTTAATATCGCTTCCTCATCCTGACCATGGATGTTTGAAGGAATTCTTTTGCTTCACCTTGGTTTGTACAGTATCTCTGTTTTGTTATCCTTTTCTTTTTTTTTAATACACTTTCCTGGGTAATCAACTTCAGCTTCCATTTCAAACAGACCTGATAATAAAAAGTCTTTATGCATCTTATACTTTTACCTTATGGAGAAAGATGCTATTTTGTACAAATAAATGGGTGAATTGGGAGTTATGGGGAAATCTGATCCAGAAAAAATATACCACAGAAAAAGTCCTGTACGCAGAATGGTACTTGGTTTCTTGTAGTTGGCTTTGCTCTTAGTTTTCTGTCATACTGAAAGGAGTAAGGCGTTCTTTTTATACTGTACTTGTGTTTTACGTCTCCTGGTGCAAGGTTCCGTTATCCTGTCTAATTAGCACTTGTGACTGGTCAAATTCTGCTTGGATCCAAGCCTTTGGGTAAAACTTTTCATTGTGCTATTTAGCAGCAGGATTGGGCACAGGTTCACAACATGCTTCCTTGTGCAAATGAAACGTCGGTTTATTATTTCCCTTTTTTAACTTACATTATAGTCTGAACTAGATTCCTGGTTACTGGTTTATTTGTCTGGTTTCTTTTTGTGTTTAAAAGCTAGTTAATTTTCTAGCCTCTTTTCCGTTGAGAGAGCATTATTTACTCAGTTGTGCTGGTGTCCAGTAAATTGAGGACTGAAGCTTTAGATCCTCAGGGTTCCTCTCATTTGGTGGATTGTTTTACCATCTCCAGTTGATTGCTCTGCTCATTTAATTTGACAGATTCAGTTATCAGACTGGGCCTGCTTGTACACATGTGGCTGGATTGGTTTTCCCCTGAAAGATCCAAAACTCAAAAGGAAGCCTCGTTTTAAAAATCTCTGTTGCTTTTTCCCCTGCTACAATCGCTTGCCCTGCTTTGCTTGTTTAAGTTTGCTTGGTGTTAGTGAAATGCTCTGCTGAGTGTGAGCGTGCTTTGTGCACATGGGAAAATTTGCAAATTATAAACGTGCGCGTTAATGGGACCCCCCCCAAACACTGTTATATTACTTGAAGTGTAATGTATGCATTCACACTAGGCAGGTAGACTATTTTCCACATTGAAATTCAGCACTTATAAAGTGCCTACACTTACATTGCTTTTGGCAAGGGGTGAGCCAAAAAAACAGAGCTGTTATTCTCTCCCAAAGCTAATTGTGTCTGTATATTAAGTTTGTCCATCTGTGCTTTGCAGGGACATAGGCATCACCTGATGGTCCTCCCTTGCGTTTCCAGCAGTGAAACAGTTAACAGTGCTGCTGCTTAATATATTGCTGTAACAGAGTCTTTTCAGTTTCCAGGACATTTAACGAAATCAGGTGGATGTCATTAGCTAATTTTCACAGATGGGGAGACTGAGGCACAGAGGGACAGAGTGACTTCATCTGCCTCTCTTTCCCTAGGTTCCCTTCCCTTCCAGGAATTGTTTTTGCTACCAAACAGCTGAAGAGCTGCTGAAGCCCCATCCTGCCTAATTTCACCACTTTTTTTTTTTTTTTTTTAAATTTTAATGTGGGATAGGAAAACAATTCAAAAATACTAGGAGATGGCAAACTTTAGAGCAAGGAAGTGATACTTACCTGAGCAGCAAATCCTGCTGTTGTCTTTTCCAGAGGCCATATTCTGCCTGAGGATACGTGCGTGCAGTGCAGCATCTGACCGTGTGAGCAGGGCTCAGTCTGGAATGGCCAAGGCAGAGGAGAAGTCCACCAGTGTTACTGACTCCTGCCTCTCTAGGGCTCTTCCCTGGCCATTTCACTTCCTTCATTTTAGCCTTCTGACCATGCTTTTGTGGTCAAGCCCTCAGATTATTTGTAGTGGTATTTCTCTCTCTAGCTGCCTTTATATATTATTTTGCCCTTTGGAAACAGCTCTTTCCATCCATTGAGTTCCTTTATTAATTCCAGGGCCTGTTAAATTGCTGCGATCGTCTATTGGGGTGGTTACATGTTTCAATTACATCAGGAATATTTGCTGGTATATAGAAATATTCGTGGTATAATCAGGACTAAAAATTTTAATCCCCACCAGGATTTTTACAACCATTGAAACTCCCCAGAATTTAATTACAAGAGTTGGGGAACAAACTTGGGAAAATTGATGAACTGTTTATTGTCAACCCTTTATGCTTTTTGGAAAACAAAACTCCACAAATCAGGGTGATTATTGTTATTTGTTAGTTTATTGCGGTAGCTTCTGGACATTGCAGCTCAGATCAGGGCACCATTGTGTTAGGCTCTCTGCACCCCCGGAGTGAGAACTGGGCTCTGCTTGGAAGCGTTTTGGGGCAGAACAGACCAGACAGGCAGATGGGTAGGAAGGGGAAAGCCAAGCTCCAGGAGGGGACGTGCTAGCCCAGGCGGCTTGTGCCCTGGCTGTGCACCCTGGTACCCTTCCCAGCCCAGAGCCCTGTCTGCTAGACCACCCTCCTGAGATGAGAAAACGACCTGGTTTCCTACGTTATATTTATATCACATCTGTTGATATGCTGTATTTACTTATGCCTTATGATGTTTTAGGCCAAATCCTGCCCTTGTTTCCTCTGCTCTTGCTCCTGGTTGCTCTCATAGTAGAAGGATACGATACTCCTGGGGCAAAGCCCTGTGTTGGTGAAATGGGCAAAGGGCACGGTAGAAGGAAGCGATGAATGCAGTCTTGGGGTGGGCAAGTGTCCTTTTTCTTATGTTATTAATCGCGGTGAGCCAAGATATTTCAGTTTTTCACTTAGCTTCATGTTCAAAGCACAGACGAGGGGCCGGGAGCAGGTTTGGATGAGCATCAGGTGGGAGGGGGACAGGGGATGGGTGGTCCTGCAGGAGACCCCGCGGGGACCTGGCTCATAGGTATGCTGCCGATGCTGCTGTGCGGCACCTGGGTGCCCCCATGGGCCTCCCATCCTGGCCCCCAAGCGGGTCCAGTGACAACCCCCACCCTCATTTCCTAAAAGACAGGTTTTGGCACTGCATAAGCAAACTTGGAGGCATGGTGTGGGCTACTTCTGGGGATCCACATGGTCTTCTAGGTAAGTAAAAATCTCCACAGCCTGCCCGTGATATCTGAGCCTCCAAAATGCCATGCGCAAATATGCAAACGTCCTAAAATTTTCCGCAGTGAGAAGAGTTACATGCTCAAAACAGGATATTTAGATATATTAGGATATTTATTAACCACACGGGGTGTTCCAAGCTCAGTTTATTTATCTTTGTAAAGTGCTTCCAGATATTTGCGTGGAAGGCACTAGAGAAATGAAAGGCATATTATTATTATTATTATTGTTGTTGTTATTATTATTATTATTACAGCATCTAACTACTGACAGGCAACCACAGCTGCACGCTCAATTCAAGCCACTTAAATTTAGGGGCTGATTTTTACAATATTGACTCTTAATACTTTTTCCCATTGACTCCATATGCTGAAATGTGTGTTCACCTGCCCTGCTGAAGTATCATTATTCTCCAGAAATATGTAAATGGGGTGCTTTTAATGAAAGGAAGAAAATGTGGCATAAATATTAAGTATTCACATTTATGTGGCAGAACTCAACTGCCATTTAAGAAGGGCTTCAAAGCAGCCGACTGTATGAGCTGGTAGTTGCTTCTCTGTCATTAAAAAAGAAAATGCATTGATTAAAATAAAGCCAAGGAATCTCATAGACAAAGGATAACATTTACGGTGTTCAAGGGTCTGACACGAGCTACAAACAGCTCAGGAAATGGAGAGCTGAGTTTCACAGTCAAGCGTTTTAATCAGCATGGTTGTGCACAGCCGCTGCCGCGTGTGCGTTATGTAATATCACACTTCACCGCCCACACACACCTAGAGACAACAGGCATCTTCGAAAGGTCTTGGCATTATTCAGAGGAAAGACTCCCAGCAATACCCCTGCATGGTGTTTAACCTTATCTTTACTTAGTTTAGGTGTTTCTTTTTTTTTCCCCTCCTTCCCTTCTCCTTTTTTTTTTTTTTCTTTCCTTTTCTTCCCTGTGGTACATCAAGAGTGGGTATTTTTGTATCTCCAAAAATGGAGCAGATATGGGGGGAAAAATCCCATTAGCTCCATGATGTGTTTTCACGGCAGCTTTAAAGATTCCGGTCATGGCCGTTTTGTGCATTTTGTAGCATTGTCCTCATGCTATTATTATTATTATTATTATTTAAGTAGAGTTGAAATGTTACATTCTGAAGAGACCAGCTAATTATAAATGGTACCCAGACTATGCTTGCTTGAGATTTTAAAATAGGAAATAATTAACCAGAGTTTTAAAGATCTGCAGAAAAGCCAAACAGGCCTGTGAAACCCCAGGATCTAATGACAAAGAAGGTGAGTCGGCGTTCCAATCCCCTAAGAGTTTGAAGACATCCTTACTCCAGCTTTTGAGTAGCAGAAAGAGTTCAACCATATTTCATTCTAGTATAAGGTAGCCCTGAAGTTAACCGTTTTTCTGAAAAAGAAAAAAAAAAAAAAGGATGTCGCTGGCTGCTAATTAGATGTATTTTAACTGCAAAGTCATTTTAGCAGCTAATATTGTTATTAAGTGCTTCAGTGTGAATCCTTAGTGAAGCTGTTAAACTGTGAGAGCCTGAACTTACCAGACATTTTGTAATGTGGCTGGATTTTTGTATCCTTGTTCAGAAATCTGTGGGGAGTGGAGGACCTTTCTGTCTCAGACACGGAAAACACATTTCTTACCAACTGATTACCAGGGTGGGCAGCTGAGACCTCCTTGCACCCTCCTTTAGCACTTTTTTTTTTTTTTTTTTCTTTTTGTTCCCTGGCAATAATATTTCTTCTTTCTGTTGCACCCTCTCCGTCCTCTCCCAGACAGTGGTCAAGCCCTGCAGTGCACCCTCTAGCTAGGGACCGGTCTCGGTTATTTTGGGATACTTTCAACTCTTGCCTGTCATATACAACAAGTTAGTGGTTCTCAGTAGCCGATAGGCTCTCAGCATCAGGCAGGCTCCTGCTTTTGAAAATTAATAGCCCACAGCAGACAGAGAACTTAGCCATCATTTTCCTATCGGTTTCTCACCCAGGATTCTTACTTTGTAATTGCTGGGTTGGGTTTCTCAGGGTTTGGATTTTTCCCCCATCTTCTTGCATTGGTTGCTTTTATTCTCTTTCTCGCTCTAAAACAAAGTGACTGATAAAATATCCAAACTGATGAAAAAGAAGGGGATTTTTTCCCCCCTTTATTTGCTCAGATTTGAATTGGGTTATCTGCCTATCTTGTTTATGAAATTTTGTGCTGTCTTTTCTGCACAGACTGTGACTCCCAAATCTTCCGCAGCTCCATTTCCATATTCCTGCGTGCTTGTTCTTTGTTAATCACTTGGCAAGCGCTTATTTGAATATTAAAAATTTCTTTAATCATCAAAGGCAGGAGCACAGCTTCATGAATATTCATATTTTTTTCCTCCTCAGACTGGATTCTAGTTCATTACCCTGCAGTAAAGCCAAACAGTCATCAATCGCGCTCATTACAGCCGCTGGCGTTTTGATTGGCTGCCTGCTGCTGGTAGCCCGCGTCCCCCATCCTCCCGCTCTCCTCCATGAGCTGTCGTGTACCTGCCAACAACAACAAAAAAAAATATATCAACAATGCAAGAATAAATTTCTCCGGTTGAAAAACAACTTTGCAAACTTGTCAAACAGTCCTCGTCACTTTTTTTTTTTGTTTTACACCAAAAAATTAAAAAAAAAATTAGAAGGGAGAAACTTGAGCTTTAGAGATGAATATTTGTCAAGAGAGTTGACGTAAGTTTCATTTGCATAATGACTTTGTACTTCTGCATTAATAAAATTTGCATATGAAGCCATGTTAATTACTCCTGATCATGCTTTTTGCATTCATGCATAGTAATTTTCTCCGACTTGTGAGAATTAATGTCTTGGCATGGGGGGAGGAAGGGGGGGAGTTGGGGTACTGTCAAATTTCTGTGCCAGTGCCCCTCACTCACACTCTTTCTCCTTCTTGCTCACCACGTCGCTGTTCTTGATCTATGAGTCATTTATGCATTATCATTCGAAATTCTTCGGAGAAAGAAATGTATCAATTCAAAGGGAATCCTTGTCTGCCAAAAAAAAAAAAATCCCTGAGCAAAATATAACAAGAAATCCCTTCCCTGCCCTCCTTCTTCTTTCCCCAGTGCAGCCTTTCCATTTCCAGCTTGAGCAAAGTTTTAGTCTTAGCATCATAAGTCGGTGTGGGGGAACTACCCCAAAACTGCTGTGTGTGTGCTGCAGGAAGAGGTAAAGGCTGGTGTGCAGGTGTGTCCAGCTGAGCGCCGGACGCTGTGCGTGAGTGTCTATAGCAGCGTCTGTGCCTACACCACCGAGTCCTTCTGCCTTTCCTGGGGGATGCTGTGTGTGCCCGCCACTTGCAGGGTGTGCATGCATTGCTCTGCTAGTGACTGTTGGAAATGTTTGTGCTTCTGTGTTTCTGTATGCTCTGTGTGTGTACACATGTGTGCTTGTGCACATTTGCTTCATCAACCCTGTTGGTGTCTGTGTAAAATGATGTGGTAGAAAGATAATAATATTAGATGGGAACAGTCCGTATGAGAGGGTGTAATACAGATGAGACAACTTGTTCTAGGAAAAGCTTGGAAAAAAATCTGTTGGAAAGATTAGTGAATAGATCTGTCTTTCACTTTTGGATGTGTCTGTTCAAGGCTGCTGCAATGGTACATGTAAAACCCATCTCAAAACATCTGCAGTACTCTCCCTGAACATGATGAGCACAGGGCAGGGATGAGGCTGCAGCCTGCACTCTGAATTTGTAGCCATACACTATTTGAACAGATGTTTTTCTTTTTATTGAAAGAGAGTTTTTTAATAATGGAACTGAGATTTAGTCTCTAACCAGCTATTGATTGATTTTCCATCACCAGACAGGCACAGAGACGCACAGAAAAACTTGGTTCATGCCCTGTTAAGTAGCTTACACGTCTGCCTGTGCACCTGCCTGTCTGCCTGTGCACAGATACACACCCAGGCACCCACACAGGCAAGCACACAACACCCATAGGGGTGCACCAGCTACACAGCTACATGTGGCTGCATATACATGTGACACGAGACGTAAAGCAACATCTCTTAAATTAAGATCGGGTCCCGTGGTCTGATCCACACTGAGGTGGGACATGATGAACGCTGCTTGCGGCTCCATCTTTGTGTTTTGCTCAGGCACTTTTCTGCAGATGTGCCAGAGGAGTGTGGTGTTTTACATATACCATAGCATATGGCCAGTCATGCCTAGGCTCAGGGAGAGGGACAACAAAAGGATGCAATTTATGCCTTGATTGTGGCTTTTGTCATGCTCATCTAGGCTCTTATGCTCATTTCCATCTTCTGGGGTCATGTCCAATTTACCCTATTTTCTTCTTTGCAAGTTTAAAAATAGCAGAGAGAGAAAAAATTACTCTTAGCAGTGCCTGGGAGTCAACATAACCTGTGAGCTACTGCCATGTTCAGGAACTGAGTGTATACCGAGCATGTTTAAAGCATAAGGACAAAATCCTCCTTTACCATCAGCAATGCAGATCTTTTATTTACACGGTGACAGTCCCTGTGCGTGTTTCACACTCATGCTACGTGCAAAACTCCCCTTCGCATCCATGCAGAATGAATGCAGAATATATAATTGAGATCTGCAGTGCAGGTGAGTGATCTCCCAGTGCTGACCCAAGAGGAAAATCGAGCCTCACACATTGTGTCAGTGATGTCCAAACACAGAGCTGCATGTGTGTGCCTGCTCACCCCAGTTGGATAGGATTTTTGCCTCTAAGATTGCAGTGCAGCTCTTGTGGTCTACTTTCCCTTAGTGCTGGTTGTGGCTGTGCCCTTTGTGGCAGTCAGGGGCTCGCAGGAGTGTTTTCTTTTTGAAACCTGTGTGCAACATGATGTGGTTGACAGGCCATAGAATTCCAGAGGCTGGCTCCCCTCCCTTGCCTGGTGCTGTGTGGGTTGAGCAGAAAACTCTCAGCACCACCTTAGGATACCGTCTGTCTATCTACCTGTATCTGTTTATCTTTTTATCTCTTTGTTCATTTTGTGTTTTTCTATCACCTGTAACGTTTAAGTTGAATAACGGTAGAGCCCCGTCTTAATTTTCAGCTTTAAATAGAGCCTGTATAGGAAAAAGTCCCACAGAGGAAGAGCTGGAGAGGTAAAACATGGGCAAGTCCCTAGCAAACAGGCTGAGGGTTTCTGAGCACCACTGTTATTCTTTCTATAGCTAAGAAGAGGTATCATGTATGGTGGAGCACTCCTTTTCTCTATGCCTTTCCTCAAGGCCAGTGGATATAATCTCCCTCTTCATTATTTGCCACTTGATCTGATTCTATAGGACTGTCCTGATTTGTGACAAAGAAGCAAACCCTAAAGTGGTAGCAAAGAGGAGGAAGACTCACCTGATTTGACTTTGCTTGTAGGGGCAGACTCAGCCTCCTGGTCTGGCAGCCCCACGATCTTTGTCTCTTCGCGCTGGACTCAGGAGTGGTGGTGGGACTCCCTCAGGATCTGCCACAGTCTCTCCTTGTCCATTCTTCTTCTCCCTTACCAACCCTTTCCTTTCTGACACTAATTTAGCACTTTTTAGATTTCCTCATATGTACATCAAAGGACAGAAAAAGACCTTCTGAGTGACACGTTCAGTTCCATCCCTTCACTGGCAACTGGTTCACATAGTCCTTCCTGTAAATTTGTTAGGCACCTCATTAAAGCGGATTGCTGGCTTGCCCCCAGCACCTCTGTTGGAAGGCTCTTACAGGATCCCTTTGCCCAGATGGTTAGCAACGTCATATGTGAAACCTTGATTTCCTTTCCACACTAGAGGAGACATACTGGATAAGAGCAGGGAGGGCCTCCCTGTACCCACTTGGTGAGCTCTTAGCATCTTCTCAGATGCCTCAGGGCTGTGCAGATTGTATTAAATTCATTGCCAATGGAAAGATGGGACCAACCACAACTACAGGAGAGGCTGTTGCTCTCAGGGTAGTGTTGCGTGCTAGGACCCATGCACCTCCCATTAAAACCCCATGCAGTTGTGGTTGATGGTGCACTTGGAGGGCTTCATACAGTTGCTCTGTGTGACGAGCTCCTTCAAAACCTGTAGTATGGCACCACGATGTGCAGAGGGCCGAGTGACTGCAGGACTAGTGCCCTTAGTCATGGTGGGGCCACAGACATGTCTAGGTGTAACCTGGGACATAGCTGCCCTGTGGCCTTACTCTAAATCCCAATTTCAAGCTCACAGCTTTCTTAGCAAGGACAAGTGCCCAGGTGGTTCAACATAGCCTATGCTAGCCTGGTTATTTTTATAATATGAGGAATATATGATACAATTCTTAAGTCGTTGGAGGAAATCTTTGTTCCTTTTTGCTTGTTCCATGAAAAACCCAAACTTGCTATTCATATATGTTACAGTGGAAGTAGAGTGGTGCATACATACATAGAAATCCATGTCTGACATCGGTTTCCACATGCCTAGTGCACAGTCCTGCCCAAAATGCAACACAGGTACAATCTGGATAGTAGTTATCATTACCTGCTTGTGTAGCACTTCCAGGGAGATCAAACAGTTGCAAAAGCCAAGCAACTGAGCCCCCAAAATAAAAAATCATTCCTAGTCCCACAAGCCACAGAGGTGGCTTCTATTTAAAACCAGTCCTGGCAAAAGAGCACAAATTTTATCCTTGATGCTTGAAGCTCATGTATTTGCACAGGGAATTTAGACTCTTCACTTGTGGTTTTGGCAAAAGCTTCACACAAATGTTTTGCACTGGTGGTCTCTTAGCCATTTAAGATAAACGACAGAATCAAATGCAGTCCTTGCAGATTGGAGCGCTGGATGCTGTGCCAAGGATGAAGTATCCCTGTTTGCCTCACATGTGTAGCTGTCAGATCAACATGCAGGCCTACTTTCCGAATCAGGACTCCTGAGGTGGAGAGGCTCCCTTAGAAAATGTTGTTTTTCTAGGGTTGGAAGGAGCACAGATAAATACTTCTCCTTGCTGCCACGGTGCTTCCATGTAACTGCAAGGCACACATGCATGCACAGACAGAATTGCCACCATTAAAAAGAAGAGAGCATTTGCCAGAAGATACCCTACAATTAACACACATATTTCCTCATCTCAATACAGGGGGAAACTGTGGTTTCTGATCTACCACTGTGCGGTAACTGTTGGCAAATGCCAGCTGTTTAATGGCGACCACTCCACCACATATCTTCGTTTAGAAACTGCCCTTGATTAGTAGCTACCCTTTATTTAATAATTAAGTGGCAGGCATAGTTTTAAATGAAGGGGGTGGGATTCTTGGTGGATGTAAAGCAGTGTCGTTTTCTCAAATTCCCTTTAAACTCTGCGAATTCATGCCAGCCAAAAATGCAGCTCGTACCTGATTCTGCATGTGTGTGTGTATGTTTGTGCATATCTGTATTTGTGCAGGTGTATATCGATATTTAAGATTCATATCTTAATTTTTCAAAGCCGCGGAGCTCAGTTTGGACTAGTGCTAGGAGGAGTGAGTGTTTCCAGAGGAGCAGGAGAAAACTCTTAAATACAGCTTTTAAATGGCAGGTGATTCCGAGAGGGGTTAAAAATAAATAATACGGTTGGAGGTTACAATATCATCTTTTAGCTACCAGGAGAAAGGTTGCTCCCTTCTTTGCAGGCTCGATAGGGAAGCAGCCTGCATAATCAGGGCATGCAAAATGCACAACTGGCCGCAGCTCAAGCGGGAAGGCAGCACAGCGGCCGCCAAGGCTTCCTTCTGGGAGCTCGGCTCCTGGCACCTCTCTGAAGCCATTTGAGCTCTAACTCACTGCACTTTGTCCGGGCTGGTGTGTGGAGCCTGCTTCAGCAGCGGCTCGGCAGAAAGCCTGCTCAGTTTTGTGTCAGCTCAATGCATTAACACAGCAGTAAAACAATAATCCCCCTTTTGATTCGGTCCCTGAGCAAGTGCCGGTGGCGACGTTCGCCGCCTCCGGCTCTGCTCCACGCCAGGGCTGGCTGTCCCCCACTGCTTCGCCCCTCTCCGTGCCCCCTGTGAGCCCCCAGCCTGGGTTCACGGGTCCCCCAGGTCTCTTCTTGCTCTTCCCCCGCCCGGCGTGAGCCTGCCAGCCTCAGCCGGACCCAGAGAGGTGTTCAGACCAAGCGTGTCGCGTGTTAGGCAGCCAGCCCCCGCCTCGCCTGTTTCCCCTGATGATGCCTCCTCTGTCCCTTCAAACTTAGATCCGACTGACAGTTTTTTCTATTGTTTTTTCTCCAGGGCCGTCCAGGCCTGCAAACCTGCCGGGGGCTCCCATAGCTGCCTCCTCCCACCCTCACACATCCGTGATCACGTCACCTCTCCGCGCACTGGCCTCCCTCCCGCCCTGCCTTAGCCTGCCCTGCTGTGGTGCACGTGCAGTCTCAGTTGGCGGGACTCAGACTGAGATTCAGACTGAGACGTCAGGCACATTTGGATGTCATTGTCAGTTGTCAGGTAATAGAAACATTTTTTTTTTGTTGCTATCTGAAGGTCAGTAGTGCTGCCAAGTGATGTCGTCTTTGCTGTGGGAGAGCTACCTTCGCTGGGTCTTGTGGGGAAGGCAGAGAAAATGCCCTAAACCACCCCCCTCCTCTTCCTCCTTCCCCCTCCACCCTGGCAGAGGATGGGGAGCGGGAAAGGGCGTGCAACTCCCTCTATTTCCCCATTCCTGCCCTCCTGCCTGCCCACCTTCAGCTGTCACCAGCAGCCACTGCTGAGCCATTTGTGCCATGTTGTGAACAAATGTCTGAGACTCCTCACAGAATGTGATACCCCAGTATCAAGATTTCATCTCTCTGGGCTGTTTATTTTAAGCTTAATTGGATAACATTTAACATCTGAGTTTTTTTTTTCCCCCTCTCATTTTTTTTCCCTCCCCCAACATTCGTATTAAAGGCTCTCCTCCGCATCCATGTGCACACAGGATGTATGTTCTCCATGCCGTTTTCTCCCTTGCTTTGAGAAAATGCTCCTTGGTAACTTGCCATGCATCCCTCGCCTCTCCCTCGTCAGCTTTTCTTTTCTTTTATTCCTTTTGGATGCCTGACTTTTGTCACCGTAAGGAGGGGAAAGTGATGTGGAAATGAGGGCGCACCGAGCTAGCCAAAGAGGACACGGACATATTGTTGCCAGACCCCATCATTTCAGACCCAGCGATCTCTTTGAAATCAGTGGGTGTTTCTGAGCGTGGCTTAGTTGCAAGATTGGGTCTATGGCGAACTGCGGGCTGGAGAGGTGAAAATGGGGAGGGCTTAAAAGAAAATACAGCTGTGGCAAAATCCACAAGCATTTATGGAGTCTCACTGTGGTGGGCCAAACCCTGCAGCCCTCATTCATGCTAACGTGCGTGAAGTTTTAATAGGGAGTTCCCAGAATGATGCTGGTTAAGTAATGTGTGAGGACCAGAGGATTTCAAAAGACAGCAACAACTGTCAGGAGTAAAGCCTTTGGGAAATGACTCCTCATGTCCCCCTGAGGCTGGCAAAACTTTGCTGTGCTCAGCTTTTTCCTGCCACATGCAGTGGTACTACCTGACTGCAGTACTCTGTATCTCACGAGAATGTCCCTGTACATCTCTCGTTGTTGTAATAAAGTGAGAGAAAAAGTTTTGCAAGACATTTAAATTTGCATCTTGGAAAGACCAGATATTCTCTGGAGGAGGCTGAGAGCACTCTGCAGGGTCCTGTTTCAACCCTGGGTGAAGCTCAGGGAGTGCGAGGGAGGCTCCTGTGCTGCCTGGGAGAGGCTCAGCCTGCACCCAGCAGCTTGTGCCGGGGTGCAGGCGCTGGGCTTGCAGTGGTGCACTGCATGGTGCGGCGCAGTCACTACATCCAGGGGATTTGGTCAGATATCCTATCTGAGCTGCCGTACACAGCGTTGGGAGGATGCTGTTTTAATCTGTCTCTGCTTCATCAACCCCAGCAGATTGACCAACTGGCCTGAGATGGCTGTAGAGATGGGCTCTTCTGAATGGTGAACGCTGGATCAGAAAGTCAGATAGCGTCCTCCCTTCCTTCCTCCCCGTAACCAGTAAACCAAACGGGAACTGATCTCATGTTTTGCTGTTCTCTCTCTTCACCAGTGTGGTATGCACGCAGGTGCCTTTGGTGGGCAGGTAGTTGTAACAGTGAACTGGATGCCCTGGTTCCCTGTTGCTTCTGATGCCAGCAACTAGTGGGAAAGGAAGCAAGTACAACTAAAAATAGAAAAGGAAGGAAGGAATAACTTATTAAAGAATGTGGGAAGGTGAGGCTTTTGTACTTTGCGTACTTTGAGTTCTCACTTTGGAGTTGTGTGCTGTGAGTTCTCAGAATTGCCTGTTTGCTGGGAGAGCGATGCCAGCTCTGTGGAGAGAGAGACCTGTTATCATGGCTTCCTGTAATTACTGCTGCAGTCTGCGGCACTTAGAGAATAGGTTATATCAAAGTGCATGCTACATGTTTATGACAGTAGTTGGTCAAGTCCTGCATGAAAGAAACATTTTCTTCCCTTGAAAAAGGAGATTATGGCTACTTAACCGTTTCTTAGCTCCTGTAGTATTCACTGTATACGAGCGTGGGCACAGTTTAAACCCTGCGGTAAGGGTTACAGGATCTTTCTAGCCCCTGGAATGTTTTGTGGAAATGAAAGAAAAGTGAGTTCTTTGTGTTGACTAATAATCTAGTGATGATCCCTGCATTGTGCCCTCTTTTTTAATATAGACATTTACAACAGTCACTTGCTGCAGCTTTAGAGATCTGCTTGTCTCTCTGACTTGATTAGCCTTTTATTCTGTCAGCCCTGTTCTTGCTTCTGAGGAATTGTTTCCTTCTTTGAACAAAAGCCATCAACAGTTCCCGCCTCTCCTCCTCCTTCATCATTTCTTACCTTTCCTGTTTTTCAGCATTCATTTAATTCAGGACCTGGAGTTTTTCTGTGTAGTTCTCAAACAGGCAGGGACTCTGAAGGCTTGAAGTTGCAGGTACTCCCAAATCTCTGCTGGGCACTCACAAATCAGGCCTTCAAGAGTCCCAGCAGTTTTGTGCTGGATAATCTAAACTTCTGGCTGATGGTGGGATTTGGGGTATGCACGTGTGAAAACTACATTTGGAAATCTCCAAACTAGATAAGAGTGATCGCCTGGAATGCTGGGTAGCATTCAGTCATGCACAGGGAAAGTTGTCCTGCCCCATCCAGAGTTCTTTGCGACCTTTAGAAAACGTGCTGCTGATAGTAGTTTCAATCACAGTAAGTGAGGCTGGGAAGTCCACTTGGGTGTCCACTGTGTCACTTGGCCAGTGCTGGTCGTGGTCCTCTCTGTCGTTCAATTTTTTGTGTTCAGGGCACTGCAGGATGAGGAATTTGTGAGTAAAGGTCTATGTTTTCCCACGTGATTTAAAAAAAAAATCTACCACTGGAACAATCTCTCTCTCAGTCTCTTTATTTATTTATTTTTTGTCTCAGAGGCTTCTGTCTGTTGAATTGGGTTCTCCCGTTTAAATGTTTTTA
The DNA here is from genome assembly GCA_031468815.1 of Morus bassanus. Taxonomy (NCBI): domain Eukaryota; kingdom Metazoa; phylum Chordata; class Aves; order Suliformes; family Sulidae; genus Morus; species Morus bassanus. Next base: position 15,179,646 of record CM062572.1, read on the forward strand.
GTGCCTATTTAATTAGAAGTTGGAATAGAGTCATGAAATTCACAAGGTTGTGTAGCTTGGATCTAAAATATAAATGGGCAAAGTATTCATTTTGCTTTACCCCTTGCCAGATTAGGGTGCTTTTTTGAGTCTGCTTTTTATTTCATTTCAATGAATTGCAACTGCTCAGAGTAACTGTAAAAGGCGCACAGTTTTTTTTTTGCATAACGGAGACATGCAAATGATTGTTGAGAGACGTAATTATGTAAAGAAAAGTATATGCCCGTATGCATGCACACACACACTGCATGCTTTTTGTGGGGCTATTTTTTCACAATACATCTTCATAAGGCTCTTTTTATGATGCTGATTTATTAATATTGTACATTAAGGCTTAAATTGTCAAAGCTGCCTAGGAGATTTGGATGCCCATTTCCCATTAAAGTTAACGAGAAATGAGCTTTGAAAATCTCAGCACAGAAGTGCATGGCAGTTTACAGTGTGCTCTCCAAAGAAAGAAGTCCCTGCCCTGAAGATGCTACAGTGCAAAAGCCCCAGAAATGGAAATATAATCGGTATAAGACAAAGGGGATTGTAATGGCACAGATAATAATTTATCCCCTATGCCTGCATTCAGATATATACCTGATCCAAAATCTTTGGACTTGGGCCCAAGAGTGAGGGTTTTATATACCTCCGTAAAGATAATTAAATCTGTCCAATACACATATATACAGCTAACCAGTGAAACTGCTTCCTTCCCACATGTAGGCTGATGGAAGGAGGTGGAAAGCAATTGCAATACTTGGTTGCATACATAAAAACAGCAAGTGGGCATGGACAGCAGTGATTAATGGACAGGGCTGTGAAGTTTAAGGTCTAAAATAGAGGAAGGCATGGGGCCGTAGCTCAGAAGAGCGGAACAAGCTCCTGTTAATTGAAGGAATCAGCTGTATTAGTCATTAGGACATTCTGAAAATCACACACTCCTCTTCGAGAGTTAATATCAATTTGCTTGGCTACTGAAATTGTACTTACTACATCATTTAACTAGTCTGGTATTTTCTTGACAAAGGTTAAGTTGACAGTAAAAATAAAAGAAGTACCTGTAAGTAAATAATAGGTTTTAAAAGAATACTTTTCCCTCCTTCAATTATATCACCATATTCATTTTGCGTTGGTTTTATAACTGGAGTCAGCCAATAAGAAGAGCTAGATTAGACCACCCTGCTGTAAAAAGCTTGATGCAATTAATACAGTCTGTCTAGAAAGCAGTATTATTTCAAAAACTTTTATGCTAATGATATGGTATGCACTCGGCACATTTCTTACTAGAACAAGAAGCAAGCTTTTGTTCACTCCAGACTGGGTTTTATTAACACAGGAGGATCAATGGAAAACAAAACAGTGATCAGAGCAGAGAATGCAAACTCATCCATCAAAAACCTCCTAACTCATCAAGTCCCAGGATGATGGCTGATAGTCTTCATTTTTTGTTGAGTGGAATCTCAAAAAAAAAAAAAGTCCACTAAAACTTGATTTCTGATCACCACTGGGTGCTTTTTTGAGAGAGGAAAGAGGAATTTGGTACCTGTGTCTGAGGGCAAAGAAAGATCTGTAGTTTCCCCAAGACCCTTTGTAAATGTATCTTTTCATTTTGCTGCATGAAGAAGAGGTTTGCATAAGTACTGGCTAACATTCAGGAGAGATGTCCCTATTAGTCATGGTTACATGTATTTATTTATTTTAGTGAAATATTTAATGCATGCTATGGTAGAATTGACTTTGTGGGCAGTACTTAGTGAGTGCAGGGATGTGTGAGAGATGTATATACTAAAAAAGGTAATGCATCAGTCTGAGTGTATGCATCCATCTTTTCACCTATCTATCAATCTATGTGTTCATCCATCTATCCAAGTATTAAAATCATATGTGACCTGTCTGTCTATGCAGCTCTCTGTCTCACCAGATATTAAAATCAGATCCAAACTCAAAATAGATGGATCTAATCACAACTGATTTTTTGACTAAATGGCGTGTTTGTCAAGAGGGGGCAAAGAGACCTTAAGACGGCAAAGTGGCGGCTAAAATTAGGGTGCTGCATAGGGCAGCGGCACTAGTGATTTGAACGTGGCTGAGGCTTTGTTCTAGGCAGACGCCCGATCACTATAACTTTGTAAGTCCTAATTATGTCAGGTTAAGAACCAGCAGGAGCAATAGCGATATTTAAAGGTGCTTTAAAGTGGATGCCTGCCATTTCCAGACATCTCAGGAAAAAAGAAAAGCCCTTAATTGCAATATTAATGGGTGGAACTGAATCTGGTAGTCTCGGGACAAAAAGGTTCAAGGCAATGTTGCCTGCAGTAAAGACAATGGTTCCAACATTGAGAGAGTTAACTCGATCGCATACCACTATGCTGAGCCCGAGAGTCTGAACTCTTCAAACGCTCCAAATGGAGAGCTAAATCAAAGAATCCTGTTTCAAATCCATCCAAGATGTTGCTGTTTTTCTCCTCTGACAGGAGAAGCATTTGGAAGTGCAGTTTCTTTCTTTTTTTATAGCTGTCTTAAAAAGGAGTTTGGATGTTTAGCACAGCTGGTGCTCATTACATTATGCACTATCAATAAAATAGCATGTGTAATTAATTTTTAATGCAGTGCTGTATGCAGCGCTTTAAAGCAGTTACTGTATGGGGAGAGCCGACACCGGTCACTGACATCAGAAATATTGAAATAGAGGGCTAGATTTTGCATTTTTAAAGGGTGTATGTGCGAGTGGGGGAAGGGTAATTCCCAGCCAGCAATTCTCTGGCCACAATCAAATTTAAAAATATAGGAACAAGATGGATGAAGGTGGTTTTATAATTTGCTTATTGGAATGAACGAATTTATTTCCTTTTAGAGTTTGCTGAGTGATGGCTGGGTTTAGGAGTAGGTGACTTCAGAGTATAGGTAAGCACCAGGGGACCGCACAGCAACTGATCCATCTTTGTTAAAGCATGAACAAGCTTTGGTGGTATCAGGTGGGAGATGAGACAAAAGGGGAGGTTATGAGAAAGCAAAGGAAGGACATTTCTGTTCTATCTCATTGAGAATGGTTTTTTTTTACAGGACTCCTTTCTTGTGCCTTGTTCCCATTAGCAATAAGTCCCATTTTTTTCCCTTGATTCAGTAAATATTTGGGAGTATCAGTAGTCTGGAAGGGAGAAAGTAGCTTGGTTACAAAGAGGCACCACTGATGGCAAGTAGACGGCTGCTCTGACAGAAGACCCAAACAAATCATAGAGTCTTCTCTTTTCTTGGTGTTTGTGCAATACTTTCCAGAAGACACCAGCGTAAATAAAGACTGCTTTGATGGGGCACAGTAGGCAAGGAGGAGCAGACTTATTTTTGAAGTTGTAGCATGGTGCCTGTTCATATTCAGCAAAGGGACAGGAATTGCTTTGGCGTTCCTGCAACAGGGTAACCACCAGAGATGGTTTGCAGGATAGGACCAGCCTCTCCCTGCTGCCACCTCCTTCCCACCCTTTTCAGGGAGTTGAATGCCTTTTGGTGAACACTTCCTAAAAAGAGAAGAAATCAACTGCAGGAAGAGAGGGAAGGAAGCAATCACCTACAAAGCGACAAAATTAGGGGTAGTGTTGTTTGTCAGGTGCCTTGCCTTTTGGTTGGGCAATGCACCAGATTTCTATAAGCTGATTTTTTTTTTTTTTTAATACACATGCACGAGGCATAAGTGTTTGCAATTATTCTTTCTCTCAGTAAATTGCCGCTCATTTGTACATAGCATATGCTAAACAGTTCACTTGTACAGCCTCACCTGGCATATTCAGGATGGAGTTTTCTCCTGCCCCTTCAGCAGTAGTTTTTTGTCATCAGTTTTCTTCTCACTTTCTGTCAGATACGTGCGGATGTGTTTGTGTGTCTGAGCCAGGAAGTGAATTGGGCCGTTCAGTTTGTAAGAACAGAGATAAATCTCTTGTGCACAAATATAATGCTCGGCGTCAAAGGAAGCAGGGCGAGCCATCGGGTATGGTGTAGGTAGTTGCGATGAGAACCACTCTTTACTTCACAAGCCAGAGTGGGAAAGGTGGAGGCAACAGCGAGGCATTGTACATTTTGTAGTGAAATACCTTTGTTTTATTTTTTTAAGGGGATTGGATCACATATTCCTGGGGTGGCTCAGGCTTAGGCCAGGGAACTGCAAAAAAATAACTCCATGTCCCTCCAGAGCTGCCTAATTCAGAGGATCTGGGTTCTTTTTTCTTTTCTGAGTGCTTCATAAAAATAGATGAAAGGAAGAGTTCTGTGTTCAGATGGGATGCTTTATGTTCAGAAAGGGATTTGAGTCAAGGAAGCCATGCTGATGTACCTCGCGTGTGCCCCACTGGGCTCCTGTGTGCTGCATGTTGGTCGTTCTTTCTGCTGAGCAGTAAACAGCTGAACAACTGTTAGCAACATATATTTTTATGCTGTTTGCTTTCTTTTGGACAGGCTTTTTCCAAGCATTTTTGCAGTACGTACAGAAATCTGGTAGGCTAGAGTATGGTATGTGCCTTTGCTATCTTTATTTCCCTCTTGGTTTTGTCTTAATCAAACCATTTCTATGGGCTCCTGTTCCAACTAACACAACCTGCCGTAGTGCAAGCTGGGGCAGCCAGGTTCAATGAGTCAGTAAAATGTGCACTTGGAAGGAAGCAGGCAAAAATCCCACATAGCGAGTGCTTACATTTTTTATGAATTCAGCCGTAAGAGTCACAGGTCCTGGGACTGCTGGAATGAGGTTAATGCAGGCACTAAGCAAGGCAGTGGGGAGACATAGGCACTGGAATCACGCCATGAAACAGTGCTTTCTAAAGTATTGTCTTTGCTATTAATGTGAGGAATCTCTGGTTAGAGAGAGGCCAGTTGCCCAACATATCTGCAGCTTTTATGCTTGTTTAAATGTCACTTGGCTATTTGGAGGCAATTGTAAATGTATTATTTACAGTCTGTCCCCTGGAAGTGTTGAGGGGAGCATCCTATTCTTTCTGTGTGTCAGTCTGCTCTCCTTACATGTCCGATATTGACCTAGATTACTTCACGTGAGGCCCAGATCTAAACCCAGTCCTTACGTCTCTTCCATGGCTGCGTGACAAGCATGGTGATTCCAGGGCATGCTGTACCGTGCCAGCAGTTCACTGAGGGATGGGTTAGGGACTGCCTAGGGATGCTTAGCTGAGCATCTTTCTATGAGGTGTTTTCTGACTTCGGTGGCATTGTGCTGTTATGCCAGCTGTGAACATGGTCTATAGAATTCAGGGATGTACAGAGATTCAAGTAAGAATCAGTGTATTGTTGGGAAATAAGTATGATTTAAAACTGTTGATGACATTCAGGGTGAAAAACAAAAATTCATGGAACATAGTAAGACCTCAACATGGCAGCAGCACCCTTTGCCTGTGGGGGAACTATTTTTTCAGTTTGCATCTTCTAACAGAGATTTGGGTTATTTTTTCATCTCCTCTGGTTGAACAGGGAGAGAGTAAGTTCATTTATTATGGCATGGACAGGCTTATAATGCAAAGTCTGTCCAAAAATTAGGTCTGAGTGTTTACGGATTGATTAATCCAAATCTTTTATAAAAATCTGTGAACTGCTGATTAAACTGGGAATAGGATCATTGCGGTTTTACCTACTGTGAGGACAAAATTAGTGGGTAACTTTACCTTTCTGCAAAATCTTATAATAATAAAAAAAAAGACACTCTTTCTCAATTTTTTTCTGGATTCTCCTTAAACTGAACTAATACCTCCATTGTAAAGTCGAGGTAGAATCTTAAAAACTCTGTAGCCTACTGAAGCCAAATCCTTCACTCATTATCAACAGATACATAGAATAGTTGTACAAAATCTTGCGAAATCACTGTAAACTCCCTCCCAATTTCCTTCGTACTTTCTCTGCACATTTTCCATGGGGAGCCATGTGAAAGCTATAGTGGTGCTAGTCCCTGCCTCCACTGCCACTGTCAACGTTCATTAGCGCAGTTGAGCACATTCATAACTGTCTGAGCTCTTCCCATATTTAGAGCCCTCTAGCCAGCAAATCTGTCCTTCTGCTCTCCCTGTTTCAAGGAAAAAGCTGATGGTCAGGGTTTGAGGTGGGCACCTGAGGTTTAATTTTAATTCTGTGGCCTGATATCATCCAGAGCTGTAAAGGAGAATGAGAGCGTGGGAGACAGTACCATCACTGCCTTAAATAATTTGCTCCTTGCCCTTTCCTGTTAAGTTTGCCAGGCCGTGTCTTGTGATTATAAGCTGGGTTTTCTTAAATTTGTTTATTCCTTAATAGGTAAAGATGAGTGAATGTTGTTTCTCACTTTCTCCTCACTCTTTCTTTGCAGATGTCTTAACTCTCTGGGGCCAGCTGGGACTGCTGGGGAGGTATTACACAAGGGGTTGCATTGCTCTGGGGTTAGATTTGCCCCTCTCCATGGCAGCATGGGGCTGTATTGCATAGAGCTCCCTCCCAACAAGTCCTAGTGAGCCACCATCCTGCTTGCTGGGCTGTCTGATGGGAAGAGGCTGCTCTGTCCCTGGCCACCCTGGCCGTGGAGCTTCTCCCCATCTACACCTTTCTCTTGCCCTGCTCTGCCCCAAACTTTCATACCTCTTCCTTTTTTTAATATTTCATTTCAACTTTGCCATCAGGTAGGTCCTTCATTCGTTTCTGTCTCTGCCAGTGGTCCCTGCAGTAATAATTACAGCATTTTTTTTTAAAAAGCAAGTCCGAAATGAATTTGCTTTTTTTTGTGTTTTTTTTTTTTTTTTTTTACTTCACATTTTTTTTTAAATGGAAATGACTGCTGAAAGTAAACACAGCTTGCAACGTGCAGACTTATTGGGCCAGCATGAATTTCCTTAACAAGCTGGGGTATGCGACTGTACGCGTGCGCGCGTGCATTTTTCCCCTTAAACCTTGGAATAAGAGTGCTGTCTCTTTAAATCCTAACTCAAACTTTACTGGCGATTTTACAGAGCCTGGTTTCATTTATAGTGGAGCCAGACTTGCTGTGTGAGAGCCGTCCGCATGCTGGAATTAGTCTTAAGCTCGCTTCTGTGGCGTTGCCAAATTCCATGTTTGTGTTTTATTTAGAATTCTTTTCACGGCCAGTCGAATCTGTTCAGGCACACATAGGCAGTGTTGCGCCCCATGGAGAAAATAAGCAAGTTTGCGTTTTCTTTGGCATAGGCCATGGCCACAAAAGACTGCGGTCTAAAAAAACATTTTTTAAAAGCTATTTTAACCCATAACAGATGTATAAAGTAGGCACACGCATGCCAGCTTCCTTAGTTTTAATTAAAAAATAATTACGGCTTTAATGGGATGCTAGTGACAAATTTGGATGAATGGTGGGTGACATTATCTCAAGGCTTGCTTCAACTTATAAATTAGTGCATTTCTCTTGGCCAGTGGTACAGATGAAATTAAACGAAGGAGCAGATTAATATTTCTTAAAGTTGCATTGAACCAAATGAAAAATCAAATCAAATAAAAAACCAAGGCCCCGTCCTCCCTCTCTCGCTCAGATTCCTGTTTGTATGAGATCACAGAACATGGAGGAAAGGTTATTTTCCCTGGCTGATAAACGATCTGGCCAACAATGAACTGGGCTTAGCTTTGCAAGGTACCTGTCCCTTTCGTAATTTCACATGGGTAGCCACATCACCAAATTATTGTGATTAATGTCAGCAGGCGCTTCTATTTATAACCACATCTAACTAGCTAACACAGTACCTCCAAGCCAGGAAATCTTAAATATAAAACCATCCCTACATGCTGCATGTTGCAATGGTTCTCTCTCCATACCTCAGCTAACTGGCTGCCTTTTGGGCTACGATGCCGGCTGCCATTCTTCACATCTTTAGGCTATTTTCAATTTGGGGCTTTTAAGGCTCACCAGAACTGGGCGAGATGCACAGGCTCACACAGGTAACAACAGTTTATATTTATGAAGAAATAAACAAAGGAGTAATAAACATGTAATGAGCTAACCCCAGATGGTATCTCTGCTGTTATTACAGTCAGGTGTATGTGGAGCTGGGGAAGAAAGAGAGAAGGATCAGCATGGGAGGCTGTGGATATTGCAGGTGGAGGAGCAAAGGTCTGATGGGTTCACTGGAAAAAGCGTCTTCCTCCTTCCCATGCAAGCCTCTGTCCCACCCATGGACACCCTGAATAGGTACTGAGAGGAGAAGCGATAAAGCAGCACATTTTTTCATGGCGTGCAGCAGAACCACATTTCCTCTGGACCTCCTTGTCCCATCCTGGTGTGTTCCAGCAGCAAAGGCAGCCCGGTGCGGGATGGGGTTTTCTGGACGGGAGCAGATGATCGGCTTCATGATCTATGGCACAGGCAGACAAGGATCATTTCGTGTGTGGACAGCCAAACCCTTATTGCCGTTCTCAGGAATATTCTTTCATGAAAATTCTCATCTGCTTAACATTTAGCCCCCCTTATAAAGCCCCTGTGAATTGCTGCTGATAACATGTAATCTAGATGCTGAGAGCTCCTCTTTGCTTAGGCATTGGCAGTTTTCTGTAACAAATATGTTACATTGTTTCCTCATTAAAAAATAAAAACATTTTTTGGGAAAAGCAATTGAAAGAAAGATAGAGAAAGAGAGTGTCAGGTGTTTGGTGGATAGCTGTGCACCTTCCCCTAGACCAGTTCAGATTTGTCTTGTGATCTACAGGTGTTTTGCTACTAATTTCCACGCGAATGCAGCAGTGTCCCTCACCTTGCTTGCTGAAAGCTGTCTGCCATGTTAAGCCGGGGAAACCCAGCAAGAGGAAGCTGCTCTGCTTGGTTTGAGCTAGTCTGGAGAACTGCAGCTCCTCAGGGTGATCTGCTTGATCCCTCGGGGAGAGCAGTGTCTCTCCTCCATGTGCAGAATGTCCATTGCCTGAAGCTGAACCAAGCCAGACTCTCCAAAGATATGATTCTTAGGCTTTTTTCTAACTGCAGCAAAAGAGAGAGAGATTTTCCTTTGTCGATTGAATGAGGATTTCTGTGGTAACATTTCCCCGAGCTTGAATTCCTCATGAGTGAAAATGAAGTTTCAGCATTAAAAACATGAGTCACAGAGAGCAGATGAGAGTCATTTTTGCATTCCTGGAATTTTTGGAAGGGAAACATTACATTCACGTTAATCCTTTCAATTATACCTTATTGCTAAAATAATCCATGAGGCACTCTGCAGTAGAGCCCTCTGCTATTTGGTTACACTTGAGGCTTTGAAAATAGCACCTGAAAGCTTTCAGACTCCTGTGTGTCAGTATCTTAATTTTCTTTTTATGTTGCTGCACACATGATGGTCTGGTGTCTTTTCTATTTACTCCTTAGAATTTTTTTGTTTAATAAATAAGGCTAATTTGATTTGCTCTGATCTGTCTCAAGTATCTAATTGCTGCTGTGGAAAATGATTAATGTCCAGTTGAAAGGATTCCACATCTATAAATGAGAATTGAAAGCAGATGTTAGTTTGATGAACGTGTGCTGCCCATTCCTTGTCTGCACTGGCTCAGGGAGCAGGCTGCTGAGATATCGCTATCTATCAAAAGAGAGATGTTAGATGCCAAATACAGTTCAGAGTCACACACCTATCACGAGCTGAGTGAACAGTTAACAAATAATGTATCCCAGGTAGTTTTTTTCTCTGCTTCTGAAATATCTATACACAAGACAGTGTTATCCTTAAATTGTCAGAAATACTTGACAAACTCCAGTTCGGGAGAATGCACCGTGAATTGATTACAGCCAGGACTGTGTGTCTCAGTTTTCACTCAGGGAGTAATGTTGGTATGTTGTCCGAGGGCAGGTAAGTTCAGTTTCCAGTGCTATTGCATGCGTAGTGTTGATTCTGAAGTTAATTCAACCTGTAAAAAAAAATATGAAGCTGAAACTGTTCTCTTTTCTATTTGTGGACTGGCTAGGTGCTTGAGCATTTCTGGCAAGCCAGGCCTAATGCTTTTCAGAGTTTGCTAGCTTGAGTTCATGCAGATCTGTGGAGAGCAGACAGTAAAAGGAGCAAAAGACTGAATTGCCTGGGCACAAGATCAGGTTTTGTAGCATCCAGCCAACTTTGACATACACCTGCACACAATAAGCGCAACAGCTTTTTAGATAAAAGCAGGTACAAACAGGATCTTTTTGCGTGGGGTCTCCAGTTTAGTAATGCTTGATGCTTTACGGTCTTTTCGCAAGCGGTGCACTCTTGGCCATTCGAGTACGCCTTCCCAGCCAGTTGTAACAGCAGGTGAGCAGCCAGCGCATGTCAGAGTGGAGGAGGAGAGATTTTGGCCAAGGGCAGGCATTTCTGATAATGGCAGTAGGATTGTCAGTGTTTCCAAAAAACAGAGACAGCTTGCTTTTTAAAACCTCTTATAAAAATCTTTCCTGCACTTTTAAAATGTTTGCCAGTATTACTGTGAACAAAAGAGAAAAAGTAGTTAGCTTAACAGATTTAGTCACTTTGATTCTTTGTTTTTGTGAAATAGCCTTTGCATTTTTATTTTTTGTTAAATCACTATTCAGCTAATGTCTATGACTAGAAAAATGTTTCACAGATGGACAGATAGAGATGTAAAGACCAACACTAATCTTCCTTGCTGTCTATAAATCAGTCTGACTTGGGATGTGTGTATGGCAGGAGAGAGAGGGAAAGAGAGAGAGAAGGGAGATGGAGGATAAAAGGGGCAGAGAAGGGACTTGGACTCATGGAGAGGGACAGGTACTGGCATCCCAGAGCTCCGGCTATATCAGCTTCTGCACTGTAGTCATGTAAAAATAACAGCAAAAAAGAGTACTCCCAGTGGGATCTTCTGTTCCCCTGGTACCTGAATAGGACTTCACATGCAGCAGGCAGGCGAGAACAGAGGAGAGACTGGTTTTACATTTAGCTGGCTTTTCCATTTGGGATGTAACTATAACAACATTAATTTCAAATATAATTATTCCTTAAAATCCGTGGGTTTTGCTTCATAGACAGTACTGAACGGAGCAGTGAGACTTTTTCAATTAAAGTAACTACACTTTACTGGGTAAAACCTGGCATTTTAGATTGTTTCTGATGATTTTTTCTGACCTGTATCTACCTGACTGTGCTATGATGTCAACGGTTCCCAACTGATATACCTCACAAAGTGACTGGAAGTCTGAAAGTGGACCAAAATAAAATAAATGAGCTCTCTCCCTATCAGGTCATACTTTCAAGTTATTAAAAAACAAAGCCTTCTTTTTGTCTTCCTTTACTTCTCTTTCTTTCTCCACTGTCTTCTTAGCTTTCTTTTCTTACAGGGAAGAACTGTAATTCATGCAAACATGACTATCCTAAGTTAAGCTGGTGAGATACCTATGTGGCTGATATCGTTCCTGGTCAACCTGTAGGGCATGGTAAACTTCATTTCTGTGGAGGAGAGCCAGCACTGAAGTGAGGAGGTGGGACACAGCTTACACTGCAGTCAGCAAAATATGTTGCAGTTTCTCTTGATGTAGTCTCCTGACTAGTTGTTCCTACATTGTTACATGGGGTAGGAGAAAACATCCTTGAGAAAATGTGAAAGAAACCTTTGTAACATGGTGGCTTTCCTCATTAGAATGAACCCAGACTGCCGAATGAGCTGTGAATGTGTAATTTTTGCAGGACAGGGCTTGTCCACAATATTTTATTGTTTCTGGAAGTGGTCACTTGAGCAAGTACACATGTGCTATGAGTCAGTATTGGTTTGCTCTGGCTGCTTCTTAGCAGGTTTTCCTATGAGTAAAGGTGTGCCTGGCCCTTAGCAAATTGTGGAACTCCCTCATGTTGGCAGCAGGAAGGCATAAAGGGGTTGGGAACTTCACATGGAACACATGGCTCAACACACATCAGAGGCTCAGCATCAGGAATCTCATGTTTGCTCTGCACAGGCAGATACTCTGTTGGCCTTACACAACTGAGGGCATGGCTGTAAGTTTTAATCATGCGTCTAAAATCAAAGGAGGACACCGCACAGGGAGCATTCCTTGGAAAAGGCAGCTTTAGGAGACCAACAACAGTCTCTCTTTACAGCTGGGAGAAAAGAAAGCATTCCTGTCCAGGGGTACCCAATGATATCAATGAAAGGACCCTCTATCTGGCTAAAAAGGAAAATCCAGATTGAAAAGTATTTTAAGTGGATTTTAGAATTTGCTGTATACTTTTATTGCTATCCAGTGAAAAGTATTAATCAGAGAAGGAAATTCTTGTATCTCATGTCCTATTCCCTACAGTTTGGGAAATCTAAATCCAAGCTTTGTTTCTCCATTGAATCTTCCCTGTGATCTTGGAAAAGTCCTTTAATTTCTTCATGAAAATTCTTCCACCAATTCAGTAAGGGATTCCAACTCTTCACTCTTTGATGGGAGTATTATGAGGATAAAGATGAGAAAGTTTCTGAGGTGCTCAAAGACTAAAATAATACAAAGCTACAGAAGTATGTAAAATGAGTGAGAATAATTTAGTCTAATTTTTGAGGAATTGCTCATCCTGGATTTCATTGAATATCATGGAAATGAGACTGAGGGCCATTGTTGGTGATTGATGTTTGTCCAACTGTTACTGTGTTTAAAATACTGTCAAGTGTACAAGAGATACTGCTGTTACTCCTCTCTGTGAAAATGGTGGATCAAATTGTGCTCTCAGGTACAGCAGCTCAAGACCATTGCAAATTAAGCCATTGGAAATCAATGGGGTTGCACATTTGTAACTGAGATCAGAATTTGGCTTGGTCTTGCGTGGTGCTGTGTGTGTTAATTCTTGCATCCAAACCTGGAAGAAATGGCTTTTTTATTACAGCAGTGCTTGAAGAGACCCCAGGAAAGTAAGGTGTAAATATTAGAGGCTGCCAACAGCTAGTGGCAGTTTCGGCCTAATAAACTGGAAGTAAATAACTTGGTGATTTGCTGGAATTGGCAGGCCACTTAAACACAGCACTGACTGGGTACATGGTTTTCCCTGTTCACACCTTAATACTATAGAACAGCATGGATAGATGCCTGGAAGATACATAAGCCTCAGCAGAATTTGTTCTGAATCTACCTTGACACTTCTATTTGTGAGTAACCTTAATGATAATAACAACAACAACAATAATATGTACTTAGAACCTTTCATCCCAAGGAGCCCAGAGCACTTCTAATTTGAAGAGTGAGCAAACAACAAAAAATAAAATACAAGTCACTACAGCAAGAATAGTTTTGCAGCCCAAATGCTGAGCTGGGAAGCCAGTGGAATTGGGGTTTCTTGCTGCTTCCCCCACCACACAGTCCCTCTGTGGACCTGGCCAACTCCCTTTCCCCCCACTGTGTCTCTGCAGTGGGGATGTGGAAGGGCTAATAACATGTGAGGCTTAATCTCAGGCAAACAGGTATGCAGACAAAGCAAGCAGTGCAAGCAGCTCAACAGGAGTATTGTGAATAGACTTGTATGTTCAGAGAAATTCAACCCTTGCAGATCCACTCTAGGAAGAAATACGATCAAATAGCGAGGGAACAAATGAACTCTTTCAGGGCAGGACATAGACAAAGTCCATGGGAGTTATCAGAAAAATCAATTGCTATTGATTCAGTGAGCATTAGATCAGGCTTCTTGCTCCCTGAGTGCCATTAAGTTGTATTTCAGGAGACAACAGGGCATTTTGGCAAGGGTAGTAGAGAAAATTTGGCACAGTCCACTCATTTTTGCCATTGCCGTGCTCCTGTCTCACTTCTCTCTCTTCTTATGTCTGTGTACCGTAGTAGCAAGAGAAGATTATTCTGGTTCAGTTGTCATTTGCTGGCTTTCTGAGTCCCACTTTAAGGTCTAATACACAGACTTGCTTTAACATTTTGTTGTTCCTCTGGATGACTTTACTTTTTCCTTTGCAGTAATGAGGTTCCTGCAGCAAAGAGGAATTCCCCTCTTCTATGTAATAAAATGGACCAGACTGGGTTGGCATTTTGTTCCCAAAGAGAAAAGGATATAAAATACTCACTGCCAGGCTCCCTGACAGAATTAATACTTCACAGTATTGTGTCACTCCTGCAGCCTCTGCTTTTCAGTTACCCATCCCTCTTAGTCATTTCATTAGTCATTATTTTTGGCAATGGGTGCAGTGATCTGATCTGATTGGAAAGCACCAGGGTACAGTGTCCAGGTTTGTTACTTATGAATAGTGGCCATCATGTTGACATGTAGATTCCTAAAAATTTAAGCTGTGTAGGGATGAGAGAATGTAGTGTTTCTTGACTCCTCTGCTCTCTGAAGTGTAGTCTTTTGGTGATTTAGAAATGGAGTGATAATCCTTAAAAATGCTGCAACTTGCCTGAGATTGTGTAGCATAGTTCATCTTTGTGGTTTCTCCTAATCAGCCCTCACAGGTGAGTACGACAATTTTACAGGCAGGAAAAAAAAAGGGCTTGGTCACAGACTTGGTTAGTAAGTTCCTGGCCTCTAGAGATCTGGTCTGGTCACGTCGCTACATGAACAACAGGCATAAAATGAATGTACGGTTGAAAGTGATTTGCTTTGGGTTTGGATTAAGCCCATAATCCAGATCAGCAGTTATCAAGTTATCTTGCAGAAGATAAGAGTATTTTGGCCCAAGGTAGTCAAAATGCATGACAACAGTACGTCTAAAATTCCTACTTAGGAGGGCTAAAACTTATGCATAGAGATACTGGGGCATTTCTGATCAAATCATGAAATCTGCTTGGCTTTTAACTTTTACTGTAACTGAGAACATGCAAAATAAATTAAAAAAAAGAGGGGGCCTGAAAGATTTAAATACAACTAATTTTATCTTGTTGAGATTAAGTACTTGATACCTGGAGTCTGCTAGGAAAGCAAACCAGGGTTGGCTCTACAGTGTGAGTCTCTGGGTTTTGAAGAAGCCAAGATCCAGAATGGCTGCTTTATATGGGATTTCTTCATTTCTTCAGCCTCTTGGGTGAAAGTCAGAGCTGTGTGAAGGTAGGTGTGCGTGGTATTTTGCAAGTAGACTTGAGCATGTTCTGCCCATGCTTCAAGCCAACTGGACATAAGCCAGCCCTGCACCGGAAGCTGTACAGCTGTGTGAGTGAGGATGTTGAGCCCCAGCCTCGTCCCTCTGCAGGGCTCGTTAGCTTGGGTTTGGGGTTGTACTAACCACAGTCTAACTAACACGTCCCCTGCATTGGTGCTGGCTTGTGTCTGGCCAGGTTGGAGTGTAGGCAGGGTGAGCCTTTGTCAGCCTGCCAGATACTGTGTAGACATACCCTTCCTCACCCTAGGTAGCAGTTTCTCAGGCGCTTAATTTTCGTTGAAGTCAGCATGAGCAAACGTTAGTCATCTTGAGTAACGGTTGCCAAAAGAGGTCCTTTGTGTAACGCATAGATTTAGCAATCTAGGCATTGACTTTGCATTACTAATGTTTGGTCTGCTTTCTTCCAGGCCTTTCCACTTTCTTGGTCACTGTCAATCCCCTTTCCTGCTGGCTGCTCCAGTCCATAATTGCATCTGACTGCAGTGATAGAGTTGTCAGCCCTAGAGAAGTCTCTAGACTTTATCGCTACCCTCCCTCAGGCAATGCAGTTTACCACTAGCCCTGAGAGGCTGGTTTGGAGTCTCTTGAAATTGTTGAGATCTCAATAGTGCATTATGATGATATTACCCTTTCTCTTCACCTTGAAAAAGGGAGTGGCAATTCAGCCATAAGAGAAGGAATGACTTTAGCAAGCTGGTGTTCCTTCCCTAGGGAGTACAATAAAGGCTTTACCCTAGAGGGTACAAACTATGCTTCACAGAGTTGAACAAAAAGTGTCAAAAAAAAGTTAGTGTTGGCTCGTGTTTCCAAGTTGTCTGAGCTTTGATTGGTTTCTGTAATTCAAAGAATTGTAGCAGTACATTTTATGTTTCCTTTTATTGTCTGTTACTAATGCACTAGTATTCCTTCCTACCTGGCTTCTAGCTGAGGAAACTTGAACTTCGTAGTGATATAAAAGCTTTAAATTGCCCAGAAAAAATCAACTTTCACTTTTTCAGGTGCTAGCACTGGTGTTCTGAAAAAACCCCCACATGATCTAGGTGTGAAAATGTGGTCTGTTCAACCCACTAGAAACTTCGTGGTGACTTCTGTCACCTTTCTCACATGGATTTGTGTCCTGAGAATTGAGAATAATAACATGTTCACTTTGCATCAATTATTAAAGTTTCAGATTGTGTTTTTCTTCCTACTGGAATGAAACCCAAACTTAAAGATTTCTGAGGAATGGAATTGTGTGTTCAATATTTTAGGCAAAACCATGATATTTTGGTTCAAACCTGATGGCTTCTGAATCACTATCAGCATTGTTTCAGCATCTTTCTCCCAGATCATTTGCAGTCTGACAAAAGGAGTTGAATATGGGTCTTATGACTACCAGGGCAGGTCCCTGACCACTAGACAACTCTCTTTTCTCTCTCTTGCACAGTCCTTTTGATGAAACTTCACTGAAACTCAGCTCTTAACACATGTCATCTTAGCCATCAAGAATCCTTGGTAAAAGTGTTCTGAGCAGCTCTAGTCCACAGTTCTATTCACAAATTCTTCAAATTTGTTTTAACTTTAACCATGTAAGTCAGAGCTGTGAGATACAGACTGTGCTGTCCTGTGAAATGGACTGGTCTTTATACATCGATTACATTGTTTGGCTAGTACAGTTATCCTCCAAGAGCTTTTTTAATGCGATAGACATAAGAAAAGCCTTCCAGTTGTCTCTTTCATGCCCTGTGTATCCCAGCTAGATTCCATATAGGATCTGAAAGTCCAGATAGGGGTCACTCAGCCCTGGGGTGTTACAGGTGCCCTCTTAGACCTGGGAGGAAAACAATGGAAACATACCTTGTAGGGTGATGCGCTTCACAGTTGGAGAGATGTAACCTAATTTGTCAGCTATCACAAACCACTCATTTCATTTCCATTGCTATAGTTTTGGCTAGAACTCTTCAAGCCCTGCAGGGTTCAGTTCACAAGTTTGTATGTGAACTGAACCCTGCTCTCAGGTTGAGGAAGGATGGGTGGAGAATCAAACCTTTCAAGTTTGCTTAGAGGGATGAGTCTGAGAAATTCACACCTTCAGAACTCCTCATCCTCTTCCTCTACTCACATGTGCACTGAGCCCTTTAGTACTCTTTACTGATAGTGATCCTGGACTGCATAGTAGTCCTGGTAATACTTTCTCTCTGGCTTTCTCTGCTGAGTCACTCAAAGTGCTATACAGTGCTTTCCTCTCCTTCAGGGCTCTAGGTACTGCCACTAATTAGGTCTTGCATTGTTATAAAGTATGTTCAGGATCTGCTCCTCAGTGTAGGTTACCTCGTTGCATATTTGATCTTCTCTTGGTAATTCACATGTGGAATCTGTCTCTCTACCCAAGTTCATGAGAAGTGTGGTTTATAATGTGTAGGAAATACGATAGGTATACAGTTCTGCTCAAGCTACTGCGAACAAACACCAATGCAATATTGTGACTTGTTAAGGCTATTTACAGCAGGATCCACATCCAAAAAAACCCCAACCCAAAATCTAGTAGGCAAAATCGTATTTCTGTTCCACAGCTTTGATGTGGCAAATACAAGGACTCAGTGGCATTTTTAACTCACAGTTGTGTCCCTATCAGTGTCCCCTTCTTGAGTATTCATATTAATCCCAACTCTGTTTTGGTGTGTTGGCTGTATTCTGTTCTTGCTTACACTTAGTTGATTATGAGGAATTAAATACTTGTAGTGGCAAAATGTATTAAAGATGAGATAATAAAAGAACAGGGTTTTGTGTACGCTTCCAATTACCTTAATGAGTATATATATTTTTACTTGGCCATAGAGGTGTTTTAATGTGGCTCCTCAACTTGGCACAAAGTAACTCCCTTTCTTGCTACTTCCCGTAAGTGTCCTAAGAAGGAATAATCCAAGACTGTGAGTGATTTAGCTGCATGGTCCACCTCACTTTTCTCACAGTGACAGTATCATTTCTCCATTTAAGTGCAGTACAGAACATGTGGCTTTGAACATGTGGATTTTGGTGGAAGACAAACAGATTCCCTCTCCCCTTGATGCTAGAAATAGCAATAGCACTGAACAGTCAAAATATTTCAGTCTCTCATTCTAACTGTATTTCAGCGTGCGTGTGTTTCACGTCCTGTTATCATTGCAGGAAAGAATCCCCCATCCTTGATAGCTTTTTTTGGTGCTTTTTGCAAACATGAGAGTGAAGAAGTAAGGGGGAGCTCTTCCACAACAAATATCGCTACATGCTCTGGGATCTTTTGGAAACAAACCTTTTTTTTTTTTTAAATTTATCTTCCAACAGTCCTTATTATTAAGATATTCATTCTTATAAAGGGATGTTAAATAATTAAGCCTGTGGAAGGGGCAACATCAACAAATGCTGGAATATATTTAAATAATGAAGAACATCTTTAATTTGTACATGTAAAATAATTGTGGGCTGATGACAGGTTAAGCATTCATATTTATTAAAATGTACTTGCCTCTCCTTTAGAGGAAGAAGGTTGTCATTTCCTATACTATCCCTCAGCCTGAGCCACTTCAAGTCTTCCTTCTCTTCAGTCAAAAAGAAACAATTATGTGTTGCGGTTACTTTCCCCCAAAATACTTTGATTGCCTCATTTTGTTTTAGCTGAGAGTGCTCAAGTCACTCCTCTTTACACAGGAGAGAATAGGGGTGTAGAAATTAGCCAGTCTGTAACCAAATAACCTGGCCTTTAGTGCGGATTCCTAGGGATTCAGAATATTGACAGCAATCGGGAGTCTCAGGCTGTTGAAACTTCCCCTCTAATTGAACTGGGAAAGGTAAACCAGTTTCAGTGCTCTGCACGCTGTAATTGCAATAATTTAATTTAGCTATTTAACCTGTAATTCAGTGGTATTTATTAAAGAGCATAGGAGAAAATGAGGCCATTAGGAGCCAGAGATGAATACATTGAAATGAAAATGAACACTTCTAACTGCTAGTTGACCTTCGTTTTGTAGCAGTTTTTATTAGGCTGGTCACGGTAATTACTGGGACGTGAATCATGGAGAAAAGTGAATAATTCTGTAATGAACATTTTTATTCATTATCTCACATTTTCAGGAACCAGAAAAGTATCATGTAAAAGTATCTCCAATGTCCTCCTTTTGTTTGTTTTTCGACAAATAATGGTTTGTGGACAATAGTCTGGTGCAAAACATCACTCCACTGTGAGAATTCGTGTCACACTGAATTGATGGGCCTATGGTGCTTTGCGTGCAGCATGCAGGTCTGTGGGGCACACTCAGGGAGACTGAGCAGTTTGTAAATCAAGCAGGAATCATAACAGTCGACATAGGACATGCTGGTCACCTGTGTTAAAACTTAGGAGGGCACATTTTGGGACAAAAGCTGAGGTATTAAAATTTTCCAGTGACTTTCACCCTGGCTCCTGCCAAGGGGCAGTTTGTTTGGGAATAGGTCTTCCTGACCATCAGCGAGCTGTTTTGGGGGCAAAGTCAGCATCTGTGGAGGCTTCCGAATGGATTTTGTAAGGCAAGAGTGAGGCCTCTCCCAACACCACTGTGCAAGCAGTAGAGCGTCCTCCATTCATCTCCTGCTTCAGCTCACACTGGCATTACCAATGCCAGCGTAGCTCTGAGGCACATGAGCTGCATCTCTGGGGTTTGCTCCAGGGTGGAGCAAAGGGTGGAGGGAGAGCAGGAGTGGGTGGATTTGTAGCTCTGCCTCTTGGATGGCTGCTCTGGGACTGCCATCTCGCTGGGGAGCAGGAGAGGGGATCAACACCTTGCAAGGAGGTGGGAGCCCGCGCGCTGCCCTGCATCAGTGCCTGTGCACCGTGTAGCACAGTCTGCCGGGCGTCCTGCCACCGCAACCCTTCCGGCCATGTTGTTTCATTAAATCTGCTCCTTTGCTGCAGCAAATTGTTCGGAGTTAGTGTCTCGGCAAGGAGGAGAACTGGCAGCGTTTTGGCAGTTGCGCTGTGATTGATATTCTGTTTGCTGCTCTTGAACACTCTGATCGTTCTTTTTACCACTCTTGTTTTCTTACTAGTGTTATTAAACCAGCCAGACTCTACAGGGACCTGGCCTCCTGCACTCCCATAGTTCACAATATCTGGAGGGGTTTTTCTTTTGGTTTTGTGGGTTTTTTTTAATAATTTTTTTTAGTCTTCTTGTTTTTGTTAATTACTGCCCAATACAATGAGATGTAAGTTCAGCAAGAGCAATGCAGTGAGGAGGGTTACTCCCCAAATCCCTGAAACATATCTGCACTATCCATGGTCACAGTAATTCTAACATAGATGAAGATGGTGAATTTACTGATTGTAATTATTCACCGTGAAGAGGATGCTTTTAGTTCCAGGTTTGAAGCTCTGCATGTTGCAGATGATCTTTGCTAGGCATTCTTTTCTCTACTTAGAAGCAGCCAATAAACCTACACTAAGCAGCAGTGATGAAAAACTCCAGCTGCACTAACCTCTTAATTTCCCGAAGTGTGTGTTTTCTTACTTGAAGCTCTTAGATTTTCAGCCTGACTTTGAAAAGGAACCTAGGTCTCATTTAACTTTAAAGTGTCCCAGTGATGCACATTCCCAAGATAGTTTTCCTAATTTCTTTCACTGTCTTCACTTTGAGACACATCTCAGTCCCTCTGGAAAATCTCTCACTGGGACTGACATTGACTTGAGGCTTGGCATTCAAATGGCTGAGGCTATATTCTGTGGGATTGAGGTGGTAAAAAACAAATGGAATTGTAAGTGGTAAGGTGTGAATACTTTCAACATTCACCTGGAGTCAGAAATTGGATATAACTTAAAAACTGAGATTGGAAGAGTGTGCTTATGGGGAGGCACCAAGGAGCTGGGCTAAAGAAAGTGTATGTGATATTTTCCAGTTGACTGATTTTCCTGCCATATCCCCTTACATGCAAGCTACCTCTTACTGCATGGCCTAGAATCTCAGCCTGGTAAAGATGCCACTATTTGCACCAATTTTCTCTACCTGATACTGATTTAACCTCTACCTCACTGAAGAGTCCAACCTGAAAGCTTGCTGGGGATTGGAAAACACTCACCCCCCTTTGGAATTTGTCAGTGTTATCTCAGGGTGGCTTGCCAAGTCTTTTGTGAAGGGTTTAGTTACCTATGACTAGTTTTCTTTAGAATACTGCCACATTCTTCTGGGCCTCTGTTGCTAAATGGAGATGTACAAATCTATACCACCCCCATTCAGAGATCAGCCACAAAACATAATCTTGGGTCAACCTAATAAGGTTGAGTTTTATTTATCACAGTTTTCGTCTGCGGTGACTAGGTAACAATTACAGATGATATGTGAATGCTGACTCAGTATTGCCAGGATAGTCAAGGATTTGAGAAGGCTTAATACAACTCAGAGTTTAAAAACAATTAGCAGATTCTGGACTGTGTTTCCTTTAAAGGCATTTATTTGCCTTGTTTGTCCAAATGGGTGGAACTGAATGTCCTTACTATAGACATTCTCTTTGCAATGCAAGAGTTAAAAATCCTTGCTGTACATTTTACTGCATCTACATTAAAGATACTGAAGTGGTGAGAGTTACAGACATACCTGTACAAATAGATATACATTCAACATATTACTTCTATATTCAATATATATTTTATACACATGCATGTATCCTCACGTATATGTGGGTAGGCAATTAACAATTTTACCATTACATTTTTGTTTGGAAACAAATGCCAGCCTGTGATAATGGTATACTTTTTCTAGCATAGGATCTTTTTAAGCCATGGACTGCCACTGGGGACTGTACTATGAGATAATTGACCTCCACGTGAGTTATGTGTCCTGAGTCTAAAGCAAGGGCACACATGGTGGCATCAAAATCAATTATCTCACAATCCATCCCCCAGTGGAAAGGGCTACTGCAGTCAGAATAGGCCCATGAAAGAGATTTAGATATTTTAAAATGTTTTCAGTTACTTAATTCATATAAATAATGTTATTGCATTATGCAAAGAAATAGAATAATGGCGGCGGATTAAACTGTGCTAAGTGTACCTACTGATGGACTCTGTATGACCACGCACTGGCTGGGGATGAAGTCTCATTGGGGTATCACTGATGAAGTATCACCAAGGCTGTATTAACTGGGCTGTCTCCATTGCTGCCATGCAGGTGACTGTCAAGTAGATGCATCTTCATTTCCTCTGTGGTCGTCATCCTCTTGCATGTGTCAGGGAGCAGCAGAAGTAATGGACAGAGCTGCTAAGCTCTGAGGACAAAATTCTACCTCTGCTAACCGTTGCAAACCCTTGCCAGGAAAAAACTATTTGGAGAGAACAAAGGTATTTAACTCAGGGATGGTGTCTCCAGTCAGAGCCTGATCACCCAAATGATCATAGCTAAACTATCATGTACTGGAACTTTGAAACTCTTCAATTGCCCAGTTGCTTAGTTACAGGATCATTTGTCATCTATTCTGGTAGCAGGGTGAGAGGTGGGGGAACTGGAGGGAAGGGGGGAGAAGATTACATGTGCTGTTGAAAATGCAATGAGCACATTCGATCATATCTAATTCCCATTTATATTACTGTGGACATCCCTACTGCCCAGCTGCCCTCTCAAGACTCGGAGCTATGGGATTTTTCGATGCATGAATGAAGACTGGGAAGAGGGCCAGCATGCTGTTCATAGGCTTCTTCATCATTTATTACCTTCTAGTTTTAATTGTTTTCCTGCTTCTCTCGAGATATTTATCTAGGAGGAATTGTACTATGCAATGCAGACACGCGAGGTGGCAACTGAAGATTGCTTGTTAGCTCAGTGCACCGTACAGTAGATGGATCTTAATAAAATAGAGAAGACTATTTACATTAATAGAAGAGACCAATTTGTAAACCTTTTATTACTTAAGTGCATAAGTTTGACTCCTGTTTGTCCATTATAGAGGTGTGGGTTATATAATCATTACCACATAACTGCATTGTCTGTATCCTTATAGTAATGAAAATCAGATCTCTCCATATGCCACTCTGTTGCACCCTATTGTGTCTTCAGGGCTACATTTATCTCTGGTAAAAGGCTCTGGTAGATTTACAGTAGGGCAAAATTTGGTCTGTTTAGTTTCTGACTGGTACTTCAGCAGTGGAAAAATTAAACAGAAGCCACCAGAAGCTTCAGTGCCACTGTAGCTTCAGTGGAGCTTCATGGTCCTTTTCTGTGGGAAGCTTTCAGACGTCACCCTTGCTGCAATTTGGATTTCTTCCTCAGAGCCCGGTGGCTTTGTCGCAGGCAGTACCTCTGGTTACCTTTCACGGTCCCCATGCTGCTTCACAGCCCTGCCTCATACTGCTGAAATGTCAGCAGGTCAGGTACAGCCTTTCCTCCTTGCAGCGCTGGCGATGGCTGTGAGAGGGCAGCGCATGGTCGAGGTGCAGAGGAACTTGGTCTGTGTTCAGTCAGCCTCCGGCTCCAAAACCTGACACAAACATGTTGGCGTACACAGGGGAGGGAGAACTGGCAGTGTGGAGCTGTGCAAAATACGGCTCCTGCCTTCACTGGTTGGTGCTTTGTGTTTTCAGAGCACCCCACACTGTGCAGGAGATGTGACAAATCGCTCCAAATGTCTGAGGAAAGTCAGGCCTGTAGGCTGAAGCAGGAGTGACCACTCTGATTGAAGTTCTCTTTGATTTGAAGAATAAAAAGATGCAAGTCCCTTTTTATGCTTTGCTTTGGGGGATAGAGAATTAGGGGAGCTTTCATGCCTCTGTCCCATTTTAGTCTTCAGGAAGACAAGGTTTATGCATTACTCAAATTTTTTTCAAACACAAGAGTGCATTTGTGAACAATTGTGCCTGCACTGGGGCTTGAAAGAATTGAAGGCCACTAAATGTAGGGGATCTTCCTAGGTGCAGGGAGTGGCTTTAGACACAGGCATTTTTGAATTGATACCTCAAAAATTATTTTATTATTTCTCCCAACACTTCAATGACCTTGAGTGTGTATCTCACCTCTTGGAGGAGTGGATAGGACTGTTCATTTTGTCATCGTGAAAGTTCATGTTATTCACTGAAGCAGTCAGGAGTTCTCTGTTTGTCTGCTACCTAGCATTCACTGTTAGTTAATTGGGAGAGTATTTGTTGACTTTGATGGGTCTGCTGAGCAGAGTCCATGTTGCCAAATTCAGTAGACAAAGCATATACACCAGATTTATCCATTCCTCATCCATCTTGACAAAGGGATAAATATTGACTCAAGT
The DNA here is from genome assembly GCA_031468815.1 of Morus bassanus. Classification (NCBI taxonomy): domain Eukaryota; kingdom Metazoa; phylum Chordata; class Aves; order Suliformes; family Sulidae; genus Morus; species Morus bassanus. The sequence goes on from CM062572.1 coordinate 15,203,922, forward strand.
GTTCAATCTTGTTTCCCTCCCATCCCCCGTCCCAGCAAAACTCAAAGAACATATTTTACGGAGAGAGCCAAATGACCAAGCTTAGATAAAAATACCTTGTTCTTGTAGCTATGAAATGAAATCAATTAGTCTGAGTAACAGGTCATCTTGCCTGAGACAGCACACATCATTAGGTCTAAAAAGATGATAATATGTAATTTATGAATACATATTGTATGTATTTTCTAATGAAATAGGAAAAAACCTTTTACCGTCACATATTTTTAATTGTATAATGAATGTTAAAGTATGTGAATCAGCTTGATTTAAAAATACAAAAGAGCTGAAGTACCCTAATAATAAATCCGTAGGTGTGCATTGGGAAAGAGATGCAGTTCACATGACTGATGAGATATTAACAGTTTTGACCTGATCTCACGATGACTGATATTGATAACACTCATTTCTGGAGCGCACCAAGGCTCCCATACGGCACAGCCTCCATTGAGGTTGGAGGGGGTGTGTGTAGCTCACGCTGAGTCCGGTGTTTCTAAATGGGGTACCTGGAGCAACCCGATTCATTTTTGTGAATCACAGCCATGAATTTAGACAGCAGAAAATGTCTGTTTCATAATGCTGCCCTGACTCTGGCAATGCAACATTATTTTTGTCGTGTACTCTCAAGTGCTCCCCCTCATCTGAGATGCTGCTGGCTTGGGGCTTCTCTTAAGGATTTGCTGGCCTCAGAGTTAAGAAACATTTTCCTGATAGTTGGCCTACAGTGTCACTGGCCCAATTAAATCCCATTACTTCTTGTTATACCCCAGTGGGGTCCCCCAAACAATTCCTTGGCATCCTCACTATCTGTCCCCTGTCAGACACTCCTGGATGCTTATCTGGAGCCTCCCGCCAAACTCCGGCTATAAGTCAGCCTGATTGCTGTCTGCGCTGTGCATGTCTGGGGTTCTTCTTGCTGCTTTGCATCCCATATCCCTCAATTGCAATTTTTTGTAAATCTGGCGTGCCATGATGTTTTGGTTAGAAAATAACTTCTCCGTAGAGTTAAGCATCTGCCTGAGATTGATAAAGGCAAAACAGTCCAGAGTGAAGATTGTCAATTAATCCTTCCATCACCTCGCTCCGTCTGCCAGTCTCAGGGGTCATAGAGGAGGGAAGGCTCTTGATCACTGCTTGATCCAGGGACAATGACACCGAGCTGTGGAAAATACCCTTACTTCTCAAATTGTACACTTCAGTCAGCCTTTGCTATGCACATGGGCCAAATTCAGTCCTGAGTTTCACCACCCCAGGGTGTTCTTGAAGTCAGAATCTGATCCACAGCAAGACTAAATGGGAAACTATTTTTCCACAGAAAAATGACCCAAGACTGTGTATAATTCTGTGCACCTTGCTAATTGGAGGGTGTTGTCAAATTGGAGGTAATTCAGAGAAGAACAACAAAAGTGATTACAGTGTTGGTAGGATTGTTTCATAGGGAAAGATGAAAAGAACTAAAAATATATGAGTAAGTTAAATAAGGAGCAGGTAGAGGGAATATGATTCAATTAACAAAGAACATTGGGGGTGATTCAGTAGTGTGACACCCCATTTCCAGAAGGTTTGGAGTGAGGTTATAAAGTCCATGAAGCCAATGGGGCTTCAGTATTGGCTTGATGCTACACACCAGGTGCATTTTCAGAACGAGAGCTACAGCCATGAATAATAGGTAAACTGAACTATGTGTGAAATGAGCATTAGGAAAAAATTCCAGACCATGACTGATTTTCAGGTTGTAGAGTGTTCTTAGGAGGTGGAAAAATGCCAAGGTGCAGCAAAGTACTTACAAACCCATCCCGTAGCATTTGGTGAATATGACTCCTTTGTTTGAGGCATTTAAACCTAGACTGGATGTTAAACCTAGACTAGGAACAGAACAAGAAACTAGTGATATTTCCATATCGCTAGGGAGTATTTTGCGATGGTCAGCTGCCATGACACACTCAGGTTGCACTTGGCAGTGCAAGTGTCCCTGTTAAATGCCCTGTGAGTCAGGTAGCAGACCTAAAGCTGATGTAGTTTTTCACTCATGCCGAATGGAGTTGTGGAACTCATTGCCACAGGATGTCACAGGGGCTAAAAGTGATAAATGGGTGCAGAAAAGGACTAGGCAAAATCAGGAAGATTTGGTGGGTGGTTAATAAAAATGCTAATCTGGTCTGGATCAACCCCTGGCACTGAAAGACTAAATCATTGATTGCTAGTGGCTGGGAGGTCTGGATAGGGTCTAGATGTGAACTTTTTTTGACCTTGATTCACATGCTCTTTTCCTAAGTTTCTGCTGGTGGCCTGTAGGCATGACCCAGGGGTTTTATATTCTTACATGAGCAAGAGCAGTAGTGTCTGGCTGATGGGATCTCACTGATTTCACTCTGTCCTGAAAGACACTGCAAGGTTCCAGCCCAGGATTTCTCTTACAGGCTTCCTGTGTGAAGCCAATGCAACATTTGGGTCTGGCCTGAACACCCTCTTCCACTAGTTTAACTAAAGGGGTCTTTCAGACAGATAATCCAGAATGCTTCAGGGTATAGATTGTTTTAGTTGATTGCCACCCCAGTTTAGCTGACCTGTTTTAGCATACCTATATAAATTTACAGTGAGAAATTTCCTGATATAGCCAGTTTTAAGCTGACAGAAATAGAGGCTACACTGGGGTTTGCACTGGTTAAAGTGAGTCCTTTTGATTAAACTGGTGCCAAATTCTGCGTGGACAAATCCTCATATTGTAACAAACCCACACATCCTCCCTTTCCTCTGACAATCATATCAGGCTGGTGAGTCCTATGGACCCAATCTAATAGAAATGGAATTTTTACCATGCAAATCTTATTACCTAAAGTGCCAATGAAACTAATGGGATTTTGGATAGTAAAAAATACTCTGTATGTGATACATAGTTTGGAATATAAATTCTTCGGGGGGGGGGGGGGGGTGGGTGGGAATGTAAGGAAAAGGAGCTGTTATTACATGTGGTCGTTTGTGACTTTGGAGAACCTGTTCCTCCCAAAACCCCTCAGTTCCCCCTAAATTTCAATGGGACCAACGTGGTATTCAGTGTCTTGCTGAAAACACTGATCTCCTTGCAGAATTCGGTTTTCAAAATACACAACTAAGTGTCTGTTTGTTTTAGAATTCATTTGAGGGAGGGGAACAGAAATAAAAATATCCCAAATGCTCCACTCCAAGGACAGACATCTAGAGGAATATATATTTTTCCAAAGGGAAACATTTTTGCTGTGGAGGTTGGCTGATTGCGTCAAGAACACAGGGAGCATTTGGACATATTTTGGCAATCCCTGGATAAAAAAAAAAAGGGGGCTGAATCTATTGAGGTAACATTTTAATTTATGCCTCCCCCCCAATATACACATACATATATATATGGTGTATGTTATATATATGCTAGTGTCCTCAGGCTGCCAACCTGTGTGGCAACTCTCAGACTGAGGACAGTGTCAGCAGATAGATCTAAAGTTAATAACTGAAGTACTGCAAACACTACAACCTTTAAAACTGTCTCCTATAGTTCCTATATGTTGTGATAACACAGCACAAGTTGCAGAGGGTTCAACACCCCTTGTTATTGCTTGGGCAGAATTCCTACTGACTTTTCTGAGAGCTTAGTTTATGTGTACGTTCAGGCCTAAAATATTTTAAAGTAAAATCTTTTTAATAACCTACAGTGTTGTGCCATTTTGATGGTGATGCTGATTACTCGGTTTCCTGTCACCTTGGAAGCAAAGAAGCAATAAACGATACCTTTATTTTTGTATTTATTTTAATGAAACACACAGAAAAGGCACTTTTCTAAAGTGGAGGAAAGAGGAGGAGGTCAGATAAAAACAACTGCAGTCTGATGTTCGTTTTTGTGGCGTTGATACTTATTATTCCCAAAGAAAATAATGTCCTTTTTTATTTGCTTTTAACATTTTGCCCTTGGCATCTGTTCCATCCATTGTGGACTAACCTAGACTCTGTTCTCTGACGATGGGTTAAAGCGAGCTCTTACTGAAAAGCATTCTCTACTTAATTACTTTTCCTTCTTCTGGAAGCTATTTTTTTTATAGTCACATGTTAATTGTGTATTAGTAGGCCTTTCTGATTAGTTGAAAACATAATGAAACCTTTGTAAACAACAGGGAGAAAGAGGGACAGGGAGGGAGGGAGCGGGAAGCGGGGAGAAAGGGACAGGCAGAAAGAGAGGTGTGAAGTGGGGGCTGGACTGGTGGGGGGGAGGTCGGCGAATCTTTAAAGGCAGAAATAATGCCAGTGTAAATTTCTGGATTTTTTGAATGACAACTTCCCTCACCCAAATTAATCAACTTACTTAACGAGAAATGAGATGCATGGAGATGCAAATTGCTGTCGATCTCCAAAAGCAGGGTGGCAAAGGCAGCAAGTTGGAATGGCGTGGAGGGGGGCTGAGCCGCAGCTGTCCACTAACAAGTCAGTCCTATTTGTAAAGGGCACGGAGCTGAATAACGGTTTTGTTATTGGCTTTCTCTCTCTCTCAGCCGTAGGTAGAAATGCTGCATTTGTTTCCTGCGACTATTTCAACGAGATAGATGTCCTCCTCTTTCATCTCGCCTGCCCGTTTGATTCCCACAGTGGAGCCCTGTGTTCCTGGTGTACCCCAGCCTCCCCGTGACGGGGAGGAAAATTTGGATGCACAAGGAACACAGGCTCAGGTACAGGGTCTCAAGCATGCAAGGTAATACCAGGAATTATTAAGTTATCTGCATGCCCCTCAGAAGGGCAGGAAAAATTAAAAAAAAAAACAAACGAAACCAAACAGTACTTGGGACCCAATTCAGTGACGCTCAGAGTCCGGCCAGCGCGGATCAGATTCGGTGAATCAGCTGAATCAGGCCCTCTTCTTGGAGGTGTTTTTTTCTTTTCCTGGAAAGCTGCTCCTTAAACACAATCTACATTGGTTGTTTTTAAAAGGACTATCCTCTGTCTGCAGCGCTGGATTTTGAACGGGCAGAGCCTCCCCCCTCCGGTCCTCCGCCCCCACCCCCTTCTGTTGCTGCTTTAAAGAGCTGTACTTATAGGGATTTTGCAGCTCTCCGTGTGTTATTAGAAAACGTGTGGCTGGGACGGTTAAAATGGGAGTGCTACTGTATGCAAGAGCAATGTTCACTGTAAGCAATCCAAGGAAATCCTGCCAAGGCAGTATATGAACAGCAGCCAAACAAAACACAGGCGCCTTTCCAGTGAAAACCAGCACACTTCTGCAAATAGAGGAAAAATTGACTTTCTGATTTGGAGTGTTTCTACAACTAAGAAGAATTACTACAGTGATTGTTCTAAAAATATTTTTCGGCAGCACATTCTCAAAGGGGTTGGGATGCTTAGCATTGTTTAATTATGCTTCTCTTAGGTGATCAATCTGGATTGTATAGAAATGAAATAGGAAGTTTTTAGGATCTTCTTTCAAGCCAACATCGGCATTATTTTCTGCAGTGTTATAGTGGCATAAAACACCACCGATTTGAGGAGCAAAAATTGTATTTTTATCTTTGCACTTCAGGAAGTATGATTGGAGATTCATCTTTCACAACTTCTTAGTCATAGATTGCAATTTAACTGCTTAATCTAGAGCAACCCCCAAGATCCCTGCTTCTGTAACTGACGGGTTTTACTTTTCATCTGAATTATTTTATACCTTCCTCCTTCCCTTCTCTCCCTTGCCCCCCCCCCATTTAGCCTTTTAAAGCTTCTGCTCATTTTTCTTTTTTGTTCACCCAGTGTGGGATTTTCCTCTACAGGACTTTTGAGTCCTGTAGGAACCCTTTAGTGTAAGATGTGTCTGCAGACGTTCTGACATTCAAAAAATGTCCATAATGATGGAAACTGAAGGGGATTCCACAAATTTGTTTATTGCCAAGAATAAATCTGTTATTAAAAAATGGTTTTGCTAGTCCTAGCTACAAGTTTTTCAAAGAATTTTTAATAACAGAGTTTAAGAATGCAGTCAGTTTATCTAAAGTGAGCTAAAGAAATAGGATAGATCTACAGAGAATTATTGTTATCATTTTTTACTTCCAAAAACCAACATAATATCAGCATAAGAAAAAGCAACAGAATTGTCAAGGATTAATTTCAGTTTATGTATTTCTCCTATTTCAACTGTTTTTCTTTTAACTAAAAATACAAAAGATACTTTACTAGATACATCTCTGTTTATTCCTCTCAAATCTTTACAGCTGAATTCTTTAGGCTTATAACTGCTGTGAACTCAGTTCTCTTCTTTTAACTACACCACCACAAACCAGATTTATCCCTACATTGAAGACAGTGTCTTGAGACTAACAAATCCCAATGTGGAAGAAGACCCTCATCCAAAGCCCATTGAAGCCAGTGGAAAGATTTATATTGACTTTGGTGGGATTTGTGTTGGGATATTAAACATTCTTTCGACTTTAGCTACTCATTTTCAGGGTGAGATACTCTCTACTTTAAGCAAATCTTGAAGTTGCCCTAATTTACTAAATTAACTTGTTCTGTATTTACCATTCAGGCAAAACTTCCAGTAGGGTGAAACTGTTGTATACTATTCTCCCAAGATGAGATTGTATTTTTGAAGGTCTAGTTGGAATAGCTGGGGAAGGATGTGCCTCTGCCCTGTACTCAGCCCCCTCTCTCCTTTGTTCATAGTGCTGTATTCATAGCCAGTCTTACAGAGAGCAAATCATGTATATATACATATATACAGAGACACACACGTATATATACATATATATGTATATATATAAAAATAAAAGAAAGCTTGAAAATGTAAGCATTTCTGCCTTGAATGTGAGGGATATCATCCACTGTGTTCAAATTAGGATACGGAATTTGTGGCATATGCCATGTCATGGCACAGCAGCGTGGTTCTGTATCTTTACATGTCGATGCATAACAGTGAAACCAGGTGAGATCTGGCCTCAGGTGCTGGCTGCTGCATGCATTGCTGAACAATTTTTCAAGGATGCAGATTGGGTGGTTGGAAGAGGAAAAAGTACATCTTTTTCTAAATAGATATTTTTTTGTGAAATATGTTGTAGGTTTAATGCAATGATTAAAAAAATGATCAACTTAAGCTTCATACATTCCTCTAATACCAGCTCGGTGTAATCCAGTCCTATCCTGGCTCTCCCTGATGTGCAGTACTAGTTGTCATGGAGCCCCAATTATGCCAAACTGGGGAGAAGATTTTGTTGAGACCATGAAACTCATTTCACTGGTGACTTTACATGAATGCTGAATTAAGGGTCCTTCACAAAATTACTCTGACGGGAAAGCTTGGATGCTGAAGAGGTGCTCCAAGGACTGCTTCTGCTTGCCCTGTCTGCTCATCAGGAGGTTACGTGGCTTGAAAAACAGCTTCACAGCAAAGTTTTTTCCTTCGTTCCTTTCAATGTAAATCCAGTTTTGAATCATTTTACCTTCAAGTCCATAGGTTCAAATTCTGTGGTCACCAGAGATGAGACATCACGGTAAATTTGCAGATAATTTGGGTAGTGGCCCATGCTGAAGGTGTGTGGCTTCTAAACCTAATTAGAGGTGTAGTTTGTTGCAGGCAAAAATTATCAATAGACAAGGAAGGTTTTATTCGGAGACATTTGTAGGTTGGCAGCTGTGCCAGCCATGTCTGTTCTTCTAAGTAACGGAAGCCATGCAGCCGGGAATAGCAGTGTTTTGGTGACAAGTGTTGAGAATATTGGTGGAATTGCACTATGAAAATATTTTCATTATTTTTATTATTACTCTTCTGCAAGCAGATTTGAGATATGTGCCTGCCTATGTCTGTGTGCACGAGTGGATGAGGTAGAGAGAGAGGGCTGTTATTTTTATTTTTTTTCAATCACACCTCCTTAGCATTTTGTACATATCAGCATTCTAGCTGAGCGATTTGCTAATTGCACTGGAAGACCCACTTTAAATGCAGGAATACTGAAACTTTGAAACTGTAACATTTTGACTGGTGAGAATGACCAGTCTTCTTTTCTCTTTCGCAGTGAGCTAGTTGAAGGAAGCTGGCATTGTCGCAGAGTGAAAGCTCTGCAGAAGTGCCGCAGGTTTTTCATATGGAAATGTGAAATAATGGGGTGATTAAATAGAGCTGTATATTAAAGTACATCTGACATTAGAATTAGCATAATGTGCTCTAGCCCTAGGCTGAGTACTTTATTTGCCATCTGCGTCGGACCAAAATCCCCTGGGGAAGCGCTAAAATATTCTGAATAAACTCAGCCCGAGTTCTTATTGAGAGTAAAATACCATTTGTGGCACGTCGTATTGATTCGTCTTAATTGCGGTGCAGAAAAGAACATTCAGTTGCTGATGACTTTTGTACTCTGTGACAAGTCGGCTGGAGTTATTCTAACACTGCAGTTGGTTAACCTGAACAGACTGTTGTACTCAGAGAAGGAGAAAACCTTACCTTCAGTAGCATAAACTACAGTATCATCTCCTGGCTTTACTCCTTTCTATCTTGATGCAGAATCCTTTTTTTTTTTTTTATTATTATTCCCTGAAAACAGCAGCCAACGAACTGAGGGGGAAATGGGGCTTCATTGAATCAGTCCAAGAAAATTCACATTCTTACCTACTTATTCTCCCCAGTCTCCCTCTCCACACTTCCACCCCCACATCTTCTTAAAAAAAAAATCCAGAAACATCTGACCAGCTTTCATCTAAGGGAGTGAAAATCAGTGGAACTTGTCCTTGAGGATCCACCTCCGGAACCATTAGTTCAAGAGATTTATTATGTATATTCTGTAAAAAGCTGTGGCTTCTCCTGTGCATAAGCCCACAGTCTTAGTCGGTTGTAATGGTTTGATTTTTGTCAACTCTCTACTCAAATAGGTTGCTGAATACCTTTAAAAAAGTGCTTATAACATGCATAAAAGATAAATATTTCATCTGAAGGAAAATACTTTGATGCTCCATGCAATTCTGTAACATTCATAAGGTCCAGTTTTTACCCTATAATTGCCTATCATTATACACAATTTACATATTCAAACATTCTCTACAAACCTTAGTCTAGCATGTTTTTATTACAAATTCAGATCAAGGGAATAACCTTTAACTTCAGAGACAAATGAGACAAATTTACAAGTGCATGTCTGCTGTTTTCTTGTGTTTTATAAATCCCTGCAGACCCGAACACTTTTGCTATAACGCCACTCAGAACAATATACATATATTACTACTTGTTTGTAGTGCTTCGGTAATGAGTCCCCTTTGTATTAGATAACCTATATAATTCAGCATCTAGGCCCTCCATAACGTCAATTATCTCCTCATAGCTAAATGTACATTCCATTAAAACAAGATTTACAGCCTTTATAATACTTCTTAGGATTGAATGTGGAGATTTTGTGGATTTAAAGAAGCAGAGATGGGAGTTAGCATTTGTTAAAGAAGCAATGAATTAAAACAAAAATGCTATTTCATTTACTAACTATGAATAGGCACCTAATACCCTTAAGAAGTAGTTGTAGTAAAACAGACTGAAGTACTCCTGGGGAAAAAAACAGGAAAATTGTGTTTTCACCCTTTGGCTTTTTTTATTGTTTCCTAATTTACTCTTTATTTTTCCATTATATGACATGGACAATTTCCTTTATGTATCCTCCTTTAAGTTCCTATTCAGATTACTGAGAATTCTTGCTTGTAAGATGAGAAAATGGCACCTCAGAAAAGTCTGTGGGAAAAAAAAATCCCAGCACTTGCCAGTTTTCAAACAAAACTACTTACAGGAAACCAATTTAAAGGGAAGCTGCTGGCATATTTCATATGTTGTAGAAAAGACTGACATTATTTCAAATGCATTTGAATACCTTATGCAAAGAAAAGGCCTAAAAGTGTCCTTGAGCAGTACAAGGGTTTTTCATGAATGCTGTAAATGGGATCCTATATATTAAACCACCAGCCATGGGTAGTCCTATGGTCTTTTAATCTCACGAATGGGTACATTTCTGCCCTGTATTGCTTTCCCCATTTTCACTGGTAGTTTTCACTATTTTATACAGCAGGTTAGTAAAACATCCTTTCAGTCTGCCAGCTGATGTCTTAGGTTCAGAGAAACTAACTAAAGGACACCAATCTGTTTAGATGCTAAAGGTGGAGTCAATTGAAACTGTTGTATCACAAAGGGCTAATTTAAAGTTAACTCATTCACTATTGATCTTTTAATATTGATTTTCCTGTTTGCTCCTTACTTTTCACACTTTTCCCTTTCTCTGCTTCATAAATTGCCTTTGTATTTTAGAATTTAACACCAATTAGAAGAAGGTGTTCAGAGATGACAAACATGGTTTTTATCTTCAATTTTAATAGTACTTATGGGTCAAAATCCTTGTGTTGTGAGTTCTAATCTTTGCTATGCATTTTTCTTCCTTTTTCTGCACTAAGTAAAAGCACTTCTTATACTTCTGTAGGCTGAACATTAACTTCCAGTAAGCCACAAGCTCTTTTAAGGAATGAGAAATGAGACATCCAGAAGGAAGTTGCCCAAAATGACTATTGACATTTTATACCTAAAAATATAATATTGCCATTTTGTAATGTACTAGAAATTAAACTGAGCTGTGCATTTGGCTCATTTATGTGAATCTGGCGATACAGATCTGAGGTATGATTAAGTCTTACAGAAAATGAGACTATTGAACACAAGCTGCATCTTCAGCCAAAGGTCGCCTGTGTCCATTAAGAAGCAGGAAGCATCTGTTTGTGTTATGCATGGTTGTAGTCTGACTGCAGTCTCCTTCTTTTTTGTAAGTCTAAATGCCAGAGAGGACATATAAAACACTTCTGAGGAAAGTTTAATAAAAAAAAATAATCACAACCTGGTATATTCATATAAGCCTAGTTAAGATCCTTGTTTGTGATAGCTTGTTATAGTTTATCTGGAAAAATTTGAAATCTGCAGTAGTGGTCATCGGAGCTACTTTGAATTCATAGCAGGGCAATTCAAATCAGAGTTTGGCTAAGAGTATGATTTTAAGGTATCAGGTTGATATCTCTAAGTCTTTCAAGGATTCATGCTCTTTGTTCTTGGAATTATGAAAGGATTGGCTGTAGCAGACAGCATGACAGTCTGGCTTCTCGACTATGTGATTGGTAATTAATCTGTTTGGTTTTCCACTTGTATGATAAAATAGTTCATTTGACAAAAAAGATATTTATTATTACAAGAATGATAAACAGACAATTTGCAGTCCTGCCCAGTAGAAAACGAACACTGCTGAAAAGCATGAATAGCTTCAGAAAATAAAATAGGCTCCCAAAAGTGGGGCAGCATTTAATGCACCAAAGACAGAATTTGACAGTTGGCCTTAGCATAGAAAGAATTAATAGTACATTACTAATGGTAGTGTAATACTAATATATTTTAATATTGGTGTCAACCAGTGCTATTGTAGATCTTTTTTAACAGGTAGAAAATGTTCTCAAGAATATTTGCATCGGTAATTAAAATCAGTGCTGGGAATGTGCGGGTCTTGTGGGGTTTGTAGGTTCTCTTGGCATAAAGCTTCTTGCATAATCTCTGTAGAGAACTTGCAGTCTCACTAGTCAAGGTAGAAACAGGATGGGGAAAGCTGTAAAACACGCAGGCAGTGTGTGTGGGAAGAATATTGCATGAAGTCGTGATTTTTCTTCTGTTTGAAGATCGCACTGGAGGAGATAGGCTATTCAAAAAGCAAGGTAGAAAAAGAGAACAGGGCCTAGTATGGGAGGAAACAGGATTCTGTTACTGAGAAGTAACACTTCTCAGTTACTTCTCCTCCCTTCTTCAGACACCCTTATTTTTCCATCCACCTCTTAAAAACATTTCATTTTTGTTTTCATGTCACATTCTTTCCTTTCACTGACTTCATCCTGAGATTCCCCATTTCTAGATGATGTCAGTCTCTGTGGCCCGTCATCCTTGGGTTCTTGCACCTAAACCTTTGTCTCCTCTTCTTGACTGGGATGCACTTCAGGTCGGCTGAGATTTACCAGAGAGAGTGGCTGTTTATCCGAGTGGAGAATTGGAGGTGCTTAGGTTGTGAGACCGCAGGTGTCTTGCTAAGTCATAAAACACCAACTTTAGTTGCCAGTTGATGCTTACTTTATGAATTGTTGGTGACAGTCCCCATCACCCTCAGCAGGATGTACTGCAAGACTCTCTTGAGCCTTTTGTTTAGACAAGGCATTATAGGGATGGATGCACTGTGTTACCTTTGGGGATGGATAGAGAGGAGTTGTGCTTGTTTTACATCTTCAGCTTGTGTTGCCGCCAAAACAAAATTAAAATGAAGAGAGGTATAAAGAGAAATGGTTCCTTTGCGTTTGGTGTTTAAGACTAGTGACTGGCACTGGACTGGCAGTGGTGATCCTTATCCAAGCTTGGACCCTACTTCACAGTTCTGTCTTTTTTATGGAGACTGTCAGTCCCTCTGAAATGGAGGTAACAGCACTTCCAAACACCCTGGGGTGTGCAGGGAGGGTAAAACTCTCGATATTGGGTGTGCTCAGCATATGTTTATTCAATCATAAACATATGTAAGTAAATGTTCTTGCTAACTTGGATAATTTAGAGTGGAATATGGCTTATAAAACTTCTTCAGCAGAAATACCTATATTAGAGATATTTTTGCATACCCAGTCAAGGTTTGGGTATGAACCAATGTAGTTCACACTGCAGATCCACATTGCAGACACCTGGGAAGTATTTGGTCCTTGTCTAGGTGACCTGTCAAACCATGTGTAACCATATATTTTCTTCACTATGAAACACTAAATCTTTCCAGTATTTAATGCCCTTCTCTTTAATGTCAGCTGGTCTTATAAGGAGACTTGTTAAACTAGTGTTCTCAATTACGGCATTTTAATTTAATAATAATTCAATTAAAGGTGTGTTTTTTATGGAGCATCCATGCTACCTTTATTGGTATTATTAGAGTAACCATCATAATAACAAGGAGTAATTATTTAAATGCTCATTAAAAATTGAGTGGTGGAGAAGAGAGTAACATTGGTGGAAAGAGTGTAGGAACCTGATACATGTCTGTTCCTGAGTGCTACAATAAAAGGTGTCCTTTATTTAAAGCTTGCAAGTTTCTACTTTTCCCGAACTTCTGAAGGTGCAGTAAAGCAGCATTAAAATTCCTTAACACTTTTATTGCTTCTGTTGTAACTTTGTAAAGGGAACCAGAAACATTATCTGGAAAGTATTGCTAGAGGTAAAGAATGGCAGCGGTTATGTGGACCTGACCGCAGGTCCTCACTGCAGTCCTGGCAGGGGTTATGGGTGGGTGATTAAAAAGGGGGGTAGTTTGTTCTTTGCTACAGCTAATGGAATTATTCAGGCATGCTGAGGGGAGGGGAGGATTCATAAGGCACTGGATGTCACTGTAGCCCAGCAGAAAATAATGAATTCTCAACAGTTCTTATCTCACACTGATTATTGTTTGATAGTATCCAGAATAACTGAGGATATTTTGAGGGAAATTTATCTCCAGGACAAAGGTGCTCAGCATTCAGGGTATATAGAAAGTCATGTACCAACTGAGCAAGGAAGATCTGCGTATCATTAAACGATACAGGTCAGACTGTAGAGGACAGGTAAGTCAGGGGATTCAGGCTGCCTGGTGCAGTGGGATGAATGTCCACAGACCCAAGCTACTCTTGTTCTGGGCTGGGCAAACTGACCTGACTTTTCTCACTGACCCCTGTAAGGTCAGAAGTTGGGAGGCAGGATCTGGATTTAGCTTTGTTTTGTGCTGTTCATGAAAGAGAAAAAAGCTCATTATTGCTTTGACATTTTGAATGGAACATAGTCTGTCATGAAGTAATGGAGGGAACACATTTTAATATTTCTGGAAAAGACCATTTTTTGTCATAATACACAGAAAAGGCAAGTGTTCAATAAGTTCATAGTTTGTAATTACCTGCTTAGGGAGAAGATACTAGAGAGATTTTTAATCTACCAGATAAAAACATAACAAGATCTAATGGTTGGCAGCTGAACTCAGCAACTTGAATCAGAAAGAAGACAGGTTTTTTTAATACTTCAGGTAGTCAACCATTGCCACAGGCTTCTCCAATATGTAGTGAATTCTCTCTCACTTGGCATTTCCAAATCAAGTTGGGAGAAGGGTGCTAAAAGACATGAAGTGGTTCAACTGCAGATCACTGGGCTGGATGATATCTGTATGTGTGGTGCAGACTAAATTTTTTTCTATGTTTTTCATGTACCTGTAGGTAGGACAAAACATTATGATCTTAAATTGGAGGAAGAAAAATTTAGATTAGGCATTTGGGGAACGTCATGATGGTAAAGGAGAGAAGGAATGAAGTAGACTTTGGGAAGGTTGTAGACTCTCCATCCAGCTGGCCTTTGAAGTGGGATAATGGAGCATCTGCCATAGATATGAATAGATGCATAGATATGGGCATCCTTTGGGTCAGGAACTGGACAAAGGCAACCCTTAAGGTTTATCTCAGTCCTCTCTGTCTTTAATTTCATGGTCCTTCCTAGCCTTCAAATCAATATTTCTGAATCTATACACCTGTGTCTCAGTAGGATCCAGCCCTACAAACCTGTCTCATGTCTGAACTCCAGTGGCAGTATTTGTTTGGCTTTAGTGCAACCTTGAACCTACTATTGACTGTTCAGGGCTTGTGGCCTGGATGTCTCATCTCAGTATGTACACTGTATCTACCAACTAATGCAAAGCCAAAAAATTATATTTGAGCCATCAGCACCCAAAATCATGCCTAGTTACAGGCTGTAGGGTTGAATCCACGTGCAATTCATTGAACAGTATTGATGAAGCCTTGGCTTGTGCTTAACTCCAAGCGTATGAATAATTTCATCACTATCCAACAGAGCACTTCAGCCTATGCTTAAGTTTCGCCAATATTGATTACTCACATGCTCAAAGTCAAGCACGTGTTAAAGTGATAAAGACTGCATATGGCAAAGCCTATATAGCTAGTTGTCATAAAGTGGGTATTTAGACAGACTTCAGTGCAGGTGGCAAGGGATTAAGATAGCCATATATCAAAAGTAGCCTTATAACAAAGAGTTTTATAGTGTAGGTGCACTGCATTATTAAATATAAGGATCATTCTTGAGCAATACGTGGCTGTTTCTGGGCATGCTTAAAATATTTAGCAAGGTTTTGAATATAAAAATGATCGGAGTGGATCTTCAAAGACTTTTTGACATTGTTCTGTTCTCAAAAGTGAGCATCTACACTGCTTAGGGCAACTTCTAGGCAAGATAACCATGAAGTGATAATATGGAAATGAACATTTTTTTAAAATTTTTTTTTTAAACAGGGAGTCTGGGGAGAGTCTTTGAGGGCTGTGAAAGTTAAAATATATATATATACACAGGCATGCACACACAAACACTCATGAAGCAGTCAGAGATTGGTAGCCAGGTAGCCTGCAGTCAATTTTGCCATTGTGTTGGGGTCTCCTGAAGAGGAGTGTTAAGGAGCATAAAAACTAAACAAAACAAAAAGGAAGAGAAGACTGTTTTATGACTGCTAGCTTGTAAATCTTAGATCACTAATAGCACTAATTTGCTCTGTTTGAAAGAAAACTAAAAAGGAGGGGGATTTACTTTCCTCACCTGAATTTCACGGAGGTGAAGTTTTGGAGAACAAAACAAAACAAAACATTTCAGTTCCATGTAACATGTAGTAGCAAGCATCCAGCCAGCTGCCATTTTGAGGGTAATTTTTTTAATCAGCCATTTCAGTTTTAGATTGGCCTTGATCCTCAGCCTGCTCAGGAATTTTTCTCCTTATGTATGTGCCTTTGCTGAAGTAAACGTGTTGCTGTTGTTGTTGTCGTTGTCGTCTAATACACAGCTGCTTTCTTCCTCCTGTCAGCTCTTGAACTAAGCAAGAAGAATGCACACGCATACGCGCGCATACACACGCGCGCAGCGCGCGCGCGCGCACACACACACTCTGTCTCATACACTTTATTTTTTTAAAGAAAAAACCCCACAACAAAAAAGCATGCATGCTGTGACTTTAAAAATGAAAGAATTGAACAGCTGTGGGTAATAAATCGATTAATTAGAGTGGATAAAATGAAGGTGAAGGGTGCAGAGCACTCTTTAATTTGAAGATATATGACCTTGTAAGATGCTGCACTTCATTTGCTATTAGATCACACTTCAGAAGGGGCTTTATTAAAATCTATTCTAGGGTGAGCTGAGGTAAAACATATTGTTAAAAAAAGCTTTTGACAGAGTATGTTATATACTTTAGTCTGCTTCAGTGATTTCTGTCACTTTTTATACTACACATGTTGCAGTGCAAGAAAAGGTAAAGGTCTAGACATTTTCATCATATTTCTGTAAGAAACAGAAATTTAAATATTTGAAGTAATAATGGGAGCATTTACTGTTGCTTTGGCTGCAGAGCTGACATAAAACTCCCTAACTGCCTCAGTGCTGAGTAGATTTTTAAGGGATAATGTATCAGTTCCTTTCCGTGTTTGTATGTGGCTTTCATTAATGTCAATAGCAGTTACGGGCACTTTTTCCAAGCCAAGTACAGTTCTCAAACTTGTGTGTTTTCCAACAGTGGTTGTTAGAGATTAATCAAAGCAACTGGGTCTGTCCCGTACGACGCAGCGTGGAGGGCCGGTGCACAGGGGCCGTGTCAGCCAGGCAGAAACACCCACCGTGTTGTGTACATTTTTTCTTGGCTGTGGAGAGCTGAGTTCTCCAAAATCGGGATCTGAAGCTGCTATACGCAGCAATAGCCCTACTAAATCAATAGGAGTGTGCCGAGCTACACCACATTTATTGCCTACCTTTGTAAATAAGTCTCAATCTGATAGATGCTTTTTCCTTTACGCTTTTATGGATGTTCATTGGGTGATAAGATTAGATAGATTGACAGGCTGATAGGTAGGCAGATAATCTTCTAGCCTCCTTGTCTAAGGTTTTGTAGGTTTTGTTAGCAGCAGCCATTCCTGCAACAGCCAGAAGAGGGGAATTCAGTCAGCAGCAATCCTGCTTCGCCTGGTGTGCCCGAGTTTAATTTTTTCCTTTTTTTTTTTTTATTGACTGCTATGAGTCATTCCTCTTTACAAAGCTAGTTTCAATAATACGGTTCTGTTCACCTTATAAACTCTTTCATTTGCAAGCTCAGGCAACAGGCTTTTGTGAATTGCAGTCCCCCCGGTCTAGAAGGCAGTTGTGTAGTTCAGCTTCGGATCTGAGCTCCTGTAGAGGGGCTGGGATCGGGCTTCGTTCGGGTCATTATGCAGATACAGGTCACACGGGAAGACTGGTTCAGGCTTTGAACTTTCAAGAAGTTTAGTGCCTTTAGGTGCAGCGGGGCCATCACTAGCCAAAATATGTGCTTTCATAAACAAACAAACTAGCAAGAAATTAATTTTAGATTTTCCAAAATGGGTAGTTGTTTTTCAGGAAAGCTCCCCTTCATTTAAAAAAACAACAACAACAACAAAACAAAATCCTGGATCATGATTTTCAAGTTGACACATATTTATGAATTTATCAGAGTCTTGCAGAGGCATTGAAAAAAGGTGTGGGTCATGGTGGGGGGGAAGTGCTTTTTGAAGATAGCACATAGTTAATATTGTGCCCAGGACTGGAATTTTCTAGCTAGCAAAATTATGACTGTAGTGCAGACTTGTCCACACCTGTCCTTTATGTAAAGCTGAATCAAGGTTAAAGGAATGCTTTCCACCTTTATGCAGTCGTTCAAAGAGGCTAGAAAGGCAAACAGAACAATGTTTTTGGCTCCAGCGAGCATTTCTGCATTGGAGGGCAGGCTCAGGCTCAGAAATTCTTGGGACCCAGTTCAAGCACGGCCCGACATTTGTTACTGTTAATTGCAACTGTGCTGTCGGCTTTGATTACCGGATGTTTCATTTGAGTGGCTTCTTGGTGTTTTGGCAAAAAGAATGTCAAAGTGGTTTATGCAAGGGTAGGTTTTCCAAGCTCCTGTTGACTTGAATAGGACTTGTGCAGCTAAATACCTACATAGTATTTTAAAAATGATAGTGCTGGCATGACTGAAACATGTAAAAATTAAATTCAGCAAGATCTCAGGGGACTGCTGCATGATGCATATAAAAATATAAAATGAAAGAGTGAAAATGGCACTGAAGTTCCTTGCAGGTGCCTTGTAAAACCTACCACACTGCATTTTCCTTCGTTTTCGGCTGTAGTCGTAAATCCCTTGAAACAGATTCCTTTTTGTGGAATAAACACGTGAAAGGATTTGGATCCTTATGCGTCATAAAGAAAGGTTTTATTTGCAAGTTAGAGGATATAAACGTATATAGCACCAATGCGTATGTGTGATATTTGTCATACATGTTAAGTGAATAAGTGTGGTGAGTAAATGTGCTGTTCAACAATTTATATCAGTCAATACATTGCAATTAAGTCCTTCTTTCAGAAATGCCAAGGAGGAAATGTGTTAGCAAAATAAAGTGCATGCCAACTGTATTTAAATGTTCTCCGCTGTATTATTTTTTGAGTGTTCTTTCTGTTTTTCTTTTATAGGTAAAGATGAGCCTTCAAGCTATATTTGCACAACATGCAAGCAGCCTTTTAATAGCGCTTGGTTCTTGCTTCAGCATGCCCAGAACACACATGGATTCCGCATCTACCTGGAAACAAGCCCCTCAAACAGTTCCCTCACTCCACGCATCACCATCCCTCCTCCTCTGGGACCGGAGACTGTTGCACAGTCCCCGCTGATGAATTTCCTTGGAGACAACAACCCTTTCAATCTTTTGCGGATGACAGGACCCATCTTGCGCGAACACCCTGGCTTTGGTGAGGGTCGGCTCCCAAACACGCCTCCGCTGTTCAGCCCACCGCCTCGTCATCATCTGGATCCACATCGCCTTAGTGCCGAAGAAATGGGGTTAGTTGCCCAGCATCCCAGTGCCTTTGACAGAGTTATGCGTTTAAACCCCATGGCAATTGAGTCCCCAGCGATGGATTTCTCCAGAAGGCTTCGAGAGCTGGCAGGAAACAGTTCCACCCCTCCGCCAGTCTCGCCCAGTCGCACCAACCCTATGCATCGCCTCTTGAATCCTTTCCAGCCGAGTCCTAAATCACCTTTTTTGAGCACCCCGCCATTGCCCCCCATGCCCCCCAGCAGCACTACGCCTCCCCAGCCTCAGGCCAAGAGCAAGTCCTGTGAATTTTGTGGGAAAACATTCAAGTTCCAGAGTAACCTTATCGTGCACCGGCGCAGTCACACAGGAGAAAAGCCCTACAAGTGTCAGCTCTGTGACCACGCTTGCTCCCAGGCCAGCAAGCTAAAACGCCACATGAAAACGCATATGCATAAAGCTGGCTCAATGACGGGCAGGTCAGATGATGGACTGTCCACCACTAGTTCCCCCGAGCCGGGCACAAGTGAGCTCACTGGAGAGGGACTGAAATCCAGTGAGGCAGATTTCAGGAACGAGAGCGATCCTTCCCTGGGCCATGACAACGAAGAGGAGGAAGAGGAGGAGGAGGAGGAAGAGGAGCTTGAAAATGAGAGTCGGCCAGAGTCGAGCTTCAGTATGGACTCGGAGCTCAGTCGTAACCGAGAAAACGGCTCCAAGTCGCTGCCGGATGAGAAATCCCTTGTCCTGGGAAAAGTCATCGAGAATGTAAGTCTAGGTGCCATCCAGCAATATAATGACATGCTAGCTGAAAAACAGAAGAGGAGTAGCTTCATGAAAAGGTCTTCTGACCAGCGAGACTTGTGTCCTCGAGACCTCTGTCAGAGAGGTCCAGGCGATGAAGACTCAGTGGTAGGAGAGCTGGACCGCACTGAGGAAGGGACGGTCAATGGAAGAAACTTTGGCCCGGGTGAACCCTTCCCAAATTTGTTCCCCCGCAAGCCGACACCTATCACGAGCCCCAGTTTAAACAATTCCTCTAAAAGAATAAAGGTAGAGAAAGATTTGGACTTGCCACCAGCAACGATAATACCTTCTGAAAACGTTTACTCCCAGTGGCTGGTAGGGTACGCAGCATCGCGGCACTTCATGAAGGATCCGTTCCTCGGATTCACAGACTCCCGACAATCCCCCTTCGCGACCTCTTCTGAGCACTCGTCGGAGAACGGGAGCCTGCGTTTCTCCACCCCGCCAGGGGACATGCTGGACGGGGGGCTCTCAGGGCGCAGTGGCACGGCGAGCGGAGGCAGCACCCCCCACATCAGTGGTCCCGGCCCCGGGCGACCCAGTTCGAAGGAAGGGCGCAGGAGTGATACATGTGAGTACTGTGGCAAGGTCTTTAAGAACTGCAGCAATTTGACGGTGCACCGTCGGAGCCACACTGGAGAGCGGCCTTACAAATGCGAGCTCTGCAACTATGCATGTGCCCAGAGCAGTAAGCTGACGCGCCATATGAAAACACATGGCCAGATAGGGAAGGAGGTCTACCGCTGCGACATTTGCCAGATGCCCTTCAGTGTTTACAGCACCCTGGAGAAACACATGAAAAAGTGGCATGGAGAACATTTGCTGACAAATGACGTCAAAATTGAGCAGGCAGAAAGAAGCTAAGGCCCCCCCCCCCCCCCCCCCCCCCCCCGCTAGGTTAAATTTCAGGGGTCTAGGTAACATTTTATTTGTACAGTTTAACTATTGCCAACTGAGAAAAGATGACCTAACTTGCCTCCGTAAACATAACTTAGCATACTATGGTAGGTGCCAGTCTTTGGCACTTAAAATATAACCTGTGTCTACAAAGTTCTATTAAACCCGAGGGTTGATTAAGGCAGTAAAAATTGTGGAGCCTTTTAACTGTGCAATAATTTCTGTATTTATTGGGTTTTTGTAATTTTTTGGCATGTGCAGGTACTTTTTTTTAGTCTTTCTGTTTAAATTTCTTTTAAAATTTTGTTGGGTATCCCTTTTTAATTTTACCCAGTCATAGCCTGAGATTACTTGCATTGTAGGGGAGAAACATATCTTTTTAAATTATAATTTTTGGGCCGCTGCTTTGTTGAAATTTAAGCTAAGCATGTGTAATTTCTTGTGAAGAAGCCAGCATTTGAACAGAAATCTTTCTTTTCCTTTTTCTTTCTTTTTTTTTTCCTTTCCTTTCCTCTTCTTAAATAATCTTGAAGATTACGGAAAACAAAGTTGTACAGCGGATAACAATCTTTAAAATTAGCACTTTCGTTTGGAATTGGGCTGAATATGTAGCACTGACAATGTCGCTGACGATAGAGGCCTTTTCTAGATGGATTTCATCACTAAAGTTCTGGCAACAAAAAAGACATAGGTGCAGAAGACAGCTACATTCAAAAACCAGAAATATTCTTAATTGTGCATTATTATGGGATAGTTTCTTCTTGTTAAAAGCTATAGCAACATAATGGTGCCATTTTGTCACTTTCTGGGGTGTCTTTCCTTCCCTCTTCCCCTCCTGCCACTCTTCCCAGAGACAGTAAAAGTACATCTCAAGTATTGTAATATTCTTTTCAAACCTTGGAGGAGCCAAATGCCATCTTTTTTCTTTTTAAACTGCAAAATCATAAATTTGATTTCAGGACATCTGCTTTAGTCCAGATTTGCTGTAGTTAAAATAATTGCTAGAGGATGGGAAAGTGTTAATATCTTAATGAAAAGCCTCAAATCAATAGACATTTTGTTTATAAATAGAAATATTAGAACTATCTTATATGATGTACAATTTTGTTTATAAATAGAAATATTAGAACTATCTTATATGATGTACAATGTACTATAAGGAAGGGAAAAATAAATTCTAGTTTATTTACCTGTCTTGGCAAGATTCTGCTCCTACTGAAGTTGGTAAGAGTTTTCCCCTTGGCTTAATTAGGAACAGAATGGAATTGTATTCAGATAAAAGTATTACAAGAGAAAAAAGTAAAGAAAAGAAAAATGCACCTGCTCTACTTTCAAATTCCAAGTTTTTAAAGCCTTTTACGACTAATATTAGCAAACAGAGGACAATTACGGTTAGGGATTTCAATTATGTTGACCCGCACTTTAAAGCTTTTGTTTGTGGTTAAGAGAAAAATGGCTTCTCAACAAGAAATTACATCATATTCTTCTACTTGGCCCAAAGGTGGGTTAAACCGTAAGGGAACAGCTGAGATTAAGTGTCAGTGTTGCTAAGCATGGCATTCACAATACTGGCACTATAAAGAAAAATAAATAAAAATAATTTATTGGACAGTTTTTCTACTGCCATTCAATTTGACGTGAGTGCCTTGAAAACTGATCTTCCTATTTGAGTCTCTTGAGACAAATGCAAAATGTTTTTGTGAAATGAAAAGACTTTTAAAAAAAAAAGTAAAACAAGGAAAGTACATTCTTTAGAAAAAAAGAGCCACATTTACTTAAAAAAAAAAAATTACTGGTTGAAGATAGTGGACATGAAAATGCCATAAGACCCAATCAAATGAAGATGTATACCCAGCACAACTTCGGACATCCATTAGCTGAATTATTCTCAGCCTTTTTTTTTTTTTCAGGACAACGCTGCTTAGGAAATGGAATGGAAATGATTTACTGCTGAATTAAAACTCAAATGACACAAATTACAAGTTGTTATCATTGAATGAGAAAAAACAATTCAGGAACAACGGCTAATTTTTTTTAAAAGTTAAATTTAGTGCACTCTGTCTTAAAATACGTTTACAGTATTGAATACATACAAGGGTAAAAAAGAAATTGTGTGTATGTGTGTTTGAGCAATCTTTTTTTTTTCAAAGTTTGCTTAATAGGTTATTAAAAAAAATGCCATAATGGCCATGTGTATATTGTTTTCTTTTGGTGACGGGGTTTTAGTATATATTATATATATTAAAATTTCTTGATTACTGTAAAAGTGGACCAGTATTTGTAATAATGGAGAATGCCTGGGCATTTTACAAAACCAGAAAGAAAAAAAAAAAAACTTTTCTTTTTTCCTTGAAAATGTTGCAGTAAAATTTAAATGGTGGGTCTATAAATTTGTTCTTGTCACTGTAACTGTAAAGTCTTGAGTTTTAGTAAATTTTTTTCTGCCTTGGGTGTTGAATTTTTATTTCAAAAAATGTATAGAATCTTGTATTTGGGGATTAAAAGGTGATTGCTACACCATGTAGAAAAAGTATGTAGAAAAAAGTGCTTAATATTGTTATTGCTTTGCAGAAAAAAAAAAATCACGTTTCTGACCTGTACCTATTTTTCTCTTTTTTTCTCCCCTTCCCCCCTCCCCGTCCCCTTCTGGAATGGATATTGATATTGGTTGATTCATATGATGTAGGCACTTGCTGTATTTTTACTGAAGCTTGTAATTTTTTAACTGTACGCTTGTCCTTTTAAAGGGATTTAATGTACCTTTTTGTTAGTGAATTTGGAAATAAAAATAAAAACAAACAAACAGGCTGCCATAATATATTTTTTTAATTTGGCAGGATAAAATATTGCAAAAATAAAAAAAAATTTGTATGTGAAGTCCTTATTGTACAGAAAAAAAGGGGGTTGTTAGACGACCTTTGAGTAAAAGAAACAAAACAAAATAATTAAGTGCTTTTTTATTTTTAATTTTTTTGTTGTTGTTGTTCACAAATAATTTTAGTTGTATATATATTTTTTTTTTTGTCAAAAATGGCCTACAAAAAAGTGCTGTTCCCACAGGGCTCTAAATAACTTCAAAGTTGCCTGGACCCCTTGCATCAAGGTTTTACCAGGTATGGTTGAACCAGGCTGGATGGTTATTGCCTATTCGTGTGAAATGAAATTCAGTTCCCATAAAGGTGTCTGGGGTGATATCCCACAGCTTCCCCGCAGATTTGAGAGAGAGAGAGGAGATTTTTTTTCCCCCCTTCCAAGCAAGAAGATGTCCAACACATCTTCCCTCTCCTGGCCATCCCCATCTCACTGCTCCCCACACCCTGCCACTGCCCTCTGGAAGAAAGTAATTTTATAGCAAACAGTGAGAGCTGTTGCATCCACTTTGACATAAAATAGTAAAATGGGCTGCTGTTGGTACAGCTGTAACCGGGTTGAAATAAAATTGGTCCAGGCACAGCCCTCCTCTTCCCTGTCAGAACAGGACCTACTCCGTGTACAGGTCTTGCCAGTCCATGTTATTAGCTGCTTTGCTGCTGTTCAGTCCTAATTGTACATTCCATAAATTTCTGAATGTTTGAGGGACTGGGATGAAATCCTGTGCCTTTTGATTTCTCTCCTCTTTGCTGTTCTCTCTCTCTCATGCTCTTTCCCTTTTGGGTCGAGGGGAAGACAGGTGGCAGAAGAGGCACTGATGCTCTAGTGAAGGGGAGAAGGAGAAAATGCTCACCGCTTTTGCAGGAAATGACGGTAAAACTAAAACACAAACAACAAAAAAAAATTGCCATGCCAAATTCTTCTGCTGCTTTCATCAGTGCAGAACTACTGGAGCAATTGAGAGGCATGGGTGTGACAGCAGGGAGAATTTGGTCCAGCTACCGAACAGATAGATATATGTCTTCCTGGCTTGAACAACGTACCTTTAAGACTTCTGGACAAATTCTGGATCTCAATTAAACAGATATAAATCAGGAATTATTCATCACTCTTAGTCCTGGATTACTGCAGTGTAGCTGAGGCTGGAATGTGGTCCCTTAAAGGCACATTTTCACTTTTTGGTGAAAATTCAGATCTCTGGTGTTCATATAAATCCAGAGACGTGCCACAGAACTCAGCAGAATCCCTTGGACATGCATTGGTGTAATGAAGATCAGAAGTTAACCGCATATTTTCAGTCCACAATTCATTGATTTAAGAAAGCATTTAACCTTTCATTTTAGAGTAAGTTGCTTAGGAGCTCCAGTCTCCCTGTTGTTTTTAATTATCCAGGATAGCTAACACCAGCAGTTGTCTAATTTTGTGACTTAAATCACTGAAACTAACAATAAGTCACCCAAAAGCACAAGGGTTGTGTTTCTGCAGACTGTAGTGATAATGAAATGGCCCTTCTTTTCTTCTTGCTTAGAAGAACTGTAGTTTACTAGGCCATAAGCACAATATAACATAGACGTAAAATAGCTAGAATGCTGCCATAGTTCTCTTCACAATTTAAGTAGTTTTTTATTATTTTAAGGTTGAATTTATTAATTCCATTGTGTATAGTCCTGCTGCCTTTGAAGTCTAGAGCAAAACTCCAGTCGACTCCCTTGGCAACAGGACAGGTCCAAGACCTGGTTTTAGAAAGAAAAATACCGATTTTTAAGGAAAGGGTCAAAAAATCAGCATTTCATCCCAGTCCTATGTAAAAGACAGTCCAAGGTTTTGTTTATCACAGGCAAACTCATTTTTATGGTGCTCTTTGTATTTTAGAACTGCAAAGCAAAGTAACGTTGATTTAAGTTGTTTGCATTTGTACCGGCAAGGCAAAATATTTTTATTACCTTTTTCTATTACTTATTGTATGAGCTTTTGTTGTTTACTTGGAGGTTTTGTCTTTTACTACAAGTTTGGAACTATTTATTATTGCTTGGTATTTGTGCTCTGTTTAAAAAACGAGAGCACTTTTTTTTTTTATTATGGATAAAATGTTGAGATGGCTGGAGGTCATTTCAATATGGCTTAGTGAAATATTTATTGTTCCTTTTATTCTCTGTACAAGATTTTTGGCCTCTTTTTTTTTCCCTTATTGTCACAATGTTGAGTTCAGCATGTGTCTACCATTTCATTTGTACGCTCGTTCAAAACAACGTTTGTTCCAGTTTCAAGTTATAAAAATAAATTGGACATTTGACTTGATCTCCAAATCTTGTCTTTCCTGTTTTTTTGAAATTGAGGGGTGGGAAGGGGAAGAAAGAAGGGAGTGAGGAGTTGAAGCTTCAGTATAGATGACAGAGCTCGTGCCATATTTTCTGTTAGTTCTCATGGGAGTCAATCCCAAGAGAATTCTTATTTGGGGAAGACACGTGAGCACCTGTGTGATGCTAAGCAGATGCTCAAGTCCTGCTTACATCCCTTGGACTTAAATATAATGTAAAGTATTTCCTGAG
Source organism: Morus bassanus (assembly GCA_031468815.1). Classification (NCBI taxonomy): domain Eukaryota; kingdom Metazoa; phylum Chordata; class Aves; order Suliformes; family Sulidae; genus Morus; species Morus bassanus. The sequence goes on from CM062572.1 coordinate 15,229,976, forward strand.
TAGGGGGTCTTGAAAGAAAATGGTAGAATAATGCTTGGAACAGTCAAATTTCTCATATGAAATTATGTTATATTTGGGGCAATTAGTTCAGTTTTGTGAAGACGGTGAGAAGAGCTTTGCTCTTGTGTTTCTTTCCATCTCCATAAACTTAACTGTGTACTGTATGCACCTAAGTTTGTTAATGTGTTTTGCTTCTTGGATGCCAACACAAATAGGAAGAACATTTACCAATTTAACCAGGAGTTGAATTTGGGCCACAGACTGTGTATTACTGTGTGAGAAGCACCAAAATGTAACTGCAGCTAAACATCTGCTCCTCCTCCTCAGCTAGGGACAAAGCCATGCATAGTTAAAAGCAGAATTTTGCACAATTTGCAGTTTGAGGATAAGAGCTGACAGCTACAGGCAGTTCACTGTCCTGATACTCTTTATCAAGCCAACCTGTTAGCAAATGCATGGAAATCTTAAATAAGAGAATTGTTATTCAAACCATTATTGGAAAGCTCAGGAAAGATTTGGAGTGTCAGAGACCAGATACTGATTTCCTGGAGGCCCTGGTCCAACAAACCATGTAAGAGGCTTGTGATTCAAAGCAGGTGGGTAATTGAAATTCATTTCAAAGGAACTGCTCCTGGACTTTAAAGTATTTGGCTCAACTCAGAAGTCAGGAGGGGAAGCTAAGTGGTTTGTGCTACAGAAGAGCTCCTACAGATGGTCCCTTCCTGATCTCAGGCTCCCTGAATCTGCAGTCTAAACTTAGGTATGTGTGTCAGTGCTTTGCTGGATCAAGCCTTCAGAGTGATACAAAAGTTACAGGCTTTGAAAAGTTGGACTCATGAAAAAAGAGTGAAAATGAAATCAGAACCCGATGCTGACAATTATATTGGGCAATAGTTCACGCTGTAATTCCCAAAATGCCACATTCGTTTTGAATGCCTTCTGCAGTGAGCTGTAAAGGCTGTTACATTTTACTTCTAAATTTTGTACAGTTTGCATTTGAATGGGGTGTTTTTGACACCCCATAAACATGACTTCGCTCTAGTGGAGCTTTACACTGCTGTGTCATTTTGTCAGCTTTACAGGCATTGCAGGCCTTGCAGATGTTGATGTGGTGTTTGAAGATTTAGGGGCAGCAGTCACTGCTGTGCATCCTAGCCTGTGGCTGGGAGGGTTTGGAGGCAAGAGGGGACTTTCTGTCCACTGCCTCTGCTAGGGGAGGTGGTATCTGCCTAGCAAGGAGAAGCATGGTCCTCCTGGAAATAGTAATGCCTTAACTCATCACTGTTGGATCTGCTAGAGCTTGTCTGTCACAGCCCTGATTACTCACACACATTGGCATGAAGGAAAAAGCAGGATTAGGGCCCTTTTGACAGAGGAAATGTGAGCAATGACACAAACAAGGCTGCAAAAAGCTAAATCCAAATGAGTGTTTTTGCAGCATCCTTGGGCTGGATACTTCTGTTTCACACATGCTCCTGTAACCCAAGAACTACTCTATTATAATCAGCAAAGGAAAAAAGTTTCAAAAAATCTTCGTAAAATCCAGATGAAACCAATGGAGTTCAAATTTTGGTATGAAAGGAGAGGTACTTTAAGTCAGATTTGTAATTATTTTAATGAAGAAACATATTATGAAGGTGATTTAATTTCTCAAGGGCCTCATTCCTCACAGTGATTCTACACTATATCGCTTCTTTGGATTCAATAGATTTAATCCTGATTTACGTAAGTATTCCATGAGATTGAATCTGGCTTAGTGGTTTTACATACAAAAAATGTAAATAAATGATAAGAACATATAACAGAATAACAGTGACCATTGAACTTTAACTCCATAATTGAGGTGTTTCCACCAGAAAGTGGAGTCAAAGAGTTACATTTACCCTATCAAAGGACAGAACGATATACCATGTGATCTGTATGTCCAATTAAAACAGCTTGAAAACTGAGCACTCAAAGTGAAAGGCTTGTGAACAGACCAATAATTATACACCAAAATCATTCAGGAAATAATTCTGAATAATGAATATATTTGAGAAAATTGTGATCTATTTGCAGACAACTTGTAAGAAAAAAGAGGCAACATTTGCCTAATAGTTGATTTGCTCTGAATTATTCTCCTAGCTCAGCTAAACACTGACCTTTAGCTACTCAATGACAACATGTGTTTCACTGTCTGACAGATGACAGACCGCTCCCTGAATTCGCACATGTTAGAGATGGAAAAGATCTGTTCACTCCTTTTGCCCATCCACTACCAATGCAAGGTTATTCCTTTCAGTACATTTCCTAAACAGGACCTTATGCAGAACAAAATTAAATATGATTTTATATCTAGCCATTAAAAAAAAAATTGACTGGTAAGAAAAAATTCTTCATCCAGTTTTGTCACTGTCCATTTCCCCATGGGTTTAATCACAGGATATAACAATATGGTATTACATTTATTGAAAGCGGGCACATGCTTCAGGGCTTGGTTGGACTGTAGTTTGAGGGTGAGGTTAGTTCCAAAAAATGTTCTAATTCTTCTATTTCCCATACTAATCAGGAGCCCATTGCATTACACAGACAATTACTCATTTACAGATTACTTTTTCTGCACAAAAGTTAGACGCAGCTTTCCTTTTATGTGTATCTTTTTATTTCTTTCTTATTCTGTCAGGATACCTGTGGAATACCTCCTGTACAAATGAAGACCACTTACATATTTTCTTATAGCATTGGCATGTGCCAGTGCTGATTATGGCAGAGGTCATAGGTATCGTCAGAGAACATCAAACCTAACAAAAATGTAAAGGAAAACAAAAATGTTTTAATGACTCCTATAAACTGGCTAGGAGTTACAATAATGCAAAAAATACACATTGCTCTTCAAAAATGTTTTAAGCATAAAGAATGGATGTCCAATGACTAACAAGTTATGTGCACGTGAGTGTGTAAAAACTATGTACGCATCTCTGTGTACATAACTTCAAATTTCAAGTGTACTTGCAGAAAGCTAGAGTATAATATTGATTTCATTTGAATTTCTCCTGATTAACAGACAAGCATAACTGAGCTCATTTTAGTCCACAGCACTATATTCTCAAGACTGCCAGTTACTTTAGCAAAGCTGATTTAAAAGGGCTATTACAGTGTTAAATGAAGACCTCTTGCTTCCCCTCTAGAAATGACAATTGGAGTAGCCATTGCATGTGGGCAATGTCCATATAACATTCTAGCAGACACTATTAAAATCCCTAAGATGCTGTTTTTTACTAGAAACCAATAGATCATAAATTTCAGTGACTAGCCAGAGTAATCTGGGGCACGTGAAGTTTCCACAGTACCAAAGTACTACTAGGAGGTATGTTTATAATTCTTTGTCTCACTATATTTATTAATTTATATGAAAACATGGATATAACTACCTGTGTGTTTGGGGGATGTGGGGCTTCACTTGTCATGGAGCATGGGTCTTCCAATTGCTGTGAGATGTGGCGAGACGAGCAGAAATAAGATAAATTACAAAAGCCGAGCAGACATGGAAACACTCCAGAACAAACTCTTACCATTTAACTCTCTGTGATGTGATGGTGAGAAGAATTTTTGGAGTGGAGAAGGAGACCAAAGGAGTAAAGTCTTCATATGATATATTCCCAATGTGAACCATCAGCAAAAACAGGGAAAACTGATACTGATAGCAATAGTAGTTTCTATTCAGGATGTGGCTGCAACAATCTAATCAGAAACCAGGCACTTCTCACAGAATACTTTGAATTCTTAGCAATGATGTAACATAATGCAGTTTCACTGAGAAAAGCACCATTCCTGCAAAATACCCCCAAATGACTGACAGAACGAAATGATACAATTACAGAATTAGAGGAGGAGAGGGAAGGAGATGTTAAGAGATATAAACAAGGGAGAAAATAATGTTTCACATGGTAATAATGTTCAGATGAAAGGAATGTGTTGGAGGATCATTGATGAATCAAGCCTGTTAGACATTTCAAAATACCTGAGTGAAATGGGAGTTTAAATCCCATTTTAGAGGTAACTTGAGTTCTAAGACCCACTGATTTTTAACAAGCCTTGCATTTCCAAATGACTTTTGAAAATAAGGCAGAGGTCCAAAGTTAATTTAGCAAAAAATTTCCTGTCATAGATATTATTCTGCTCATATTCCAATGGCTTAGATTATTACTTTTAATGTTTGAACATTTTTGAACATAAGAGAAATTGGAATGCCAGACTCATCCTGTTTCAGTTTGTGGCTTAGCCTCATCTTTACTAAAGAGAGACATAACTCCTAACTCCCCATATTTCAGGTCTAGAAACCCATCATAGTACCCAACAGGTAGCACAAATTCAGGGTAAACAGTGCATGGCCAGGACAGTGATGTAAAGATTTCACTAGATATGAAAGACTGCAGAGTCATTTCCAGATCAACAGAGCTCGTAACTGTTCCAGTAGTTCTACTGAGAAACTCTCAGAATGAGACCTTGGTGGAAAGCTCTCTACTTGCAGGAGGTTCAAATTCAGATCCGTAATTTGGCTCATTGCAAAGACTTTTGAAGTAGTAGTACAAAATCATAGCTATTTAAAATGCTCAAACTACCAGTGACTGACAACATGAACTTTCTTGTTGAGGAAGACACATTTTGAGTCAAAGTCATGTCTCTGTATGAAAAATGGTCACTAATGAAATGTTTCTACGTATATGCTAGTTCTAAAGTTTGATATTTGAAGTATTTGCAGTTTACTCCTCTGCCATAGTTTATCCTCTCTATAAAAGAGTTGCAGGATAGCTTGCGTTGGTGCTCCTCATCCAGTTCAGTGCAAAGTCAGGTAGTTTAACCAGTTCCCCACTGACGGACCAACCTAGTCTGGGAAGAGGAGAGAACCTCAGCAGTACAATTTCAATTGGCACATCTTGTTCTGCAATGAATGTTGGACCATAGCTGCAGAATGTCTTGTCCATCTGTGACGCTTCAATGCTCCACAGCAGATGGATGCAGGACAGGGATAATGACCAATGGAGATGGGGATATGTCTATGAAGATGGATTCTCTTCTCAGGTGTGGATCTGAAAGCAGATTTTTTTTTTTTTAGTAGCAAGTTAGAGAAATGCATTTTCTAATTCTACTTTGTGGGGAAGCAAACCATAATGGGACATTGTCTGGTGTAAATCAGCATTGCTCTGTTGTGCCAAGGGAGCTAGGCTTATTTACATATCACCTGAGAGTTATTTTCAAATTTGTGCTATCTACCCCAGCTTGGTAGATAGTTTTAATATCTGATGCATTTTGCAAAAATACTAAGATGTTCTTCAGTTTTTTTTAAAGCAAGAAGTGTTTTAAACCAAATTACCTTGATTGCTTTGTGATACTGAGTGTGACTTTCACAGTAAGTCAATGCTCAGAAAGAGTAGTGGGAAGCAGTAGCTCTCGGTAAATTAAGTAGACTGTGCATGTCAGTAGGAACTTCTGTGATGTATGTGAATGATCGGCTAGCAGAATTAAGTAGCTTTTTTGTCATTTCAGTCTGACGCAATCTCTCAAGCAATTTTCCCCAGAAGTATGTACTTGTCTTGATATGCAGAAACTCTGGCCACAGAGTTCACATGATTTTCCATACTTAGAGACTGTTTCTTTTGTTAGCTCTATATTCAGATGTAATTTCATGTTACCACTTTAATCATGGTGGTGAGTGATTCCTCAGTGTAAAACCAGTATGTTTCACTTCACCATGCTGTTTTCCCACAGACGAGATTTTGGTTATTCTTCCTCTGGCCAGGCAAGACTGGACATTGGCTTCTCCCCAAATTGTTAATGTGAATTAATTTGTACATGTAATTGTGCCTCAAGGGAATTTTCTTGGTCCTTGTGAAACGCTCCTGGTCAAAAGGATCGGTGATCTGTTTCTGCAGTTCTGCCACATGATTGCTGCTTAAGCAAAATAGGAACTTAAGCAAAAATGAATTCACATCCTCTGAGCACAAAGGACATTAGAACAACTTGCATACCTACGAGTAAAGTGTTGTTTGGCTTGCTTCTGTCTCTACCAGCCATACATCATATTTCAGTTTGTTTAAATTCCTACATGCTCCTGATTTTCTCTTCAGGGTACCTTTTCTGTTCTGGGAGAGAAAAAGCCTTACAGCCTGAGGAGAACAAAGCCATCTTAGATGAGCCACTCTCAAAATGGAGCAGGTTTTAAGGGGTCAGTACTGGGAGAAGTTCTGCGCAATGTTTCATTAAAACCTTGGATATTATATTTGCATACCAAACCCAGCTGGGAGAGATCTAAAAGTGTGTTGAAGGCTGGTGGGGGTGTTCAAAGTGATTTTAATATTGCACTAAATTCACTAAACAGCCATTAGTAAGGAAAAAAGGGTGCAAAGGATCACAAGTGTCAGGGAGACAACAACATGCTGTTGCAAAAAAAAGGCAGATACCACCATGGGGTGTATCAACAAGAGAGTAGCCTGCAAATGACATGATGTTCTCTGTCCACTCTGGCCAGCATTGGTGAGGACTTTGGATATCCAGTTGTGGATTCAGTTCTTAAAATTCAAAAAAATCCAAGCCAGTTAGAGGGTTGTCCTGAAGGGAGCAAAGGAAATGATCAGAAGTCTACAGCCTATATTTGAGGAGGAAATATTGAAAACATTTGGATTGTTTATTCGAAAAAGATCAGAAGAAGGAGCCAAAGTGAAGGAAGGAGATAACTCTTCTCGAGTAGGGAAAAACATGTTGTAAAGGTGTTCTCCCCCTCCATGGTTTCATATGCCTCTATGGTACCTGGAAGAAGAAACATATCCACTGAACCTTCACAGGGAATTCACCTTATGCAACTCTCAAATCCTTTCCTTGGCAATCCTTTCATTTCCTCACAAATCAGTGGTCATGGGTCCCTTGATTGGCATCTTAGAAGAGCAAAGACTTTTTAAAATGTTTACTAAACAAGGGAGTTTAACAGCAACACTTGCCTTCACCCAGGATTTATCGAACATAAGTAGAGACCTGTGGACCACGTTCAGACCTGGTGTAAGCTAGTGCAACATAACCTGTGAAAGAGTTTCTCCTTCTTCCACCAGACCTGAATTTAGCCCTTAATTTAACTCAGAGAAAAATGCAAATTAGCCTAATTAAACATACAGTTCAAGCAATCAAGATACTGGTTTTATACTATATTGATCTATTTTAAAATATCAACGTAGGACAGTTAAAAGCAAAGGGGGCAATTAATGTCTTTCCCTGGAAAAGTGTGAAAGGTACCTGTCAGGTTTCATTAAGTGTATTTATTCTTTCCTTTCAAATTGTCTCTCATTTGAGCAGACCACTCTTCTGGGTTAATGGTGACAGAAGACAGCAGCAATGCTGTAAGCACCCTACACAGCAAATGTAGCCTATTAGTGAAAGATGGGGAATCCTGAAAATGAAATACATTATTGCTGATGCCTCTAAAATACCCCATATGCCTCTAACTGTCTCAGAAAAGCAACACTGGAGCTTCCTACCTCTGGCTTTGTGAGAGACACATATCTTTGGGCAGCACACATAAACAGGAAGAGAAAAAATTGTTATTATAGTAGCTTTATGAATGGGGATCTGAAGCACAGAAAGGTTAAGTTATTTGTTCAAGGTCATACAAAAACTCTGTGAAGTAACCAGAAGTTTTGTGCAAATGTCCTGAGTCCAGCTCTGGTGGGTTTTGATCTTGTTCCTCAGTCCTAAAGGAACATCCATCCTTTGGTAGATGTGTTGTTATGGCAAGCGACATCGGAAGGTGTAAGAAAAGACGTTTTCCCATACAAGCTTCACCCAGAGCTTGTCCAAGTCAGTGAAAAATCTCCCTTTGGTTTCAATGGGTCAGCTAAAAATTGCAAGGGGCAAGGCCATCCTCCGCTTTCAAGGGGAGCACAGTACAACTGCATTGGACCACAAGGGATCAGCCTCACCTCAGCCAGCCACTGCACCTGCCATCACTGGGAGATCCTGACCTGCCATGGAGAGCAAGAAGGAGCTGCGGGAGAGTTTTCCTACTGGACTTGCTGCAGTGGAAGGGATGGGGCTAGAAACACAAGAAGGGAGAAGGGGCAATGGGCAAGGAAGAGGGTCTTAGTTTCCTGGCGAAACAGGCACTGTGCCTTGTGTGTATTTCTGTGAGTTCCTCTGGAGTGAGTACTGCAGGGCTGTGATCACAGCCATGCAGTTTGCAAATAACCAACAAATATAAGCAGCCGTAAGTCTCTGAGTTGTGACCTTTGATGGTGGAATAGATTTCTCTCGTGATGATGAGATTCTTTGACAGCTGAGCCTGACTCTGAGTTTACATGTTTTGTCAGGCCAGAATCTCTCAGGGTTTGTGGTTAGGGTGGCCTTGGTGACAGTCACTGTTTTCAGTTCAGGCCGTGAAAGAGATGGGCCGCAGCAGCAATTCTTCGGATATTTCTCCAGCTGAAAAGCTGCCCATCTCCAAGACTGACATTTTCTTCTCAGTAGTTCTTAATGTTATATGGATTTTTAAAAAGTATAATTTATGCCAGTGCCATTTAATGATGCACCTTTAACCAAAGATAAAACACTACCCATGTTGCTTCTGATTTAGCCTTTTTGGCCTGGTTGCTGCAGATCATTTTAGCAAGGGAAAGGTTGTCTGCAGTATGAATCCCCCAACCAGTGAAACTACTTTGTCTTAATTACCTCAGGATGAGAGAGTGCCCCTGAAGCAATCATCTTTGTTTGTTAACACACCCTATCTACTGCATTACTCTCCATAAATAAAACATGACCAAGATTACAATGTCATGTTCCCGTGGACTCCAGACCCTGCTAACTGCTCAAGTAGAATGCACAAAAACATCCCACAGCAACCCGGTGTGTATCGGAGGGCATATTGAAGGGATGTTTTTCATTCCTAAGCAACCACATGCATACTGGCTTCTAATATTAAACATGATGTTTGCTCGAATGCTAACAGGACGTATAAGACATACTCTTTCTCGCCTTTGTCGCGGGTAAACAGCAGATCCCAGGCCACATCTGTAGCTGCTAAAAATCAGCAGAAGCTCCAAGATCTGGCCTAAGTGTTTACCCTCTGCTGATTGCCTAACTGGAGCCCATACCCACAGTGTTAGCAATTACTGTGGCATTTGTGGGAGAAGGTTGTAGGTGATGTTAAAGAAGAGTTAAGGATTTGCAAGCATTTTGTCTTGGTTTTCTCTTGTTTTTGTCTGTAAGTGTTTGTCCATTAGTGCTCTGCCGGTGTGGCTGTGCTCCCCAGGCAGGATAGCACTTGACTGCTTAAGCTAGGACAAATGAATACTATAAACAAATAGACTGTCCTCTTAAATATCTGGGAGGGGGGAAGTAACAGGTATCAGCTGTGAAATAGTTTCCCAGGCTTTGATTCCTGAGGCAAAAATGGAGGGTAGGGTCAGTCCTGCACTGAATAGTGTCTTAACCTGTGGTTGATCTCACTAAAATTAAGGGACACTGTGGGATTAAAGATGGTTTAGGGGAGGTTAGAGCAATGCAAAATCACCTCCTCTGAGAATAATTTAGGGTTAGAGTAAGGGACAGAATGGAGCTGCCCAGGTAGCTCAGACATGCCATTCTCCTCATTAAGAGGAAGGCATTTTTTGCTGCCATCCTTAAGGGGCTTTGGCTTTTGCTGCAGTGGCAACCTGGACCAGTGTGGTAACACAGTAGAGAAGAAAGGCTGATCTGACACCTGGCACCTTCTGCCTATTCTGCTGGGCTGCTTCAGAGCCATGTAGCTTCAAAAGGTTTGAGGAGGGCTCTTCTGATCTTCTGGTTGTACAGGTCACTTCTATTACAGAAATGCTCTGCTACACCTGCATTGCATCTCTATGCATGTGTTGGGCCCAAGTAAGTTAATTCCAATGTACTTTCAACTCCTCCCACCTTCTTTTCCTTAAAGAAACAATGTTTTCCATTCTGCTTCCTTCTGTCCTTAAAAAACACCCATTAATCCTGACACAAAACTGCCTTTCGTTGATCCACAGATCAGCTACAAATACCATTGGTAGTGATTGCTTTTTCAAGTGGTACAGCCTGGGCCTTATTCAGAGAAGGTCCGCAGGGAAGATCCAAGATATGGAAAAAGGACAATTAAGAAAAGGTCTCTTCAGACTGTGGAAGAGATATCTCAGGTCTAAAATCATGTGGGTGGATAGGGATGGATGAAATGATGCTGGCTGGGAGGTCAGAAGTGTTTTTTTTCATGCCGTGTGCAGGTAAGCTGCAGAACTCCTTGCTGTGTGTTTCTAAAGGTTTACATACCTTAAAGGGGAGGCTTTGCAAGCTTGCAGAAGAGAAACTTTCTGAGGATTCCTGAATACACAGAAACTACCTCTGGCCTAGGAAGTTGCTGAGCCACAAAGGGCTGGAGACTGGAAGACTATTTGGAGAAATGTTGTACATGTTGCCTTGATCTTAGACACTTCATATGCACCTATAATTGGGCACTGTTGGAGAAAGAAAATGCAGACCTTTCTTCTGATCCCACACATTGCTGTCTTGGTTGTACTTGGGGCTGACAGTCAGATCTGTATGGCTGGTGTATGCACTTCATGGCACCTTTCTAAAATTTTCTGAAACAATCTTCAAAGACCCTCTTAGTTGGGGCCATCTTGTGTGTCTGCAATTGTGATACTGTATTTGTTCATTCAGAATACCTCTGTTTCTGTGGCCCATACTATATAAAAAAATATTCCTCTATGTCCAGTCAGCACTCAGCATCTCTGCTCAAAGAATCATTTGTGCCAACTACCCTGGTGTTTTTTGTGAAAGAGACAAACATCTCCTGCAAGGGGAACCAACAACTCTTTTTATACAGGACACCAAACAGACATCAGAAAGGGCACACTGCTGTCTGACAGGCTGTTCCATGGATTATCAAAGGCAACTGCCTGCCAGTGCCTTGACCTACTGTACGCTTTGGTCAGGCCACGCATTTCATTCATTTGTGATTTCAGAGGTGCTTTTTGAAGGCAAAAACTCTTTTCTCAGCTAGTTGTTCTAAACGCAGGACTCTAAGTCTCTGTAGAATACTCCAGTCCTTTTAATGATTTGTGCCCTGTCACTTACGGAGTTCTGTCTTTTTCCCAGCACTGCAATAAAATGATATTTCGCTCTCTTGTGCTTTCTTCCTACTACTGTACTTTCAAGTTTTGTTTTGTTTGTTCAGTGTTGTCTTGATAAATTCAATATTGTTCTTCCTGGCTTCCTCTTTCATCTTTGTCTTTATATCATTGTCCTGATTTACAAAAATCTGCTTTATTTCTTGAGCTTAAATCTCTATATCTGCCTTCTTATCTCCTGCAGTTGCCTTTCTCCCTTAGATACATCCCTGGCTTTTATCTGGCACCTCACAGCCACTCTTGGTAACTTTCTGCTTAGTGTCTTTTATTTCTTCATTTGTAGCACCATTATTCAGGTGGGTTTTACTCTGCAATTTGCTGGCTTTCATCAGTCAGGATAGCACACTGGATGTTATGTAAACACTGAATGATTTTATTTATAAGCTATCAGGTTAAAATGTATAAAAAAGAAGGGGGTGAAAAAGAAGGATGGCCAAAGCAATAGAATAATCTCTAGTCAAAGTTTACTGCAAGAAGAATCTGCTGGGCAACAGCTTTGGTTTGCAGGGAAACAGAGGGGGAAAAAAAAAAAAGAGCAAATCTCCATATTGCATCAAATCAGTGCAGCTCTAAATGTCCCCAGCTGAGGGTTTGGCCCTGGCTGTTAATTCATTTATCTTGCTCAGAGACTTATCATCTGCAGAATATTTCAGTCATTTTGCAGATGGGGAGAGAAACCTGTTGGGGCAGATTTATGTGTCCGTGCAGAGGAGTAAGGATATTGTGAACCTGTCTGTGCCCAGGTGTGTGGTGCTACAGGTGGAGCTCCTCAGCTGCTTCCCTCTCCCACGGGCAGGTGTGTGGGCAGTGGCTCGGAGGGATGGCTGGGCTGTCATGGGAGGGCTATAGGCTGCTGCTGGAAGAGGTTGATGGTAGACAGTGCTTTCTGCCCTGAAGAAGGGGCAGGAGGGGGACTGCGTGCTGCTGGAGCTGTCTCTGTGCCGCTCGGCCTCCCAGGGCTGCTCCTGGGCTGACTCACTGTCATCACCTACTGCTGTCCCCGGGCTGCACCTGGAGGCATGATCTGGGCCATAATTTGTTGATGAAAGGGTCGCATAATGCAGAAAGTCTAAGTTACTGACCTTTGAGTCCTGTTAATTAAAGGTTGGTAATTCAGGAGGGAGGAGGACCCAAAAAATCACATTTTGTCCTGTGTAAACGTTGGTTATCAGAGGCCACTGCTTTCACATGCTGACACTAGGGGAGACTCCAGACAGACCAGTGGAGTTAGCAGACAGAAACTGGCCTTGTAAATCTGAACTGCCAGTTTTTGCGACAATGAACAAAAATGTAATTGTTTAACCAAACGTATGTGTCATAACTTGGTGACCTCAGTGAATACACTTTAATTAAGTCCTTTTGTTGCTTTTCACCCCTTTCCCCCCAAGCAATTCCAAGTTTTTGAAAAGAGCCAAACAAAGTCTGTTGTGATTATTATGTATCTGACAGAACTGTGAATGACCCACAACTATAAAAACACAATATACCAGCTCCCGTCTTTGGCTTTTAGGCAGGACTAGCTGTAGCCATTACTGGGGTAATGAGAACTTCTCAACTCTCAGTATGATGTGCTGCAGTCATCCCCTAGGGCAAAGCTGTGTATGAGCTGCTCTGAGCCTGTACGCTTTCCCTGAAATCAGGGGAGCAAATCTGATGCATATCAGCTCAGGATTTGGCCCAAAGACATTCGCTTTTGTCTTGGGAAAGGGACAGTCTGTAACTGTACATTCAAGTTGGAAACTTAGCCTAAAGGCATGAAGCACAGATTATAGGAGCTGCAGGTGGGATGGAGCTATGGAAGCCCTTTAAACAGGTTTGAAGAAAAGGTTCAGAAAGCCTGGGTGATGTGGAAGATGCAAAATAGGGAATAGGCCAAAAGAAGCAAGGAGAGAATGAGGAGTGCATGGGAATGAAATCCAGGCCAGGGAAATGGGAAAGCAGTGAGAAAGAGCAGGGCTTTGTGGGAGGTGAGGGTCAGCAGAGTGGTTAGGTGTGTTTCAGTGCTGGGCACCTGAGTGGGAAGTCGGAGAAGGGGGAAAGTCTTGGAAATTGGAAATACTGGCTTCCCAGTTGGGATAATAGGGCATAAGAGCACCAGGAGGTCCCAGCAAGGTGGGAAGTGGTATGATCTGAGGCAAAGGGCTATGAGTGGGGCTGGTGAAGTGTGTTTGAGTTTTCATTGCAGAAGCAGGTGGAGAAAAGAGCTTGATTGAACAGGTAATTATTCTGCTTTTGCAGACCTATGGAGAATTTTCTAAACTCAAAAGAGGATCACAGAGAGGCAGGCCATTGAAAATAACTAAGTGGATGATCTCATTCCATTATTTTTAACTCCATATACCATTGATAATTAATTTGTCTGACACCATATTGATCTTCTGTCTCTTGTTTTATTGTCAGTGTTTTGTTTGCAATATATAACTGGTGAAGTTACAATTAACCTGTATTGCCCCATCCAAACACATCTGTGCATGTTTAGAAGCACAACATGAATATGATGCTTTGAAATGATGCTTGCAATGTACAGTAAAATGTTCATGCCTGTACTAATGAAAAAAATTATGAGAGGGATGCTTTCATGGATGAAGGTAGAGCTAGAACTGATGCAATACTGAGCCCTGTTTGGGGAACATAGATGTCTCATCACCTGTTTCACCCATACCTAGGACAAAAGATCTGTACAAAATATTCTTCTGTAGATTTTTACCTAAGTGATTAACATTTGTAAGGGAATACTTGCGTTCAAGCCAAATCAGGATACTTTGCATTTCTTGAAAGAACTTCCCTTCTGATAACATTAAAAACCTTGATATGCATATGCTAAACATGTGATTCCCTGTTTTTTCTTGGTGGCCTGACATTGTTTTCATTGTCTTAAATGTAAGCTTTCTTGCTTCTGGAACAATTAATTCTTTCTTGAATTTTTTGAATTTGTTTTGAATATATACACACACACATTCTCCCTTTTCTTTGACTTAGGTTTTCAGTCCCACACTGTGAACCACAGCCACCAGGAACAGCAGTTCCTTTGGGTAATTTGCAACAAAATAACCAAAATGCTAAACTGAAACAAGTACAAATGCCCTCCTGTGCACCTTGGCTTCTGTATGGTCAGTTCTACATGGCAGAATGGCTTTGCTTTGCCATCAAAAAGCACAGGATCAACCTGAGACAGTCCCGGAGAAACACCTTCCAGCCATGATGAGAGTGTTCACCGTCCCCTTCTCTTCCCAGCTGTTCATTCTTCTGCAACTGAGGTACCCAGACCCTCCAAAATGTTTAATCCATCTGCAATTTCCCTGACAACTGCCCAACGCTGTCCTTCGTGCCTGCCAACAGCTCTCAATACATCCTGGACAAACTGACTAAACATCCTCCTTCCTTTCATGATGTATGCCAGCAATCATGGCCACGTGGTGTTGTCACATCTTGTGACTGCTCCTCCTGGATTTTACATAATATTATGGTCTGGAGGGAGCTGAGTCCTTAAGTTCATTCTTATTTGTGAGTAGGTCTGTGGTTAGTGTTGGTGCTATTTGTGTTCATGCTGGCACAAGGAAGCTGGCATAAGAGCCTGGGCATCTGGGAGGACGAGTAGGCTCCTAGATCTGAACTCCCAGCTTCTGAACACATGGGAGTTCAGTCTTAGCTTAGTCACCAGAGCTCTCTCTTGAAGTTAAATGGTGTGAACATTTGTTGCAGAGGTTGCTTCGGATGTTAAATAAAGCTACAGTACCTATATTTTTCTCTTGTTGTCAGGGTTCATATTATGAGGATCATTAGGCTTAGTCATTTCTGATCAGAAATGGGCCCAAGCCACAACTCCTCACTTGAATTCTCTAGGGGACACCTGGGATTTATCCACTGAAGTTTGCAGAAAGCTACATAAATGGCATTCTGGTGGTGGACACTGATAGTTTTGCTCTTCTGGCTCAAGAGAGCAGTCTTCCATTTGGGTAAAGCTTGTCTGTGAAGGAAACACAGCCTTAGGAAAGCTCTCCGTCAGTTAAAACAAAAGCCTAGGAAGCTAAGGACCATCACAAGCCTCACAGTCTTCCACTCCAAGAGTGAGACATGCTTTGTGACCTTGCTTTATCCAGTATGCAGCAACATGTGCAGACAAAACCAGAAAAAAAAATCCCTAGGAAAACAAGAGGCCTGGCGCCACATACTCCTCCTCCATGGGGAGATGATGAGAGAACAAAGAACATGTGATAGATGTGAGACACATCACATAATGTGATGTCCTCAGATACTGAGATGAGCAAGTATCCAAGTTTCGACAGGACAGAAAGACACCTGAATTTCTGCAACAGATTTCAATGGAAAGTGAAGATGCTGGGGTGAGTGCCACAGTACTCTTCTTGCAGTGAATGTTCATGGATCATCAAATTTAGTGGTTAGTATAGACATGTTTTCTTCTGGACATTTCATGGCATTCCTGACTTTATTAAAATCATGTGTTGTACTGCTGTGCTTTTTTTTTTATTTTATTCTTCCTTGTATGTAGAATGTCCTAGTTTGACTGCTGGTCCGGTGGCTATTTTCCAGGAAAACTGTTTTGTAACAGCTGGCGCACGTTCCTTGACTTTAGCTCATAGACTATCAGAGTTGAAAGTCTGCCTGTAATCATGTAATGGAGACAGGGCATGTTTTTAACTTACATAGTGAGGCTATGACAGCAAATATCACTTTCCTTATAGAGAAAGTTATAGATAGGCAGAGCAAAAAAAATAATTGTGACCAAAGGAAGAAATTCTTCAGTTCTGCTCCCACACTGAGTCACTGGAAGTCTGTAGGTGCATATCGTTGGTACCTGCTGTAGCTACTTGCTTGTGGGAGATAATTTTCACACGGAATGATTAATAATAACCAATTCCAATACTTCCCAAAATCAGGAGCTGTTTTCAGTGGGGTAAACAAGTTTCTTAGTTGCTTTTTGGAAGTGGAACTTTGATGAGAATCCTTCTGGAAATCAAGCTTCAGTCAACTAACAGCCATCATTTAATACAGTGTCATGTAAATCACACAGGGAGCACTGAAATGATAAAGGGTTTTTGGAATTTGCTGCCATATCCATCAGACATATCAGATCCAATCTTCAGCCATTGTAGTATTGTAGAGATTGTTGAATGTGAAGTTTTTTACAAGTTCTGATAATCTGGCTTTGTGATTTTTCAGGATGTACAGGAGAGACTGGTTCACTGGGCAAGAGGTGTTTGTGACATATTCAGGGAAAACAATTAATGGATTTCTTTGTCCCTCTGAGTGTTGCCTTGGTGAGGTTTGGGGAGACGTGTAATGGGAAGGCCTGACAGGGTTATTGGTTAGCACAGGAGCTGCCTGTCTCCTTCACTTCCTCAGCTGATCCCTCTCACATGATTTACATTGTTCTAAAAGGACAAGCCAACAATTCGGGACATCTGCAGCAGCTTCTTTGCTTGTCTTTCTGAATTTAAGTTGAGACAGGGCAAGTTCTGGCCTCAGGAGGCTGAGCCTGGCTCTAGTTGCCCTCCTGCTGCAAGGTGTCCTTGCTGCCTGGGGCTGAGGATCACAGGCTCTGCTCACCCATGGCAATGCTCTGCTGGGTAGGCACGCCACACATATCCAAATCTGCTCACTGTGTTTGCTTGTACTGGGGTCCTCAGCCCCTCAGTTTTGTTCTCTTGTGTTTCATCCTCCCCTGCAGAAGACAGTTGGCTTTCTGGGTGACATCTCCAACCAGATACCTGCTGAAACAAGACATAGTGTTCTAGCATAGATCCAGTCTGCCTAGTGTAAAGATTCAATCTGGAAAGAGGGCTCTAAGGCACATAATTAAAAAGGAAGTTGAAAATTATTTAAACATGAGTCTTAGCAGGGGAAAGCTGTAATCTGAATGTGTGTTTTAGTTCACTGCAAATATTTAGTGGCTGTAGCTACATGAAATGAATCCATTGGCTTGGCTTCCTCTCAGAGGTGGGTGCCTTGATATGGTGTGTGAGCTGCACACTTATTTGACATGTAGGAGGACATAACCCTGCTGAGCTGCAAAAAATGGGACATTGTAAGCAGTGGGATAGTTGTCTGCCTTCTTGCAGTCAGCATATTTGGGTTCATTATCAGGTAGGCTTATTATGTCAGGTTTAATGCTTTGCTAGCTGTGGTTGAGTGGAGTGTGGTTGGCTTAGCACACTAGCAGAATGTTCGTGTCTACCCACAATACAGCATGTAGACATGATATATGATTGTTCCTATGCTGGGCAGAGGTTGGTCTCAACAGAAAAGTTAATTCAAAATATTGGAATTTTCTGTTGTAGATAACAAGAAATGGAAGTGTTAGATTTTGGGTCACAGTGTACAAAAACACTATGGGAAAAGCAGTATGCATTGTTCCTGCAGATACAAACAAAATAAACAACAAAACAAAGGCCTGCAGAAGCCAAAGGAGCTGCTAGAGGAAAAAGTAAAATCCACTTTAAAGAGAAAAAAAAACGATAAGTCAGCACAGCACTAACAGGTAATGCAGAAGATGACAAGTAACACGTCTCTTCAGAACCCCAGACAATGCCTTCTCTTTTACAGCTTGTCATTTCAGTTGAAGGACATTGGTAGCTTCATCTTTACTGCACTCAGGGGAAGAAAGTAGAAGAAGCAGCACCTAGAAGTTATACTTCCCTGAAAGAAAGTGTTAAGGTGTGCTGGTTTTGGCTGGGATAGAGTTAGTTTTCTTTATAGTAGCTAATATGGGGCTGTGTTTTGGATTTGTGCTGAAAACAGTGTTGATAATTCCGGGGTGTTTTCATTATTGCTGAGCAGTGCTTACACAGAGCCAAGGCCTTTCCTGCCTCTCACCTCACCCCACCAGTGAGTGGCTGGGGGGGCACAAGGAGTTGGGAGGGGACACGGCTGAGACAGCTGAACCCAACTGACCCAAGGGATATTCTACACCATATCACGTCATGCTCAGCAGATAAAGCTGGGGGAAGAAGAAGGAAGGGGGGACGTTCGGAGTGATGGCATTTTGTCTTCCCAAGTAACTGTTATGCGTGATGGAGCCCTGCTTTCCTGGAGATGGCTGAACACCTGCCTGCCTGTGGGAAGTAGTGAATGAATTCATTGTTTTGCTTTGCTTGTGTGTGTGGCTTTTGCTTTACCTATTAAACTGTATTTATTTCAACCCACGAGTTTTCTTGCTTTTACTCTTCTGATTCTCTCCCCCATCCCATTGTGGGGGGAGTGAGTGAGTGGCTGTGTGGGGCTGAGTTGCCAGCTGGGGTTAAACCACAACATAAGGGTTATGGGTAAGCTAAAAAGGTAAACTAAAGGTGAAGTGGTGTCCTTGCTGTTTGATGTTAAACACAAAAAGAGAATGAGCCAAAGTGATGCATAGTCCAGGTTTTAGTCCTTCCTACATGTATAGTGTCCTTTCTCATGAGGCACTTCTTGAAAGCAGAGTTTTTGAAGATATCAGACATAAATATATCACATAAGCAGTGTATCAAAACACAATAACCCTTCTTGGAAAACCACCTTTCCTAATGTGCTTTATACCATACTTAAAATAGCAACATTAAATGTGGTTAGCAGAACTTTCTTATACACTTAAAATTCTCATTAATTATGTAACAACACCATTTCACACCAAGTTTGTTCTTTTATAGTTTTTGTGAGCTTCCAACTCGCTTGGAGAATTAAGGTGTTTTCTTCTGGGTTTAAGAGAGTTACTTTTTTCATGCCAGTATTGTACAAAGTCTTGTGTTTACCTTGCAGGCATCTTGATGTTGGTGCCAATGCAATTTATTCTTGTGATGATAAGAGACTGGCTTGTACTTGGTTCTTCTGTTAGCAGGGTGTTTTGAAAGTCTGTTCTGACGTTTACTGGTTTTTTGTCTGCTGTGTTCCTTTCCACATCCTGCTGACTGAGTCTCAGAACCACCTTCATGTTAATGTCCTGAGTTTGTAATAAATATGTATCTATCTGTGATATTTGTGAATAATATGCCCAGCCACTGCTGTGTTACATGATTGAAGCTTTATCTGATCAACACATGTATCTTCCTCACAAATATATTATTTCTCCTGAGATTACATTTGATCCCAACAGGGTCTCCTGATGGCAGTTTTGAGATGTCACTAGTTTATCAGCTATTGTATGCTTTGAACTTGGAAGTCTCAATTTTTGTCTTATCCTTTCACTGTTGGCTCTAATAAAGCTCTAACAACACAGGGACTATCGGCATGCATCTAGATATCAACCTAGTAAGGTCTTGTGTGGGAGAGATCTTCTCCCTCTATTTTTTTTCTCATTGAGGTTTTCTGTAATAGGCTGGAGATTTTTTTCCTTTCTCTACTTGACCAGCTTTCACATTTCGTGGTAAATTTCTCAAACTCATTGCGAACCAGTGTCTATTGTCTGAAATTACACAGTGTGGGATAACATTTGTGATGAAATGCTTTACTGCTTTGTTTGGGATGGTCACTGTGGTAGTGTCTGACAGTTTGTCTTGTTTCCAGGAGGAGGGTTTTATATTAAACAGTTTAGCATAAGCGTATCCCTTGTTTTGACCAGATCGCTTTTTCTCAAGATGCTGCTCTCTGCAGTGCCCTGGCCAGACTCCAAGTCAGGGAATAATTTTCTGTCTATAAAAATCCCTCTCAAAGTTACAAACAGTCCAGTCCTAAAGACTCTTGAATTTAATTTGTCAGGTTAAGGAAATATCAGCTTAAGATAATGAGGAGAAAGCCTGAGATTTTTATTCCTTTTTTCTATTTTTCTAAATTTTGAGGAAATAGAACTTCAGTTTTTATTAAAAATCTGCAAAATGTTTTGGAATGTTGAATGTGTTTCTCCTATTTTTTTGACATATCCTCTGTTTCATGCAGCTGTTGGGGTGTGTATCTCACAAATCAATCTGTACTTCTATCATGAAAAGAGACGATATGGTATTGAACTGTTACATCATCCTGTAAATCATGTTTTCCAGTGTAATGAATTAGCAATTTTAAATAGCTTTGTTTGTTTAATAGACATTTTGATCAAAAGTTCAATTTTTTTAAAAAAGTGTTAATCAAGAAAAGAAAATTCTCACTTCTCATTTCCTTAGTTTTCACTGTCTGAACTGAGATGTTGGTTCCATGTAAATCCTTTCAAAATAAGATTTTATCAGTTTTCTTATTGCATAACAAAAATTGCCCAACCATCTCCAATATTCGAGTAAAAGGTTTGCAAAACGTCTGCAATGAAGAAAGAAGATATGATTTATGAGCAAAATTTGGCTTGTGTTTATGCAAAGATGCCTGTTTATCAAGACTGCATGGAATCCCAAGTCACTGGAAAAAAAACCCTGGATAAATGCACATTAGCAGTTTCATGAGAATGAAAAGGGAAGTAGGAAATATAAGTATCTGTTTTACTGTATGGAACAAAATAGTTAAAGGTTGACATGTTATTTTTTGGAACGAGAAAAATGGAATTAGTGACAAGTCCCTTTGAGATCCTTTGGGATGGAAGATGGCACATAGTGGCAGGATGCACAGTATTTGCTGTATTATTATAATCTTTCTAATTGTTCAGAGAAATAAAATGTACTTTGCTTGCCATCCTGTCCCTCAAATTTCCATCCCCTCTTAGAATATGCATTTGAACAGTATAAAATGATGTTTTGGCAAGCTCTGTTGAAGATAATTACACAGACACTTTATTTAGGTCAAAGCAACTGGGACTACAGTTTCTTCTTCCAAGTTCCTAGAGATTGTTATTTTTGCGGAGGGGTCATCTGCATAACTTAGAAATGAAGAGGCCCTTGCATTGTATATGAAGCATAATTTTGTGTTTTTTTTCCCTGTTTGCCTTTGATCTGAACAGAATGAGGAAAACCTCCTCCAGTTTGAATTTGAGATTTACACGAGTTCTGAGTTTGGAGAATCACAGTGTGCTGGGAAGAAAAGGGAGAGCTGGTTAATCTTCTATAATGCTTTCTATATGAAAGGAAGGAAATACCTTAATAGCATGTTGCAACAACAAGTGCGTTGTGTGTGCGTGTGCACGCGTATGTATGAGTGCACGCATGCTCATGCCTCCAACTCTGTGGTTGGAGTTGGCACAGAGACCCCAACTAATAAATAAAGCTCTGACGGGTTGTGTTAATCATTGCTACTCTTGGAAAACCACTTTCGTAGGCTTTAGCTTGTAAATCTCATGCATTACTCAGATGTTTAGCGCTCTCCTTCTGGGGAAACATTTTGTAAACCACATGTGTCATTTCTCTTCTGTAAACAGAGGAGGAGAACCTAATTTTGGGGTTCTCCAGATTTACAAGGTAAATTTGCAAATTTGCAAAACCCAGTCCCAGGCTATGCACTAAAGGTTGCAATTATTGATGCATCCTAAATAGAACATGAGGCTTCTTTTAAAATAAAATTGCCAGTAAACTATGAACCTTGTGTGATGTGTAATTGTAGGAAAAGCTAGGACAATTCACCCATCATCCAATTCGGTGATGTTCCAGAAGAGGTGAATTTGGCTCACTTTTTTTCATGCTAAAGTAACAGCCTGAGAGTCATATATGTTGATAGTTTCCAAATAGGTTAAGAACTGTGATTTCTTCATGATTTTCCTCTAGCCGTATATCTGATGTGTTCCATATAAAATTATTAAAATACATATAAAATTATTAAATAACAGGACATTACGGGCATAACTCCTTTAGTCCCTGAGATTACAGTACTTTCCCTCTGTTTTTATATAGGCCCTATAGAATACCTATATACTTATTCATATCTATAACAGCATAACCATATATTTTACGTGTATATTAAATCTGTATTTGTAAAAAATAATGTGTTTATATGTTAGTTTAGAATATTTCTTTATAAATATAATAAAACATCAAAAAAGTTCTTGCTGTCTTGTGTGTACAAGTGGAAACAGGTTTTTTTTGTATTGTCACAGAACTCCAAAAATCATTCCGTGAAACTGCAGCTGTGTGATACTCTTTGGCTGATAGCCTGTGCAGTGGAGGGATGGCACCAGGCTCCTGCCGTTACTTACCAAATTACTCCCTCCTTGGATCAGAGCTGGGAAGATATTCTCCTTCAGTTACCCTAGATAAGCAGGAGAAATTTAGGATATAATTAAGTAAGGATATCTTGGGGTACCTTTTTTCAAAAATGTATGTGCCACAGGGATGCTGAGTTCCATAACATCTTATGTTACTTATTCTTCAGAACTTTTCCATTCTTATATTTCCTACCTTATGATAGGTGTAGAAGCAGAGGGATTGTCGAAGACCAAAAGGAAAAGAAGAAAAGGAAAAAACTTTGCTAAGATGATGAAGTTTGTACAGTCCTTTATTTACTCAATCAAAGGACTATAAGGCTGTCCTGCGAAGTGGAATCATTTAATTAGGAGATGATACAAGTATTCAACCAAAGTGCTACAGCTAAATTCTGTAATTGCCACATGGAGCATCAACTGTGTCTTCTTGTATGCTGTCTGTTCCTATAAGACTGCATGAGTATGATCTATTGTGCCATCAATATTACTTCTCGTTTTCAATGGGAACTCCAGTGAGACTCTGCAGTCTTGTCAGACTCCTGAATAACTTGAAGTTGAGTTGGTTACAATAGGATCAATTATTATAAAGGAAAATTAATAAAAGTTTCATCTGCCAAAATTAACTTTGGACTAGTGTTCATTTAGTAGCTTTGATTGAAGTATTCCATGATCCAGAGAGACTGTGTTTTAAGAGGGCCAAAGAAAGTCAATGGTGGTAACTGCAAAATGGTTATATAGTGGGAGGAATCCTCCCTAAAATCCTTGTCTCTTCCTGTCTTTATATCTTTGGATAGGATTGTATAGGTACTCAGAGATATTGAAATAATTTTGAAGAGTTGTTCAAAAGGATCAGCTCAAGAAAGGCAAAGGGAACATTAGGAATGATTAGGTAAAGAATAGAGGGAAAAATCAAAAGCATCATTATTTTAATTTGCATGTTCATGATATATCTGTATCTTAAATACTGAATGCAGTTATGGCTATCCTATCTCAAAAGAGACAAAGGTAACCTGAAAGCAGTACAGAGAAATGTGATGTGTTTTACCAGACGCAGGAATGCCTTCCATACACTGTGGACTGGAAAGAGTTGGACTTTTTAGCTTGGAAAAGGACTTCTGAGGGGTTATGACAGAAGTCTATAATATAACTAATATTGGAGAGAATGTGATTAGGGAAGGATTAGGCTTTGTTTTTTACTATCCAGTGAAATTATTATGATTAAAACAAACAAAACCTTCCTTTTTTTTTTGTGCAGTGCATAGTCAAAATGGAGAATAAGATATAGTGGAAGTGAAAAGTAAAAATGAGTTAAAAAAAGAATTAGACATATTCATTGAAGTCCAGCTTCACAGGGTCTTTAAAACTGGTTGAGGGAAGCTTGGCAGGTAAACTGGAGACAAGGCCCAGCCTGGAGCTCCGTCTCTGCTGCTTCCCCAAGCATCCACCACTGGGCACAGGCTGGGCAGATTGCTGTCTGATCCAGGATGGGTTTTATGTTCTTATGTGTCCAGTGCTTAGAAATCTTGTCTTATACTAGATTTATTTAATTATTTTTATTAGCTTTTTTTTATCA
Source organism: Morus bassanus (assembly GCA_031468815.1). Taxonomy (NCBI): domain Eukaryota; kingdom Metazoa; phylum Chordata; class Aves; order Suliformes; family Sulidae; genus Morus; species Morus bassanus. The sequence goes on from CM062572.1 coordinate 15,253,740, forward strand.
CCTTGAGACGTTTTTTGTGCTGCTCTTCCCACCCTCTTAGGTCCAGTCAAATAAATCTGGGAGACAGTCCCTGTGCTAACAGGCGTGAGTATAAAAACAAGCTGTGGGAGAGACCACAGGCGCCTGGAGAAGTGACTTGCTCTTGCTCACACAAGCACTGAATGCTAGTCAGAAATAACTTTATCTATCTGTGGTGAATTCTTGACCTTGTTAAAATCAATGGCATAACTACTTTTGGCTCCAAAAGAGTTAGCTCTTCACCCTTTGTAATGAAAATTCTGTAGACATTAGTTAGTATACTGTATTCTGAATTATGATATATATTAGAATAGGCTAGTCCAGGCTAGAAAAGTAATTAAAGAGTGCTCTTTCCAATTAATGGAAGCCTATTTACCTTACCTTCAGAAACTCTGAACTACTTCCATCACTGTGCATGATACTTATCACAAGCTGTCTTGGTGATTATCCAGTAAGGAGCTGCAACCCTGAACTCACAGAGAGCTCTGAGAGCCCAGGAGAGGCAACAGATAGCCCTTAAGAAACAGCATGCATCTAGCAAAATCAGTTTTAAAATGAGTTAATCCTTTTTTTCAGGTATATAGATTACTGCCCTGAATCCAAGTCTGCTCCAAATCTCATTCTGTCTAAATTTTCTACCTGCACAAGTTAACTTCAGCATGGAAAACCCCTGGGGAATACAGCAGTGCCTGTGAAAGGGGGACCTGGATGTTCTTGATTACGAGATGTATATCTCAAATAGAGTAGGATGATTTTAATCCAGATTATGACATTTGTATTCTTTTCAAGTTAGTCTGCATAAGAGAAAACTTATTAACATCTCAAATCTATGGTAGAAAAATTATTTTCCATATTAAGATAAAAATCTTCAAGTTAATTTTAAATGTTACATATTTGTTTTTTTTTTTTTTCTTGGTTTGCTTTTTCTTTATGAGATTTCTCTTGTCCCAGTGCCTTTCATGAATAATAATCTTAAGTCTTCAAAATAACAATAGCACTTGGATTTTTTTCCACATTAACTGGACTACATTTTTTGAACACATGCTAGAGATTTGGAGCCACATCCTCGCAAAAACTGAATCAAAGGAGCTTTGTTGATTTACACAGTCTGAAGATTTTTCTCTGTGTACTGGGCTTTGCTGCTAGCCCCAGATTTCATGCTACAAGAAACCATGAGAGTTTCCATCATCACTGTATAACTGGCTCTATGCTTCCAAAAGCTAGGAGAAGGAGAAATACAAATGGTTTGGAGAATATTAGTACTAGAAATTGGTTTAGATTTAGTAGTACAAAGTGCAAAGTACTTTACTTAGGAAACAATAACAAGAATTTCTGCTAGAAAAAGGAGACTCATTTAGACAGAAGACAAATGTCTGCATCTCAAACATTGCAGACTAATACACAGAGATGTGCCTAAGCTCTTAGCAATGATGTGGCTGTGAAAAAGGCAAATGAAATCCCAGGTAAGACATACCTAGTAGAAATAACAAAGTATTAACCATACTACATCTGGCATGAGAAGGATGTCCTCTGGAATGGGGTGTACAATGCAATTCTGTTCACTGTTATTGTGTAAAGATTAATTTAAGTGGGGGAAAAATGTATATGTGAACCTACTGGGAAGAAAACAGGGAAGCAACCTGCCTCAGGAAAAGAGACGGAAAGAGCTCAATAAGAGAAACTAGTGTCCTGCCTCAGCCCTCCTGCCCGAGCTCATTATTTCTTGCTTCACAAGGAAAGATGGTATAAAAATCACCCAGACCACCATTCTGTGGTCAAACAGTGGCTGAGCGCTACACATAGACCCTAAAAACAATTGCTTCTTATGTCCTTTGAGATTTCACAGCTTGCGTTCTCACAGATGAATTTTAATATATCCGTCAGTCATCTTTAGGTAGGAAAAGTAGCGTACAGTATGCAACACTGAAACTATTTCCTATCCACTCTCCATATGGATACCGTCAGAGTAAGCTGCTTCACATAAAGATATTCTTAGTGGGAACATAACAGCATCCACGTGAGGATCGAACAGGGGAATAATTCTCCCTAAGTGTAGGTGCCTAAGGTGCTTCACACAGAAGCCTGGTCGTATCCAGAGGGCAATCAGATCTTAGGTGGGTTGAAACACCCTGGGGAGATGTCTCTCTCTTGACAAGGCAGTGTGATTTAGGCACTCAGATCTGGTGTCTCAGATGGTGTCTCTGTAACATCTTCTAGGTGAATCCCTCCCCTTCATGCAGAATTGTTGGTGTGCTGCAAATTCTCACCTCAATGTGAATTGACTTCAAGAGGAAGACGAAGCCAGCATCAAAGAACAAAATCAATGGTTGCTTTGTCAGTGATTTTAAGGCAAGAGGAGTGGGTTAATTTAACATTCCTACCCAGAGTATGGCTTCTTAAAATGAATACTTTGCCATGAATCCCTTCCTCTCAGGGCAAGAAGGTGGTAGTTAATTCATTCTAAGTTTCTTTACTGGTCGCTTCTACATGATTAATTCAAGCCTCTGAGGAAGAATTACTTCCAGGTTGACTTTTCCACCGGTTGGAATCTCTCCTGTCAGGATTATGAAGCTGTCTCCCACACAATTTAAAAATCTCTTTGATGTAGCCTGTATCTTGCTCTAGCTGCACAGTAAATATCTGGGAAATTAAACTCTCCAATGGGGAGGGTATCCTGTGGTTACAAGTATCTTGAGAGTTGGTCCAAGAATTATTATTCTTGCTTTCCTCCAGTCTTGGTGATCTATAGCGTTTACCTCCTGTAGATTCCCCTTTGATTTTCATTCCTTTTGTCTTTATCCAAGAATTTCACTACCCTATTCTCCATTTTCATATTGTCGTCTGCTGGCATTGGAGATGCTTTTTTCACATACAAAACCATCCCTCCTCTGTCTCTTCCCGTTGTATCTTTTCTATATAAATTGAACCTGTCTGTACTGATATTCTGGTTATGAGAATCATTTTACAAGGTTTCACTTGCACTCATACTTTCCATTATTTAGTGAAACTTCTAGTTCTTCTTGCTTGTTTCACATACAGAATTTCCATTCACATAAAGCCACTTTATGACTTTAGTACTTTTTTTATTCATCTTCTATTTCAGAGCCTCAACTTCTGTCTTATTCTGTGTGTTAAAAGCACACACTTGATTCTTTGGATTAAGTAAAATCTTCTCTTTTCAGCTTATTTTAAAGCCCACATAACAAGCCAATTTTGTACCTGAGAAGTTGTCACTCTCTCTGTTTTAGTGGAGACCAGCTAAGCCAAGCAGCCATCTCTCATCACAGAAGATAGCTGAATGCTCTTTGATTCTAAAATCTTTTTCTCTGTGCTGTGGGAGAATATAGTGATCGGTGTCTCATATCTGTCTTTGCTTTTCTTTGCCAATGCATTGTATTGGAAGGTTCTGTGAAAATATCACCTGGGTTGATTTCAGCTTTGTTTCTTTCCCTGTTTCTTTTCCTTGATCTCTGAGGAGGTCTTTCATCTTCCCTAAACAAAATTATAGCTGTTCCTTAAGTCAGAGATTGCTTATCAGAAAAAAACCTTCCTTCTAAAGAAATAAATAAATAGAGAAAAACTAGAAGAATATGAAACAAATGTTTCACATTGCTGCAGTTATCAGTATGCTAATGTCCAGGCGCTGCAGTATTACTGTGGAAATACTGAGGTATTACTGTGGAAACAGTGATGTGGGTTACTAAAAGAAAGATGATCTACTGTCAAATGGTTGCCAAAAAAAGAGGGGTCAATTTCTTTATGAGCCTTCCTATTAAAAAGAACAGCAGAAAACTGAAAGTCCAATCTGATTCATATTGCTGCAGAGTTTGAAGGCTGAGTTTAAGGCATCATAACAAAATTGCAGCCCCAGCACTCCAGGAGATGTTCCTGGGCTGTGCACGATCACTGAAGGGATAAGCAGGAATATTATTTGTATTTTAACAGATAAATGTCAGTTAGCTGTTTTGCTGTTTTAACAGGGAATTTGAATGATGATTCCTGAGTTTCTCTGGGGTTGGTTCACTTAGCAGCACTCTTTGATATTTGTGAAATGCCAGCTTTCTATGAATATAGGAGTTTGGCAAAGAACGAGAGAACTATTCATTAAAATTCAAAAGTACATAAATGACAAATAAGGAAGTAATTTAGAGGATGTATTTGGCATGTGGGGTGTGGAAACCAACCAAGTAGCCTACTGCAACTTTGACTATATTTGAAGTTATGTATTTAACTCATCCTTCTGATCCCAGGCTGGTTGGAGTCTACAGAGGAAGCATTTTCAGTCCTGTGAGAGGCACCAGGTGTGCTTTGTACTGAGGTCAAGTGGTGGCCTCTAGACATTAGTGAGGCCAGGGTAAAGGCTGAAGAGCTGGGCCATCTGCTGCCTGTGCTCCATGGGGTTGATGGAAAGTGACAACACTGATGTAACCAAATGACAAATAGGGTAAATACAGCGATGTAACCAAGAGCATAATTTTTTATATCTATTGCCTCATGAGGCCAGGAATGGGTGTTGTCCAACTGATGGCAATTTTTTCTCAAGAAAGACAAAGGTAACAGAGTGTTATATTTTGACAAGAATTAGAAGAGCTTACTTTGTCTCTACTGTGCTTAGAGCTGGCCTGGCTTTAGATATCATCTTGAGCAGGGCAACCTGAGGAGGGTTTTTACCTCATCTGGGCTAGAAGCCTGGGATGCTGAATATTCATTGCTATTTATACTTGGAATAGATAGATGAAACCTATACTGGGATCACCTGTACATATCAACTGTCCTGTCAGCACATAGAATTCTACATTGATTTCTACTCAAGTTCATGTTGTCTACCAGGCAAAAAACATCTCAGAGACGTCAAAGCTTCCTTTGCACGAGCAACTGTCTTTGCATGCCACAGTGATTGTGCCGACTGCATCACAGAGCTGTGTTGCTGCCTGGAGTTTGCAAACATGCCTTAGCTCCTTTTTCACAGGCAGTTGCTTGCATGGGAAAAAGTTAATGAGTTCAGAAGCAAGGTTTGAAAATATGCAGTACCATGAAAAAGTGTTGCAGAAGCTATCAACTCTACTCACAAATAAAGAGAAATATCAATCTATTCTTCCCTCTAATAAGCTCATTGGTACAAACTAAAGCCAGGAATTACCTCTACTGGTTTGTGTGCCATTTTAGGGTACACAAACTGCACGGTAACTTCATTGTTCACAATGGTAATTAAGTCACTACATTATCTCATCACAGTGAGTCACTTAACTGGCATCACTGTTGCAAGATGGGAAAATTTACCAAGCTGGAAAATTATGGGTCAGATTAACTCCTAGTGTAACATTCAGAAGTATTATGCCCTGAAAACATTTGGCCCACCCTTTATAAATTAGATTGTGTTTAATGTGCTTCGGAGAGGAGATGAATCAGACCTGCTGTTTGAAAAAAAAAAAAAAAAGAAGAAAAAACCTGTCTCATGCTTTTAGTTTGCCCATTCCTTAGGGCAAATGGCTGTTGAAGTTGTGGAAATAATCCCTTGTTTTTCCAGAAAAGGCCTACCTGCAGCTTCAGCAGTAGATCACCAAGAGAGTGTATCTTCTGTACCAGGTCATGGGAGTTCAGTGCAGAATTGTACAGTAGAAAGAGCAGGCCTGCGGTCTCTTAAAGACATCAGACTGCCGTAAGTCAGCCATGCACATGGCCCTGAAGGGATATCTACAAGGTACTTAAAGCTACAACATCACTCACAAAGGTCTGAGATGGGAATCAAGTCTAAAATATACAATTACATTTGAGACGTGTTTTAAAACAGGCCATGAATACCTGTTTTTGAAAACCCCCTGTGACTGAATTTTCCTTTTGACTGTTACATATTTTTTTAAGAAGAAGGAAAACAGAAACTGTTGATACTGTAATATTTTTT